>OX422219.1:8025862-10425862 GCA_949130495.1 Sambucus nigra | reverse complement strand
TGAAATTTTCGGAGATATCTTTCCCTACGAGTTCTGACGCATCATGTTGTGTACCACGTCGAAGGAAGCATGGGATGTTCTTCAACTTACCCATGAAGGCACAAATGCAGTTAAAGAATATAAATTGCAAAATTTAACTACTCAATTTGAAACACTAACCATACTTAAATCTGAATGTTTTGATCAGTTTTATGCATGTTTGTTTGATATTGTCAATACCAGTTTCAATCTTGGTGAACATATTCCTAATGCACGAGTAGTTAAATTTTTTTTGAGATCATTGCCTCAGTCTTGCATCCCTAAAGTCACTCGGTTGAATTCATTAGAAGAATTAAAATCCCTCAAATTAGAAGAACTTGCAGGAGACCTCCAGACCTATTAGATTGATATGTTTCCTAACACTGTTAAGTCTAAGGATATAGGGATTGCATTTAGGGCCGTATCTAGGAAGAGTGAGGAAGTTTCTAGGAAGATATAGAAAAAGAAGAAATAGATAGCTTGTGAGTCGGAGTCTGAGGGCGAGTTTGATTTCGATAACAGGGTCATGTTTACGAAATTTTTTAGAAAGTTTCTCAAAGTTTCAAAAGAAAATTCTTCCAATAAAAAGTTTGTTGAGAAAAATAAAAAGAAACAAGAGGCCAATGAGAGTGGTGAGAAACAAAAAAGAGTAATAGGAGATATGTTTTGAGTGTGAGGGAAAAGGTAATAATTAATTTTAATGTCCCATTATGCTAAAGAGAAAGGGCAAAATGATTGTTATGCCAACCACTCTTAGCGATAGTGATGTCGAAAATGATTCCAGGGATGAATCTTCACATGGTATGTGTGTTGCCTTTATGGTGAGTCTCGTGAGCCCATTTAGTTTATCCTATGACGATGAGGACATGTGTATACGTGAAAGCCCCGATAATGATTTGTGTGTTTCGAGTGAGTGTGAGAGTGATATTGGAAGTGAGGGTGAAAGCGAACTACAAAAGTCGTTTAGAGATTTGTACACCGAGACTTTAAAGATGAAGAAGGTGAATAAGGAGTTAGGTCTTAAAGTGTTATATTTGTAGAGAGATATAGAGGTTTTGAGGGTGTTTGAGGTATCGACGAGTCAACTCGAGAAGGTGAAGGTTTATTTAAGTGAGCAGTTGATCATCCTAGGTCGGGAAAATAGTGAACTTGTCGCCCAAATGTCCCAACTCGAGACAGATATGGAATGTTCCCGGGAGGTCAAGGTCATTATAAAGGACACATTTAAGAAGGTTTGAAAGATGCTCTTCGGTCCTGCTTTGGATAATGTTGAGAGACTAGGAATAGGTCATGACGGTGCATCTACTTCCCATGCTACACCCGAGCCGGTTCTCAAGTTTGTGATAGATCCATATGGATCTCAACCTAACCCATATAGGAATCCTTTTCCCGATAGTAGAGTGCGTCCTAGACATTTTCAGAAAGGTTTTCCTAGGCCCGTGTATGTTTGCACCCATTGCAAGAAGAAAGGATACCTTAGGGAATTTTGCTTTAAGTTGGGTATTGTGTCACATAGAATTTTGCTATGTTTTTCTATGACACGTGTTTCCACACATGCACCCACACATTATACTTTGCATGATCCGGGAGAGTATATGACAGAGTTTTCACATATTCGAGAGCAAGTTAAGTTTTTAGTCAAAACTTCACATGATTTGATGGATGTTTTTCATAAGATGTCACCACCTTTGGAAAACACCTCTGCACTTAACGTTTGAGGTCTAGACTTGTTTGCTAGCATAGGATTATTTTCATGATGATATTTGTGCCTATTTCTAGTGTGTACCACTTTTGTATTTATTTTTTCCGTTTTGATATATATTTTCAAAAAATCAAAAAGATTTTCGTTTTTGAAAATTTTTGGAAAAATTAAGGAGATTTTCTTTTTTTTGAAAAAATTGGAAAATGACAAAGAGATTTTTGTATTTCGTTTTACACCATTTATGAATGGACATTTAGGATGACCAAGTCACAAATTCATTCCATATCCATGTGACTCTTTGATAGTGATTTGAGATGCATCAACATTTCATTTTTTGTTTTACAATGTTTGGAGTCGTTGAGATATGATTAGTTGTTACTTCCTACATGTTTGACTCATGATTTCCTTTATTGCACATGTTCATGGATTTGTTTAGCTATTTAACTTGTCTATCACATGTTTGTCATCGTGTTTTCATCTTAATTATGTCTTTAAAAGGAACCAAATGCGATCAAACATGACAATGAAAGTAGTGCATGTAAGAACCGTTGCCCTTGAGGAATTTATTTAAAAATGAAAAAATGATGAGTGAACATAGGAAAGGGATACGAAAGGACAAAATAACCTTTGTGTGAAAGAAACCCATTGAAAAGATCCAAAATAGTGTTGCATTGTAAAAAATTAGGCAAGGCCAAATTAGTTTAGTTTGATATGATCATTAAAAATAAAATAATAGAATATCAAATATGATCATTATCATTTATGAGGGAGTTTGGTGGGAAATATAACAACGGGTTTCCACGTCATAACAATGTCTTGAAAAAGCATTACATAGTTTTAGACATTATTGGTGTGAAAATCATTAAGACTTTGATTTGTTGATTTGACTGAGTCAACTTCATATAAATTCAAATTTTTTGACACCTAAGGATGATTTTTAGTTCATTAGTTAGGAGTATCCATTTTTTTATTGCATTGATCTTCCTATCAAATTTTTTTCCCACCCATTCTGTGATACCCCGCATAATTAAATACCGAGTGATCAGCCCTTTATTAAATTAAAACAAGTTTCTCATTTGGTTCATTCTTAGCATCAAAGTCAAAAACGTTTTAGTTACTAACCACCTAAGTAAAATTAAGTCAGTGCCAAATTTTATCTTTTAATTAATATGCCAACATGCGAACAAAATTTAAATAAGTAAAACATCCACACAAGTTGAAATTCCAATCCATCAAGAGACAAATATATAAATAAGAACGAACGAATAAACCATTGGTTCTCAGAATATAAAACAAACCATAAGACTAAATGAAACTAAAAACAAATACATAGCTGAATAAATAAAGTCTAAATGGGGAAGCATGCCCAACTGAATATACTGAAATGAAATCCTACACAAGGAATGAAAAGTGGAAGTGTATAAACAATCATTCAAGCCTCCATAGAACTGCAGCTATGCGTCCCTCGAATAGATCGTCAACCCCAGCGTCCATGTGGTTGGACATTTAAAAGGTTTTGAAAATAAATTTTGCAAGGGTTAGAACCGAAAAATATTTATCAAGTATTTATCACTGTTTAAAAATCAGTTTTTAGATACACATGTTAGGTTCATGTACACTCTCTTGAGTTTACCCACATCTTAACTATTGTGTATGCCTAATTTCTTCTACTTAGCCCACCTAGACATACTACCCAGTCTAACTAGATGTAAGTATCTAACTGACTATCAAAACGTTTAAATCCCCGTACCGCCCATACAATATGATATCCGAATTAACATATCCCGTATGTTATTAATGTACTAAGAAACATTTCACATATTTTATCATTGAATCATTTAATTAAGTTTCTCTACTTAATATTTCTTTAGATATACCATATCTTCTGTCTACTGTCATATGTAAATAGAATATTCATATTTTATATATTTTATACACTAATATATACTGTTACAGTATCCCTTTGGATGACCACCATTTATATAGGAATACTTTGCTATCAAGTCCGTGTATCTCTCATACTACATTAAGGACCATTGGTTTCGGTATGTCTCCTCGAACCCAAAATCAAATAACACGCAATGGAGATGAACATAGTTCTAAGCCTTTGGGCTACGCACATACCTAATGTACCCAAATGACATTATAGTCCTATAGTACACGTCACCTAGTGAGCCGCCCCATGTTCTTTGTTTTAGGGAACAAATATAAACCTCATTGGAATCGTCAATGTGGGATCTGCCACTAAGAGGGAACCTCCGCGATAGCAAGCAGCATAGGTATGCTAATATATAACACCAGTCATATAATAGGAATTCACATAACCTATATATATACGTAATAATTAATAAGTATACACACAATCCAAACATCATCATTCATACATTATGTATCTAACTCGAATACTCACCGTACTTACAATTTTATGATTATGCTCACTATCGTATAACTCCGAGTATTTTTCTCTACTCTAAGGGTCCTAGTTGCCCCTTACATCACTTCAATAGTTAACTCATGCATAACCTACCGATCCAGGAAATACACTCTTTTGAAATCCATGTGACTCATTCACATTCTTTCAAATTAATTAGGACAGAATTTAAGCATTTTGAATCCTCGCGTTGACTCTCTCATTAAGACTTAGTCATAATCCCATCATAGGCCTATTGTAATATGATAAGTCCCTCATTAGATTAAACAAAGTCGTAAAAGTTTCCTCGGCAAAACTATAGGAGTTCTAGGCTTTACAAGGGAAGAATAGGCAAGTATGGGCAAACCAAATCGATTCGCCCAAGGGCTGAATCTATTCGTTTTGTAACACGTCGTCTTCTCCGTTTGGTTTATGAAATTTTCACCATTTTTAGTTACAAAACTCTCATGCAAGGTTTCTAAACTTCCCACCAGCATATCAAATCTTTATATATATGAGTAGGGACTGATTCTCATGTATTTAACACGTTAAATCTCTTAAAAATCATACCAAGAATGGATCAAATCCAATAAATACCGTAACCCTAGATTTTTGGTGTTCTTCAACTATATTCATCAAAAAACCAGATTAAATTTATGGTGATTATCATACACCCTCTGATTTCTTATCATCTACAGATGTTAATTCACACTACATGAATTCCTACCCAAAACATTAGTTCTAATCATTATTTTCTTCCAAGAACATCAATTAAAATAATATACTTTGAAACCCTAACCACATGGGTATTATAACTTCAAAAGAAATTTCAAGATAAACACTTGACTTAAGTAGTACGTTTGATTTCATGATTTGAAGTTGGATTTGTTTGTCTTCTTTCCCAATCCACACTCCAAGGTTGATGATGGTGCAAGAACAAGGTTGCAAGCATCAAGTTTCCTCTCTTTAGCTTCAAAATGGCTTATCTTTCTTATCTAATGGCCTCTCTTTGATTTCTAACCTCTTAAACCTAGCCTCTCCCAACTATCAACTGATATAAACCTTGGAAATTCGTAGCTCTATTAACAATGGGCTACCAAAAGACTAAAATACGCTTATACGATACCGGTTTAATCTAAAATTACCTCGGGACCCAAACACTACCCCCGAGTATACTAGTCCGACTATTTTGACCCTTTAGAAACCACCCGTGACCTGGAAATCATCATTAAAGTCACTCTAAATATAAATCCTATCTTGACGTCAAATTTGTCTACACGCAACTCCCGATTGAGATGAAAATCCAATTACACCAATATCACTCATTATGACATGTAATATTTCAATAAATTATTTACTTTCCAGTCAGTAAATTTATCAAATAATATTAATCATTATCTCTCTGTCGACATTATTATGTAATTCAATTAAATTATGTCACTTGTGTAATTTAAAATAAAATGAATTAATTACCGAATTAATTATATTCCAAATATGCAAAAATACGGGGTATTACATACTTCCCCCTTACAAAGGAATTTTGTCCCCGAAATTAGATCATACTCGCGGTGAATAACTATGGATAGTGCTCTCGCATGTCTTCCTCCTGCTCCCATGTCGACTCGTCAACACCATGGCGTCCCCACTGAACTTTGACTAATGGTACCACCTTAGACCACAACTTACACTCACTACGATCCAGAATAGCATTGGGTCTCTCCTCGTACGATACGTTTGGCTGTAAATAGATCTCCTCGAGTGCAACGTGCCAAAAAGCTCTCTCGCTGCTTCGATACTTCTTCAGTGATGCCAGGTGGAATACGTCGTGTATCCGTTGTAGATTCTCTAGTAAAACAATCCTATATGCTAATGGTCCCACTCTCTAAATAATTGAAAAATGTCCCACATAGCTCAGCGCTAGCTTCCCCTTCTTGTTGAACCTCATGACACCCTTCATTGGAAACACGTACTAACACTTAGTTACCAACCTCTGACTTAACATATCTTTGGTCTGCATCATCATAACTCTTCTTCCTATCCTAAGTTATTCAGATCTGCCCATGAATCAGTTCAATCTTAGCAGTAGTATCATATATCATCTCTGGCCCCAAAAACTTATTCTCCCCCAACTCTAACCATCAAGTGGGCGAACAACAAGGCCTACCATAAAGTGGCTCAAACGGTGCCATGCCAATCGTGAATTGGTAAGACTTGTTATATGCGAATTCTACCATTGGAAGGTATCTCTCCCATCCTCCCTCGAAATCCTGGATGCACATCCTCAACATGTCATCTAGCATCTGATTAACCCTCTCAGTCTGGTCATCTGTCCGTGGATGGTATGCGGTACTCAATCGTAAGTGTGTGCACATGGCCTCCTGAAAACTCTTCTATAAATGAGACACAAAAATATTATCTCTATCAACACAATATTGATCGATACCCCGTGTAGCTTAACTATCTCCACTATAAATAGATGCACATACTGCATTGTCTCAATATTGGTATGAACTAGTAAGAAATGAGCCACTTTGGTTAGTCGATCCACTATCACCCAAATGGAGTCGTGACCCCTATGTGACGTCAACAGCCCTGTAGTGAAATCCATCAAAATGCTCTCCCACTTCCATACGGTAATCTCCAATGGTTTTATAATCCCTTAAGGCCCATGGTGGTCTACCTTAACTAACTTATAGGTAACACACTTCGAGACAGACTCTGTTATGTACTGCTTCATCCCTAACCACCATTATTATATCCTTATGTCCTGGTACATCTTATTCTTATTGGGATGTACAATAAATCTGGAACTGTGAGATTCTATCATAATTGCATATCTCAAGTACTCATCCTTTAGAATAACAAGTCTTCCTTTGAAGCGTAAGCCTCCCCCTGAAATAATCGAATAGGACTCTGCTCCCTCGGCTAATAATTGGCATACCCTGTCCTAGGAGAACTGATCCTTTGTATGTTCTTTCACTACCCGTATAATAATATCAGGACTGATAGGTAGAACTAACATGCATGCTCTGGCGATCTCATCTTCATGTCAGAGCTCCCTCCACTTCGCCTTCCAGACCTTCGCTAGCTCCATCGTGGGTCATTGGCTCAATGCATCTGCCACCATGATAGCCTTACCAGGTTGATAATGAATGTTAGCCTTACCAGGATGATAATAAATGTCAAACTGGTAGACTTTCATGAATTCAATCCACCTCCTTCATCTCATATTCATATCCTTCCGGGTGAAGAGATTCATAAGTGATTTGTGGTCCGTGAACAGCGCAAACTATTCCCCTGGAAGATACTGCCTCCATATCCTCAAAGCAAACACAATCGCTGCTAACTCAAGGTTGTTTGTGGGGTAATTCTTCTTGTGGGGCTTAAGCTTTCGACATGAGCAAGCTATATCCCTCTCCTACTACTATAATACACCCCCAAGTCCATTTCAAGATGTAACAATATATACCCGGTACTCCAATCCTCCTCTAGGTAATGCAAGTACAGGCACTGATGTCAATTTGTCCATTAGCTCATCGAAGGCTAACTGATAGTGATCACTCCACATAAATGGTACCCCATTGCGAGTCAAGTTCATCAACATACCTATAAACTTCTAGAACCCTTCAATGAAATGACGATAATAATTGGCCAACCCCAAAAATCTGTGAATCTCTGTCGGTGTCATGGGATGTCCTCACTCCCTTATTATCAATACCTTACTCGGATCAATATAAATGCCCCTATCAGACAAAATGTGGCCTAGGAACTGCACCTCACATAGCCAAAGTCCACACTTCCCGAATTTGGCATACAACTGGTGGTCCCATAGTGTCTGCAGAACCATACACAGATGATCCGCGTGCTCCTCCTTAGTGTGAGACTAAACCAGAATGTCTTTTATGAATACGATAATGAATTAATCCAAAAACTCCCTGAAATACCCTGTTAATGAGATCCATTAACACTGTTGGTGCATTAGTGATCCCAACCAGAATCACCCTGAACTCGTATGACCCACACTGCGACAAAAAAATGTTCTTTGGAACGTCCTCCTCTCGAATGGCCAACTGTTGATATCCTAACCTCAAATAAATCTTAGATAAGTACGTCACTCCTCTCAACTGGTCAAATAGGTCATCAATCATTTCGTATCATTACCTTTCTCAGCTCCCTGAAGCCTACACACAAGTGAAGCAAACCATCCCTCTTCTTCACTAATAACACTGGCGCACCCCACGATGATGTACTCTGTCGAATGAAACCTTGCCCCAAGAGATGCTGAATTTTCTCCCTCAACTCTCTCATCTCTGAACGGGCCATACGGTAAGGTTCTCCAATAATCGATTTCATACCCGGTGCTAAGTCAATAACAAACTCAATCTCCTGAATTGGTGGCAACCCTAGAATCTCCTCAAATACATCCTCAAAATCTCTCACAACTGGAATCGAGTCCAATGGGATAACTACCTCATGTGAGGTCTCATGCTTCATGTAGTATAAGTTCGTGCGTGACCCTCCATCGGGAGGCCACCAAGAACATCTCTTACCGCGGAATGGAGAACATTATGGTCCTCTCCTAACAGTCTACCGTCGCCCTATAACCCACCAACCAATCCATGCCCATAATTACATCATACCCCTCTATATCTAACACATAAAGGTTTGTTACTAAGCTTAGTGTCCCAGTAATGATGTTTATTCCTCCATATATCGAGTGTATAAATGACCCACTACCCAACGATGACTATACACACATAAGGCGAATGTTGGCTGTCTCTAAACGACCAGTTGCTCTGGAAAATCTAGTGGAAATAAAGGAATGCAACGCCCCCATATAAAAAATAATCCTACCCTAATGCCTATGAATAGGAAATGTACCCTCGAATGCTGGAAGTGCCTGAGGTGCTGGTGGAATGGTAACGTCCCGGACGTTATACACATGCTTGTTGTAAGGAAATATTTCCAATTGAGTCCCTGTATTGTTTTGACTTAATTCCGTGAACAAAATTGTGTTTGTAATATGTCATAGGGAGAATTTTATTTTTTCACGATCCCACTTGGTCTATGACGTATTGAAGAAATTGAAGACATTGCGGCAAAGCTTCAAAGAAATAATCATGCCGATGTTTATTTAGTGCAAGTTTTCTCGTCTTCAAGATTAATTTCATTCTGAGATCACTCAAGTATGAATGCATATAATTAATGGTGCTCGGAATTATTTTATAAAAGATAAGGATGTAAACCACGGAGATTGTCTCTCTCTTTCTCCACAAACTTTAGTTTCTCCCTAAACTTCTTCTCTAGTGTGCTAATATCCTCAATCAAACTATCATTATTTTCTACGACACACTCATTCAACTTAAATTGCAATTTTAAGCTAGCCTTTTTCACCTTCACCGTTTCGGCATACAACTCATTAAACGCATTTTGCAATTCTTTCACATCTATCTCCTCATCGTCACTCTCTTCACCCTCACTAACAAGGGATACACTCAAAACCTCCTCGGAAGTGTCATTCAAATGAGTATTGTCGTCGTCGCTCACATGACATGCCATAAACGCAACAAAGTTACGCTCAATGGGGGAACTCTCTCCCTCTTCCGGTTCACTATCACTTAAGGTCGCATTATAGACAACGGGTTGCTTGCCCTCTTTCTTAAGTCTAGTGGGACACTCCTTAACTTTGTGACCGTACCCCTCACACCCAAAACATTTATCCGACTCATCTTTCTTAGGCTTTTCAAACTTATCCTTAGAGGTGGGATCCACTTTGTTGTTCTTGAATTTTTCAAATTTCTTGGCATCTTTCGATTGCTTTTGAAATTTAATAAATTTTATAAATTTCTTTGCCAACAAAGCAACATCCTCAAAATCGAAATCGAAATCCGAATCCGAAACTTTAATTTCCTCCTTCCGGGTTTTCAAAGCAATACCCTTTTCTTTCTTAGGCACTTGCTTGGAGGTAATCATGTAGATTTCATAGGTATGTAAGTCACCTACAATCTCTTCTAGTTTCGTTGACTGTAACCTACCCAAGGAGTTTAAAATGGTCACTTTCGCATCAAACCTACTAGGCAACGACCTAAGGATTTTCTTAATGACACGGTTGTCGGGAATTTTCTCACCTATGTTAAACGACGAGTTGACAATATTGGACAACCTAACATAAAACTCATCAAAGGTCTCACTCTCTAACATCCTAATGGTCTCAAACTGTGTAGTGATATTTTGAAGTTTTGATGGCCTAACCATTCTAGTGCCCTCGTGAGTGAATGCCAAAATATCCCAAGACTCTTTTGATGTTTCGCAAGTCATAATTCTGTTATATTCTTCGTGTGACACATGTGAAGAAATAACGTACAGAACCTTAGAATTATATTGTGCAAGTCTTTGTTCAGTTTCGGTCCAAGACTCAATAGGCTTTAAAATAGTGACCTCGCCTACAATAGTGACAGGGGGTGTCCAACCTTTCTCAACTGCAAACCAAACATGCTCATCAATAGATTTTAAAGCACATCTCATTCTCATCTTCTAATAAGTGTAATTGGTGCCATAAAAAACAGAAGTTCGAGAAAATTTATTATATCTAGAATTCATCTTTCAAAACACACGGGATCAAAAAACAAATAAAAATGTTTTCTAGCTCTGATACCAATTTGAAGAGTGATGTGAGTGGCCCGATATGTGTGTTTTAAGCAACACCAATTTTTCTTCGAAAAAGATCCAACTTTTAATTATGCAGTTGTGAAAACCCAATACTCACTTTAAACTAATTTTATCTTGATTAATCCTAAACATGCATCTAGTGATTAAAGCAAGTAAAGTAAAGTAAAGTAAAGAATACTCAAAATGTCGGATGTACGAGGAAAAAAAAACCCAAAACGGGAAAACAACCTCGGACGGCCTAAGCCAGACAATCACTATGAATAATGGTTTTACAAAGACAGATTAGCCTTATACTAAGACTCGATCCCCACGGGTCTTGACCCTCCTTCTGATCTTAACCCATTCTTCTATAGTTTCCACGCAGAAATTTCGTCTTCCACGATCTCTGTCCATAACACACGCATCCACGTATGTCTCGGTGTCCACCGATATGGCTTTTATACGTCTACGATGTCGAACACGATGTTCGTCGCTTCTTCACCGCAAAACCCTTTGTGTTCAATGTGTAGAACAAACAACTTTGGTGCAACAAGATCACGTAAACATATAAGAATGATAACTCGGATCTTTGCAAACTCCAAGGATGTGTTTAAGACTTTAAAACCTTAGAAAACATGTGCAAACAAGGTTCTGGTTCGTAAAACGTTTATGTTTCAAATTGGTAACAAATTGGTATCAAATAATTGCTCACATGTTTTCAAATGATATGCTCTTATTGAATATATATATTGGTTTCATTTGTTCCTCCATACTTCACTTGGTATTTGTTTGTCTGTTTCATGTGTATAGGTATGCTTCAGCGATTTGAGATTTCAAGTCTACATCAAATTCAGACAGTTCATGCTTGTCGGTGCTACATATATTAGTCCATGTCCTGTATTTTTGATTTTGGGTTTATGGGATAGGATTTAGGCGTCATACGGATTGACGGCCCGGTTAGGCATTTCACTTGTTTAGTTTTGTCCCGGAATTTTCAAAGGGGGATATTTGTAAGGACATATTTCCAATTGAGTCCCTGTATTGTTTTGACTTAATTCCGTGAACAAAACTGTGTTTGTAATATGTCATAGGGAGAATTTTATTTTGTCACGATCCCACTTGGTTTATGACGTATTGAAGAAATTGAAGACGTTGCAGCAAAGCTTCAAAGAAATAATCATGCCGATGTTTATTTGGTGCAAGTTTTCTCGTCTTCAAGATTAATTTCATTCCGAGATCACTCAGGTATGAATGGATATAATTAATGGTGCTCGGAATTATTTTATAAAAGATAAGGATGTAATTTTTATAAAGAAAAATGCTTTTAAATGTTTTAAAAGTGTTTTAATGGTTTAAACTTCGTTTTATGATGAGAAGATCGAAATAGAGTTTGACTAATTTGAATCTCTTTGTTAAGAGACGTTTTTATCCGAAAGTCAAAGAAATTCAAACTTTCGCAAGGTCGCTCGAACGACATTGGATCTCGTTCGAACGAGATACAATGTAGCGCGAACGACATGCTTAAGTCGTTCGAATGACACATTTTTCGAGGCGGTGTTTAAATACTATTTAAACAGTTTTTGCATCATAATTTCGTAAGTGTGCTTTCTGGAAAAAAGTTTTACGAACCAGAACCTTGTTTGCATATGTTTTCTAAGGTTTAAAAGTCTTAAACACATCCTTAGAGTTTGCAAAGATCCGAGTTATCATTCTTATATGTTTACGTGATCTTGCTGCACCAAAGTTGTTTGTTGTACACATTGAACACAAAGGGTTTGGCGGTGAAGAAGTGACGGCCATCGTGTTCGACATCGTAGACGTATCAAAGCCATATCGGTGGACACCAAGATATATGTGGACGCGTGTTTTGTGGACAGAGATCGTGGAAGAAGGAATTTCTACGTGGGCACTATTGAAGAACGGTTGAATATAAGAAGGAGCTTCAAGACCCGTGGGGATCGAGTCTTAGTGTAAGGCTAATCTGTCTTTGTAAAACCATTATTCATAGTGATTGTCTGGCTTAGGCCGTCCGAGGTTGTTTTCCCGTTTTGGGTTTTTTTTCCTCGTACATCCGACATTTTGAGTATTCTTTACTTTACTTTACTTTACTTGCTTTAATCACTAGATGCATGTTTAGGATTAATCAAGATAAAATTAGTTTAAAGTGAGTATTGGGTTTTCAGAACTACATAATTAAAAGTTGGATCTTTTTCGAAGAAAAATTGGTTTTGTTTAAAACACACATATCGGGCCACTCACATCACTCTTCACTTGTAATACATTTATCCCTAATATTATTGTGGGGAAGTCGGTGGTGGTGCTAGAGGTAATGGAGCCTGCTGCCCCTTATAGGCACCCTGTTATTGTGCCTTACTCTGCTATGGGCAATATCGCCTCTTATGACCCTGTTGGCCACATATAAAGCACTGACCCGAAAACTCTCTCCACCTCTGGCCCTATCGAGGATGGCTCTGTCGCTGTCCTTGGTAACCCCGACCATCGTGGACACCTTCATTGTTCACTTTGCCCTAATGGCCCTGGAGAGCATGTTGCTAATTAGGGCCCTGGGGGCCCTGCCGAAAACCCTGACCCTTCAGTCGGTAGCCGCCTGGCCTAAACCTTTTGTCCTGATACTGCTGTCGGGAATCCTGCCCCTTTTGTCTCACCACCTACTACTGAGGTGACCCATTGGCACTACTACCTCCTTTCCTACCTGATTATATCGGCTCACCTGCTCTCTTGCTTCACGTTAAGTGGAAGTGGTTGTCTTGGCAGTGAAAAAGTGCATCATTAACCACCTCTGTATAAGTCTATAATGTTGGGTTTCCAAGTAAGTGTTGCCTAATCCTACAGGCTAGCCCATACATAAACTTGAGCTTATTATTTTCTTTAGTGTTCACCTTATCCTTCACAATGTTAGCCAAGCGAGTGAACTCCTCCTCGTAATGATCCACTGATCGGTCATCATGTGAAACATCATTAAATTTCCTACTCATTTCTACCTGAACATCCAATAAAAATACTTGCGGTCGAACCTATCCTAGAACTCTTCTATCGACATTATCTCCCTCTCCTCTTAGGTGGTAATAGACTCCCACCACTGCATTGCATCTCCCATAAGTCTCACCATGGTAAGCATATGTTTCTGAGTGTCCCTGCACTCAATCATGCATAGGTGACGTTATAGGTCCTTCTTCCACTGACATAGTACTATAACATCTGAGCTCCCTAAAATCTCTGGTGGGTGTCCTTTTTGAAAAGCCTCCCTAACCTTTTGTCAAGACAACAACCCCATTTTGGCCTAAATTATTGGTGACATTGGTGGTTGCGTCTGGTCATATGTAAAATGAACAACCATGGCTATCATATCTACGTTGACTGCCTGTTCCACTATCTCGACCACCTATGCAGTTATCACCATCCTCGATGGTGGTTTCTGAGGTACCTCCTGCTACTGTTGAGCCTCGTCTCTGTATGCTACTCTCACCTCTCTCTCTTTCTCTCTCTTTTGGGTGGCATATGAAAATGGATTGAATTGTATGAGTTCGTAGTCAATAAAAAATTTAATAGCATAAGTACGATATCTTAAACACGTGAAGATAAAAGCAAAAGTCGTAATAATAGGGCTCTATGTGAAAAGAACGCTACACTGAAATTGTAAAAATCTGTATAGATCCTATAGACACTAGAACCTGATGCTCTGATACCATCTGTGACACCCCGCTTGATGAAATCCAGGGTGATCAGTCCTTTATTAAATTAAAGTAGATTTCTCATCTGGTTCATTCTTAGCATCACCGTCGAAAACTTTTTATTTACTAACCACCTAAGACAAATAAAGTTAGTGCCAAATTTTATCTTTTAATTAAGATCTCAATATGCGAACAAACTTTAAATAAGTAAACCATCCACACAATTTAAAAGTCCAAGCCATCTCACGACAGATATATAAATAAGAATGACTGAATAGACTATTGGTTCTTAGAATATAAACCAAACCTTAAGTCTAAATGAAACTAAAAGAAAATACATAGTCTAAAATAGAGGTGAATAAATAAATTCTGAATGGGGAAACATTCCCAACTGAATATACTGAAATGAAATCCTACACTAGGAATGAAAAGTGGAAGCGTCTAAACAAATTCTGCAAGCCTACACAACGCTACATCTACGCGTCCCTGCAATAGATCATCATGCCTGGAGTCCTTATGGCTTGACACCTAAAAGGTTTTGAAAATAAATTTTGCAAGGGTTGAAAAATACGTTACTAATGCCGTTTAATATAAGATTAAACTGTATAAGAAACTCCGAGTTGTTTGTTGAAGAAACCCTTTTCTTTTGAAAATAAACTAGATAAACGACAAGTTGTGTTTACAAAAAGTTATGTTCGAGAATAACCAAGACTTTGTAATCAGTTTTAAAACTTAAGAAAGTTTCAAAATATCAGCACACTATAGAATGAGATGAGGAGATTAAGATAATCAGAACACGCAATTTTTAACGTGGTAAAACCTCTCCCAATAGAGGAAACATCCACGGTGACTTCTAAGTCACAAAAGTAAAAAATCCACTAAAAACAAATAGCAGTTACAAGCAATACAACATACATGCACACAACTCAACCTATTCTAAGTTTAGGAATATACCCCACTTGGTGTCCTTCTAACTTCTTTGCAGATTTGATTGTGGATGATGTTCTTCCAGTTTGATAACTTCCACTTTGCTTTAGCTTCCTTTGCGTTGACTCAATAATCTTTGATCTTATTCTCAACACTTTCAGTGTGGTAGTGTGTCAAGTGTTTGTGATGTGATTTCTATCCACATGCATGAACTCACACACACTTAGTTTGTACAAACAGTCCTAAAAAATTACATATAAAGACTATATGCTGTGATTTTCTTTTCTTTCTTTCTTACAAAACTTAAAACCTTTTGACCTTTTAATCTATCCTAGATTCCACGGATATCTTGCTTCAAAATCAGTCAAGATCTTAATCAACCTCTGTTTTGAAAAGATTTTCGAGATTGAAAACCTCCAAGTGAGAATCCAACTAGGTCAAGGTTTAGTTTCATAAGAACAAGAAACATAAAACATTTACAGATCTAAATCAACAAAGATTTTCACAAAACGAGAAACAAATATGCAGATCTAGTGATATATAACATGCAATAGTGTAGATCTAATATTTCTATGAAAAAAAATACAGATCTCACCAAAATGTCTAAGTTGATAACAAGATCACAGATCAAGAGGTTACAGCTACAAACTATCAAACCAGTAACACCACTCTCTCTCAAACACTCAAGGTTGTGTTTGGGGTTTTGAAATTACGAAGGTTTGAATATGGTTTGAAGTTGTTTAGGGTTAGTGTTTCTCAGTTTCCCTTTCTCTCTCTTCTTTCTTCTCTTTTTTCTCTCTTCTCTCTCACTTCTCTCTTCTCTTTTTTTTTCTCAATTGAGATGACTGCCAAAAGTCTTGAAAGGCTGAGAATGTGAGGGTTTAAATAGGAGCCAAGGAAGGTTCTGGATTGAAGATAGCAATCAATGGTTGAGATCCAGTCTTCCTATATTGACTTTGATCCAAGGGTGCTAAGATAGTGGTGGTTAAAACGAAGATGATTGGTCCACAGTGATAACACACGGATAGTCTTTAAACACATGCAGGCCGTTGATAACGTTTGATCTAACGATCCACAATTCACCAGGCTGCTCTCTCACAAAACAAACGCAAAAGAGATAACAAGAGCTTGACAAGTGTTGGCATGTTATTGGCTGGCAAACACGCGTCCAAACTAATTACAGGCAACACCCTAATGTCTCTGGCGCATTGATATTCCACCCAATCAAACATTCTAATGAAAAACTAATTTTGCATAATATCATATTAACCCCACAAAGTTTATAAACAGAATTTTATTAAAGAAAACATTATTTTAAAAATGTTTAAAAATTCCCAAAAAATTATTAAAACAACATTTTAAAGGGAATTTAATACACAATCAATATGAGCAATATATACACATGGATGCACTTCTAATGTGTGTAGTGTGATTCATTTTATACCTTTGTTGGATCATTGATGAGGATTGGAGAGTGAATAAGTCTGAGGTTCTTTGGATTCTAGGTTAGACAACTAATTTTGTCACTATTTTCCAAACTAGATGAACACTTATACAATATAGACTTAAGTGAGTCAAAGGTATAAGGTGATTCAATCTCCCCCTTTAGAAATATGAGACAAAATCTCCTTTGATTTAGCTTAAACTCTTAGGGAACCAAAAAAAATAAAACCTAGTCCTATGCAAAAGATACTATCTACCCATTTCCTAGAAAGTCAAAAATTACATAACTCAGCTATTTACAAATTTGTACACTAGAGAGAAATTGTAGATAAACAGTAGAAGAGGTTCCGGTTCCTGCAAATATGCACTAAGATCAAGAAGTTTAGATGTAATGTGAATAAAACATTGAACCCGTAAGACTCAAATTTCTCCCCCATTTTGTCTCAAATGGACAAAGGGTAAAAAATTACGGTCTTAAGAGATTAATCAGCACATACCATACCTATAGAATTAAGCAAATACAAAAATCTGTTATAGTCTAGAGGTTTAGTGAACATGTCTGCAAGTTGCAAATCAGTAGGTAGGTAATGGATTTCTAACTCCTTAGACTCAATAAGTTCGCGTATAAAGTGATGTCTTATTTTAATATGCTTAGTTCGCGAGTGTTGAACTGGGTTTTTAGATATGTTAATGGCGCTTTGATTGTCACAATACAATTGTAACTGATCTTCTTTAATCCCATAGTCGCTTAACATTTGTTTTATCCATAACAATTGAGCACTGCAACTTCCTGCTGCTATATATTCGGACTCAGCCGTAGATAAAGATGTGCAATTCTATTTTTTGCTACTCCAACCTACTAAATTATTACTGACATAATAACAGGCACCTGAGGTACTCTTACTATCATCGGTACAACCGGCCCAATCAGCATCAGTATACCCTATGATGGTTCTGCAGGTATCATTAGTGTACCTAAGTCCAAGATTAAGAGTGCCTTTTATGTACTTTATTATACGTTTTACACAAGATAAATGGCTCTCTTTAGGGTTATTCTGGTAATGTGCACACAGACATACAGCATACATTATATCTGGTCGTGAGGCAGTTAGATAGAGTAGACTACCAATCATACTACGATAAAGTGTGGAATCAACTGACTTTCCATTTTCATCTTTACATAATTTAACAGTAGTACTCATTGGCGTTTTGGCAACTTTAGCATTATCTAAACCAAATTTCTTAACAAGGTCTAAGGCATACTTAGTTTGAGAGACAAATAATCCATCAGAATTCTGTTTTACTTGCAATCCTAAGAAAAGCTGTAGCTCCCCCATAAGGGACATGTGAAACTCCTTATGCATAATAGCAGAAAAGGATTTAACTTCAGATGTTGAAGTAGACCCAAAGATGATGTCGTCAACATAGACTTGGGCTATAATAATTTTTTTGTCAAAATGTTTGACAAAGAGGGTCTGGTCATTTCCTCCTCTCCTAAAACCATTATCAAACAAAAAGTTGGAAAGGCATTCATACCAAGCTCTAGGAGCTTGTTTTAAGCCATACAGAGCCTTTTTTAGACGAAAGACATGGTCTGGGTATTTTGGGTCAATGGACCCTTTGGGTTGTTCTACATACGTCTCTTCGGATAGAATTCCAT
Organism: Sambucus nigra; assembly: GCA_949130495.1. Classification (NCBI taxonomy): domain Eukaryota; kingdom Viridiplantae; phylum Streptophyta; class Magnoliopsida; order Dipsacales; family Adoxaceae; genus Sambucus; species Sambucus nigra. The sequence goes on along the minus strand of OX422219.1, from coordinate 10,407,362 downwards.
TGAGGAAGGCAGACTTGACATCCATTTGATAAAGTGTAAATTTTAAGTGACACGCTATAGCGAAAAGAAGTCGAACAGATTCAAGATGAGTGACTGGGGAAAATGTCTCGCTAAAATCTATCCCTTCTATTTGAGAGTAACCTTGAGCAACAAGTCTAGCTTTGTTTCTAAGGATTACCCCATTTTCGTCAGATTTGTTCTTAAAGATCCAACGAGTGCCAATAACATTTTTGTTTTGAGGCCGCGGTACAAGATACCCGACATCGTGAATGACAAATTGTAAAAGTTCTTACTGCATATCAGAAATCCAGTGTGCGTCATTCAATGCTTCATTAACATTTTTTGGTTCCACAAGGGAGACGAAACATGCGTAATTAGCATAATTTCTTAACTGGGATCTAGTACGGACTGGCTCATTAGGATTACCAACCACGTTGTTAATGGGATGATCTTTAGATACCCAGCCAGGTACTTCTGGATTCTCAATAGGTAATGAGTCATCTATTTTCGGTGAATCATTTTTGAAATCATTTTCAGACTCAACCACAATAGGTGATTCAGATATCTTATTTTTGACAATAGTGTCGCTTACAATTACATTTATCGACTCCATAAGGGTCTTAGTACGCAGATTGTATATACGATATGCACGAATATTTGGAGAGTAACCTAAAAAGATGGCTTTATCTCCACGCGTCTCGAATTTGGACAAATGTTCTCTGTCTTTACAGACGTAACACCGACTTCCGAAAGTTCTTAGGTATTTCAGATTAGGCTTCTTACCGTACCACAACTCATAAGAGGTTTGTTTAGTGTTTTTCCTAAGGTAAACCCGATTAATGATATGACATGCAGTTCTAATAGATTCAACCCAGAAGTACTTAGGTAGAGATTTGGCATGCAACATAACACGCGCCATCTCTTGAAGGGTTCGGTTTTTCCTTTCGACAACACCGTTCTGCTGAGGAGTCTTAGGGGCACTGAATTCGTGTTTGTAACCTTTTTAGTCACAATATTCAACTATTCCCGTGTCTATGAACTCTACCCCTATATCGCTACGAATGTGATTGACTTGTGTGTCCTTCTCATTTTCAATTCTTAGTAAAATTTTCAAAAATGTCTGAAACGTGTCAGATTTATGTTTCAAGAAGGCAACCCAAGTGAATCGTGTAAAATCATCAACTATGACTAGGATATAACTGTGTCCACAAAGACTAACAGTTCTAGAAGGACCAATAAGGTCCATGTGGATGAGATCTAGAGGTCTAGAGGTGAGAATGTCTTTAACTTTTTTATGCGAAGTCTTAACTATTTTTCCTTCCTAGTAATGACCACAAACAACACTGGAAATAGGTTTAATTTTAGGAATTCCTCTAACTATCTCTTGACTAGACAATCTACCAAGGATATCATAACTTAGGTGACCCATACGATTATGTCAGATTTCATTGTCATCCATTCTGACAATGTTACAGGTTTCAGAACTAGTCTTGACAGTATAGCAGTTGTCAGGTGTTCTAAATTCGGTAATGATGCATTCACCTTTATCATTTAGAATTTTGCAATTGTTCTTTGAAAAGGTAACTATATGGTCTGAGTCACAAAATTGTGATATACTTAGGAGGTTGGCTTTAAGGCCTTTAACTAAAAGTACATTTTCCAGAACAGGCATTCCCTCTTCTTTTAGGGTTCCTTTACCAATGATCTGGGATGAAACTCCATCGCTAAAAACTACTTTACCTCCAGCAAATCTGGTTTTGTTTAAGAGTTTGGTTTCATCTCCTGTCATATGTTTGGAGCATCCTGAATCTAAATACCAACCAGATGAAGTGTGCTCAGCTTTTAAGGCAGTGATGACAATGTTACACTTCATTTGGGGTAAAAGATCATCTTTTCTAACCCAAATAGCTCTAGTTTTAATTTTGCGCAAGTTTGCTCTCATTTGATAAAATTTTTGAGAAGCAGCTTTTTGTCGAAAAACATTTGGCGCAACAAACTTGTTTTTGTGGAAAAATTGAGCTTTTGGTTTAGGAAATTTTCTGGGAGCCTTTTTCTTAAATGAACTCTTAGTTTTGGTCTTTGTATTCCTGTAGTTAGAGTTCTTGTCAGGTTGTCTTGGAAGGACATAATGGTTACAATTTTGCCTAGAATAGTTAAAGTTCTTGTAAACAGGAGTGTTGTACACAGGGGTGTTTAGACGCCTAGCATAACAACCTTCAACGGAATGACCATAAACGTCACAGTAGGAGCAATATTGATTGCTTGAGGGATGTAGTTCCTTAGGAAAACTTCTAAAGATGGGTTTAACAAGATTTTGTTGAGAAGTCTTATTCCTAGGAGGTATGGTTTTAAAGGTAGATTCAGCCTTTCTGATCAAAGGACAGACGTATTTAGTCTCAAGTGTACTGTCATCCTTAGAGTTACTAGACTCTCCAATGTCTTTCTGTTGTTGCTTTTGATCATATTCCTTTTTAATAAAATAAAAATCTGGACATGTTTCGATTGGTCGTTTGCCCCCAGACACAAACTTAATAGGTTCAAGATTTTTAGTTTGTGATTTATTCTTAGGGCAGAATCCAATACCGGTTCTATCATCAGAATTGGTCTTAGAGTCAACAACAAAGTCAGTGAAACGATTCGAATTGTTTTCAAACTTAGAAATTTTTTTGAAAACTATTGCTGTCTTTGTTTTTTATTCCTCCAGTTCTAATAATGTTCCCTTGTATTTCATTTCCAGGGTTTCATTAGTTTTGGTCAACTCTTTCAATTTTTGATCAAAAGTTTCAATTTCAGATTGATGTGTCAGACACTGGTTAGTGTACTCTTCGGCATTCAGCTTCACAATAAGACTTAGATCATCTAATTTCTTAGTCAGGTCTCTAACAGTACTCTCCAGTCTAGTGCCCTTTTTAAGGGTTTTAGCATACAAAGTATGAATATCTAGGAGGTCATCTGTGTCTGAGTCGCTAAGTGAAGTGTGTGCAGTGACCCCTAACGATTCAGTTTTAGTACTCACGCACCCATTTACATCGTCGTTATCGAGATCTCTTTGACTCACACACACGGAACTAGAGCTAGCAACATTTTCAGATAAGAAGGCATCTAGGCCAGTCAAAGTAGTATTCAAAAAAGCAGGAGTAGAGATATCATTATCACACACGGGCATATCATCATTATAAATGATCTTAGCAAAAAAAGACATGCAAGAGTCAAATACATCTGATGACTCAAGTTCCTCTTCATCAGAGTCACTTGAATCTTCCCACGTTTTACATACATTGGCTCTATTGTGTGTGTTGGTTTTATTCAGATTAACTCTGCAATCGTGAACAATGTGACGTAGTTTCCCACATCTAAAACATTCAATCTTTTTAAGGTCTGTGTTAGGTCTGAAGTTTTTGTCCTTAGGATGTTTGTCATGACCTCTCTCATGAGGTTTGGGATTAGATACAGTTGGATAATTAGGCTTGCCTTGTTTAGATGCCTCTTTGTTTCTAAATTTAACAATTTTCTCAAATTGTTTGGACATTAAGGCAATCTGATTATCTAATTTGTCTATATCACACTCCTCATCAGAGTCACAGTTGATCAAATTAGTCTCATGTTTAGATATCTTAGAAGAAAAACTCAAGTTAGAGTTGGGTTGTTTTCTTTGAGACTGATTTAATTGTTTCTTAAAGTCTAATTCCATTTCCACAGTCCTAAGTTTGCTACTGAGTAACTCAGGGGTGAGGTTTTGATCACTCATCTCCTCAATAACATACCTCTTGTTGTCAAACTTTTGTGGTAATGATCTTAGGATTTTAGAAACAATATCATTCCTATCATATTTTATACCATTAGCATGCAACTTAGTAACTATATCAGTTAGGTTCATATAAAAGTCATCAAAAGACTCAGAGTCAGACATAATCAAAGAGTTGTACTGCTGGGTAAGCATTTGAGTTTTAGCAGCTTTAACTCTTGAGTCTCCTTCATGGGCAGTGATTAATGTGTCCCAAGCTTCCTTGGAAGTGGCACAAGATGAGATTCTCTTGAACTCATACTCATTAATTGACATAAAGATGGCATTCTTGCCTTTATTGTTATTACGAGAAAGTATTTTCTCCTCTTGGGTAAACTCACTTTAGATTTTCTTTACCCTCTCATCACTTCCTTCAATGGCTGGTTTAGTAGGATAAGTATATCCATTTTCAGTAATGTCCCAGACATCATCTCCTAAAGTCCCTTGGATGAAGGCAACCATTCTTACTTTCCAGTAAGCAAAGTTGTTTCCATCAAAGAGTGGAGGTCTGGATAGATTACCAAACCTTTCATTCTTCTCGTCCATAGTTAAGATTTTCATAAAACGATTTCAGAAACACAAGATCCTTTTTAAAAAAAGTTTACAGGGCTCTGATACCAATTGAAAAAGATGTTACTAATGCCGTTTCATACAAGATTAAACTGTATAAGCGACTCCGAGTTGTTTGTTGAAGAAACCCTTTTCTTTTTAAAATAAACTAGATAAACAACAAGTTGTGTTTACAAAAAGTTATGTTCGAGAATAACCAAGACTTTGTAATCAGTTTTAAAACTTAAGAAAGTTTCAAAATATCAGCACACTAAATAATGAGATGAGGAGATAAAGATAATCAGAACACGCTATTTTTAACGTGGTAAAACCTCCCCCAATAGAGGAAACATCCACGGTGACTTCTAAGTCACAAAAGTAAAAAATCCACTAAAAACAAATAGCAGTTACAAGCAATACAACATACATGCACACAACTCAACCTATTCTAAGTTTAGGAATATACCCCACTTAGTGTCCTTCTAACTTCTTTGCAGATCTGATTCTGGATGATGTTCTTCCAGTTTGATAACTTCCACTTTGCTTTAGCTTCCTTTGCGTCGACTCAATAATCTTTGATCTTATTCTCAACACTTTCAGTGTGGTTGCGTGTCAAGTGTTTGTGATGTGATTTCTATCCACATGCATGAACTCACACACACTTAGTTTGTACAGACAATCCTAGAAAATTACATATAAAGACTATATGCTGTGATTTTCTTTTCTTTCTTTCTTACAAAACTTGAAACCTTTTGACCTTTTAATCTATCCCAGATTCCACGGATATCTTGCTTCAAAATCAGTCAAGATCTTAATCAATCTCTGTTTTGAAAATATTTTCGAGATTGAAAACCTCCAAGTGAGAATCCAACTAGGTCAAGGTTTAGTTTCATAAGAACAAGAAACAGAAAACATTTACAGATCTAAATCAACAAAGATTTTCACAAAACGAGAAACAAATATGCAGATCTAGTGATATATAACATGCAATAGTGTAGATCTAATATTTCTATGAAAAAAAAATACAGATCTCACCAAAATGTCTAAGTTGATAACAAGATCACAGATCAAGAGGTTACAGCTACAAACTATCAAACCAGTAACACCACTCTCTCTCAAACACTCAAGGTTGTGTTTGGGGTTTTGAAATTACGAAGGTTTGAATATGGTTTGAAGTTGTTTAGGGTTAGGGTTTCTCAGTTTCCCTTTCTCTCTCTTCTTTCTTCTCTTTTTTCTCTCTTCTCTCTCACTTCTCTCTTCTCTTTTTTTTCTCAATTTAGACGACTGCCAAAAGCCTTGAAAGGCTGAGAATGTGAGGGTTTAAATAGGAGCCAAGGAAATTTCTGGATTGAAGATAGCAATCAATGGTTGAGATCCAGTCTTCCTATATTGACTTTGATCCAAGGGTGCTAATATAGCGGTGGTTAAAACGAAGATGATTGGTCCACAGTGATAACACACGGATAGTCTTTAAACACATGCAGGCCGTTGATAACGTTTGATCTAACGATCCACAATTCATCATGCTGCTCTCCCACAAAACAAACACAAAAGAGATAACAGGAGCTTGACATGTGTTGGCATGTTATTGGCTGGCAAACACGCGTCCAAACTAATTACAGGCAACACCCTAATGTCTCTGGTGCATTGATATTCTACCCAATAAAACATTCTAATGAAGAACTAATTTTGCATAATATCATATTAACCCCACAAAGTTTATAAACAAACTTTTATTAAAGAAAACATTATTTTAAAAATGTTTAAAAATTACCAAAAAATTGTTTAAACAACATTTTAAGGGGAATTTAACACACAATCAATATGAGCAATATATACACATGGATGCAATTCTAATGTGTGTAGTGTGATTCAATTTATACCTTTTTTGGATCATTGAAGAGGATTGAAGAGTGAATAAGTCTCAGGTTCTTTGGATTCTAGGTTAGACAACTAATTTTGTCACTATTTCCAAACTAGATGAACACTTATACAATATAAACTTAAGTAAGTCAAAGGTATAAGGTTCTTCAAGGGTTAGAACCCAAAAAAATTTGAAAAACATTTAGCAAGTATTTATCACAGTTTAAAAATCAGTTATTGGATACGCATGTTAGGTTCACGTACACTCTCTTGAGTTTCCTCACCTCTCAACTATTGTGCACGCCTAACATTTTTTACTTAGCCCACCTAGCCATACTACCCAAGCTAACTAGATGTAAGTATCTAATTGACTATCAAAACGATTAAATCCCCGTACCATCCATACAATATGCTATCTGAATTAACATTTCTCGTAGGTTATTAATGTACTACGTAACATTTAACATACGTTATCACTGAATCATTTAATTAAGTTTCTCTACTTAATTTTACTTTTGGATATACCATATCTTCTATCTACTGTCTAACATAAGTAGAATATTCACATTATATATATTTTACATACTAATATATACTATTACGTCGTCCTTTAGGATGACCACCGTTTATATGGGAATACATTGCTATCAAGTCCGTGTATCTCTCATACTACATTAAGGACCATTAATTTGGTATGTCACCTCGAACCCAAAATCAAATAATACGCAATGGAGGCGACCATAGTTCTAAGCCTTTGGGATACGCACATACCTAATGTAACCAAATGACCTGCTAGTCCCACTAATACACGCCACCCAGTGAGCCACCCTAAGTTCTATGTTCTGGGGCACAAATCCAGACCTCATTGGAATCGTCAGGGTGGGATCGCCCACTACGCGGGAACCTACGTGATAGCAAGCAGTGTAGGTGTGCAAATATATAACACGAGTTGTATAATAGGTATTAAAATAACCTATATATATATATATATATATAAGTAATAATCAATAGTTATACACATAACCCAAACATCATCGTTCGTACGTAGTATATATCACTCGAATACTCGGCGTTCTTATAATTTCATGATTATACTCATTATTGTATCAATTCAAGTATTATTCTCTACTCTAAGGGTCCTAATTACCCCTTACATCACTTTAGTAGTTAACTCATGCATAACCTACTGGTTCATAAAATAAACTCATTCAAAATCCCCGTAACTCGTTCCCGTTCTCTCAAATTAACTACGTCATAATTTAATCATTTTGAGTCATCCCCTTGATTCTCTCATCAAGACTAAGTCAGAATCCCATAATAGTCCTACTATAATATGACAAGTCCCTCATTACATTTAAACAAAGTTCCATAAGTTTCCCCGATAAAACTATAGGAGTTCGAGGCTTTAAAAGGGAAGAATAGGCAAGTCTGGGAAAATCGAATCGATTTGCTCTAGGGCTGAATCGATTCGTTTTGTAGCATGTCGTCTTCTCCGTGTGGTTTATGTGTTTTTCATAATTTTTAATTACCAAACTCTCATGTAAGGCTTCTAAACTTCCAATCAAAATATCAAATCATTATATATATGAGTATGGATTGATTCTCACCTATTTAACACGATAAATCTCTTAGAAATCATAACAAGAATGAATTAAATCAAATAAATACCATAACCCTAGCTTTTTAGTGTTCTTCAACCTTATTCATCAAAAACACATATTAAATTTGTAGTGATTATCACACAACCTCTGATTTCTGATCCTCTACAAATGCTAATTCATATTACATGTAATTCCTACCTAGAACATGAGTTTTAATCATTATTTTCTTCCAAGAACATCAATTAAATAAATATATTTTGAAACCCGAACCACATGGGTATTATAGCTTCAAAAGAAATTGCAAGATAAACACTTGGCTTAAGTATTAGGTCTAATTTCATGATTTGACGTTGGATTTATTTGTCTTCCTTCCCAATCCACACTCCAAGGTTGATGTTGGTGCAAAAACAAGGTTGCAAGCTTCAAGTTTCCTCTCTTAAGCTTCAAAAATGGCTTTTCCTTCTTCTCTAATGGCCTTTATTTGATTTCTAACCTCTTAACCCTAGCCTCTCCCAACTATCAGCTGATATAAACCTTCTAAATTCGTAACTCTATTAACCCTAGGCTACCAAAAGACTAAAATACTCTTATACGGTACCAGTTTAGTCTAAAATTTCCCCGAGACCCAAACACTACCCCCGAGTATACTCTTCCAACTATTTTGACCCTCTCAAAATCATCCGTGATCTCGAAATCATCATCCGAGTCACTATATATATATATATATATATATATATATATATATATATATATATATATATATATATATATATATCTTATCTCGACCTCAAATTTGCCTACACGCAACTCTCGGTTGACATAAAATCACTTTACGCCAATATCACTCGCTATGACGTATAATAATTTCAATAAATTATTTACTATCCCCTTAGTAAATTTATGACATAATATTAATCATTATCTCTCGCTCTATATATATATATTAATGTTTAATAACCAAATTATTATTTAATTCAATTAAATTACGTCACTCTTGTAATTTAAAATAAAACAAATCAATTATCGAATAAATTAAGTTCCAAATACGCAAAAATTCGAGGTATTACACATTCATTACGTATCCATGACTTGGTTATCTTAGTGTAAATTCATGGCGTGTGATTGTTTGTTTTGTAAAATATTTTCTCCTGAAAATTTTGAAAAATCAAAAAGAGATTACGGAAGCCTTTTTGATTTATCCTTGCATGATCATATTTGATACATTGATATGAATTTGATATGCTTGTCGTGACACCCCGCATTTATTTGGTTATTCTTTTCCTTGTCTATTTTGGACCAATAAAAAGGGGGAGTATGAATTTTGAATTATAGGGGAGATTTGAATTAAGGGGGATAATTGATTTACTTTCTATGATTATTTATTTCATTTTAAACTCGATACATCATTAAGGTATTTGTTTCTTATCTCATGTTTAGGTTATAATTGATGATCATTCTTTGGACACAACCTGATGATGATAATCAAATTTTGGACATTGGAAGACTTTCGTTATGATAATTCGGATGTTTTTATTTTTCACCGGAATAGACATAGGGTGAGATTTGTAAGGACATATTTTCCATTGTCCATAGTTTACATAGAATATGGTGCATACCGCTACAACCGTTGAAGAAGTTCTCCTTCATAAGTTCATGAAGAAGGATCCGAATTACAAGCATCTTCAGCATATGCGCGACATGAGGTACAATTTCATATATAATGGGTTTAAGTTTCATAAATGGTTTACTTTAGTATTTGTATACCTATTTTAAATCAACTGAGGCACTTTTTCTATGTCAAAAATAATTGTTCAAGACCTATAGGCGGAGTTTTAAAAAAATAATTTTGTCTCGTTTTTGTCATTCAAACAACATTGGTAAGTCATTCAAACGATAACTTCAAATGACATGCAATGTCATTCGAAGGACCGCTCGAAGGGTCATTTCTTTACTTCATCAAACGAACCCGTACTGTTTTAGTTTTTCTATGGTTGTTTGTAAGGTCGCTCGAAGTCACTTCTAACGACATGCAATGTCGTTCAAATGACCTTCACTGCCTCAAGTTGTTTTGTTTTTCATAAATGCTTGTTTTCGAGACCGTTTTCATTAAGACTTTTTTTAAAATGAAACTAAATCTCTACAGAAGTTTTGGTCTTCAATTTTAGGGCTTTTTATTTGTTTTGATTCACCAAAAATAAATCCCAATCTCTTGTGAATCCTATAAGGAACCCAAATCACTTTTTTTGAAGTTTTTTCTTGTTGAGTGTCATCTCTACTAATGTATTGGTAGCTTTTGAGGGAGTTGCTTGCTGACGACTGCGGTCACTTGGGAAAACTCATGGGTGTTGCATGATGAGGAGAGCTGCGATTCTTGTGGGTTCTTATGGGAGTCCATTGGTGATCTAGGTTGTGGCATATGGAGTTTTTGCGGAAGATTCATTGCAGATTTCTATAAGTGTGTTGTAAGTTGCGATTTATAAACATTTATTGAAATAAAGGTTTTACCCGGAAGGGGAGTTTTCCTGAAATTTATTTGTCTAGAAATTTGTGATTGTTTTTTATGGCATAGTTATTCACATCGAGGCATGATTTGGGTTTAATAAAATTGGATTTAATTTGGATCTAAGATTGACTCTAATTAGATAAGTTTTAATTATAAATTTGTGAATCCCATATACAATCGATATCACCCAGCATTTTCATGGGGAAGTAGGGCACCGAGCTTCTAGGTGTCCGAAGGCATAGGACCAACAAGGTCAAGGCTCATAGGGCTAGGGAGAATAGGGCCAAGGGCCTACATCACTGGCATCACTAGGTGCGCAAGGAGAGCCATCAATACCTGCAGTAGGTAGGTGTTATTTACTTTCGACTAAGGAGCCTCAGGCAATACAGGCTCCACAGAAGCCAAGATGTGGCTAGTGGGATAGCATGGTACATAATTATTTTCCTAGATATGTCTAGTTAAGAGATATATATATATATATATATATATTGTTCGCGGGGTAGGTGCGAGTAGGATTGGGTGTAAGGGCGCCTAATTGTGACACTCTTTGGGTAGGCATATTGAGACTTAGTTTATTTTGTACATTTATGCTTCGTCAAATTTTGAGGATGAAATTCATGTGCTATTGAGGAAGTATTTAACATCCCGTGTTTTTAAAACATAAAATATATTAGGAATGTAAAATATTAGGTAAAATATTTTTTTGGAAATTAACTATTTTCACATTTAAAAATGTTGGTCTTGATTTATATAAAAAGGAATTGAAATTGGATTTAAATTAAGAGAGTTTTACATTTTATTTAAATAAGGGGAATTTTTAGATTTCGAGGATCCGAACCAGTTCGAAGGGTGGACCGAACTGGTTTGCTTAGTTTGTTTTGAAAAAAATAAAACTCTTTCTTTTGGAGTTGTGTAAGACTCAAATTATTTTTTCTATGAAAACATAGAGTGATGGGTTTAGGGTTTTTAAAATATATTTCAGCCTTCTCCAAAATCAAGAACCTCTAATAATTTTCATCTTCTCTATTCTTCCAAACCTAAACCCTTTATACTAAATTTTCAACCCAAGATTTGAAGAACTTAATCAAAATTTTTCTAGATCGACCAAGAATGTGTTTTCTTCTTTTTCTCGAGAGGAACGTAACAATCAAGACAGATTCTTTAAACGATTTTTAGAGGCATGAATACTTCTATTGTTCCCCTTTAGTATTATGCGTTTAAATTGTTGCCTAAACACTAATAATAATTGTCTTCCTAAAATACATTACAGAGACTAATTAGGAAAAGTGAAACTAAATTTGGGAGTGCTTTTATTCAAATCTTTAATACGAATTAAGACTCAAAAGCATTGCATGCTTAGATTAGAGATTAGGATTTCGTTAGAATTTATGGCTTTCGCATGTAGAATAAATCGTAGGAATGTTATAAATTGATTTAAACATGTAAAACAACATTAATTATGTGCATCTTATAGAGTAGAGATGCATTGTTATGTGTTTCTAAATATATGCATGTGAATAGAAATTCTATAAATTGATGAGAAAATGAAATATTATAATTAAAGGATCATAATTTGGAGAAATAGTGATCTTCCTATTTATTCAAAGAATGGTTGTGATAAGTTGAAAATATGTCATAGGCGATTCATGAATGTTATTAATAATTACCACAGCAGGGACAATGAGATATTTGGGACATTGCTCTCACCTTATTTTTAGGTTGCTTTCTAGGTACAGGACTAGTAGGTAGGACTTCGTTATTGGTAACGCTTTCTAGGTATGAGACTAAATGTGTTGGTTTTTATGGATGGATGATTCCGGGGTGGGACTAATTGTTACGTCGATTTCGTTAAATCGTGAGCCTAGGTGTGGTGCTAGGAAGTAGCTATTGGTAGGTATTCTTCATAAATGATAGGTTAGGATACCCTTGCATTTTGGAGACCACTATGTATGGGACTAGAGGTAGTTTGAGGTGTTTTTTCTCTTTAAATGGGTGGGGCTAATAGAAAATAACGAGAACTTAAGATAATTGATAATTAATGCATAAGATAATAAAAAAGTATTAAAATGAATTTGTGTCGCGTGCATGTGCAAGATTGACAGTTATCCGGTCGACTGGATATAGCGGAGTGGGTGTGTGTTGGCATCATGATTATGTGTAAGGCTGATAGAATACGGGCTGAATGGCTACAGTGGTGTGTCATGCATTGAACCCCACGAGTATGTGCAGAGCTGAAGGATATCGGGTTGACTAACTAAAATGAGGGGAACTGTGTGATGTGTAGAACATTAAGCTCGCCAAGAGTGTGTTTGGGATCGAAAAGGGATTGACTGTCCATAGTGGTGTCGCACGAATAAAAGTAATTGTATAGTTAATTTAAGTAACGACTAGAGCTAAATTTTAAATAATAGTTGAAATGAAATGATTGAACTTAAACAATTGGGGTGGCTTAGTTATGTGGGTAGATGGTAGTAGTTTATTTTTACTCGCATGTTTATATATATCTCGTTTAAACTTAAAATACTCTATTGTGATGTCTATCATGTGTGACACCCCGCCTAATTAATCCCGGGTGATCAGTCCTAAATCAAGTTAGAACAGGTTTCTCATTTGGTCCATTCTTAGCATCACTGTCGTTTTATTAAATTACTAACCACCTAAGTGAGAAAAATAGACTAGTGCCAATTTTATCTTTCATTAATTAAACTAAAACCCATGCGGAAATTAAAGCTATAAAACCATCACAGATAATTGAACTAATCATTCCACAAGTAAAATAATTAACCGAATAAACCATCGGTCCAAATAATAAATCCCATAAAGACAAGAATAGATTCCAACAAGTCTAAGAAATAAATAAATGGAAAGTGAACGACATGCTCGAATAAATAATAATGAGTCTCTACATTATGAATGAAAGAAAGAGGCGTCTATCAAAGGTCCCGCAACATCCACATATGCTGCAGCAACGGACTTCCTGGAATCGAGTCAGGTCTGGCGTCCCTGTGGCTGGACACCTAAAAGGTTTTTAAAAAGTTTTTATAGCAAGGGTTAGTACCCAAAACATTTGAGAACATTTATCAAATGATTAACTTGCAGTAATAATAAATATGCATGCTCTTCATATTTTAGTTAGTGTCTCACTCTCTTGAGAACTTCCTTGCCCCTCCTCTAATGTGCACCACTAACGCTTTAATTATCACCTAGTTATCTATCTCATGACTAGATAATTATTAAAGTCTCCTTATACTCCTCCCTACTCTAACCTGAGTATAATGTGATTATGATTTTTAAGTCATTAGTAACATCAACTTAATTAAATCATTTCCCTTTTTAATTCATATAACTACTCCACTCGTTATACATATACAACAACTCATGCTTGTATTTATTTAGCCCGTATATAATAATCACCTAATTATATACTTAGAATTTATTGCAGCATTCACACACATACTGGAATACATAAAACACTAACATCCACCCGAGTAAAAGTACTCCCCGGATATAATTTCTCTAAAGTGCTAGTACACTAGGTATATTCACATATCCTAGTTATCCAAGTTAGAATCTCTCACTAACTTGGTTTAGTATACGATTGCAGGTGGTCATATTCCTTCCCGGAAAGTGAGATGCCCCTCACCCCCTGTAACGGACGCTATGACCTGGGAATCTACTCGCCCTACTCCTCAAGCTAGGGGATTCATCCACTGCGCGTAACCTCCCCCTATAGCACTAGGGTATAATAATATCTAATCACTGATATTAAGGCATACACTATATATATATACTATCACACACCGTATATATATATACATACATAAAAATGTTCCAGCTACACCGTGTACTAAACCCGTGACACAAGCCTATTCCATTTTTATTATGAGGTTATTACCCAACTCGAATTATTAATTAATTTGCACATTAATAAATTCAGTTACTTTTGATGTTGCCCTCACCATTTAATTGGACTCAATCTCATAGCCCGAATTAACCTCACCCGAGTCTAAATCCCGACTCTAAATTTCTTAGTCCATTACTACGTAATATAATTTACCTCGATGTCACTCAACCAATTTTGACGTGTCATCCAAATTTCTCCTCCCATCTCCTAATTAATTCACTCACATTTAATTAGGTATATCCCATGCATTAATTTCTCAACAATAATTAATTGCATAATAACTTTTTATATAAATCTCTTCCTATATAAATAAAACTGGGCGAACTGTCCGTTTCTGCCAACCGTCGATCGATCGACTTCATGGCGTCGATCGATCGATCGAACAGGTACTCGTCTTCTTCGCGAAGACGGACAGCCATGGGCGAAAATCTGCAAACCCTAATTTCCTTCTACACTGAAACTAAGTCTCTTTTAGCATTTGTACAGATTAGGAAACTCATTAAGGATCTCCAGAGTATTCAACAACATCAATAATTCGTCCATTAACTCCAATTTCTAAATTTGGGGAAAGTTTCATCATTAACCCTAGGTCCATTTATACCCCAAATTTCATCATCAAATTCGTTTCCAAATATGCAGATAACATTCTATCAGATATGCAATAACTCACCATTATCAGATTTTACAAGAATCATCACCCCAAATTTCGTAAATCAGAATTGATGTTTTCAAAATCCCATGTTCATTCTATTAACACCCAAAAACGGATTTCTACATAATCACTACACATGAATATGAATCGAAAACAGATTTAATGCTATTGCAAGTTATCCACTTGCCTTAAGGTTCGTAGAGTCTGAATTGGAGCTAAATCCCAAGGTTAAAGATGACCTTTGATGGCTCTCTTTGATCCCCAATTTGGCTTTGGCTGCTGTTAGGGTTTCCTAACCCTTAATTTGCTTTCTCTAATTAAGTTCAGCCACCCCCTTATTTCTTTTTATTAGATTAATTAACTTAATCCCGTTTTTTGACTAATGGGCCAAGCCCAAGTGACCAAAATGCCCACAAGTGGGCCCGGTTATGTCTAAAAACGTCCCGTGACCCGTTTACTACCCCCGGGTACACTTTTCCAACTATCTCGGCCCATCCGGACTCAATTGTACCCTCAGAATTTGCATCCGAGTTAATTTCTAAAAATACTTATCCCCCACCCAATGTAGTCTATACCGACTTCCGGATGTGATAAGTACATCCTCGTCACTAATACTCGAGACGACGTAATTACATTATTACTATTCACTTAGTAAATAAGTTTTCCCTAATATTAACCATTCAATCCCAGATTAATATTTATATATTATTCTGTTCTAATTAATTCATTAAATTACAACACACTAAGTAATTTAAAATCTCCGAATTAATTAAATTTTAAATGTACCAAAAATACGGGGTGTTACATACTCCCCTCCTTATAAAGGAATTTCGTCCCCGAAATTAGATCGTACCTGCGTTGAAAAGTTCTGGATATTGTTCCCGCATATCCTCCTCTCGCTCCCAGGTAGACTCGTCAACATTGTGATGACCCCACTGTACTCTAACCAATGGAACGACCTTGGATCGTAATTTCCGCTCACTATGATCCAGAATTGCTACCGGCCTCTCCTCATACGAGATGTCTGGCTGTAAGTCGATCTCCTCGAGTGGAATATGCCAAAAGGCTCTCTCGCTCCTTCGATATTTCTTCAGCGATGCCACATGGAATACATCGTGTATCCGCTGGAGATGATCTGGTAATCCAAGCTTATATGCCACCGGTCCCACCCTCTCAATAATAGGGAAAGGTCCTACGTATCGCGGTGCTAACTTACCCTTCTTACCGAACCTCATCAACCCTTTCATAGGGGATACCCGGACTAAAACCTGGTCCCCAACTTCTAGCTCCACATGTCTTCGAGAAGCATCAGCATAACTCTTCTGCCTGTCCTGAGCTATTCGAATCCTTCCTCGAATCAACTCTATCTTGGCAGATGTCTCCTGGACAATATCCGGCCCAAAAAGTTTGTTGTCCCCCACCTCTAACCAACAAGCGGGTGAACGACAAGGTCTCCCGTACAGTGCCTCAAACGGTGCCATGCCAATCGTGAATTGGTAAGAGTTGTTATACGCAAACTCTACCAAAGGAAGATATTTCTCCCATCCTCCCCCGAAGTCCAAAATGCACATTCTGAGCATGTCTTCCAGCATCTGATTAACTCTCTCAGTCTGTCCGTCAGTCTGTGGGTGATACACTGTACTCAAGCGCAACTCCGTGCCCATTGCCTCCTGAAAGCTCTGCCAAAAGTGGGCAACAAAGATTTTGTCTCTGTCGGATACGATATTTATCGGCACTCCATGCAGCTTAACAATCTATGCTATGAATAGCTGTGCATAACGCATCGTCTTAAAGTCTGTGCGTACCGGCAAAAAGTGGGCTACCTTGGTCAACCGATCCACAATAACCCATATGGAGTTGTGACCCTTCTGCGATACCGGCAACCCTGTGATGAAGTCCATGGAGATGCTCTCCCACTTCCACACGGGAATGTCTAACGGCTGCAGCATCCCTGACGGTCTCTGGTGGTCAACTTTCACAAGCTGACACGTGGCACATTTCGAAACAAACTCCGCTATGTCCCGTTTCATCCCTGCCCACCAATACTGCCTCCTCATATCTTGGTACATTTTATCCCCACCGAGATGTACCGCAAATTTCGAACCATGGGATTCTGTCATAACGGCATGCTTTAAATCCTCATCCTCTGGCACCATTAACCTCCCATTAAAACGTAGGCCTCCTTCTGAGCTAATCGAGTAACCTTCCGCTCCCTCAGCTAACAACTGGCCCACCCTATCTTGGCAATTCTGATCCTCTGCCTGAGCCTTCACAACCCGCATAATGATCTCGGGTGTGATGGACAAAGCCGACATGCAAGCCTTTGCTACGTCATCCTCATATTGAAGCTCTCTCCACTTCGCTTTCCATACCTCCGATATTTCCCCAGTCGGTCTTCTGCTCAATGCGTCTGCTACTACATTGGCCTTACCAGGATGATACTGGATATCAAACTGGTAGTCCTTCACAAATTCTAGCCACCGCCTTTGTCTCATATTCAGATCCTTCTGTGTGAAGAGATACTGAAGTGACCTGTGATCCGTGAATAGAGTAAACTGCTCTCCTAGAAGATAATGCCTCCATATCCTCAAAGCAAAAACGACCGCTGCCAACTCTAGGTTGTGAGTGGGGTAATTCCTCTCGTGGGGCTTTAGCTTCCTGGAAGCATAAGCTATAGCCCTTTCCTCCTGCTGGAGCACACCCCCAAGACCCCGTAAGGATGCGTCTGTGTAAACCCGATACTCTAGCCCTCCCTTTGGCAATGCCAGCACGGGTGCAGATGTCAACTTGTCCTTTAGCTCGTCGAACGCTAATTGACAACCATCATCCCACTTGAAAGGTACCCCTTTCCGAGTCAGATTCGTTAAAGGTCCTGCAATCTTATAGAATCCTTTAATGAATCGCCTGTAGTAACCAGCCAAACCCAGAAAACTGCGCACCTCGGTCGGTGTCGTGGGCTGTCCCCACTCCCTCACCGCTGACACCTTATCTGGATCCACTGCAATACCTTGATCTGACACGACGTGACCAAGGAACTGTACCTCCCGTAGCCAGAACCCACACTTCCCGAATTTGGCATAGAGCTGATGATCCCTCAGTGTCTGTAGGACCATGCGTAAATTCTCTGCGTGCTCATCCTCGGTACGCGAGTAGATTA
The DNA here is from genome assembly GCA_949130495.1 of Sambucus nigra. Lineage (NCBI taxonomy): Eukaryota > Viridiplantae > Streptophyta > Magnoliopsida > Dipsacales > Adoxaceae > Sambucus > Sambucus nigra. Next base: position 10,389,349 of record OX422219.1, on the reverse strand, counting down.
GGATGTCATCAATGAACATGATGACAAACTGATCTAGGTACTCCCTGAAAACCCTATTCATGAGGTCCATGAACACTGCTGGTGCATTGGTGAGCCCGAAGGGCATCACCCTGAACTCATACGATCCATACCGCGACAAGAAAGCGGTCTTAGGAACATCCTCTTCTCGGATACGTAGTTGATGATACCCTGACCTCAAGTCGACTTTGGAGAAGTAAGACGCCCCTCTCAGTTGGTCAAATAAATCATCAATCCGAGGCAACGGATACTTATTCCGTACCTTCACCTTGTTCAGCTCCCTATAATCCACGCACAATCGGAGTGACCCATCTCGTTTCTTCACAAACAACACCGGCGCACCCCACGGCGATGTACTCCGCCGAATAAAACCCTGACCCAGTAATTGCTGAATCTGCTCCCTCAATTCCCGCATTTCTGAAGGGGCCATTCGGTAAGGTGCCCGAGCAATAGGCCTCGTCCCCGGTGCCAAGTCTATAACAAATTCGATTTCTCTGCTGGGTGGTAATCCTGGTATCTCCTGGAATACATCCTCAAAGTCCCTCACTACAGGGATAGAGTCTAAAGGAACTGCCACTTCCTGCGAGGTTTCTTCCTCAATGTAGTATAGATGAGTGGTCGAGCCTCCCTCTGGGCGAGGCATCGTCACAACAAACATCTCCTGTCCCGGAATGGCGAAGATAAGGCTCCCACCGAAGCAATCAATTATGGCTCTATAGTCAGCGAGCCAATCCATACCGATGATCACGTCATGAACATGCATATCTAGTACCAACATGTCCGCAGGTAAAACTAAACCGCCAATCTCCACTCCTACTCTCCGACATATAAAGAATATAAGCGACCCATTTCCCAAAGGTGAGTCGACACACGTAACAGTGCTCTCTGCGGTGGCTAACAACCCTAAAGCCTTCGCGAAATGTGTAGCTATAAAGCAATGAGTGGCTCCCGTATCAAATAATACCCGACCCATAGTGCCATGGATAGAGAACGTACCCTCGATCGCGGGCGGCGCCTGCTGTGCTGGAGGATTGGGAACATCCCGAACGTTATATACACGTCCGTAGTGCATCTGCCCCTGCTGTTGTGGGGCGGGTGGTGCTGGTGCTGGTGGTGGCATCTGACCCTGTTGGGCACCCTGCTGCTGGCCTCTGCCCCTCTGCGGGCACTCCCTCTTGAAGTGTCCTGGCTGACACAGGAGAAACAGCATTTCTGGTCGTCACCCTGCCGTTGGCCCTGCTGGCCCTAACGTTGCTTGCCCGATTGGCCTCCCCCGTTGTTCCCTTGGCCCTGACGGCCCTGAGGAACCTGTTGTTGCTGATTAGGGCCTGGTTGCCCCTGTCTGAACCCCTGTCCTCCCGGTCGGAACCCACCAGGCTTAAACTTCTTAGCCTGATTCCCTTGCTGAATGATGACCTGCTGCTGTGTGCCACTCGTCTCACTACTAGTGACCGCCTTGCCCTGCAGGCTCGACTCACCTGCCTTCTTGTTCCCCTTAGCGTGGAAACGATGATCCTGACAATGTAAAAGTGCGGCATTAACGACATCTGTATAGGTCACTAATGCCGGGTTTCCAATCAAGTGCTGCCTGATTCTCCAAGCCAGACCATCCATGAACTTGGACTTCTTCCGCTCCTCATCGCTCACCTCGTTTGGCATAAAGTTTGCCAAACGGGTGAACTCCTCCTCATATTCTGCCACTGACCTGTCACCCTGTACCAACTCGCTTAATTTCTTTCTCATCTCAGACTCAACTGCTGGAGGGAAGTACTTGCGGTCAAACCGCACCCAGAATTCAGAAATCGGCATCAAATCCCGCTCCTCAGCGGTGGTCACGGACTCCCACCACTGTAAGGCTGCCCCTGACAGACGAAAAGTAGCCAGCATCTGTTTCTGCACCTCTGTACCCTCTAACATGCGCAGATGGCGCTAGATGTTCTTCTTCCAGTCACAAGCCTCAACCACATTGGTGCTACCTCGAAACTCGGGTGGGTGACCCTTCTGAAAGGTCTCCCTCACTCGCTGCCAAGATGGTGGCCCCACTGGAGCCTGAACTGCTGGAGCCAATGGAGGCGGTGCCTGGGGCTGTGGAAAATGAGCTGCCATAGCTCGCATCGCTGTCTCGATCGCTTGGGCCACTATCACTGCCACCTGAGTGGTAGAAATCAACTCGGCCGGTGGTGGTGGTGGCGGTACCTGTGGCTCCTGTCGAGCCTCCCTCACCTTATCTCTAGCCTCAGCCCTCTCCGCTCTCTGTCTCTTTGGCGGCATCTGAAATAGATTGAATTTTATAAGTACACAATTTATACAAAACTAATAGCAGAAATACGATATCTCACAAGCGGAAAATATAATCAACAGTCCTAATAATAGGGCTCTATAACAACCGAACGCTACGCTGAAACGTAGAAAGCCGCACAGATCCTAAGGACACTAGAACTTGATGCTCTGATACCATCTGTGACACCCCGCCTAATTAATCCCGGGTGATCAGTCCTAAATCAAGTTAGAACAGGTTTCTCATTTGGTCCATTCTTAGCATCACTGTCGTTTTATTAAATTACTAACCACCTAAGTGAGAAAAATAGACTAGTGCCAATTTTATCTTTCATTAATTAAACTAAAACCCATGCGGAAATTAGAGCTATAAAACCATCACAGATAATTGAACTAATCATTCCACAAGTAAAATAATTAACCGAATAAACCATCAGTCCAAATAATAAATCCCATAAAGACAAGAATAGATTCCAACAAGTCTAAGAAATAAATAAATGGAAAGTGAGCGACATGCTCGAATAAATAATAATGAGTCTCTACATTATGAATGAAAGAAAGAGGCGTCTATCAAAGGTCCCGCAACATCCACATATGCTGCAGCAACGGACTTCCTGGAATCGAGTCAGGTCTGGCGTCCCTGTGGCTGGACACCTAAAAGGTTTTTAAAAAGTTTTTATAGCAAGGGTTAGTACCCAAAACATTTGAGAACATTTAGCAAATGATTAACTTGCAGTAATAATAAATATGCATGCTCTTCATATTTTAGTTAGTGTCTCACTCTCTTGAGAACTTCCTTGCCCCTCCTCTAATGTGCACCACTAACGCTTTAATTATCACCTAGTTATCTATCTCATGACTAGATAATTATTAAAGTCTCCTTATACTCCTCCCTACTCTAACCTGAGTATAATGTGATTATGATTTTTAAGTCATTAGTAACATCAACTTAATTAAATCATTTCCCTTTTTAATTCATATAACTACTCCACTCGTTATACATATACAACAACTCATGCTTGTATTTATTTAGCCCGTATATAATAATCACCTAATTATATACTTAGAATTTATTGCAGCATTCACACACATACTGGAATACATAAAACACTAACATCCACCCGAGTAAAAGTACTCCCCGGATATAATTTCTCTAAAGTGCTAGTACACTAGGTATATTCACATATCCTAGTTATCCAAGTTAGAATCTCTCACTAACTTGGTTTAGTATACGATTGGAGGCGGTCATATTCCTTCCCGGAAAGTGAGATGCCCCTCACCCCCTGTAACGGACGCTATGACCTGGGAATCTACTCGCCCTACTCCTCAAGCTAGGGGATTCATCCACTGCGCGTAACCTCCCCCTATAGCACTAGGGTATAATAATATCTAATCACTGATATTAAGGCATACACTATATATATATACTATCACACACCGTATATATATATACATACATAAAAATGTTCCAGCTACACCGTGTACTAAACCCGTGACACAAGCCTATTCCATTTTTATTGTGAGGTTATTACCCAACTCGAATTATTAATTAATTTGCACATTAATAAATTCAGTTACTTTTGATGTTGCCCTCACCATTTAATTGGACTCAATCTCATAGCCCGAATTAACCTCACCCGAGTCTAAATCCCGACTCTAAATTTCTTAGTCCATTACTACGTAATATAATTTACCTCGATGTCACTCAACCAATTTTGACGTGTCATCCAAATTTCTCCTCCCATCTCCTAATTAATTCACTCACATTTAATTAGGTATATCCCATGCATTAATTTCTCAACAATAATTAATTGCATAATAACTTTTTATATAAATCTCTTCCTATATAAATAAAACTGGGCGAACTGTCCGTTTCTGCCAACCGTCGATCGATCGACTTCATGGCGTCGATCGATCGATCGAACAGGTACTCGTCTTCTTTGCGAAGACGGACAGCCATGGGCGAAAATCTACAAACCCTAATTTCCTTCTACACTGAAACTAAGTCTCTTTTAGCATTTGTACAGATTAGGAAACTCATTAAGGATCTCCAGAGTATTCAACAACATCAATAATTCGTCCATTAACACCAATTTCTAAATTTGGGGAAAGTTTCATCATTAACCCTAGGTCCATTTATACCCCAAATTTCATCATCAAATTCGTTTCCAAATATGCAGATAACATTCTATCAGATATGCAATAACTCACCATTATCAGATTTTACAAGAATCATCACCCCAAATTTCGTAAATCAGAATTGATGTTTTCAAAATCCCATGTTCATTCTATTAACACCCAAAAACGGATTTCTACATAATCACTACACATGAATATGAATCGAAAACAGATTTAATGCTATTGCAAGTTATCCACTTGCCTTAAGGTTCGTAGAGTCTGAATTGGAGCTAAATCCCAAGGTTGAAGATGACCTTTGATGGCTCTCTTTGATCCCCAATTTGGCTTTGGCTGCTGTTAGGGTTTCCTAACCCTTAATTTGCTTTCTCTAATTAAGTTCAGCCACCCCCTTATTTCTTTTTATTAGATTAATTAACTTAATCCCGTTTTTTGACTAATGGGCCAAGCCCAAGTGACCCAAATGCCCCCAAGTGGGCCCGGCTATGTCTAAAAATGTCCCGTGACCCGTTTACTACCCCCGGGTACACTTTTCCGACTATCTCGGCCCATCCGGACTCAACTGTACCCTCAGAATTTGCATCCGAGTTAATTTCTAAAAATACTTATCCCCCACCCAATGTAGTCTATACCGACTTCCGGATGTGATAAGTACATCCTCGTCACTAATACTCGAGACGACGTAATTACATTATTACTATTCACTTAGTAAATAAGTTTTCCCTGATATTAACCATTCAATCCAAGATTAATATTTATATATTATTCTGTTCTAATTAATTCATTAAATTACAACACACTAAGTAATTTAAAATCTCCGAATTAATTAAATTTTAAATGTACCAAAAATACGGGGTGTTACATCATGTATAATTCAATTGTCTAGGTTTATGGACCCCAATTGGGAGGAGTATCCGTATTCATGCGGTGGGATCTGACCCATTGCGTTGACTAACATGTCAAGTATAGTTCTGGAGTAGCTGCGTAGGAGTGATTGTATATATTTTTGGGAGTACAGCTGGAGATTTATTTTACTTGCTTTAATAGTTTTGATTTACTTTTCATTCCATCTCTTCTATTATGAGACTTTCGTTTATGGATTTGGTATGCCGATGGGTTCTATAGTTGGTTTGAGTCAAATTTTTATAGCTGTATGATTTCATTTGAGTTTATATTTATTTGGAGTTGGATTTATTTTTGAGATAGCATGGTGATGGATTTTAATACTGCATTAGTGGTTATATTTGTTGCATATATGTCACATGGTGACAATGATATGTTATTTAGTGATGACCGTCGTAGTTTAGTAGCGGCGGTTGTCTACCTCGCTTGTTAGAATGTGCAGGGTGTTACATTATACCTCCTCTTAAAGATTTGTAGTTGATCCTAATGATAGATGGGCTGATCTCAGAATGGTTCATTGGTAGGATGAGGGGATAAAAGGTATTTCCTATATGAGATAGGAAGGTAATGGAGAGATTAATTGGAAATGGATTTTTTAGGAAAGAAGTATAGTTCTTAATTTGATAGAATGATCTTCGAATTTATCATAAGGATGTTTCTAGTGTGTTTCTCAGAATGAGGTCATGGCCTCTATTTATAGGACCAGGGGGTGGTGATCGCAATGCCCCTGGACCTGTCGACCGGCTTGTAAGGATAGTCCTTCCCATTGGCAAGGTCTTGAGGGTGACAAAAATCAACCTAGGATAGTTGTTTCAGAAAAATGTTCGTAAAATGCGAACTGTAAGTTAGAATCACGAATGGGGCGGATCATCGAAAATGGATTCAAAGCCCTTTAAGGTTTAACTAAGCTTCGGCTCAGATAGGATAGTTGATTGAAGTCAAACAGGACTTGAGAGTACCTAAAGGCCTCTAAATTGGTACTCAGAGTATAACCTAGGATTTGCGATGAACGAGTGACTGCTAGGGACCTAAGGAGGTGCCTAGGGAGTCCTTGGATGGGGTGTCTACAGAGTACCTCAACGGGATATCTTGAAATAAGTGAAGGTTGTCAACTAATAGACACCACATTTGGGTTGGGAAAAAAGGGCTTTTAGGTCAGTTCTGCAAACCTTGAAGAAAGTCAAATGATTCAGCGGATTAAGGTGAATTTAGAGGACTTAAAAGTGGACTAGGGTGACCAATTTAGCGGGTTGTGGTCGATCAGAGTAAAGTTATTAAGATTCATTAAGATTATTTTAATAGGGCTAATGATTCCTATTCAGAGGGTCGATGTCGATTATGAGGATGAGGATGATCGAGAAGTCAATTCTAAGGACCTGAAACGATGATGTGGATGACGAATTCTTAGGGTCAAGGTCGATTTGAAGGACCTGAAATAGTAGATACCAATTCCAAGGGATAAGATAAATTTTGAGGACTTGATGTAGTGACGACCAATTCTGGGGATCAAGGTCAATTCTGAGGTCCTAAAGTAGTGGCGACCAATTTTGAGGGTCGAGGTGAATTCCGAGGACCTAAAGTAGTGGAGACCAATTCTGAGGGTCGAGGTCATTTTTGAGGACCTGAAGTATCAATAACCAATCATGAGGGTCGGGGTCAACTCTAAGGACCTGAAGTAGTGATGACGAATTATGGGGGTCGAGGTCATTTCTGAGGACCCGAAGTAGTGATGACCAATTATGAGGGCTAAGCTCAATCCTAAGGACTTAAAGTAGTGATTACCAATTCTGAGTGTCGAGGTCAATTTTGAGGACCTGATGTAGTGACGAGAAATTCTGAGGGTCGAGGTTAATTCTGAGGATCAGTAGTAACGACCAATTCTAATGGTCAAGGTCAATTCTGAGGACCTCAAGTAGTAACGACCAATTTTGAGGGTGGAGGTCAATTATGAGGACCTAAAGTAAGGATGACCAATTCTGAAGGTCGAGGTCAATTCTGAGGAAATGAAGTAGTAACGACCAATTTTGAGGGTCGAGGTTAATTCTAAGGACCTTAAGAAATGATGACCAATTCTGAGGGTGGAGGTCAATTCTGAGGACCTGAAGAAAATTCTGGGGGTCGAGGTCAATTTTGAGGACCTGAAGTAGTAACGACTAATCCGGGAGGGGGGGTCAATTCTGAGGACCTAAAATATCATCGACCAATTCTGAGGGTCAAGGTCAATTTTGAGGAACTAAAGTAATGATGATCAATTTTGGGGGTCGAGGTCAATTCTGAGGACCTAAGTGGTAACGACCAATTCCAGGGTCGAGGTCAATTATGAGGACTTCAAGTAGTAACGACCAATTCTGAGGGTCAAGGTCAATTATGAGGAATTGAAGTAGTGTTGGTGATGTATGTCCAAATTATGTCGAGGAAAGATTGAGTATGCTAAAATTCCAATGGGAAAGAACTCTAGTAGGGAGTAAGTTGGAATTCAACTCGGCAGTAAGCTGTTCTGAAGATTCTATTAGGGAATATATTAGTTGTATATGTTGGAGAATCGATGCGTGTGCATCATTTACACTGTTGTGTATTAGTTTATAATCTTTTAGCAGTGTCTTTAGGGTATTTGATGGATTTAATACTTCAAAATTGATTTCTTTAAGTAAATAGGTGTCCTGGATTTGTCTAGGATTTTTAGGAATTTTCCAGTATTTGTTTAGGATTTTTTGGCATTTTTTATACAAAATTTTGAGTGAATGTCGATCGATAGGGTTGGAGAGGTGCCAAATGGAAAGGTTCGGACTCGTAGGCTTCCTCGGGCAGAAGGAAAGACAACTTCCAATCGATTGGAGCCAGGGGCTGCTGATCGGCAGGCCTCTTAAGTTCATATACAAAAGCGGCGGCCCCTCCTCATGTTTCACATCTTTAAGCATTCTGAATCTTCTTCTTTCTCTCTTTAAATACCGTTCTCAGGTTCTTCTCGTTTCAAAACTTCCAAATGGATGGCATTTTAAGCGAGGTGCATGGAAATGTTGGTTGTCAATTGACGAGTGGGCTAGTTTGGAATGGCATTCTGCCTTGCCCCTTCCTTGGGGTAATGAGAACGTCTTTGATAGGTTTTTGCCTATAGGGGATGAACACACTTTGCTGTGGGAGACTGCATACCACCGTTCTGCTAGGGTGAGTAACCCTAATGGATATGTAAGTGTTAATGACCTTTCGTATTCCAACTTATTTTTTATTTTTTCTTTTGTTTTTGTGCACTAAATGAAGGTTTCTTTCTTCTTCTTTTGCAGACTAATGTTACTTCTTAGAGCATTCACTCCCGAGGGATGAAAGGGCTGAGCATATCTAGAAGTATATTTCGATTGGGGTGCACTAGATGGTCACGCGATTTTGTCCATTTAGCCAATGCTTTGGAAGAGACACTGCGTTCTACTGCAATTATGTGCGTTCTTGGGGAGAGGTGGTGGGACACTACCCACACTTTCCATTCCTTCTTATGGAGATGACTATTACTCCAATGGATGTGCAGTAGATGGTGGGGATAAACTATGTGGGGTTTCATATAGAGGTGGACCGCACCCTGTGGGTGACACCGAAGGCCGTGCAGGCATCGCTAGAGGATGTGGGTAGGATTGTCCCGGTGGATTCGATCTGCATCTCAACTCTGAAGGATGCATTGATGAAAAGGGTTTGGGATATGATGGATGGGAGGTAGGTTCCATAGATGTCCAGTCTATTTATATTTCTTTTGTTTGGAGGTTTTTGAGTGGTGATGTCGTCCTTCACTAGTTTTTACCATATTTGAGGATGATTTTTGATGTCCCATTGTACGATTGGGGGAGCCTGACCTTAAAAACCCTCTATTATTCTCTAGATGCCTTTAGTCGGTGCTTGTAGCAGACCTTTATAGGGTCCATGTACCTATTGGAGGTAACTTTGTTTTTCAATTTGTATTTCTGTATTTTCTGTTATTCCTTTTCTTCTCTTTTTTTGACTCATATCTTTTGTAGATGTGGTTCTACGAGATGATTAGGCATAACACAGGGTTGCTGGACCAAAAGAACGAGGACCTAGGGGACTTATTCTAGATGTTACGGTCCAACGGGTGATCGAACCATTCCTTGGCTCTAGTGGACCTGCGGAGGATTTGAATGGGAAACCAGTGTACTCATGTGGGGCTAGAATTTAAATGGGAAACCAGAGTAGTTGCCTCCGTTGCATGGATTTGCAAATAAAAAAAAAAGGTGAAATGGAGTGAATTTTCCTTACCAATACTCACATTTCTTGCTTATATCCTTCTTATTCCCAAATGGCTCTTCCTTTGTATGAAGAATTATCTTCCTACCTTAATGGTTTGGAGGCCATGTTCTTTTATAATGTGGAGTATGATGCTTTGAGCTTGCATTGATTTTCTTTGTGGCATAATCGAGTCATAGATTGGAACTTGCTAGCAGTACAATTTTCGTATCCTGAGGATCATGTTTTCCTCTTCGGGTTGGATGAGTTATGTCTGACTTATGAATAACTCTCAGCGATGTTGGGGGTTAGCCCCTGTGTTATAACACCCTTGCCTGATTTTTCTCGTTGTCCTCGGGCACTTTTGGCCGAGTTACTTCATATTTCTCCCTTAGCATCTCGATCGTTGGTCAATGGTGGGACCATTTGTCTCCAATCGGTCATTTATTCAGAGTTTTAGAGGGGATTTGAGGATGCCGGGTTTGCCAGAGTTGTTGCATTGGGCCTTACTGCGAGGTTGTTACCATTGACAAAGGATTTGACTGTTGATCCCCAAATAGCTGCGATAACTACATGGATGTTCTACCATAATAATCCTACAGCGGTGGTGTTGTAGGAGACCCTGAATGGCCTGGATGCCTGGAAATAGGGCCATCCTAACTTTCTGAGGGGGAACCCCATAATGCTGTTCATGTGTCTTCTGGAAAGGTTTCTTCTTGAGACCCCTCCCGTCCGTCACAATCTTTAGTTTCAACCCCTCAGTGGAGAACTAGGTTAACTAGTTTGTAGATCATGGTTCTTGGTGAATTCGATGGTTTGTTCCATGGTGGGGAGACTTGCAACTATTCTACAACTCAGGGTATACCGGTATGTGCGATTGTTTGGCCTTTACCAAACTTTTTTTTTATTTCCCTTGGCGGATTTTTCTTCAAGTTGGATGGTAAAAAATAGTTCCTCCTCGCATAATGAACTTTTTCCCAGTGCAGGACATGTCTGAATCCCTGAGGATAATATTGGGCTCTCTATGGTAGCGTCATCGACTATTTACCCATCCGTCACAATGTGTAGGAGGGTTTGGGTATGTGTCTGGGGAAAATCTGAAATGGTTATGGAATTCGATTATGGGGAAGATTCATGAGCAAGATACTGGACAAAGGTTTCTATTTTCCTTTAACATCATGGAGGATGGTGTTGTGGTTTTGGCGAGGATGTTCAGGGTGTACCTCTCAATGGAGCATATCAGGAGTGCTAATCTGGATAGGAAATTTGGGTCCCTCCAGAGATCGGACGTGGTGATGGAGCAGGTCCATCGGAGAGTTGAAGGTAATTTTTTGTGAAGATGGGGAAATAGAATCTTTGTTAAGTGTATTTTGGGTGTTTGGATTTTTTTTTTGTAGGGGTTTTTATGGAATTGGTAGGTTTAGGCAAGTTTGAGGAGGGGTAATTATTTAAATACCCTTGATGATACTTCATGTACCTGCATTATATTCCTTAGTTTTGAAATAAAAATGATTTTGATAATTTTTTGTGCATTTTGATGAGTTTTGCTTTTGAATTATCGATATCAATAACTAATTCATACATAATCCTTTTTTCATGTAAATAATATATGGTCCACCATTCTGGAGGATTAGAAAAGAATAACATTTCATAAAAAGAAGGGGATCGGATCCATGTGTGGCGTATGGATTGCCTACGTACCTGTGAGGATTTGAAAAATCCACGAGTCTCGTTTTGAAAATGTTTTAATAGATGATCAGGCCTCACGTAGTTTTGGGTTGGGGTAATGAAGAATGTTTTTTCTTTTTTTTACAATAGAGGGGGAGTGAGAAGAGTCGCAGCATGCCGAGATTTTGGAATAGGAGTAAAATTTCTTGAGACGATCTAGGTTGACTGGATGCACAATTTCTTCTCCATCAAGGTCTACGAGCATAGAGATGTCGCCTAAAACAATCTTTTTTAAAATATAAGGGATGCTTTAGTTTTGTTTTAATTTCCCTTTGGGGTCCCAAACGGGTTGTACGATCATTTTTAGGGAAATGTCACCTTCTTGGACACCGCGGTCCTTAACCTTTTTGTTTAATGATCACACTATCCTAGATGATATCCTATATATGATATAGGTCTTTAAGCCTCTTTTCATCCAAGAGTGCCAATTCATCCAGACATTTCTAGTGCCATTCTTCCTTATTGTCTTTGTTTTAAAGCATTATAAGCAATAAGGATATTTAGAGCTCAAAAGGTATGATTGGTTCCATATCATACACCAGAGAGTAAGGGTTATCCCCAGTGGGTGTTCTGACTGAAGTGTGGTAGCCCCAGAGGGCATACAGGATTTGATCATCCCAATCTCTGCAACTCTCTGTCATTTTACTGATTATGGCTTTGTGATTTTTATTGGAGGCTTCAACAACACGATTGGTTTGAGGTCATTAGGGAGAGGATTTGTGTCTTTGGATCCCATAATTGTTGAATAACTTTGTGACTTCAGCTTCAAAGTGGAGCCCATTATCTAATACCATCTCATGAGGGACCCCGTATCAACAGATGATATTCGTTCGGATAAACTTGGTCACTTTCTTGGCATTCAGCACTGCATATGATTTAGATTCAACCCACTTAGTAAAGTAAATAATGGCGACCAGGACAAATTTCTTCCCATTTAAATCTTTAGGTGTGATTCTCCCTATGATATCAATGCCCTAGGTGGAGAAAATCCAGGGAGACGTCATGTTGTGCATTCCCGAGGGGGTAAGTGTTGGAGGCTAGAAATTTGTTGGCATTTAAGACACCTTCAAACATAGGCAATACAATAACCTTGATGGATGATCTTTTTGGCAAGCATATGACCGTTCATGTGAGGCTCATATTCCCCATTATGGATCTTATGCATCATTTTTCAACATCATCCCCTGTTATGCAATGCAAGTGGGTTCCATCGAAGTTTCTCTTGAATAGTTATCTATCAGAGATGATGCATTAGGCAATCAGTTTGCGAAGGGTCACACGGTATTTCTTGTTAGCATCTTGAGGATACCTTCCATGTTTGAGGAGGTGCCAAATGTCGTAGTACCATAAGTCATCTATATCAGAATCTTCCTCGGTGATGAGCTCAATGTGGTTGTAGTGGGTGGGCACAACCTGTTTCTACACTAGGAAATAGAGCATTATTATTCCTCCATGCATGTCGATCATGGAGGCCAGGGTAGCAAGGGCGTCATCCAAGCTAATCTTTACGTGGGTTAAATAGTGTAAGGTGACATCATCGAACTGGGAAGCTAGCTCTTCAAGGTGGGAATGGAAGGGTAGCATCTTTCCATATTTGACTTTCCACTTTATAAGGACTTGGTTGATGATGAGGGAAGAGTACCCGTAAAAGTCCAAGTCCTTAATAATTTTCCTGAGGGCCATCTTGAGGCCTACAGTACATGCCTAGTACTCCATCATATTATTGGTACAAGGAAAGTCAAGCTTGATGGCAATGGGAGTGTGAGATTCAAAGGGGGAAATCAAGAGTATCCCAATGCCGTATAATTTCTTACTGGTTTCTCCATCGAAGAGTATTTTCCATCAGAGGTCCTCTTGGGAGGTGCATAGGATATCTTCGTCCGAGAATTCAGAGACCCAGACTTCTATTTCTTCCATGGGGTAATCAATAAGATAGTCGAAGATGGCTCTCATTTTCCTAGCCTTTTGCGTGATGTGTGAGATGTGGAATTTGGATAGCAGTATTAACCAACGGGCCATTCAGCTAGACAAGGAGGGCTTTTCGAATAGATACTTGATGGTATCCATTCGGGATACTAGTCTGATGGGGAAGGGAAGCATATATTGTAGTAATTTGCGTGTGACCCATAATAAAGCGACACGTGCTTTTTCCAAGGATTTGTAGTTGACTCCATACCCACCCAATTTCTTATAGGTGTAGTAGATTGCTCTTTCTCTACAGGTTTTCTCAATGTATTGGTCTAGCAAAGCCCCTGCGATAGTACCTATAATAGTTAGGTATAAGATAACGGGGAGACCAGGCTGCAAATGCATAAGCATCGAAGTTCGGATGAGGTATTATTTTATTTGATCAAAGGATTCTTGACAGGCCTCATTCCATATTTTTGTTGAATCCTTCCAGCGGAGGTTGAACATGGGTTTGCAGATAGAACTTAGTTGACTGATGAGGCGAATGATATACTGAAGCTTGCTCGGGAATCCTCAAATTTCTTTCTTTGTATGCGATGGTGGAATTTCGAGTATGGATTTTATCTTAACAGGGTCTGCTTCGATTCCCTTTTCACTAACCATGAATCCTTGTAGCTTCTCCTTTATCACATCGAAGATGCATTTTTGCCAATTTAATCTCATCTGGTATTGTCGTAGCCGTTCAAAAAACGTTCAGAGGGCATGGATGTGACCTTCTCGAATCTTGGATTTTATATGTCGTCTATGTAGATTTCGACCTCTTTGTGGATCAAATCATGTAAAATGGTTGTGGTGGCCCTTTGGTAGGTAGCCCCATAATTTTTTAGCCCAAATGGCATGACAATGTAGCAGAATGTTCCCCAAGGGGTGATGAAAGAAGTTTTCTCTTGGTGATCAAGATGCATTTTGATCTAGTTATACTCGACGAAGCCATCGACAAATGATTTAAGGGTGTGGCTAGTCGTATTAGCTACAATCATGTCGATATTGGGTAAAGGGTAATTGTCCTCGGGAACCGCCTTGTTCAGATCTCGATAGTCGACGCACATGTGAACTTTTCCTCCTGACTTAGGCATGGGGACAATATTGGTGAGCCATGTTGGGAATTTAACCACGCGAATAAACCCACATTCAACTTCTTGACTATCTCTTCTTTAACCTTAAGCGAACATTTGGTGCGGAGCTTTGTCAACTTCGATTTTATCGGATTGCACTTGGGGAAAGTTGGGATCCTGTGTTGAGCAATTTTTGGGTCAATTTCGCGCATGTCATCGTAGGAACATGCAAATACATCCGCGGACTCTTTCAGTAATTCCTCGAGTTGCGCACATTCGTGCTCATTAAGGGTGGACCCTATCGTAATCTTGCTCTAGTGGCTACTAGAATTGAGGTTTATAACAATAATCTCATCATCATTAATTTGAACGTTGTTATGTTGTTTGTTATTCTCCTTAATAAGATCAGTTAAGAATTGTTCATTTGAAAAATCATCATCATCAAAAGTTTGATTAGAATCAAGACAATTAATATAAGGCACATCAAGTACTCAGAATCTTCATTTATTTCATTAATAGGGAAAATAGCATTGAGAACCTCATCAAAAGAGTTATCTATTACATTTATATCGAAGAGAGAAAAATCAACAATAGGAGAGGAAATTTGGACGGGATGAATATTAGGATTAGGCTAGATTATGCAGGCTGAACTGGCTGGGCATTCTAATTAAGGAGAAGCATGTTTGCAGATTTGATGTTGATAGACGGTTCTGCTAGTACACTTCTGAATGGATCATACATAGGCTCAGCCTCAGTGTCTGAAGGTTGAATGAGTCCTTAAAATCACTTTCTTCATATTCTTAGTAGTTGGCTCTGTTTATTCAGTAAGTGGTTGAATCTTATGCTGGCAATTATTAACCCAGGTGTAAAAGTCTTCATCATCATATCCTTCCATTGAACTCTCAAAGTCTTTGCCCCATCCCATGGTGACTATTTCTTTCTTCCAAGAGAATTCAGTGCACTCAACTACTTCAAAGAATTTATCTTACAAATCCTCTCATTCAACAGGGATATGTATAAGTGAAGGAACCGTTAGTCCTTGAATCTTCAAAGTTTTGAGAAAATGGAACATGTTGCATACTTCTCCTGTCTGTTTGAACATTTGTCCATGATTTGTATTATGTCATCAAGGTTGACCTCTTCATCCAGTACTACCCACTCATTAGATTCTCGATCCCATTTCCTTGCTTCTATGAACTAATTATTGAACCTCTGATCATCAATGGACGTTTCACTGGGTAATTTCAGGCCAAATTCCATAATTTGGTTTAATACAAGGGGCAATTCCATGCTCCCTCCCGCAGATTGGGTGCGAACAGTGATGCAGGCTCTAGTGAATAGCAACACGGATTAATCAACAAGGCATGTTGGATATAATATGAAGTAAGGATAAACCTTTAGTTGTTTAGTTGAAACTATGATAGCAGTGGGTGTTTTGTAGGGCATAATCTGAGTGGATGGATCAAACTCTACATTGCTTTCCATGAGGATAGAGTTTTTATGAGTGGGGAGTGGGTTATTAGTGGTGTTAGGATTATGATTGGTAGGTGGAGCGATGATATCCTGGTTAATCATTCCTTGGATTACATTACTCAAATGGAAGCACTGGTCAGTAGTATGGCTTGCAGATTGGTGAAATTTGCAATGGGCATAATGCTTGAAGTTCTTTGGTAGTTGATTTGGTAGTGGATGAGGGTCCAAAGGTTTGATAAGGTTCCAACTTAACAAATCTTGGTAGACTTTAGACAAGTGAGCATAAATATAGGTTTCTTGAGAGAGGTTGGGCGACTTTCTGGGGACTAAGAAGTTACAAGTTGAGAGATGTAGTTTATGGTTGAAATTGCACCATTGTCATGCTTCTCATATTTCTTGGGAGTGAATTGATCGATAACTTTTCTCTGCTCGGATTCAGTCTTGGTAACCCCTTCTTCAATGTCGGCCCCAAATTCACAAAAGGCTCATAAATGAGGATGATATTTTCCCCCTATATTATCTTGGAGGTGAGGTAAGAAACGCTTATTTACGATGCTTACATGCTCTTCTTCGGAGGACCTGATTGTCACAGTAGTAGCCTTTTCTCTCCATATCCCTATGAAGTTACTGATTGTCTACCCTGGGGTTTTGTTTGAGTAGCTCCAAATCACTACGAGTAACTTCCAACGCTTCGTTGTACTTATACCGAGACATGAACTCCCCAAGTGACGTCTTCCGAATTACGGATTCTAGATTCCTCAAGTGAGAGAAAACAACGGAGGGCACTCTCTTTCAGAGTCTCTTGGAACATCTATGCCATTATTTCCTCAGAGGCATCGAGGAGAGTCATGACTCAATGATATCTTCGAAAATGGACAACCGGGGGTCTGGTTCCTCCAAATTTCTCAATATCCTGTATCTTGAATTTTTTGCAACAGTCTGGCCTTGGGGTAGGGAGACATGTGGGTGCAGTTCATGTAATTCCCTGATATCTTGAACAAATCTAACTTCTTTGTTAGGATATTTAGGTCTTCCTTGACCTTGTTCAACTCTTCGTCTTTTGGGTCCACTGGTACCGGTAGATTGGCCTCTGACTGGGCAATATTAGGGATCAAAAGATGAGTGGGAAATGACCCATTAGCAGGAGGAGTATGATGATATTCTTTTGGGACCCACGAGGCCTCGAGAGTGGGAGGAACCATGACATGAGGGAATATAACCTCGAATTCTGCGGGAATCTCAGCTCGGTTACACTGCATGTCATGAACCTTGATTTGAAGGTTTTCAATCTTCGTATTCAGTTGAGCTAGGATGTCCATCAGATCTGGCTGAGGATTTAGTACTTAGTATGTGTTCTCTATGAAGAGCTCATGAAGGTAGATCCCAAACATGGATGAGGTAGCAGAAGAATCGACGGAGCTTCGGGTCTGTTTGATGGAAGACCGAAGCCAATAGGGAGCCAAACCAAGTCAAGTATGTGATCGACTTAAGAGGGAAAAAGGATTGAAATTATTTTTGAAAGAAGGATGAATTTTTTTTGGTATTTTCTAAAAAAAGGTTTTTAATCTTTCTGAAAAGAGGAGGAAAAGGTTTTTGGTATTTTGGATTTTTGGAATAGACGAGGGGAAAAGAGCGAAAAGAAATATCAGCATGATTATTATTATTATTATTATTATTATTATTATTATTATTATTATTATTATTATTATTATTATTATTATTATTATTACTACTACTACTACTACTACTATTATTATTATTATTATTATTATTATTATTATTATTATTATTATTATTATTATTATTATTATTATTATTAGTTTTACTATTAAGATTTCACTTGTATTAGGTTTAACTAAATGAAGGTAAATGTCGGACAGGACCTGAACCTGGGAAAATAGGTTTAAAAGTTAATATATGTAAGGCAACGATTTGACTTGTTGCTCGGCTCATGGACAAGGTCTTATTTTGAAAAGCGGGCGAAATAGCGCAAGAATTAAGGTAGTGAGACGACCTAGAATTTTGCCAGAGTTTCACATTGTAACCCGACAAGCTAAATATGAGTGCCCAGGTTTAACACCTATATGAGGTTTATGAAATTTTTGGGTTAGTGGAAGGGTTTCACCCATTGGCATGACTTCCACGATATACCTCTTACCTATAGGGGAAATCATTCATCGGTATGTGTGGACAAGCCGTTTAATATACCTTTGTATGAGAATTGACTCACTATATACCTCGTGGGGGCAATATATGTGAGAGTGAATTCGATATACTCGACGTACGTGAATGAGTTCCCTTCTATATACCTCTCCTCATGAGTTTGATTAACCGGTGCGATGCGAGGGAAACTGTTTTATATACGTCAAAGGTACGAGGGCAATGGAAGGTGAGATTCATATTTCTTAGGCTAACTGCGACCTACAGGACCTGCACCCATCATAAAGTGACCCTCAGCACGGGATGAAATTTTGGTCAATATAACCATGCTCTTGGTGAGTCTTAATTAGTATATTATGGAGAGAGGGTATTTTTTGTATCTTTGTTGCATGATGAGTAAAGGGAGTATTATAACAATGAGGGAGTATAAGTATTGTAAAAAGTAAATCTAGCATGAAGCATAGATACTATCGATGTACATGTGATTATTTGCAAGTGGGTGTATGTGGTAGTGAACATATACATCGATTATATAAGTGGTGTGTGTAAGTGAACATGGATATATTCAAGTGTAAGAAGTTTAGTTGTGTGTTAATGAAACCTACACATGGATATTCTAAGTGGTGTGTGATGACGCTAAGATTCAGCACCACCAGATAATAGGTAGTGAGCTCAAACAGTAGTAACAATGGCAACAGTAGAGTTATGCATGTGCATAAGTATATAGATAAGGAGTTGAGGATAAGAGGAATGAAGACAATGATGTATAGTGGTTCAGCCAATGAGGCCTACGTCCATTGTGAGTGTGTGATCTACTAAATATGGGCACTAATGGCCTTGATACAATGCACATAAGTTTTCTCTCTCTATTGTCTGTACAAGCAGAGTTTTAGCTAGGGTTACAATTCTCATTCCTTTTACAAGGTTGAAGATGACAAGTATATATAGGGCTTGGGTGGTGTAGTGTACCCCCCAAGCATGCATTGAGCATGTGAATGATGATCAAGCCAATTCCCTGCTGACACCTAGCTGTGCCACTTGTGATTAATGATGACATAATATTACCTCACGTGAGGGGATGATATGGTTATAACGGTATAGTCCACGTGCCATATATGGGCCTCACGCGCACTACTCCATGCATCTCCCAAATCACGCGATGTAATGATATCACCCTCGGACTATGGTGTCAGGTCGAGGCTAAGGTTCATGCTTGCATTGGGTCTTGACTGCTTGGTAGAGGCCTCGTACTGGCATCTCCTCGTAGGGTCGTCCGGACTATACTGATGGGTCGGCATGTTATAAGGTCATCATGTTCCAAGCTGATGGGGTCGGCTTGTCTCAGATGGTGGGGTCGGCATGTCCGACCCCTCCTTCAGTAATAGCCCCGGGGTAGTTGGGCTACGTCCTCGTCTGGTCAAGATGATGGGGTTGGCCCGGCCGACCCTTCCTTCAATGTGACTGTAGTAAAGTTGGACCCTCGTCCTGGACCAGTGTATCCTCGGCCCTAGCTGAGGGTGCCTTTTGGTATATTACCCATCTTTAGTAATACCTTGTGTGGTGGACTTCATCCCTCGTCTTGGATGGGGGTACCCTCGTCCAGGCAGAGGGTATATTTTCGTATATCAATCACCCCTAGCCCTTAGTCATCGATGTCGTTGATGATGGCTGAGGGGTAATGTCGCCTTTGATTCCCAACTGAGTGGTCAGGTTGATGGGTGACATTTGTCAAGTTGATTAACATCTTGTCAGGTGTTAATCATCGTTTATGTTCCCCATACGTAATGGATGCACACTACACTTGGGAATTTGTGCCCTAATGATGCTTTTCCTCGTGGGTTGTGCATTTCTTCGATAAATGGGCCCACTAACAAAGTATGTAAATGATTTTTCAAAATCATTTATTTTCTTCTTCTTCTTCTTCGCATGTAAGCTTTCTCTATCTAGCTTCTTAACAGCTCAATCGCCATTTCCTTCAATTTCAGCCTTTCTTCCGTGTTTCAAGCTTCTTCAGACCTCATCTTCATCCTCAGGTATTTTCTCTTCCCTAGATTTCCCTTGTAAGGACATAATTCTCCAATTGAGTCTCGTTGTAGTTTTGGCTCAATTCCGGACAAAAATGTTTATGTCATAGGATAGTGTTCAATGAACCTATTTAAGCCTATGATGTGTTTAGTTGAAGACGTAGCGGCAAAGAGTATAAAACTTCATCAAATACCGAGTTTCTGTGCCTCGTTTCTACATCACCAACATAGTTCCAATTGCTCCTAGGGTATGAATGCATTACATATATATATGGGAGCTTGGAACATTTTATATGGGTGTAAGGTTTTTAAAACTGTTGTTTATTTTCAGAAAGATATATTTAAAACTTTAAAAGAAAGTATATAAAGTTTCTGGGTTAAAAATGAAATTTCCAACTTTCTGTAATTTCCTTCAAATTGTCGTTCGAACGAGTTTTTCGTTCGAACCATAATGTCGTTCGAACGAGTTTGCCAACGAGTTCCCAGATTGGCCTCTGTAACTTCGTTTAAAATGTCGTTCGAACGAGATGGCTGTTCGAATAAGATTTCCAACGAGATTTCTAATGAGTTCAGTTTTTAAATACACTGGAACTTCGTTAGAAGGTCGTTCGAATGAGACTTTGTTCGAACGAAAAATCTCGTTCAAACGAGATTGGCAGGAACAGTTAAATGGCAGTTTTGAGTAGTTTTCCCACATTCCCACTACTATTTCCCCACTAACTTTTACCTGATTAATAAAGTGCAAAATTTAAGTTTTGGAACTGAACTTTTTCATACAATTCTAACTCCTAGAAAGAGTTTTGAGAATTTATCTTTCCAAGGAAAAAGTTCATGTTTAGAGTGTTAATTTTCCAAGAAATGTTTTAAAACACTTATGTTTTACACCCAACAGTTTGTTTTAATCCAAGTTACCATATATATATATATATATATATATATATATATATAGATATATATATATATCATTTTCTTGGAGAGTTTGTTTGGCACCGGGTTTTCTCTACGTCACTGAAGAGATTGTTTGGGTTTCCTTCTACATCCCTCAAAGAAGAAGAAGCTTGTTTAGTTGCGGCTTTCTCACCTGGTGAAAGGCACAATGTGTGGTTGACGATGTAGGTATTGTCTCATTGGCGAGGACTAAGATTCGGATGGAGCTCCCGGGTTGTCGACTAAGCGGAGGTGTTTATAAGAAGACGCATCGGGGTTTGAAGGAGTCGAGTCGAGTGTTGTAAGTCATCTTGCTTGTAATTGTAAAACCATACTTAGTGGACATAAGGCTAGGGTCGTCCGTGGTTTTTCCCCTTTGTGGATTTTTCCTCATACATCGCGGCGTAGTGATTTATTGTTTAATTTTATCTTGCTATATCACCTAGAAAGCATGCTTAGGCAAAAAGATAAATTTGTTTTAATCACTACTTGTTTAATTTAGTTCTAAAGTAATATTGGATAATATTTATTTAATTCAAGTCATTTGTTAAAATTGGTTTGGCCTAATTTCGTAATAATGAAAAATATGACTTAGGAAAATTCTAGGACTTGGGTTAATTTGGTTTGAGTGAAATTAACATAAGTGTGTGTTTTAATTAATTTCACTGGGTTTAATTTTAATTTAAAAAGAAATTAAAATTTGTGTTGAACCATCAATCGCTTCCGCATAGTTTAAAAGGAAATTCTCATATGTTAATAAGAAGATTAAAATTGGGGGTCCGCGGCATTTCAAATTGGTATCAAATCCAAAACGATAAATTATTTCGTTAAAGATCCTTTAACTATTTTTGGCTAAAATGGAGTTTTACCCATTCTCAAAATTTCCTATTTTCGATGGTTCTAACTACGCATATTGGAAAGCGCGAATGAAATCGGCACTTAAATCTATCGACGAGAGAGTTTGGTTGTCTGTAGTTAACGGGTGCTCCCCACCAACTCATTTAATAGCTAATGAATGTGTTCCCAAACTGACCGATAGATGGAGTGAGAACGAATTTAAACTTTTAAATTTTAATTCCCGAGGTTTAAATGCCTTGTTTAGCACTGTCACACTGGATGGATTCAAACGCATTATGACGTGTGAAAACGCTAAAGAAGCTTGGGATATTTTACAACTCACTCATGAAGGAACAAGTGTCGTTAAAGCTTAGAACTTCCAAAACCTCACCACTCAATTTGAAACCATCAAAATGGATGATAAAGAAACATTTGATGAATTTTATGCTAGACTTTCAGATATTGTTAATTCATCTTTTAATTTGGTAGAGAAAATACCTGACAACCGAGTTGTAAAGAAAATTTTAAGGTCCCTTCCCGATAGATTTATTCCAAAAGTGACGGTTTTAAATTCTTTACCCATTTTAGCCTCTATGAAATTAGAAGAGCTCGTAGGTGATTTACAAACCTATAAACTAGACATGTTTCCCTCTAAAACTGAAAAGAAAATTGATAAGGGCGTTGATTTAAGATCCCCAAAAGAGGAAAAACAAGTATTAGAGAGTGATAGTGACTCGGATGACATGGCAATGTTTGCTAGGAAGTTTCATAAATTTCTTAAATTTAACAAGGATAAATTTAAAAATTATTTTAAGAAATTTGAAAAGTCTAAGCATAACAAAGCAGAAAGGATCCCAAAAATTCTAATGAAAAGTTAAATAGGGACGAGTCATCTAGGTGTTACGGTTGTGAAGGTTATGGCCATAGGGTTTATGAATGCCCCACTAAACTAAGGAAAGAGGGTACGCAACCAATTTCATTTAATGCAACCCTTAGTGATATTGATAAGGAAGAGGGACCCGATCCCCCTATTGAGCGCAAATTTACCGCATTCTTTGCTAGTTATGTTAGTGACAGTGAGAGATCATCCAAATGTTGACATTTTAGAACATAACGCTTCTGAGGTCAAAGTTTATAATTCCCTTGCTTTTGATCGTAGTGAGAGTGAAAAAGAAAGAAAGAGTGAAAATGAAGAAGAGGTGAATGTGAGTGAACTTCAAAATGCTTTTCAAGAATTATATGATAAATCTATTAAATTAAAAAGAGATAATTTGAAGTTAGAAGCTTGTTTAAAAGAGCGTGTCAAGGTCGTTGATGAGAGTATGTTAATTGAAAACCTTAGGACACGAGAGAGAACTCTTCGAGAGAAGATAGAATATATAGAAGTTGAGAGAGAGAGCCTTAGAGGTCTAATGGAATCCTTGAAAAAGGAGCTTCTCGAGTTTGAAGAGAAAAATGTTTTGTTAGAGTCTAAAAATTTAGAATTAGAAAATAAACTAAAAGACTCTAGCAAAGTCAAATTTGATTTGGAGTGTAGGTCCGAAAAATTAGATAAAATCTTAGGAACGGTCCAAATTAAAAATGACATGTGTGGTTTAGGCTTCAATTATTGTAATGAATCTACTAATAAAGCCAAAACTATTTTTTTAGGAGAATCGACTAGGAAAGCCTTTAGAGATCAATCCTTAGGTACCAATTCTCGATGTGTCTTTACTTGTGCACATTGTGGTCGAAAAGGTCATCTTAGAAAATTTTGTTTTGATCCTAAACGAATTCCTAGAAAATCCCAACGTAAGTCAACCAAGGTAGTCAAAATTCCTACACCCAAGATAGTCATTCTTCATTAATTTGGGTTAGAAAATCCGACTTGGTAGCCTTGCAAAATAGGATTTTTGATTCTCATTTATTTTCACATGCTTCCTCCCTTTCTAAATCTGAAGGTTGAATGTGTTAGTTGTTTGCATACTTTAGCATTTGTACTTAATGATATATCATTATGCTAATTGTATGCTTGTTTAATCATTTTCTAGTCATTGCTTCATCTCATATCTCTTGCTAGAATTATGATTTTTGTTTATCTTTTTGTATTATATATTTTCATTTTTATTTGCATTAAATGAAAAATTCAAAAAGATTTTTGTTTATCATTTGTGTTTTATTTTTTAGTAATTTAAGCTTAATAAAAATTACAAATGATTCTTCGTTAGTCTTTTGAGTAAATATTTTTATTTTTGGTTAAAATGTCAAAAATCTAAAAAGGATTTTATTTTGTGTGTATTTTCATTTGACACACTTTAAGTGGAATATACTTGTGTTTGAATCCCTTCTTCAATGCTCCCATGTGGCTAGAACTTTTGGTTTAGATTGGTAATCCTTAAAATGTTCTTTACCACGTTTATATGGAGTAGTTGGATTTTGTATTGATTAAATGGATTCTATTTTTATATGCCTCTATTCACACATGCATGAGCTCATTTTGAAATTTTAAATGTCACATGTTATATTTGAGCTTTGTGAGGTGTTCTCCTACCAATCTAGTCATCTACATATTTCTGACCTAGGAGGACTAGTGCATGTCAAAAACCGTTGCACGTGAATTTTTTGTGAGATAAAAAATTATGTATATAATTATGCACGGGTAAGGGCTCCGAAAGGAATTATATCCTTTGCGAATAGTAAGCCATCGTTTGAAATGGACCTAAAAGAAAAACGTGGTCCAAAGGCCTAAAAATAGAATATGGCATTAAAAAAAAGGCCTATGTTTATTTGATATATTCATTCACAATATAATAATATATATACTTATTGAGGGAGATTGGATGGTATATCAACGGTTTGCACAATGTCCGTTTATCCTAGTTTTCTTTCGTTGTCATGACTCTATTTGGTTTGTAGAATCATCAAAAATCAACGCTTGTATGCATTGTGTATGTTTGTTCATTGAGTTCAATTTATATTTTCACATGAGGCTATATTCAAATGTGCTAAAGTTTGCAATCAATTGAGAACTCCGTGAACATATTTGAAGTGTTTGGGTCAAATTTAATTGTTACTAGTTCACACCCCTACACTTCCGTTTCCATATGACATATTTTTGCCATACGAGTGTCCTAAGCTTATTGTATTTTGTCTCATTTGTGTGTTTATATCTATATATATGTGCATGTGCATCATTGATATATTTAGCATATGTATATATATGATATTTTGTTTGTATTTTCTTGCTTTCTAGTCCGTCTATGCTTATAATTCATAATTGGTATCTACCTTGTTGCATCGTTTGATGATATCACATGCTTAATTTCTTATGTGTCATTTTGGTATCATTTTCTTGCATCTTAGCGGGTATTGTTTAATCTTTATATGGATTAGTTATGTTTTTGTTGCCCATAAGGTTTCATGTTCTTATTATCTTATGCGTCATCGTGTTTTTAAATTATTTTATATCCTTTGTCTATTCCTGAACAAAAAGGGGGAGAATGATAGGGGGAGAAATGGTGTCTATTCAAATTGTTATCGTAACTTAGTTTGGGAGATTTATGTTAGGGGGAGACGTCTTTCTAAGTAGGTCTTTGTTTTTATAAAGGGTAGAATTAATTTAGGGGGAGTATTTATTTTCATTGCATTAAATATGTTGATATTCCCTATGCGTTTGATAGTTTGCTTAAGTGTGCAGGAATTCTTCTAAGCGACAACTTTCGTCGGCAAAGCATTTGATCCTTGGGTATCTAGTCAGTATTGGGTATGATGTTTGTGTCTAGTAGAGCTTGACGGCCCTTTAGGATTTTTGTTTGGTTTTTGTCTCGGAATAGCTAAAGGGGGAGATTGGTAAGGACACAATTCTAAAATTGAGTCTCATTGTAGTTTTGGCTCAATTCCGGATAAAAACGTTTATGTCATAGGATAGTGTTCAATGTAACTATTCAAGCCTATGATGTGTTTAGTTGAAGATGTAGTGGAAAATAGGATAAAGCTTCATCAAATGCCGAGTTTCTATGCCTCGTTTGTACGTCACCAACATAGTTCCAATTGCTCCCAAGGTATGAATGCATTACATATATATATATAGGAGCTTGGAACATTTTATATGGGTGTAAGGTTTTTAAAACTGTTGTTTATTTTCAGAAAGATTTATTTAAAACTTTAAAAGAAAGTATATAAAGTTTCTGGGCTAAAAATGAAATTTCCAACTTTCTGTAAGTTCGTTCGAATTATCGTTCGAACGAGTTTTTCGTTCGAACCATAATGTCGTTCGAACGAGTTTGCCAACGAGTTCCCAGATTGGCCTCTGTAACTTCGTTCGAAATGTCGTTCGAACGAGATTTCCAACGAGATTTCTAACGAGTTCATTTTTTAAATACACTGGAACTTTGTTAGAATTTTTTTACAAGGTCGTTCGAACGAGACTTCATTCGAACGAAAAATCTAGTTCGAACGAGATTGGCGGGAACAATGAAATGCCAGTTTTGAGCAATTTTTCCCACTTTCCCACTACTATTTCCCCACTAACTTTTACCTGATTAATAAAGTGCGGAAACCAAGTTTTGGAACTGAACTTTTTCATACAAATTTAACACCTAGAAATAGTTTTGAGAATTTATCTTTCCAAGGAAAAAGTTCATGTTTAGAGTGTTAATTTTCCAAGAAATTTTTTAAAAGACTTCTGTTTTACACCCAATAGTTTGTTTTAATCCAAGTTACCTTATATATATATATATATATATATATATATATATATATCATTTGATTGGAGAGTTTGTTTGGCACCGGGTTTTCTCTACCGCATTGAAGAGATTGTTTGGATTTCCTTCTACATCCCTCAAAGAAGACGAAGCTTGTTTAACTGCGGCTTTCTCACATGGTGGAAGGCACCATGTGTGGTTGACGGTGTACCTATTTTCTCATTAGCGAGGATCAAGATTCCGGTGGAGCTCCGGGGTTGTCGATTAGGCGAAGGTGTTTACAAGAAGACGCATCGGGGCTTGAAGGAGTCGAGTCGAGTGTTGTAAGTCATCTTGCTTGTAATTGTAAAACCATACTTAGTGGAGTTAAGGCTAGGGCCATCCGAGGTTTTTTCCCGTTGTGGGTTTATCCTCGTACATCGTGGCGTAGTGATTTATTATTTAATTTTATCTTGCTATATCACCTAGAACGCATGCTTAGGTAAAAAGATAAAATTTGTTTTAATCACTACTTGTTTAATTTGGTGTTAAAGTAATATTGGGTAATGTTTATTTAATTCAAGTCATTTGTTAAAATTGGTTTGGCCTAATTTGGTAATAATGAAAAATATGACTTAGGCAAATTATAAGACTTGGGTTAATTTGGTTTGAGTGAAATTAACATAAGTGTGTGTTTTAATTAATTTCACTTGGTCTAATTTTAATTTAAAAAGAAATTAAAATTTGTGTTGAACCATAACTCGCTTTCGCATAATTTAAAAGGAAATTCTCATATTTTAATAAGAAGATTAAAATTGGGGGTCCACGGCATTTCATCCCTTCATCTTCCATTTTCACCTATTTCTTGCTTTGGATTTCTTTTCCATTTTTCCCGGTTGTTTGTAATTTTTCGGCGTGTGAACCCTCCTACCTATGGTGGTTGTAGGGCTAACTATTAGGTTTTAGGCTTTCTAGGTCTCTCCCTCCACCTTTTCGTGGTGGTTTTGTGTCTATTCGTGACTTTCTTCGGTTCTCTCGTGTTCTTCTCTGGTGAAACTGAGTTCCCTTGTTCTTGGGTGTTCATAAACGAAAACCTTTCATTTCTTTAGTTTTAATCCAAAAGTCAACTTAGTCAAACTGTAAACTTGTTTGTAGTTAGTTTGAACAAATTCCTCCAAGTTTAGGGTCTCCCCCTTAATGCTTAAAAGACTTTATGGTTTAGTCGAGGAGTTTCCAACTTTAAGGGAGGAATTCTTTGCAGAGATTCGGTGGATAAAGGGAGGGAACGAGAAAAGATGAGGGCTGGCCCTAATTGGGTACAACCCATCTTCCCCATTCCTTTAGACACAATTCTACCAGTCGAGGGTCAAACACCTGAGGGAGAGATTAACTAGAGAGCAACGTCACCAACGGGTGCTGGTACTTCTAGGAGACGAGAGACATCAACACTTATCCCAAACCAACAGGCCGAGGGGTAGTTCATAATGAGGTTGTCCCTGTTACATCCTTGTCCCCTCTTTCTTTCCAAGTTGCCTTCCCAAGTGGCCTTCCGCTAGGCGTCGAGGCTGAGGGTCTGGGGACGAGGGGTCTTAGAGCGATAGTGAGAATTTTGATAATGAGCAAGTCGATACTTCTAGTGCCTTGGCCTATGTTTCGTCTGTTAGGGATCGTGACCTCTTACTATGGAGGCGCCTCTTTGGTATTCAGCCCAATGTAACTATGAGGGTCCCAAATGAAGACGAGAGGGTCTTCCACTGGAATGAAGGGTAAGTTGTTGTTTATGAGCAGATGCTCAGAGTAGGTGTTAGGTTCCCTATGCACCCTTCAGTAGTTGACATATATTATGCCCTTGTGGTTTCTCCTTCTCAACTTCCTCCCAACTCATGGAGGACCATCCTCGACTATGTGTCCCTCTAGAAGAATACAATCACTGATGAGCCCTCGACCAATTTTCTCTTAGCCTGCTAAAACATAACTTCTTCGTCAAAGAAACCTAGATATTTTCATCTGGGGGCTAGGAAGCCCAACGAGAAACTTCTTCACGTACCACAAACCTCCAATCATGACTGGAAGAAGAGGTTCTTCTTTGTCTCTGTGGATTAGCAATCCCCTGCCGGGGTTGAGCTCTTGAAGACGACCTCAGGGTCCTAAGGAGATGGTCTAACCCCTCTATGAAGGCGAGGTCAGACCCTGGACTTAGCTTGGATGAGAGGGACATAATTGAGTACCTGAGGGAACAAGGGAAAGAGGGTGCGTTTGCCAAATTTAAAGATTTAATGACCCTTGGTTTTCTCAAAGAAGCTGGTTTGAGGGTCGACCCCCTGACAGAATTATGTGAGTTAATTTTTGTTCCATTTCTTTCCAAGTGTTTCCTCGTTATTACTGTTGTTTCTCATATATCGTCTCTTTTTCAGTTCAACCTGCAAGTTTGTTAGATCAACTTTGGGAAACGAATGCTTCGAGCTTGATGTCTGGAATGGGTAAGAAGAAAGGCAAGGAATCTCAGTAGCTTCATAAAAAGGTAAAGGCCGTGGGGCCGACACACTTAGAGTCGACCGTCGATAATCGCAAATGCAAGGAGCCATAACTAGAGGCCCATGCTGACTCTCGACCTGAGTCTCGAACGAGGGCAAGGGTTGATGTCCCTTAGACACACACTAAAGGGAGCAGCACTTCTTCAGGCATGGGGACCTATTGGTCTCAAAATCTGAGCTTTTTTAGGGCTGAACCTTCCTCCCTCATAGCCAACTTGAGGGAAGTCAATTCATCTATGTTCTCGGCACCTTCGGCCGCGGACTACGAATTCTTATTAAAAATGCCCCTGGCCAAGGTTTATGACTACGATCTTCATACTCTGGCTCAGGTATCTTATTTGTTCCTCAGCTTATGATTCACTAATATTTTATAAACTGTACCCTTGGCTCCTTAACATGACCTTTCTATTTATCTTATACAGACCGTCTGTGCCTTCACTTCTATCACCAAATGGATGGCTGAGAACCAATAAAAATTTCATGAGGCTGAGAGAGCTATTCAGCATGAGGCTGATTTGAAGACTGAGTTACAGACGATTAGGGATAAGCTTGAAGGCATGAAGACCGAGCATGCAAGGGTTCTGAGCGATCTTGCAAAGCATCATGAGGATGACCTGAAGCTGAAGGACAACCTCATAATGGAAAAGGATGAGCCCTTGACCAACCAGGAGGTCTAGTTCAAAATAGAACTTGCTGAAGCAGTGAAGAGGGCCTAGACTGATGCGGTGGAGGCTTAAAAACTCTCCGATGAATTCTAAGGCTTCGGCCTTGAGTATTTTGAGAGGGGGATTAAGATGGCCTGTCGGTGGGTCGTCTTAAAATTTGCTGATGCCATGTCATCCATTCGTCCTTCTATTGAACTAGTGGAGCTGGATGACCCCCTTATTGCTAAGGCTCTAGCCCATGTGGAGTCCCAAGTGAACGTCGAAGGTACCGACACATTTGAGGATTGACCTGTTTTAGTCATCTAGGAAATGCCTCTTGTTGATGTTGAAGCCCTGCCTTCCGAAGTAGCTCAATAGGGTGGCAGTTTGTGGCCCATACCCTCTGCTTGTAAAGTTTCTGTATTTTAATTTTTTTTGGACAAATTTTGTAAAACATAATTTTTTAGTGGAATTGATCTCCTTCTGTCTTCTATATTTTCCTCTTCTATGATTTTTACCTTGGCTATGATATTTGGGTTGATATTCACAAAATTAATGATGTTTTTGAATATAAGTCTACCCTCGTCTTTCTTTAGAGTGAATGGAGGGTCATCCCTACCATTCACAGTCATCCTAGACGAGGGTAGGTTCCACCAAACTAATGATGTTTTTGAATTTAAGTCTACCCTCATCTTTCTTGAGAGTTAATGGAGGTTCATCCCTTCCATTCACCCTCATTATAGCCGAGGGTTGGTATTCACCAAATTAAAGATGTTTTTGAATTTAAGTCTACCCTCGTCTTTCTTTAGAGTGAATGAAGGGTCGTCCCTGCCATTCACCCTCATTATAGCCTAGGGTTGATATTCACCAAATTAATGATGTTTTTTAATTAAAGTCTACCCTCGTCTTTCTTGAGAGTGAATAAAAGGTCATCCCTGCCATTCACCCTCATTATATTCGAGAGTTGATATTCACCAAATTAACGATGTTTTTGAATTTAAGTCTACCCTCGTCTTTCTTGAGAGTTAATGGAGGGTCATCCCTGCCATTCACCCTCATTATAACCGAGGTTTGATATTCACCAAATTAATGGTGTTTTTTAATATAACTCTACCCTCGTCTTTCTTGAGAGTGAATGGAGGGTCCTCCCTGCCATCCACCCTTATTATAGCCGAGGGTTGTTATTCACCAAGTTAATGATGTTTTTGAATTTAAGTCTACCCTCGTCTTTCTTGAGAGTGAATGAAGGGTCGTCCCTGCCATTAACCCTCATTATAGCCGAGGGTTGATATTCACCAAATTAATGATGTTTTTGAATTTAAGTCTACCCTTGTCTTTCTTGAGAGTGAATGAAGGGTCGTCCCTGCCATTCATCCTCATTATAGTCGAGGGTTGATATTCACCAAATTAATGATGTTTTTGAATTTAAGTCCACTCTCGTCTTTCTTGAGAGTGAATGAAGGGTCATCCCTGCCATTCACCCTCATTATAGCCGAGGGTTGATATTCACCAAATTAATGATATTTTTGAATTTAAGTCTACGCTCGTCTTTCTTGAGAGTTAATGAAGGGTCGTCCCTACCATTCACCCTCATTATAGATGAGGGTTGATATTCACTAAATTAATGATGTTTTTGAATTTAAGTCTACCCTCTTCTTTCTTGAGAGTGAATGAAGGGTCCTCCCTGCCATTCACCCTCATTATAGCCGAGGGGGATTCGACAAGAATTACCCCAACCATATCAAAATTGGACAAACACAAGATAAGGGGCCAATATAATATTCTCATTAATATTCCAAGTGTTCTATTGGAGAAACACATTCATTACAACTGTGGTTCGATAGGACATTATAATATTATTCATAGTACTTCTTCAAAAGATCTGCATTATAGGGGTTCGAAAGGGGTTCCCCTTCAAGGTTCTCTAGCCTGTAGGATCCAGGGACAACTTCATCAATGACCCTATATGGGCCATGACAATTTGGGTGGATCTTATTAGGGTTCTGCCATGTAT
This sequence comes from Sambucus nigra, assembly GCA_949130495.1. NCBI lineage: Eukaryota > Viridiplantae > Streptophyta > Magnoliopsida > Dipsacales > Adoxaceae > Sambucus > Sambucus nigra. The sequence goes on along the minus strand of OX422219.1, from coordinate 10,357,763 downwards.
TTTTGAGGACTAGTTCCCCCACAGCGATTAGCCTTTGGTTGACCCTTTGATTGTAAAACTTGGCAGTCCTCTGCTGGTTGGTTTTTTGTCTTATCTCAGCATCTTCCCTTCTCTCCTTGATAAAATCTATATCAAGTCTCCTCTCTTCCACATTTCTACATGGATCATACATTTGGACTCTGTGAGTAGAAAACCCAATTTCGGTGGGGATGACAGCCTCTGAGCCATTCGTCATCATGAAAGGTGTTTCCCCAGTAGGAGTCTTTGACGTCGTCATGTAGGCCCATAGTACAGTATAAACCTCCTCAACCCATCTTCCTTTTTCCTCCTTAAGTTTTTTCTTAATCCCGTCTAAGATTGTTCTGTTAGTGACCTCAGTTTTCCAATTAGCCTGAGGTCGACCTGGGGTAGAGAACAACTGTTTGACCCCCACTCTTTCATAGTATTTTTCCAGGGATGCATTCTTAAATTGAGTCCCGTTATCTGAGATGAGCGTGTTGAGGAGACCATATCTACATATAATGTTTTTCTAGATAAACTAGAAGGTCTTCTGCTCAGTGATCGTGACCATCGGCTCCGTTTCCACCCATTTTGATAAATAGTCAATAGCTACGATCAAGTATCAATAGTTATTGACAGCCCTGGGTAAGGGTCCTACCAAATCGATTCCCCATACTGCGAATGTCCATGGGGATGTGATGGAGGTAAGAGGCTGATGGGGCTAATGAGGGATGGTGGTAAACCTCTGACATTTATCACACTTTTTTTTACATATGCCATAACATCCTTTCCTAAGGTCGACCACCAATATCCCTAGGTCACTATCCTCTTTGCTAACGACCGACCCCCAATATAGCTTGAACAAGACCCCTCGTGAACATATTTCAAGATGTGTGGAACCTTAGACGGTTGCACACATCTGAGCAAAGGGAGAAAGAATCCCTTTTTGTATAAGGTGTCTACGATGACAGTGAACTTCGCATCTCTGTATTTTAACTTCTTCCTTTCTTGTTTTTCTTCTAGTATCTCCCCCTATTTAATGTACCTGACTAGGGGGCCAATCCATGAAGCTTCCCTGCTGATATTTAAACAAGAGTCAAGTGTTCCGTATGCATCTTCAATCGTTGGTCGCAGTAAAATTTCTACTCGGACAGCCCTCCTGATATCTGTCCTAGTTATTGAGGCTAGCCTAGCAAGCACATCGGCTCGACCATTATCCAGTCTAGGTATCCTCTTCAATTTTACCTCCTTGAATCTCTTCAATAGAGACTTTACTATTTTCAGATATTTGTCCATTCTTTCATCTTTAGCCTCATATGCTCTTGCTATCTGATTCACCACCAGTCTTGAATCGCTGTGAACCAAGATCTGGATAACGCTAAGAGACCTAGGCAAGGAGAGGCCTGCTATTAGAGCCTCATACTCAGATTCGTTGTTGGAGGCTTTGAAGTTGAACCTCAGTGTGTATTCAATGTCCGTGCCATCAGGTGCTAATACTATAAATCCAGCTCCACTTTCGCTTTAGCAAGAGGAACCATCAACGAAGAGGTTCCACATGGCCTATTTTAAAAAAAAAAATCCCTCGGTGAGGGATCCCTGTCTAAAGTGATATCTTCCCTCCTCGTTTTCAAAGAATTTTTCTCTAGAGGTGCTTGTCTCGGCCTTTTCTGTGGGTGGGTCAGCAACTCTGCCTCGCTAGGCATCTGTCTTCTCGAGCATTTCACCTTCATTATCATCTTCTTCCATAAGTAAATTCAGCCAAGAAATCCTCTAATGCTTGCCCCTTAATGGCCACCCTTAGTTGATACACAATGTCAAACTCTCCTAGCTCTATAGCCCAGGTCATTAGCCTCCCCGATTTGTTTGGCTTGTGTATGACCTTCATGAGAGGAGAGTCAGTGAGGATGACCATTGTGTGTGACTAGAAGTATGGCTTCATCTTCCTTGATGCGAAGATCAGGGCATAGGTAATTTCTCCATCTTAGGGTATCTTTGCTCTGCCCCTTGGAGTGCCTTACTATTGAAATACACCGACTTCTGCACCCCATCTTCTTCTCTTACAATGGCTAAGCTGATGGCCGACTCTGAGACGGCTAGGTACACATATAATCTTTTGCCCTGCACTGATCATGACAACAGTAAGGGAGACCCTAGGTATTACTTTAGCTCTTTGAAAGCCTTGTCACACTCTTCATTCCACTCGAAGGCCTTTCTGAGAAATTTGAAGAACGGTAGACACTTGTCTGTGGCCCTAGATACGAACCTATTTAAAAAAGTAACTCACCCTGTGAGGCTCTGAACGTCTTTAATGGTCATGGGGGTCTTCATTTCTAGTAGGGACTTTATCTTATCAGGATTGGCCTCAATGCCTCTTTGATTGACGATGAACCCTAAGAACTTCCCTACTCTGACCTCAAGACACATTTGGCTGGGTTGAGCTTCATCTGATACTTATCCATCGTGTCAAAGGTCCTTTCGAGGTCGGCCACATGATCCTCGACCTTCAAACTCTTGGTCAACATGTCATCTATATGAACCTCCATAGACTTTTTAATTTGGTCTTTGAACATTTTATTCATAAGGCGCTGATACGTTGCCCCTGCATTCTTTAGGCCAAAAGGCATGACCCTATAGCAATATGTCCCCTTGTCGATAATGAAAGCCATTTTTTCTGAGTCCCCAAGGTTCATGAAGATCTGGTCATAACTTGAATAGGAATCCATAAAGCTCAATAGCTCATGGCCTCCAGTAGCATCCACCATTTGGTCAATACGAGGGAGAGGGAAACTGTCTTTAGAATAATGTTTATTGAGGTCGGTGAAATCCACACACATCCTCCATTTCCCATTGTCCTTAGGGACTATGATCGTGTTAGATATCCATTCAGGATAGATGACCTCCCTGATGAACTCAGCCTCTTCCAGTTTCTTGACCTCATCCCTTATGACCTCATACTTTTCTCGGGAATAAATCCTCCTCTTCTGCTTCACTGGCTTTGCATCCTCTACCACATTGAGCTTGTGACACATAACTTCGGGGTTGATCCCCGACATGTCTGCATGACTCCATGCAAAGACATTTTATCTTCTCCTTAGTAGCTTAATGAGATCTTCTTTTATTTCTGTCTTTAGAGCTTTTCCAATTTGGACGGTTTTTTTCGTCTCATCCTCATATAGGATGACGGATTCTACCTCTTCCGCAGCTTCTCCTTTCTTCAACTTTGTCTCATCCCTAGGGTCGAGGGTGTCAATATTATAGGTGGTCGTTGCCTTTCTGTACGCCTATCTTTCTTCGACAGAGATGAAGTAGCATTCCTGTTCCGTCGTTTGGTCTCCTTGACCTTCCCTTACCCCATAAGGGGTTGAGAATTTTATCATTTGATGAATCGTGTAGGGCATGGCCTCAAAATCTTTGAGGGACACTCGCCCCAGTATGATGTTGTAGGCCGAGAAGACATGTTCGTCCATTATAAAAAAGTTGACCTTCTTGGTAAGCCATCTCGACCACTCATCCCCCATTCTAACATCAGCCTTATACACTCCTAGGGGATGAAATTTTTCCCAGATGAACCCAATCAAAGGATGATGGTATGGGACAAGCCTAGCACAGCTGTGTCCCAAGTCTTTAAAGCACGTCCAGAACATCACGTTTTCAGAACTGCCCCCATCCACGAGGATCCTCGGTACCTCACATCCGTGCACCCTAGTGGTGATGATAAGAGGGTCATCATGTGGGGCTAAGAGTCCCTTGAAGTCCATTCTTGAGAATCCTACTATCAAAGTGTCCATATAAACATTATTCCTCTTTTCTGGCTTTGCCTCAATGGAGGTTGAGTGTACAACTTTTATTACTTCCTTGTCTTCGGCTAGATGAGCCTTCCTGTTGATGACCTATGATCTTCCTCCTGCTAAGCCCCCTAAGATCATTCCAACACTGAACGAGATCATATTCAATCATTTCATAGGGTCGTGGTCATCTCTTGGTGGGAGGTCAGGGTCATCCTCATCCTCTGACGGGTCGTCCCTTTTGTTTGGAGGATTTTCTCTGCGTGTGTCGCTTCTCTTCTTCCTAGGGTCGTCCCCTCGACCCTTCTTGAAGGCGCCCTTGTCCACATACCTTCTTAACTTCCCTTCTCTCAGCATTTTTTCAATTTCATCTTTTAGAGAAAAACACTTATCAGTTAGATGACCGTGGTCTTGGTGAAATTCACACCATAAATTTTTGTTCCTCTTGTGAGGAGGTGTCCTCAACTTCTTAGGCCATTTCAAGGATCGGTCACTCTTTATCTTATTCAGAATGTGTTCACAGTTGACTGTCAAAGGGGTGTAATCAGCAAATTTATCATCTGCTAGCCTTTTCTTCTCCTCTTAACTCTTTTTCTGGTACTTACCCCATTAGTACTTCCTTTTTCATCCTCGTACTTGGCTGCCATCGCCTTTTCGGCGTTTATCACCTTTCCCGCTATGGCCAGTAGCTCCGCCATTGTCTTCGGGGGGTCTTCAGCAAGCTTCCACAATAGCTTCCCCTTTTAGAGCCCTCCTATGAGGGCCGTCATGGCTATACTCTCCTCGTAATCTTCAACCTTTAACTTTTCTTTATTGAACCTATCTATGTAGTCTCTTAGGCTCTCGTTCTTCCCCTGCTTGATGTAGAGCAGGTGTGCGGTCTTCTTCTATGGCCTCACTCTGAAGAAAAATTTATGGATGAACCGGTCTGCTAACTGCTTAAAGCATTCAATGTATTTCTTGGGAAGAGAGGTAAACCATACATGTGCGGCCCCAGTCAAAGTGCTCGAGAAGGCTCTGCATCTCATCTCATCCGAAATAGAGTATATGTTTGCAGTAGACTGGGTTGGTACTCCCATTATATCTTGGACTAACCACGGGTGGCTTAAACTTGGATGGCGTTGGGAAGTTAACTATCTTCACCACAAAGGGTGATCCTATGGAGTATCCTCTTTGGAGAGGGTCTTGGCTCTTCAAGATATCACAAATTTTATTCTCTAACCTTTAATTCCAATCGTTCCACGGACTCATAGGGTCATCTTGGCCGATTTTATCCCCTTCCACTTAATTTAGGTGAACTAAGGGTTAGGCTGCAGCCGCTCTGTGTCGGTTGTTCACTTCCCCCTGATTTTCGTCCCGTCAGTGGGGTCAGCCCCATGGGGTCGCCCGTCCTTTGGCTCTCTTCTGGACCTTGTAATACTTCTCAATATAGACAGTCTTTCCCTCAAGTCATTCACTGGTCCCAGCCTCTCAAAGGCCGACCCTTTGCTCAGTCGATCGAAAGCTGAGCCTCTCGGGTGATCGTCGAGATTTTTCCTTCCACACTTCCCTCTGCTCTCCTGGATAGGTCGCACAGTATTATTGGAGACCTCATACGGCTCCCATCATTCTATAGGGGTCTCTTCCACCTCCACATCCTCATATTTATTTTCCAGGCAAGGGTTTATGTGCCTCCCCAGGCGTAGACACCGGGGGTCAGCAACATCCCTCCGCCGTTATGGAGGTGGTTGGGGTGGTCCCCTAGCCTCATGTAGTCCTGGTGCGGCTACCGGTGTAATCATCTTCGATGAGACTCCAGGTGGTCTTAGTATGTTTTGGCTAAGAGCTGCAAACTGCTCCTGTATAATTTGCTGACTTGTTGCTGAAGACTTCAGGGAAGCAACCACATCAACCATCTCTGACTTAGGTGGTACCTGACTGGATGAAGGTCCTACTCCACTAGTTAGTGGAGGAGGTGGCGATGGTAACTCCGATGCCATATGCTTGAGATGTGAAGGGGGAGACCTGGTTAACCACTAGAGTTTTCGGTAAGGTCAAGCTGTATAAAGGAAGAGATGGCTTCTTGTTCCCATATACGATGCCAAACTGATGATGCTAAGATTCAACGCCACCAGATAAGAGGTAGTGAGCTCAAACAATAGTAACAATGGCAGCAATAGAGTTATGCATGTGCATAAGTAGATAAAGAAGGAGGTGAGGATAAGAGGAATGAAGACAATGATGTATAGTGGTTCAGCCAATCAGGCCTACGTCCACTTTGAGTATGTGATCCACTAAATATGGGAACTAATGGCCTTGGATACAATCCACATAAGTTCTCTCTCTCTACTGTGTGTACAAGAAGATTTTGATCTAGGGTTACAATTATCGATCCTTTTACAAGGTTGAAGATGACAAGTATGAATAGGGATTGGGTGGTGTAGTGTACCCCCCAAGAATGCATTGAGCACGTGAATGATGATCTAGACAATTCCCTACTGACACCTGGTTGTGCCACTTGTGATTAATGATGACATAATATTCCCTCACGTGAGGGGATGATATGGTTATAACGTTCTAGTCCACGTGCCATATATGGGCCTCACGCGCACTGCTCCACGTATATCCCAATTCACGCACTATAATGATGTCACCCTCAGCCTATAGTGTCAGGCCGAAGCTAAAGTTCATGCTGGCATTGGGTCTTGACTGCTTGGTAGAGGCCTCGTACTGTCGTCTCCTCATAGGGTCGTCCAGACTATGCTGATAGGTCGGCATGTAATAGGGTCATCATGTTCCTAGCTGATGGGTTAGGCCTGTCTCAGATGATAGGGTCGACATGTATGACCCCTCCTTCAGTAATACCCCTGGGGTAGTTGGGTTGGGTCCTCGTCTGGTCAAGATGATAGGGTCGACCTAGCCGAACCTTCCTTCAATGTGACTGCAGTAAAGTTGGAACCTCGTACTGGACGAGTGAATCCTCAACCCTGGTCTAGGGTGCCTTTTGGTATATTACCCTTCTTAAGTAAGACCTTGTTCGGGGACTCGAGCCCTCGTCTTGGATGGGGGTACCCTTATCCTGGAAGAGGGTATATTTTGGTATATCAGTGTGTGAAGCATTTAAAGTGAAACTAAGTGCAAGTGTGTGAAGTGTACAAGGTGAGTATAAGTAAAAGTGTAAGTGTGTGAAGTACACAAGTGAGCGAGAAGTGACATATACATGAAGTGGGCATAAGCATGAGATATATGTATACAAAAGGTAAATGTAGGAGTAAAGTGAACATATAGGTAGTTGCATAAGCACATGTGCAGAAAAGAATAACACCCATGCAACTAGAGTTTAGTCCTCCTAAAAATATTCCCCAGCGAAGTCTCCACTATGGTCATCCCGGGAGAGAGGGGGAGGAGGCTTCACGCTCCATCTTGGAAGGGAAACGAGGCAGTCCCTCCCTCCTTTTGAGAGTGAAGGAGAACAAGCTTTCATTTTTTGCGTATGTGACACTCCTCTAGACATTTGGTCATCGTCGTTGTGGGTGATATGTAGAGATAGAGTCGCCAACATATTTTGTACAAAACAGGAAAAATAAATGTTGTCGCCTCGAGAGAATGGCATCAAGGACAATAATGATGGTTGCGAAACCAAATATGTCACGACCCCGACCCAAAAATAGTAGGGAACGAGTGTCTTGACATGCCACCAAGGCATTCAATATTCCGGCCTTAAAATTTTCTCTTAAAATAAACGCAACAGAATACATTCACATGGTTATGAGTTGTAACTACCTGAAAAGGTAACACATCATCAGAGCTTCTAAAACATAACTTCTTGTTCTCAAAGATAAATAAATTCTATTACAAGTCGTGCCATAATCACTTAAAGAGAAATAAATTCTCAAACATCTCATTCTACACTAACATCCAACCACACAACAAATCTCAAAATATAATCTTCAATTCAATCTTCACATATCCATCCTCATCTCTAACTATAACCTGAAAAAGGGTTATTTATACGACATCAACTAAAAGCTGAATGAGATTTAATCTCCCGACATTCCAAGGTTTTAAAAAAATAGATACCGATTCAAGTTAAAAGAGAAGGCATATACATATATGGATAGGAACTTATAGTAAATAGATGTATATATTTTGAAATTATAGTATATATATATATATATATAAATATATATATATATATATATATATATCAAAATTGGATAGCTCAGAATAAGACGAATGCAATAAATCAAATGTGATATCTTTTTCTTTCAATCATACTATTTTAATGGCCAAGTACACTTTAATACCGTGTTCTTCTACCGTATTATACCCTGATAGTTGAGGTTCAATCGAACTAGTTCGTCACAACGCCTTATTTAGGTCACACCAGCGATAACCCAGCTGGGAACGTCAGTCAGTAAAGAGGTCCCTCAGGCCGAATCTTATTTTCAATATTCAATATCATTTTCAATACTCATTTTAATCGGTATGAATATATGGACAAATATAAACATATCACAATAAATCAATCATCGGTATCAGATGCATTTTGAGAATAAAAGAAGTTCACTAAATACATACTTTGCATAATATCATATAATTGAAATGTGCAAGAAATGACATAGAGTACTCACCTAAAATAGAGGCTCGAAAATACAGATACCGAGTCTTGGATCACACGTTAATCTAATAAATACAACAAAGGTTTAATTACATATTCCAAATGAAGCCCAATTCTAAATATTGTGTTTTAATCCTAAAATAACTTTTTGTAAAAGGTTACTAAAACCATTTTCTCAATTTTTAATATTCATTAATCAAAATTGAAGAATTCAATTCATAGTTCTTCCTAATTAGTCAGTTCCCAGTAGAGATGGAGGGTCACAGGGGTACCACTTAAATACCATCTCATTTAGACAGAAGATTTCCGAATTTATTCCCATTAGAGATGGAGGGTCACAGGGGCTCCACTTAAATACTATCTCAACTAGATAGAATTTCAATGGGCCTGACTTTGGAATTACTTAATCGGATTCCACAATAATAAAAATCATTTCAAAAACTCATATACAACTTTAAATATGTTTCAGTTCGAAAAATAAGTAAATTCAACCATAATAGTAATTTATCTACTACGCATTTAGAAATATTAAGCAACATTAATTTTCATTACAAAAACTATAAATTCATTAGCGAAATTCCCGTTTTGAAACTTAGTAGTTCATTATGAAAAGAGTTCTATGTTTCATTTTCATAAAATAATTCAATTTAGAAAACTCTACAATTTTACTTTCACTAAAATGGATCTTTAGTTTTTTTATAAAAAATTCTACTTAGTATCGTTATAAAATAATAAATTAAAACTATAAAGAGGCATTAAATATTAAAGAAGATTACCTTAAGATGAATATCCCTTAGAACTTCAAGAACTTTTTCTTAAACTTTCCCACAATTTCTCTCACTATTTCTTTCTATAATTCTCAAGGAATTGGTGTGCGTTTCAAATGATACCAAAGGCCCTATTTATAGGTTTCCAAAGATACTACGGTGTTGACACGTGTTTACGTGACTAGCCTTTTACTACGGTGAGTCAGCATTGAGGTGTCGCGTAACGGAGCGGTCTTTCAGTCTTAATATCACCAAATGATGACTCGTGTTTTAGCTTTCTCTCTAAAGATGACATGTGTAAGGTGGTGGTGACAAAATAAAGCACGATGTCTCAAGCACAAAGGTAGAAAGGTGTTAAGCACGAGGTGGAATGGTGGTAAGGGTATAAGGGTCATTTTACACATGCAGGGCAGTTTGGTAATTTCACACTATATATTTTCAATATTTCTTAGAGGTCCTTGAAAATATTTTATTTACAAAATGGTCATTTTTATATTTTATTTTAATCCCTAAAACTTTTTTAATTACAACAATGTCCCTAAAGTTTCATAAAATTATATTTTCTATCCCAAAACTTATCATTTACCTTATGATAGGTCATAAGACTTTAATTTGATCCAATTTACAATTGATTCTTCATTTTTAAAAATGGTATTTGTTATATTAATAACCCAGATACCACATATGTAACAGTATAACATTTATAAGATAATAAGTAACACGTAATTGTAAAAACAAACTATATATGAGCATATAAAATTGGGTCATTACATCTTACCCTTCTTATAAGAAGTTTGGTCCCCAAACTTGACCTATGCTATTTTTTAAATTTTCTCTAACCTCTTTCTTTCATCTAATCTGTGAAAAAATATATTAATTTGTATTACATGATTTTGATAAAATAGTTAATCGTATAGACTTAAAATTTAACTTTCAACTTTATTCCATGGGTTGTAGAAAAGTTTTCTTAGAATATAGACAAACATCATAGAAGTTATAATTAATTGATCTTGAAGTTTTGTGAAGTCAAATAATCCTACGAATATACTATTTCGCTCGATTGTCTAAAGGACTAGAAGTCTTTACAGGAAGGAAATGATTTAAATGAATTAAATAATATGATATAACTTAAATGGAGTCCTTAAGACATTTAATAATATTTATACCTTCGAGGTATTGTGATAATACAACTCTATTAGTATACAATAATACTAGTACTGACAAAAAAAATCATTTTCAATTTCAGAATTCTATACATTGATCATATTTCCAAAAGAATGTGTAAAACCTTATCCTTGTAATTCTTAGAATTCCACCAAATGAGTAATTAATATAATCACGTCCTAAATCTCACATCAAATATTATTAAAAATCAAAGATTACCTTAGAATCTACCTCTACTAATCTTATCTTTATCACTATCTAATGCATCACCAAATTGAATACGAACAAAATCCTCTTATATCTTCAAACAAAGTATCAATCACTAAGTAATCCTCTAGCGAAAGCAGTTCTGATAGGATCTAGTCTTAAAATTCTAGGTTAGGAACAATCTAACCGTTCTCATCTTTAGATAATCTACAAGTTCATAACCTATGCTCTGATACCACCTTTGTCACGACCCCGACCCAAAAATAGTAGGGAATGAGTGTCTTGACATCCCACCAATGCATTCAATATTCTGGCCTTTAAATTTTCTCTTAAAATAAATGCAACGGAATACATTCACATGGTTATGAGTTGTAACTACCTAAAAAGGTAACACATCATCAGAGCTTCTAAAACATAACTTCTTATTCTCAAAGATAAATAAATTCTATTACAAGTCGTGCCAGAATCACTTAAAGAGAAATAAATCCCGAAACATCTCATTATACACTAACATCTAGCCACACAACAAATCTCAAAATATAATTTTCAATTCAATCTTCACATATCCATCCTTATCTCTAACTATAACCTAAAAGGGGTTATTTATACAACATTAGCAAAAAGCTGAATGAGATTTAATCTCCCGACATTCCAAGGTTTTTAGAAAATAGATACCTATTCAAGTCAAAAGAGAAGGCATATACATATATCGATAGGAACTTACAGTAAATAGATGTATATATTTTGAAATGATAGTGTGTATATATATATATATATATATCACAATTGGATAGCTCAAAATAAGACGAATGCAATAAATCAAATGTGATATCTTTTTCTTTCAACCATATCATTTTAATGGCCATGTATACTCTAATATCGTGTTCTTCCACCGTATTATACCCCGGTAGTTGAGGGTCAATCGAAATAGTTCGTCACAACGCCTTATTTAGGGCACACCAGTGATAACCTAGCTGGGAAGGTCAGTCAGTAAAGAGGTCCCTTAGGCCGAATCTTATTTTCAATATTCAATATCATTTTAAATACTCATTTTAATCGGTATGTCTATATGGACAAATATAAACATATCACAATGAATCAATCATCGGTATCAGATGAATTTTGAGAATAAAAGAAGTTCACAAAATACATAGTTTGCATAATATCATATAATTAAAATGTGCAAGAAATGACATAGAGTACTCACCTAAAATATAAGCTCGAAAATACAGATACTGAGTCTTGGATCACACGTTAATCTAATAAATACATTAAAGGTTTAATTACGTATTCTAAATAAAGCCCAATTCTAAACATTGTGTTTTAATCCTAAAATAACTTGTTGTAAAAGGTTACTAAAACCATTTTCTCAATTTTTAATATTCATTAATCGAAATTGAAGAATTCAATTCATAGTTCTTCCTAGTCAGTCGGTTCCTAGTAGAGATGGAGGGTCACAGGGGCACCACTTAAATACCATCTCATCTAGACCGATCATTTCCGAATTTATTCCCAGTAGAGATGGAGGGTCACAGGGGCACCACTTAAATACTATCTTAACTAGATAGAATTTCAACGGGCCTGACTTTGGAATTACTTAATCGAATTCCACAATAACAAAAATCATTTCAAAAACCCATATACAACTTTAAATATGTTTCAGTTCGAAAAATAACTAAATTCAACCATAATAGTAATTTATCTATTACGCGTTTAGAAATATTAAGCAATATTAATTTTCATTACCAAAACTATAAATTCATTAGTGAAATTCCCGTTTTGAAACGTAATAGTTCATTATGAAAAGAGTTATATGTTTCATTTTCATGAAATAATTCAATTTCGAAAACTCTACAATTTTATTTTCACTAAAATGGATCTTTAGTGTTTTTATAAACATTTCTACTTAGTATAGTTATAAAATAATAAATTAAAACTATAAAGAGGCATTAAAACATTAAAGAAGATTACCTTAAGATGAATATCCCTAAGAACTTCAAGAACTTCTTCTTAAACTTTTCCATAATTTCTCTCACTATTTCTTTCTATAATTCTCAAGGAATTGGTGTGAGTTTCAAATGATACCAAAGGCACTATTTATAGGTTTCCAAAGATACTTTGGTGTTGACACGTGCTTAGGTGACTAGCCTTTTACTACGGTGAGTCAGCATTGGGGTGTCGCGTAACGGAGCGGTCTTGCAGTCTTAATATCACCAAATGATGACATGTGTTTTAGCTTTCTCTCTAAAGATGACGTGTATGGTGGTGGTGACAAAATAAAGCACGATGTGTCAAGCATGAAGGTGGAAAGGTGTTAAGCACGAGGTGGAATGCTGGTACGGGTATAAGGGTCATTTTACACATGAAGGGCATTTTGGTAATTTCACACTATATATTTTCAATATTTCTTAGAGGTCCTTGAAAATATTTTATTTACAAAATGGTAATTTTTATATTTTATTTTAGTCCCTGAAACTTTCTTAATTACAAAAATGTCCCTAAAGTTTCATAAAATTATATTTTCTACTCCGAAACTTATCATTTACCTTAGGATAGGTCATAAGACTTTGATTTGATCCAATTTACAGTCGATTCTTCATTTTTAAAAATTGGATTTGTTATGTTAAGAACCCAGATACCACATATATAATAGTATAACATTTATAAGATAATAAGTAACACACAATTGTAAAAACAAACTATATGAGCACATAAAAGTTGGGTCATTACAAAATAGTTCAAAGGTTCAGGGACTAAGTTACATAATGGGAAGGTGTTAGGCACCCATCCATCCCTTCCGGTCTCTTATGGTCATGTGTTAATATTTTCCTTTTAAACTCCGTGAGATTTGTGCTTTGTGTATATATAAATGGATAATGGAATCATTAAATTCACATCATAGAAGCGACGAAATGAATTCATCCTAATGAATGTTCCCAAAATTAATAATTCAAAATAAGTGTTGATGCCGATAAGATATCAAGATGAAGTGGTGATCACATCAAACACATAAGAGACAAATGTTTTTAAAGTGGTTCGGCTATAATGAAAGCCTACGTTCGCTGTTATTTTATTCCCAGTGGTTTACAATAGCACAATATCGTGTAGAGAGATAGAGAGATGTGTATAGAATTGCTTAGTTGTTCAGATTATGTCCCCTCACTTTGGCTAAGGGAATGCATGTATTTATAGTGATGGGAGTCCAAGAGATATAATGTCTTTATATATTCAGACATTTATATCTATATACAATGAATATGATTGTTGGTCTTTAAGGTTTCCATGACTATTGGTGAGTCTTTTTCTAATGGCTTTTGATCTTCTGGATGGCTTGTCTTCCTTGAGTTGGTTCGTATGCTGACCAACTCTCCTCGGGTGTCGACCAACTATCCTCGGGTGTCGAGCAAGTATGAATATTGCCATGTAGGATGATAGGTGTCCTTTTCCAACTGGTCCACGTAGATGGAGAATTTTTTGCGTTAACAGAAGCCCCCAATGATCTATGCTTGATGGTTTACTGAGAGGATGGAGTATTTATTCCGAAATATTGCTTGGTGCTTATGCATAATGAGATTATTGATATGTCTTGTTGATTTGTTCAACATATGAGTGGGATATCTCCTGGACGATGGATTATGCAGGTTGATCGATGGTTGCATTAGAGCTAATCTTTCTTTTAAGGAACCCTGTTCGTTGAGCGAATGTGTGATATGTATCACCCCTGGAAATTTTGATGCAGCGATGTCATAGTTTGCCGCTAGTGGTTTGTCATAATATTCAAGTGGATTGGTCGATTAGTTAGCCAACCAATCTGAGTGCTCACTGTACGTGTTTGATTTTTCTAATTTTTGATCCTTTAAAGAGTTTGCTAATGTAACATGCTAGCTTTTGAACCCAATTCTTCAATCTGATTAGTGTCGAGCTAGTAACGGGCTCTGAAACATTTGCATATAAGTATTTCTTCTTCTTCAGTGTTGGTCGGGACAGCAGTAGTGAAGATCTCAGTGTTGTAGATGCTGAATCTGACTCCTGAAGTTCAATAGCATGTGCATGATAACTCCTGGATGATGATTTTCTAGTGATCTCTCTTATTCTGTTACGATTTGGAGCTGCGTATGATGCTCAACTGATGTGAAAAATTAATTTTTTAGTAAAATCCCCCAAATAAGGAATATGAACTCTGAATAATCTCTTGGCCTTGAAGTATGCTGATCTTTCTAGAAAAGATAAGGCTGAGGAAATGTTCCCTGAAATTACTTCCCAAGAGCTTTGCATGTTTGCATTTCCATATTGTCCTGATATAACCATAGAAATAATTTGCCGACCAAGTAATTTTGGTTGAGTAAAACTCCTTTTAACATATAGTCCAATTAAAAATGTGTTGGAATTCCAATTAAGAATGTGATATATTCTAGTTAGGAATCTGTGGGCATTCCAATTAGGAATGAGATATATTCCAATTAGGAATCTGATTCTGATATGTGCCATTGATCGGCGTATTTGACATGTGTATCCCCTAGTTGGGTTTAGGAGTCTGAATAATAATAATGATGCCCGAGCATTCATCAGGACTTAATAGAATGATCCAATAATGAGCATGATTGAGCATAATATATAATTTGCATGGAATATCCATGCTAGTGATAAATTCATATCCATAATAAAAGCGTTGAGAAATCCAAATAAATAATAAGAGTGCCGACGATTTGCCGAACTTGATAAGAAATCCAGATAAATAATAAGAGTGCCGACCATATGTCGGGGTTAATAAGAAATCCAGATAATAATAAGGAAGGGATCGATTGATCCTGCATTATTAGAGAATAATAGATTTCCAGGGCATTCTTCAAACAATAATATATAATCATGAAATTTATCTTCTGTTAATCTTTGTATATGAATTGACGATTGGCCAATTTCTATTTGTCTTTGTGCCTAGGCAATGGAATATTTTTCCCATGCTCCTTCCTAGTTGTAGAAATCTTTTGATCACCCATAAGTTCCTAAGCAATGGAATATTTATCCCATGTTCCTGCTTAGTTTCAGTGCCTAGGCAATGCAATATTTATCGCATGCTCCTACCTAGTTGTAACAATCTTATCTAGATTGCCTTGGTGCCTAGGCAGTGGATATTTTACCCAACTTCTTGCCCAATTAATATGCCTTCTTGGTTCACCCATAACCAATAAGGACTTGCCTTGCTCGATTGTTTTACCAACATTGTTGGTGTCTTTGTTGATGCCGACCAACCTTTGGTTGGCGGTTGCTGATATCGACCAACTTTTAGCTGGTGGTTGTTGATGCCGACCAACTTTTAGCTGGTGGTTGTTGATGCCGACCAACTTTTAGCTGGTGGTTGTTGATGCCGACCAACATTTAGTTGGTTTGTGGAGTATATATAGAGAGAAAAGAATTTTCCCAACCAACTGTCAG
Source organism: Sambucus nigra (assembly GCA_949130495.1). NCBI lineage: Eukaryota > Viridiplantae > Streptophyta > Magnoliopsida > Dipsacales > Adoxaceae > Sambucus > Sambucus nigra. The sequence continues at coordinate 10,341,807 of OX422219.1, read as the reverse complement.
TTGGAGATAATATAATAAATGCTGCAGATTTCATTGGAGCTGAATATCTGATAATAAATATTCGGCCGAGATCAATGCTGAGATGAATATAGAATGGATATAGAGAATGATTCGTGCTTGAGCATATATCAAAGAAATAATAAAATCAATAATGCCTTTTTTGAGGCAAAATTTCATAATGCCAAGCAACGATAATATTTTCCAGAAGTTTAAGATTGTGGCCGAGTACTTTGTAGGCTAAATCATTTAATCATGAGAATAGTTTAGTCATCCAATCAATATATGATATGTATTAGCTCAGACATAAGGCAATAAAAATTTCAAAATATGAAATAATATGTTGTGTGTCAAGTATGTGCCACATGAGCAGTGTCTTAAATATATATGTAAGGCATAAGGTTTGATTTAGCCTTTTTGCAAAATAATTTTAGTTTTAAGCAAATGCCCAAATTTAATTCGGTTTTTAAAAATTATTAGAAGCATTGTTTATGTAACTTTAAAAAATTTATTAAGTTAAGAAGATATGGATTAAGAAATTTTAAGGGGTGAACTTGTCTTTTAACATCATGTCTGTGATTTTGACTTCTTTGGCATAATCCATTATATTTGATAAGAAGTCGCCTGACCACCATGTTTGACCTGAGAATACATGACATCTTTGTTCAGCCAACTAGTGATATGGATGCTACTGACCATCCATATATGGGCGCCAACCAGTAAGGAATGAAAATCAAGAAACTGACAACCAGACATAGGAGGTCAGGAATACATCCATCAGTGCAATACATGCCTTTAACCACTTATTAATTTCCCCAACCAATTATATATATAACGTCGAGCAGCTACAGATGGTTGGGGTATTGCAGTAAAACTCCTCCAATCAACAAAAACAAAAATTGTGTCCGACCAATAATAAGATACCTAGGTGACTTCGTTTGTTACCGTCGACCAGTCATTAGGTGGTCAGACTGAGTCCCAATCTATGCAAATTTGTGAGAGATGTCAATAATAGTACTGCCGAGCAAAGAATGGGTATGACCGACCAACCATAAGAACTTCGTAGTAGTAGAAAATTGTTTTCTGTTTACGAATTTCAGGTCGCCTATTAGAACAGGTGATGCCAAATGTTGTCGACCAAGAATAATTTTTGTCAACAATATCCGACCAAGAATAGATAGTTTCGAGTAGAAATAGATCTCTCCAATCAGTGATCGGCCAATAATTGGTGTCGTCGGCTGTCATCGACTAAGAATAGGGCTGTCGACTAGGTATTGGATTTCCTTCGCCTTTGCTAGTTACAATCCAACAGTCGCCGATCATCAAATAGGAGGTCGAGGTATCGTCAAAACTGTATAATACCTTTAGCCGACCAATAAATAGGAGTTGCCGACTTGTTGTACAGGAGCTGTCGACCTGGTATGTTCATCGTACAAGAGTAGCCAACCAACAAATAAGAGCTGCCGATATAATCAGTTGTTCTATTTTTATCTTTTCTACCGATCAACGATAGAGTGTACGCCACCGATCATTAATCGAGAAAACCTCCAAATTTGGTGATGTTACTGCTGTGTCAAACTTTTCATATGGCGTTTGTCGACTTTCGGCAATATTGATGATGGTCCTCGCTTGATTTCGATATAGACTTTGGTTGTGATTGGCATGATCTAACAGATAAAAAGGGAGATAAGAACAACCCCTGGATTTCCACTTGAATTTGTAATTTTACCTCGCTTTAATTCATAAAATGTAGCAGGTCGGCGCAGCCACATAGTAGGTAAGAATAAGAACGCCATTTTAGTATTTATTACCACACCACTGATCTAAGAGGCCATCGAAATTTTTTTTCCGAAATGAAAATTGGGCTTGATCGTATATTTTCCAACTAGGTTACCTAGAAAACCCGTCCAGTTTGGGTCCAAACATATACCTCATGTCGGTGGTGCTTGGGGTTGAGAAACTGGCGATTGTAGCCGATCTGGAAACTGTTCAATTTCTGTATATTCAATGTTTGATTGCATATAGAATAATGCGGGTAAATCATTGACATCATAGAAACTAGATATTTCTAAAAGTCAAGAGCTAATCCATTGAATCGGCGACTTTTAGAGAAATTTTCATTCCAAATTGTACATATTGGGATTTTTTCTGATAATCAGGATCTGATGGCTGGGATACACATGAGAATCAAACAAATATATCTATTCTCCTTCAACTATGACAAAAATTTATGGAGGAATTAGATAATTGAAATTATGTCCGTAATCCAAATCAGGAGGTGTATATCGCCCATTTTTGTTTTATCAATACGATCTGTACACGAAAAATACTTAATCTTTCTGAATTTTTATCTCCATTATATAGTTTAAACTTGGGAATCAAGTAAAAAAATATGATTCTAAAACCTACTATTTTGCAGATTACGAAATAAAAATTGATCCAAGAGTTTTGTGATTATAAAATCATGATTGAATCACAAGGTCTATGTATAATAGTTGATTGAATCAAAAGATGTATATATAACATATAATTGATTATGAGCAGGGATAGAGAAAACTTAGCTTGTGATGACGATCTTCATATCTTCTAAGAATAATGTAAAGATTTTTGTGTCTCTTTCCACGGACGACGGCAATCTGTTGATGACTAGAAATAGCATCCATGATATCTTATCGGCATCAACAACAGATAAAATGAAGGTATGAAGATGATTATTGAAGATGAAGTGGTGATCACATCAAACACATAAGAGACAAATATTTTTAAAGTGGTTCGGCTATAATGAAAGCCTACGTCCACTGTTATTTTATTCCTAAGGGTTTACAATAGCACAATATGGTGTAGAGTGAGAGAGAGATGTGTAGAGAATTGCTTAGTTGTTCAGATTGTGTCCCCTCCCTTTGGCTAAGTAAATTCATGTATATATAGTGATGGGAGTCCTAGAGATATAATGTCTTTATATATTCATTTATATCTATATAGAATGAATATAACTGTTGGTCTTCAAGGGTTCCATGACCGTTGGTGAGTCTTTTTCTAATGGATTTTGATCTTCTGGATGGTTTGTCTTCCTTGAGTTGGTTGGTATGCCGACCAACTCTCCTTGGGTGCCTACCAACTATCCTCGGGTGCCGAGCAAGTATGAATATTGCCATGTAGGATAACAGGTGTCCTTTTCCAACTGTTACACGTAGATGGAGCATTTTTTGCTTCAACAATAAGATATGGATGTTTGTTGAAACACAACTCATTATGAAACAATGAGTGCAAATGTTGGACAAGACATCATTACATAACAAATTCATGTATAATATCATAATGAATGTAGGAAAATAGAAAGGGGTGGACTCGAGTCCAGGGATTTACACAAGATGCCTATGTATCCCGGGGGAATCAAAGTCCACATAGTTCAAAAGCAACACGAGGTGGGATTTATCCCATAAATCCAATCGAGGACTTTCTTATAAGTGCGTGAGGAAAAAGATGTTTAGTGTGAGAAAGTTTGGTGAAAATTCCCCATTTGGAATTTACAAGTAAACCCTTTTTTTTCTTGTTTTTGGGTTTTTATATAAAAATAAAGTATGTGCACTACTACTAATAAAAAAAATTGATATTATTGTGTGTGAAATAATAAGGTAGAAAGCATTAATATATGGATAATAAATGTTAAAATAAGAGAATTTAGCAGTAAAAGTTGGAGATTATACTTCATCTTGAAGATTTGAAGTATATCTCAATGCTAGATGGGTTGATCTCACAATTGTATGATGGAAAATGAGGAGAGAGAAGGTATTTCCTATAAAGGATAGGAATATAATGGAGAGATTTACGATAAATGGGTTTTTTGGGAAGTAAGGAGAGCTCTGAATTTGAAAGAATGTTCTCTGAATTGCAAAGAGGAATGTTTCTGGTGTGTTTTTCAAAATGAGATCATGGACTCTATTTATAGGGCCAAGGGGTGTCGATTGGCATGCCCCTAAACATGTTGATCGGATTATAAGCATAGTCCTGTCAATTGTCAAGGTCCTGAGTGTGGCCATCCCAGGCAGATCCGGGGGAGAGATAGAGATACGTCTCCCTTCGAGAAGGCTGCGCCGCGATCTCACACTTCTCTTGGAGAAGGTTACTTCATCCTATGTCGGTGTGGGGGTAAAGGTGAAGAGATAGAGTCGTCGGCCTATTTTGCGCAAAAAAAGAAAAAGAACATGTCGCCACTTTGAGAGAGCAGCATTAAGGACAAACTAATGCATACGAAACAAACAGTTCGAAGGTTCGGGGGCTAAGCTACAGAATGGGAAGGTGTTAGGCACCCATCCCTCCCTTTCGATCTCTCATGGGCTAGTGTTATTATTTTTCCTTATATCTCCATGAAGTGTGTGAGTGTGTTTATATAATGGAGATCGGAATCATTCTACTCATACCACGTACAAGGTAGAGTGAGGTCATCCATAAGAATGTTCCCAAAATAACATATGTAGAAAGTATGATTTGTGCGTTCATCACGATATTGATCGTTATTAGGAAACGATAATATGTGTTGGATGAAATGCAAATAATCATGATATATATATATATATATATATATGAAAATGAGAGATTTAAGAAAATTAAAGAATTTGAGAAATTAAGAAAACTGGAAAATTAAACTCGAGTCTCGAATTTTAATCCGAGACACCTACGTAGCCTATAAAGGCATAAAAGTCCACATATTTTGAATGTAGCATAGGGGTGGGGTTTATCCCATAGATTCGAACAAAATTTTATTATATGTGTATGTGTAGAAAATGTGTTGTTTTGATTTTGGAAAAAGTGTGATAGATAATTCTGTTCGGAATTTACGGGTGTAATCCACTTTTATTTGTTTTTGGGCGTATAAAATAAAGTATATGCAATATACTAATAAAAGTGTACATATTAATATGTATGAACTACAGTAAGAACTAGATTATGAATCTAATGTTTATCATGCAAAAATAAGGAATTTAAAGAGAGATGGAAGGAATTGGACCTTCTTTGAAGCTTGATCTTTGATCTTGGATGAACTCCCTTGAGTGTTTGCGAATGTTGATGAGAGAGAAGGATATTTTGACAAATTGGGTATGAAAAGGATGGGAATGTAAGTTTGGATGGAACTTCACATGAAGAACTTCGCTAATTTCGAGGGAATGTTGCTGAGATTACTGATGCTGATGGATCTGTTGTCTTATCCCTTGGAGTGAGATCATGGACCTTATTTATAGGGTCAGGGGGTTCCACCGGCCTACCCCTGGGGGTTCCTATCGGCATGTGACCCTAGACACTGTGCCGATAGGCAAGGATGTGGACCTGCCAATTACCAGCCCCTTGCAGATTATCCTAAAAAATGGTCATAAAACAAAAACCATTGATCTGAATTGTGCACGGGGCATACCGTTAGAAAGGTACATCAAAGACCTTTAAAAGTCCTTGGACCTACTCTCAGGTTCGGGAGTTGACTTTGTGTCAAATGTGTCTCGAAAGTGCACGTTGATCCTTTAGACGGGAGATCGTCTGATGCAAACGGATCGTTCGTTCGCATGGTGAGTCAGAATCACACACGGGACAGACCATTAGAAAGTTCAAGAGATGTACTTTGACATGCCAAAGACTTTTGCTTGGTTCGAAAGGTTGACCTTGGTCAACCGGGGATCAAAAACTCCCGGGGGCCTCTCGGAGTAAAACGGATCATTCGTCTGTACCGTCGGTCAGAATCACATATGGGGTGGACTGTTAGAAAGGGTAATCAATTCCCTTCGAAGATTCATTCAGTCTCGTTCGAGCTCAATATTTGACTTTGGTAAAACGAAGCCCGGGAGCACCCAATGGCCTCCAGATCGATTTTTAGGGGAAAACAAATCATTCGTTCGGATGGTTATACTATTTAGTGGACGGGGTGGACCGTTGAAAAGGGGTTTTAGTGCCCTTCGAAGATTCAGAGAGCTTTTATCTGACGGTGAAGTTGATTGGGGTCAAATCGGGGCTTGGGAGTGCCCGATGGCCTCCGAATTGATCTTTGGTAGTAAAATAGTTCATTCATCCGAACTGTTATGCCGATTCGTGCATGGTTAGGACCATTGGAAAGGGTATTCAGGGTCGTTCAAATATTCAAAGACATTTTTCTCTAACGATAGAGTTGACCGGGGGCGCCCGGTGGGCTCTAGATCGGTACTCAGAGTGAGACCTAGGATGTATAGTGAGATGGGGGGGTGTTAGGAACCTAAGGGGAGACCTATGGGGTCCTAGAATGTAGTGTATATAGATCCCCTCGATGGGTGAGCTTGAAATAAATGATAGCCATCGAATAGGTACCACATGATAGAGGTCGGTTTTATGGACCTACGGGATGAGGATGAATGATTCAGAGGGTCGAGGTCGATGCTAAGGACCAAAGGGTGATGTTGGGGTGGAAAATTATGAGGACCTAGAGGAGGTGAGGAGTGAGGAGGTGGCCAATTTTAATGGTCGAAGCCAATTCTGAGGGCATAAACAGAGACGACCAATTCAGAGGGTCGAAGCCGATTCTGCGAGCTTAAGTAGAAGTGATCGATTCTGCGAGTCTAAGCCAATTATGTGGTCTTATGTAGAAGTGAACAATTTTTTGGGTCAAAGCTAATTCTAAGGGATTAAGATAGAGGTAACCGATTTTGAGGGTCAAAGCCAATTCTGCGGGCTTAAGTAGAGATGATCAATTCTGAGGGTCAAAGCCAATTCTGAGGGCTTATTTAGGGGTGACCAATTATGTGGATCAAATCCAATTCTACAGGTTTAAGTAGAAGCGACCAATGTTGAGGGTCAAAGACAATTCTATGGGATTAATTAGAAGCGACAAATTCTAAGTACTTATTTAGCGGTGACCAATTTTGTGGGTCAAATCATATTCTTCGGGCTTAAGTAGAAGCGACCAATTCTGAGGGTCAAAGCCAGTTATACGGGCTTAAGTAGAAGCGACCAATTCTGATGGTCGAAGTCAATTCTGTGATCTTAAGTAGAAGCGACCAATTCTAAGGGTCGGAGACAATTCTTAGGGCTTATTTAGGGGTGATCAATTCTGTGGATCAAAGTCAATTCTGCGGGTTTAAGTAAAAGTGACCAATTCTGAGGGTCGAAGCTAATTCTATGGGATTAAGTAGAAGCGACCTATTCTGAGGGCCGAAGCCAATTCTGCGGGCCTAAGTAAAACCGACCAATTCTAAGGGTCGAAGCCAATTCTGAGGGCTCATTTAGGGATGGCGAATTCTACGGGTCAAAGACAATTCTGTGGGCTTAAGTAGAAGTGACCAATTTTGAGGTTCAAAGCCAATTCTGAGGGTTTAACATTGGGGTGACCAATTCTGAGGGTCGAAGCCAATTCTGCGGGCTTATTTGGGGTGACCAATTATATGGGTCAAATTCAATTCTGTGAGATTAAGTAGAAGTGACCAATTCTAAGGGTCGAAGCCAATTCTGAGGGCTTATTTAGGGATGACCAATTATGTGGGCAAAAGGAAATTATGCGGGCTTAAGTAGAAGAGACTAATTCTGAGCGTCGAAGCCAATTCTGAGGGCTTATTTAGCGATGACCAATTTTGCGGGTCAAATCCAATTTTGCGAGCTTAAGTAGAAACGACCAATTCTGAGGGTCAAAACTAATTCTGCGGGCTTAAGTAGAAGAGAACAATTCTGAACGTCGAAGACAATTCTTAGGGCTTATTTAGGGGTGACCAATTCTTTGGATCAAAGCCAAATCTGCGAGTTTAAGTAGAAGCGACCAATTTTGAGGGTCGAAGTCAATTCTATGGGCTTAAGTAGAAGCGACCTATTCTTAGGGTCGAAGCCAATTCTGTGGGCTTAAGTAGAACCGACCAATTCTGAGGGCTTATTTAAGGATGACCAATTCTACGGGTCAAAGCCAATTCTGTGGGCTTAAGTGTAAGCGACCAATTTTGAGGTTCAAAGCCAATTCTGAGGGATTAACATATGGGTGACCAATTCTGAGGGTCGAAGCCAATTCTACGGGCTTATTTGGGGTGACCAATTCTATGGGTCAAAGCCAATTCTGTGAGATGAAGTAGAAGCGACTAATTCTAAGGGTCGAGCCAATTCTTATGGCTTATTTTGGGGTGACCAATTCTGTGGGTCAACGCCAATTATGCGGGTTTAAGTAGAAGCGACTAATTCTGAGGGTCGAAGCCAATTCTGAGGCCTTATTTAGGGGTTACCAATTCTCCGGGTCAAAGACAATTCTATGGGCTTAAGTACAAGTGACCAATTTTAAGGGTCGAAGCCAATTCTGAGGGCTTATTTAGGGGTGACCAATTCTATGGGTCAAACCTAATTCTGTAGGCTTAAGTAGAAGTGACAAATTCTGAGGGTCGAAGCCAATTCTGAGGGCTTATTTAGGGGTGACCAATTCTGGGGGTCAAAGACAATTCTGCGGGATTATTTGGGAACTCCACTGGGGATGTGTAATCATTATCTGGGGATGTGGGGAAGCATTTTGTTTTAAGTTCCGCTGTAGAAAAGGGAATGATCTGAGGATTTTTAGAATTTTGGAGCGTCCTATAGAGATGTTGCTGGGGAGAATTATTTTCTAGAATTTCTCTGGAGATGTAAAAAGATCTTTTTCTTCGTGAAAAGGTTTTAAAATTAATCTGGTGATTTTAGGGATTTTTTGAGGATTTTTTGGGATTTTCTGATTTTTTTTTGGACTTTTTGTACGAAATTTTAAAGGGGGTGCTGACCGTAAATTGATGGAGGGGTGCCAAATGGTAGTGGAAAGGTCTTTTGGGATGCCTCAAGTTAGTGGAGGGACAGTTCCAATCAGTGGTGGTAGGGAGATGCCGATCGGCATGCCCCTTAGCCTCCTATAAAAAGGGGTGGGTTCTCCTCATTTTTCACAATTTTCTAACTTTCCTTCTTCTGCAATTACTTTATATAAATCATTCTGATGTTCCAAAGTCAAGAGATCGCTTAGATTTTAAAAAGCGCTACTCACATAGCATGTCTTAATGCCGACGATTGGACGGGGTTATAGTGAAGGGCTAGGGTGCCCCTTACACTGGGTAGTGAGAACTCATTTAATGCATTTCAGCCGATGGTGGATGATCGTATTCTTATATGTGAGCCCTCGTGTCATCATTATTATAGGGGGTGAACCCTGGTGGCTATGTAAGTAATGAATGACCTTTGGTATTCTTGTCCTTTTTCTTAACGAGGTTGTTATAATTCATAAATTTTACAATCATTTTCTTTATTTCTTTGACAGTCTAATGTCTCCATGTCGACTGTACGTGCCTGAGGGATGACAGGGCTTAAGGATATTTAGGATCACATTCCATATGTGGTGCGCTGCATGGTGTCATCAGTCGGCTATGGGAGACTGGCATCTGCTCTGGATGAGATGCCACGTTCTACGATCGTTCTGTGTTCTCTTGGGGAGAGGTGGTGGGACACTATCCACACCTTCCATTTTTTCTCTAGGGGGATAATGGTGACTCCCATTGATGTACAGTAACTACTAGGGCTGGACTGTGATGGTGCCCAGATTGAGGTGGATAGGACGTTGAGGGTGACGTCGGACGCAGTGACGACGACGTTGGGTGATTTGGAAAGGGTAGTCTTTGGAAGCTCCCTCTATTTGTCTCTATTGATGGAGATGTTCTCCAAGAGGAGGATCTATAAGAGCAACGGGCATCAGGTGCTTCAGATGGACCGGTTGCTCATTCTATTGGTGTTGGGAGGTTTTTTGGTGGCGACGAGTGGTGACGTCATGCCCTTGTGGTTTTTTCCATTTCTGAGGGTGTTCTTGGACATCCGATTTTATGATTGGGGGAGCCTGACTTTGGTGACCCTTTATTATTCTCTTGATGCATTCAGTTGGTGTTGCCAATAGTCTTTTACTGGAGCCACATATCTTCTGGAGGTATTCTTTATTTTTCGCATTTTCATTCATTCACACTTTCTTGATTTCTTAAATGCTAGCCTTTGCCCTTTGCAGAAGTGGTTCTATGAGGTGATTGGTTTAAACACCCAGTTGATACCTTTGAATGATGAATCTGTTGGGGACTTCTTCCGGATGTATCGTTGGCAGAGATCTAACCGACAGTCGAAGAAGTCTCTCTCTCTAAAGGCGGTGCGTCAGGTCTTGAATGGACTGACGAGCGAGTGGGTAAGCCTTCTTTTATCTTGAGATTGTCCTTTCCTTTGATGGTTTTTTCTATTGATATTGATCATTTTCTCTTGCTAGGATTTACAGGTGACCTTTTATCCTTGGGGGATGGCCACTCAGTGCACTGGGGTGACTGGGGGTGATACGACGCAAATATTGCATATTTCACCGGTAACCTACGCGTTATTAGCCCCCTCGAGTATCTTAATCCCTATATTTATGATCTTTAACTAGAAAACCTTGTATTTGTATAGTTATATGTTTTTCAAGGGTTAATTAAGCTTTTGTAGGCATTTCGATGCTTATTATGAAGTTTGGACGCATTTCGAACAAGTTTTGTACAATTCTGCACGCGCAAGGGCAATTTAGTCATTTCATAGTTTGGGCATATGGTCTAACATCTTCACGAAAATTGTAGCCCTCGGTTCAAGCTTCGTGTGGCCATGAACGGTGCACGGATCTGATCCCTAATGAAGAAGTTACGAGACTTTGAGCGGAAGAGAATTAGAAAGAATTTAAAACAGGGGAGAATGCAGCTTGGCTAAAACCTGATGGATAGATGGACCGATCGATTGACAAAAGGGGTTGATCGATCAACTCCTCAAATTTTTCCTTGCTTTGAAGACAATGGGTTTTTTCCTTGTATTTTTGACACCTTTCTTCCTTTTCTTTTCTTTCTTCTCTATTTCTTTTCCAACTTACTATATATAGGATTTTTGTTGTAATAAGAAGATATACATATTTTTAATAGATATTTTGGGTTAGGGTTTGGAGAGAACTTTCTTCTTCCTCATTTGGTATGACCCTTTTGGGTGTTCTAAGTTGAATTTTTCGTTATCCTCTCCTTTAATATAGTTATGTTCTTCATTTTCTTTGCCTGGATAATTAATTTAATTTAGTTATTTATTGTTTTAATCTAGTTATTTAGTTTAATTTATGATTATCCTTTAGGTAAATAGGGTCGGGGTTGTGTTCTACCATTAACGGACCTCGAGCTCTGAAAACTAGGCTTCGTGTAAAATTGTGTTTAATTGAAACCGCGTGTATTAAAGTTGGATTGTTATGCGTTTAACTTCATTTGTCACGCAACTTTAGTGTTTATAGCGACAATCCGAATTTAATCCGCATGTGACCATTTCTTATTAAATGTTTATTCAAGCAACTTTGGGTTAAATTCCTTCTTGCATGAAGTTTATGCTTAATTAAAATGCTCGGTTAAATAGCTTTCGAGCCATAACTCTAATTAGTAGTCGTTTCGATCTGTGTGATGGAATGCGATCTCGATCCTTGCTTTACTTTTGTGTAGACTTAACTTCTCTTTTTCCTTTGTCACCATAACCCCAAATCACCTTTTACACTTTTATTTGTGAAGTAATAAATTAATTACCGATCTAAAATTCAATCACTCCCTGTGGATTTCTTACGATGCCCGACTTACAGATGTGCTTGCCTCGAAAGTGTAGTAGTAGCTTATGTTTTTTCATGTAGAGTGGGAACCAAAATCAACGACAATGTCCCTACACGAACACTCGGTTTCCCTCGCATCAGGGGGACATGCACAGATGTGGAGGCTTCTAGCGCATGAGTTTTTCTATTTTTAGTACCTCGAGGAGAAGGTATTCCAACAAATCGTGGAGGAAGAGGTTGCAGTGCCGCTAGTGAAGCCCCCTATGTTCATAAGGCAAGTGCAGGAGATATCAGAGGATTCCTTGGTGGCAGTGATGAAAGAGAGTCGTACTCGTTGTATACCGACACGGCTGTAATGTATGACTATATGGACTTCGTGTCGAGCTGGCTGATGCCTCCCACTAAATAGGATGTGATTCCTCTTCCTCACGCGGGTTCGAGTTGGCAGGTGGGGTCCTCCCACAGTGTGGGAGGTGCGACCATGTCAGCGACAGTGATGAGTTCAGAGGCTCCCTTTGTATGGTTGTTCTCGCCTGGTTAAAACATTCGATGAGCTGATGGAAGGTCGGTATGTTTATAGCATTTCCCCAATGCGATGGACCCAGAGGACTTGGGTCTGAAAAGGAGGTCCTTTGACTTGAGGTACACTTTGTGTTTCTTTATCTTTTAATTTCATGATTCCTCCGATTCACTGATTTGCTTTGTTCTATTTTCTCTTACAGCACATTCGGGTTTCCACCACTTGGCTGAGGGATATTAGGTATTGGATATCTTCAGCGACTGCTCATATTAGGGATGTGATTATGTTCCCTTCTTGTTTGGTGTCGTCTTCCTTATCCGGGAAAGGGTCGAGTTCTAGAAGTGGTGGCACATCGTCTCGTCGCATGGGGAAAAGGGCACGCCGTAGGGATGGAGGCTCTTAAAGGGAGAGGAAGAGAATGTGGGTGCGAGCTGAGTCCCATTATTTTTTCTGTTTTTCCTACAAGATATTAATGTAACACAGAAAAATATATGCAAATAAAGATGAAGTTTTTGTTATTTCATGTTTTAGTGATTAATGCACATGTTCTTTTTACTTTGCTACTGAGATCGTAAAAAGAATTTGAAAATTGATTTATGAGGGATTTTATTTTTAGAATGGGATAAGTAAAAACATAAGGAAATTCGGAATTACCTTAAGATAAATATTATTTTTATTGGTTTTTTTTTACAAAAGAGAAAAAAGAGAATTTCCCAAAAAGAGGGGGTTGTCGATCGGCATGACCCCTGTCCTTTCTATCGGCATATCAGTCCAGTCTAATCAACGCAAGGCTTTTATTTCACTTTCTTCAATTACTTGGTACTTGGTGGGATAAGTTTTACTCTGATTTCTTCAGGGTTTTTTTGTCTTTGCTTGAGAGTTTTTAAGTATAAATGGGGTTGTGAATGGGTCGTTTGTCCTCACACTTTCATTTCCTTTCTCCTTTTCATTCTTATTTGCTCATGGCCCTCCCTAGTAGCATTGAGTTTGCCAACTACCTCGAAGCCTGGGAGGCGATGTGTTCTTATAATGTTGATTATGATGCTTTCCACATGAAACGAGTCTCTTTGTGGTGGAACCGGCCCATTGAGTGGCATATGCTCATGGCGGCAGTTGAGTTTTGGTACCCCGAGGATCATGTCTTTCACTTCGGGTTGGGTGGAATTTATCCTATGAACGAGGAATTTTCTACCATGTCGGGGATAAATCCCAACATTGTTATGACTTTGCTTGAGTTTTCCTGTTCTCCTAGGGAGTTATTGACTGGGCTTCTCCATTTTTGTCTTCGGCATCCAGGACATTGGTCATGGGAGGAATGATTTCTCTTCTGGCGATGCTGCGAATCGTGCATTTGTAGGGTGTGGGAAATGTCGACTATGCTGGGGCCATTATTTTGGGTCTGGTTTCAAAAGTGTTGTTGGTGACTGGGGAAGTAATGGTGGACACCAAACTTACAACTATTGCTTCTTGGATGTCGTACTGTCGCAATCCTATGGCGGTGATACTAGTGGAGACTTTGAATGGTCTAGATTCCTCGTGGGAGGGTCGTTCTGACTTTCTGAGAGGTAGCCCTGTAATGTTGTTTATGTGGTTATCAGATAGGTTTCGTATGTAGATCCCACCCGAGTATCCTTTATCGGTGATGCCAAACTTCTTCTTACTCTATTTCATTAGCGTAGTCTTAAACATTAAGAGTTGGGTGAACTGGTTTGTAGAGCATGGGGCTCGAGGCTTGCGCTGGTCAGTACCTTAGTGGGGGGAGCTGTTACCCATTCTGGAACTCGGGGAGTACCAATATGTCCGGTTAGTTAGCCTCAGGCAGACCTCTTTCTACTTTCCCTAGCGGCTGCTGCTCCAGTTTGGTTGGGAACAAATTGTGCAACTACAGACACTGAACTTCTTTCCTATAGAGGGCTTGGCAGAGCGTATGCGCATGCGGCTCGGATCTCTGTGGGAAAATCGTCATCCGTCGACCCGTCCTACCCAATCTATGGGTAGAGTCTGGAACGTCTCCGGGGACTACATGAAGTGGTTATGGAAGAAGGTAGTGGCCAAGATGCTGGTTGTGGAGATTGGGCAAAGGTGGTTTGCCATATCCGATACCATGGAGGGAGGCATTGTTGTTTTCCCCAAGCTAATCCGGGCTTATCGCTCTATGGAGCATCTGTGATACTCCATTCATGCAAGGGAGGTTTTGGGACCCCAGGATGCAGGTGATGATGGGGCTAGTTCCTCTGGAAGCTACGGGTAGGATTTTGTGAAGCTTTTGTAATGGGTGTGGTTTTACATTTTTTTGGGAATAATTGGAGGATGATTTTCATGAGTAGTAGGGCTTTTTTTATGTGGGTTTTTTAGGAAGGTAGGTGTAGGCTGGTAAGGGAAGTCGCTTGACTCCCTATGCCGATGTAATCGTACTGAAATTTCAAATAATGAAATAAATGAGTTTTTGATCATCTAGTTGTGCCTCTTGATGACTTTTTGAATTTTGAATCATCTATACCAATCGTTAAGGCATACATAATCCTTTTGTTCATGTTTATATTAAAATGAAGTATCATTCTCGGGGATAAGAAAAGAATAGCATTTTGTGAAAAATAAGGGGGTCATGCTCATGTAAGGCGGATGAGCTTCCTACGTACCTCTGAGGGTTTTGAAAATTTTCTGAAATTCATTTTTGTTTTTTGGAAGAAAAGGTTTTTTAGAGGATTAGGCCCCACGTAGTTCTGATTAGGGGAAAGGAAGAGTTTTTTTTAGAATAAAAGGTATATGAGAAGAGTCGTAGCGCGTTGAGATTTCAGACTAGGGGTAGAATTTCTTGAGACAGTCCAGGTTGAATGGACGCGCCATTTCTTCTCCATCCAGATAGTTGAGCATAGCAGAACCACCCGATAGGATCTTCTTCATGATGTACGGGTCGCTCCAATTGGGCTTGAATTTCCTTCTAGGGTCCCAAATGGGCTCTACTATTTCTTTAAGAGCTAAGTACCCTTCTCAAACACCGCGCTCCTTTACTCTCTTGTTGAATGATCGCGTTATGCGGCGATGGTAACCTTGTATGTGATATAGAGATTTCAGCCTTCTTTCATCCAATAGGGACAACTCGTAAAGATGGGTTTGGTGCCAGTCTTCCGCGCTGACCTTGCTTTCAAGAATGTTAGCTCTAGGGGTAGGACTGCTTCCATGTTGTAGACTAGAGAGTAAGGGGTAGCCCCAGTAGAGGTTCAAACTGAAGTGCGGTATCCCCATAGGGCATAAGGGATCTTGTTAGCCCAATATCAATAACTCTCGATCATCTTGCTGAGAATGGATTTAAGGTTCTTATTAGCTGCCTCGACTGCACCATTGGTTTGAGGTCAGTATAAAGAAGATTTTTGTCTCTGAATTCTATACGCGTCATACGTAGAAGCTGACTCATACGCAGTTCTGAATGCTAAGAAGGTGGCCAAATTTATTAGGAAAAACGTCATCTGTCGATATGGGGTCCCTCACAAGCTGGTATCAGACAATGGGCTACACTTTTGTAATTTTTGCCTCAACGTGTAGCCCATTATCTGATACCAGCTCGTGTGAGACCCCATATCAATAGATGATATTTTTCCTGATGAATTTGGCCACCTTCTTAGCATTCAGAACTGCGTATGACTCAGCTTCGACCCATTCGGTGAAGTAGTCAATGGAGACTAGGATGAACTCATGCCTATTGGATGCTTTCGATTTATCTTTCCCTGTGATGTCAATGCCCTATGTGTAGAACGGCCAGGGAGAAGTCATGTTGTACGATTCCCGTGGGGGTAAGTGTTGGAGGTTGGAAAACTGTTTGCATTTGAGGCATCTTCGAACGTAGGCTGTGCAATCTTGCACCATGGTAGTCTAGTAGTAACCCTGTCGGATGATATTTTGGCGAGCATATGGCCGTTCATGTGGTGTTCTCATTCCCCGCTATGGGTTTTCTACATCATTTCTTCAATGTCAGCCCCTGCGATGCAGTGCAAATGGGTTCCATCGAAGTTTCTCTTAAATAGTGCTTTATCACAATCAATATACTGGGTATCCAGTCTGTGAAGAGTTACTCGATTTTCTTGTCAGATCCTTGGGGATACCAACCATATTTGATGAGGTTCCGAATATTATATTACCAGGAATCGGTTATCTCGGGATCTCCCTCTGTGCCAAGCTCAATGTGGTAGCAGTGGGTTGGTTTGTCTTATTTTTGGACAAGGAAAGGGGTTATGGTTATTCCTTTGGGCATGTCAATCATGGAGGCTAGGGTAGCAAGGGCATCGATTAGGTTATTCTTTTCTCGGGGCAGGTAATGGAAGGTAATTTCTTAGAATTAGGATGCCAGCTATCTAGGTGGGCACGGAAGGGTAAGAGTTTCTCATCCTTGACTTTCCATTTTCTAAGTACTTGACCAATGATGAGGGTTGAATCCTCGTAGACATCGAGGTATCAAATTCATTTCTTGAGGGAAACTTTGAGGCATACCATGCACGCCTAGTATTCAGTCATGTTGTTAGTGTAAGGAAGGTCCTTCTTGATTGCAATGGGAGTGTGAGAGTCACAGGGGCAATTAGGAGGATACCAATGTCATACCCTTTTTTGTTGGCATTGTCGTCAAAGAATATTTTCCATCTTAGGTCTTCTTGGGAGGTACAGAGGATATTCTCATCAGGGAACACGGAGATCCAAACATTGGCCTCTTCCATAGGGTATCCATAAAGGTAGTCAGAGATAGCTCTTCCTTTCATGGACTTTTATATGACATAGGTAATATCGAATTTGGCTAAAAGAATCAACCAATGGGCCATCCGGCTGCACATGGTAGGTTTCTCAAGCAAGTACTTTATGGGATCCATTCGGTATACAAGCTTGATGGGAAGGCGAGCATGAAGTGCCATAACTTTTGGGT
Organism: Sambucus nigra; assembly: GCA_949130495.1. Classification (NCBI taxonomy): domain Eukaryota; kingdom Viridiplantae; phylum Streptophyta; class Magnoliopsida; order Dipsacales; family Adoxaceae; genus Sambucus; species Sambucus nigra. The sequence continues at coordinate 10,324,809 of OX422219.1, read as the reverse complement.
AACCAAGATAAGAGCGACACATGCTTTTCCAAGGTGGTGTAGTTAACCTCGTAACCGGACAACTTTCAACTGGCATAGTAGATGACTCTCTCTTTGTGGGTTTCTACGAGGTATTGGGCTAGCAAAGCCCCAGTAGAAGTATCGATTACGGTTAGGTATAGGATTAAGGGAGGATATAGGTGCGGTGGTATGAGAACCAGAGGATGGATTAGGTATTGATTGATTCTGTTGAAGGCTTCTTGGCAAGCTTCGTTCCAGAATTTGGTTGAATCCTTTCGGAGGAGTTTGAAGATGGGTGCACAGATGGAAGTCAATTGGCTGATGAACCGGATGATGTACTATAATTTCCCAAGGAATCCCCAGACTTACTTCTCCGTTCGAGGTGGTGACATATCAAGTATGACTTTTAGCTTGGTAGGATCTTCTTCTATCCTTTTCCCACTGACGATAAATCCCAAGACCTTTCATTTAGTAACGTCGAAGACATATTTATGTGGGTTGAGCCGTATGTGGTATTGTCGCAATCGCTCAAAGAACTTTCGGAGAACGGGAACATAACCCTCCCTAGTCTTGGACTTAATAATCATGCGTTTACGTAGACTTCGAATTCCTTATGTATCAGATCATGCAGAATGGTTGTGGTAGCCCTCTGGTAGGTAGACCCTACATTTTTTAGACCAAATGGTAAAACTTTGTAGTAAAAGGTTACCCTAGGGTGATTAATGCGGTTTTTTTCTTGGTGATCTGGGTACATCTTGATCTGATTATACTCGGCAAACCCATCAACGAATGACTTGAGAGCGTGACTAGCTGTATTATCCACAATCATATCGATGTTGGGTAGAGGATAATCATCCTTCAAAGAGGCCTTGTTCAAGTCTCAGTAGTCGACACACATGTGAACATTTCCTCCTGATTTCGGTACGGTTATGATATTGGCTAGCCATGTGGGATATTCGATCACACGAATGAAGCCCATGTTTAGTTCCTTGACTACTTCTTCTTTCACTTTGAGTGACCATTCGGTGCGGGGTTTTCACAGTTTTTGTTTGATCGGTTTACAGTCTGAAAGAGTTGGAATCTCATGTTGTGCTATCTCAGGGAAAGTGTTGGCCATATCATCGTAGGACCATGCGAAGACATCCACGAATTCCTTTAGTACTTCTTCGAGTTGCGCATGCTCACTCTCATTAAGGGTGCCCCATATCCTAATCTTATGCATTTGGCTACTAGAACTAAGATTAATAACAATTATATCATCTTCATTAACTTGAATTCTTCATTAACTCAGTTATGTTGTTTGTTATTAACCTTATTTAGATCAGTTAAGAATTCTTCAATTTCAAAATCATCATCATCAAGTGTTTTATTAGAATTAAGATAATTAATATAAGGCACAACAAGATACTCAAATTCTTCCTTTATTTCATTGAGAGGAAAAACATCATTGAGAAACTCATCAAAGGAGGTCTCGATTACATCAGAGTGAGGGGAAAAAACTAAAGATGCAAAGGGATAAACATGTAATACCCCGCACTTTTATGGATATTTAAATTACATAAGTGACTGAAATTTGGAAATTTGAGGAATTATCATGAATAATAATTTTTGGAGTTTACAAGTGTTAGATGTTTACCGACGTGTGTTATATTTACTTTTGGGATTAATTAAATGAGTCGGAGTATTTTAATTACATGTCGCAATTGGGAAAAGCGACAAAGGATAATATTTTAATTAAAAAATGCGTTTTGAGATGTGTTGGGTTTAATTAATGAATTGTAGTTAAGTAAATCGAATGGAGATTTTGAGTGTGCGGTTAGTTTCAGAATGGCCGAGATAGTCAGAATAGAGTATCCGGGAGTAGTGTTTGGGTTCCGGGAATTTTTGGAGCAGTAGGGACTCGTAATTCAATAGACGAGTAATTTATTGGTTTATAAGGGATAAACCTTATTTCTCTCTATATAAGGCATGAGAGAGTGAAATAAAAGAAAGAAAAGAAATAGGAGAAGAGATAAAGGAAGAGAGGGAAAAGAAAAAGGGGATTTTCGGCCAAACTCCGCGGGATTCGACTCGTGGTCGTCGGATTTTATCCATAAGGCAAATGTTTACTTGCTTTATTATTTTGAGCATAAATCTCATATTATAGTTGGTAGTGTAAAACTATGAAGATTTTGGGATTGGGTTTTCATGAATCAAAACGGATTTTTTGGGAGATTAACGAATAAACCTCGAGTAATATCCAATTTGAGTAACTTAGAAATTTATTGAAATTAATTGTTGGTGATGGGTTCAATGATGATTACAACCCTTTTTATGTGTGTACGTGTTTTTTATTGAGGTTAGAGGATGTTAGGAGAGGAGATAAAAGCTTGGGGGAAGATTTAATGAAACATCTTCTCGAAAAAGAAGCTGCCTTGATCGATCGATCGATCGACAGCCAAGGGTCGATCGATCGACCATTTAGGATTTTTGACAATTTTAGCTTAGTTAATTTAATGGGATAAATTCCCAAATTTATGATTTTTATCTTGTTAATTGAGGAGATAAATATCCAACTAGGGCAATGTATTCCTAGTCATTTAAGGGAGTTAAATTTGGGACTAGGAGGGTGCAAAAATAGTGTGTTGTTAAAGGAATAGTTTTGAGGAAAAAAAATTGGGGAGCTAAATATTTGGGGTTCCAAAATGGAGTGTAAGGACCTCTAAACTATTATTGGAGTGAAGTGTATACTTTGGGTTAGTTGAAGGTGAGATCCAAGGGTTAATTAATTTGAGGGTGTTCGGGACGAGTAACACTCGGGGTAATATTTCGGTGGGCGATTATATATATATATATATATATATATATATATATATATATATATATATATATATATATATATATATATATATATATATATATATATATATATATTATGCGCGTAGAAAATATATTTATATGCCGCATATATGTTTGGAATAAATCCTAGGATGTGAATAGGATGGAAATTGAGGATAGGGGCAAGAGATGCATGAGCGGCTATCCGAGGTCGGTTGACGACTATGATTATAGGTAACGCAATATCGATAAGATTGAATTAAGTTGAGAGTATACTTATTTAATTAGTATGAATTGGTATATGCGGGGAGTATATAAATCCTTAAAAAGTGATTAAGGTGATAGATCCAACCAGCTAAACGATGACACCTGGATAATCTCAACTAAGTAATGATGACTGATGATGCCGGAATCAGCCAAGCTCAATATAAGTATAACAATGGCAGCACAGTTATATAAAGAGATAGGAGAATGAGGTGAGGAGAAGAGGAGAATACACCAGTATATAAGTGGTTCAGCCAATCTGGCCTACGTCCACTATGAGTGTGTATGAGTAATATCACTGAAAGAAGGCACTAATGGCCATGGATACAATCTCTCAAGCTTTCTCTCTCTACTGTAGATTTAGACAGAGTTTTAGCTAGGGTTTTGATAACTGGATCCTTTTGAAAGGTAGGGGATGATCCCTATATATAGCGCCTAGGGGGTGTAATGTACCCCCCATGCATGTAATGAGCATGTGTGTGGTAGCCTCACCAATGTGGGAGTGTCATCTGTCACTGTCACATGTAAGTAATGATGATGAAATATTCTCCCCACATGTGGAGAATAATCTTGTTACAACTGATTTGTGCCCATGTGTCCTTATCCAAATGTTCAATAGATGCTCGGCCGCCATGTTGGTGGATGACCTCGGCCTGGGAGAGGCCGAGCCGTAAAGGCTTGATATTCGTTCAATCCGAGATGTGTCATAGGGAGTCTCGGCCTGATATCAGTCGAGACATTATGATGGGGTCGGCCCAGCCGAGGTAGGAATGATTCCATGCTGACGATTACTAAGGCTTCTTGTCACCTCGGCCTGGACTCGGCCGAGGTTTCCATACCCAGGTACGAGAGTGCTGTTGATGCCTGTGATTCACGTAGTGTCCATTGGGAGTGTAGATGGTAGTGTCGGCCTGGGCTGACACTGGTCTGGCCGAGGGATGATATCGTGGGCCCATGGCCTATCTAGGGTCGATCAATATCTCGACCATCATCTCGGCCGAGGTTGGTGTCACTGGGCCGAGGTTACACTTCGGGCATATCAATCACCCCCCAGCCCTTAGTCCTATGTGAGAGCAAGTGGCTAGGGGTTTACTACACCTCCGAGGCCTGTCCGTCCCAAGGTAATACCTGCATGACACCTGTCCCAAGCTACAGCGTGCGTACTTGGCTGGCGTGTGCTGTCAGCGGTCCTTTGGGTTTCCCAAGGCAATGATCAGCCTTGGGGAACGTGCCCAAGTATTTAAGGGTTTGAACCCTTCCTTTTCTCTTTCTTCTCCATTTCATTCCTGCGCACAAACTGTTCTTCAGATTTCTCTCTCTCCAAAGCTTCTCTACTCAACGTTCTTCTGCCGAAGCCTTTGATCGATTTTCTTGCGAGTTTTCTCCATTTCATTCATCGATTCATTTCCAGGTACTTTTTCCTTTCCATTTCCTTTGTTTCTGGTATTTGGTTTGCATTTTTTGGAGACCTTTTAAGTTTTCCGGCGAGCACCATTGTCTCAGGCGAACTGGGTTTGCTTTAAACTTCCAAGTTTGATCTTTAAACTCCTTTATTTTACAAGTCAATCGTGTTTGTAGTTTTAGGAGTTATTCCTAAGTTTAGGGTTGTCCTCTGATGCTCAGACCTTTATACCAGCTTCTTGAGGATTTCCCCTCTCTTAGAGAGAAGACCCTAGAAAAGATTAGGCAAATAGAGAGAGCTCAGGAGGAAGATCGTAGGTCACAAGAGTTTCCTATTAGACCTATCTTTCCCCCACCTCTCAAGGTGGTATATCCTGATCCCCCTGAGAACTTCTATCAGACAGAGGTCTCTGCCAACCCATTACCGATGTCTGAGTCTGAGTCTTCTACCTCAGACCCCATGTATGTGGACTCTTTTCAGGAGGCCATGGATTTTACACCTCGGCCTGATCAGGCCCCTGATCAGGCCGAGGTATCCAGCTGAGCTTCATCCCAAAATGGCTCAAGAACCTTAGATTCTTCTTCAGAGGTTGAACTTGCTGAGCCGAGTGTGGCTGTGCCACCCATTCTTGATGCCATTCCTCTGTCGGCCATCACAGGGGCAGAGTTCGCTCAGAGATTCCCTAGTCACCCATCTACATCTGCTCCAGCTGATGTTGAGGTTGATGATGAGGAAGACGCTGAAAGCGATGTTGACATCTCTGAGGCAGCCGAGTTTGAGAGAACTGTAACTGAAGTGGATCTTTTACACTTCAGGTATTTATACTCCATTAGTCCCTCCATCAAATTAAGGAGACCTCTGAGGGAAGAGAGGGCCTATCATGGACGAGATTGAGAAATCTGCCTGTATGAGGAGATGTTTAAATTAGGGTTTCGCCTACCCATTCATCCCATCATCAAATCCATTCTCTCTTACATTAACTTGGCCCCCTCACAGCTATCTCCCAATGCCTGGAGAGTCATCATAGGGGCCATTATTTTATGGAGAGCAGTCCACCACTCTGACCTCCCAGTTCATGTCTTTGTTGGTTGTTATGTCCCAACCTCGGCCAAAAACCATCCAAACTACTATAATTTTGTGGATCGGAGGCCTGAGAAGAAGATTCTCCAGGTGACTCAGACCTCAAATCATAATTGGAAGCCCCGCAATTTCTTCGCTTCCGGACCATGGGAATTTGGCTCATCTGTTCCCTCTTCCACACTTGGGCCGAGGATACCCCTCAGATGGGGTAAAGTCACCATGTCTGCAAGGGTTGATCCTGGTCTAAGTCTTCAGAATATCAAAAAGGTGAAGGCCCTGCAAGACCAAGGGGCACATGGTCTGTTTGTTAAGTTCGAACATTTGCTGACCCCCCGGTATCTCTCGGGGACGAGCCTAGGTGGAAGTCCCCTTGCTGATTTTGGTAAGGATTTTCTTTTTCAAGTTTAACCTCTGAACTCATTCGTGTCTGATCTCTAACCCATATCTTTTAACTTTTGCAGAGCGACCTCCAGGTATCACAGACGAATTGTGGGAGATGGCTGCTCCGAGCTTGGCGAGGCTGGCCAAAAAGGCTGGTCTGAACGCTCCTCCCCCAGCTCCCACTACATCCAAATCCCAGGCCTCAAAGAAGAGGGCCCCAGAGGCCCCTGCCTCTGAGTATGAGAGGCCGACCTCGAGATAAAAGAAGGCCTCAGGCGCTGCAATTCCAATCTCTTCGGCCGACATCCTGTCGACACGTCTTGACCAGCTAAAGTTAACTGATAGTGTGGTCGGCCACAGCAGGCAGGCCATGGACGCACTCGCCTCTGTAATGACCGAGGCAGACAAGCGTTTCTACAGAGCAATGGACACCTCCCTGCTGGTAAAGTTCGGCCTTCACAGAGCCGTCTAGGTATGAATTGTTCCTTCGTTAAAATTTTCTAAGTGCAACATCTGACCTTTCTAATGCTTAGCCTCTTCATTAAATGTGCAGGGAGTGACTGCCATGTACCAACTATCAAACTGGGTTATGAGGAAGTTTCCCCTCATCCAGAAGGGGCAAGAGGTCGAGAAGGTTGAGAGTGCCTTGAATGTTGAGGTCGACCGTCTGAAGTCAGAGCTGCAGAACTCTAAAAATAAGGCCAGGGGGTTGGAAAAAGACATCGTTGTGCTCGTCAAAGACCATGCCAAGGCCCTGAAGGAAAAAGACGACGTCCTGCAGCAGAAGGTCAGCTCGGCTGTCAAAGCTGCCCTTGTAGATGCCACGCCCAAAAGAATTTCTGACTACAAGGCCTCGGACGAGTTCATGGGTTTTGGTTTTGAATACCTCGAAAGAGGTGTCAAGGCTACTACCAAATGGACTGAAGTCCGAGAGAAGGAGGTTGGCACTCTAAAGGACTTTGACTTTGTGGGTCTCGGCTTTGGCGACCCTCAGTTTGCTCAGGCGCTTCAAGAGGTGGAGGACGAGGCTGCTGCTCCAGCTGACACTACAACTCTTGGAGGGACCGAGCTCGGAGGGGCAGACCACGCTGATGACGTGGTCGAGGTGACTAATGCCGATCAAGTCAACCCAGCCGAGACTGTTGATGTTTCACCCCCAACCCTTTAAACTTTTTATCTTGTAACTCGTAGCTTGTAACTTGTAGCTTTGTATTAAGGAATATTTTGTTACTTCTTGGTATTTCAACCTCTGAATGCTGTATGACCTCTTCCTTTTACTGAATGCCAATCTCATCTATTATTTTGTTGTAGTGTTCTTGCTTATTGTCAATCAATAATTCTGGCCTCAGGTCTCTTCACCACTGAATAAATCTCACCAAATTAATGATGTTAAGGGTCTGAGGTCATCTGCCAAGGTGTTTGAGCTCAGACCTCGTCACCATCGAGTGATGTTATGAGGGTCTGAGGTCATCACCTAAGATGTTACCCTTATCATAAATCTCACCAAATTAATGATGTTAAGGGTCTGAGGTCATCTGCCAAGGTGTCTGAGCTCAGACCTCGTCACCACCGAGTGATGTTATGAGGATCTGAGGTCATCACCTATGATGTTAGCCTCATAATAAATCTCACCAAATTAATGATGTTAAGGCTCTGAGGTCATCTGCCAAGGTGTCTGAGCTCAGACCTCGTCACCACCGAGTGATGTTATGAGGGTCTGAGGTCATCACCTATGATGTTAGCCTCATAATAAATCTCACCAAATTAATGATGTTAAGGCTCTGAGGTCATCTGCCAAGGTGTCTGAGCTCAGACCTCGTCATCATCAAGTGATGTTATGAGGGTCTGAGGTCATCACCTATGATGTTAGCCTCATAATAAATCTCACCAAATTAATGATGTTAAGGGTATGAGGTCATCTGCCAAGGTGTCTGAGCTCAGACCTCGTCATCACCGAGTGATGTTATGAGGGTCTGAGGTCATCACCTATGATGTTATCCTCATAATAAATCTCACCAAATTAATGATGTTAGGGGTCTGAGGTCATCTGCCAAGGTGTCTGAGCTCAGACCTCGTCACCACCGAGTGATGTTATGAGGGTCTGAGGTCATCACCTATGATGTTAGCCTCATAATAAATCTCACCAAATTAATGAGGTTAAGGGTCTGAGGTCATCTGCCAAGGTGTCTGAGCTCAGACCTCGTCATCACCGAGTGATGTTATGAGGGTCTGAGGTCATCACCTATGATGTTAGCCTCATAATAAATCTCACCAAATTAATGATGTTAAGGGTCTGAGGTCATCTGCCAAGGTGTCTGAGCTCAGACCTCGTCACCACCGAGTGATGTTATGAGGGTCTGAGGTCATCACCTATGATGTTAGCCTCATAATAAATCTCACCAAATTAATGATGTTAAGCGTCTGAGGTCATCTGCCAAGGTGTCTGAGCTCAGACCTCGTCACCACCGAGTGATGTTATGAGGGTCTGAGGTCATCACCTATGAAGTTAGCCTCATAATAAATCTCACCAAATTAATGATGTTAAGGGTCTGAGGTCATCTGCCAAGGTGTCTAAGCTCAGACCTCATCACCACCGAGTGATGTTATGAGGGTCTGAGGTCATCACCTATGATGTTAGCCTCATAATAAATCTCACCAAATTAATGATGTTAAAGGTCTGAGGTCATCTGCCAAGGTGTCTGAGCTCAGACCTCGTCACTACCGAGTGATGTTATGAGGGTCTGAGGTCATCACCTAAGATATTATCCCCATGAAATATCTCTGATCTAAAAATGAAGCAAGAACTGTCGTGGAAACTGATCTTTATTAATAACCTCTTCTCAATAAGATGGTACATTTACATAAAATTCTATGCAACATCATATGAAATATCTCTTCAGGTGGTCAGCATTCCACGGGTTAGTGAAAGGTTCTCCTTCTAGGTTTTCTAGCCTATAAGTGACAGGCACAACCTCTTCCGTTACTTTGTAGGGGCCATTCCAGTTTGGGTGCAGTTTGTTTGTCTTCTGTAGGGTCTTCTTTAGCACTAGGTCTCCCACTGCAATGGGTCTTGACTTCACCCTCTGGTTGTAGAATCTCGCTGCCCTCTGCTGGTAGGCTGCTTTCCTAACCTCTGCGTCTTCTCTTCTCTCTTCAATAAGATCCAGGTCTAGCCTCCTCTTTTCCCCATTACTGTCAGGGTCATAGGTCTGAATCCGGTGAGTTGGTAGTCCTACTTCCGTTGGTATGACGGCTTCTAAGCCATGTGCCAGCATGAATGGGGTTTCTCCTGTGGGTGTCCTTGCCGTGGTTCTGTAAGCCCATAGCACAGCGTAGACCTCTTCTGTCCATCTCCCCTTCGTATCCTCTAACCTCTTCTTGATTCCGTCCAAGATGGTTCTGTTCGTGACCTCGGTCTGGCCGTTTGCTTGAGGTCGACCAGGAGATGAGAAGAATTGTTTAATCCCCACACTTAGGCAATACTTCTCTAAGGAGGAGTTCTTGAACTGGGTCCCATTATTCGAGATGAGCGTGTTTGGGAGGCCATATCTACATATGATGTTTTTCCAGATGAACTGAAAGGTCTTCTGCTCTGTAATTGTTATCATTGGTTCTGCCTCTACCCACTTTGAAAAGTAGTCAATGGCAACTATCAAGAATCTATAGTTGTTGATAGCTCTTGGCAAAGGTCCTACTAAGTCAATTCCCCATACGACAAATGGCCATGGAGAAGAGATTGACGTCATAGGCTGATGGGGTTGATGAGGGATTGTAGCGAACCTTTGACATTTGTCACCCCTCTTCACATAGTCAGCAGCGTCCTTAGACAAGGTAGGCCACCAGTATCCCTAAGTGATGATCCTCTTGGCTAAGGGCCTTCCCCCTATGTGGCTAGAGCAAGAACCCTCATGAACCTCTTGTAAGACCTGGGGTACTTCCATGGGATGCACACATCTGAGGAGGGGTAGTAGAAACCCCTTTTTGTACAAGACATCTCCTACCAATGAGAACTTAGCAGCCCTGTATCTCAACTTTCTCCTTTCCATCTTGGACTCAGGTAGCTCCCCCTCTCTTAGGTATCTGACGAGCGGGTCGATCCATGAGTATCCTAGGTTGACATTGTGACAAGGACTACATACCTCGTCCTCCTCTATGCTTGCCTTTCCCAAGACCTCGATTGGGATGGTCCTTCCCAAATCTGTCTTCATTGTCGAGGCCAGCCTTGCCAATGTACCAGCGTGATTGTTGCTCAGTCTAGGCACTCTCTTCAGTTTTGCTTCTTCAAAATACTCTAGCAACCCTCTTACCTTATTTAAGTACTTGGCCATCCTTTCGTCTTTGGCCTCATATACCCCTAACACTTGATTGACAACCAACCTTGAGTCACTATGGAGCAGGAGTCGCTTTACTCGTAGAGTTGTTTCCAATAAGAGACCTGCTATCATTGCCTCATACTCGGACTCGTTGTTTGAGGCCTGAAAGTTGAATCTCAAGGCATATTCAATGTTGGCGCCATCTGGAGCCGAGAGTATTAGCCCCGCACCGCTTCCACTGTCACAGGAAGAGCCATCAATGAAGAGGCTCCATACGTCTTCATCTGATGAGAAGACCCCTTCTCTTATAACCCCCTTCTCGAAGAGGTATCGATCCTCTTCATTCTCTTTTACTCTGCTCCGGGTTTTTCCTGGGAAAACCTCTTCTCGGCCTCGGAAGACGTTTGGTGCAGTCTCTTCGGAATCTCGGAAGACACTACGATTCGTCTCTTCCCCGTTATCTAAGCCTTTCTCTGTCTCGGCCTCTTCCTAGGTGAACTCTGCGACAAAGTCTGCGAGGGCCTGCCCCTTGATGGCTGTCCTGGGCTGGTAGGTAAGATCATACTCTCCTAGTTCGATGGCCCAGGTCATCAATCTTCCAGACTTCTCAGGTTTGTGCAGAACCTGCCTTAGTGGGGAGTCAGTAAGAACTACCATGGAGTGAGCTTGAAAGTAAGGCTTCATTTTCCTTGAGGCAAGTATAAGGACATAAGCCAACTTCTCCATTCGGGGATAGTTTTGCTCAGACCCCTGAAGGGCCTTACTGTTGAAGTACACAGGCCTCTGAACCCCATCCTCTTCCCGTATGATGGCCGCGCTAATGGCTGACTCAGAGACTGCCAGATACATAAACAACCTTTCCCCCGCGATGGGCTGAGACAGCAACAAGGGAGACCCTAAGTAGGACTTGAGTTGGTCAAAGGCTTTTTCACACTCTTCGTCCCATTGGAAGGCCTTCCTTAGAACTTTAAAGAATGGAAGACACTTGTCCGTTGCCTTAGAAACAAACCTGTTAAGGGCTGCCACTCTTCCAGTGAGTCTCTGGACATCCTTGATACTCCTAGGAGTCTTCATGTCGAGTAATGCCTTGATTTTCTCAGGGTTTGCTTCAATCCCCCTCTGATTAACGATGAACCCTAAGAACTTCCCTGCTCCTACCCCGAAGACACACTTCGCTGGGTTGAGCTTCATTTTGTACGAGTCCATGACATCGAAGGTCTTCTCAAGGTCTGCTACATGAGTACATGCTTTCAGGCTCTTCGTTAGCATATCATCCACATACACCTCCGTGGTCTTACCTATTTGCTCCTCGAACATCTTATCGACAAGACGTTGATACGTTGCCCCCGCATTTTTTAAACCAAAGGGCATCACCTTGTAACAGTACGTCCCCTTGTCAGTAATGAAGGTTGTCTTCTCAGAGTCTTCGGCATCCATGAAGATTTGGTTATAACCTGAATAAGAATCCATGAAGCTCATGAGCTCGTGCCCTGCCGTTGCGTCCACCATCTGGTCTATCCTAGGTAATGGATAGTTGTCTTTCGGGCAAGACCTGTTCAGGTCTGTGAAATCTACACACATTCACCACTTTCCATTGGCCTTAGGCACGATGACTGCATTTGAGAGCCACTCCGGATAGGTAACCTCTCTTATGAACTCGACCTCTTACAACTTTTTCACCTCTTCCCGAATGACGTCATACTTCTCCCTGGAGTAGACTCTTCGCCTCTGCTTGATAGGCCTGGCATCTTTGTCCACGTTGAGCTTGTGGGTCATAACCTCAGGGTCGATACCAGGCATGTCTGCATGACTCCATGCGAAGACACTCTGTCTCCTCCTGAGGATGTTTATCAGCTCTTCCTTGAGCCCTGGCTCTAGGGCCTTGCCGACCTGGATGTTTTTTTCGGCTCGTCCTCATTGAGGACGATGGATTCTACCTCTTCCGCGGCCTCGCCCTTTTTCAATTTTGTTTCATCTCTCGGGTCAAGAGTGTCAATGCTGTAAGTGGTGGTTTCTCTCTTATGGGCCTCTCTCTCTTCAGCCGAGTTGAAGTAACACTCCCGCGCCGTGGTCTGGTACCCTTGCACTTCCCCTACTCCATAAGGAGTCGGGAAATTTAGCATCTGATGGACCGTCGACGGCACGGCTTCAAACTCTTTGAGGGCCACCCTTCCAATGATGAGGTTGTAGGCCGAGAAAACATTTTCGTCCATGACGAAAAAATTTATCTTCTTGGTCAGCCTCTTAGGCCACTCATCCCCCATCCGTACATCCATTTCATACATGCCCAAGGGGTTCAACTTCTCACCACTGAAGCCTATCAATGGGTGATGGTAGGGCACCAGCCTTGCCCTGCTAAGACCCAAGCTCTTGAAACAAGGACAGAACATCACATCTGCTGAGCTTCCCCAATCTATGAGGATCCTCCCTACATCGCACCCATGCACCCTTGTTGTTATGACCAAAGGGTCATCATGGGGGGCTAAGATGCCCTTGAAGTTGAGTCTGGAGAACCCCACTACGAGGGTGTCCATGTCTACCTTCTTCCTCTTCTGCACTGCGTGAGAAGACGTTAGATTCACAACCTCAGGCTTGGCCACTGACCTGGCCTCTACTACATGAGCCTTCCTATTGGCTACCTCAGAGCCACCTCCTGCGAATCCCCCACATATGGTGCTAACACCAAAGGAGATCATACCAACCCTCTTCACCGGGGTGTTGTCATCCTTTGGCGGGAGATCTGGGTCGTCTCCATCATCTCCCTCTAAGTCATCGTCCCTTCTGGCCGGGACATCACCACGGCATCTGTCATTTCTTCTTTTCTTAGGGTCTTCTCTTCCACCCTTTGGGGCCTTGCCATCCACATACTTCCTCAGCTTCCCAGATTTCAGCATCTTCCCAATATCATCCTTTAAAGCGAAGAATCTATCTGTGACATGGTCGTGATCCTGATGGAACTCACACCAGAGGTTTTTCTTCCTCTTATGTGGTGGGGCCTTCAGCTTCTCTGTCCACCTCAGAGTCCGGTCAGTCTTAATCTCATTAAGGATGTGCTCACATCTCACAGTCAGAGGAGTGTAATGAGCAAACTTGTCATCACCTGACCTCTTCTTCCCCTCTTTCTTACCCTGGGACCTCCCAGTACTACCGCGGTTCTCCTCCTCATATTTGGCATCCATTGCCTCTTCCGCATTCATCACTTTCCCTGTGGTTGCCAGCAGCTCCGCCATAGACCTAGGAGGGTCTTCCGCCAGTTTCCACAGTAGCTTCCCCTTTTGGAGGCCTCCTATAAGGGCGGTCATGGCTATGCTCTCTTCATAATCCTTCACCTCCAACTTCTCCTTATTGAATCTTGCTATGTAGTCTCTTAGGCTTTCACCCTTGGCCTGTTTGACATACAGCAGGTGGGTAGTCTTCTTTTGAGGTCTTACCCCAAAGCAGAATTTATGGATGAACTGGTCAGCCAAACCTTTGAAGTTTTCGATCGAGTTCTTCGGAAGAGAGGTGAACCAGCTGTGCGCTGCCCCTGTCAATGTTCCTGAGAAGGCCCTACACTTCATCTCATCGGGTATCGAGTAAATGTCTGCCGCCAACTGATACATCTCGATATGGTGGACAGGGTTAGTGCTGCCATCATACTTGGGAGTCACTGTAGGAGGCTTGAACTTAGCTGGGGTTGGGAACCCCACTATCATAGCTACGAATGGGGAGCCCTCTGAGTAACCCCTTTGTAATGGGTCCCTGCTCTTTATGAGGTCCCCTATCTTCTCCTCAAGGCTTTGGATTGAATCATTCTAGGGTCTTCTGTCATCAACTTGGCCGAGGTTATCCCCTGCCACCTCCCTGCGATGGACAGAGGGTTCCCCAGCTACGACCCGTTGGCTGTTGACCTCTTCCTGCTCCCTGGCTCTTCTCTCACAGGGTCGGCCTTGGTCTAGCCGAGCCTGCCTATTCCCTCTTTGGGAGCCTGCTGCGCTCCTTGACCTTGATAGTCTCTGTCTTAGGTCATTCACTGGGCCTAGTCTCTCGAAGGTCGACCCTCTGCTCAACCTATCAAAGGCCGACCCTCTTCGCTGGGCCTCTTCACCTCTTCCGCCGGCACATCCTTGACTCTGCCTAAGAGGTCGTATAGTATTATCGGACACCTCATACGGCTCCCAGCAGTCTTCTGGGGCTTCTTCAGCTTCTAGTTCATCATACCTGTCCTCTGGGCAAGGGTTTCCCTGCCTCCCCAGGCGCAAGCGCCTAGGGTCAGCAACGTCCCTCCTCCGCTGGGGTGCAGGCTGGTCCTTCATCGGTGCCTGGGGTGGTCCCCTGGCGTCAGGTTGGGGCTGAACTGCCGCTGGAGTGATCATGTCCGGTGAAATTCTAGGTGGCCTCATCATCATGGTTTCACTGAGCTGGGAAAATTGCTCCTTCATGGCTTGTTGTGTGGTAGCTAAAGATTTCAAGGCTGTTGCTACCTCCGCCATTTCGGACTGGGGAGGAGCCTGACTGGAACTAGCCCCTCCACCCCCGGGCAGCGGAAGAGGTGGTGGTAAGTCTGGTGCCATATGTTAACACTATAGAGCTTGAGTAGCAAGTGAGCTTAATACCTTAAAGGACCTCTTTCAATGGTGAAACATCTCCACGCAAGGGGTGGTTCCTGGTTCACCACCAGAGTCTCCGGTGAGGTAAAGAAGAAAAAGAGGAAGAGATAGCTTCTTGTTCCCACAGACGACGTCAAAATGATGATGCCGGAATCAGCACCACCAGATAAGGTGTTTCCAAGCTCAATATAAGTATAACAATGGCAGCACAGTTATATAAAGAGATAGGAGAATGAGGTGAGGAGAATAGGAGAATACACCGGTATATAAGTGGTTCAGCCAATCTGGACTACGTCCACTGTGAGTGTGTGTGAGTAATATCACTGAAAGAAGGCACTAATGGCCATGGATACAATCTCTCAAGCTTTCTCTCTCTACTGTAGATTTAGACAGAGTTTTAGCTAGGGTTTTGATAACTGGATCCTTTTGCAAGGTAGGGGATGATCCCTATATATAGCGCCTAGGGGGTGTAATGTACCCCCCATGCATGTAATGAGCATGTGTGTGGTAGCCTCACCAATGTGGGAGTGCCATCTGTCACTGTCACATGTAAGTAATGATGATGAAATATTCTCCCCACATGTGGAGAATAATCTTGTTACAACTGATTTGTGCCCATGTGTCCTTATCCAAATGTTCAACAGATGCTCGACCGCTATGTTGGTGGATGACCTCGGCCTGGGAGAGGCCGAGCTGTAAAGGCTTGATATTCGTTTAATCCGAGATGTGTCATAGGGAGTCTCGGCCTGATCTCAGCCGAGACATTTTGCTGGGGTCGGCCCAGCCGAGGTTGGAATGATTCCATGCTGACGATTACTAAGGCTTCTTGTCACTTCGGCCTGGACTCGGCTGAGGTTGCCATACCCAGGTACGAGAGTGCTGTTGATACCTGTGATTCGCGTAGTGTCCATTGGGAGTGTAGTTGGTAGTGTCGGCCTGGGCTGACACTGGTCTGGCCGAGGGATGATATCGTGGGCCCATGGCCTATCTAGGGTCGATCAATATCTCGACCATCATCTCGACCGAGGTTGGTGTCATTGGGCCGAGGTTACACTTCGAGCATATCAATGACCTCAATATTCCCTCACGTGGAGGGAATAATTCAGTTATAATAGATTTGTCCACGTGTTCAAAGCCATGCATGTGCGTGTAAATGCTCGGTTGGCTTAATATAGTACCAACCTCGGCCTAGATGAGTACGAGGTTAGTGGGGTATGACCCTTGCCTTGTTTAAAGTGGAGGTTGTGAGGACATCAGTATAGGAGTCGGCCAAGATTTGGTTAGCGTATGACGTCGGCCTAGGCCGATGTTGACGTTGATGGTTGTTGTTCGAGCCTAATGAGGTTTTGGCTAGTTTTGAAGTAATACTTATAACATCGGTTGTGGCCGACCCCATGTATCCGGTGGTACTGATAACGTCGGCTGTAGCCGACCCCCTGAAGGTTGAGCTCCAAGGTTCTAGCTGATCTCGACTACTTCCAAGTTGAGATAATGTTCGTAGTTGAGGGGACATCGACTGTGGCCAACCCACGCAGGAGGACGTTATTGATGGGTATTCTTGGACTTCTATTACCTTGGTTGACATCTAGGCCGACGTTGAGGTCTCTGAGCTTTCAGGTGCACTTTGGGCATATAAATCACCCCTAGCCCTTAGTTACATGTGTAAAGAGGTGACTATGGGGTATGCAGCTCTGAGGTCTTTCTCCTTTTTATGCCAATATTCCTTTGACAAGTGTCAAGAACTGAAGTGGGTAGCATGTCTGGCAAGTGTGATGATGATTTTCTTTTGGGCTCCCAAGGTAATGATGGGCCTTGGGACACGTGTGATCACTGGCAAGGTGAAAAATATCATTTTACCACTTTCTTCTTCACTTCTCTCTTTCACGCCTTGTTCATTTCTGCAACTCTCTCTCTCTACAAGAGCTTGGCGGCTACAATTTCAAGGTTTCTCCATTTTCACCTTCTCTCCTTCATTTCGCAAGTCATTAGGTATCGTCTCCATCTTACTCTGCCATTTTCAAATCTTTTTATTCTTGACTCTTCATTTTTCGGCGAGTTTTTTGGGTTTTTTGGGTTTTTTGGTGGGACTTTGAGTTTTTCGACGAGTTTATTCTTGATTGTTCTTTCTGTTTTAAGCCCTAGTTTTGATCCTTAGGTTGGTATAGTCAAGTTGTTTGTTCTTAGTTGTGTCCCAAGTGTAAGGTCATCTTTGTAAGGACACAAATTTCCAATTGAGTCCATATATAGTTTTGGCTCAATTTCGGGCAAAAACATTTATTCATAGGATAGTATGTAATTGTAAAACTCTCAAGCCTATGAAGTATTTGTTGAAGACGTAGCGGCAAAGAGTATAAAGCTTCATCAAATATGCCGGTTTGCGTGCCTCGTTTCTACGTCATCAACTATAGTTCCATGCTCCCAAGGTATGAATGCAATTATGTATATATAGGAGTTTGGAACAAAGTTTGTTGGGTGTTAGGTTTAATAAAAACTGTGTTTTACTTTCAGATAAAATTTAATTAGAACTTTAAAATAAAGTATATAAAGTTTCTGGACCAAAAATCGAATTTTATAAAAATTTCTGGAAGTCGTTCGAAATGTCGTTCGAACGAGTTTTTCGTTCGAACTAGGTTTCGTTCGAACGAGTTTGCCAACGAGTCTAAACTGGTCCGTCGTTCGAAATGTCATTCGAACGAGAAAGTTCGTTCTAACGAGGTTTCCAACGAGATTCTAACGAAGTCCTTACTGGTGCGTCGTTAGAAGTCTCGTTCGAACGAACTGCTAGGCGGGAATAGTTTTTGGCAGTTTTTCACCCACTTCCTCACTTGGTTTTTAACCAACTTTTTCAGACTTTATTATGTGAGGGAATAACATTTTCCAATCTAAATTTTCCATCCTAGTTTATCTCTTAGAGAGAGTTTTGAGAGCACAATGGTTTTAGGAAAATGTTCATGTTTTGAGTGTTAAATTTCAAAGAGAAATTCACCCACCACTCTAGTTTTACACCCAAATGAGTTTATTCCAAGTTCTCATATACATATAACTTGCTTGGAGTTTTGGCACCGGTTTATCTCTACCGAATCGAAGAAGAGAAGTTTCGGGTTTTGCTTCTACCTCCCACAAAGAAAGAAGAAGTGTTTTATGTGATTTTACCCGTTTGAAGAAAGGCTTCATGTATGGGTGACGGTGACCATATAAAGTCCTATCGGTGGATTCCGAGACCGCGGTGGTGTTCCAAGGTTATCCGCTAGGAAGAGGTGTCTACAAGAAGAAGCGTTGGGGCTTGAGAGGGATCGAGTCGTGTGTTGTAAGTCTTTTGTCTTGTACTTGTAATTCCGTATCTAGTGGATTTGTGGCTAGGGCCGTCCGAGGTTGTTTCCCGTCTTGGGTTTTTCCTCGTACATCGCGGCGTAGTGTGATTGGTTTATTTTATCTTGCTTTAATAATTTAGAACGCATGCTTAGAATAATTCAAGATAAAATTTGGTTTAAATCATCGCACTCAATTTAATTTGGGACTTATATTAAATATTGGGTATGGTTTATTTAATTCAGTCATTTGCTAAAATTTGGTTTCGCCTAACTTGCTAATATTGATAAATATGACTTAGGCAAATTCTAGGACTTGGATTAATTAATAGGTTTAAGTGAATATATTAATTGATTAATTTTTTGCTTCACTTGGTGTAATTTTAATTTGTTTGAGAAATTAAAATTTGTTTGTTTATTTTGTGAACCATCTTACGCTTCCGCATCGTGTTCGTTTTACACATAAAATGAGATTAAGCTTAAGCGCTTTTCAAATTGGTGTCAGAGCCGGAGCGCTAAGTTATCGCGTTAAAGATTCGTTTTTCAGCTTTTTTGTATTTCCTTACCTTTTTAGGTGGTTCAATTTTTTTATCACTCTCATATTTTTTTCTCTCAATGGGACGTCTTAATGAAAATTTGTCCAATTTCGATGAAAATAAAATTTTTGATTTTCGAGAGGAATTAAATGGGCTTAACAAATGTAACGAAAATTTAAAGGAATTAAATTTGAGATTTGTAAAAAGAATTAAATTTCTTGAAAATGAAAATTCTTGTTTTAAAGCTCACATTGAGTCTTTGCAAATCTCCTTATCTCAAAAAGATATTTTTCGTGAAAAGCTCATGGACTTACATTCAAATTTTGATATTTTAGAAAAGTCCAAGAAAGAGAGTGAAAATCGTGAAAAGACTCTTAGGGACAAGTTTGCTCATATTGAGGGAGAGCGTTTTAACCTTCTAGGAATTATTGAAAATTTAAAAAAGGAGTCCCATAATTTTGAGGAGTCTAATTTATTACTTGAGTCCGAAATTTTAAAATTAAAAAATGATTCTCAAGACTCTAGTAATAGTTCTAATGGTTCTAGCACATCATGCTCAAATTCTTCCATTGCTAAAGCTAAAACCATTGTTTGTTTTAGAGGGTCAACTTTGTCCAAGGTCTTTAAAAAGGGTCACACCTTAGGTAACATTCCTCGTGTTTACACATGCTTGCATTGTGGTAGGAAAGGTCACCTTAGGTCATTTTGTTTTGATCTTAAAAGAAGTCCAACGAAATATTTATCTAGCATTTCATTATTTCCTAATCCCCATCATGTTAAATATAAATCTATATGGGTTAGGAAATCATTATTAAATGCGCTACATACAAGATTTGTTGATTCTCATTTACTATCACATGAAACCTCCCTTGCTCAATTTAAAGGTTGAATGTGTTAGTGTTTTATGCATACTCTAGCTTTTTGTGCTTCATATTATATATCATTGCTAGATGTATGCATGTTTAGTCATTTTCTAGTCATTACCTCATTTCATATCATATGCTAGAAATTATGACTTGTTTCTCTTTTTGTATTATATTTCTTTTGTTTGAATTAACTGAATAATATAAAAAGATTTTTGTTTATCACTTGTGTTTTATCTGTTTCATTTGAGATTAATGAAAAATACCAATGATTTTTGTTTGTCCTTTTGAGTAAATATTTATTTTTGATTAAAAATGTTAAAAACTCAAAAAGATTTTTGTTTGTGTGTATTTTTGGTTGACACACTTTAAGTGGCATATACTTGTGTTTGAATCCCTCCTTTATGCTCCCACGTGGATAGAACTTTTGGTTTAGATTATCAATCCTTAAAATGTTCTTTACCATGTTTTATATGGAGTAGTTGGATTTTGTATTGTTTAAATGGATTCTATTTTTATATGCCTCTTTTCACACATGCACGAGCTCTTTTGAAATCTTAATATCACATGTTATATTTGAGCTTTTCGAGGTGTTCTCCTACCAATCTAGTCATCTACATATCTATGACCTAGGAGGACTAGTGCATGTCAAAATCCGTTGCATGTGAGATTTGTGTGAAAAATGAAAACATGATAAATAAATATGTGCACAGGGAAGGGCTCCGAAAGGATGAATTAAATCGTTTACGATTGTAAGCCACCGTTTATTGGATCTAAAAGAAATACGTGATCCAAAGGCCTGAAAACAGAATATTTGGCATTAAAAAGAAAACAATTGCCAAGGCCTATGTTTGTTTGATATATTCATTCAAAAGCAAAAGAATATATATGCTTATTGAGGGAGAATTGGATGGTATATCAACGGTTTGCACAATGTCCGTTTATCCTAGTTGTCTTTAATGTCATGACTCTATTTGGATCATCATCATGCTAGGCTTGTATGCATTGTGTATGTTTGTTCATTGAGTTCAATCTATCTTGTCACATGAGGTTATATTTAAATGTGATGAAGTTTGCAATCAAATGAGAACTCCGTGAACGTTTATTAAGTGTTTGGGTCTAAATTTAATTGTTACTAGTTCACAACCCTGCACTTCCGTTTACATATGACACATTTTTGCCATACGAGTGTGCAAACTTATTGTATTTTGTGTCATGTGTGTGTTTATATCTATCTATATATGCAAGTACTTTTTGGTATATTTATAGTATATATATATATATATGATATTTGTTTGTCTTTGCCTTACTTTTATTGCCCATATGCTTTCATGTCTTATCACTTTAAGCTTCAACATGCTGTTTAATTTAGTTCTTTAGCCTTTGTCTATTCCTGAACAAAAAGGGGGAGAATGATGATAGGGGGAGAAATGGTATCTAATCCTATTATTATCGTATCTTCGTTTGGAGGAGATTTATCTTAGGGGGAGACGTCTTTCTAAGTATGTCATTTGTTTGATAAAGGAAAGAATTAACTTAGGGGGAGTAATTAATTAATTGCATTTAATATTTTGATATTCCCTATGCATTTGATGAGTTTGCTTAAGTGTGCAGGATTTCTTCTAAAGAGGCATTGTTTAATGGCAAAGCGTTTGATCCTTGGGTTGAGTCAAGTTTGGGTGGGATATGTTTTGAGTCTAGTGAGCTTGATGGCCCTTTAGGATTTTTGTTTGGTTTTTGTCCCGGAATAGCCAAAGGGAGAGATTTGTAAGGACACAATTTTCCAATTGAGTCCATATATAGTTTTGGCTCAATTCCGGACAAAAACATTTATTCATAGGATAGTATGTAATTGTAAAACTCTCAAGCCTATGAAGTATTTGTTGAAGACGTAGCGGCAAAGAGTATAAAGCTTCATCAAATATGCAGGTTTGCGTGTCTCGTTTCTACGTCATCAACTATAGTTCCTGTAGAAGGGTGTCTACCTATAAAAAAGTAAAAATATTATTTTATTAGAAATACTGAGAAGAAACCCAGGGTCCCGACAGAAACTCATATTGAGCAGGAAACCCCCGGGGTCCCGGTAGAAACTCATATTGAGCAGGAACACCCCCGGGGTCCCGGCAGAAACTCATATTGGGCAGGAACCCCCCAGGGTCCCGGCAGAAACTTATATTAAGAAGGAACCCACCTAAGGTCCCGACAGAAACTCATAATTGAGAAGGAACCACCCCAGGGTCCCGACAGAAACTCATATTCAGCAAGAACCCCCAGCGCCACTCCGAGCGTCGGTGCCACTTCGAGCGTCGGTGCCGCGACAAGGGTCGGCGCCGCCTCACATGTCAGCGCCGATTCAAGCATCAGCGCTACCTCAGGCGTCAGCACCACTTCAAGCATCGGCGCCACTTCGAGCGTCGGCGCCACTCCGAGCGTCGGCGCCACTCCGAGCGTCGGCGCCGCGACAAGGGTCGGCGCCGCCTCACATGCCAGCACCGATTCGAGCATCGGCGCCACTTCGAGCGTCGGCGCCGTGACAAGGGTCGGCGCCGCCTCACATGTCAGCGCCGATTCAAGCATCAGCGCTACCTCAGGCGTCAGCACCACTTCAAGCATCGGCGCCACTTCGAGCATCGGCGCCACTTCGAGCGTCGGCGCCGCGACAAGGGTCGGCGCCGCCTCACATGTCAGCGCCGATTCAAGCATCAGCGCTACCTCAGGCGTCAGCACCACTTCAAGCATCGGAGCCACTTCGAGCGTCGGCGCCGCGACAAGGGTCGGCGCCGCCTCACATGTCAGCGACGATTCAAGCATCAGCGCTACCTCAGGCATCAGCACCACTTCAAGCATCGGCGCCACTTCGAGCGTCGGCGCCACTCCGAGTGTCGGCACCACTCCGAGCGTCGGCGCCACTCCGAGCGTCGGCGCCGCGACAAGGGTCGGTGCCGCCTCACATTCCAGCTCCGATTCAAGCATCAGCGCCACTTCGAGCGTCGGCGCCACTTCGAGCGTCGGCGCCGCCTCACATGTCAGCGCTGATTCAAGCATCAGCGCTACCTCAGGCGTCAGCACCACTTCAAGTATCAGCGCCACTTAGAGTGTCGACGCCGCTGCAAGCGTCGGAACCGCGTCACGTGTCGACGTCACTAAAAGGCTCAACGCCACTCCAAGGGTCACTGCAGAAATGTTATTCGAGAAGTGTTGCTACAGGGGTTTCGGCAGAAACTCATATTGAGGGAGTAGATATCACAAGCAAATCCTCATCATGAAACATCAGTCTCTAAATGAACAACATCACTAACACTTTACTTTCTTGTACAGGTTGCCTAGTCGAGCAAGCAGGGCTCGAACAGGCGCGTTGGGACCTCCTGGGAGTTTTGGCTTGGCGGATGAGGGACAAGGTATGTTGAGCAAGCTCAACCACTTAGCACTATAGGATTGAGAGAATACTAGTAGGAGACCCTAGGGTCACCCAGTCCTCACACACCTCACACTTAGTCACAAGTGAAGTGAGCAGCCAAAGGGCAGGCTGCTCACAAGAAAAGAATTGTTTATAAAATGATTTTAAAGGAGAAGGTCCTCTAAACCCCTCTCAAGAAAAATGATTTTAGAAGGGGGTCCTCGAGACCCCCCTCAAGCTTGCAAATATTTTAGAGGAGGTGGTCCTCGAGACCCCCCCTCAAGTTTACAAAGTTTGTATCAAAGTTACCGTTTCAAAAGATATTTAGCAAATCAGATATTTTGTCTCCATTAGAAGACATACTTGCTTTTGAACGTTGGTCGGCGTCAGGGGGCATCTGCCAGAGGGGACAGGCAGACCTGCCTGCAGGTAGGGACAAATAGTACACTGCAGACTTTGTCCCTCACCAACCCTCTAAGTTTTGGCGCCAAAAGTGCCAACCCAGCCTTAGTGCCCAAGTATAAATAGGACCCCTGGGCAAGGTCATAGGGACGATAGATGAATAGACGATAGAAATTGCATTGTTACTCTGCTAAAATATCACCAGACCTACCTAGTATTCTCTCCCTGCTCATTATCTTAGTGCTGAGTGCCTTGTTCCTTCACTCCCCACTGACAGCCATCACTCTCAGGTGTTTCCCTTGAGAAAATTGCTATTTTTGCTGTGAAAGTTCATCTTCTTGCAGGGAGTGAGTTGAAGCTTGAGTTCCATTGTTACCAGAAGGAGAAGTTTTCTTCAGAAGCTGAACCAGGAGACCTTGAAGACTTGCAGACAGCGTCCATTGGAGTGGGTCATGCCTCACCCTTTCCAGTTATTCATAGACCCCAGTCTCACTACCCTCCTACATTTGGCGACTCTGCTGGGGAGGTATCCTCACTTTTAATGGACAAAGAAGGTTTTCATGTTTCTAAGAAGCTAGCATTTGAAGACATTCCATCTGGGAATGGAGCCAGTCCACTCAGGTGGATGTGGTGGTGACCAGAGCAAAGGTACCTGCTTCTCCGGGAGGGCAGACCAGCTCACCGGCAACAGCTCCGGTGGCAGAGGCTTATGAGTACGTTTTTAGGACTTGGCAAGTTTGGGTCAAGATTATGTAAGACCAGCAGCAACCCCTTGTGGAGGGGCGGCCGTTCCGGTGGCAATTCCGGTGGAAGTAGCACAGTCGCGGAGGACGGCGCTGGAGCAAGTTGTGACAATCGTCAAGTTCACTGGCAGGAACCCAGGAACCCTAAGTGGTTGGCGAGGGTATGGTCGAGTAACTCCTCGCACTCAATGATAGCGATGAGGAACCCTCAAGAAAAGAATCCATCGTGGTAGAAATTCTAAGTAAGGAACTCTCAGCTACAGCATCCCCTCTTGAAAGTCCAACTCGCGAGGAACCCATGGATGAGAAACCCTAGGTGTCCCTCGTCACAAAAAAAGGGGAAGTAATGGCAGCAACCCTTATAGAAATGTCAACTCGCGAGGAACCCTGGGTGTCCCTCGTCGCCAACAAAAATGTCCCGACGGAGCATGAGGTCGAGACACCCTCGGATGGGAAGTCAAGGCGCGAGGAACTCATGGGCGAGGAACCCTGGGTGTCCCTCGCCGCCAACAAAACATTGTGGCAGCAGTCTCAACGCAGATTGAGGTCGAGACACCCCCGGATGGAAAGTCAAGTCACGAGGAACTCATAGGCGAGGAACCCTGGGTGTCCCTCGTCGCCGACAAAAAAGTCGTGACAACAGTCTCGATGAAGCATGAGGTTGAGATACCCACAGATGGAGAGCTGACGCGCGAGGAGCCCATGGGCAGAGAACTAATGCACAAGGAACCATGATGAAATATTGCTTCTCAACCAGCTAAGTAAATTATCTTACTTCAATAACTGGTGAATATGTTCATTTCACAAGTCCCAATTTATGTTCTACTTGAGTATTTTATATATATATATATATATATATATATATATATATATATATATATATATATATATATATATATATATATATATATATATATATATGCATGCTAGTTAATTTAACTGGTAAAGAAATCATACATGCTACCATATCTTGAGGTGAAAGTGTTAAAAGGGAAGAACGTACATAATAGTTCTCTGCACAAGTTAATGGGTATAAGGCCACATTTACAATGAGATTTTTTTTATTTTTAGTATGAAAGTATGGTTCTGCTCTGATAATGACCGTACCCGTAGCTTCTACTACCTTATACCTAAAGATAGAATGTCACTTCACTTCTTCAATAGAGTACATTCGTTTCTCAAACTAAAGAAATAAATAAATAATTTATTTTGCCTAAGAAGAATTATTCATAGCAAAGTCCTCAAAAGGATTGTCCAGATTTTGCAGAATTTGTTATTCATTTTTTTATTGTGCAAGGACAAGTCAATGTCCGCATCTTTCAGAAACTTGGTAAGAAGTCTTCAGCACATGCAGACTCTAGAGTAGCACGTACAAACTCTAGAATAGATGACTTCTAATGCACCTAAAAAGATATTCTGCAGAAGAGAGATCATCACGATTAAAAAAAAAAATGTGTTAACTCGTGTCTCAAATACAGTGTTCCTATTGGTTTTATATTCTCTCGCCATCACGATTATTTTATGTGGCAATGGGTCACGCAAATGGTGAGCCACTCCCAAAATTAAGGTTCCCATCAATTTGTGATGGCTTTGTGGAAACAGCAATAGGCGAGGAACCCCGCATTTAAGTCCAGTGCGTGAGGAACCCAACAAGGAGGGTCGCGAGGCACCTGTAGTCGGCAGCGCACTCCCCAAGGGAGAAATGGTTGGCGAGGAACCCCTTACGCAATAAGGGTTCCCACCCATCTCTAACGAGGAACTGTCACTCATGCCAACAGTCAATGTCGAGGAACCTACCTTTTAGTAACAACCCCAAATTATTCCTGATTAAAACTACAGATACGATATGGGTTCCTCGACCACCAAACAGAAAGGTCTTGCAAGATATTTCTAAAAGTAACAAAAGATTTATTCGAATCAAATCTGCGCACCACAAAAAATCAAACCTGCTCAAATTAATTTTTGAACTATAATAAATGAAGCATCTGAGTTATTGACAAAAATTCTCAAGTCATACTAATTCTCGAGCAAAGATTTATTATTAAGCCAATAAAAAAAAAACCTTTTCCAATCACGCGTTTGGTTGCTCGACAGTTGTATATATGAGAGACCCACGTTTCTTGAACAGAATACCCTCAGAAAAGAGATTGTCTCGTCACATCATATATCTGATGTATATTTGTGTAGACCCAATTCACAAATGGACACTGTTGCTCGACATCATATATCTGAGAAGACATTCAAATTTTCTTTTGAAGCACAACATACCAAAGGTCGAAGGAGATCTGCCCCTCAAGGACGAACGATACTCGAGAGGACCAGGTTTTATTTGCTATTTCGCAGAAAGAGATAAGATGGGGTTATCCCAGTAGGAAGTTTTCAAACAACTGTCCTCGCAACAACATTTTTTTGGGAAGAAATTTCCTCTCTCGTACTACCGCTAGCGTGCGTGTGCAAGAGTTTGGAGTTGTTCAGGAAAAAAAAACCCTCTCTCAACACAAAAGGACGAGGAGGTCCAGAGATTGCTAAAAAAAAAAAGAATACCTAGATGGGTTCCTCGCCCATAGGGTTTGTCACCCTTAAATTCAGAGGTGCCAACTCACAACGTATTGAGCTTCGATTGCTCCATTTCATAAATCAAGATTCCAAGTATCTCCAATCTAGTATGGTCGCTTGGTTTCTCAAATCTAGATGAAAAAAATTTGAGATATGGAAAATCTATTCACCTAAGCCTCACGTTAGCTCTAATCCGCCCATAAAAAAAGGGGGGATGGGGGTGAGCAAGAAACTGGCAGATCCCCCTATCTCACACACGACCACGCCTTGGGCTTTAGAGCTTGTAATAGCGTAATAGAAAATGAAAAGAAGGGGCGAGAGGGTTTTCTTCAGCGTGCGAGGAACCCAACAGCAACAGGTATTTTTTTTAAGAAGACGAGGAACCCAAGATAAGGAACCCAACAGCTGTCTTCTCACAATATATTTCTAAAAGCTACAAAAGAAATATCAAGGGTTTACAAAATTAAGTGTGCGAGGAACCCACTATGAACCCAGTATAAAAAAATATATATATATTTATATATATATATTAGTAGCACAAAAATGTATTGGAGCGAGACACTCTAATTTCCTACCAGTCTCTCGAAGCATGATTCTTTTATCAACTTGTCTACTTTATTGGATGTAAATGAAAAAATCTGGGGTTCTAAGAAATGCACAAACAATCCCCCCTGTTTCGAATAAGGGCAAACAATTTTAAAAGTTGAGTTTAAAAATAGCCCTCTCGTCTATTTTATGACATTTTATAAAATATATATTGAAAAAGGGTACATCACTCCACTTGTTGTTATAAAAAAGTAAGGGATTGCCCAAATATAGCCCTCATATTTTTTGGTATTATAACATGAAAGATATGATAAGATAAGTGTCTTGGCAAGTGCCATCTGTTTAAAAGAGTAGTTTTCCACGAAAGTCATTTGTCCTTTATTAAGACAGTTGTCTTCCTCAAAACTAAGACTAGATTGGTATGTTTATTACCCATTGCTCGAAATATAAGCGAGACACCCATAGAATATGAAGTACCATGTATCGCGCAAGATAATTGATATAATAATAAAATTATTATTATTGTTCAATAATTGTGATACTTTGGAATTTCTCAAGTTGTATCCTCGAAATACTGTATGTGATTAACTTCACATAATATTATCAGTTGATTTAAAATGCAGGGTAAAACGAAAAGAAACCCCAGTACATATAATTGTGATTTTCTCAATATAAACTTTCTAGAATAATATAAGTGTTCTTTTTATAAGAAAGTATCACAAATAAGGATTGCTTGAATTTACAATCCATATGTATATGCTTTTAAGTTCACATAAAAAATAGGGGTTGCTTGAATTTATGACCCGAGCGTTTATGTGACCAGGGGTTTCTCAAATTTACAAACTAAGTTTGTACACTTGAGTGCACAAGAATAGTGTTGCCCAAACTCATAACCCCCATATTTGCGTGTTTTAACAAAGTTTGTTCTGGGAATATTCATATTTTGATCGATAATCCTAAAATCCTCAAATTTATTGTCATAATAGTTCATGTGAGTAATTTCACATTTCATTAATGTTAAATAGTTTGAATAAGAATAATTCATTATGTGAAGAAAGATAAGATCCCTTAATCCTTCACTCAAGCATAAATATAAGGTACGACAGTTTAGTACCTCATGCTCCAAGGGTAACGGAGCGCTCATCATATTGAGCAACTGTTAAATATAATTATAAGGTACGACAATTTAGTACCTAAGGCTCTAAGGGCACCGGAGCGCTCACAATATTGAGCAACTGCCAAGCATAAGTATATGTGCGACAGTTTAGCACCTAAAGCTCCAAAGGCACCGGAGCGCTCACAGTATAGAGCAAGTGTCAAATATAAATATAAGGTACGACAGTTTAGTACCTAAGACTCCAAGGGCATAGGAGCGCTCACAGTCTTGAGCAACTGCCAACTATAAGTATAAGGTACGACAGTTTAGCACCTAAGGCTCCAAGGGCACCGGAGCGCTCACAGTCTTGAGCAAGTGCCAAATATAAATATAAGGTACGACAGTTTAGTACCTATGGCTCCAAGGGCATCGGAGCGCTCACAGTCTTGAGCAACTGCCAAGTATAAATATAAGGTACGAAAGTTTAGTACCTAAGGCTCCAAGGGCACCGGAGCGCTCACAGTCTTGAGTAAGGGCCAAATATAAATATAAGGTGTTCCAGATGAGCACCTTAGGCTCTAAGGGCACTGGAGTGCTCACAATCTTGAGCAAGTGCCAAATATAAATATAAATATAAGGTACGACAGTTTAGTACCTAAGGCTCCAAGGGCATCGGAGCGCTCACAATATTGAGCAAATGCCAAGTATAAATATAAGGTACGAAAGTTTAGTACCTAAGGCTCCAAGGGCATCGGAGCGCTCACGGTATTGAGCAAATGCCAAGTATAAACGTAAGGCTCCAAGGGCGCCGAAACGCTCACAGTATTGAGCAAATGCCAAGTATAAACGTAAGGCTCCAAGGGAACCGGAACGCTCACAGTCTTGAGCAAGTGCCAAGTATAAATATAAGGTGCGCCAGCTGAGAACCTAAGACTCTAAGGGAACCGGAGCGCTCATAGTCTTGAGCAAGCGTCAAGTACAAATATAAGGTGCGACAGTTTAGCACCTAAGACTCTAAGGGCACCGGATTGCTCACAGTCTTGAGCAACTGCCAAGTATAAATAAAAGGTACGACAGTTTCGCGCACAAGTCTCTCGATATTACAAGACACTTCTGCACGAGGGGGCTAATATTAAGAAGTCCTCAAGCAAGTGAACAAATAGTAAAATAGCTTGGAGTGTGGGGATCCACTTATAGTGGCTCCACCTGCCCAAGATTGTAAGTTTGGCAGAAAATAGCCTAGGGCGAGGGGATCCACCTTGAGTGCCCTCTCTTCCCAAACTCGATGCTACAGAAAAGAACTCAGGGCGAGGGGCTCACCGCGAGCAGCCCTTCCGCCCAAGATAGAAGGCCACAGAAAAAGGCCAAGGGCGAGGGGCTCACCGCGAGCAACCCCTCCGCCCAAGATAGAAGGCCACAGAAAAAGGCCAAGGGCGAGGGGCTCACCGCGAGCAACCCCTCCGCCCAAGATAGAAGGCCATAGAAGAAGGCCAAGGGCGAGGGGCTCACCGCGAGTAACCCCTCCGCCCAAGATGGAAGGCCGCAGAAGAAGGACAAGGTGAGGAGCTCACCGCGAGCAGCCATTCCGCCCAAGATAGAAGGCCATAGAAAAAGGCCAAGGGCGAGGGGCTCACCGCGAGCAACCCCTCCGCCCAAGATAAAAGGCCACAGAAAAAGGCCAAGGGCGAGGGGCTCACCGCGAGCAACCCCTCCACCCAAGATAGAAGGCCACAGAAGAAGGCCAAGGGCGAGGGGCTCATCGCGAGTAACCCCTCCGCCCAAGATGGAAGGCCGCAGAAGAAGGCCAAGGGCGAGGGGCTCACCGCGAGCAACCCCTCCGCCCAAGATAGAAGGCCACAGAAAAAGGCCAAGGGCGAGGGGCTCACCGCGAGTAACCCCTCCGCCCAAGATAAAAGGCCATAGAAGAAGGCCAAGGGCGAGGGGCTCACCGCGAGTAACCCCTCCGCCCAAGATAGAAGGCCACAGAAGAAGGCCAATGGCGAGGGGCTCACCGTGAGTAACCCTTCCCCCCAAGATAGAAGGCCACAGAAAAAGGCCAAGGGCGAGGGGCTCACCGCGAGTAACCCCACCGCCCAAGATAGAAGGCCACAGAAAAAGGCCAAGGGCGAGGGGCTCACCGCGAGCAACCCCTCCGCCCAAGATAGAAGGCCACAGAAGAAGGCCAAGGGAGAGGGCTCACCGCGAGTAACCCCTCCGCCCAAGATGGAAGGCCGCAGAAGAAGGCCAAGGTGAGGGGCTCACCGCGAGCAGCCCTTCCGCCCAAGATAGAAGGCCGCAGAAAAAGGCCAAGGGCGAGGGGCTCACCGCGAGCAACCCCTCCGCCCAAGATAGAAGGCCAGAGAAAAAGGCCAAGGGCGAGGGGCTCACCGCGAGCAACCCCTCCGCCCAAGATAGAAGGCCACAGAAGAAGGCCAAGGGCGAGGGGCTCACCGCGAGCAACCCCTCCGCCCAAGATAGAAGGCCACAGAAGAAGGCCAAGGGCGAGGGGCTCACCGCGAGTAACCCCTCCGCCCAAGATGGAAGGCCGCAGAAGAAGGCCAAGGGCGAGGGGCTCACCGCGAGAAACCCCTCCGCCCAAGATAGAAGGCCACAGAAAAAGTCCAAGGGCGAGGGGCTCATCGCGAGCAACCCCTCCGCCCAAGATAGAAGGCCACAGAAGAAGGCCAAGGGCGAGGGGCTCACCGCGAGTAACCCCTCCGCACAAGATAGAAGGCCACAGAAGAAGGCCAATGGCGAGGGGCTCACCGTGAGTAACCCCTCCGCCCAAGATAGAAGGCCACAGAAGAAGGCCAAGGGCGAGGGGCTCACCGCGAGCAACCCTTCTGCCCAAGATGGAAGGCCAAGGGCGAGGGGCCCGTCGCGAGCAACCCCTCCGCCCAAGATAGAAGGCCACAGAAGAAGGCCAAGGGCGAAGGGCTCACCGCGAGCAACCCTTCTGCCCAAGATGGAAGGCCGCAGAAGAAGGCCAAGGGCGAGGGGCCCGTCGCGAGCAACCCCTCCTCCCAAGAAGAAGGTCGCAGAAGAAGGCCAAGGGCGAGGGGCTCACGGCGAGAAACCCATCCTCCCAAGATGGAAGGCCACAGAAGAAGGCCAAGGGCGAGGGCTCACCACGAGCTACCCCTCTGCCCAAGATAGAAGGCCACAGAAAAAGGCCAATGGCGAGGGGCTCACCGCGAGTTACCCCTCCGCCCAAGATAGAAGGCCACAGAAGAAAGGCCAAGGGCGAGAGGCTCACCGCGACCAACCCTTCCACCCAAGATAGAAGGCCACAGAAGAAGGCCAAGGGTGAGGGGCTCACGGCGCGCAACCCCTCCGCCCTAAAAAAAAAAAAAAAAAATGCCACAAAAGCAGGCCAAAACGAGGGGCTCACCGCAAGTAACCCCTCCGCCCAAGTTGATACCCAGATAAGGATGTCCACTATAAGTAGCCTCATCTACAAAACTTGGGATGAAGTGACAGGACATTTAATGACCCTAAGGGGGAATGATGAAGGAATCCTAAGGACCCCCCCCCCCCAAAAAAAAAAAAAAACCAGATTTATGGCGTACAAAGTTTTTTTAGTCTACCCAACCAAAAAATCTTTGCACGAGGGGCTAATGTAGAAGGGTGTCTACCTATAAAAAAGTAAAAATATTATTTTATTAGAAATACTGAGAAGAAACCCAGGGTCCCGACAGAAACTCATATTGAGCAGGAAACCCCCGGGGTCTCGGTAGAAACCCATATTGATCAGGAACCCCCCCGGGGTCCCGGCACAAACTCATATTGGGCAGGAACCCCCCAGGGTCCCGACAAAAACTTATATTAAGAAGGAACCCACCTAGGGTCCCGACAGAAACTCATAATTGAGAAGGAACCACCCCAGGGTCCCGACAGAAACTCATATTCAGCAAGAACCCCTAGCGCCACTTCGAGCGTCGGCGCCACTTCGAGCGTCGGCGTCGCGACAAGGGTCGGCGCCGCCTCACATGTCAGCGCCGATTCAAGCATCAGCGCTACCTCAGGCGTCACCACCACTTCAAGCATCGGCGCCACTTCGAGCGTCGGCGCCACTTCGAGCGTCGGCGCCACTTCGAGCGTCGGCGCCGCGACAAGGGTCGGCGCCGCCTCACATGTAAGCGCCGATTCAAGCATCAGCGCTACCTCAGGCGTCAGCACCACTTCAAGCATCGGTGCCACTTCGAGCGTCGGCGCCACTCCGAGCGTCGGTGCCGCGACAAGGGTCGGCGCCGCCTCACATGCCAGCGCCGATTCGAGCGTCGGCTCCACTTCGAGCGTCGGCGCCGCGACAAGGGTCGGCGCCGCCTCACATGTCAGCGCCAATTCAAGCATCAGCGCTACCTCAGGCGTCAGCACCACTTCAAGCATCGGCGCCACTTCGAGCGTCGGCGCCGCCTCACATGCCAGCGCCGATTCAAGCATCAACGCCACTTCGAGCGTCGGTGCCACTTCGAGCATCGGTGCCACCTCACATGTCAGCGCCGATTCAAGCATCAGCGCTACCTCAGGCGTCAGCACCACTTCAAGCATCAGCGCCACTTCGAGTGTCGATGCCGCTGCAAGCGTCGGAACCGCATCACGTGTCGACGTCACTGCAAGGCTCAACGCCACTCCAAGGGTCACTGCAGAAATGTTATTCGAGAAGTGTTGTTACAGGGGTTTCGGCAGAAACTCATATTGAGGGAGTAGCTATCACAAGAAACTCCTCATCATGAAACATCAGTCTCTAAATGAACAACATCACTAACACTTTACTTTCTTGTACAGGTTGCCTAGTCGAGCAAGCAGGGCTCGAACAGGCGCGTTGGGACCTCCTGGGAGTTTTGGCTTGGAGGATAAGGGACAAGGTATGTTGAGCAAGCTCAACCACTTAGCACTAGAGGATTGAGAGAATACTAGTAGGAGACCCTAGGGTCACCTAGTCCTCACACACCTCACACTTAGTCACAAGTGAAGTGAGCAGCCAAAGGGCTAGCTGCTCACGAGAAAAGAACTGTTTATAAAATGATTTTAAAGGAGAAGGTCCTCTAAACCCCTCTCAAGAAAAATTATTTTAGAAGGGGGTCCTCGAGACCCCCCTCAAGCTTGCAAATATTTTAGAGGAGGTGGTCCTCGAGACGCCCCCTCAAGTTTACAAAGTTTGTATCAAAGTTACCGTTTCAAAAGATATTTAGCAAATCAGATATTTTGTCTCCATTAGAAGACATACTTGCTTTTGAACTTTGGTCAGCGTCAGGGGGCATCTGCCAGAGGGGACAGGCAGACCTGCCTGCAGGTAGGGACAAATAGTACACTGCAGACTTTGTCCCTCACCAACCCTCTAAGTTTTGGCGCCAAAAGTGCCAACCCAGCCTTAGTGCCCAAGTATAAATAGGACCCCTGGGCAAGGTCATGGGGACGATAGATGAATAGACGATAGAAATTGCACTGTTACTCTGCTAAAATATCACCAGACCTACCTAGTATTCTCTCCCTGCTCATTCTCTTAGTGCTGAGTGCCTTGTTCCTTCACTCCCCACTGACAGCCATCACTCTCAGGTGTTTCCCTTGAGAAAATTTCTATTTTTGCTGTGAAAGTTCATCTTCTTGCAGGGAGTGAGTTGAAGCTTGAGTTCCATTGTTACCAGAAGGAGAAGTTTTCTTCAGAAGCTGAACCAGGAGACCTTGAAGACTTGCAGACAGCGTCCATTAGAGTGGGTCACGCCTCACCCTTTCCAGTTATTCATAGACCCCAGTCTCACTACCCTCCTACAGTTCCATGCTCCCAAGGTATGAATGCAAATATGTATATATAGGAGTTTGGAAAAAAGTTTGTTGGGTGTTAGGTTTAATAAAAACTGTGTTTTACTTTCAGATAAAATTTAATTAGAACTTTAAAATAAAGTATATAAAGTTTCTGGACCAAAAATCGAATTTTATAAAAATTTCTGGAAGTCGTTCGAAATGTCGTTCGAACGAGTTTTTCGTTCGAACCAGGTTTCGTTCGAACGAGTTTGCCAACGAGTCTAAACTGGTCCGTCGTTCGAAATTTCGTTTGAACGAGAAAGTTCGTTCTAACGAGGTTTCCAACGAGATTCTAACGAAGTCCTTACTGGTGCGTCGTTAGAAGTCTCGTTCGAACGAACTGCTAGGCGGGAACAGTTTTTGGCAGTTTTTCACCCACTTCCCCACTTGGTTTTTAACCAACTTTTTCAGACTTTATTATGTGCGGGAATAACATTTTCCAATCTAACTTTTCCATCCTAGTTTATCTCTTAGAGAGAGTTTTGAGAGCAAAATGGTTTTAGGAAAATGTTCATGTTTTGAGTGTTAAATTTCAAAGAGAAATTAACCCACCACTCTAGTTTTACACCCAAATGAGTTTATTCCAAGTTCTCATATACATATAACTTGCTTGGAGTTTTGGCACCGGTTTATCTCTAACTAATCGAAGAAGAGAAGTTTCGAGTTTTGCTTCTACCTCCCACAAAGAAAGAAGAAGTGTTTTATGTGATTTTACCCGTTTGAAGAAAGGCTTCATGTACGGGTGACGGTTACCATATAAAGTCCTATCGGTGGATTCCGAGACCGCGGTGGTGTTCCAAGGTTATCCGCTAGGAAGAGGTGTCTACAAGAAGAAGCGTCGGGGCTTGAGAGGGATCGAGTCGTGTGTTGTAAGTCTTTTGTCTTGTACTTGTAATTCCGTATCTAGTGGATTTGTGGCTAGGGCCGTCTGAGGTTGTTTCCCGTCTTGGGTTTTTCCTCGTACATCGCGGCTTAGTGTGATTGGTTTATTTTATCTTGCTTTAATAATTTAGAACGCATGCTTAGAATAATTCAAGATAAAATTTGGTTTAAATCATCGCACTCAATTTAATTTGGGACATATATTAAATATTGGGTATGGTTTATTTAATTCAAGTCATTTGCTAAAATTTGGTTTCGCCTAACTTGCTAATATTGATAAATATGACTTAGGCAAATTCTAGGACTTGGATTAATTAATAGGTTTAAGTGAATATATTAATTGATTAATTTTTTGCTTCACTTGGTGTAATTTTAATTTGTTTGAGAAATTAAAATTTGTTTGTTTATTTTGTGAAACATCTTACGCTTCCGCATCGTGTTCGTTTTACACATAAAAGGAGATTAAGCTTAAGTGCTTTTCAATCTTCCTATGCTCAGACCCTTATATCCGCTTTTAGAAACCTTTGCAAAATTAGGCAGATAGAGCGTGCCTAAGATGAAGCTCATAGGGATGAGGCCTTCCCCCTCTTACCTATCGTTCCTCCTCCTCTTAAGATAATTTACCCTAATCCATCCGTGGTTGTTGAGACATCCTAGGGTCCAATTTATCCCTCTCCAATGTCTAAATTAGAGTCATCCACCTCAAACCCTATGTCTGTGGATTCTTTTCAAGAGGCCATGGATTTCTCTATAAGGCAAGATCAGGCCCCTGACCAAGCTGAGGTCTCTAGCCGTGCCTCGTCCCATAATGGCACTAAATCTTCTCGCACTTCCTCTGATGTTGAGATTGCAGGGCTGAGTGTGGCCTTTCCTCCCATTACTGATGCCATTCCTCTGTCGGCCGCTACAGAGGATGACTTTGCTCAGAGGTTCCCTATCAGTGGTTCTACACCTGTTCAGGCCGATGTTGGCATGGATGAGGATGATGGTCATGAGAGTTACATAAACACCTTGGAGGCAGCCGAGATAGAGAGCACAGTCATAGAGTATGACCTCTTAGCCTTTAGGCACCTCTACTCCATAGGTCTTTCTATCAAACTTAGGAGGCCTCAGAAAGATGAGGGGGCTTTTAGCGGCCGAGATGGGGAGATCTGCATGTATGAGCAGATGTTTAAGTTAGGATTCCATCTCCCCATCCATCCAACAATCAGGTCCATCCTATACCATATCAACTTAGCCCCTTCGTAGTTATCTCCCAATGCTTGGAGGGTGATAATTGGGGCTATTGACCTCTGGAAGGTAGTCCATCACTCAGACCTTCTAGTTAGGGTCTTCACTGGGTGTTATATCCCTTCCTCTGCGAGGAGCCACCTCGGCTACTTCCACTTCCTAGCTAGGAAGTCTAACAAGAAGATGTTGCTCGCTACCCATACCTCGAACCACAACTGGAAGCCACGATACATTTTTGTCTCAGGGGCTTGGGAATTTGGGGCACATTCCTCCTCTTCCTCGTCTAATCCGAGGACACCCCTGAGGTGGGAAAAAGTGTCCCTTGCTACCAAGGTCGACCCTGGGTTGAGTCAGGAGAACTTACAAAAGGTTAAAGATCTTCAAGAGCAGGGGGGGACATAGTTGGTTGGTCAAATACGAACATTTGATGACCCCATACTACCTCTCTGAGACTGGCCTTGGGGGGAGTCCTCTGACTGAGCTCTGTAAGTGCTTATTTTTCCACAAGTTCTACCTCTAATTATATAATAGCTCTAATCTTCTAACTCAGGCCTTTACTTTTACAGAACGCCCCGAAGGCATTTCAGACGATATCTGGGAGATGTCGGCCCCAAGTCTTATGAAATTGGTGAAGAAAATAGGCTTGAATGCACCTCCTCCTCCACCAAAATAGAATGTCGGCACGTCTAAGGCCAACACTACAAGGAAGAGGAAAACCACTGTTGTTGCCCCTGAGGATCAGAGGCAAAGTAAAGTTCAAAAATGCATCCCAATATCCTCTGATGACGCATTGGCTGCTCGTCTGGAGCAGCTGAAAATCAGTGATAGCCTGATAGGCCATAGTATGCAGGCATTGGATGCCATCGGCTCTGCTATAACCGATGCTGACAAATGCTTCTATTGCTCAATGGATACTCCCCTGCTGGCTAAGTTTTGCCTTCATAGGTCTATCTAGGTAAGACTTGAATTTGAATTTGAATTTGAATTTGAATTTGATATAGTGTAACCTCTACTTTGAATTTGAACTCATACGTCTGATTCTTAATTTGCATGGCATCCTTACTATGCACGAGTTTGTCAACTGGACTCTGAAGAAGTTGCCCCTGATCGATAAAGGGAAAGAGGCCGAGAAAGTGTAAGACTCTCTGAATGCTGAAGTGGACCGTCTGAAGACTGCCTTTGCAGGGTCTGACTAGAAGGTTAAGCACCTGGAGAAAGAAGGTTAAGAGGGTACTTTAGATTATAGATGGAGGCGTAACCCCTGTTTGAGTATGGTAATGATAATCTAATTGGCCAAAGCCTTGGATTAACAATAGAACATCCAGAAACAAGTTTTAACGAAGAAAAGACTTAGTTTAGACTCACAAAACTCTCGTGTATGACCCAGGATATAGTAATGAACCTTAGAAGTAGCTTAGCCAGAGGGAGAGAGAAGTAAGCACCCTAGATACACCCTGGTAGGAAGGTAGAAACACATCCAACACCCTCAAGAAATCTCTGTCAAGTATTAAAAGCTCCGTAATAAATAACAATGGTGAGTGAGTAAACCCTCTGGTTTTTGTAATAACTCTCTCTCTCTTATGTGTATCTCTATCAATAACTCCCGAGTTCTCAAAAGGATCATCCCTTACTCAAAGGTGGTTAGGGTCCTTAAATAGCCCCCCCCCCCCCCCTCCCCACACACACACCACCCCGAGGCAACTCAGTTATTAAAGACTATGAAAGACATCCCTCATGCTTTATGTCACAACATTAAATGCCTAATGCACTAGTTGTCTCCACGTCATAAACATTAAATGCCAAGACATGCCTTTTGCCTAACTACTGTGTGTCAGGGGGCTGTTGTCGCAGAGGTGGCTCACCAACTGCCTGACAGCCCCAAATACCACGGTGGTTTACTCAAGTGCATGTATGACATTGTTTGGCTGGCTAGTGACATGACCTACAGTAGATGTGACATTAAGTAGAGGGTTGTTTGGTTCACAATTCGACGCCCGATGGAACTCAAAGCTTCTCTGCCTGAGGTTCCACGGTCAGGGTCCTTCGGTGTTTTACCAGGTCTATCTAAGATGGTTAGGAGAAACTCCAACGGTACCTCACTTCTCAATCCTCCAAACCAAGTCCCTCTAAAGTTCCCACGGTGAGGTCGTTTGATAGAGCATGAAAGCTCTCCCAGGCCCTTCCAAGCCTAGTCTCTCGCGAGTACCGTTTGACCTCACACGGATTCATTATTCTCGTTACATCAGTACAATTGTTATAGCTCATAGACGACATAAACAAAGATACAATATGACTAAGTAATCAAATAAGCTAAAGTATGAGTTGCCATGCCAAGTTGCCACGCTTGAACTGCCTCGCTTGAGCTGCCATGCTGTCTTACTCCCAAACATTGTTGCTAATAGGTGGATTATCCCTAATCTCAGGATTACCTTCAAGCCCCCTCTATAAACCTAATGGCCAATTATTAGCATATATTCATTTTTATTCCCATTCAATACTTTTCAGGATCTTTTAAAAATCTTTGGACCCCGGATAATTAAAATTCCTCAATTTTTTAGGTCTAATTGAGTTGCAAAGGATAGATGTGTATCTTTTGTAGCCCTTCACCGTTTATAAAATTCACACAAACTTACGGCAAAATGGTAAAAAAAATGCACACCTTTTATTATCCTATTTTATTGCATTTGATTTGTTTTAATAGACAGAATTGAGATGAAAACACGTAACCAACATGTGATTTGTCAAGAAAAAACATCAAACAAATCCGTGCATGTGTGCAATAAAGTATAAAGTGAGTCAAACATGTAAGTAGAAACACTATTTCATCTCAAAGACTCCAAACTATGTAAAGCACATGAATATGGCATATTATCTCAATTCTCTATAAAACAGTCACAGGGATATGGCATGAAGTTGTGACTTGGTAATCCTAAGTGTACATTCATATACGGTGCAAACAAAATACAAAACTTTTTTTGGATTTTTCAAAATTTTTCTAAAATAAAAGGAAAATTTTTTTGTATTTTTCAAACACTATTCAGAGACAACCCAGCAGTACCAATAACATATATCAGGAAGAAAGAGGGACTGCAAATAAAATTCCAGGGGTCGTTCGAACGAGATGCCATGTCATTCGAACGACAGACGATCTTGTTCGAGCGAGATGAATTCTCATTAGAAGAAGAAAAACACAAATTTCCGAGATTATCCAGAATAACATGCAGTTTTGTCCAGTGAGAAAATTTTATAAAAAAATAGTTCCTAGAATGGGCAAACAGATATAAAACAGTGCTAAAATAGTACCAAAAAAATAAGAAAAGCAAATAAAAATGCTAACTAAAATAAAACAAATGTTACACACTAGCAATAGGCAAATATGTCATCATGTAAATCACCCTATGCTAGCAAACATGTCTAGACCTCAACCGGGAAGTGTGGTGGATTTTTCCAAAGATGGTGACATCATTTGAACCAACTCCATCAGATCATGTGTAGTCTTGACCAAAAACTTTACGTTCTCACGAATATGTGAAAACTCTCTACCATTATGTGCAAGAAAGTATAATGACTTGGTGCATGTGCGTGAACATGTGAAGTGGCATGATGTGGCATGAACCCCAACTTAGAACAAAACTCCCTAAGGAGTCCTCGCTTTCTGCAATGGGAGCAAACATAAACCGGTATAGGAAGTAATTTATCCAAAATTTTGGGATGAGTTTTCCTATACGAACACCCATGAGAATCACTCACCAAAGTGGAAATAGGCTCGGGTGCATTAATAGTAGTGGAAGCACCGTCATGACTTTTTCCAACATACTCACCATCATTCAAAAAGGGATAGGGAACCATCTTATCAACCTTCTCAGATGCGTTCTCTAAAGAGACTTGGGCTTCCCGTGAATGCTCGAGATCATCCTCGAGATGGGATATACGTGTCATCAGACTAGGCACTGTATTGGTCAAGTCATATGTTTCCCTTTTTAGTTCATCATTCTCTTCCTTCAACTCATAAATCCGAAGACCTAGACCCCTATTTGATCTTTTTGTTTTCATGGCCTCGATAAACAACTCTCTAAAGGCTTTTCAAAGCTCATTTTCATCTTCGTTCTCACCCTCACTCTCATCTTCATTCGACTTATCATCGACGCTCTCAGGGATGCTATCATCGTGGGACAAAGTGGAGGTATTCACACGACTAGTAAAGGAAACAGTCATCCCTTGTACTAAATCTTTTTCGGACTCATCGTCCTCCTCTTTCTATTCTCCCTCACTGTCGCTTAGGTTAGCGGGCATGGCAACTTTCTTGCCCTCTCTCCTAAGTCTATTGGGACACTCAAATGACTTGTGCCCATTCCCATCACACTCAAAACATATTATCTTCTCAAGGTTATCCTCACTCTCTTTTTCTTTCTCATCACTTTCTTTGGCCTTGTCTTGCTTTTTGTATTTCACTTTTTATTTGCATTTCTTTGTTTTGAAAACTGGAGATATTTTTTGAAATTTTTGGAAAGTAGGGCCATGTGAGAGTCGTCATCAAATTCATATTCACATACACTTTCCTTATTTTTTTCTCTCTCTTCTTTTATCCTCACTGGATCTCGAATGTGTCCTAAGTGCAACACCTTTAGGCTTAACAGTTTGGGGAAACATATCTAACTCGTACGTCTGAAGATCACCTACCAACTCTTCTAACTTAAGTGTGCTCAAATTCCCCGTCGAGTTTAAAACAATGACTTTTGGAATAAAACGTTGTGTAAGAGATCTCAAAATCTTTTTCACAACCCCCGTGTTATCAATTGCCTCACCCAAATTAAAGCTAGTGTTCATAAAACTCGACAAAAGTCTCAGACTCTGACATAGTGAGTGTCTCAAATTGAGTGGCAAGATTTTTCAACTTAGATTCTTTAACAGCGGTGGTACCCTCATGTGTCAATGTTAAAATATCCCATGCCTCTTTAGACATGGTGCACGTCATAATTTGGTGAAACTCTTCGGGAGTGACGGCTCCAAAGATAGCACTCAAACCACGTGAATTAAAATTAGACAATTTAAAATCGTCCTCAATCGAGTTTGACACAGGTTTTAAAGAGGTAGTGTTCTCAACAGTAACGGTGGGAGGAGACCAAACATTTTCAACCAACAACCAAACGCGCTAATCTATAGATTTTAAAGTAGATTTCAGGCGAGCTTTCCAATAGGCAAAATTATTGTTGTCAAAAGTAGGTACCCGATTATGTAAGTGATCCATCAAGGTTTAAAAGAATAGATATCACAAAAACTTATGCGAAAAATAGGAATTCACAGTAAGATAGTGAAACCTGCTTTGATACCAGTTTGTAAACGCGGTGTGATACCAATTGATTTAATTCGCAAATTCACTAATTTAATTAGGTAACTCAGATTTAACAAAACCAAATTCAAATTAAAATCAGTCCATGT
This sequence comes from Sambucus nigra, assembly GCA_949130495.1. Classification (NCBI taxonomy): domain Eukaryota; kingdom Viridiplantae; phylum Streptophyta; class Magnoliopsida; order Dipsacales; family Adoxaceae; genus Sambucus; species Sambucus nigra. The sequence goes on along the minus strand of OX422219.1, from coordinate 10,283,160 downwards.
GCGTTCAAGTGTAAATGAAAATAGGTAAGCAAGTGACACAGTAATTCAGGAAAAATCCCCTCGGGGCAAAACCTTTTATATTTTAGAATTTTGTCAAGGTTACATGACCATTAACTTACATACAACTTCCCTCAAGCGTAATACACGATGTCTATGTCAAACCTTTAAAGCTTCGACTAGAACTCAGCAGTGGCTTACTTGCAGCCGTACTAATTTGGACACGTAGCCCAGACATGTATTCTTGATTCTTTGTAGGATATCCCTCCATAATAGCTCTCGGCTCTCCAGTTGTAGAGTTCTTCTCATAAAAGTTGAAATTTAGGCAAAGTATGGTTTGGGTTCCACAAATCAACTCACAAAAAATAAACTCTCTGGGATTTGAGAATTATGAAAACAAATTTGAACCCTCAAAATTGTGTTGGAGAAAAGTAAAACTCTCAAAATCGTATTCTGATCAAAACAAAATTGTCTCCACATGAAATACAGAACCCTTAAACCTTATTTATAAAATCTTTTAAGAAAGTGACGTGTCAGGTAAAAATACTTCTCGTTTGAATGAACTGACATGTCGTTCGAACAACATCTGGTTTCGTTCAAAAGAGATAGGATCTCGTTTGAACGATCAAGAACGGATCTCGAGATTCATTTTATAGAGTTTTAAAACATTTGGACACTTAGAAACTAACACTCTTACGAATCTGAGAACAGTTATAAAAAAACTTTATGATAAAAATGTTTTTTGAAAAGATAAAAATCCATTTAAACTAATTCAAAATTCATTTTTTATAATAGGAAAAATATTTTAATTTTTATACAAAATCCCAACTTTGTTATTTAAAAAGTAAATGGAACTTAACCAATTTACCAAGTTCGCCCTTGTTGGGCATGATTGTTGAAGATGACTTGAAATTCGGATCGTCGATTGTAGATGTGCATTTTCCAATGCTTCGACAAACTTGTAGCGGTATACGGCATACTAAATGTGACGGACAATGTCCATACATGAGAGTACCTAAAATTGTTTTTAAATGTTGGTCTTGTTCTACTGGATTTTGAGAATAAACAAGAATATTGTCAATGAAAAAGATAATGAATTGTTCAATAAAATACCTAAAGATTCTATGCATTAGATCCATAAAATCTACGGGTGCATCGGTTAACCCAAATGACATTACTATAAATTCGAAATGCCCATAATGAGTTTGAAAATCAGTTTTGGAATATTTTCTTCTCTAAATTGCAATTCATGGTAACCTAAACGTAAGTCTATTTTATCAAAAACCCTTGCTCCTAGACGTGGATCAAATATATCGCCTATTCGGGGTAACTGATACTTATTCTTAATAGTTACTGAGTTTAGTTTACGATAGTCTATGCATAATCTAAAACGCCCATCATGTCTTTTGACAAATAATATCGGAGCTCCCCAAGGAGATGAACTTAGTCGAATAAAACCTTTTTTAAGGTCGCCTAATTAGGTACGGAGTTCTCGAAGTTCTAAAGGAGTTATTCGATAGGGAGGTATCGAAATATGAAATGTATTTGGATAAAGATTGATAGTAAACTCTATTTCTCAGGAAAGGGGTAATCCTGGTAATTCTTCGGGAAAAACATATTTAAATTGTTCCAAAAGGTTTGGAATTAAAGAAGATATTTAAATTTGGAAACTTGATGGTTCGGACGGATCTGATCCTTGAAATACAAAAGAATAATTATCGTCATTTCGAAAATAAATTTTCTTCGCATGACAATCGATATAAGCATGATGTCTTGACATAACATCCATTTCTTTTTTTATATTAAAACCACAAATCTCTAAAATTATCAAATTAACAAGGAGTGTTACTAAATAAAGTTGAATTCTACAATTGATATAACCTTGTGTTGGTGTATTGATTTCACCTGTTGGTAATCTAATGTTTAATGGACCAGTTAAATATGTAGGTAGTAATTATAATAATTTATCTAGTCTAAGACTGGTAAAGGAATCTATTGAGCCTAAATCAAATAAAACATGTGCAAGAATATGTTGGAAAAATATCATAACTTTTATCCCGTCATGGGAGTTTCGTGTAGGCAGTATTGCATAATTCTTTCCAAGACTCGGTATTGGCACAATTTCCTTAACAGGATTTGGGTTAGGTTAATTTTTGTTAGGACGACATTTTGGATTTTGTAAGGGGTTGTTTGGCTGATGTTGGATTATAACAGATCTTAACTTAGACATTGTGGTTGGATATGTCCTACTTCGTGACATTAATGACAACGAATCATTGAACGCATTGTGTTATGAAGGATCTGAGAGTAAGCTTTTCCCCTTGAATTGGGATAAAGTTGAGGTCGATATTGAGGTGGGGTTCTAATAACATGATTGTTGATGTAAAAAACTAAACTTGATCTAATTAATTAATCACAGATAATTATGAAATAAGAAATGAGACAAAGGATTTTTAAAGTGGTTCAGCCTTATGAAAATGGCATACGTCCACTGGTTTGTATTGCTTGGTGTTTTGCCATAATCTTGATGACGATCTCAAATGACCAATTACCCCGCTAATGGCAGATGTTACAACGTATTTATAGCCCTTAGGCTGTCAATATGAATAGATGATATGCCGTTATTTAATAGACATATACATATGTACATAATAAGAATGTTCATTGAATTCGATGTTGTCGTTTGATCTTCTTGGCTAGGTGCTCTGCACGCTGAGTAGTTCGGAATGTTGATTAGCTTGAAGTTGTGAGTTGTTTGGTGAATATATGTTTTTGCCACGTAAGATGACACGTCTCTTCATATAATTGGTCCACATCAACTAACTAATTTTTGTATCAACAAAAGCCCCCAATGTTTCACAGTTGAGGTTGAATATGAGAGTGTGGAACATTATGCCCAGAAGTTGCTCGGGTACAATTACCCAGTCTTGTTGGATTACAGATCTCCGATATTTGTGACATTTAATGATTTGAGCGCGAAATGGAAAAATTGTAAATATTTTGAATCTTCAACAGACGCTTGGGTATTCGCGTCTTTTTCATCATTTAGCCGCCGAAAATACAATCATTTTTTCTAGTAATCATTCCTTTCCTCGCTTCCCGATGCGGGGCATTTAAAAGCGATATAATCAAATCATCTTCCACTTTTTACTTCGAGACTTCTAAACTCTTTGTCTTCTCGCTCTATCTTTGTACTATCGCTCTTTTTGTCATCTGCCTTAGAAAATTTCTCAGTTTTCTGTAAGAATTCCTTCTTTCTTCTTCCTTCTTTCTTCTTTCTTTATTTTAGACATCATGGTTTATCTTATCGAATCCTTGGATAAGTTTTAGGATGATTTTGCAATTCCCTCTTGGGTTATTCTAAAGGAACCTCCTTGCCCTTCGAATTTATTTTCATTAGCTGACGGACACTGGTTTCCCTCCATTTTTGTAGCAGAATGTGGTTTTTCTTTCGCGCCTAATCCCATGTGTTTGGAGTTTTGCCAATATTTTGATATTGTTCCTGCAAGAGTTGCTCCAAATACATGGAGGATAATTAACGGCGTACATAGGTTGAACCAAATACATGGGACTCGCTTAGGAATTCCTGAAATTATGTATTGTTATAAATGGGTTACCAGTGACATTACTTTTTATTTAAAAACTAGGTTTTCAAATAGAGCTTTAGTGGTCAATCTTCCCCATGCTAATAGGGACTATTTTGATCATGGGGTTGTGATGAAAAATTGGCAACACCCCCCGTTAAAAGGAAAAGATGTGTACCAAGGTCCCAGATGTCAACTTTATGGCAATGGGATAGGTTGTTTTTAGTTTTCCATTTAGCTCTATTTTTGTTCGATAAAATGCGTCACTGACATGTATTTTTTGTTTGTTGCAGTTGACAGTAAAAGGAAACCTCCAAAAGAGAGTGACATAAATATAAAAAATTTGACACTTATCTGGGGTTTGAATCAATCCATCAATGGGGAGCACGTGAGGTCTGCTTCTTATTTACTGAAATACAATAACACTACTTCATCATTTATTGCTCGTCCTCTTGCCCCTCCTGTGGTAATCGATCTTGATCAATTACCAGCATCTCAAGCAAGCATAGGAGAATCTTCTTCAAACTTAGATACCTCTATTGCTGATATAATGAAGAAGAGGAAAGTTCCTGAGTTCTTCGCCAAGTCTGATCTTTGTACTGAAGGGATGAAGAAAAATAAAGACGATGTTCCTGCTGATGGAACTAAAAAGAAGGATGTTATTCCTCCTGCCAAAGATATTAGTATGAAGCCCCTTGTTGCCTTTAAAGAGGCAACACCTTTGATTAAAGTTGTTGTTTTGAAAGAGGCAGCTCCTTTGATTGAAGTTGCTCCTCTAAAGAGATTGAAAAGAGGCCTTACTGAGAAGACCACTGATTCGGCTGCCCAATATACTGGAGTTGGGATTTCGTCTTTGATGGCTAGTTATCCAATCACACTTACTCCTGTGTTAGCCAAGAGATTGATCAACTCGGGGACTCTTCCTTACTGTCAAGATGCTGCAACTTCAACTCCTCGGGACAAGGTTGTCGATGTGGCAGCCCAACTTCTTGCATCAGTAAGTGGCTATTATAGTTGCTCTTCTGTTTCTTTATTGTACTATTCATGTTCTGATTCGTGCCTTTCTTCCTTTTATAGTTTTTGGTGTTCTTCGACAATATCTTGGAAAAGGATGAAGCCATTAAAGATTCAGCCTCATCCAGTGGTGTAGAGGAAGCTCTTTCTAGGTTGTCCAACTCTTTGAAAGAGTCTCAGCAGAAGTACGAAGAAGACAAAGGTGCTTCGGAGAATAAAATTAAATTTTTCGAGTTAGCTTTACAACAAGCTAATACAGCTCGAGATCAAGTTATAAATGCCTACAAGGAGGCTGGCGCCAAGCTTGAAGAGGCTGAATGGCGTAAGAAAGAGCTTGAGGTGAAGTTGAATTCTACCGAAGAGCTTCTCAAGGAAAAAACTTCCTCGGAGAGAGCGAAGAGGAAAGTTGCTGTGAAGAAATCTTTTAGCTCTGGCTGGGACAAAGGATGGAATAAGGCCTTGGTTGTTGTCTCTTCATAGATGGAGTACGCAAGTGTAAAATACTTCAGAGATGGATGGGTGGCAGCTTAGAAGAGATTGAAGGTTGCTGATGATTCTGAACTTTTTCAGGAACATACCCATGGCCCTCCTCCTACTATTGAAGAAGAAGAAGAAGAAGATGATGAAATTGCATCTGATGAATCATCTATGATGATAATATAATAAACACCTACATCTACCCTTACTCAGTCCTCCGAGCAATTTCAGCAGGGTATAACTTCTGTTGAGCAGCGCCAACTTCCCTCCGAGTAACCAACTCCTTCATCCAAACCAACAGAAGATGTTGTAGGAAATAAGGAGAAGATGTAAAGTTATTCGGCTCTTTTGATTATGTTGTTTTTCCCTTTTCACTATAACTTTGGTTGTACTTTCTCTTCTTGTGATCAATGAAATGGACTCTATTATTCATTCTGAGTTTACTCTTTTACTTGCTCGATATGTGATTGCTCTAGTGTTGATTTATTCCTATTTTTCCCTTGTTAGTTCATTGCTAGAATGGAACTCTTGTCAGCTCATGATACGGAGTGGATGAAGAAATGTAATGATTACTTCAAAGCTGGTCATACAGACTTCACTGAGGCATAAATAGTTGATATCCTTGGGTCTGATGCTTCTGAACGAGCAATTGATGCATATCAGTATTCGAAATGTTTGCTTGATCGAGATGTGGCCAATAATGTGGCTTACTATAAGATGATTGAAGATCTACAAGGAATGGTGGAGGAACTTCAAGTTCAACACAAGGAAACCACTGCACTTCTACATGAAGGTTATGAGAAAAAGTTCCAACAGTTGAGTGTTGATCGGGGCTATGATAAATATATCTCAGCCCATGAGAAAAGAGAGAGTGTGCTAAAACTTGAGGTCGAGGAACATAGGAACATTGCCAAGCTATTGGAGGAAGAAAATATTGCCCTACGGGAAGAAGTGAAATAAGTCAAATCTGCTGCTTCCTCCTCATCGAGAGCTCTGGTCCCAGTTAATGATGAGGGATTTTCATTTCTGGAAACGGAAAATGATGCTTTGAGAGAAGAACTGGAGGCTTTAAAATAATTCGGACCTACATCCTCCTCGCAGGGTAGAACTAGAGTTGGTCGAAGAAGTGTTGAAAAAAATAGGACTCAACAAGCCTTAGCAAATCAGGTTGCTCAGATGAAAGCACAAAATCAAGCCTTGGCTGAAATGTCTCAACCAATTCAAAATCTTACCGACCAACTTTCCAACCAGGACTCTGTACTGGAAAGTAAAGACATCTTGGCGAAAAACTTCACGAGAAACTTGAGAGATTGACTTATCAATTTCATAAGAAGACTAGGGAGTTTTGGATGGGGGATACAATGAAGCTCTATGCCATCTCGATGCTTGGTTGAAACAGTCAAACAATCAGAGATATAAACAAGGGTGGTTGAACGCTTTAGGTGTGATGAGACTTGAACAAGGAAATTCCTTGTGGGATTGGTATGAGCCTGGAGTAATTAATCTACCTAACCCTCCTTTTAAATTGGATGTCAGTTGGATTCCAGTTCATGCCATCCCTAGGTGTTTAATCTCCAGGTATCTGGGTGACTACCAACTTCATACAGATTTTGAGATATCTCGACCTCAACATTTGCTTGATCGAACGAGTTCGAGCAACATCAGAATGCTAGGAGATATGAATTTTATCAATTCTCCCTATGCTTTAGATGATCCTCCGGCTGGAATGGAACCTGTACCAAAATCTGAAGGAAAAAAGCCAATAGAATAGGAAATTTATATTCAATGATGAAAAGTTCATCTTTTTGCAATTTTATTTCCTTGGAAATAGTTGTATTTAATGAAGAAAACTTCGTCTTTGTGCAATTTTCTTTCATTGGAAATACTTTATAAGATGTTTCTCGTATCATATTTTTGTTTGATGAATGTATATAAAGGGACAATTTGTCCTGTTTTACCTAGACAATGGAACTTTACCCCATTTTCTGCCTAGTTGTAGTGACTTGTCACCCATAAGTGCTTAAGCATTGGAATGATTTTCATCCCATGGTCCTGCTTAGTTGTAGCAATTTGATCTAGATTGCCTTGGTGCCTAGACAATGGCTGCCCCTTGAGGTCACCCATCTTCTTGCCTAGTTTTAGATGCCCTTTGAGGTCACCCATAATCAAACAGGTCTTGCCTTGAATGATTTTTATGCCAACATTGTTGGCTAAATTTATTGGTGCCGACTAACCTTAGTTGGTGGTTGTTGTTGACGACCAACCTTAGTTAGGGGTTGTTGATATACTGACCAAACTTAGTTGGTGGTTGTTATTATCGACCAACCTTAGTTGGTGGTTGTTGATATACCGACCAACCTTAGTTGGTGAATTTTGATTATTGCTGCAAGGTTCAAATGTAGTGTGTAGCACTAGTAATCCAAAAAAAAATTAATGAAAAAGAATATGGGGGAAAATATTAATTTTATTCATATTGAAAGAAAGAGATACATGTGGATCTGTATTACTGATAATATTTGCGCAAATGCTCTGCATTCCACGCATTTTTGAGTTCTTCCCCCTCCAAAGTTTCTATTATGTAGGTTCCCGGTCGAACTACTGATGTCACACGATAAGGACCATGCAAGTTGGCCTCCAGTTTATTATGCTTCTGAATCGCCTTCTTGAGAACATAATCCCCCTCTTTAAGATCACATTTCTTAACTCGTTTGTTATAGAACATGGCAGTTCTTTGCTGGTTAGTTGCGTTCCTAATTGCGGCATCTTCTCTCACTTCCTCAATCATATCCATATCTAAACGTCGCATCAAATTGCTTACTAGAGAGTTGAAATTAAGCACTCTGTGAGTAGGCAGGCCCAGTTCAACAGGTATGACGGCTTCACTTCCAAAGGCTAACATATAAGGGGATTCCCCAGTTGTGGTTCGGGGAGTTGTTCGGTATGCCCACGACACAGAATGCAATTCATTAATCTAGTTACCTTTCGCATTATCCAACCTTTTCTTCAACCCATTAAGTAGAGTTATGTTCGTCACCTAAGTTTTCCCATTGCTCTAGGGATGGCCTGGTGCAAAATGGAGATTTTGGACGTTGGACTGGTGACAATATGGAACGAACTTCTCATTGTCAAATTGGGTACCATGGTCGGTGATGAAAGCATGTGGAAGACCATATCTACAAATAATATTCTTCCAAATGCATTATTAAACCCGTTTATACAACATGTCAATGAGAGGCTCAGCTTCCACAAACTTGGTGAAATAAATAACAGCGACTACTAAATATTTGAACCGTCCTTTGGTGATCGGAAGAGGGCCAACCAAGTTTATGACCCACATAGCAAATGTCGAAGGGGAAGTAATGGGTGTTAACAATTCTTGGGGAGTTATTCGAGTGGTAGAGAACCGTTGACACTTGTCACAATTCTTAGCGTAAGATGTACAATCAGCTCTCATCGTTGGCCAATAGTATCCCTACGTCGTTATCCTCTGCAAGAGAGTCCAACCTTCTACATGAGCTCCACAAGAACCTTCATAAATTTCTTTTATCAGGTCTTTAACTTCTGATGGATGAACACATCTCTGTAGACCTGCTATTATACCCCTTCGACACAAAACTCCATTGTTCAATACATACCAAGCAACTTTAAACTTCAACCTCTTGGCTGCAAGTTGGTCAATTGGTAAAATTCCTTCTTCGATATATGCCCTGATGGGATCCATCCAGGAGGTTCCCATGTCCAAAGTGATGAATCTCACCATCAAATCTTCACCGATGCTCCGGTCTGCCAATATCTCAATAGGAACCATGCTTCATAGCTCGATGCATGTTGCTGAGGCTAACCGAGCTAATGCGTCAGCTCTCGCATTCTCCAATCTTGGTATTCTGATCAATTGGTCCACTGTAAAAGTGGGCACAATCTCCATAGCTTTGGCGTGATACCTAGACATGAAGTCTCCATTCGCTACATACAACCCAAGAATCTGATTTACACTTAACTATGAATCACTAAACACCATAACTTGCTCTGCATTCAGTTTCTTAGATAAACTGAGGCCCACAATCATAGGTTCATATTCAGTTTCATTGTTGGAAGCTTTGAACCGAAAGCGCAGAGCATATTCGATATCCAAGCCATCGGAACTGTTAAGAATTATTCTTGTTCTGCTGTCCATGGCACATGAAGATCCATCAACATATAAATTCCATATAGGTATACAATTATCAAAATCTTGGTCTGACAAGGTTCCCCGATGGAATATTTGGTACTTCCTTTTATCATCTCCCAATATTGGGTTGTTATCCAACGATTCTTGTTCCTCGGTAGCTATTCCCTCTGGCGATTCTACTAACGGAAGTTGATCGGAGCTTATCTTCGATGATTCCCTGGCCTCAAGGGGTTGTTGTGCATTAGACCCTTGCTGGTCAGAGGCCTCTGGGTAAGTGAAATCCGTAATGAAATTTTCTACCACCTGCCCTTTGAGTGAAGACCTTGGTTCATAAATAATATCATATTCGCCAAGCTCCACCGCCCAATACATCAGTCTTCCAGATTTTTCTGGCTTATGCAAAGCCTGACTGAGTGGCAGATCAGTGTATACCACAGTATGGGCCTAGAAGTATGGTTTCATCCTCCTTCTTACCTCTCATCCTCCTTCTTGCCTCTATCAAAGCTAATGACAGTTTATCCAACCTTGGATATCTAATTTTTTCTCCTCAGAATGCTTTGCTAGTATAATATACTGATTTTTTCACTCTATCTTCTACTCTTATCAGCGCTGAACTGATCGCACTATCTGAGATACCCAGATACAAGTATAATATTTCTCCCATTACTGGCCTTGACAGCAATGGAGGTGTCCCCAAATATCTCTTTAACTCTTGAAATGCCTTCTCACATTCATCATTCCACTCAAAAGTTTTTCGAAGTGTCTTGAAAAATGGGAGACATCTATCTATTGCTCGTGAAACAAACCTGTTAAGAGCTACAACACACCCCATGAGACTTTGCACCTCCTTCTTCATAGTTGGAGATCGTAGTTCCAACAATTCTTTAATCTTCTCAGGATTTGCCTCAATGCCTCGCTGATTGATAATATAGTAGAGGAACATGCCTTCTCGTATGCCAAATATGCACTTGGTTGGGTTCAGCTTCATCTGATATTTCTCCATCTGGTCAAAAGTTTGGCTAAGGTCAGTTAGATGGTTAGTAGCTTTCTTGCTCTTAGTTAGTATATCGTCGACATAAACCTCCATGTTTCGGTCAATTTTCTCTGCGAACACCTTATTCATCAGTCGCTGGTACGTTGCACCTACATTTTTAAGTTCGAAAGGAATAACATTATAGAAGTATCTTCCCCCTGGGGTAGTAAAATAGGTACTCTCCCTATCTTTAGGCTTCATCTTGATTTGGTTGTAGCCGAAATAAGCATCCATAAAGCTTAGTAGCTCATGCCCCGAGGTTGCATCCACCAGCTGATCTATCATGGGAAATTAGAAGTGATCTTTTGGGCAGGCTTTATTGAGATCTCTAAAGTTTATGCACATCCTCCACTTGTTTTTCTTCTTCTTCATCATCACCACATTGGCTATCCAATCAGGATATTTGACATCTTCAATAAAAGAGGACTTTTGTAGCTTCTCGACTTCCTCCTGAATAGCTTGGTTCTTCTCTGGGCTGAAGACCCTTCTTCATTATTTCAACTAATTGATCTCCTTATTAACATTAAGTTTGTGGCATAGGAAGGTTGGGTCTATCCCCAGCATATCTTCATGACTCCATGCAAAATCTTGCATTTTATGCCATAGAAATGCCACTAACTCCTTCTTTATTGATGGATCCAGTAAAGCGCCAATTTGAGTTGTTCGTTCTGGTCGTTCGTCATCCAGAATAATGTTCTCTGTAGCTTCCATGACCTGACCCTTCACGAGATCTGATTCATCTCTAAGGTCCAATGTCTCAATCTCTACCTCTTCAGACTCATCCACTTGATTAGTGGTGGTCTTTTTCCTGGTTTCCTCCAACTCTTCTTGTTCGGTAGATGAATAGTAACATTCCTGAGCTACTTTCTGATCACTGTTCATAAGTCCAACACCAAAGTTAGTTAGAAACTTCAAGCATTGATGTACCATGGATGGCATTGCCTCAAACTTTTTCAGGCCTACTCTTCCCATGATTATGTTATAGGCTAATTGGACATTTTTATCCATTATTAAAAAGTTTGCTTTTTCTATCTTGCAAGCAAGTCAGGTACCAATAAGCATATCCAACTTTATCGTCCCAAGTGGAAAAACTTTCTCGCTAGTAAAGCCTAGGAGGGTCCTGTGATATGGCTCCAATTGGGCTAGTTTTAAGTTTAAACTGTCATACCAGGGGTAGAACATGATTTCTGCTGAGCTACCATTGTCTACCAATACTCTTGAGATGACCACATCTTTCATCCTCATCTTGATCACCAAAGGGTCATCATGAGGATACAAGACACCTTCCAGATCATTTTTATAAAAACCGATGACCATTTTATCTTTTTTCACCTTCCTCGAGCGATCCTATTCCGCCATATTTATTTATTATATATAGGAACAGGCTTGGACCTCATTGAGGTAAGCTTTCCTTTCGGTAGTATGATCACCACCGCCTGCATCTCCACGTGTAATCACATTACATTCGAATGAATCAAAATGGATTGAAAATACCTCATGCTCTGGTTGTCTTGACTTTTTAGGCAGCTCGGGGTCATCCTCAGGATCATCTTCATGGTCCTTTTTCTTATCATCTCTTATTCGGTGAGGATATGTAGATCTATGCTTTTCTCTGTCATTGGTCTTCCCATCATTCTGGCGATCAACAAACTTTCTCAATTTCCCTCGTTTAATGTGGGCTTCAATCTCATTCTAGAGAGGTATGCAACGCTTGGTCGTGTGGCCATGATCTCTATGGAACTCATAATATTTGGACTTATCCCTCTTGTTAGGGGTTGTCCTCAATTTCTCAAGACAACTTAGTTCTTCTCTGTTCTTAATCTCCTCCAAAATATGGTTTATATCCACCTTTAAGGGAGTATAATTCCCATACTTCCTCAAGTTCTCTGTCGTCTCCTTCCCTTTCGAGTGCTTGTTGCCCCCATTATTCTTTTAGTCCTTCCTCTCAGATTTATCTTTATCTTTATTCTCTGCCTTTGTATCAGTATTCTTCTTCGCATCCATAGCTTCTTCGGCATTCACGATCTTGGATGCTTTTGACATCAACTCTGCCATGGATTTGGGGGGATCCTTGGCCAAAGTATAATACAGCTTGTTTGGTAAAATTCCACTCATCAGAGCTATGATTATTATCGTCTCCTCATCATCGATTACCTCAAGCTTCTCTTTGTTAAAATGAGTGATGTAATCCCTAGTTCTTTCTCCTATTTTTTGCTTTACACTCGGGAAATGTGCCACTCTCTTGACTGTCTTTGCACCAAAATAGAAATTTCCAATGAAAAGCTCAGCCAACTGATTTAAAGTAGAAATTTGCCCCCGAGGAAAGTTATTGTACTATATTTGAGTTGACCCAGTAATAGTTCCTGAGAATGCCCTACACCTCATCTCATTAGGAACTGCATAGATATCGACAGCAGCTTGATATTGCTCTATGTGAAGAACCGAATTGGTCTTTCCATCATGTTTTGGTGTAATTATAGGATCTTTAAACTTCAAGGGTGTAGGTAAATCCACAATCGCTTGGATAAAAGGAGACCCTTTGATAAAGGTCCTTTGGAGAGGATTTTTAGCCTTAGCCATTTCTCCTAATATGTCTTTTAACCTCTGGATGGAGCCCTTACATGCATCATTTACACCCTCTGATTTGTTTGCCTGAGCAACATATCGCACTGAATTCTCCTCTTGGGATCTTTCTGTATGAGCTTCTGGGTGTGATTGGGCAGAACCTTCCCTTATATCATTTGGTCGTCGAGAATTCATCGACGCAACCTGTGGAGGGTTTCTATTCCTACTAGGGCCCAAACGATCAAAAGGGAAGACTCTACTCAACCTTTCTGGAGAGCTTTTTCGTCCTGGGGTTAGAGAAATATTTTGCTGAGTGTCCATAGCTCTTATGGAAGATGTCCGGCCAGGCCGGTATGAAGGATCACAGGACCTATCAGTATGATGAGAGTCGGTTTGCCTGGACTGAGAAACTTTAGCGAATAGAGAATGCCTGGATCGTGAAGATGGAAGGTGAGTGTTTCTTTGGACACTTCGTTGGCCTGACTGGCAGGCGTTCCGTGTTGAACAGTCTGTATGAGTTGACGCGTGGTCTCCTGCATAGCTGTTTGTCCTCTAGCCAAACCATCAAGTATTCATGTAAGGTCATTGGCATTTGGAGGAGCACATGGGTTGGGAGGAACTCCGTCACTGTTCCTATTACTGGATTCTGGGATCACAGCCATATATAATGAATTATTTAGTGAAAATGCTACATATAGTCGGTCCCACAGACGGCGCCAATCTGTTGATGTAAAAAACTAGACTTGATCTAATTAATTAATCATAGATAATTATGAAATAAGAAATGAGACAAAGGATTTTTAAAGTGGTTCAGCCTTGTGAAAATGGCCTACGTCCACTGTTTTGTATTGCTGGGTGTTTTGCCTTAATCTTGATGACGATCTCAAATTATCAATTACCCCGCTCATGGGGGATTTTACAATGTATTTATAGCCCTTAGGCTGTCAATATGAATAGACGATATTCCTTTATTAAATACACATATACATCTGTACACAATAAGAATGTTTATTGAATCCAATGTTGTCATTTGATCTTCTTGGCTTGGTGCTCTACACGATGAGTAGTTCGGAATGTTGAGTAGCTTGGCGTTGTGAGTTGTTTGGTGAATATATATTTTTTCCACGTGAGATGACACGTGTCTTCCTATAATTGGTCCACATCAACTGACTAATTTTTGTATCAACAATGATTATTTCTAGTGACGGGGGGAGAATATCTTATTAAGGTTGAATAATTGCATTCTACAATTGCTCTAATGTCGATAAGTTGAGAATACTCATGGATTTGTAAAGGTGCAACTGAATTATTGATTCTTGGATGTAGTCCTCTTTTAAATTGCTTGCACATATTTATCTCACTATCTATATACTCAAGGGCATAACGAGATAACTAGGTAAATTTGTCTTCGTACTAGGCAACAGACAGATTGGCTTATTACAATTTTAAGAAATCAACAGTTCGTTGGTCTCGTTCATCCTCAGAAAAATACTTTGTAAAGAAAAAGTCTCCAAATTGCTCCCAAGTAAAATTAATAACTTTTTGGTTACGTGATACTGCTTTCCACCATAACTGATCTTCACCTTCAAACATATAGGTTACTAAACTTACTCGTAGATTAGTAGATACATTTACTCCATTCAGAATTTTCATAATCTAACATATCCATTTCTCAGCTTCACTGGCACCTGACTTTCCAAGAAAAGACGGAGGTCGTTGTCCCAAAAATTCTTTAAGGGCATTTATCATCTGGATTTATTCAAAAATGTTCTCTGGAGTAGAGTGAGAAGTTTGTTGTTGTCAGGCTAAAGAAGTGATGTGGTGGAAATCAAGAGTCCATGTAAATACGCTAATCGTTGTTATTGGCTTCCGACCGCGATGAAAAAAATCTAAACTATGACTACACTCAACAAGGGAGTATAAAGGTTAGTCCGGGTATCGAAAATCCACAACGAGTGTTCGACAGATTTTAACTGATTTATTACTTCAATAATAAAAGTGTAAAAGCTGATGGGTTGGAAGTAAAGAAAATGGGAAATAAGAAGTGAACACTAAACAAGAATTAATAAAACGAGAGTCAGGATCACATCCCCAACGTGGTATAAACAACGCATAATTAGAATTTCGGTTCAAAAATATTTAACCGAGCATATTCAATTAATTATAAACATCACTCTTGAAGGAATCTAACCCAAAAATGCGAGATAAAATATTTAACCGAAAATGGTCACATGCGGATTAAATTAGAAATATCTCTATGAACACTAACTTTGCGTGACAAAGAAAGTTAAATGCATAATAGTCCAATTTTAATACACAAGGTTTCAATTAAATGCAATTTTACACAAAACCTAACTTTCGAAGCTCAAGACCATTAATGGCGGAAACATGGCCCCTTCCCTTTAACAAATGACTAAACATAAATAAACTAATCAAATAACAAATATACTAAAGAAAACAATAAAGAAATGAACTACAACTAATTAACAGGCATGGAAATAAAGGTTAAATAAACAAAGAAGACAATGAATAGTAGAAATAAACTTACATAAATGGGCAAACACCTAAAAAGGAAATAGGAGAAGGAAGGTCGCAAGAAGGAAAGCCTAAAACTAACGAAAATGAAAGATAATGAAAATATACCTTCTAAAAATGATAAGAGAAAAGTATATATACAAAAACCCTAGTGGCAAAATTGTGAATCAAGAAAGAAGGGGAAACAGAACTGAATCGATTCGGTCTGATACCGAATCCATTCGGAAAGGGGAATCTCGAATGCTGCATAAAAGCGAAATGATTCGGATTATACCCAAATCGATTTGGTCCTAGAAAACTTAAGCATTTCCACTAACTGAATCGATGGGCTAGTGAGCCGAATCGATTTGGACCTGCTCATGCTGGATAATTCCCCTATTTTGATCTACTTTTAGTTCCCTTTCGCTCAAAGTCCCATAACTTCTTTGTTAGGAATCAGATCCGTGCACCGTCAGCCACCACGTGAAGCTACCTCAGAGGGATTCAACTTTAGTGTGGACATTGGGCCAGAAACTCAAATTATGAAATTACAAAATTTCCCTTGCGCGTGCGGTGGTCAACGAAACTTTATCGAAACGTACCTAACTTCACACTAAGCACCGTAATACCTACAAAAACTCAATTATACCTCGCAAAACATGTAAGCATATAAAATAGAAGTTGTCTAGTTAACGAGCATAAATATAGGAATTAAAGTACCCGAATGGGCTAAAATGCATAACTATAAAGGGTGAATAAATGCAATATTCGTACCGAGTCACACCCCTAACTTACACATTGTTAGTCCCTTGCAATGAAATAGAGAGAAAGAAGGACTAAAAGTAAAGCACAAGACATGATATATATACAAAATAGATAATATCCACTATCGTCGGCGAATGATTGCATTTAGCTATGCAATAAATCGTTCAACCCCTAGGTTACCCTAGTGGACGAGTGTTGTCTCGTGAGGGTTTTCAGGGATGAAACTCCAAAATATCATAGTTTCCTAAAAAATTATGCCCAATCACATGCGACAAGCCCAACAATAATGAAAAAGACTTCAAACACATTTTAGCATAGTGAACGAATTCACACGAAACTCCGTTATTAACATTATGAAACGAACTTCATATAATTGAAACCTTAAAAGTGGGTGGAAAGCGAGCACATGAAAAGTATGATTTGGTAAAAACTTATATAAATCAGATAAACATTAAAGCACCCATAATTTCAATCATCTTCGGATATCACACTCAACAAATTAAATCAGTATGAAATGGGGTGTAACACACATGGGACATGCAGGCATAAAGAGTAAAAGTAAATGGAAACTAGGCCGCGCACATGTCACTAATGAAGAACATTATGTATAAAATGAAAAACATGGTGTCGCTCATTAAAGGAGGCAAAATGTATTTTCATGGATTATCGAAACTATTTAAACTTTTAAATTTAGTTTACCCTAGGATCATATAGGACTTTATAAGGTTGTAATGTACGGTTGGGTTTAAGGTTATGGAACGAAAGGAATATATACGGATAGAATATCCCACACCCCCTAACTTAAATGTTGCATTGTTCTCAATGTAAATCATAACACAGCACAAAGAGAGGAAAAGAAAGGTATTACCCGAGGTGGGGCGATCTCCGATAAGCACAAGTCCATTGAATCTACAAAACAAGTTAGTGCCAAGCATAACAAAAAGAATAACAAAAACTTAACTAATTACACGAGACTAAGTAGAAAGAAAAATAAAAAACTTACTATATACATCCTACAATTTAACTTCTAACTAACTACACACTAGAAGTATAAATTGTTTAGGGTCCACCCAAAATACAATTTGACTTTGAAGGATCAACGGTGGACCCCCCCCCCCCCCCCCCCCCCCCCGCCCCCCTTTTATGATTGCCTCCCAAAAAATAGGAATTATATTTGGACAACAGAAGGCATGTGTAAAGAGGAAGAAAGGAACCATCATCAATTAAAATTTGATAGGGATGATGGGGGATTTGGATATTAAGGGGGACAAGAGAAAATTCATCTCGAGAAAATTAAAATCACCTCCCTAAGGTTTTTCAATTGGAAAGGGAGGCCGGGCTAGTGCTAGCGAATAGCCCATGAGATGAAGCATCTCAAAATAACACTCTCGTTCAAGAATCGGGTCAAAGTCCTCAATACTTTCATCTGAATCTTGTGATAGATATTATGGTTCGCTAATAGTGGGGAACAAAGGAAAGGAAGGACCATCAACCTAAATACAATTGGAAGAATTAATAAGAGGTTGAAATTCGAAAGTGCTTGGATCACTCTCAATCATTTCTTGTTCAAAAGTGGGTGGAGTTGAAACGCAAGTTTCAACCTCAACCGAGCATGCGAAAGAAGAAAATATCTCATCGAGATGGGCATTTATTTATAAAAACCAAACTTTAAAACTCTCGAATTGGTCATTCGATTATTTTACCATTAACTCATGATCAAACCAATAAGAAGACATAACATCATTATTGATGCAAAAAACTAGACGGAATCCCATTTTTATGATCAGAGATAAATAGATAAAAGCAATCCAATCAAGCACATGAGAGACAAAGATTTTTAAAGTGGTTCGGCTATAAGAAAAAGCCTACGTCCATTGTTATTTTATTCCCAGGGATTTACAATAGCACAATGTGGTGTAGAGAGAGAAAGAGGTGTGTATCTTGTGTATGGTGTCTCTTAGTTGTTAGATCGATCCCCCTCTATGATGGGGTTACAATGTATTTATAGCCTTCAGGCTGTCCATATGAATAGACAACGTGTTGTTATCTAGTAGGCATATACGTCTATACAGTAGAAATGTTCATTAAGGGTCATTAAATGCGTTGTTATCTTCATTAATGCACATTAAATGCACAGTTATCCTTTGATCTGCTTGGCTAGAGTTGCTATGCATGCAAAGTTGCTCTGCACGCTTTGAGTTGCTCTTTACGCCTTGCACGCCTTGAGTTGCTCTCCATGCAAAGTTACTATGCACACTTTGAGTTGCTCTGCATGCCTTGAGTTGCTCTGCACACAAAGTTGCTCTGCACGCTTTGATTTTCACTACACGCCTTGAGTTGCTCTGCAGGCTTTGAGTTTCTCTGCACGCCTTGAGTTGCTCGGTGATGGTATGTATTAGCCACGTAAGGTGACACTTGTCTTCATTTAATTGGTCCACATCATATGATTAATTTTTGTATCAACAATCATCTTGTGAGGTTTTCTCATAGCTAACTGATCCCTCATTTCACAAAGTTTTCTCCCAAGCGCTTTGTTGAATTCTCTCATTTTCTAGAATTTTCACGTAATCACCCATCGTCATAGGTGGTGGAGAATTTTTTTCACGCTCTATTCTTTCATTTTCAAGAATTTGAAAGCATTCACGCATAGTTTTAAAAGTGTAACTTTGAGAACTATTACCATAATAATTAAAGCTATCAAAAGAGTTAGGGTGAGACATTTCAAAAAGGGCAATTCAATAACGCGATAAGCACAGAATTTCAATTTCTTGAAACAACTTAGCACAAGTAAAAAAAAAGGCTAAAATAAAGATTACAAATATAAAGGGAAAAAATATTATAAAATAAGAAATCAACTACAATCTACAACAAAACACTCCCCGAAAATGGCACCATTTTGATGTGGTGGAAACCGAGCGTCTGTGTAGATACGCTAATCGTTGTTATCAGCTTTCGACTGGGATGTAAAAAACCTAAACTATGACTACACTCAACAAGAGAGTATAGCTTTCAGTCCGGGTATCAAGAATCCACAGGGAGTGTTGGGAAGATTTTAACTGATTTATTACTTCAAGAATAAAAGTGTAAAAGGTGATGGGTTAGAAGTAAAGAAAGTGGAAAATAAGAAGTTAACTCTAAACAAGAATTAATAAAATGAGAGTTAGAATCACATCCCCATCGTCGGCTAAACAAAGCATAATTAGAATTTCGGTTCGAAAACATTTAATCAAGCATATTCAATTAATTATAACATCACACATGAAGGAATCTATCCCAAAAATGCGAGATAAAACATTTAACCAAAAATAGTCACACGCGTATTAAATTTGAAATATCTCTATAAACACTAACGTTTCTTGACAAACAAATTTAAATGCATAATAGTCCAACTTTAATACACGAGGTTTCATTTAAACGCAATTTTACACAAAACCTAACTTTCAGAGATCAAGACGCATTAATGGTGGAAACATGACCCATTCCCTTTAACTAAGGACTGGGCATGAATAAACTAATTAAACAACTAATTAACTAAAGAAAACAATAAATAAATGAACTACAACTAATTAACAAGCATGGAAATATAAATACATAATGGAAATAAAGCTTAAACAAACAAAGAAGACAATGAATACTAGAAATAAACTTACATAAATGGGAAAACACCCAAAAACGAAATAGGAGAGGGAAGACCCCAACAAGCAAACCCTAAAACTAACTAAAATGAAAGATAATGAAAAGATATGTTCTAAAAATGAGAAGAGAAAAGTATATATAAAAAAACCCTAGTGGCAAAATTTTGAATAAAGTGAGAGTTAGGATCACATCCCCATCATCGGCTAAACAACGCATAATTAAAATTTTGGTTTGAAAACATTTAACCAAGCATATTTTATTAATTATAAAAATCACACATGAAGGAATCTAACCCAAAAATGCGAGATAAAACATTTAACCGAAAATGGTCACACGCGGATTAAATTCAAAATATCATTATAAATACTAACATTGCTTGACAAAGAAATTTAAACGCATAATAGTCCAACATTAATACACGAGGTTTAATTTAAACGCAATTTAACACAAAACATAACTTTTGGAGCTCAAGATCCATTAATGGCGGAAACATGACCCATTCCCTTTAACGAAGTATTAGACATGAATAAACTAATCAAACAATTAATTAACTAAAGAAAACAATAAAAAAATTAACTAAAAATAATTGCCAAGCATGGAAATGTAAATACATAATGGAAATAAAGCTTAAACAAACAAAGAAGACATTGAATAGTAGAAATAAACTTACATAAATGGGTAAACACCGAAAAAGGAAAAAGGAGAGGGAAGCTCCCAACAAGACAACCCTAAAACTAACTAAAATGAAAGATAATGAAAAGATATCTTCTCAAAATGAGAAGAGAAAAGTATATATACAAAAAGCCTACTGGCAAAATTGTGAATAAAGAAAATAGGGAAAATGGGGCTTAATCGATTCGGTCTGATACCGAATCGATTCGGAAAGGGGAATCTCGAATGATGCATAAAAGCAAATCTATTCGGCTTATACCTAAATCAATTTGGTCCTGGAAAACTTCATCATTTCCACCAACTGAATAGATTCTCTAGAGAGATGAATCAATTTGGACCTGCTTATGTTGGATCATTCCCCAGTTTTGATTTACTTTTAGTTCCCTTCCGCTGAAAGTTCCGTAACTTCTTCGTTAGTAATCGAATCCTCACACTGTGAGTGGCCATGTGAAGTTAGCTCAGAGGGTTTCAACTTTCGTGAAGACATTGGGCTAGAAACCAAAATTGTGAAATTACTAAATTACCCTTGCACGTGCGGTGGTCAATGGAACTTTCTCGGAACGCTACCTAACTTTACACTAAGCACTGTAATACGTACAAAAGATCAATTATACCTCGCAAAACATGTAAACATAAAAAATAGAGGTTATATGGTTAACCAGCATAAATATATGAATTAAATGTGACACCCCGCCTAATTAAATACCGGGTGATCGGTTCTTTATTAATTTAAAACATAATATCCAGTTGTGTCACACTTGCACCACTGACAAAAAATTCCTTTCATTAAAAACTAACCACCTAATATTTAGAAAGCCTGATGTCAAATATTATTTTATGAATTAACATACAACGAATTAAATGAATAGCTAAAAAGTCACCATCCTATAAACAATCCCACAGGAAATAAAATGGCGTAAAGATATAAACTGGATCTGGAGTAAACGCTTCCAGAATAAAAATCCAATACAAATCTGGTATGAAATAAATATAAACAATTGCCATAAAACTAAATGTCTAAAATCACAATCTCTAAATAAGAATAGACAATATGTCATGAATGAAATGAGTAACTTTTAATGAAACAAGGATAAATGTAGAGGCATGTAGTATCGAAATATTACAGCAGTTATAGCACGTCAACTGATGAAAACTCCTATGCTTGGCATCCCTATGGCTAGGCACCTAAAAGGTTTTTACAAATACAAAATAGATTTGGAAGAAAACGAATCAGAGATCGAGTTTAAAATCTTTTTAAAAAACAAGTTTTTAAATGCATAAACACCAAATACTTATATACATGTTAGTCACGTACTCTCACTTGAGATTCTCACCTCTCAGCTATTGTACACGCCTAACGCATAATTCTAACCCATCCAAGTTACGTTATCCCACAAAACCAGTTTTGACCCAATCTCTGTGTATGATGGGTATGCTATTGTGCCCACCCGTATTACCCAAATAATACTTTATCGCATTTTTAATATTTATTAATCAATTCAAGTATCTCTTTACTCATTTGAGTTTCCACATTCTTCACTTATATTATGTGTCGTAAACATTCTTATATACTATGCAACACAATAGAATAATCACAAGTGTGTGTGTGTGTGTGTGTGTGTGTGTGTGTGTGTGTGTGTGTGTGTGTGTGTGTGTGTATATATATTTCACTAGAATGATATATATACTAATACCACACCACACATAAACAAACTAACGGTGCGAGCATACTCTGCTATCAAGCCCTGATACATCACGTACATTATAAGGACTACAGATTTTGACTCTCTTAGCAACCATATTAAAACAAATCACTAAAATTTGGAGGCGAACATGGACCACGTTGTAATGGGCTATGCACATACCTATGCACCCATAAAATCCAAACTTATCAACTCACATATAAGTCCTCCTTAGATCCTATGCTCTGAGGTCCAAATCTAAAATCCCCCCCCCCCCCCCGAAGGGCTCCTCAAATAAGAATGTCCCCTTCAAAGACCTCCCGGTGATAGCGAGTATCGTAGGTATGTCATACACACAAAAATCCACACAATAAGTATTCACACAACCTCAGTATTTATAATCCTCATATAGGTACATACACGTCCCATATTTTAATTGACAAATTTTATATATTTATATCTCAAGTGTCCCGCATATTAAAGGATTTGTAGCATAACTTCTCATCGTACGCTCTCGAGTAGTTCTCACCACTCTAAGGTTAATTCTTATCATATTCTTAATATCAGTAGGAAACTCATTAAGTCCTACTGGCCTCAGTCATCTCTTTCCCCGAATTCCCGTAATTTGAATTAATCTCCAATTTAGGTATTTATCTCGAATTAATCTAATTAAGTTTAATCCTTAATTCCCCCTTTATAGGACCTAGCCTAAACCCCAACCTAGGCCTACTGGTATTCATATATATCCCTCAATTTAATAAAATTTAAGTCCCATAATCGAATCTCGAAAGAACTATGAAAATAATCTAATAACAAGGAAGATTTAACAAAAACTAGGTATCCGAATCAATTCTCCCTAGTCCGAATCGATTCACCTTGCCAAATCGACTCTTAAGTCAGCGAATTGATTCGCACCTATGCAGATGCACTTATTCACCTTCGTTTTTGCCTACGCGTTTCACCCTTTTCTTTCCCAAAATTTCTAAGATTTAAACCCATTCATCCAACCATGGTTACCCATCAATATATCAACCTAATTACTTGATTTCTAACATGGAAAAATCATTAAAACATTAAATCTAATGATATTATGAAATTAATTCAAGATTTCCATTTAAGAACCCTGTTGATGTAAAAAATTAGATTGCTTCTAATTATTTAATCACAGATAAATATAAATGAGACAAAGAATTTTAAAGTGGTTCAGCCTTATAAGAATGGCCTACGTCCACTGTTTCTGTTATTGCCAAATGTTTTGGAATTCTCGATATGTGGTTCTATCAAGAAATTTCGATCCCTTTGAATGAGGATGATACAATGTATTTATAGCCCTTAGGCTGTACATGTGAAAGGGTAAACAATTAATGCCCCTTAAGAGTATACGTCTGTATGATGAGCATTCAATGAATAGTTGAACTGTTGATTATCTGGCAATCAATGCTGTGACCGAGATGCAGCTCGGACCGCCTTAGTTTCTCGTCGTTCAGGAGTTTCTCGGAGCAGTAGAGTTCCTCGGAGCGCTGGAGTTCCTCGGAGTACACCTGTTGCTCGGAGTGTCTAACTTGATCGGGGAGTAAAGTTCCTCGTTGCTAAAGTGCCACGTATACTGACACGTGTCTTCTTGTGATTCGTCCATATCAGCATATTAATTTTGGTATCAACAGAAGCCCCCAATGTTTCATATTTCAAAATTTGAGGAGTATGGAACATTCTTTCTCGGTATATGGCAATATTAAATGACCTTCCTGGTTTTTAGGAGCATTTTCTCCGTATTTAATTTTCCTTCCAAATTCGCAGAATCCGCCTTTTTGAATTTTTATAAACGCTTCGATCTTCGCGCACTTTTTGTCCTTTTAGCCACCGGTAGCGTAATAGTTTCTTTTTGTAATCACTTCTTTCGTCGTTTCCCGAGGCAAAGTATTTAAGCTTCATAGACAATCCCATCGTCTTCTACCTTTTCCAATTTCTGCTTTCGAGTTTTCCATAGTCTTTCTCTCTCTTGTGCGTTCATCCCTTCCTTCGTTCGTTGTTAACAGATCTCCCTTTTTTCTGTAAGATCTTCTTCCTTCTTCTTCATTTCTTTTATTCACCATGGTTTATGTTATTAAATCTCTTGAGAAATTCCGTTCTGATTTTTCTATCCCTTCTTGGGTAACTCTGGAGGATCTTTCTGAGCCTTCAGATTATTTTCGCTTGGCTGAGGGACATTGGTTCCCTAGCCTCTTTATTGCTGAGTGTGGATTTTCTTTTCCACCAAACCCCTTGTTCTTAGAATTCTTTCAGTATTTCGATATTGTTCCTGCAAAAATAGCCCCCAACACATGGAGAATAGTTAATGGGGTGTATAGGTTAAATCAAACTCATGGAACTCGTATAAGAATTCCTGAGATTATGTATTGTTATAGATGGGTTGTTCTAGATAATGTTTTTTATTTAAAAACTAGATTTTTGAATAGGGCTTTAGTAGTCAACCTCCCTGATGCCAATAGGGATTATTTTGAACATGGGGTAGTTATTAAAAACTGGCAACATGCCCCTTTAGTTGGAGACGAAGTATACCAAGGTCCCAGATGCCCTCCCTATGGCAATGGGATAGGTTATTTTTATCTTATTTTATTTCTGAAATTGTGCTTTCATTATGTTTGATAAAATGTGTGATTGATATTTCAATATGTATTTGTTTGCAGTTAACAACAAGAGAAAGACTCCAAAAGAATCAGAAGTTAATATCAAGCATTTGAAACTTATCATGGGCTTGCATCAGAAAGTTGCAGATGAGCACATTAGGTCTTCTTCATACTTGTTGAAACAGTTCAGAGCCCTCATCAACCTTCAACTCCTGCAAGGCAGCGACCCAACCATCTCGGAAGTACTTAAGACTCCCATACTCCACCTGGGTCATCATTGTTGCTACCCTCTTGTTCCATCCTTTGTCCCAGCCAGTGATGAAGGACTTCTTCACTGCCATTTTTCTTTTTACCCTCTCCGAGGAGAGCTTCTCGGATATAAGTTCCTCGATGGCCTTCAGTTTGCCCTCCACCTCTTCCTTCTGGCGATTTACTTCTCGCTCAGTTCTTCCTCTACCATTTTCATCTTGTTCTCAAGCTCACCAAAGTTCTTGAGCTTATCTTCAAGTTTTTTGTTCTCTCCCTCTAAATTCTTCACTTTATTCTCCAACCCCTTGGATACCTCAGCAAGTTGCACCTTCTCTGCCTCAACCAAAGCCAATTTCTTCTCCCAATTAGCCCTATCCTCGTCAAACTTTTGACTGGAATCCTTCAAAGATTGGGTCAACCCCAGTAAAGCATCCTATACTCCGAACGAGGAGCTGGAAGCCTTAATCGCTTCATCCTTCTTCACAATGGTGTTAAAGCAACTCACCAGCTGAAAAAAGGAAATAACGACAAGTCAGCACAGAGATACATGTATTGAGGGAAAGAAAGAAAGTTCAGAATAAGAGAAACTTACTGAAGCAGTATGGTGAGTATCTAGAGATGTAAGCATATCCCGAGGAAGATCCTCCTCAATTCCTTGGACCTCGGGAATGATCCAAGTCTTCACCGAGCTCATAGTAGAGCTCGGGGGAATAATAGTTGGAACACCAGCACCACTAACTGGGAGCTGGGGGATGGTTTCAGCCAAATTGACCGAGGAGGATTTCTTCAGTCTCCTCGGTGGCACTTCAATAGCTTCAACCAAGGAAGAACTCTTAGTTGGGGAGATGGTGATCACTTCCTTAGAAGAATCCTTTTTTCTCGGAGCCACTGGGGGCTTCTCGACAGCCTTTTGAGGTGCGTCAGAAGGAGCAACATCTACTTTCTTTATCCCCTTTGGGACATCAGTCTTGTTTCTTTTTCCCTCTCCAGCTGAGGCCTCTTTCTCAAAGATGGCAGGAACCCTTCTTTTGCCCAGCATCTTCCTGGTCCTCCTCCAAATATTGAAGATGAAGAAGAGGACGAAGCTGCCTCTGAGGAGTCTTCAATGGTAGTGGGTGATCAAATCCTTGCCCTACAACCTATTCAGCCTGTCAACGAGGAGCTTTCATCTCTACCTCCTCCATCTGAACATCTTCCTGCTCCTGCAGTCCAAATTATTGTTCCCACCGAGCAACCGAGCTCCTCATCCCAGCCTCCTGAGAAAGTCTTGGGAGACAAGGAAAAGGTGTGAAGTTGTTCGGTATTTGTTTTATTTTCTTTTTTCATATGTACTCTGAACATTGTACTCCTTTCTATGATGTAATAAAAATCACCTTTTTTGTTCCTCTATGTTGTTGATACTCTTTTTGCTTTCTTATTAACTCTTGCCTTCTCTTCTTTATTAGTTTATGGCCAGAATGGAATTGCTGTCTGCTCATGACACAACTCTGCTCAGACAATGCAATGACTATTTTAAAGCTGGTCATATTGACTTGGACAAATCCCAAATTATAGACATCCTCGGCCGAGATGTTTCAGAATAAGTAGTTGAGGCTTATCAATACTTGAAATGTCTTCTTGATCGTGCTGTAGACAATAATGTGGCCTATTATGAAATGATTGAAGACTTGTAAGGTACTCTCGATGAACTTTAGCAGCAGTATAAAGAGTCTTCAGCTCTTTTGCACGAAGGGTATGAGAGGAAAATCAAACTACTCATTGCTGAAAAAGGTTATGACAAGATGCTTGCTGGCTATGAAGTGAGAGAGAGAACATTGAAGACAGAGGTTGAAGAGCATAGGTAAATCGCTGAGCTACTGGAGCAGGAGAATAACAATCTGCAAAAGGAATTAGCTCAGTTGAGGTCTGCTGCTTCATCTTCAACCGCCTTGGTGCCTGTCACTGACGAAGGATTCTCCTTTTTAGAAGTTGAGAACACCAAGTTGCGAGAAGAATTGGAGGCTTTGAGAAGGGCTGGCCCTTCTACTGCTGTTCTGGGACGAGGAAGAGGTTCTCGGGGACGAGGAAGAGCTGCTGTCGAGGAACAAGGTACTCAACCTGCTCGGGGATGACCAAGAGTTCTTCATCCTACCATTGAAGAAGCTCGTACTCAAGCAGCGTTGGAAAATCAGGCATTCCAATTGGTGGCAAAAAACCAAGCCTTGTCTGAAATGTCTAAGAAAATCAAAAGTCTGGAGGGGGAACTTGCTACACAGAAGTCTGCTTTGGAGTATAAGGATATTTTTTCCAGAAACCTTCCTGAGCAGTTAGAAAGACTAACTTTCCAATTCCATAAACAATCTCGTGAATTCTGGATGGCAGGCTACAATGAGGCCCTCTGTCACTTGGATGCTCATATTGAAAACGCTAACAATGAAGGCTACAAATAGGGATGGTTGAACGCCCTAGGTGTACTGAAACTAGAGCAAGGTCATTATTTATGGGATTATCATGCCCCTGGTCTACTCGACCCACATGTTCCGCCTTTCAAACTTGACATGAGTTGGATCCCTGCTCGGGCCATTCCTCGTTGCTTGATCTCAGAGTACCTTGGTGACTATAACCTTCATTCATAGGCAGAATTATCTCGTCCTGAGCATTCACTAGATACACCTTCTATAATGAACGTCATAATGCTTCGAGACCCTAACTTCATTAATTCTCCCCTTTGCTTGGAAGATCCTCCTGCTGGCGAGGAGCCTGTTTCAAAAGCACAAGGAAAGAGACCAATAGAATAGGGTTCTTGGATGTAATAGTTGTTTATACATTTCAAATAGATGTATTCATTTTTGTACTTCATTTTTGGATTCAATGAAATACATATAATTTTGTTTGCAAATGTTGACTGTTATTATCTTTGTAAAATGTTTTTCATTTGTGTATGTATCTCTGTTAAAAAGATAAAAACGTTTTGTGTTTTGTCGACCAACTGATTGTCGACTAGCTTGATTGTATAAAAGATAACATTTTGTTAAAAAGATAACAATATTATGTAATTTGCCGACCAACTGTAGTTGATTAAAACTTGTTGTCGACTAGCTTACATTTGTAATAATCATTTAGTTGACCCAAAAATAATAATGTTTTGCTTCTCGACTAATTGAAAGTCACAAGTAACAAAATTTTTAACTTGGTAATATTTGTAAAATATTCCCGACCAATAAGGGTTGGCATCTTTTATTTCTCTACCAATATAACTTGGTGAATTTTCTTTCTTGACCAACTTTGGAATTTTTTGGAAAATATATTTTCCTTCCGGAGTTGGAATTTTTCTTGTTTTTCGTCGACATCCTTTCTTGCCCTTTTACCAACCTAAGTTGGTCTGAGCTCGAATTTGATGATTCTATCATGCCATCATTTCTTGCCCTTTTACCAACCTAAGTTGGTCTGAGCTCGAATTTGATGATTCTGTCATGTCCACTTGCCCTTTTACCAAAATAAATTGGTCTGAGCTAGTGTCGGCCTCCTAACCAAAGGAGTATGGTTTCCTAACCAACCGGAGCTGGCATTTTTAGGAATGTCGTTCTTGCCCTTTTACCAACCTAAGTTGGTCTGAGCTCGAATTTGCCTCCTAACCAAAGGAGTATGGTTTCCTAACCAACTGGAGATGGCATTTTTAGGAATGTCGTTCTTGCCCTTTTACCAACCTAAGTTGGTCTGAGCTCGAATTTGATGTCCACTTGCCCTTTTACCAACCTAAGTTGGTCTGAGCTAGTGTCATGTTTTCCTAACCAACCAAGGTTGGAATTTTTAGGAATGTTGTTTTTACTGCTGAGCAGCGTAGTGTGTAACACTAGTATTCCCCGAAAAACTTTCAATAAAAGGAGAGATGATGGCAAAATATCATCGTTTTATTCATATTGATGGAACTGCTTTACATTTTACATCACTGATAGTATTTGCGTAGGTGTTCAGCATTCC
The DNA here is from genome assembly GCA_949130495.1 of Sambucus nigra. Lineage (NCBI taxonomy): Eukaryota > Viridiplantae > Streptophyta > Magnoliopsida > Dipsacales > Adoxaceae > Sambucus > Sambucus nigra. The sequence continues at coordinate 10,254,217 of OX422219.1, read as the reverse complement.
ATGCATTCTTAAACTCTTCTCCTTCTAGAGTTGCTATTCGATAAGTTCCTGGTCGAACAACTTCTGTAACTCGGTGTGGTCCATGCCAGTTTGCTTCCAACTTATTGTGCTTCTGAATGACCTTCTTTAGCACGTAATCTCCTTCTTTTAGGTCTCATTTCTTCACCCTCTTATTGTATAACAGAGCTGTTCGTTGTTGGTAAGCAGCATTCCTAATGGCTGCCTCTTCTCTAACCTCCTCGAGCATGTCCAAATCCAGTCTTCTCATTAAGTCGCTGACTGGGGAATTGAAATTCAGTACTCTATGTGTTGGGAGACCCAACTCAGCAGGTATTACTGCCTCACTTCCAAATGCCAACATATATGGTGATTCTCCAGTTGCTGCTCGGGGAGTAGTACGATAAGCCCACAGTACTCATTGTAGCTCGTTAATCCAATTTGCTTTTAGTCTGTCCATTACTTTGGGGATGACCTGGTGCTGAATAGAGCTTCAAAATGTTGGACTGATGACAATAGGCAGCAAACTCCTCATTATCAAATTGTGTTCCATGGTCGGTGATGAATGCATGAGGAAGACCATACCTGCAAATGATGTTCTTCCAAACAAATTGATATACCTTCTCGTAAGTCATGTCGACCAGAGGTTCAGCTTCTACCCACTTAGTGAAATAATCCACTGCGACGACGAGGTATTTGAACCTTCCCCTGGTCGTTGGCAATGGTCCTACCAAATCTACCCCCCCGCATAGAGAATGGCCAAGGGGAAGTTATGGGCGTCAACAATGCTTGTGGAGTTCGTCGGATGGAGGAAAAACACTGGCACTTGTCACATTTCTTAGCATAGGCTATACAATCAGCCCTCATCGTTGGCCAGTAGTATCCCTGTGTTATTACCCTTTGTAAAAGAGTACGACCTGCTACATGAGCTCCACAAGACCCTTCATGGATCTCTTCAATCAATTCTTTCACCTCGGAGGGATGTACACATCTTTGCAATCCTGCCATGATTCCTCGTCTGTACAAAACACCATTAGTTAGTACATACCGAGCAGCTTTAAACTTTAACTTCTTGGCAGCGAGCTTATCCACTGGTAACTCTCCCTCCTCAATATACGCCCTGATAGGATCCATCCAAGATGGTTCTAAGTCAAGGGTGATAAAATTCATCGTCAGATCTTCATCTATGCTCTGACTTTCTAACACTTCAATTGGTATCGTTCTTCGCAGCTCGGTACGAGTAGCTGATGCTAGTCGGGCCAGTGCATCTGCTCGTGCATTCTCCATTCTCGGTATTCTGATCAATTGAATGGCAATAAAATCTGACACCAACTTCATCACCTTTGCATGATATTTGACCATTAATTCTCCTTTAGCAGCATATGTTCCCAATATCTGATTCACAATTAATTGAGAATCACTGAAGACCATCACTTGTTGCGCTTCCATAGTTTTTGCCAAATTAAGACCTGCTATCATGGCCTCATACTCAGCCTCATTATTGGTGGCTTTGAATTGAAATCTCAGTGCATATTCCATGTTGACTTCGTTTGGGCTGTTCAAAACGATCCCCGCTCCACAGCCTGTAGTAAAAGATGAGCCATCTACATATAACCTCCAGATAGGTAACTCGCCTTTTAATTTCTGATCTGACAGAGTTCCTCGGTGAAATGTTTGTTGCTTATTTTCACCATCCCTTGAGTTTTCTTGTTCTTCGTCGACCATCGCTTCTTGCCCTTTTACCAACCTAAGTTGGTCTGAGCTAGAATTTGATGATCTTGTCACATCCACTTGCCCTTTTACCAACTTAAGTTGGTCTGAGCCAGTGTCTGTTGATCCTGTAACATCCACAGGTTGATCGGCGAGCTGCTTTTGCTCCTCGGGGGTATCAGGATAGGTGAATTCTGCTATGAAATCTGCTACTGCTTGCCCTTTAAGCGATGACCTGGGTTTATAAATAATATCATATTCACCGAGCTCTATTGCCCAGTACATCAATCTTACTGATTTTTTGGCTTATGAAGGGCTTGTCTCAATGGCATGTCGGTGTATACGACTATGGTATGGGCCTGGAAATATGGCCTCATTCTTCTACTTGCCTCAATTAATGTCAATGCTAATTTTTCCAGCTTTGGATACCTGATCTCTGCACCTCGGAAAGCCTTACTTGTGAAATAAATTATCTTCTGGATTCCATTCTCCATTCTGATCAATGCCGAGCTAGCTGCATTCTCTGATACCGCCAGGTACAAATACAATTTCTCTCCTATTACTGGCCTGGACAACAGAGGAGGTGCTCCCAAATACTTCTTCAAGTCTTGAAAGGCCTTCTCGCATTCATCATTCCACTCGAAAGTTTTTCGGAGTGTTTTGAAGAATGGGACGCATCTATCAGTTGCTCGGGATACAAATATGTTGAGCGCTGCAACTCGTCCTATAAGGCTTTGCACTTCTTTCTTCGTCGTTGGAGATCATAGCCCTAAAAGAGCTTTGATATTTTCTGGATTCGCCTCAATGCCTCGCTGGTTGATGATGTACCCGAGGAACATTCCTTCTCATACTCCAAATGTGCACTTCATCGGGTTCAGCTTCATTTGGTATTTATCCAGTTGATCAAAGGTCTGACATAAGTCAACTAAATGATCAGCAGCTTTCTTGCTCTTTGTCAGCATATCATCGACATAGACTTCCATATTGCAACTATTTGTTCGGTAAAGACCTTGTTCATCAGCCGCTGGTATGTCGCACCTGCATTTTTCAAACCAAAAGGCATAACATTATAACAATAAGTTCCCCTAGGGGTAATGAAAGAAGTACTTTCCCTGTCTTCAGGTTTCATTTTGATTTGGTTGTAGCCAGAGTAAGCATCCATGAAGCTGAGTAGCTCATGTCCCGAGGTAGCATCCACCAATTGATCAATTCGGGGCAATGGAAAGTGATCCTTTGGGCATACCTTGTTGAGATCGGTGAAATCAACACACATTCTCCATTTATTATTTTTCTTCTTTACCATCACCACATTTGCTAACTAGTCTGGATATCTAACATCTTCAATGAATCGCGCTTTCTGGAGTTTCTCGACCTCCTCTTGTATAGCTTGATTCCTCTCGGGACTGAATACTCTTCTTCTCTGCTTTACATGCTTGATCTCCTTATTCACATTAAGTTCATAACATAAGAAGATTGGATCTATCCCTAGCATGCCTTCATGACTCCATGCAAAAAAATTCTTTCTACTTCTCAAGAAAATTATCAACTCCTGTTTCATTGAAGCATCCAACGACGAACCTATTTGAGTTGTTCGTTCAGGGTGCTCGTCGTCCAGAATGACATTCTCTGTAGCTTCCACCACCTGTCCTTTTACAAGTTGAGATTCATCTCTAGGATCCAGTGTTTCAATTTCTGTACATTCATCCACTTGATAGGTAGTAGTCTTTTTCCTTGATTCCTCAAGCTCCTCTTACTCGGCAGATGAATAATAACATTCCCGAGCAACTTTTTGATCACCTTTCACAACACCTACTCCAAAGTTTGTTGGGAATTTTAAGCACTGATGTACTGTAGATGGAACTGCTTCGAATTTCTTCAAACCAACTCTTCCCATGATGATATTATAGGCTGACTGAACATTATTATCCATCACAAAGAAACGTATTCTTTATGTCCGACAAGCAGGCCATGAACCAATGAATATATCCAACTTGATCGTCCCAAGTGGAAAAACTTTCTCGCCAGCAAAACCCAGGAGAGGTCTGTGATAAGGCTCCAATTGAGATAACTTTAACTTTAAACTGTCAAAGCACGAGTAGAACATGATGTCTGCTGAGCTACCATTGTCTACCAGAACTCTTGAAATCATTACTTCTTTCATCCTCATTTTGATCACCAAAGGATCATCGTGAGGGTATAGAACACCTGCGAGGTCATTTTTTGAAAAACCAATGACCAGCTTCTCTTTGTTTACCTTTCTCGGACGATCCTCTTCGGCCAAATTTATCCGTTGAATATATGAGCAAGCTTGAGCCTCACAGAGGTAAGCTTTTCTTTATGCAGTAAGATCTCCTTCACCTGCATCTCCACCTATTATAACATTACAATCAAATGACCCAAAACGTATTGAAAATACCTCACGTTTCGATTGCCTTGGCCTTTTGGGAAGATCGGGGTCATCCTCTGTATCATCTTCATGATCTCTTTTCCTGTTTTCTTCTGCCCGACGAGGAGATCTAGACCTCTCTCTTGCTCAATCTTCATTTCCTCTTTCATTTCTACGATCAACATACTTTGACAATTCTCCTCGTCTAATGAGTGTTTCGATCTCATTCTGGAGGGCTATGCAATTTTTAGTCATATGGCCATGATCTTTGTGAAACTCGCAATATTTATCTCTATTCCTTCTGTCAGGGTCTGCCTTCATTTTCTTTGGCCACTTTATCTCCTCGTTATTCTTGATTTCTTCCAAGACATGATTGATACCCATCTTCAAAGGAGTATAATTATCAAATTTCTTCAAGACTTCCCATGACGACTTATTATTTTTGGATTGTCTGTCACCACCATTGCCCTTATGCTCTTTCTTCTTAGCTTTGTCGACTTCCACCTTGGTTTCTTTATCCATATTCTTCTTCGCAGCCATAGCCTCCTTGGCATTCATGATTTTGGCCGCTTTTGCCATCAACTCCGACATAGTTATAGGTGTATCTTTAGCCAAAGTGTAATACAACTTGTTGGGAAACAACCCACTCATCAAGGCGGTGATTGCTGTCTTCTCTTCATAATCTATGACTTCCAGCTTCTCGTTATTGAAACGAGTTATGTAATCTCTAGTACTCTCACCATATTTTTGTCTAACGCTTAACAAATGTGCTACTCGTTTTACTAGCTTTGCCCCAAAACAAAAATTCCCAATGAATAACTCGGCCAGTTGAAAGAAAGTTGAAATCTTACCCCGAGGAAGATTTTTTGTACCATATCTGGGCAGATCCAGTAAGAGTTCCCGAGAATGCTCTGCCTCTCATCTCATCGGGGACAGCATAGATGTCGACGGCATCTTGATATTGCTCTGTGTGAAGAACATGATCTGTCTTTCCATCATATTTGGGGGTCACCACAGGTGCTTTGAACTTTGACGGTGTAGGAAAATCCACAATGGCCTGGACAAAAGGTGTCCCTTGAACAAAAGTTCGTTGTAGGGGATTTTTCGCCTTAGCCATTTCTCCCAATCTATCCTCCAATCTCTTAATAGAGCCTTTCCACGCATTGTTTCCTTCCTCGGGCCTATTGGTTCGAGCAATTGATCGAGCTGATGTGGCCTCCTGAGATCTATCCTGACGAGCAGCTGGCCGTGATTGTGCTGATCCTTCTCTTAGATCCGATGGTTGTCGAAAACTCCTCGACATGGCCTTAGGTGGACTCCTATTCTTCCTAGGGCCTAATCGATTGAAAGGAGACACCCTGCTCAATCTTTCCAAGGCACTAGTCCTCTCTGGAGAGAGAGTAATACGTTGCTCAGTATCGGTGGCCCGTATTGATGAAGTTCGCCCAGGTTCATAAGATAAATCATTAGATTCCTCATTACGATATGAATCTGTATGCCTGGATCATGAAGAAAGTAAATGGGTTTGCCTCTGACCACTTCGTTGTCCTGAATGGGCAGGTGCGCCGCCATGAAGAGTTTGGATGAGTTGCCGGATGGTTTCTTGCATGGCGGTCTGACCTTGGGCTAGATTTATCATTATTCCATCCAGATCTGGAACAGCTGATGGTGCAGATGGATTTAGAGGATTTCCAGCGTTCCCAGCGTTTCGATTGCTGGATTCTGGATTGTCAGCCATTGATGATGGGTGATTTTTGGTGAAAAACGATAATTACAGTCGTTTCCCACAGACGGCGCCAATCTATTGATGTAAAAAATTAGATTGCTTCTAATTATTTAATCACATATAAATATAAATGAGACAAATAATTTTAAAGTGGTTCAGCCTTATAAGAATAGCCTACGTCCACTGTTTCTGTTATTGCCAAATGTTTTGGAATTCTTGATATGTGGTTCTATCAAGAAATTCCAGTCCCTTTGAATGAGGATGATACAATGTATTTATAACCCTTAGGCTGTACATGTGAAAGGGTAAACAATTAATGCCCTTTAAGAGTATACGTCTGTATGATGAGCATTCAATGAATAGTTAAACTGTTGATTATCTGGAAATCAATGTTGTGGCCGAGATGTAGCTCGGACCGCCTTAGTTGCTCGTCGTTCAGGAGTTTCTCAGAGCAGTGGAGTTCCTCGGAGCGATGGAGTTCCTCGGAGTACACCTGTTGCTCGGAGTGTCTGACTTGATCGGGGAGTAAAGTTCCTCGTTGCTAAAGTGCCACGTAGACTGACACGTGTCTTCTTGTGATTCGTCCATATTAGCATATTAATTTTGGTATCAACAAACCCTAATTCATTGTTTTTCTTCAAGAAAATGTATACACTCAGATTTTTCTATGTATAAATTCTCAAAATATATTCAATTTCGCTTTTCCATAATAGTGATTCAATCCTAACCATGAATCCTACCCAGAATATCATTTAATCGACAAAAATTGTCATCTACATGCATTAAATTTAACCTTAATCATACTCTACTAACATGGATATTTTATCTACCTGAATTTAAGAAAGAACAATACTTGCCTTATAACAGCAAGTCAGATCCTTTGGTGATGAAGAATATGTCTACGTACCTCGTCTTTAAATCTACACTCCGGTGGTGTTAATTGTGAAAGAGGTGCAACTATGGGTGTTTTTTGGCTTGAAATCTCTTCTCCTTCCTCTTCCAATGGACTCTATTGTTTTTGTGTTTGATAACCTTAGAATACCTAACCCTAGAAGATGATATTGCCGTAGGAAATTCGTGGGTTTAATTACTTCAAAAATTAAAATGACTGAAATACCCTCCTGGGATGCGAGTTAGGCCTAAAATTACCCCGGAACCCAAACTAAATCCCCGGGTAAACTTTTCTGACTATCTCAACCCTTATGGACACATTGGCGCACTCGAATTAACCGTATGGGTGACTTATAAATAAATTACTTTTTATACCCATAATTTAGTCCCGACATGACTGACGCGCGTCCTAACTTAATTACCGAAATTACCGCATTTTTCAATCGTGAAATTTTAATAAAATCATAGTTACATATTAGTTTATTCACTCAGTAATATTCAATATAATTCATATCAATAAATACTAACCCTTGTCTCGCCAGTTAATATTTATTTAAAATCGGATTAATTATAAATTAATTTCCCCTATTTAATTCGATTAACTCCACAATTAAAAATCAATAAAATTATGGGGTATTACATACTTCCCCCCTAATAACGGAATTTTGTCCAAAAATTAAGAAATAAGAGTATACTTGGTAAAAACAACTCTGGGTATCTTTCGTGCATATCATCCTCGCGCTCCCAAGTAGATTCCTCGATATTATGATGTCCCCACTGTACACGCACTAACAGGACTACCTTCGAACTCAATTTCCTCTCTCTAGGGTCTAGGATAGCAACTGGCCCCTCCTCGTAGGAACTATCGGGATGCAGATCAATATCCTCTAAAATAATATGAGTGTGAACCATCTCATCCCAAAAATATCTCCTTAACAAATAAATATGTAACACATCATGAATCCTATACAAGTGCTCGGGTAACCCAAGTCTATAAGCCACTGGCCCAATCTTCTCAATAATAGGAAATGACCCTACATACCTCGGTGCCAACTTTCCTTTCTTCCTTAACCGCATTATCCCCTTCATAGGAGATACTCGTAACAATATATGGTCCCCCACACTAAACTTCTTAAAGAACCTTTTGACATCGGCATAGCTCTTCTGTCTATCCTAAGAAACTCGTATACGGCTCCGAATCACCTCAATCTTGGCTGACCCCAGTATAATATTGTCCCCCACCTCTAGCCAACACGTTGGGGAATGACAAGGCCTACCGTATAATGCCTCAAATGGAGACATGCCAATAGTAAGCTGGTAGGAGCTATTATAAGCAAACTCCACTAGTGGGAGATACTGCTCCCAGCCCCCACCAAAATCAAGGAGACACAATCGCAACATGTCTTCCAGCATCTGATTTGTCCTCTCAGTCTTCCCATCAGTCTTCGGATGATAGGTCGTACTCACTCGTTACTCATGGCCTCCTGGAAACTCTGCCAAGATCGAGATGCAAAAGTCTTATCCCTCTCGGACACGATATCAAGGGGCACCCCATGATGTCGAACTATCTCGGCTATACAGATATGGGCATACTTTCCCATAGTGTAATCTGTACAGACTGGTAGAAAGTGAGCCCCTTAGTCAACCGATCCAAAATCACCCATATGGAATCGTGTCCCCCCTAAGAATTAGGCAACCATGTAATAATGTCCATGGAAAAGCTCTCATGTTTCCACATAAGAATCTTTAGCGGTTGGATAAGCCTTGCTGACCTCTGTTGTTCCACCTTCACCAGCTGGAAAGTGGCACATTTTTAAAAAAACTCAGTAATATCTTTCTTCATCCCACTCCACTAGTACTGTCGCCGCATATCCTGGTACATCTTATGCCCTTAAGGATGTGTCGCAAAGCGTGAAACGTGCAACTCTGTCATCACCGCTTATTGCAAGTCTTCCCTTTCTGGGACAATAAGTCTCCTATTGAAGCGCAATCCCCCATCTAAACTCAAAGAATAAGACTCGTCTCCCTCGGCTAGAAGTTGTACTATTTGGTCCTAGCATAATGGAATTGTTTCTTGAGACTACACAACCCTCATGAATATCTGGGGCGTAATGGTCATGACTGACATAAAAGAGTGGGCCACGACATCTTGGTGTCCCAACTCCCTCCATTTTGCATTCCACACCTCGTCCATGTCACATGCTGGCCTACGGCTCAATGCGTTTGCTACTACGTCAGCCTTCCTCGGGTGATATTGGATATCGAAATGATAGTCCTTCACAAATTCAGGCCATCTCCACTGACACATGTTCAACTCTTGCTAAGTGGAGAGGTATTATAGTGACTTTTGATCTGTGAATTGGAAAAATTTCTCCCCCAAGAGATAGTGTCTCTATATCCGAAGTGCAAACACGACTGCCTCTAACTCCAAGTCATGGATGGGGTAACTCCTCTCGTGAATATTAAGCTTACAGGAGTCATAAGCTATATCCTGATCCTCCTGCTGAAGCACACCCTCAAGTCCCTATAGGGATGCACCAGTATAGACTATGTACCCCACTCCCGGCCTGGGCAGTACTAGAACTGGTGATAAAGTCATATTGTCCTTCAGCTCATCAAAAGGCAACTGACAAGTGTCATCCCAGATGAATGGCACCCCTTTGCGATTCAAGTTAGTCAATAGACCCACTATCTTCGAAATCCCTGAATAAATCGCATGTAGTATTCGGCTAGCCCCAAGAAACTGCGTACTTCTATAGGTGTCGTGGACTGTCCCCACTCCCTTACCGCTGATACTTTTTCCGAATCTATGGATATCCCCTTATCAGACACAATGTACCCTAAAAACTGAACCTCCTTCAACCAAAACCCATATTTCTCATATTTTGCATATAACTAATTTTCTCGTAGTGTTTGCAATACCTTACGCAAATGTTCGGCGTGATCCTCCTCTGTCTAGGAATAAATCAGGATGTCATATATGAAAACAATTACAAATTGATCTAATAACTCTCTGAACGCCCTATTCATTAAGTCCATGAACATAGTTGGTGTGTTGATTAGTCCAAATGGCATAACCCGAAACTCGTAGAACACATATCTCATCAGAAAAAGCAGTCTTCAACACATCCTGCTCCCTAATACGTAACTGATGGTATCCCGACCTCAAGTCTATCTTCGAGAAATAGGCATTCCCTCTTAACTGGTCGAATAAGGCATCGATTACGGGGAACGAGTATTTATTATGTATCGTCACATTATTTCAACTCTCGATAGTCAACACACAATCTTAACGACCCATCTTTCTTCAATACAAATAGCACAGGAGCACCCCAAGGCGAGGTACTCCTAAGAATGAAGCCCTGTCCTAACAGCTGCTCAATCTGATCCCGTAACTCCCTCATCTCCACCGGAGCCATCCGGTATGGAGCATGGGCGATCGGCCGAATGCCTGGCATTAATCAATCGCAAAATCTATCTATTTGCAAGGTAGTAACCCCAGTATATCCTGGAACACGTCAGGAAACTCACAGACTATTGGAATTGAATAAAGATGAATCACCACCTCCTTATAGGTCTCCTCCTCTATATAACACAAGTGAGTGGACGATCCACCCTTATGGTGAGGCATCTCCACCAGAAACATCTCCTGACCCTGTATAGCAAATACAATACTACGACTATAGAAGTTGTTCATAGCCCTATACGCTATCAACCAATCCATACTGATAATCACATTATACTTGGACATATCTAATACAAGCATGTCGGCAGGTAAAATGAATCTCCCAGCCTCCATACCCACGCCTCGACATATAAAGAAAATCAACATCCCATTACCCAACGGCTAGTTATCACACGTAAAAGTATGATTCGTTGTATCTAATAACCCCATAGCACGTGCAAACCTAGTGGAAATGAATGACTGAGAAGACCCCGTGTCAAATAAAATGTGCCCCATAGTCACCTATATAGAAAACATACCGTCAACTATGGGTGGAGCCTGTGGGACTGCGGCCTGATGGACATTGTAAACACGCCCATACTGTAGTTTTCCCTGTTGGATATGAACCACTGTAATTGTAGGCAAAGCTGGCATCTGAGGTGGCGCTGGGAGGGAAGCTAGAAAGATTGGCCTCTAAGGCTCCTGTCGAGCACCCAACTGCTGCTGTGGGGCCCTTCCCTTCTTAGGGAATTCCTATTTCTTGTAGAAAATCTTGCCACATACAAATCATTTACCCATAAAGTTTCCTCCTCTCTGCCCCTGTTGTCCTCGGCCATGTTGACCATTTTCACCACTCAATTGTCCCTGTTGTGCACGCTGTTGGCCCTGTTGATTCTACTGACCAAGATGAGCCTGTTGGCCTTGCCTAAAACCTCCATGTCCCTGCTTGTAATCACCGGATTTGTGTCTCTTAGTGAGGTCCCCTGATGGGAACTATGGTCACCCTATCTCTGTTAACCCTGAGCTTGTTGTGCCCTACTAGCACCACTACCTTATATCCTGTCCTGTTGGATGGGCTCCCCTTCTCACTTGCTTCCCTTTAGATGAAAGTGGTGATACTGGCAGCTTAGTAAGGCACTGTTAAGCACATCGGTATATGACCCCAATTAAAGGTTACCCAAAAGGTGTTGAATAATCCTCCAAGTTAAGCCATCCATAAAAATCTGTATCCTCTTCTCTTCAGTAGGTACCGCATTTGGCACCAGGTTAGTTAATCTCATAAATTCCTCCTCCTATTTAGCAATGATCTTCCCCTCCTGGGTGAGGTCCAATAATTTCTGCCTCATCTCAGTCTGAACGGTGTAAGGGAAATACTTGCGATCAAAACGTACCTAGAAGTCCTGAATAGTCATCATATCATGATCCGCTGCAGTAGTGGTGGACTGCCACCACTGCAATCCAACCCCTACTAGCATAAAAGTAGCTATTATCTTCTTTTTTACCTCCGTGAACTCATAAATCCTTAAATGCCTCTCGATATCCTTCTTTCACTGGCTGGCTGTAACAACATCAAAAGCCCCATGTGAACTCCAGGGGTGTGCCTTATGGAAGGCATCCCTGACTCGCTCTCAAGGGGAAGGAAATGCCTGAGCATGCGCTAATTCCACCGCTTGTTCCTGGGGTGGTGCCTGTTGTACGACTTCTAAATATGCATTTCCCGCTTGTGCCATTATAGCGGAAACCTCCACAGCATTCATAATACCCTGGCCCTGTGCTAGCTGAGGCTCAGGCTCTACACCTCTAAGGTCTCTCTGTGCACGTTGGGGAGGCATCATAAATGAGATAGAAGCTTGATAAGTCCATAATAAAATTCAAAATAGGAGAATACATAAAATGTGCAATTGAATAATACAACAGTCGTAAATATAGAGCTCTATTTCAAATAAGCTACGCTAAAAGCATAATAAGTTGCACAGATCCTAAAGACTCTAGAACTTGATGATTTGATACCACATGTGACACCCCGCTTAATTAAATACTCGGTGATCAGTCCTTTATAAATTTAAAATAGAATATCTAGTTGTATTAGCATTTGCACCACTAACGAAAACTTCCTTTTATTAAAAACTAACCACCTAATATTTAGAAAGCCTAATGTTAAATATTATTTTACGAATTAACATACAACCCATTAAATGAATAGCTAAACAATCACCATCCTATAAATAGTATCATAGGAAATAAAATGGCATAAATAAATAAATTGGGTCTGGAGTAAACGCTTCCAGAATAAAAACCCAATACAAATCTGATACGAAATAAATCCCAACAACTACCATAAAACTAAATGTCTAAAATCACAATCTCTAAATAAGAATAGACAACATGTCCTTACTGAAATGAGTAAATATTAATGAATCAAGGATAAATGTGAAGGCATCTAGTACCGAGGTCCTGTAACTTTCATAGCAGCTACAGCACGTCAACTGATGGAAACTCCTATGCTTAGCTTCCCTGTGGCAGGGTACCTGAAAGGTTTTTTCAAAGACAAAATTGAATTAGAAGAAAATGGGTCAGAGCCCGAGTTGAAAATATTTTTAAAAAATAGCAAGTATTTAAATGCATAAATACCATATAATTATATACATGTTAGTCACGTACTCTCACTTGAGATTCTCACCTCTCAACTATTGTGCAGGCCTAACGCATACTCCTAACCCATCCTAGTTATGTTATCTCGCCTAACGAGTTTGGACCCAATCTCTGTGTATGATGGGTACGCGATTATGCCCACTTGTATTACCCGAATAATAATTTATCGCATTTCCAATATTCATTAATCAATTCAAGTATCTCTTTACTCATTTGAGTTTCCCCATTCTTAACTTATATTATGTGTCGTAACCTTTCTTATCTACTATGCAACACAGTAGAATAATCACAAGTATATATATATCACTAGAATGATATATATATTAATACCGTACCCCGCATAGGCGAACTAATTATGAGAGCATACTCTGCTATCAAGTCCCGGTACATCACGTACATAATAAGGACTACAGATTCCTAATCTCTCAGGAACCATATCAAAACAAATCACACAAATTTTGAAGTGAACATGGACCACGGTGTAATAGGATACCCACCCATACAATCCAAACTTATCAACTCACATACAGGTCCTCCTTAGATCATATGTTCTGAGGTACCAAATCTAAAATACCCCCCCCCCCCCCCCCGAAGGGCTCCTAAAGATAAGATTATCCCCTTCAAAGACCTCCCGATGATAGCGAGTATGGTAGGTATGTCTTACACATAAAAATCCCCTGGCCTCCAGGGGTTATTCCGCATTAGACCCTTGCTGGTCGGAGGCCTCTGTATAAGTGAAATCCGTAATGAAATCTACTACCACCTGCCCTTTGAGTGAAGACCTTGGTTCATAAACAATATCATATTCGCCCAGTTCCACCGCCCAATACATCAGTCTTCTGGATTTTTCTGCCTTGTGAAAAGCCTGTTTGAGTGGCATATCAGTGTAAACCACTATGGTATGGGCCTGGAAGTATGGTTTCATCCTCCTTATTGCCTCAATCAAAGCTAATAATAGTTCTCCAACCTTGGATATCTAGTTTCTGCTCCTCGGAATGCTTTGCTGGTATAATACACTGGTTTTTGCACTCCATCTTCTACTCTTATCAACGTTGAACTGACCGTGCTATCTGAGATAACCAGATACAAGTATAATATTTCTCCCATCACTGGCCTTGACAACAATGGAGGTGTCCCCAAATATCTCTTCAACTCTTGAAATGACTTCTCACAATCATTATTGCACTCAAAAGTTTTTTGAAGTGTCTTGAAAAATGGGATGCATATATCCGTTGCTCGTGAAACAAACCTGTTAAGAGCTGCAACACGCCCTGTGATACCTTGCACCTCCTTTTTCGTAGTTGGAGATCATAGTTCCAACAAAGCCTTAATCTTCTCAGGATTTGCCTCAATGCCTCGTTGATTGATAATATACTCGAGGAACATGCCCTCTCGTATGCCAAATATGCACTTGGTTGGGTTCAACTTCATCTGATATTCCTCCAGCTGGTTAAAAGTTTGGCTCAGGTCAGCTAGATGGTAAGCAACTTTCTTTCTCTTAGTAAGCATATCGTCGACATAAACCTCCATGTTTCAGCTGATTAGCTCTGTGAACACCTTATTCATCAGTCGCTGGTACGTTGCACCTGTATTTTTAAGTCCGAAAGTCATAACATTATAGAAGTATGTTCCCCTTGGGGTAATAAAAGAGGTACTCTCCCTGTCTTCATGCTTCATCTTGATTTGGTTGTAGCCGGAATAAGAATCCATAAAGCTTAGTATCTCATGCCTCTAGGTTGCATCCACCAGCTGATCTATCCTGGGAAATGGTAAGTGATCTTTCGGGCAGGCTTTGATGAGATCAGTGAAGTCTATGCACATCCTCCACTTGTTATTCTTCTTCACCATCACCACATTGGCTAGCCAATCAGGATATTTCACATCGTTAATAAAATAGGCCTTTTGTAGCTTCTCGACTTCCTCCTGAATAGCTTGGTTCTTCTCTAGGCTGAATACCCTTCTTTGTTGTTTCAGCGACTTGATCTCCTTATTAACATTGAGTTCGTGGCATAGGAAGGTTGGTTATATCCCCGGCATATCATCATGTCTCCACGCAAAGGCTTGCTTTCTATGCCTTAGAAATTCCACTAACTCCTGCTTTATTGACGGATCTAGTGAAGTGCCAATTTGAGTTATTCGTTATGGTCGCGCATCGTCCAGAATAATGTTCTCTATAGCGTCAGGAGCTCTGATTCATCTCTAGGTTCCAATGTCTCAATCTATGACTCTTCAGACTCATCTGCTTGATAAGTGGTGGTCTTCTTCCTCGTTTCCTCCAACTCTTCTTGTTCGGTAGATAAATAGTAGCATTCTCGAGCTATTTTCTGATCACCCTTCACAAGTCCCACACCAAAGTTGGTTGGAAACTTTAAGCATTAATGTACCGTGGATGGCACTGCCTAAAACTTTTTCAGGCCTACTCTTACCATGATTATGTTGTAGGATGATTGGATATTTTTATCCATTACAAAAAAGCACACTTTTTCTATCCTGCAAGCAGACCAGGTACCAATAAGCATATCCAACTTGATCGTCCCAAGTGGAAAAACTTTCTCGCCAGTAAAGCCTAGGAGGGTCCTGTGATATGTCTCCAACTCGGCTAGTTTTAAGTTTAAACTGTCAAAGCAGGGGTAGAACATGATGTCTGCTGAGCTACCATTGTCTACCAATACTCTTGAGATGACCACATATTTCATCCTCATCTTGATCACCAAAGGGTCATCGTGAGGATACAAGACACCTTCTAGATCATTTTTGTAAAAATTGATGACCATATTATCCTTGTTCACCTTCCTCAAGCGATCCTCTTCTGCATTATTTATTTATTGTATATAGGAACAAGCATGGGACTCATTGAGGTAAGATTTCCTTTCAGCAGTATGATCCCCACCGCCTGCATCTCCACCTTTAATCACATTACATTCGAATGAACCAAAATGGATTGAAAATACCTTAAGCTCTGGTTATTTTGTCTTTTTGGGCAGCTCGGGGTCATCCTCGGGATCATCTTTATGGTCCCTTTTCTTGTCATCTCTTGTTCAGTGAGGAGATTTAGATATATGATTTGCTCTGTCGTTGGTCTTCCCATCACTCTGGCGATTAACAAACTTGCTCAATTTCCCTCATTTAATGAGTGCTTCAATCTCATTATAGAGAGCTATGCAACGCTTGGTCGTGTGGCCATGATCTATATGGAACTTGCAATATTTAGACTTATCCATCTTGTTAGGAGCTATCCTCAATTTCTCAACCCAACTTAGTTCTTCGTTGTTCTTAATCCCCTCCAAAATATGGTTTATATCCACCTTTAAGGAAGTATAATTCCCATACTTCCTCAAGTGATCTATAGTATCCTTGCCTTTTGAGTGCTTCTTGCCCCCATTATGCTTTTGGTCCTTCCTCTCAGATTTACTTTCAGCTCTAGTCTCTTCCATTGCATCAGTATTCTTCTTCGCAGCCATAGCTTCTTCGGCATTTATGATCTTTGTTGCTTTTGCCATCAACTCTACCATGGATTTGGGGGGATCCTTGTCCACAGTCTAATACATCTTGTTCGGTAAAAGACCACTCATCAAAGCTGTGATTGTTGTCTTCTCCTCATAATCGATTACCTCAAGCTTCTCGTTGTTAAAACGAGTGATGTAATCCCTAGTGTTTTCTCCTGTCTTTTGCCTTACACTCAGTAAATGTGCTACTCTCTTGACTGGCTTCGCACCAAAATAGAAATTTCCAATGAAAATCTTAGCTAGCCGATTGAAAGCAAAAATCTGCCCCCGAGGAAGGTTATTGTACCATATTTTAGCTGACCCAGTGATAGTTCCTGAGAATGCCCTACACCTCATCTCATCAGGAACTGCATAGATATCGGCAGCAGCTTGATACTGCTTTATATGAAGAACCAGATCAGTCTTTCCATCGTATTTTGGTGTAACTGCAGGAGATTTACACTTCGAGGGTTTAGGGAAATCCACAATCACTTGGATAAAAGGAGACCCTTTGATAAAGGTCCTTTGGAGAGGATATTTTGCCTTAGGCATTTCTCCTAATCTGTCTTCTAACCTCTAGATGGAGACCTTACGTGCATCATTTCCACCCTCTGATCTGTTTGCCCGAGCAACATATCACACTGAATTCTCCTCTTGGGATCTTTCTGTACGAGCTGCTGGGCGTGATTGGGCAGAACGTTCCCTTAGATCATTTGTTCGTTGAGAATTCATCAACGCAACCTACGGAGGTTTTTTATTCCTTCTAGGGCCCAAAAGATCAAAAGGGGAGACTCTTCACAACATTTCTAGAGCTCTTGTTCATTCTGGGGTTAGCGAAATATTTTGCTAAGAGTCCATAGCTCTTATGGAAGATGTCCGGCCAGGCCGGTATGAGGGATCGCTGGACCTCTCAGTATGATGAGAGTCGGTGTGCCTGGACTGAGAAACGTTAGGGAATAGAGAACGTCTGGATCGTGAAGACGGAAGGTGATTGTTTCTATGGACACTTCGTTGGCCTGACTGGGCAGACATTCCGTGTTGAACAGTATGTATGAGTTGACACATGGTCTCCTGCGTAGCTGTTTGTCCTCTAGCCAAACCAGCCAGTATTCCTGTAAGGTCATTGGCATTTGGAGGAGCACATGGGTTGGGAGGAACTCCGTCACTGTTCCTATTACTGGATTCTGGGATCACAGCCATATATAATGAATTATTTAGTGAGAAACTCTACGTATAGTCCGTCCAACAGACGGCGCCAATCTGTTGATGTAAAAAACTAGACTTGATATAATTAATTAATCACAGATAATTATGAAATAAGAAATGAGACAAAGGATTTTTAAAGTGGTTCAGCCTTGTGAAAATGGCCTACGTCCACTGTTTTGTATTGCTGGGTGTTTTACCTTAATCTTGATGACGATCTCAAATTATCAATTACCTCGCTTATGGGGGATTTTACAATGTATTTATAGCCCTTAGGTTGTCAATGTGAATAGACGATATGCCTTTATTTAATACACATATACATATGTACACAATAAGAATGTTCATTGAATCCGATGTTGTCGTTTGATCTTCTTGGCTAGGTGCTCTGCACGATGAGTAGTTCGGAATGTTGAGTAGCTTGGCGTTGTGAGTTGTTTGGTGAATATATGTTTTTCCACGTCAGATGACACGTGTCTTCCTATAATTGGTCCACATTAACTGACTAATTTTTGTATCAACAATGATTATTTCTAGTGGCGGGAGGAGAATATCTTATTAAGGTTGAATAATTTCATTCTACAATTGCTGTAATGTCTATAAGTTGAGAATACTCATGGATTTGTAAAGGTGCAACCTAATTATTGATTCTTGGATGTTGTCCTCTTTTAAATTTCTTGCACATATTTATCTCAGTATCTATATACTCAAGGTCATATCGAGATAACTAGGTAAATTTGTCTTCGTACTGGGGAACAGACAGATTGGCTTGTTGCAATTTTAAGAAATTAACAGTTCGTTGGTCTCGTTCAGCCTCAGAAAAATACTTTGTAAAGAAAAAGTCCTCAAATTTCTCACAAGTAAATTTAATAATGGTTTGGTTACGTGACATCGCTTTCCACCAGAAATGATCTTCACCTTCAAACATATAGGTTGCTAAAGTTACTCGTAGATTAGTAGATACATTTACTCCATTTAGAATTTTCACAATCTAACGTATCCATTTCTCAGCTTCACTGGCACCTGGCTTTCCAAGAAAAGACGGAGGTCATCGTCCTAAAAATTCTTTAAAGGCATTCATCCTATGGATTTCTTCAAAAATATTCTCTGGAGTAGAATGAGAAGTTTGTTGTTGTCAGGCTAAAGAAGTGATGTGGCGAAAATCGCGAGTCCGTGTAGATACGATAATCGTTATTATTGGCTTCCGACCGTGATGCATAAAATCTAAACTATGACTACACTCAACAAGGGAGTATAGAGGCTAGTCCGGGTATCGAGAATCCACAGTGAGTGTTCGATATATTTTAATTGATTTATTACTTTAAGAATAAAAGTGTAAAAAGTGATGGTTTGGAAGTAAAGAAAATGGAAAATAAGAAGTGAACACAAAAAAAGAATTAAGAAAACGAGAGTCAGGATCACATCCCCGACATGGGCTAAGCAACGCATAATTATAATTTCGGTTCAAAAATATTTAATCGAGCATATTCAATTAATTATAAACATCACGCTTGAAGGAATCTAACCCAAAAATGCGAGATAAAACATTTAACCGAAAATGGTCACATGCAGATTAAATTCGAAATATCTCTATGAAGACTAACTTTGCATGACAAAGAAAGTTAAATGCATAATAGTACAACTTTAATGCACAAGGTTTCAATTAAATGCAATTTTACACAAAACCTAACTTTCGGAGCTCAAGACCCAATAATGGCGGAAACATGGCCCCTTCCCTTTAACTAATGACTAAACATAAATAAACTAATTAAATAACTAATTAACTGAAGAAAATAATAAATAAATGAACTACAACTAATTAACAAGCATGGAAATAAAGCTTAAACAAACAAATAAGATAATAAATAGTAGAAATAAACTTACATAAATGGGCAAACACCCAAAAAGGAAAGAGGAGAAGGGAGGTCCCAAGAAGGAAACCCTAAAACTAACGAAAATGAAAGATAATGAAAATATACGTTCTAAAAATGATAAGAGAAAAGTATATATACAAAAACCCTAGTGGCAAAATTGTGAATAAAGAAAGCAGGGGAAACAGAACTGAATCGATTCGGTCTGATACCGAATCCATTCGGAAAGGGGAATCTCGAATGCTAAAAGAGAATTAATTAGGATTATACCCAAATCGATTTGGTCCTAGAAAACTTCAGCATTTCCACTAACCGAATCGATTGGCTAGAGAGCCGAATCGATTTAGACCTGCTTGTGTTGGATCTTTCCCCTATTTTGATTTACTTTTAGTTCCCTTTCGCTCAAACTCCAGTAACTTCTTTGTTAGGAATCAGATCTGCGCACCGTCAGCCTCCACATGAATCTATCTCAGAGGGATTCAACTTTCGTGTGGACATTGGGCCAGAAACTCAAATTATGAAATTACAAAATTTCCCTTGCGTGTGCGGTGGTCAACGAAACTTTATCGAAACGCTACCTAACTTCACACTAAGCACCGTAATACCTACAAAAACTCAATTATACCTCGCAAAACATGTAAGCATATAAAATAGCAGTTTTCTAGTTAACGAGCATAAATATAGGAATTAAAGTAGCCGAAGGGGCTAAAATGCATAAGTATAAAGGGTGAGTAAATGCAATATTCGTATGGAATCACACCCCTAACTTACACATTGCTAGTCCCTAGAAATTAAATAGAGAGAAAGAAGAACTACAAGTAAAGCACAAGACATGATATATATACAAAATATATAAAATCCACTTTCGCTGGAGAACGATTGCATTTAGCATATGAAATAAACCATTAAATCCCTAGGTTACCCTAGTGGACGAGTGTTATCTCGTGAGGGTTTTCAGGGATGAAACTCCCAAACATCATAGTTTCCTAAAAAATTATTCCCAATGACATGCGACAAGCCCAACAATAATGAAAAAGACTTCAAACACGTTTTATCATAGTGAACGAATTCAACCGAAAGACCGTTATTAACATTATGAAACGAACTTCATATAATTGAAACCTTAAAAGTGGGTAGAAAGAGAGCACATGAAAAGTATGATTTGGAAAAAACTTATATAAATCGGATAAACATTAAAGCATCCATAATTTCAATCATTGTCGGATATTAAACTCAACAAATTAAATCAGTATGAAATGGGGTGTAACACACACGGGACATGCATGCATAAAGAGTAAACGTAAATGGAAACTAGGCCGCGCACATGTCACTAATGAAGAACGCTATATATAGAATGAAAAACGTGGTGCCGCTCATTAAAGGAGGAAAAATATATTTTAATGGATTATAGAAACTATTTAAACTTTTAAATTTAGTTTACCCTAGGATCACAAAGGACTTTATAGGGTTGTAATGTAGGGTTGGGGTTAAGGTTATGGAACGAAAGGAATATGTACGGGTAGAATATCCCACACCCCCTAACTTAAATGTTTCATTGTCCTCAAGAACACAACATAAAGAGAGGGAAATGAAGATATTACCCAAGGAGGAGAGATCTCCGATAAGCACAAGTCCATTGAATCTACAAAACAAGTCAGTACCAAGCATAACAAAAAGAATAACAAAAACTTAACAAATTACACGAGACTATAAGTAAAAAGAAAATTAAAAAAATTAGTATATAAAACCTACAATTTAACTTCTAACTAACTTCACACTAGAAGTGTAAATTTTTCAGGGTCCACCCAAAATACAATTTGACTTTGAAGGATCAACTGTGGACCCCCTTTTCTGCTTGCCGCCCGAAAAATAAGAATTATGTTTGGACAACGGAAGGCGTGTGTAAAGTGGAAGAAAGGAACCATCATCAATTAAAATTTGAGAGGGATGATAGGGGATTTGGATATTAAGGGGGACAAGACCAAATTGATCTCGGGAAAATTAAAATCACCTCCCCAAGGTTTTTAAATTGGAAAGGGAGGTGGGGCTAGGGCTAGAGAATAGCCCATAAGTTGAAGCATCTCAAAATAACACTCCCGTTCAAGAACCGGGTCAAAGTCATCAATACTTTCATCCAAATTTCATCCGATTCTTGTGATAGATCTTATGGTTTGTTAATAGTGGGTAACAAAGGAAAGGAAGGACCATCAACCTAAATACAATTGGAAGAATTAATTAGAGGTTGAAATTCTAAAGTTCTTGGATCACTCTCAATCATTTCTTGTTCAAAAGTGGGGGAGTTGAAACGCAAGTTTCAACCTCAACCGAGCATGCGGAAGAAGAAAATATCTCATCGAGATGGGCACTTATTTCTAAAAACCAAACTTCAGAACTCTCGAATTGGTCATTCGATTCCTTTACCATTAACTCACGATCAAACCAATAAGAAGACATAACATCATCTTGTGAGGTTTTCTCATAGCTAACCGATCCCTCATTTCACAAAGTTTTCTCCCAAGCGCTTTGTTGAATTCTCTCATTTTCTAGAATTTTCACGTAATCACCCATCGTCATAGGTGGTGGAGAATTTTTTTTCACGCTCCATTCTTTCATTTTCGAGAATTTGAAAGCATTCACGCATATTTTTAGAAGTGTAACTTTGAGAACTATTACCTTAATAATTAAAGCTATCAAAAGAGTTAGGGTGAGACATTTCAAAAAGGGCAATTCAAGAACGCAACAAGCACAGAATTTCAATTTCTCGAAACAACTTAGTACAAGTAAAAACAAAAGGCTAAAATAAAGATTACAAATACAAAGGGAAAAAAATATTATGAAATAATAAATCAACTACAATCTACAACAAAACACTCCCCGGCAACGGCACCATTTTGATGTGGAGGAAACCGAGCGTCTGTGTAGATACGCTAATCGTTGTTATCAGCTTTCGACTGCGATGTAAAAAAACTAAACTATGACTACACTTAACAAGGGAGTATAGCGTCTAGCCCGGGTATCGAGAATCCACAGGGAGTGTTCGACAGATTTTAACTGATTTATTACTTCAAGAATATAAGTGTAAAAGGTGATGGGTTGGAAGTAAAGAAAGTGGAAAATAAGAAGCTAACTCTAAACAAGAATTAATAAAATGAGAGTCAGTATCACATCCCCGTCGTCGGCTAAAAAAAGCATAATTAGAATTTCGATTCGAAAATATTTAACCAAGAATATTCAATTAATTATAACATCACGCATGAATCAATCTAACACAAAAATGCGAGATAAAACATTTAGCCAAAAATAGTCACATGCGTATTAAATTGGAAATATCTTTATAAACACTAACATTTCTTGACAAACAAAGTTAAATGCATAATAGTCCAACTTTAATACACGAGGTTTAATTTAAATGCAATTTAACACAAAACATAACTTTCGGAGCTCCAGATCCATTAATGGCGGAAACATGACCCATTCCCTTTAACTAAGTATTAGACTTGAATAAAATAATTAAACAATTAATTAACTAAAGAAAACAATAAAAAAAATTAACTAAAAATATTTTCCAAGCATGGAAATGGAAATAAACTTTAAAAAACAAATAAGACATTGAATAGTAGAAGTAAACTTACATAAATGGGTAAACACCAAAAAACGAAAAAGGAGATGGAAGCTCCCAACAAGACAACCCTAAACCTAACTTAAAAGAAAGATAATGAAAAGATATCTTCACAAAATGAGAAGAGAAAAGTATATATAAAAAAACCCTAGTGGCAAAATTGGGAATAAAGAAAATAGGGTAAATGGGGCTGAATCGATTCAGTCTCATACCGAATCGATTCGGAAAGGAGAATCTCGAATACTGCATAAAAGTGAATCGATTAGGCTTATACCTAAATCAATTCGGTCCTGGAAAACTTCAGCACTTCCACCAATCTAATCGATTCTCTAGAGAGACGAATCGATTCGGACCTGCTTATGTTGGATCATTCCCCAATTTTGATTTACTTTTAGTTCCCTTCCGCTCAAAGTTCCATAACTTCTTCGTTAGGAATCAAATCCGCACACTGTCAGCGGCCACGTGAATCTAGCTCAGAGGGTTTCAACTTTGGTGAAGACATTGGTATAGAAACCAAAATTTTGAAATTATAAATTACCCTTGCGCGTGTGGTGGTCAATGAAACTTTCTCGGAACGCTACCGAACTTTACACTAAGCACTGTAATACGTACAAAAGATCAATTATACCTTGCAAAACATGTAAACATAAAAAAATAGAAGTTGTATGGTTAACGAGCATAAATATATAAATTAAATGTGACATCCCACCTAATTAACTACCGGGTGATTAGGTCTTTATTAATTTAAAACAGAAATCCAGTTGTGTCACATTTGCACCAATGAAAAAAAATCCTTTTATTAAAAACTAACCACCTAATATTTAGAAAGACTGATTGCAAATATTATTTTATAAAGTAACATACAACCAATTAAATGAATAGATAAACAGTCACCATCCTATAAACAATCCCACAGGAAATAAAATGGCATAAAGATATAAACTCGGTCTGGAGTAAACGCTTCCAGAATAAAAATCCAATACAAATCAAATCTCAACAACTGCCATAAAACTAAATGTCTGAAATAACAATCTCTAAATAAGAATAGACAATATGTCATGAATGAAATGAGTAACTTTTAATGAATCAAGGATAAATGTGGAGGCATGTAGTATCGAGGTCCTATAACTTCCACAGCAGTTACACCACGTCAACTGATGGAAACTCTTATGCTTGGCATCCCTATGGTAGGCACCTAAAAGATTTTTACAAATACAAAATAGATTTGGAAGAAAATCAATGAGAGACCGAGTTCAAAATCTTTTTAAAAAAACAAGTATTTAAATGCATAAACACCAGATAATTATATACATGTTAGTAACGTACTCTCACATGAGATTCTCACCTCTCAACTATTGTAAACGCCTAATGCATAATCCTAACCCATCCTAGATACGTTATCCCACTTAACTAGTTTTGACCCAATCTCTGTGTATGATGGGTATGCTATTGTGCCCACCCGTATTACCCGAATAATACTTTATCGCATTTTTAATATTTGTTAATCAATTCAAGTATCTCTTTACTCATTTGAGTTTCCACATTCTTCACTTATATTATGTGTCGTAAACTTTCTTATCTACTATGCAACACAATAGAATAATCACAAGTGTGTGTGTGTGTGTGTGTATATATATATATATATTTCACTAGAATGATATATGTACTAATACCACACCCCACATAAACGAACTAACGGTGCGAGCATACTCTGCTATCAAGCCCCGATACATCATGTACATAATAAGGACTACAGATTTTGAATCTCTTAGGAACCATATCAAAACAAATCACAGAAATTTGGAGGTGAACATGGACCACATTGTAATGGGCTATGCACATGCCTATGCACCCATAAAATCCAAACTTATCAACTCACAGATAAGTCCTCCTTATATCCTATGCTCTGAGGTCCAAATCCAAAATTCCCCCCCCCCCCCCCGAAGGGATCCTCAAATAAGACTGTCCCCTTCAAAGACCTCCCGGTGATAGCGAGTATCGTAGGTATGTCATACACATAAAAATCCACACAATAGGTATTCACACAACCTAAGTATTTATAATCCTCATATTGGTATATACACATCCCATATTTTAATTGTCAGATTTTATATATTTATATCTCAAGTGTCCCGCGTATTAAAGGATTTGTAGCATAACTTCTCATCGTACGCTCTCGAGTAGTTCTCACCACTCTAAGCTTAATTATTATCATATTCTTAATATATGTAGGTAACACACTAAGTCCTATTGGCCTCAGTCATCACTTTCCCCGAATTCTCGTAATTCAAATTAATCTCCAATTTAGGTATTTATCTCGAATTAATCTAATTAAGTTTAATCCTTAATTCCCCCTTTATAGGACCTAGCCTACAGCCCAACCTAGGCCTACTGGTATTGCCATATATCCTTCAATTTAATAAAATTTATGTCCCATAATCGAATCTCGAAAGAACTATGAAAAGAGTCTAATAACAAGGAAGATTTAAAAAAAACTGGGTAGCCGAATCAATTCGCCCTGGTCCCAATCGATTCACCTTGTCAAATCGATTCGTAAGTCAGCAAATCGATTCGCACATCTGCAGATGCACTTCGTCACCTTCATTTTTGCCTATGTGTTTCACCCTTTTCTTTCCCAAAACTTCTAAGATTTAAACCCATTCATCCAACCATGGTTACCCATCAATATATCAACTTATTTACTTGATTTCTAACATGGGAAAATCATTAAAACATTAAATCTAACGATAATATGAAATTAATTCAAGATTTCCATTTAAGAACCCTAATTCATTATTTTTCTTCAAGAACATGTATACACTCCAATTTTCTATGTATAAATTTTCAAAATATATTCAATTTCTCTTTTCCATAATAGTAATTCAATCCTAACCATGAATCCTACCTAGAATATGATTTAATCGACAAAAATTGTCCTCTGCATGTATTAAATTTAACCTTAATCAAATTCTAATAACATGGATATTTTATCCACTTGAATATAAGCAAGAACAATACTTGCCTTATAATAGCAGGTCAGATCCTTTGGTGATGAAGGTTATGGCTACGTACCTCGTCTTTAAATCTACACTCTGCTGGTGTTAATTGTGAAAGAGGTGCAACTATGGGTGGTTTTTGGCTTGGAATCTCTTCTCCTTCCTCTTACAATGACCTCAATTGTTTTTGTGTTTGATAACCTTAGAATACCTAACCCTATCAGTAGATATTGCCTTAGGAAATTCGTGGGTTTAATTGCTCCAAAAATTAAAATGACTGAAATACACTCCTGGCATGCGAGTTTGGCCTAAAATTTCCCAGGGACCCAAACTAAACCCCCGGGTAGACTTTTCTGACTATCTCGACCCTTATGGACACATTGTCGCACTCAAATTAACCGTATGGGTGAATTATAAATAAATTACTTTTTATTCCATTAATTTAGTCCCGACATGACTGACACGTGCGTCCTAACTTCATTATCGAAATTATCGTATTTTTGACTCGCGAAAATTTTAAGAAAATCATAGTTACATATTAGTTCATTCACTCAGTAATATTCAATATAATTCATATCAATAAATACTAACCCTTGTCTTGCCAGTTAATATTTATTTGAAATCAAATTAATTATAAATTAATTTCCCATATTTAATTCGATTAACTCCATAATTAAAAATCAATAAAATTACGAGGTATTACATACTTCCCCCTAATAACGGAATTTTGTCCCAAAATTAAAAAATAAGAGTATACTTGGTAAGAACAACTCTGGGTATCTTTTGCGCATATCATCCTCGCACTCCCAAGTAGATTCCTTGTTATTATGATGTCCCCACTGTACACGCACTAACAGGACTACCTTCGAACTTAGTTTCCTCTCGCTAGGGTCTAGGATAGCAATTGGTCCCTCCTCGTAGGAACTATCGGGATACAGATCAATATCCTCTAAAGCAATATGAGTGTGGATCAACTCATCCCGAAGATATATCCTTAACAAAGAAATATGGAACACATCATGAATCCTATGCAAGTTCTCGAGTAACCCAAGTCTATAAGCCACTGGCCCAATCCGCTCAATAATAGGAAATGGCCCTACATATCTCGGTGCCAACTTTCTTTTCTTCATAAACTCCATTATCCCCTTCATAGGAAATACTCGTAACAATACATGGTCCCCCACACTAAACTTATTGAAGAACCTTTTGATATCGACGTAGCTCTTTTGTCTGTCCTAAGCAACCCGTATAGGGCTCCGAATCACCTCAATCCTGGATAAAGTATCCTAGATTACCTCTATCCCCAGTAGCTTATTGTCCCCCACCTCTAGCCAACACACTGGGGAATGATTAGGCCTACCGTATAATGCCTCAAATGGAGACATGCCAATAGTAAGCTGGTAGGAGTTATTATAAGCAAACTCCACTAGTGGGAGATACTGCTCCCAGCCCCCACCAAAATCAAGGAGACATAATCGCAACATATCTTCCAGCATCTGATTTTTCCTCTCAGTCTTCCCATCAGTCTTCGGATGATAGGTCGTACTCACTCAGTACTCATGGACTCCTGGAAGCTCTGCCAAGACCGAGATGCAAAAGTCTTATCCCTGTCGGACACAATATCAAGGGGCACCCCGTGAAGTCGTACTATCTCGACTATAAAGATATGGGAATACTTTCCCATAGTGTTACCTGTACGAATTGGTAGAAAGTGAGCACCTTTGTCAATTGATCCGCAATCACCCATATGGAATCGTGACCCCTCTAAGAATTAGGCAACCATGTAATAAAGTCCATGGAAAAGCTCTCCCATTTCCACATAAGAATCTTTAGCGACTGGAGAAGCCCTGCTGGCCTCTGGTGTTCCACCTTCACCAGCTGGAAAGTGGCACATTTTCAAACAAACTCACAATATCTTTCTTCATCCCACTCCACCAGTACTGTCGTCGCATATCTTGGTACTTCTTATGCCCTTAGGGATGTATCGCAAAGCGTGAACCGTGCAACTCTGTCATCACCGCTTATCGCAAGTCTTCCCTTTCTGGGACAACCAGTCTCCTATTAAAGCGCAATCCCCCATCTATACTCAAAGAATAAGACTCGTCTCCCTCAGCTAGAAGTTGTACTATTCGGCCCTAGCATAATGGAATTGTTTCTTAAGACTAGACAACCTTCATGAATATCTGGGGAGTAATGGTCATGATTGACATAAAAAAGTGGGCCACGACATCTTAGTGTCCCAACTCCCTCCATTTTGCCTTCCACACCTTGGCCACATCACATGCTGGCCTCCGGCTCAACGCGTATACTACTACGTCAGCCTTCCTCAGGTGATATTGGATATCAAAATGATAGTCCTTCATAAATTCAAGCCACCTCCACTTATGCATGTTCAACTCTTACTGAGTGAAGAGGTATTGTAGTGACTTGTGATCTGTGAACTGGAAAAATTTCTCCCCCAAGAGATAGTGTCTTTACATCCGAAGTGCAAACACGACTGACGCTAACTCCAAGTCATGGGTGGGGTGATTCCTCCCATGAAGCTTAATCCTACAGGAGTCATAAGCTATAGTCTGGTCCTCCTGCTTAAGCACACCCTCACGTCCCAGTAGGAATGCACCAGTATAGACTAAGTACCCCACTCTCGACCTGGGTAGTGCTAGAACTTGTGCTAAAGTCATATTGTCCTTCACCTCATCAAAAGCCAAGTGACAAGTGCCATCCCAGATGAATGGCACCCCTTTGCGAGTCAAGTTAGTCAACAGACCCACTATCTTCAAAAATCCCTGAATAAATCGCATGTAGTATTCGGCTAGCCCCAAGAAACTACGCACTTCTATAGGTGTCGTGGGTTGTCCCCACTCCCTTACCGCTGATACTTTCCTCGAATCTTTGGATATCCCCTTATCAGACACAACGTGACCTAAAAACTGAACCTCCTTTAGCCAAAACCCACATTTATCATATTTTGCATACAACTAATTTTCCCGTAGTGTCTGCAATACCTTACGCAAATGTTCGGCGTTGTCCTCCTCTCTCTGGGAATAAATCAGGATGTCATATATGAAAACAATGACAAATTTATCTAATAACTCTCTGAACACCCTATTCATTAACTCCATGAACACAGCTAGTGCATTGGTTAGTCCAAATGGCATAACCCGAAACTGTTAGAACTCATTTCTCATCAGAAAAAGCAGTCTTTAACACGTCTTGCTCCTTAATACATAACTGATGGTATCCCGACCTCAAGTCTATCTTCAAAAAATAGAAAACACCTCTCAACTGGTCTAATAAGGCATCGATTCGGGGCAACGGGTATTTATTCCGTATCGTGACCTTATTCTACTCTCGGTAGTCAACACACAACAGTAACGACCCAACTTTCTTCAATAAAAATAGCACAGGAGCACCCCAAGGTGAGGTACGCCTACGAATGAAGCCGTGTCCCAACAGCTGCTCAATCTGATCCTGTAAATCCCTCATCTCCACCGAAGCCAAATGGTATGGAGCACGGGCGATCGGCCGAATGCCTAGCATTAATCAATCACAAAATCTCTCTCTCTGCAAGGTAGTAACCCCAGTATATCTTGGAACACGTCAGGAAACTCACAAACTATTAGAATCGAATAAAGATGAATCACCGCCTCCTTAGAGGTCTCCTCCTCTATATAATACAAGTGAGTGGACGATCTGGCCTCATGGTAAGGCATCGCCACCAGAAACATATCCTGACCCGATATGGCAAATACAATACTATGACTATAAAAGTTGATCATGGCCCTATACGCTACCAAGCAATCCATACCGATAATCACATTATACTTGGACATATATAATACAAACATGTAGGCATATAAAATGAATCTCCCAACCTCCATACCCACACCCCGACATATAAAGAAAATTTACACCCCATTACCCAATGACTAGTTAACAAACGTAACAGTACCATTCATTGTATCTAATAACCCCAAAGCACGTGCAAACCTAGTGGCAATGAATGATCGAGAAGTCCCCGTGTCAAATAAAATGCGCTCCATAGTCCCCTAGATAGAAAACATATCCTCAACTACGGGTGGAGCCTGTGGGACAGCGGCCTGATGGACATTGTAAACAAGCCCTTACTGTAGCTGTCCCTACTGGATATGGACCACTGGAATGGTAGGCAAATCTAGCATCTGAGGTGGCGTTGGGAGAGCAGCTAGAAAGATCAGCCTCTAAGGCTCCTGTCGAGCACCCTACTGCTGCTGTGGGACCTTCCCTTCTTAGGGAATTCCTATTTCTTATAGACAATCTTAACATATACAAAGCATTTACCCATAAATTTTCCTCCTCTCTGCCCCTGTTGTCCTCGGCCCTATTGACCATTTTTACCACTCAATTGTCCTTGTTGTGCATGTTGTTGGCCCTGTTGATTCTGCTGACCAAGATGGCCCTGTTGACCTTGCCTAAAACCTCCCTGTCCCTTCTTGTAATCACCGGATCTGTGTCGCTTAGCAGGTCCCCTGATGGGAACTATGCTCACCCTATCTCTGCTGACCCTGAGCTCATTGTGCCCCACTAGAACCACTACCTCCTATACCACCCTATTGGCTGGGCTCCCCTTCTCACTTGCTTCCCTTTAGATGGAAGTGGTGATCCTGGCAGTGTAGTAAGGCAATGTTAAGAACATCGGTATATGACCCCAATTAAAGGTTACCCAAAAGGTGCTGAAGAATCCTCCAAGTTAATCCATCCATAAAAATTCGTATCCTCTTCTCCTCAGTAGGTAGGTCATTTGGCACCAGGTTAGTCAATCTCATAAATTCCTCCTCCTATTTAGCAACGATCTTCCCCTCCTGGGTGAGGTCCCATAATTTGTGCCTCATCTCAGTCTGAACGGTGGAAGGGAAATACTTGCAGTCAAAATGTACCTATAAGTCCTGAATAGTCATCATATCACGATCCTCTGCAGTAGTGGTGGACTCCCACCACTGCAATCCAGCCCCTACTAGCTTAAAAGTAGTTATTATCTTCTTTTGTACCTCCATGAACTCATACATCCTTAAATGCCTCTGGATATCCTTCTTTTATTGGCTTGATGTTACAACATCGAAACCCCCTGTGAACTCCAATGGGTGTGCCTTATGGAAGGAAACGCGTGAGCAGGCGCTAATTCCACGGACAGTTCCTGGGGTGGTGCATGATGTATGACTGCTAAATATTCATTTCTCGCTTGTGCCATTATAGCGGAAACCTCCACAGCGTTAATAGTACCCTGGCCCTGAGCTAGCTGAGGCTCAGGCTCTACACCTCTAAGGGCTCTTTGTACACGTCGGGGAGGCATCTAAAATGAGAGAGAAGCTTGATAAGTCCATAGTAAAATTCAAAATAGCAGAAGACGTAAAATGCGCAATTGAAGAATACAACAGTCGTAAATATAGGGATCTATTTCAAAGAAGCTACGCTAAAAGCATAATAAGTTTCACAGATCCTAAAGACCCTAGAACTTGTTGATTTGATACCACCTGTGACACCTCGCTTAATTAAATACCGGGTGATCAGTCCTTTATAAATTTAAAACAGAATATCTAGTTGTATTACCATTTGCACCACTAACAAAAACTTCCTTTTATTAAAAACTAACCACCTAATATTTAGAAAGCCTGATGTTAAATATTATTTTACGAATTAACATGCAACCCATTAAATGAATAGCTAAACAATCACCATCCTATAAATAGTCTCATAGGAAATAAAATGGCATAAATAAATGAAGTGGGTCTAGAGTAAACACTTCCAGAATATAAACCCAATACAAATCTAATACGAAATAAATCCCAACAACTACCATAAAACTAAATGTCTGAAATCACAATCACTAAATAAGAATAGACAACACGTCCTTACTAAAATGAGTAAATCTTAATGAATCAAGGATAAATGTGAAGGCATCTAGTGCCGAGGTCCTGTAACTTTCATAGAAGCTACAACACGTCAACTGATGGAAACTCCTATGCTTAGCTTCCTTGTGGAAGGGTACCTCAAAGTTTTTTTCAAAGACAATATAGAATTAGAAGAAAATGGGTCAGAGCCCGAGTTGAAAATCTTTAAAAAAAAAAAAAGTATTTAAATGCATAAATGCCATATAACTATATACATGTTAGTCACGTACTTTCACTTAAGAGTCTCACCTCTCAACTATTGTGCAGGCCTAACGCATACTCCTAACCCATCCTAGTTACGTTATCCCGCCTAATGAGTTTGGAACCAATCTCTGTGGACGATGGGTACATTATTGTGCCCACCCGTATTTCCCGAATATTACTTTATCGCATTTCCAATATTTATTAATCAATTCAAGTATCTCTTTACTCATTTCAGTTTCCACATTCTTAACTTATATTATGTGTCGTAACCTTTCTTATCTGCTATGCAACACAGTAGAATAATCACAAGTGTATATATATATATATATATATATATATATATATATATATATATATATATATATATATATATATATATATGAGGTGACCCCGACACCTTAAACCTACGAGTTTATATGAATGATGCAAAGGGGACCAAATTAAACTTTTACTTAATTTGATTAACTTTTATGAAGATAATTTTGGTTTTCAAAGTTAATTAATAGTCCAAAACAGATTCAATTTTAGGCGAGTTTCTAGTTATTTAGCCCTACCTTTTCTTGTGAGGTGAAATGCGAAAAATGTACAACACACAATATTTATTTAACGTCGCAAAAACCCTTCCCCGGGAAAAACGACGGACTCCCCTAGGAGTCACCTAAACTACTTCCACTAAAACAATAAAAGAATAGGTACGAGTTACAAAAAACAAAATTAACAATTAAAGAAGAATGATCTAGCTATTATCCCACACGACCAAGTCTCTACCCTGGTTGCTTATTCTATTCTCTCTTTAACTTGTCCTCACTTGTTTTTACGTTCTTCACTTCGCAGCCTCCCCTCTAACTTCTTTAAGTGCAGGTTGGCTCAGTGCCTATTATTTATTTTCTAGTGAAGTGTGTGTGATGCAACAGACTATATATCACCTATATATTTGCTAGTCTTGTGTTATTCAAGTCATCTTGACTTTGAATACACCTTTGAAAATATTTCTTTTCTCTTTCTCAAATCTTTCTTTTCTCTTTCTTTGAATCTTTGAACACTAGACTTGTTCAGATATTACACAAACCAAGATGTGTCTACGTGAATACAACGTGAGTGATTATATGATAATGATATGTGATGAAAGCAATTTCTGAAAATCACGAACACAATCAAGTAATCATGTTCACAGAATATGACTAAAAATATATTCAATAAAAACAGACAGTCAAATATTCACAATATTGTTTTTCAGAAAACAACTATTAGATTAAATCAGATTTTAATCTAAAATCTTATCAAGACTATTTTCACAACTATTTCAGCTTAAATCAAAATAGTCTTAAGCACACAAGAGAATAATATTCAGTCAAGATATTAAGTCTTCCACAAATCAGATCTCAGAAATCTTAGGTTTAACTTTCTAAACCTCAAACAATACAAATCTGAATATTACCAAATATTTTCTGAAAAATCTGTTTTAAAACTAAACGTTTTAAAAACATACAAGATCTCACAATCAAGTCACAAGCAGAATATTCACATATACAAATTAAATTCGTGAATAGTGTGTGTTGTGTACAAATCTTAGATCTAAAGACTGATCTAAAAATACACACAAGAATGAGAGAACTCACTTACAAAAATTATATACTCTTGAAAATTCGTAAGTGCAGATTTACAATGAGAAAAGTCCAATCTTCATTTTCGTTTTGACAGGAATCAACACTTGAAGATGACACAAAAATTAATCTGGTTTAATCTCTCTCTCTAGAAATTTTGACAGAGTTCTGCTACAAAAATTATTTTCTCAGCTCTCTTAAAAATGAATACCCAAAGGGTTCTATTTATAGAGTGCACAAGTGTGTGAAGATTGGTGTAAAATAGAATCACATGGATCACCAAAGAAATACACACAACCGTAGATAAAATATAATCTGAGGGCTCACAAAGAAACACAAAGTGTAGTGTTAAAAATGTGACACGTGTTGTGCAAACTGTAACAGACTAACAGATTCAAAAAAACAATTAGTTATATAAAACTGTGTCGTTTTAAAAATATGCCAGGTGTAACCACTGCGTACCAAGAACGCTACCAATATTACCGTTGTAACAGATTACAAAGTGGCGTCGTTTTTAAAGAAACAAATTAAAAACATCTTTGGTTTTGAGTAAAACCGCGGGCGGTGGGAGCCAGCTGTGACGCACTAAAAACTTACCGTTATAAAAGAATTGAAGCGGCGTCGTTTATAAAAATACCATATTTAGTTTTTAGAATAAAACCGTGGGCGTCAAAATAAGACAAGGTCCAGCTGTAAACCCTGTAGCGTAATCAAAACGCTTAAACAAAATATTACCGTTAGGCACGGTGTCGTTTTTAGAAAAACCAGATTTTGGTTTAAAAAAAAACCGTGGGCGGTAAGGTATGACAGCACTTCAACCATAAATGCAACTGACATTGGGCGGTCAAATAGGCATGGGGAATACGCCAACAGTATTTACAGCCAGGGGACGTGCCAGCAAATGGCCTAAGATATCAGTTATTTTTGGCAACAGTCAAAAGTCAAAAAAACTAAGGGGTCATGTTTTAAACATATATTAATATAATATAAAGCAAAGACACACAAGCATATTATCATCTATAATGTAAAAGACCCGCATGCTTTAACAGCTAGGGGGTCACATCACTAACATATACACATACCATCCATATTACATATAATATATTAACAGTTACTATATTATATAAAAATATATGTGGCCAACTTATAACCAGAAGACAACTGCTAAAGGCACAAATGATGGGATGCCACTCATGTTTAATATAACATATAAAAACACACGCCT
Source organism: Sambucus nigra (assembly GCA_949130495.1). Classification (NCBI taxonomy): domain Eukaryota; kingdom Viridiplantae; phylum Streptophyta; class Magnoliopsida; order Dipsacales; family Adoxaceae; genus Sambucus; species Sambucus nigra. The sequence goes on along the minus strand of OX422219.1, from coordinate 10,219,276 downwards.
GCATATATTAATATATATAATATCACGCATGCATCAGGTATATGTATAAACATACACGCATACAAGCATACATACATATATATATATATATATATATATATATATATATATATAAAATAATACTCCAACATATATAAACATACACGCAAATTGATTACATATTATACATAATATGTATGAGACGCATAAAACATTATTTTTAATTTCAAAATTTTTTATTCTGAAAATTTTATAAAAAAAATATTTTCTGTCAAAAAATTGTTTTCACAAAAATATTTATTTTTATAAAAGCTTCAAATTAAAATATTGAACTCAAAATAATTATTATGACGAAACCAAATACTATCATAAGATATGATAAACAAAATGCAAAATGCAACGTGATGTCGTGTCCTACGTGACAGAAAATCCTATGAGCCATAGAAACTTAAAAATAACTTTTTCTGAGAGGGCGGTCTGAATTGAGAGCTCATTTGATGTAGATGGACAAGGAGAGCTTGGAGTCGATATGGCGACACGCAATCCTAAATTACAAAAATATTTTGTCAAAATTCAAGTCCAACTAGATGAAGTCCTATATAGCTAAAGCACCAAAAGCAAATCCTAGGTGTGCTCTATATAGGGCCTTCAATATATATATATATATATATATATATATATATATATATATATATATATATTTCACTAGAATGATATATACATATTAATACCGCACCCGACATAGGCGAACTAACGATGAGAGCATACTCCTTTATCAAGTCCTGGTACATCACGTACATAATAAGGACTACAGATTCCTAATCTCTTAGGAACCATATGAAAACAAACTACACAAATTTGGAAGTGAACAGGACCACGGTGTAATGGGATACGCACCTATACAATCCAAACTTATCAACTCACAGATAGGTCCAACTTAGATCATATGCTCTGAGGTACCAAATCTAAAATCCCCCCCCCCCCCCCCCGAAGGGCTCCTAAAAATAAGATTGTCCCCTTCAAAGACCTCCCGGTGATAGCGAGTATGGTAGGTATGTCATACACATAAAAATCCCCTGGCCTCCAGGGGTTGTTCCGCATTAGACCCTTGCTGGTCGGAGGCCTCTGGGTAAGTGAAATCCGCAGTGAAATCTGCTACCGCTTGCCCTTTGAGTGATGACCTTGGTTCATAAACAATATCATATTCGCCCAGTTCCACCGCCCAATACATCAGTCTTCTGAATTTTTCTGGCTTATGCAAAGCCTGTCTGAGTGGCATATCAGTGTATACCATTATGGTATGGGCCTGGAAGTAAGGTTTCATCCTCCTGCTTGCCTCGATCAAAGCTAATGACAGTTTCTCCAACCTTGGATATCTAATTTCTACTCCTTGGAATGCTTTCCTGGTATAATACACTGGTTTTTGCACTCCATCCTCTACTCTTATCAGCATTGAACTGACCGCACTCTCTGAGATAGCCAGATATAAGTATAATATTTCTCCCATCACTGGCCTTGACAACAATGGAGGTGTCCCCAAATATCTCTTAACCTCTTGAAATGCCTTCTCACATTCATCATTCCACTCAAAAGTTTTTCGAAGGGTCTTGAAAAATGGGAGACATCTATCTGTTACTCGTGATACAAACCTGTTAAGAGCTGCAACACGCCCCATGAGACTTTGCACCTCCTTCTTCGTAGTTGGAGATCGTAGTTCCAACAAAGCTTTAATCTTCTCAGGATTTGCCTCAATGCCTCGCTGATTGATAATATACTCGAGGAACATGCCTTCTCGTATGCCAAATATACACTTGGTTAGGTTCAGCTTCATCTGATATTTCTCCGGTTGGTCAAAAGTTTGGATCAGGTCAGCTAAATGGTCAACAACTTTCTTTCTCTTAGTCAGCATATTGTCGACATAAACCTCCATGTTTCGGCTAATTTTCTCTGCGAATACCTTATTCATCAGTTGCTAGTACGTTACACCTGCATTTTTAAGTCTGAAAGGCATAACATTATAGAAGTATGTTCCCCCTGGGGTAATAAAATATGTACTCTCCCTGTCTTCGGGCTTCATTTTGATCTGGTTGTAGACGGAATAAGCATCCATAAAGCTTAGTAGCTCATGCCCCGAGGTTGCATCCACCAGCTGATCTATTCTGGGTATTGGGAAGTGATCTTTTGGGCAGGCTTTGTTGAGATCTGTGAAGTCTACGCACATCCTCCACTTGTTGTTCTTCTTCTTAACCATCACCACATTGGCCAGCCAATTAGGATATTTGACATCTTCAATAAAAGAGGCCCTTGTAGCTTCTCGACTTCCTCCTGAATAGCTTGGTTCTTCTTTGGGCTGAAGACCCTTCTTCGCTCTTCCACCGGCTTAATATCCTTATTAACATTGAGTTCGTGGCATAGGAAGGCTGGGTCTATCCCCGACATATCTTCATGACTCCACGCAAAATCTTGCTTTCTGTGCCTTAGAAATGCCACTAACTCCTGCTTTATTGATGGATCCAGTGAAACGCTAATTTGAGTTGTTCATTTTGGTTGCTTGTGGTCTATAATAATGCTCTCTGTAGCTTCCATGACCTGACCCTTCACGAGCTCTGATTCATCTCTAGGGTCCAATGTCTCAATCGGTGCCTCTTCAGAATCATCCACTTTATAAGTGGTGGTATTCTTCCTGGTTTCCTCTAACTCTTCTTGTTCGAGAGGTGAATAGTAGCATTCCCAAGCTATTTTCTTATCACCCTTCACAAGTCCCACACCAAAGTTGGTTGGAAACTTTAAGAATTGATGTACCGTGGATAGCACCGCCTTAAACTTTTTCAGCCCTACTCTTCCCGTGATTATGTTGTAGGCTGATTGGATATTTTTATCCATTACGAAAAAGTATACTTTTTATGTCATGCAAGCAGGCCGGGTACCAATAAGCATATCCAACTTGATCGTCCCAAGTGGAAAAACTTTCTCACCAGTAAAGCCTTTGAGGGTCCTGTGATATGGCTCCAACTAGGCTAGTTTTATGTTTAAATTGCCAAATCAGGGGTAGAAAATGATGTCTACTGAGCTACCATTGTCTACAAATACTCTAGAGATGACCACATCTTTCATCCTCATCTTGATCACCAAAGGGTCGTCGTGAGGATACAAGACAACTTCCAGATCATTTATGGAAAAACCGATGACCATTTTATCCTTGTTCACCTTCCTCGAGCGATCCTCTTCTGCCATATTTATTTATTATATATAGGAACAGGCTTGGTCCTTATTGAGGTAAGCTTTCCTTTCGGCAGTATGATCCCCACCGCCTGCATCTCCACCTATAATCACATTACATTTGAATGAACCAATATGGATTGAAATACCTCATGCTCTGGTTGTCTTGGCTTTTTGGGCAGCTCGGGGTCATCCTCAGGATCATCTTTGTGGCCCCTTTTCTTGTCATCTTTTATTCAGTAAGGAGACTTAGATATATGCTTTGCTCTGTCGTTGGTCTTCCTATCATTCTGGCGATTAACAAACTTGCTCAATTTCCTTCGTTTAATGAGTGCTTCGATCTCATTCTACAGAGCTATGAAATTCTTGGTCATGTGGCCATGATCTCTATGGAACTCGCAATATTTGGACTTATCCCTCTTGTTAGGGGTTGTCCTCAATTTCTTAAGCCAACTTAGTTCTTCGTTGTTCTTAATATCCTCCAAAATATGGTTTATACCCACCTTTAAGGGAGTATAATTCTTATACTTCCTCAAGTGACCTATCGTCTCCTTGCCTTTCGAGTGCTCGTTGCCCCCATTATGCTTTTGCACCGTCCTCTCAGATTTACCTTCAGCTCTAGTCTCTACCTTTGTATCAGGATTCTTCTTCGCATCCATAGCTTCTTCAGCATTCATGATCTTGGTTGCTTCTGCCATCAACACTGCCATGGATTTGGGGGGATCCCTGGCCAAAGTATAATACAATTTGTTCGATAAAAGACAACTCATCAGAGATTTAATTATTGTCTTCTCCTCATAATCGATTACCTCAAGCTTCTCGTTGTTAAAACGAGTGATGTAATCCCTAGTGCTTTCTCCTGCTTTTTGCCTTACACTCAGTAAATGTACAACTCTCTTGATTGGCTTCGCACCAAAATAGAAATTTCCAATGAAAAGCTCAGCCAGCTGATTGAAAGTAGCAATCTACCCCCGAGGAAGGTAATTGTACCATATTTGAGCTGACCCGGTGATAGTTCCTGAGAATGCCCTGCACCTCATCTCATCAGGAACTACATAGATATCGATAGCAGCTTGATACTGCTCTATGTGAAGAACTGAATCATTCTTTCCATCATATTTTGGTGTAACTACAGGAGCTTTAAACTTCGAGGGTGTAGGGAAATCCATAATCGCTTGGATAAAAGGAGACCCTTTGATAAAAGTCCTTTGGAGAGGATTTTTTGCCTTAGCCATTTCTCCTAATCTGTCTTCTAACCTCTAGATGGAGCAATTACATGCATCATTTCCACCCTCTGATCTATTTTCCCGAGCAACAGATCGCACTGAATTCTCCTCTTGGGATCTTTCTGTATGAGCTGCTGGGCGTGATTGGGCAGAACCTTCCCTTCGATCATTTGTTCATTGAGAATTCATCGACGCAACCTGCGGAAGTTTTCTATTCCTTCTAGGGCCCAAACGATAAAAAGGTGAGACTCTACTCAATCTTTCTAGAGCTCTTGTTTGTTCTGGGGTTAGAGAAATATTTTGCTGAGAGTCCATAGCTCTTATGGAAGATGTCCGGCCAGGCCGGTATGAAGGATCGCAGGACCTCTCAGTATGATGAGAGTCGGTGTTCATGTACTAAGAAATATTAGGGATTAGAGCACGCTTGGATCATGAAGATGGAAGGTGAGTGTTTCTTTGGACACTTCGTTGGCCTGACTAGGTAGGCGTTTCGTGTTGAATAGTCCGTATGAGTTGACGTATGGTCTCCTACATAGCTGTTTGTCCTCTAGCCAAACCAGCCAGTATTCCTGTAAGGTCACTGACATTTGGAGGAGCAAATGGGTTGGGAGGAACTCCGTCACTGTTCCTATTATTGGATTCTGGGATCACTGGCATATATAATGAATAATTTAGTAAAAAACGCCACGTATAGTCGGTCCCACAGACGACGCCAATCTGTTGATGTAAAAAACTAGACTTAATCTAATTAATTAATCACAGATAATTATGAAATAAGAAATGAGACAAAGGATTTTTAAAGTGGTTCAGCCTTGTGAAAATGGCCTACGTCCACTGTTTTGTATTGTTGGGTGAATCTTAACGACGAAATCAATGATCAAATACCCCGCTAATGAGGGATGTTATAATGTATTTATAGCCCTTAGGCTATCAATATGAATAGACGATATGCCTTTATTTAATACACATATACATCTGTACACAATAAGAATGTTCATTGAATCTGATGTTGTCATTTGATCTTCTTGGCTAGGTGCTCTGCACGCTGAGTAGTTCGGAATGTTGAGTAGCTTGGCGTTGTGAGTTGTTTGGTGAATATATGTTTTTTCCACGTGAGATGACACATGTCTTCCTATAATTGGTCCACATCAACTAACTAGTTTTTATATCAACAATGATTATTTCTAGTATTGGGGGGGAGAAGATCATATTGAGGTAGAATAATTGCATTCTACAATTGTTGTAATGTCGATAAGTTTATAATAATCATGAATTTGTAAAGGTGCAACCGAATTATTGATTCTTGGATGTAGTCCTCTTTTAAATTGCTTGCACATATTTATCTCATTATCTATATACTCAAGGGCATAACGAGATAACTAGGTAAATTTGTCTTCATACTGGGCAATAGACAGTTTGACTTGTTGCAATTTTAAGAAATCAACAGTTCGTTGGTCTCGTTCAGCCTCAGAAAAATACTTTGTACAGAAAAATTCTTCCAATTGCTCCCAAGTAAAATTAATAACGTTTTGGTTACGTGACACCACTTTCCACCAGAAATGATATTCACCTTTAAACATATAGGTTGCTAAAGTTACTCGTAGATTAGTAGATACATTTACTCCATTCAGAATTTTTGCAATCTAACGTATCCATTTCTCAGCTTCACTGGCACCTGGCTTTCCAAGAAAAGACGTAGGTCGTTGTCCCAAAAATTCTTTAATGGCATTCAACCTATGGATTTCTTCAAAAATGTTCTCTGGAGTAGAATGAGAAGTTTTTTATTGTCGGGATAAAGAAGTGATGTGGTGGAAATTGAGAGTCCGTGTAGATACGCTAATCGTTGTTATTGTCTTTCGACCGCGATGTAAAAAATCTAAACTATGACTACACTCAACAAGGGAGTATAGAGGCCAGTCTGGGTATCGAGAATCCACAGCGAGTGTTCGATAGATTTTAACTGATTTGTTACTTCAAGAATAAAAGTGTAAAAGGTGATGGGTTGGAAGTAAAGAAAATGGAAAATAAGAAGTGAACACAAAACAAGAATTAAGAAAACGAGAGTCAGAATCACATCCCCGACGTGGGCTAAACAACTCATAATTAGAATTTCGGTTCAAAAATATTTAACCGAGCATATTCAATTAATTATAAACATCACGCTTGAAGGAATCTAACCCAAAAATGCGAGATAAAACATTTAGCCGAAAATGGTCACAAGCGGATTAAATTCGAAATATCTCTATGAACACTAACTTTACATGACAAAGAAAGTTAAATGGATAATAGTCCAACTTTAATACACAAGGTTTCAATTAAATGCAATTTTACACAAAACCTAACTTTCGGATCTCAAGACCCATTAATGGCGGAAACATGGCCCCTTCCCTTTAACTAATGACTAAACATAAATAAACTAATTAACTAAAGAAAAGAATAAATAAATGAACTACAACTAATTAATAAGCATGGAAATAAAGCTTAAACAAACAAAGAAGATAATGAATAGTAGAAATAAACTTACATAAATGGGCAAACACCCAAAAAGGAAAGAGGAGAGGGAAGGTCCCAAGAAGGAAACCCTCAAACTAATGAAAATGAAAGATAATGAAAATATACCTTCTAAAAATGATAAGAGAAAAGTATATATACAAAAACCCTAGTGGCAAAATTATTAATAAAGAAAACAGGGGAAACAGAACTAAATCGATTCGGTCTGATACCGAATCCGTTCGGAAAGGGGAATCTCGAATGTTTCATAAAAGCGAATTGATTCGGATTATACCCAAATCGATTTGTTCCTAGAAATCTTGAGCATTGCCACTAACTGAATCGATTGGCTAGAGAGCCGAATCGATTTGGACCTGCTTGTGTTGGATCATTCCCCTATTTTGATTTAATTTTAGTTACCTTTCGCTCAAAGTCCCGTAACTTCTTTGTTAGGAATCAGATCCGCGCACCGTCGGCCGCCACGTGAAGCTATCTTAGAGGGATTCAACTATCGTATGGACATGGGCCAAAAACTCAAATTATGAAATTATGAATTTTCCCTTGCGCGTGCGATGGTCAACAAAACTTTTTCGAAACGCTACCTAACTTCACACTAAGCACCGTAAGACCTACAAAAACTCAATTATACCTCTCAAAACATGTAAGCATATAAAATAGAAGTTGTCTAGTTAACGAGCATAAATATAGGAATTAAAGTACCCGAAGGGGCTAAAATGCATAAGTATAAAGGATGAATAAATGCAATATTCGTACGGAATCACACCCCTAACTTACACATTGCTAGTCCCTAGCAATGAAATAGAGAGAAAGAAGAACTACAAGTAAAGCACAAGACATTATATATATACAAAATAGATAAAAGCAACTTTCATTGGCGAACGATTGCATTTACCATATGCAATAAACCGTTAAACCCCAAGGTTACCCTAGTGGACGAGTGTTGTCTCGTGAGAGTTTTCAGGGATGAAACTCCCAAACATCACGGTTTCCTAAAAAATTATGCCCAATCACATGCGACAAGCCCAACAATAATGAAAAAGACTTCAAACACATTTTAGCAAAGTGAACGAATTCACACGAAAGTCCGTTATTAACATTATGAAACGAACTTCATATAATTGAAACCTTAAAAGTGGGTGGAAAGAGAGCACATGAAAAGTACGATTTGGCAAAAACTTATATAAATCGGATAAACATTAAAGCGTCCATAATTTCAATCATCGTCGGATATTACACTGAACAAATTAAATATGTATGAAATGGGGTGTAACACACACGGGACATGCAAGCATAAAGAGTAAATGTAAATGGAAACTAGGTCGCGCACATGTCACTAATGAAGAACGCTATATATAAAATGAAAAGCATGGTGCCGCTCATTAAAGGATGCAAAATGTATTTTCATGGATTATCAAAACTATTTAAACTTTTAAATTTAGTTTACCCTAGGATCACATAGGACTTTATAGGGTTGTAATGTAGGGTTGGGGTTAAGGTTATGGAATGAAATGAATATGTACAAATAGAATATCCCACACCCACAACTTAAATGTTGCATTGTCCTCAAGAACACAACATAAAGAGAGGAAAATAAAGATATTACCCAAGGTGGAGTGATCTCCCATAAGCACAAGTCCATTGAATCTACAAAACAAGTCAGTACCAAGCATAACAAAAAGAATAACTAAAACTTAACTAATTACACGAGACTATAAGTGAAAAGAAAAATAAAAAACTTACTATATACAACCTACAATTTAACTTCTAAATAACTACACACTGGAAGGCCAAATTTTTTAGGGTCCACCCTAAATACAATTTGACTTTGAAGGATCAACCGTGGACCCCCTTTTTTGCTTGCCTCTCAAAAAATAAGAATTTTCTTTGGACAGCGAAAGGCATGTGTAAAGTGAAAGAAAGGAACCACCATCAATTAAAATTTGATAGGGATGATGGGGGATTTGGATATTAAGGGGGAAAAGACCAAATTGATCTCGGGAAAATTAAAATCACCTCCCCAAGGTTTTTCAATTGGAAAGGGAGGTGGGGATAGTGCTAGCGAATAGCCCATGAGATGAAGCATATCAAAATAACACTACCGTTGAAGAATCGGGTCAAAGTCCACAATACTTTCATCCAAATTTAATCTGATTCTTATGATAGATTTTATGGTTCGCTAATAGTGGGGAACAAAGGAAAGGAAGGACCATCAACCTAAATACAATTGGAAGAATTAATAAGAGGTTGAAATTCGAAAGTGCTTGGATCACTCTCAGGAATTTCTTGTTCAAAAGTGGGTGGAGTTGAAACGCAAGTTTCAACCTCAACCGAGCATGAGGAAGAAGAAAATATCTCATCGAGATGGGCATTTATTTCTGAAAACCAAACTTTAGAACTCTCGAATTGGTCATTCGATTCCTTTACCATTAACTCATGATCAAACCACTAAGAAGACATAACATTATCTTGTGAGGTTTTCTCATAGATAACTGATCCCTCATTTCACAAAGTTTTCTCCCAAGTGCTTTGTTGAATTCTCTCATTTTCTAGAATTTTCACGTAATCACCCATCGTCATAGGTGGTGGAGAATTTTTTTCACGCTCCATTCTTTCGTTTTCAAGAATTTGAAAGCATTCATGCATAATTTTAGAAGTGTAACTTTGAGAACTATTACCATAATAATTAAAGTTATCAAAAGAGTTAGGCTGAGACATTTCAAAAAGGGCAATTCAAGAACGCGACAAGCACAGAATTTCAATTTCTCGAAACAACTTAGCACAAGTAAAAACGAAAGGCTAAAATAAAGATTACAAATACAAAGGGAAAAAATATTATGAAATAATAAATCAACTACAATCTACAACAAAACACTCACCGGTAACGACACCATTTTGATGTGGCAGAAACCGAGCGTTTGTGTAGATACGCTAATCGTTGTTATCAGCTTTCGAGTGCGATGTAAAAAACCGAAACTATGACTACACTCAACAAGGGAGTATAGCTTCCAGTACGGGTATCGAGAATCTACAGCGAGTGTTCGACGGATTTTTACTGATTTATTACTTCAAGAATAAAAAGTGTAAAAGGTGATGGGTTGGAAGTAAAGAAAGTGGAAAATAAGAAGTTAACTCTAAACAAGAATTAATAAAATGAGAGTCAGAATGACATCCCCGTCGTCCGCTAAACAAAGAGTAATTAGAATTTCGGTTCGAAAACATTTAAACAAGCATATTCAATTAATTATAACATCACGCATGAAGGAATCTAACCCAAAAATGAGAGATAAAAAACTTAACCAAAAATAGTCACACGCATATTAAATTCGAGATATCTCTATAAACACTAACTTTTCTTGATAAACAAAGTTAAATGCATAATAGTCCAACTTTAATACACGAGAGTTCATTTAAATGCAATATTACACAAAACCTAACTTTCGGAGCTCAAGACGCATTAATGGCGGAAACATGACCCATTCCCTTTAACTAAGGACTAGGCATGAATAAACTAATTAAACAACTAATTAACTAAATAAAACAATAAATAAATGAACTACAACTAATTAACAAGCATGGAAATATAAATACATAATGGAAATAAAGCTTAAACAAACAAAGAAAACAATTAATACTAGAAATAAACTTACATAAATGGGAAAACACCCAAAAATGAAGTAGCAGAGGGAAGACCCCAATAAGCAAACCCTAAAACTAACTAAAATGAAAGATAATGAAAAGATATGTTCTAAAAATGAGATGAGAAAAGTATATATACAAAAACCCTAGTGACAAAATTGTGAATAAAGTGAGAGTTAGGGTCCCATCCCCGTCGTCGGCTAAACAACACATAATTAGAATTTTAGTTTGAAAACATTTAACCGAGCATATTTAATTAATTATAAACATCACGCATGAAGGAATCTAACCCAAAAATGCGAAATAAAACATTTAACCGAATATGGTCACACGCGGATTAAATTCAAAATATCATTAAAAACACTAACATTGCTTGACAAAGAAAGTTAAACGCATAATAGTCCAACATTAATACACGAGGTTTAATTTAAACGAAATTTAACACAAAACATAACTTTCGGAGCTCAAGATCCATTAATGGCGGAAACATGACCCATTCCCTTTAACTAAGTATTAGACATGAATAAACTAATTAAACAATTAATTAACTAAAGAAAACAATAAATAAATTAACTAAAAATTATTGCCAAGCATGGAAATGTAAATACATAATGGAAATAAAGCTTAAAATAACAAAGAAGACATTGAATAGTAGAAATAAACTTACAAAAATGGGTAAACACCCAAAAACGAAAAAGGAGAGGGAAGCTCCCAACAAGACAACCCTAAAACTAACTAAAATGAAAGATAATGAAAAGATATCTTCTCAAAATGAGAAGAGAAAAGTATATATACAAAAACCCTAGTGGAAAAATTGTGAAAAAATAAAATAGGGGAAATGGGGTTGAATCGATTCGATCTGATACCGAATCGATTCGGAAAGGAGAATATCGAATGCTACGTAAAAGCGAATCGATTCGGCTTTTACCTAAATCAATTCGGTCCTGGAAAACTTCAGTACTTCCACCAACCGAATCGATTCTCTAGAGAGTTGAATCGATTCGAACCTGCTTATGTTGGATCATTCCCCAATTTTGATTTACTTTTAGTTCCCTTCCGCTGAAAGTTCCGTAACTTCTTCGTTAGGAATCGAATCTACACACTATCAGCGGCCACGTGAAGCTAGCTCAGAGGGTTTCAACTTTCGTGAAGACATTGGTCTAGAAACCAAAATTGTGAAATTACTAAATTATCCTTGCGCGTGCGGTGGTCAATGGAACTTTCTCGGAACGATACCGAACTTTACACTAAGCATTGTAATACGTACAAAAGATCAATTATACCTCCCAAAACATGTAAACATAAAAAAATAGAGGTTGTATGGTTAACGAGCATAAATATATGAATTAAATGTGACACTTCACCAAATTAAAGACCGGTTGATCAGTTTTTTATTAATTTAAAACGGAATATCCAGTTGTGTCACATTTGCACCACTGACAAAAAATTCCTTTTATTAAAAACTAACCACCTAATACTTAGAAAGACTGATTGCAAATATTATTTTATGAATTAACATACAACAAATTGAACGAATAGCTAAACATTCACCATCCTATAAACAATCCCACGGGAAATAAAATGGCATAAAGATATAAACTGGGTCTGGAGTAAACGCTTCCAGAATAAAAATCCAATACAAATCTGGTATGAAATAAATCTCAACAACTGCCATAAAACTAAATGTCTGAAATCACAATCTCTAAATAAGAATAAACAATATGTCTTGAATGAAATGAGTAACTTTTAATGAATCAAGGATAAATGTGGAGGCATGTATTATCTAGGTCCTGTAAATATTACAGCAGTTACAGCACGTCAACTAATGGAAACTCCTATGCTTGGAGTCCCTATGGATAGGCACCTAAAAGGTTTTTACAAATACAAAATAGATTTGGAAGAATACGAATAAGAGATCGAGTTCAAAATATTTGAAAAAAACAAGTATTTAAATGCATAAACACCAGATAATTATATACATGTTAGTCACATACTCTCACTTGAGATTCTCACCTCTCAACTATTGTGCAAGCCTAACGCATACTCCTAACCCATCCTAGTTATGTTATCCCGCCTAACGAGTTTGGACCCAATCTCTGTGTATGATGGGTACGCTATTGTGCCCACCCATATTACCCGAATAATACTTTATCGCATTTTTAATATTTATTAATCAATTCAAGTATCTCTTTACTCATTTGAGTTTCCATATTCTTAAATTATATTATGTGTCATAACCTTTCTTTTCTACTATGCAACACAGTAGAATAATCACAAGTGTGTGTGTGTGTGTGTATATATCACTAGAATGATATATATATATATATATATATATATTAATACCGCACCCCATATAGGCGAAGTACGATGAGAGCATACTCTGCTATCAAGTACCGGTACATCACGTACATAATAAGGACTACAGACTCCTAATCCCTCAGGAACCATATCAAAACAAATCACACAAATTTGGAAGTGAACATGGACCATGGTGTAATGGGATACGCACCCATACAATCCAAACTTATTAACTCATAGACAGGTCCTCCTTAGATCATATGCTCTGAGGTACCAAATCTAAAATCCCCTCCCCCCCCCCCCCCTAAGGGCTCCTAAAGATAAGGCTGTCCCCTTCAAAGACCTCCCGGAGATAGCGAGTATGGTAGGTATGTCATACACATAAAAATCCACACAATAGGTATTCACACAACCTAAGTATTTATAATCCTTATATAGGTATATGAACGTACCATATTTTAATTCTCAAACATTGTATAACTTCTTACGTGTGTAGCTCCCACCACTCTAAGGTTAACTCTTATCCTATTCTTAATATCCATAGGTAACTCCTTAAGTCCTACTGGTCTCAGTCATCACTTTCCCTGAATACCCATAATTCGAATTAATCTCCAATCTAGGTATTTATCTTGAATTAATCTAATTAAGATTAATCCTTAATTCCCCCTTATAGGACCTATCCCAAAGCCCACCCTAGGCCTACTGGTATTCCCATATATCCCTCAATCTAATAAAATTTAAGTCCTATAATCGAATATCAAAATAACTCCGAAAAGAATCTAATTACATGAAAAATTTAGCAAAAACTGGGCAGCCGAATCGATTCTCCCTGGTTCGAATCGATTCACCTTGCCAAATTGATTCGCAAGTCAGCGAATCGATTCGTACCTGTGTAGATGCACTTCTTCACCTTCATTTTTGCTAACGGGTTCCATCCTTTTATTTCCCAAAACTTCTAAGATTTAAACCCATTCATCCAACCATGGTTACCCATCAATATATCAACCTGATTATTTGATTTCTAAAGTAGCAAAATAATTAAAACATCAAATCTAACGATAATATGAAATTAATTCAATATTTCCATTTAAGAAACCTAATTCATGGTTTTTATTCAAGAACATGTATAAACTCCAAATTTTCTATGTATAAATTTTTAGAATATATTCAATTTCGTTTTTCCATAATAGTGATTCAATCCTAACCATGAATCCTACCTAGAATATGATTTAATCCACAAAAATTGTCTTCTACATACATGAAATTTAACCTTAATCATACTCTACTAACATGGATATTTTATCTACTTTAATTTAAGCAAGAAAAATACTTGCCTTATAATAGCAGGTCAGATCCTTTGGTGATGAAGGGTATGGCTACGTTCCTCGTCTTTCGATCGACACTCCGGTGGTGTTAATTGTGAATGAGGTGCAACTATGGGTGGTTTTTGGCTTGGAATCTCTTATCCTTCCTCTTCCAATGGACTCTATTGTTTTTATGTTTGATAACCTTAGAATACCTAACCCTATCATGTGATATAGCCTTAGGAAATTCGTGGGTTTAATTACTCCAAAAATTAAAATGACCTAAATACCCTCCCCGGATGCGAGTTTGGCCTAAAATTGCCCCGGGACCCAAACTAAACCCCTGGGTAGACTTTTCTGACTATCTCAACCCTTCTGGATACATTGGTGCACTCGAATTAATCGTGTGGATAACTTATAAATAATTTACTTTTTATTCCCTTAATTTAGTCCCGACATGACTAACACGCGCGTCCTGACTTCATTATCGAAATTACCGTATTTTTCACTCGCAAAAATTTTAATAAAATCATAGCTACATATTAATTTATTCACTCAGTAATATTCAATATAATTCATATCAATAAATACTAACCCTCATCTTACCAGTTAATATGTAACAACCCAGGCTTTTGAGCAACTATTTTATATTATTTTGCCTGATGGGCTAATTTTATAAAATAGGGAAAGTTGGAATAAATATTATTTCCCATGATATTAAGGGATAATATTTACTATGTTTTGTCTATTTACCGTTATGAGAAGGTTAATAGCATTATATTGTGTTTTATTGTGTCGTTATATATTATGCGACGGTTATGGCTCATATTTAAACTGGAGTATAATTAATGAAATAAAATGAAATTGGAACATAAAAATAGTTCACTTTATTTCGAATGCCGAAATAGGGGGTGCGGTTGTTTTTAGAATAGTCGAGATAGTCGAAATAAGTGTCAAGTTGTATTTTTGAGTTTCGGGCACTTTTAATGGGTTATGACTCAATTATGTGGATACGAGTCATTTTAATGGTGTATTAACACTTAAAAGAGGGGAACTAATGTTTAGACCCCGTTTAAGTTCTCTCAACCCTTTTATTTCCCTTACCTTATGTTAGAAGCCAAGGGAGAGAGAGAGAAGAGAGAGCTTGGGATAAATGGAGAAAAGAGAGAGAAAATGGAGATTTGAGGCTAAAATCCGTTGCTACCGGAAGAGGATCCGAGACTACAAACTCGAGGCAAGTTTCTTACTTGCTAGATGTTGATTTAATGTGATAAATTGCATGTATAGTTAGGTTTTTGGAAATTTTAACCATAAATAGTTTTTTGTTGATTTTGGTGATTAAACCCTTAAATCTTAGTTTTAATTTGATTTGAGGAGATAATGTTAGTTAGTAATGGTGTAGAAGTGATTTGGTAGAAGTTATTGTTGTTGTATTTGGGTGAAATAACGAATAAAAAAAAGCTTGGGAGCTCGTTAATGGGCGAAACAGCTTCTCGGAGAAGAAGTTGCCCGCCATGATCGATCGATCGATCATGGGGGATCGATCGATCGAACCATCGATCGATCGATGGCCAAGGGTCGATCGATCGACCTCTGCTGACAACTAGGAAAATTTGCAGGGTCGAACCGATTCGTCTCCCAAGCGAATCGATTCGGTTAAGGGGTAGGTTACAGGTCTGGGAGATCGAATCGATTCGGGCTAAGGCCGAATCGATTCGGATAGAGGCAGAATGTTGGTTTTTCTCACCGAATTGATTCTCTTTTGGGCGAATCGATTGGCAACCAGTGGTGAACCGATTCGGCCCTAGGGCGAATCGATTCGGCTGCCTATTTTTGGTGAGATTTTCCAAGTTTTATTTTAGCCCTTTTCTTTTAGGTTCGAGGTTTAGGAACCTTCTTTTGGGAAGTAATGGGGATTCCCAGAGGGTTGTTTTGGGTAGACTAATGTCCTATTATAAAATGGGATATTTGGGCTTACCCCGAGGGCTAGTTTGTGTAGGTTAATGTTCGTATAATATAGGAAGTTAACCTAAAATTAATAGAAGGTGAAAATGTAAATGTTGGGACTTTGGGGAGACAATTATTGAGGGAGAATCACCTTGATGACTTAGGATATTGTGTTGGACTCTTGGAGACTAGTTTGAGGATAATGGCACTTCGGGTCTTAGGTCATTAAAATAATATGACTCTAAGAATAAGAAATGTATATTCTAAAATTTGGCACAAATGGCTAAATGAACGGTTTTTTAGAATGTAAAAGTGAATGATTTCAAAATGGAAAAATGATTTTTATAAATGTTAATTTATGGATACACACCTCTCTAAATCGCTATCATAAAGGAAGTTCGCGCATGTGATGAAGCCCCCTGGCTAATGAATGCATGGTGGATATATCCCTAGGCCATATGAGCGTTTATTGTATGATTTTCTGCGCTGGTGAGGTAATTATCGGTGTGGTTATGACTCTCCCACAGGCATATGGCCGCTTCCTGATGTTTCGTTAGGATCCCGTTGTCTTGATGATAGGCCCTGGAAGATGATAGCCATTTAGGGGCGCACACAGTGGGAAAACCCGGACGGGCGGTCTTAGATACGTTATATTATATGATATATAACTATGTTCAATAATGTGGGACATTATTGGTAATTAAAGCATTTTATGATAATGAAATGGATTTAATTTACATTTTCCGGATGGAAGAAGGGAAATGGGACGTTAAATACACTTCCCAGATGGAACAAGGGAAGTGGGATTTAATGAAAAGGTAAAGCATTTTTATGTTAATAAAACTTGCTTTAAATATGTATTTTTACGGATGGAAGAAGGAAAATGGAAGATATGAAATGAAATGGAAAAGCATTTTTATGTTAATAAAACTTGCTTTTAAAATATATATATTTTTCCTGGATGGAAGAAGGAAATAAAATTGGTAAAGAAAGTTTTGAAATGAGATTGACTTGGTAAAAATTTGATAAAATGAATTTCCATATATGTATTTCCTAAAGGGAATAGGAATTGTTCCTTAGAATTGTGAATGGATTTATTTATGCCTCCTTGAGTAGTTGTTAATGAGACCTCCCATACATATATGTATATATTGATTAAGTGCTGAGGGTATAATGGATCTCGAAGATCAACCTTGCCTAGGAGTAGTGTATCGGGGGGATTCCTTGTTTGGATTTCGCTTCGCGAGACACCCCACACACGAACAGGGCATAGTGTTGAGACTGGGGAGAAATTAGCCCTTGGTACGTGGGGTAACTAGAGAATTTCATTGATATTGCACTTGGTTGTTCTTTTAGATGTGAGAGGTGAGTAATATTATGTTAATTGCGAGATAATTACGCACTTAACTGTCATGCATTTTAGTCACATGGTAATCATATCAAATCGGGCCCTGACCCGTCTATATTTCTTTATTTTGCATACAATTCCTTGTTCGTTCAGGTGCTCTACCGCATGGACACCCGTATTGACATCTCCATTCTAGTTGTCATGGAGATATAGCATGTTGCGGATGTTATAGGATATTTGTATTAGACGTTTCTTTCCATTGTACTCTAGTTATGCTCAGTTTATTTATTCGGGCATGTTGCCCAAGCACTGCATTCCTTTATTATAATGTAATATTTAAAGTGTAATACTCGGTGTAACTATTTGTATTGGTCTGTTAACTGACAGCTTATTCGGTTATTATTTATTATATTGTCATTCTTTATTCATTGATTTTTGGTATCCACCGTTTTTGCAAATGGGATTGTTTAAGTGTTTTTCTTTTATTTACAAAATTTTAAATTGATAGGCCGTTTTCTAAAATGATTGGTGGTTATCTCATACTGTTATTTTAATCGACAGTGATGCTAAGAATGTACCATCTATGATTCCTGTGATTATTAGAGTATTGGGTTGGCCACCTATTATTTTAGTAGGCGGGTTGTCACATAATATTTATTTAAAATTGGATTAATTATAAATTAATTTCCCGTATTTAATTCGATTAACTCCACAATTAAAAATTAATAAAATTACATTAAAGTACCCAGAGGGGCTAAAATGCATAAGTATAAAGTGTGAATAAATGCAATATTTATGCCAAATCAACAAGTGAGTTCCTGAAGACATCGCATGATTCCTTCAGTTTCAGTTCCAGTGGAGGAAATTCGAGTACTAACCATCCTGAAATATAATATAACATTTCAATAATAAGAATCTTAAAAGAAGGATATGTCACAAGCCTTTTATATTATACAATATGAGTTGTATGATACATTAAAGTTATAGACTAATTCTACATTAGTGCTTAACTATAACAGTTAGTTAATCTCCTGAGGCTTAGTATGGCTCACTATTTACAATACTTTATTATGTTATATACATTAGGAGAAAACTTTAGCTTTGGTTTTTAGGTAGGAACAATATCCTTGTCCTCAGAGTTGGATTCCATAGAAACTAGATAATCTTCTTAGTCTGGGGAATCATCACTACTGGTGTCAGGAGAATAATCACAATGTATTTCGCCATTTGACGTCACATCTGGATACATAGGTGGGGTGGGTGGAGTATATGCGAGCACAAGGTTGATAGCTTCTTGAAATATCACTAGATCGTTCACGTTGTCGTCTACTTTTCTCATAACTTGCATTTCACCTAAAACTCTATTCGTCAGTACTAACCTCTTGACATCGCTACAAGCACCTACACAATCTTCTTCTACTGAACGAATCATTTCCCGTAACTTTGATATTCCTTCTTCCAAGACTATAGTTTCCCAAAAGTTATTTGGCTCAATCTCCACATTGAACAGTGTATCCCAAGTATCCATACTGCAAAATGGAATTACCATAGAATAATAATAAAAGAAGATATGAAAAGAGAAAATGACTAGTATTTTATAAATTTCTTTTCCAGTACAAAATGCTAACCCGATGATATGTTAAATTTAAAACATTCTTTGATACCAACTTGTCACACCCTGCTCTTTGATAGGAATGCACAAGAAAGTATATATAAAGCGATGAATGAAAATTACGGCAGAATAATAGAACTTTATTCATTATTAAAATAGTTTACAAAGGGTAGACCCATCGCATGGGCGAGTTACATTTTTGTAACACGGACTATAAAGTAGAAAATTAAAAATCCCATATGGATTATTATTTACCCACACGGTCACGTATTCAAACAAATAACCGGTATCTATCTCTAAAAGGGAAGAGTTATTATCCTCTTTCTCCTGGTTCATCTGGAGGAAGAAGGAATTATCACAAATATGCTAACCAGGCTTTATTAGTTCTATAACAAATATATGTATAGATGAGAGTTGCAGTGTGTATAGAATTCAGCGTATAGCAACGCTAAAGAATTAAAGTTGATAATACCATACTTATCAGTTTATTAAGGACCATAAAGAAAATTAAGGATTTTTTAACTAAGAATCCCATACTTACCAGTTTATTAAGGGGCATAGAAATAATTAAGCCATCAATAAAATCAAGTATTAATCAACCAAAAACCTTTGGGGAAAAGTAATCGGCTAGGTACACAATTAAAATGTCACTCATACATATGTAGTAATAATCAAGGCTCTCAAACATCTGAGACCATTAGGCTAAGAAGAAAGTTTTGTGGGATAACACGTCAATCTACTCCCTAGTTAATATTAATACTCATAAAGTAAATAATAGCACAAAAGTAGAGGGGTGAATTGATTTAATAAGGAACATGACATCAGTTATTAGGTGAGAAGGGTTAAAATATGTAGTATGTCAGTATTATAACATGTACATACTAAGAGTAAATAGGATCTATCACATAGTGATATCAATAGTAATATGACAATACACAAACTTTTACTATTGAAAAGGTAGAAAAATCTTCTTGCTTTGTATTTTGTACATCTTTATGAATCAAAAGAGGATATAGGGAGGATATGGTACTTGATTTTATGTATAGAATGTTTGGGTATATAAGTATTTGTTAGAATTGGGGATGTGTTGGTCAATTTATACAAAAAACTGTATCTTTTGAAGTTTCGGGGGTTTCATCTTTTATATAGTATAAAATGCTATACAAAGGCTTAAATGCTTTTTTTAAGGCATCCACGTGGAAAATATTTTATATACTATAAAATGCTATACAAAGGCTTAAAGGCTCTTTTTTTTAAGGCATCCATGTGGCAAATTAAGTCTTTCATCTTTACCTTATGTCTATTTTTATATCTCCTCACCCGGCGTTTAATTTTAATCCGTTTCTGCCTCTTCTCAAACCCACCTCAAGGTCTTTCCATTTCTCAATCAATTCATTTCGTCTCTTGATAGACCACTACGTTTTATTTTCTCCATTTTTTGCCTCTTTTCAAACCCATCTCTAGGTCTTTCCATTTTTCATTCAATTCAGTTCGTATCTTGATATACCAGAGAGAGGAGGAAGGATGTATCTTTCCTCTCTCTTTTTTCAGAAATTTTCTTTGGGAAGTGCCAATAAATCGAAGGGATCTGTTTTGAATAGTAAGAGTGAGGAGAAAGATGTGAAGGTGACAACTATTGCTCCAAGTTCGAGTTGAATAACCGGTTCTAATACTTCTACGGGTAGAGCTACTCAAATGTTTAGGGATTTTTCTTTGGAGGTTTATGATAAGAGGGAGTTGCAATTTATGGTTAGGTATGCCAGTGCACAAATGCCATCTTCCAAAGCTTAGTGATGGACAAAATGGATTTTAGGGTTTAGAAATTCATTTGGAACTGGTAAGTGCCAATAAACTAGAGGATTTAGAAATTCTTGATTATCCAATCGAAATAGATCGTTGACTCCAAATTTTTCGGACCCTCCATCATGAGAGATAATCATGCTTGCAATAAAGTAAGTCCCACACTCTCCCTCTCCCTCTGATAATTTTTTATGTTACCATGTTAGCATATAAATTCTGATGTTATTTTGTAATTTCCTGCACGAAGATCTAATTTTTTTCTTGAGAGGTAATAATAGAAATAGATCTCTATTTTCTCCACTCTCTCTCTCTCTCTTTGTTTCTATCATACAAAATAAATTCTCTTTTATTATTTGTTATTACATACTAAACCTAGCATCGTATAATATGGATTTGATTAACCTAGTCTCAATTGTGATAATCTAAGAAATATCATTTCTTCTGCTCTATAATTTGAATGATTACCATATCATTTATGAGAATTATGGCAATCAATAACCTGGAAGATGAGGAATAAGAATAGCGGTGTAAATTTTCTGACTTTATTTTGCAAGGTAAGTGACTTTATTAAGAAAGCATATGAATCTGGTTTTGATCAGGAGGACAACAAACCTTGGTTTGTTTATAATCTATAGAGGACTATATTTCATTTCTCTTCAAGGTGTGAAGTGTGCCAAGATTAATATATCTCATTTATTTGCCTTGTAAATTTTGCTCGCAGTTCTGGATTGGTTGCGTAATTTTTTTTAATTCATTGTGTAGATATTGTGTATTGTTCCAAAATTTGAGTAAGAAGAAAATTCAGTTCCCCTGTGAAAAAATGTGGTTAGCTGTCATTATGTGATGTTTAAATGTGATATGGAAAACTAGAAATCAATTGGTGTTTAAAGTTACATCTCCACCATTCAACTGGTGCAACACATATGTGAAGCATCCACTAATATTAATAACCAAAGTAATTACTAGAATAATGAACAATGATGCTTGAGATTAACATTTTTCATAATTTGCGGATTACAGAAATTCTATTGAAAGCACCAAAGATAAAATTGAATACAGATGACCTTGTCTTAGGGTGCCTAGGTATATATAAATGGCAACGGGTTGGGTATGGGGCGGGTTTGTTAAAACCCAAACCTTCCCCACGAAAAAAATATTACCCCGCCCCGCCCCGCCCCGCGACCCACGACCCGCGACGGGTTATGATTTTAAACCCCGAACCTGTTTAAGTATAACAACCTCAAACCCGTTCTCGCCCCGCCCCGCATGAATTAAACAGTTCAGAACTCACCTCGTCCCGCGAGTTAAACCCCAATTTTTTTAAAAAAAACATATTTAATTATATAAAAATAAAGGTGACTTTATAAGCAAATAATAATGCCTCAACATCAATTTTTTAGTCTAAAACTTCTAAATTCTTACAGCTTTCCCATTTTTAAGTCTAAAAATATGTGAACAAGAAATAGCCATAAAATTTCTAAATTCTTACAGTTTTCCCATTTTTTGTTTGTAATGGTGAAGGAACAAAAATATGGCACTTCAAGCATTGTAAAACATCCATTGAGTCCACCTTAAGACATAATTTTTTCGTCCATTCTCCCAAGCAATTTCTATACTTGTGATAACAGCAAGTAATTTACCTTAGAAAGCTATCTGAATACAATTTTTCCTTGACAAATCTTTCTAGATATTCAAGAAACACCTCCAATATAAACATAGAGAATCGATTAGTTCTTTAGTAGGTGATATGTTTGAAGAAATGTTCAATGAGTGTGTTACTTTGTTTGCTTAAATTTATTTAAAATTGTACATATATTAAACAACTTCATATTCACATCTTTTATTTATATTAAATTACATGTATTTATCTTTAGTCCAGAATGTTGAATTTAATGTGGAATTATTCATATGCTGGGTTACTGTTTTTTTTTTCCTGAATGTTTTAGTTAGAATTCTTTTGGGTGTTTTAGTTACTAATGTTTTACGGTTTGAATTTAAACTTGAAATTGAACTTGAACAAGTTACTAATTTTTTTTATCGATTCACAAGTTACTAATTTTTTTTATCGATTCACAAGTTCTACACAAAAGACATCCATAAGATCTCTTTATCCGTCGAAGGGATACAAAAATCGGTTGCTTCACAATCATCTAACCCACGCATCGTGCGGGTTTACACCTAGCGGTAAATAATTTGGGAGTTTAAAATCTTGGACATAAGGTCATATTTGAACTTTGGTGTAAGAGAATTTTTGTCTTAAAATTTTTTGAAGAATCATAGACAAAGTTTTGGATTCAAATTCATAAGTTGAAAAAGTCAGAAGGGGTCTAATCATTTCATCTTCTTCCCCTCGACAGTTGACTTTAGGGTTTCTGATTTTTGACATGAGATTTCTCCTTCATTTCTGAACCATTCTCGATGATTTCTTAACAAACTCAACCTAAAAATTCATAAGGAATCCAAATATATAGGTTGTTTGGATTGAGATGCAGTATATCTCATGTTCTATAACTGATTGTTTTATTAAAATTTTGACCTAACATTTGTGGCTTTCAAGGATATGGCAGGGATTCCTATGAACATAGTTTGGTCTCTGCTATATCTAGTAGTAGTTTTTTTATTTCAAGGTTTGGAATGGATTATATAGGGAAAATTTAATATATTCAGTTTTTTAATTCATGATACACTTTCAATCGATTAGAGCTTATTATGAACATAAATGGGATTTGATCAATAAAATTGATTTCTTGATGTTCTAATGAAGATATTCAAAGCTTTAAACCTGAGTTTTGATCATTATTTGTAAGTTCACCATTAAAGCTCAAGTTTTAATGGTGGAAACTTCATATTCTTCAAGTAGGGTCTGTTTTTTACGAGATTTCTACTGTTGTGATATATTCTTGCAATATAACAACACAAAAATCGATTGAAACTAAAATAATTGGATATAATACATAAAATCATAGTGTACCTGTTTGGAGTGAAAAATTTGACTTTTGAAACTGCTGTTGAGGTGGGTTTGAATTGAGGAATTTGTCCGGTATTTATAGTGTTTGATCATGAGAGTTCATTCGTGGATAAGGAAGGTGGGTTTGAACTGAATATGTGAAGTTTTCTAGCTTGGTAAGTGCACCTCACATCTGTTCATGGTGTACACATGTAATTTTTGGCTTCTTGTGCTGATGTGTATGCTTATTTGGACAGGGAGTAATGTCAAATTTTAAACTTTGGTGTTTGATCCTTGTTTGGTAAAGCATATGCATTTATAGCTTTAAAAGTGTACTTTTGATGAAGTTTAGGGGTATTTTTTTAAATTCAGAGAGTTTTAATGGCTAAAATTGTAGTTTTTGTTAGTTGGAGTTGATCGAGTGGAAAAACCGAGCGTCCGTGTAATACGCTAGTCATTGTTATCGGCTTCCAACCTCAATACAAAAAACCTAAACTTTTAACTACACTTTTATGGAGTATAGTAGTAAGCCTGGGTATCGAATCCACAGGGAATGTTTTATAGAATTTAATTGATTTATTACTTCTAAAATAAAAGTGAAAAAGATGATGATGGTTAACAAGGGGAAATAAGTTGGAACAAATTTATAAAACTAATTAAAATGAATGAGGAAATAGGTTGGAATACAATCCCCCAATCCCTAGTAATTACCCATTAGAATACTAGAATTGTAAATTATAAATTTGAATGAATCCAGTCTTTATAGATCCTAAGCATTACATATATGAGGTTCAAGCCCGCATCATATGAAATCAAAGATAAATATAAAGCGGTGAACGACAAATTATACATACAAAGCATTCTTAAACATCTCAAGTACCTAGGGCAAGAGAGATTAAAAGATTTGACAATGTATATATGATTTTCATTCACGATTCAATCAATATTTTCATTTATTTTCTATTTTCCATACAAATAATTTGTATTAGGATTGAGTTCATGTACCCCAACCCTTGGGAAATTAGCTACTCATGATTTGGTTCAAAAACAAATTCACATATGAAATTATGAAACTGCAGAACATTGTAAGAAATTTTCAACAATTAAAACACAAGAGAATAGAATGATATTACTTGAATTCAGCACAAAAACGAAATTGGGATTCAGAATACAAACTAGGGTTCATGCACATCTCGAAGAAAATGGAAATTTGACCTAGAAATCGGACCTAAAACTCTATCTAGAACTCTCAACCCTAGCCTCTCTCAAATGATGTATAGCTTTGCTTTTTATAGCACAAATCATCGAAAGTCGGCCTCCAACCCTGCTTGTGGAACAAGTTTCACAGCTACGCACTCATCAAATCTGCACAATAAATGGCAAATTAATGCCAGGATTTTGCATGACCGGATCGGTCCGGGTCTTAATCGGATCGGTCCGATATCCATCGGATCGGTTCTTTTATTTTCTTCCGGATCGGTCCGATTGTGCTTGGATCGGTTCTTTTATTTTCTTCCGGATCGGTCCGATTGTGCTCGGATCGGTTCTTTTATTTTCTTCCGTCGGTTTGTCATCCATCCGGGGTGCAGTGGACTTGGCCAGATCGGATCAGTCCGACTCCTACCCGGATCGGTCCGAATCTCTTCTTCTTTGACTTTTTCCTTACAGTTTTGACTGGCCATATCTTCTTATCTAGACCTTCGATTTGGATGCCGTTTCTTCCTATGCTCTTGTGAACTCATTCTCTTCAACTTCCCTTTTGGTGTCACTTTCGAATTATGAATGGAATTACACTTTTGCCCTTAGACATTTCTTGCTTGCTTTTCTTTTCTTTTGGAGTCTTTCTTGCATTCCATTCCTGAAAACTTCATCCAAATTATACAAAACCTAGGGAATATTGTTAGAAATAGACAATGGAGTGATATGGCATAAAAATGGCTCAATTACATTGTTCGAGATATTAAAATCACTAAATTAAGGAGCTAAATTCTGAAGAATTTATGCTTGGTCAGGAGTCTATAGGAGTAATTTGATATAAAGTTGGGGTTTGGGGGTTAACTATAAGGCATGTTATGTTGGATTGAAATTTTTAGGGGTACTTTGAAATTATTAAAACTTCAGGGTGTCCAGGTTAATTTAGTAAATTTGTGGGACCTCATGGATAGTTTCATTATTCTTTAGAAAACTTTTGAATTTGAAAGCTTTATGAGTGTTGAAATAATGAATGCAGGTGATTAATGTCGGTTGATAGATTTGAAATTTCGGATTATTACAAGTCTGATGAAGTATATAACTGCTAAGAGACCCAATGCTACGTAAAATACATTATGTGCTTAAATTCTATCATGTCCAAATAAGTTTGGTTTTAATTATTCTTCATAACCTAATCGAATCCAACTTTCAAAACGTATGTACATTTGAATGATATTAAAAATTGTCAAAGTACGTTCATTATGTTCTTCGCCATTTTAAAACCAAAGCATAAAATCCTTCTCATTTTAAAATAAACTCACAAATTATATATTTTGACCAAAATGATTATATTTACAAAAAAAAGAACATTATAATAAAACCCAAACAAATATCAAAGTCAAATACTCACATTCTAATGAAGAATGGTTCGAATGTTAAAACTAAATTTTTGCATAAATTTTTTTCAATAATATCAAAGCCATACATGTATGTACAAATAGTTTACAATAAACATACACATTATAATAAAGCCTAAAAAGGATATAAAGTCAACTATTCACGTTTTAATTAACGATGGTTTGAATGTTTGAACTTAGTTTTTGCACAACCTGATTTCAATGAATAAGAAGACAATACTTGTACATACTACTAGCTTACAACACATATATTCAAGAACTACACGCACTCAGATAGATAGATAGATAGATAGATAGATAGATAGATAGATAGATAGATAGATAGATAGATAGATAGATAGATAGATAGATAGATAGATAGATAGATAGATAGATAGATAGATCTCCATTTGCCTCCAATTAGCCCCAAATTGTTATTTTCGCATATCCCATTACGAATTGCTGCTATAAACCGATCACCACATCCGCATTTGCCTCCACGTTTATTTGTAGACATGTGATTGACCCAACATCGTGTTCGATATTCAAACGATTAGATTCATCTCGATGAACTTGTGGTTTTTATTTTAATTAGTAAAATTATTCTGGGATGTTTGTTTTTTACTCGAGGAATTTTTATCAAATGATTTTGAAAATAATTTTTTTTTATTTTTAGTTCGTTAGAACAAGATTCGAATATCATTTTAATGAGATCGTATTCTTGTTAGAACAAGATTAAATCTCATTAGAACGAAGTGTCTAACTCGTTTTAACCAACTTCTAATGAACATCTAACAACATCTCTCGTTGGAAGTTCATTGGAAGGATGACCGAAAAAAATCAGGATTTGATTCGAACGAGACTTCACCTCGTTAAAAAAAAACTATGGTTTTCGTTCGAGCAAGATCCCATTTTTCTTCAACGAGAATGCTACCTTGAAATTTATGTTATTATATAAAAAAACTTTTGTGAGCGGTTTTTCTCAAGATTTTGGCGATAACAAAATCCCCATACTTGTTACAAAAATGTTATTATTCTTGTTTCTTTGAACCAAGTTTTGTTTATCCAAATCACTCATCCCCTAGAATTATTTATTGATTTTCAAACCCTAGTTTCCAAATGCTATATCAAACCCTCTTAGTTTGCTCTATGACTGATCTGTGGAGCCGAGGCTCTATGGTTGAAGAAAAAAGGATACCATAATCCTAAGGTTGATCGGTGGATACCTAGGGAAGAACAACTTCATGTGGATGGTGTTAGACTGTTCCATATCTATTTAAGATTTGAACATTCACACATTATATTGAGTCGAGCTCTAAGTAGGGTATATTAGGGTATAATAGGGTATATTTTAATGTGGATTTATATAATAGGGTACCAATTTATGATTGGTCAAATTATGCGTATTGAAATACTAGAATGAGGTCACTTTGAAAATCTATTGATGAAAGGGTTTGTCTCGTGTGTGAAAGAGGGTAGACTCCATCCATTGTGACTAATGGAGATGTCATAAGTCCTAAACGCTTCACCTCTTGGACAGATGAATAATTTAAATGGAGTAATTTCTACTCTCTTGGATTAAGTTCCATTTCTAGAGCCATCACCCCTGACGAGTTCTGTCGCATCATGATTTTCACCATGACTAAGGAACAATGGGATGGCTTCCAACTCACTCACGAGGGTACCAATGCTTTGAAAGCTTCTAAGCTTCAAAATCTCACTACACAATTTGAGACCATTACTATGCTATAGACTGAGACATTTGATGAATTTTATGCATGCTTATCTAACATAGTAAATTCCAGTTATAATCTGGGTGAGAAAATTCCTGAGACGGGAGTAGTGAAATATTTTCTAAGAACCTTACTGTCTTGATATATTTCTAAAGTCATTGTCCTTAATGCTTTGGTGATTTTAGATACGCTCAGGTTAGAAGAACTTTTAGGAGACCTTCGAGATTATAAAATCGATATGTTCCCCAAAACTAAAAATAAAAGGGAAAGAGGGATTTCTTTGAAAGCCCAATCCAAAAATAAAAATGAAAAAGGTTTTGAGGTTGATGATCTTACCTTGTTCGCAAAAAGAAAATTTTTAAAAAAATCTCAAATTTAATAAAAAAAAATCCTCCAAAGAAAAAAAAAGTTGTGAGAAAAATAAAATTGGCGATGAATTTAAGAAAGTTTGTGAGAAAGATATGGTGAAAGTTTTTGAATGTGTGTGGAAAAGGACACAAGGCACATGAGTGTCCTACTAAATTAAAAAGATGGGGAAAAGGCAAAGCTGCAAACCAAGCCACGCTTAGCAAAAGTGACGTTGAATCAGTGCATTCCGGGGATGAATCACCGCATGAATCTATTTTTTTATGCATTCATGGTCAGTCATTTCAGTTCTTCTTGTAATACAGATGCCCGTGATTTTATTCCTTTTTTCCCGTGTAATTGGTAATTATATAGAACCCTTGGGATTCGAATTAATATATATATATATATATATATATATTGTTGTTGGTAATTGAATATTCTTGTGGCCCTTGTGGAATTTGTTTGAAATATATTGGGAAAATCTAGAATTTTCGTTCTAGTGAAGTTAAGGGCCGTTCAAATGAGATGAGGATATTGTTCGAACGAAGTCTCTTCTGGTTACAACGAAAAGACCCTCTCGTTTGAACGAGATTCTAATGAAGATCTAATGAATAACACATATATAGGATTTTTCCCCTCGTTAGTATGCCATTCGAATGTCATTCGAACGAGATGTGATCTTGTTCGATCGATCGTATCTAAAATTTTATAATTCGAGTTACCCTTGTGTGCTTTTGAATTTTGGACCCTTGGACTGATGAGGTGCCAACCTCTAAGAGCACTAGATGATCAAAACGTGTATAAAATTTTGTAGGTTATTTTGGGGCTATAATAAAAGAGAGAGGATGGGTCTTTCCCCACCATTTTTCATCAGCCATATTCCCTCTCTCTAAGTTTTAAGATCTCACCACATTACCCAAGTATTTCCCACCATAGTTACACCTTGCCACCACCTTTATACACTATTGACAAGCCTTTTTCTTCATCTTCAAGCTTTATCAAGGCTAGAAGTGGGTAGAATCAATCAAGTAGGAGGAGATTTGGATTATTTTGAAGAGTACTTGGAGTCACGGGAGCTAGGAACTTCCATATTCATCTTCTTATTTGTCTCCTTTTCAAACCATAAGGTATGGTTTTCCTCTTCCTAGGATCTCAAGGTTTACAGCTATGAAAAATGTGTATAATGCATGCTTAATGATATTTAATGTCAGAGATGAAGTTATTTGCTAATTTAGTAAAGTCTTGCAAAAATGGATTTTGAAAGAAGACAGGCCCTAAATGGTATTTTATGAATAAATGGCATTTTTAACTTGAAGTGTGGAAAGAAATTATGAGAAATGTAAACTCGTGATTTACATCTTGTTTAATTCATTTTAGAGGACTTTATAGGCTTGAAATCCTCCTTAACATGTTTAAAATCATGTAGTATAATAGAAAATGGCATTTTAGACTTGATAAATTATGTTGGATTGAGTTTATAAGTAAATTATTAAATGTAGAAAACAGCCCTAAATATGCGTTCTAAATATTGTTAGAATGAAGAAAATTGATATTTGAAGTCACATGAAATAATAGGACTAAGTAGTGGACATTTGGCTAAAATGATCGTTAAATGGTTGAATGTATTTTTTGTAGAAGACATAAAATGATGAAGCGTAATTTTGGACATAAAATCATAAAAAGGATATTTTGAAAGAAAATATTGATTTTTAGTTGCATAATGAATTAAATATATTTTTCACAAAGTTATGATGAAAGAAAGGGCAAATGGTAATTTTGACAAATTGAGAGTCCTAGTGGTTGTATTTCCTTGTTAGATCTTATCAGTCGGTTTTTGGTCAAAAATGGATAAAATGGCACGTTGCTAAGATGAAATGGTGGTATTAGTTGTAGAAAATATGAAAACGGTAAAATGATGGGATAATTTGGACATTAGTCAAAAATGTTAAAACATATTAATATGGACTTAGATAACATCTGGAATAGGTAAGAAGGGTCCGGGGCCAAGGAGTAAAAAATCAAAAATCACTGGCCAGAGCATATGGAAGGATAGCCGATGATGTGGACCCCGTTAAAGTATGTGGATATTGGAAGATTTCGAGAAAAGATAATGAAAAAGGAAATGGTAATGGTTGTGCTCGAAATTGTGTAAGTAAGACAACCTAATGAAGAATGATAAAAAGGAGACTAATGAATAAGATATGATTAATAGTCTGTAGACCCGGTAAAGGGTGATATGAAATAGTTAAGTATGAGTATGAGATCATCGCTCGAGTTCATTGCATAGTAGTAGCATTAATGCAATTTAAATTGTTAAATGTTTTTAGAATTTATTAAAAATACATGTTATATCTATAGTATTTTAGTAGAAAATGTGTAGCTTAGTATTACCAAACCTGCTGAGCATTTGGTCACCCTACTTTTTATGTCAAACCCCCTGCCCCCACCCCAGATACTTTAAGCAGGAACGTTCGGAAGGATGCGAGTAAGGCCCCATAAGGCAATCAACGTCATTAGTGGCTCTCTGTTTTTTTTTAAATTATCTTTTGAAGCATTGATAATTTGGGACATTTGAACTTTTATTCGGGTCTTTGGCCAAGTGTTGTAATATTAAAGAGATGACTATGGTTTATTTCTTATTTAATTAGTATTGTGGAGTAAATCGGATTTTTATAAATAAACCTTGTAAATTGACTTTGTTACTTAAAGTGGCCACCCCTTTTTAAACTTAAAACCGATAAATTAACCTTTAATAAATGATGAAAATAAAAAAGATTTTTTCTTAAATAACAAAATAGGACTTTCCCCCTCCCACTTTAACTCCTTGATTCTGTGTGGGTTGACCCTACAATGGCCTAAACTCGGGTCAGGACGTTACAAATGGTATTAGAGCAATAGGATCCTCAAGTGTGATGGAGTGTTTATCGTTTCCTTCTATGTTTCTTCTTAGTTAATGTTTTAGTCACTATTTTAGTAAATCGCTTTCGCTATTTCTTTTAATTCGCATCATTGTCTATTGAAATATCCTTTCTCGTTTAGATTCCTCCACATCGTGATATAGCTAGTGGGTAAGGTACTAGCGAGCTTAGATGCATGGAGCAATCCATATACTAGCTTGTCGACTCCCTCGCGCAGCAAAAAAAAGGGCCAACCGAAGTGAGATGATCGAGAGTACTACCTCCGCCTCCATCCTTAAGGAGTCAAGGAGGCTTAACCCACCCAAGTTTAATGGGGCAGCTGACCCTGATGCTTTAGAGGAGTGGCTCGATGAAGTCACTAGTGTAATGGAGATTCTTGACGTTCCAGTTGGGCAAAAAGTCAGGATATCTACGTTCCATCTCACAAAGCAAGCACAACGATGGTGGAGCACCTATTTCGCCAGTACAATTGAAACTATACACTGGGGTAGATTCAGGGTTTCCTTCCTCGATAGGTATTTTCCCTGGGCATTTAAGGATGCCAAGAAGGACGAGTTACTTCATTTGATACAAGGGAAGACTTGTGTGAATGAGTACCTGCTGAAGTTTAAAAGCTTGTGTAAGTATGTCGATAACGTTTAGAAAAATGAGAATGAAAAGATGAGGTTATTTGTTAAGGGACTCAACCTAAGTATTTAGAGGATTCTAGCACGTGTGGATCTTCCAAACTTCAGGTCAGCAGTGAATAAGGAGAATTGGTTGGAGATAGATATTGAGGATAGAAGGCCATCAGGAAAAATAATAAGGAGTCTAGCGGGTCCCAGGGCGGCGGTCACAAGAAGTACTGAGATGGGTCTCGAGGCTTCTTTCTGAAGCTAAAGGCCTCCACGGGGTTAGATCATCATCAACCCATTGCATCAGCGATCAGGGTCCTATAGCCCCCACATAGAGGACTTGTATTGCTTGTTTAAGGACAAAATTTCCAATTGAGTCCATTGTAGTTTTTGACTTATTCCTTGAACAAAACATTGTCTCTGAGTCATAGATATATTTTATATTGTCACAATCCCATACATTCTATGACATAAAGTTTCTTGAAGACGTTGTGGCCAAGCTTCAAAGATAAATCATGCCAAGATTTTGTTGGTACACGTTTCACGTCTTCATTACATTCCGAGATCACTCAGGTATGAATGCGTAATGTTAATGGGACTCGAGAAATATTTTAAAATGTTTAAGGGTGTTATTTTATTAAAGAAATTCTTTTAAAAATGTTTTAAAGTGTTTCGAAATATTTAAACTTCGTTTTATTCTGAGATAAGGACTGTGTAGAGTTGTATAAAAATCAAACTCTAAGTTTCTTGGTTCAAACAACATCAGAGGTCGTTCAAGCCAAATAGGCTTGTTTTTCGAGTGACATCTTTATCAAATTCGAGCTACAGGTCAATCTCATTCAAACGATCCACCACCTCAACTTTTCTATATAAGGCGTGTTTCACTCAAAATTTTGTAGTAGTGCAATCCAGAAAATCAGTTTACATCCAGTACGTTTTCTACACAATTTTTCTAAGGTTTTCTAAATCTAAAAACATCCTTAGAGTTTCAAATATCCGAGTTTTCATTATCATATGCAATATTCATCTTTTTTTGCACCATAGTTGTTTGTTCAACACTCTTGAACATTGTTGAGTTTTGGGGAGAAGATGCGAAGGAGTTCATGTTCAACATCGTAGACGTTATCAATCCATATCGATGGACACCGAGACATACGTGGACGTGTATGTTGTGGACCCGTCCCAAATAGTAGTGGGGAACGAGTGTCTTGACATGCCACCAAGGCAACAAATATTCTGACTTAAATTGTTTCTTTAATTAAATACAGCGAAAATACAATTACATGGTTATGAATCGTAAAATATTGAAATTAAAGGAATTACGTCATTAGAGCTTTCTAAAGGAAAATTCATATATATTAAAAGTTACAACGATTTACAACTTAAGAAAAAATTTAAACCTTATTACAAGAGAGCCAGAGATGCTCTAAATAAACATTTTACAAAAAGAGCTCTAAAAGCTAAATCTTCAATAAAGTCCATTTTCGTTCCGTCTGTGAGCCTAAACGTTTCCTGAAAAATGGTTATTTATACAACATCATCTAAAAGCCGAATGAGGTTCAATCTCCAAACATTTCAGGGTTTTCAGAAAATAGATACCTATTAAAGTCAAAAGAGAAGGCATATACATATATGGATAGGAACTTGCAGTAAATAGATGTATATATTTTGAAATGATAGTATATATATATCACAATTATTTAATTTTGCATATAATTTCTCTTTCCTAAGGATTTGTAATACTATCTCCAAATGCTTCTCATGTTCTTCAATACCTTTGGAATAAATAAGGATGTCATCAATGAAAACAACCACACACTGATCCAGATATTTCCTAAACACTCTATTCATCATATCCATAAAAGCGGATGGTGCATTAGTTAATCCAAATGGTATCACAAGAAATTCATAGTGACCATATCTAGTACGAAAAGCTGATTTCGAAATATCCTCTTCCTTAATCTTCAATTGGTGATAGCCTCACCTAAGGTCAATCTTTGAAAATACTTTTGCACCTTGTAGTTGGTCAAAAAAATTATCTATACGAGGTAAGGGGTATTTATTCTTAATGGTCACCTTATTTAGTTCACGATAATCTATATATCACCTCATCGTCCCATCCTTCTTTTTAACAAATAACACTGGAGCACCCCAAGGGGATATACTAGGTCTAATAAAGCCCTTGTCTAACAGATCTTGTAATTGAACTTTTAATTCCCTTAATTCTAAAGGTGCCATGCGATAAGGTGGTTTCGAGATTGGTATAGTTCCAGGAACAAGGTCAATGGTAAATTCCACTTCTCTACTAGGAGGTAGAGTGGGCAAATCATCTGGAAAAACATCTGGAAAAAGCTTAGCTATACGAATATCTTCTAAACTAGGCTCTTTTGTTTGTAAATCAATAACACTGGCAAGGAATCCTTGACATCCCTTCTTAAGAAAACTACAAGCTTGCATTGCAGAGATAATACGCATGGGAGATAAGATGCTAGTTCCTTCAAAACTGAATTCTGGTTTGTTAGGAATTTGGAAAATAACTCTCTTCTCAAAAACATCCACCCTAGCATGATATGATGCTAACCAATCCATCCCCAAAATGACTTCAAAATCTCTTATGTCTAAAACTATCAAATCAGCGAATAGTTTATGACTACCGGGCATGACTTATACACTAATGTTCCCATCAATAACTCACCCGAAGGAGTAGAAACGTGCATGCTATGATTCAAGGGTTCATGAATATTAGGAAAGCGATTAACAAAATGTACAGACACAAATGAATGGGTAGAACCAGGATCTATTAAAACTTGAAAAGGTTGTGCACATATAGAAAGTGTACCTGACACTACTTCATTAGAAGCCTTTGCATCGAAAAGATTAAAAACTCTACTCTGTCTTCCCTGATCCTTATTGTCATTAGAAGTCTTTATTGCCGCCTTCCCTTTGTTAGGATAATCTCGCATTTTATGTCCCTTGAACCAGACTCATGAAGTCAGCTGATTTTTGATCTTGCACCATTTCGAGAAAGTATTTCTCGTAGAAGATCACTAGGATGTCATTCCAACCTATGGGATTATTCCTTTCCCCGTGTATTCTCTTAGTTATTCTCCACCAATGTTTGGCTTCACCTTCTAACATGAATGTTCCAAATGAAACCCGTTTTTCATCTGTACACTTAAGAACATTGAACATTTTTTCCATTTGCATCACCCAATTTTCTACTTCAGTGGGGTTAGGAGTACCTTTAAAAGACGGTGGATTCAACTTCTTGAACTGTTCAATAATACCACTACTTAGTTCAAGATTCCTTGGTGCTCCATTATTCACCTAATGCTCCATAATTCTTGCTAGACTTTCAATTACCTTGTATGCACCTTCCAGTCCTTCCATACTCGAAACACTAGTTCCTGGAGTTGATTTTGTCTTGGTCATTTTCTACAGTCATGGCCAAACGTAAGATGTAGTATACTAGCCCAAGATTGCAATTTAGAAGAAAAATGATATATAAATAATTATATATATAGTGAAAGACATGTGGAGGGTTATCACATAAGTCGGATATTTAATCATGTATCCTATGTATGGAAACTTAAAATCTATAACGTTCGAAACTTATGTTCAGTAGTCTACGAGTTCATAACCTATGGCTCTGATACCACCTTTGTCATGACCCCGTCCCAAATAGTAGTGGGTAACGAGTGTCTTGACATGCTACCAAGGCAACAAATATTTTGACTTAAATTGTTTCCTTAATTAAATGCAGCGAAAATACAATTACATGGTTATGAATCGTAAAATATTGAAATTAATGGAATTACGTCATCAGATCTTTCTAAAGGAAACTTCATATATGTTAAAAGTAACAACGAGTTACAACTTAAGAGAAAATTCAAACCTTATTACAAGAGAGCCTGACATGCTCTAAATAAACATTTTACAAAAAGAGCTCTAAAAGCTAAATCTTCAATATAGTTCATTTTTGTTCCGTCCGTGAGCCTAAATGTTTCCTGAAAAATGGTTATTTATACAACATCACCTAAAAGCCGAATGAGGTTCAATCTCCAGACATATCAGGGTTTTCAAAAAATAGATACCTATTAAAGTCAAAAGAAAAGGCATATACATATATGGATAGGAATTGAAGTAAATATATATATATATTTTGAAATGAAAGTATATATATCACAATTGGATAGCTCAGAATAAGATGAATGCAACAAATCAAATGTGATATCTTTTTATTTCAATCATATCACTTTGATGGCCAAGTACACTCTAATACCGTGTTCTTCTACCGTATTATACCCCGATAGTTGAGGGTCAATCGAACTAGTTTGTCACAACTCCTTATTTAGGGCACACCAGCGATAACCCAGCTAGAAAGGTGAGTCAGTAAAGAGGTCCCTTAGGCCGAATCATATTTTCAATATTCAATATCATTTTCTATAATCATTTTAATCGGTATGTTTATAAGGACAAATATAAACATATCACAAATGGATCAATCATCGGTATCACATGAATTTTGAGAATAAAAGCAATTCAAAAAATGTATATAGTTTGCATAATATCATATAATCAAAATACACAAGGAACGTCAGAGTACTCATCCAAAATGGAGGTCAAATTTACTCGTATTGGTCTTCGATCACACGTTAATCTGATAAATATTTAAGTACACGTTCTAAGGCTCAGTTTATACTATAATAACCTGAGCCTTAGAACGTGTACTTAAATTATAATCAATGAATTCTTAAATTATAATCTGATAAAGAATCATTTTTAAAAGCGTATAATTTCAAACAAGTTTACATATATTGAAAGTAAAATCAACTTGGATTTCTTCTAAATTTTAAGTTTTGATTAGTGAATTCTTTATTTTATTTTACCAGCATAACTACTAAGTAAAGCTATAAAACAATAAATTAAAACTATAAAGATGCATTATAACATTAAGATTACCTTAAGACGAATATCCCTAAGAACTTCTTCTTAAACTTTCTCACACTTTCTCTCACTATTTCTTTCTATAATTCTCAAGTAATTGGTGTGAGTTTCAAATGATCCCAAAGGCACTATTTATTGTTTTCCAAAGATATCCCGGCATTGACATGTGTCCATGCTGACCAAGCTTTTACAATGGCGAGTCAGCGTTGACGTGTCACGTAACGGAGGCGTCTTGTAGTCTTATTTCACTGGACTTCGACACGTGTTTTCATTTCTCCTCTAACGACCACACGTGTATGGTGGGGGTGTCAAAACCAAGCACGAGGTGTCGAGCACGAGGTGGAAAGGTATTAAGGGTATAAGGGTCATTTTGCAACTGAAGGCCATTTTGGTAATTTCACACCATATATTTTCAATATTTCTTTTAGGTCCCTAAAAATATTTTATTTATAAAAAGGCCCCTTTTATTTTTCATTTGGGTCCCTAAAACTTTCTTTATTAAAACCAAGTCCCTAAAGTTTCATAAAATTACATTTTCTACCCCAAAACTTATCACTTAGCTTAGGATGTGCCATAAAATATCATTTTGACCCATTTTACCGTTGATTCTTCAAATTTAAAAATGGGCTTTGTCATATTAAGAACTCGAAATATCATATATGTAATAATATATCATTATTAGATAGTAAGTGTGACGAAATTGAAAGAAGACAATTATATATTGGCATAAGAAATTGGGGTCATTACACGAGCATCGTAGAAGAAGGACATTCAGTGTGGGCACTGTGGAGGAGTGGTTGAAGATTCGAAGAAGCTTCAAGACCCATGGGGATCGAGTCATTGAGTAAGTCTGTCTTTGTACTTTGTAAAACCATATCATTGTGATTGTCTGGCTTGGACCGTCCGAGATTTTTTCCCTTATTGGTTTCCTCATACATCCGGTGTTGTGAACTTTATTTATTCTACTTGCTTTAATAATCTAGATGAATGTTTAGGATTAAACAAGATAAAATTGATTTAAGGTAAAATTGGTTCACACAATCTTGGTGCATAGTTTATAAAAATTTAAAAAAGAGTTTTTCGAAAAGATAAAATTGTTTGGTTTAAAGAACACACGTTAAAAAGGGTCCTAAAAATTGGTATTAGAGATAAAAACATTATTTTATTGTGTTGTGATCCCATGTGTTTTGAAACATGAATTTCGTAAATTTTGATGCATTTAGAACTCATGTTTTTTATGGCAGAAATTACACTTATTGGAAGATGCGAATGAAAAGGGCCTTAAAATCAATTGATGAGCGTGTTTGGTTAGCGGTTGAGAAAGGTTGGTCACCCACGATCACGATAGAGGGAGATGTCATTTGTTTAAATCTTGTTAAGTCATGGACCAAAACTGAACATAGACTTGCACTTTACAATTCTAAAGGTCTTCACGTTATTTCCTCACATGTCACACCGAAAGAGTATAATCAAGACGTGTGAAACCTCATAAGTGGCTTGGGATGTTCTTGCACTTACTCACGAGGGTACTAGCACGGTTAGAGCATCTAAACTTCAAAAACTCACTACACAATTTGAGATGATTAAAATGTTAGAGAGTGAGTCATTTGATGAGTTATATGCTCGATTGTCTAATATTATAAACTCGTCGTTTAACTTAGGTGCGAAAATACCCGACAATCGAGTCATAAAGAAAATCCTTCAGTCGTTGCCTAGTAGATTTGACCCTAAAGTTATCGTTTTGAACTCCTTGGGTGCCCTTGCATCAACAAAACTAGAAGAGATTGTAGGTGAATTACAAACCTATAAGCTTGATATGTTTACCTCCAAGCAATTGCCAAAGAAAGAAAAGGGCATTGCTTTGAAACCCAGGATGGAGGAAACTAAAGTTTTGAATGATGATCCTGAATCCAATTTTGAGGATGTATCCTTGTTGGCAAAAATATTTAAAAAATTTATTAAGTTTCAAAAGAAATCGAAAGATGCCAAGAGATTTGAAAATTTCAAGAACAAGGAAGAACATGTCCCTAAAATTGTAATGAGAATGTTAAAAGGGATGAGTCGGATATGTGTTTTTGGTGTGAAGGTTATGGTCATAAGTTTATGGAGTGTCCCCTAGACTTAAGAAAGACGGCAAGTAACCGATTTCTTATAATACCACCTTAAGTGATAATGAATCGGAAGAGGGAGAGAGTTCCCCCATTGAGCACAACTTTGTTGCATTTATGGCATGTCATGTGAGCGAAGAAAATAAATCTTCTCGTGAAGATTCTCATGTGAATGGCACTTTCGAGGTCATTGTGTGGGAATACCAAGTGAGTAAGGGTAATTTTATGAAGAATAGGAGATAGATGTGAAAGAGTTGAAACTTGCCTTTAATGACTTGTATGAGGAAGCGATAAAAGTGAAAAAGTTAAACTCAAAGTTGCAAGCTAAGTTGAATGAGCGTGTCGAAGAAAATAATGATAAGTTGATTGAGGATCTTAGGGCACGAGAGAAGACTCTTAGGGAGAAGTTAGAATATGTTGAGGGTGAGAGAGACAATCTTCGTGGTTTGATGGAGTCTTTGAAAAAACGATTTTAGAGTTTGAGGAGTCTAGGTGTTTTCTTGAGTCTGGGTTGATGAGTTAGAGGAGAGATTGAAAGACTCATCTACAGTTAAGTTACATTTGGGTTCTAGGTCGGAGAAGTTAGATAGGATGTTAGGCATCGTCCAAATAAAAGGTGATAGGGGTGGTATAGGCTTCGATGATCGTGTTGTTCCCATTACTAAAGCCAACCCCACACATGTGAGAAATCAAACTAGGAACGTTAGGAGAGATCCACATTTTGGTAACAATTCCCATCGTCGTTACACTTGCACTTTTTGTGATAGGAAAGGTCACCGTAGACGTTTTTGCTATGACCTTAAGAATGCTCCTAGGCATCTTAGGAATAAAGTAGCTTTGGTTCCCAAAAACCCCATGCGTAATTTCACACCTACTTGGGTTAGGAAATCGGACTTAGTATCTTTAGGAATTAAACTTCATGACTCTCGTTCGGTTGCACTTGGTTCTTCCCAAGCTTAATCTAAAGGATGATTGTGTTTCCATGTTTGTCATATTCTAGTTTGCTTCATGATATAGCCATTGCTAGTATTATGACATGTGTATCATTTTGTATTATATTTTTCATTTATTTGAGTCCTATTTGAAAAATACAAAAAAAAATGTTTTAAATATTTTTAAGAAAATACAAAAGGATTTTATTTTAATTTTGGGTCAAAATATGCGGAAAAAAACAAAAGTATTTTCAATTTGTTTGAGTTTGAGTTTATATGTTCGATATGACATATTGGTGTGCTTGGACCCCCTTCACTTCATTATCCATGTGGCTAGGACATTTGATCATAATTATTGATTCTTAGAATGATCTTAACCATTGTATTAAGGGGTAGTTTCGAAGTTGATATGCATTTTATTTCAACTTTGTATTTATGCCATCATTGCACACATGGACGAGTTTATATGATTGTTTGACTTCTCTTGTAGATTTGAGTTTGATGAGACACTCTTATCTCAATCTTGTAATCTATGTGTAAGTAGACTTAAAGAGGAGATGTACATGTAAGAACCGTTTAACGTGAGGATTGGATTTCATAAATAAAAAAAAATGATGAGTGTTCACGGGAAAGGGCTGTGAGAGTGAAAAATTAACTCGCCGTGAAAGCCACCGTTTAAAAGAGCCCAAAAATAAATAAAGGAAATAAAAAGATTTATATGACAAAATGGGCAAGTAGTTTATGTTCATTCAAAAGAAAAATATGATTATATTTTAGGGAGATTGTATGGATATATAAATGAGTTTGCACCACGAAGCCTAGTGTTAAAACATTGCATCATGACACTATTGTTTGTAGAATCATCGATATTCCGAATTTGTGTGCACATAGATTTCTTTTCGGTCATTTATCTCAATTATTAACTGTTACGTTTGGCTAAAACAAAAGTTAGATGACATTTTTCTATCAATTAGATCTTCATGAATGTGTCATTGTGTTGGAGTTATGATTCATTTATTGTAGTTCACACACATTCACTCCATATCCTTGTTATGCACATTGATTCTATGTTGGCATGAAACTCGCATTGTTTTACATGTTTTATTTTTCTGTTTTGTGTTTGTTTCGTTGTTTTCTGCTCTTTCCAGTTAATTTTTTCACTGGACGAAACTTCATCGTTTTTGGCACTGAAATTGAGAGTTTTGTAAGTCGTTCAAATGACAATGAGGTTTCGTTCGAGTGACATCCTGATGTCGTGCGAAGCGCTGTTCATGCGAGCTTCAAGCGACACAAATTTTGAGGGCTCAATTTGTCAGTGTTGGTCGCGAGAAGGTCGCGCAGAGGTCCCGAGATGGGGTTCTTCGAGCGAGATGCTACTAGAATACATTTATTTAGCTCACTTGATCAACTCATTTGAGCGACTTGCCTGTGTCATTCATAAGAAAAGGCTAAGTCGTTCAAGCGACCTGCTGGAGGATTTTTTTTTCTATTACTTCTGTTTCAGTACCCTGCTTCATATTGATATATTTTTTTTATTGACTGGGTTTGTTTTTATGCAGTTCTCATTGATTATTTCTCACACTGTATAGGATTTCGTTTAGTCACGTCTGCTTAGATTGATGATTTCTCATATGTGACTGTTTCTGTTTGCTAGCTACGGATTTGGTATCTTTTGATCATTTTTAGTTGGTTGGATTATGTTTATCTAGATATACTTCATTGATTATCTTTTTCTAGATATGTTTATCTTTTCACTAGGTTGTCTATTCGAGACAAAAAGGGGGAGAGATTTATGTGATGTGGGGGAAGATTTTATTTTTTGAGCAGATAGTTTTGTTGCATTTCAAATTGATATCAAATTCTTTCATGATTATATGTTGGTATTAATTAGTTTTCACAAATTGGTATCCTGATTTAAATGTTTATTTTCAAATTGATATCAAATTTGCTCACATTTTTATCAAATGATCTGAGTTTGATTTTACATATTGGTATTGATATTTTATATTGGTATCAATTGGTTTTATATCATTTGTTCCTCCATACTTGACTGGGTATTTGTATGTTTCATGTTTTTAGGTATTCTGACGAGATTGGAGACTTCAAGTCTACATCACATTCAGACAGCTCATGCTTGTCGGATCGTCATTTACTAGTATTGTCCTGTAATTTTTTATTTTGGGTTTTATGGGATGGGATTTAGGCATAATACGGCTTGACGGCCCAGCTTAGGCATTTCACTATTTGAGTTTTGTCTCAGAATAGTCAAAGGGGGAGATTTGTAAGGATAAAATTTCCAATTGAGGCCATTGTAGTTTTTGACTTATTCCTGGAACAAAAAAATGTCTTTGAGTCATAGATATATTTAACATTGTCACGATCCCACACTGTCAATGACATAAATTTTATTGGAGACATTGCGACCAAGCTTCAAAGATCAATCATGACGAGATTTTATCAGTGCACATTTCACGCCTTCATTGCATTCCAAGTTCGCTCAAGTACGAGTGCGTAATTTTAATGGGACTCGAAAAA
This sequence comes from Sambucus nigra, assembly GCA_949130495.1. Lineage (NCBI taxonomy): Eukaryota > Viridiplantae > Streptophyta > Magnoliopsida > Dipsacales > Adoxaceae > Sambucus > Sambucus nigra. The sequence goes on along the minus strand of OX422219.1, from coordinate 10,176,726 downwards.
TGTTTTAAAAATTTTAAGGGTGTTATTTTATTAAAGAAATGCTTTTAAAAATGTTTTTAAGTGTTTTCAAATATTTAAAATTTATTGTATTGTGATATAAGTATTGTGTAGAGTTATATAAAAATCAAACTCTAACTTTCCTGGTTCAAACGACATCAGAGGTCGTTCAAGCGAGATAGGCTTGTCATTCGAGCGACAACTTCATCTCGTTCGAGCAATAGGTCAATCTCGTTCGAAAGATTCACCGACTTATTTTTTTATATAAGGCGTGTTTCACTCATAATTTCGTAGTAGTGCAATCTAAAAAATCAGTTTACATCTAGTACATTTTCTACATAAGTTTTCTAAGGTTTTCTAAGTCTAAAAACATCCTTGGAGTTTCAAAGATGCAAGTTTTAATTATCATATGAAATAGTGATCTTTGTTTGCACCATAGTGGTTTGTTATACACATGAACATTGTTGGGTTTTGTAGTGAAGAAGCGAAGGAGTTCGTGTTCAACATTATAGAAGTTATCAAGCCATATCGATGGACACCGAGACATACGTGGACGCGTGTGTTGTGGACAAGCATCGTAGAAGAAGGACTTTTTCCGTGGGCACTGTGGAGGAGTCGTTCAAGATTCAGAGAAGCGTCAAGACTCGTGGGGATCAAGTCGTTGAGTAAGTCTGTCTTTGTACTTTGTACAACCACATTATAGTGATTGTCTGGCTTGGGTCGTCCGAGGTTTTTTCCCTTAGTGGTTTCCTCGTACATCCGGTGTTGTGAACTTCATTTGTTTTACTTATTTTAATCATCTAGATGCATGTTTAGGATTAAACAAGATAAAATTTATTTAAGGTAAAATTAGTTCACACAATCTTGGTGTGTAGTTTATAAAATTTGAAAAAAAAAATCAAAAAGAGAAAATTGATTGGTTTAAAAGCACACACGTTAAAGATTGCCCTACAACTTGTGGATCCCCCAATCATTTTAAAAGTGATTGTCTGCAGCGAGCTTTGGTCAATCAGCTGGGCATTTAGCAGACCGTCAATTTTATGCCAGGTCGGAGTTTTAATTACACAGGCCCCACCCAGTACCAGTACCAACAGTTCTCATCAGGTTATCATTAGCTCGTGAGTTATAGTGTTGACGGTTCACATCCGATTTAGGGCAATATATCCGTAGTCCAGGTGCATTCAGAGAATTCGGTTAAACCCCAGGCATACTTATGCCACATCATAGTTCGCTGCACTCTTCGGCGATCCATCGGTGATGGAAGTTATGATTCTTTTGTATAATACATGGGTTAAGGAACTATTTGATTATGGCACATCGCATCCTTTCATTATGAGTTCATTAGCATTAATTTTGGTACTAAAGGTAGATCAGTTTTTTCCTCCTATCTTCATGGGGCTTTCGGTTGGTGGGGGAATAGTTCTCGATAGGGTCTGCCATAAATGTGTGGTCATGGATGGAGACTATTTAAGTATCCTATCACACCCCAAATTTTTTAGAATACTTAAATTACGTGTGTCACGGTAATTTAATTAAGTTGAGAAATAATGTGAATTTAACATAAATATTAGTTAGAGAAAAATGGATTAAAATTTACATCATTTAATATTTACTAGTATGATAAAGTAAATAAAATAATGTCAAGTGGTATTAAGTCGTAAGTGAGTAAACGCGATGGGATTTGACGGTGTCTAAATCGGGACACGTGTGTGAGCTATATTGGGTTTGGATGGAACATTTATATTGGTGACTTGGATGATGATTTTGAGTGCACAGTTGATCCAAAATAGGTAAAAAGGTCAAAATTAAGAACTTATGGGTAGTGATTGGGTTTTAGGGGCTTTTTAGACTAGACGGGACCCGTATAGGGGTATTTTGGTCATTTTAAAAATTCGGATAAATTTAATTTCGGGATTTAACCTATATATTTTAAGGTTGGAGTGATGTGAAGAGTCATTCTACAACATCAAAGATTTTTTTTATGTTATACCAAAAGTTAGAGAGAAATTAAAGAGAAAAAAGAGGAAAAAACTCAAAAAGATTCCAAGAGGAAGCAAAGGAGGATTCAAGGAAAGCAATTTGGGCGGAATTATCATCACGAAAGAGGAATCCTTCACAAAAAATCAAAAATAAGTATCAAGGCAAGTAATTATCTTTCCAAATAGTTAAGTGCACAATTCATTTCACATCATGATTGGGAAATGATTTTTGGGTGGGATTCATATGAAATTGGGTTTTTGAGAAATGATTTAATACTAAAACTGTGTGATATATATAAGATTGAAATCTGAAAATTTGAATCCCATATAGATAGATGATTTGTTGATTTAGAAGATTGAGAAGTTATGAATTATTGCGATATTGTGAGAATTTCATAATATTTGGAAATTAAGTCTAAATCACATGTAGTGATCATGTGTTAAGGAATTCTACATCAAAATGGATCTATTTCATGTTTAGTCTTCATGAAAATTGATAAGCATTGAGGAAAAATGATTTGGGGTGATTAAATAAGATTAAACCTTGCTAAAAACTAAATTTGGAAAGCACTGGGGTTGTCTGTAGGGGCAAATTGGTCCGCCCTTAAGCTGAGTCGGTTCGGCTTCCCTGCCATAGCTAACTTGGGTTATGTGATTTAAATGGTTCGTGAATTAATTTTGGGTTGAATTATGATTGTCCGGGGATAATTTAGGACTTTTAGAAATTATGGTAATACTAATAAAATTACCTTATGATATATGGGGATATGTCTGAGGTAAGAATTTGAGTATTCGGGGAAAAACTATATTCTGGAAATTATTAATGAAATTGGAATGAAAATTTATGAAATGGGGATACGGGATTGTTGAGAATAGTACATGTCCAGAAATGATATTTTGAGATTCAATCAATTAAATAAGTGAATATTTAAATAATTAAAAATCGAGATGTTACTTGGGAATTATAGGTTAGTGCTACGAGTGATAGGCAAGGTTAGTCGAAGTGAATTGGAAATATATATACGGGTAGATGGACAGTATATATATGTATAATTATATATATATGTTTATCATATATTTATATGAAACATACCTATCCTAGAAGATATGCTATGGGTGGAGGTTGTGTGATGTGGGCGATCTCTCTTGACTCTTTGGACATAAGCAATTTGTTGAACTACGTATATTCTTGTATTGTGTGGTTGGCATCTATTTGCTTTTTGTATTCCTTTTTGTTTTGATAAATTTGTACTCATAATAGGCACCGTCTATGGGAACAATTTTCCTTTCAACAAAAGAAATCTTCACAAAGAATAGCTACGATGTCTCAATAACCAAATAATTTGCCTCAACCTGGTGATGTGCGAGCTCACATGGCCACACTGAGAGTCATGTCTGAGGTTCATCAGGAAAATATAAGGTTTTTCCCAAAGAGGAAGCCTTCTGTAGGAGGGTAGTGTGACTGGGGTCAGATAAGAAACTGAAACGGGTGAAGCGTGACCCACTCTAATGGACTTTGTCTTTAAGGTCTCAAGAGCAGCGGGGTATGAAGAGATTTTGTAACTAATAAAAATGGATTAAATTTTATGGACCTCCCCCGAAAAATATGAAACTTCACAAACAATAATAGTAACTTGGAAAAGAATAACCTCTTGATAATGATGACTGCAATGATAGGAGTGAAGAGAGAAGCACTCAGCACTTAGAGAGAGAGCAGAGAGAGAATACTAAGCCTGGTGTGATTTTGATAGAGTAACAGTATAAGTTGAGTTTTCTGATCAGACCTTACCTTGCCTACGGGTCTTATTCATAGATATATAATATGGCTTACATGGCCTTTTTGGGCACTAAAAATGAGAGCTAGCTTTGAGGGACAAGGTCTGAAATGTACCTTTTGTCCCTATAATGTCTGCAGCTGCTTGTCCCTTTCTGACAAACGACATTTGGTAAAACCAAAGTTAAAAGGTAAATATGTATCCTAATGGAGACAAAACATATGATTTGGTAAATATCTTTCTGAACGGTAACTTGTTGCTCAAACTTTTGTAAACTTGAGAGTGGCCTTTAGGGCCACCCCCTCTAAAATTATTTGTAAAAGTTATTTTACTATGAGAAGCCTCTTGGCTACTAACTTCAGTTATAACTAAGTGTAAGATATGTAAGGACTTGAGTGACTCATAGGGTCTCTCTACTAGTATTCTCTTTATCTTAAAGTGCTAACTGGTTGAGTCTTGCTCAACAAACCTTGTCCCTTAGCCACCAAGACAAAACTCCCAGAAGATCCCAACTGGCCTATTTGAGCCCTGCTTTGCTCAACTAGACTACCTGTACGAGTAAATAAATATTAATACTTGTGAAGAAATAATGACTTTATTTATGATCGAGGGGACCCCTGGTGTCTTGGACCCCCTTGCTGCAAAATAGTATTTAGATTTGAGCTTTTGGTTATGGACTCCCTTGCTCAAATAACTTTTTTAACTTGGTGTTGGCATAGGGGTCCCTTTCTGTGGACTCCCTTACCCAAATGACATTTGAACTTGTGTTGGCAGAGGGGTCCGTCGATGTGAACTCCTTAGCCCAAATATCATTTTAACTTAGTCATTGGAAGAGGGGTCCCTCATAGTGGACTTATTTTCCCAAATATCATTTTAACTTGGTCATTGGAAGAGGGGTCTCTTGCTGAGGACTCCCTCGCCCAAGTAGAACTTTAGGTGACCTTGGAAGAAGGGTCCCACACTTGTGGATTCCCTCACCTAATTTCTCATTTGCACTAACATTGGTAGGGGTTCCCTCGCTTGTGGAGCAGTATCCCTCTACACTAGTCCCCTCCTGCAAATTCTTTTGTGTTGGGCAGACCAAAAGTCTTTGTACGCCATAATTACAATATTCAATTTTGAGGGATCCTAGGGCTCTTTCATTATTATTCCTAGTGTCATTAAATGCTCTATCACTTCATCCCAGGTTTTGGGGTCTCGAGGAGCCACGTGTCATTATGGGAACTGATATCCCATCATTTGGGAAAAAAATGTGTGCGACTTTTGGTTTTCCCACATGCTATCCCATTTTCGTATAAAAGAAGTTTTTTAAACTTCACTATTTTTTACTATCACTTTTCATCTTCTTCACCATCAGAGTTCTTGAGAGAAGTAAGAGATTTTTTTCTTCCATAACTTTTCTTCCTTTAAGCTTTTAATAATCCTATTCAATGGCATCATCATCACACACCACCTCGATTGGTGTTTCCACCACTGTTAATGAGCTTCTAATTGACTATTTTCCTATCTCAATCACCGTTTCTACAGTGGTGGCCATCGACATGACCACCATAACCATTGTTGTACCTCCTTTTTTCTGCCATACTAGGGGATTTCACTCCAAAGATGAGCGCCATTAGAACCCCTGTTACTTCACCAATGGGTTCTCCCAGAGTTAGAACCCCTGCTCCTTCATTCCCAAAGGTATGTCTACCCCTTTAGTATTTTTTTCCCTTTCATGTGATGCTCACCTTTATGTGCATTACTTACTTTGAGCTTATCATTTTTTTATTTCCTCGGGGCCATGGACTCCGTATCCCATCTTCATCTAAAGGGGCTCTTTATTCTCCCGGGATTACCATTCTCGGGTTATCAACCTCGGGGAGGATTCCCTTCCCTCGGGTTCACATTGCCATGGATAACAGACCTTTAGTCCAGTTTATTGCTCATGGGCCAATATTAATTGTGGTCTCCACTATTGGGGCCGTCTTACAACCTCCTTCTTCTCTTTAGGTACCAATATACTTGTAACCTTTTTTTAAAGTTGAAAATACTACTTTCCTTTCTTGTGCAAAAAAATTTCTAACACTTTTATGATAATCAGTTTACCATTGTGGTTCATGTTGCGCCCGTGGTCATTTTCCAACCTTCCTCTTTGGCGGGAGCTCAGGTATTCTGTTAGATTTCTACATTTGACTTCTTCATCTAGGTTGTCAATTATCTAACTCATACTGATTCTTTGTTTCATCAATCTATAGCTATTTCATAGTACTACGTCGCTAGTACCTTCTATTGTTGCTTCTCTAGCATCCCCCGTTGCAGTTGACCCATCTGACCCCGCTGTTTCTAATGAGGCCCCTATTATAGTGCCTCTTTCGGTAATTATTTTCTACTATAGGCCTTTAATATCCTCTGCACACTTGTCTTTTTTATGAGATAAGTGGTTTACTAACACTTGCTTTATTTTCTTCGTTTAGAGGTTAGTCATGTAGAGGCCTTTCGTTCTGCAGAGCCTGCATCCCTTCCAGCAGAGGTGACTGCTCAGGTGCCACTTTAATTTTTTGTATTAATTTATTCTCGATAGTATCATTTTTGCTAATTTGTTTTTCATTTGGTCATCAGTCTAGCATTATTGGGCCTTCGCCTATAGAATCTGTTGCGAGTCCGGCGGAGGTGATTCCCAAGGTACTATATATTTTTTGCACATCGCTCACTTACTCTCTCTAATTTTTACAAAATTTCTTTTCTTTTATATGTTTTCAGACTAGCATGGTTGAGGTCCCTTCATCGGCGGGCCTGCTGCGAGTTTCGAGGTGGAGACTCCCCGGGTAATTCTTTTACATGAAATGGCTCCTTTCGGCTGATCTCTTTTTTTCATACTTCAAAAACTCTTCCAGTATTTCTAACACACTTGTAGTTTCGGTCCCTCTATCTGTAAGACTTTTATCTTGGTTCTGATTAGCACTGCGGCAACCTCTGCATCTGTGGTGCCTTCAGCTAGCGTTCCGGAGGAGGTACCTATGGTAAGATTTTCATAGCTGATTATTTTTATATTGCATGTTCTGTGCAACTATTTTGCTAACCCTTACCCACCTCCTTGCTTCTCAGGTCAGTTCTACAATCGTTCCTATTTCTAAGAACATTTGGTTAGCTCATCCGAAGAAACTATTCCGGTCAGCGTTTAACTATTTATACTCTGCAACTTGCTTTTTCTGCACAAGCATTTTCTAATACCCACCTGTTTCTTTATTTTTAGGTTTTCATATCTAGTTCTCGGATAGCTATGGAGCATTTGCAGGAGGCAGCTGTGAGTCAGGTATTATACTGCCATACCCTTTTTTCCTTTCTGCCCTTTTTTCTTCTTTCCTTTTTACTGTGCAAGTATTTCTAATGCTTACCTATTTCTCTATTTTCAGGTCAGCATAGCTAGTGCTCCGATAGACCCTGCCCATGAGCCTGGCAACAAGTCAAACCATGTTTTACATATTTTTCGAACTAATTTTCACAGGCGTGGGTCATGTCCGACATTTCTTTTGCATTTAGGTAAACCTAATACAAGTGAAAACATAAACATAATAATAATCATGTTGAGACTCTTCTCTCGTTTTTCCCTCCTTCTTTACCAAAATTTTCAAAAAACATTTTCCTTCCTTTTATCAAAAAAATACCTAAAACATTTTGCCCACCCCTTTCTAAAAAAAATGTCAAAAACATTTTCCTCTTTTTCAGTAAAAATAATTCTTCCTTTACACTTTCAAAAATAAATTCTATAAGGAAAAATTTTCAATCGAGTCATTTGTAATATTGGCTACATTCCGTTGGACAAAACTCTTTTGGGTCATATCAAGTCTATCATCTTACTACCTTGGAGAATTGGGCATTCAAAGTCCACGCTACATCAAAACGCATTCCAATTCCACTTTCCTAAAAAGGTATATGATCAAAAATCTTTTTTAAGTGTTGGAGTAATTTTAATTTACTTAAAATTTTATGAAATTTTTTGAAATTATTTTTCAAATTGTCTTTAGAGAAACAAAAGGAATTTTCGTTCGAAGTTTTACCAGGTCGTCTGAACAACCTGGGTCTAACGAACCAGTTCAATGTTCTCTGGAAAATCGTTAGAAGGATCGTTAGAAATGTCGTTCGAACGAATTCGTTCTAACAAGATTTCTAATGACTTCCTTTATTTATACACTGGACTATCGTTAGAAACTCGTTCGAACCAGGTCGTTCGAACGAGATTTGTCAGTTTTGAATTTTTTTTCCTGCAGTTATTTTAAATAACTACCCTTGTCCACCTCTTTTCCAGTTTTCATAATATGGACGAAAATCAATTTTTCACAAGGAACTTGCACATTTTGAGAGAACAACTCTTGTTTTCCTTTTAATCAAAAACTCTCCAACACAAATTTGATTTTTGAATGAACCAAAACCCCAAGCTTTCAACCTGAATTTCATAATGGACATATGCGGTGGATTTCTACGTCCTAGTTAATTGGAGACGGTTCTTTGGCCTTCGGTGGATACCGAATAATGAGTATTGTTGTGCAACGCATTGGATCTTCGTGTACTACAAACGGAGGTATTGGAGACAACATCAGTGAGTCTCTGTGAGTCAAGTCTTTAAGTCTTTTGAGTCTCTTTGTAAAACAATATTTTTAGTTGATTTGTCTTGGCCCAGTCGTCCGAGGTTTTTCCCATTTGGTTTTTCCTCGTACATCGGTGTGTTGTGGTTGTGATTTCTTATTTTATTGCATATAATCACTTAGATGTATGTCTTGGATAAGAAGGATAATTTTTTTCTAATTTGTATCTATTAATCAAGTTAAATATCCCATCACTTTAATTGATAATTGGTCATGCTAACTTACTAATTTGCAAAGGATATTTAAATTGGAATATTTCTCTATTTGACAAATTTTTATAAGTGTAGTGTGTGTATTCTACGAAATAACATCAGTTCATATAACCTTACAACTTCAAATTGGTATCAAAATTATTCTCTAAAAGTTATTTTGATGCATCCTAGAGGTTATATGGAAAGTTTTTCGTCGAATAGACCACCTATGTTTGATGGAACTACTTACACCTATTGGAAAGCACGTATGAAATCTGCCCTTAAATCAATTGATGAACGTGTTTGGGTTGCTATTGAAAGGGGATGGTCCCCTCCTACTATGATCCTTGATGATGAAATTGTTTTAAAACCTATAGAGAATTGGAGTGAGGATGAATTGAAATTATGTAACTTTAACTCTAAAGGTTTAAATGCATTATTTAGTGTCGTAACTCCAGAGGAGTTTTGTTGTATCATGACTTGTGAATCTTCTAAGGATGCTTAGAACATTCTACAAGTTACTCACGAGGGAACGAGTGTAGTTAAAGAATCTAATATTCAAAACCTAACCACTAAATTTGAAACCATCACCATGAAAGAAATTGAAACTTTTGATGAGTTTTATGCTCGTATATCTAATATTGTTAATTTTTGCTTTAACTTAGGTGATAAAATCCCTAAAGATAGTTTTGTTAAGAAAATACTTAGATGCCTTCCTAAGCGGTTCATTTCAAAAGTCACAGTTCTTAATTCCTTAGGAAATTTAAATACTTTAAAACTTGAAGAGCTTTTTGGTGATCTTCAAACATATGAATTAGATATGTTTCCTAAAGATAAAAAAAACCAAAGATAAGGGTGTTGCCTTGAAAGTAAAGAAATAAGAAGTGTCTGAGTCTGATGAGTCTGATATTGATCCTGATGATATATCTCTATTTGCTAAAAAATTTAAAAAAAATCTCAAGTTCAAAAGGAAAAACTCAAAATTTGAAAAACCGAAATTTAAGAAAAACAAAAACAAAGGTAATAAAAATTTTAATAATCCGGATCCTAAGAAGCTTAATAGAGACAACCTTAAAAAGTATGATTCGGAGAGTGATAATTCAAGTCAAAGTCAAACTTGAAGATAATTCAGGAAGAATGGGAAAATTATTTCTAGGCCCTGTTTAGGATATAAAGAGAAAGGTTATCAAGAGAGAAAGGGTATAGGATATGAAGAAGGAGAGTCATCCAAAGTCAAATCCGAACCCGTAGCTAAGTTTTTTTACAAATCAAATCCACCTAAACCTTATCTACCTAAAATAAGTCCACCTAAGCAATCTTCAAAAGTGACTCCAAAACAACCCTATGTGTGCACTTATTGTCACAAACGGGGTCATCTTAGAGACTTTTGTTACAAGCTTGGGAAGAACTCTTATTTCACAACTCCTAAGCAATAATATATCTCCTTAGCTAGTCTTAAGAGCCAATTTTAGTATCTAGTTAATACTTCTAAAATTCTAATGGAATCGTTTCTAAGGTTCTTTAAAGTACAAGGAAATAATTCCAACCAAAATACTAGAGTCAACAAAGGGAAGAATACAACTCAAGCTTGGGTTAAGAAAGATGAGACCAATAAAGCATTTGTTGTTCATGTTGCACTTAAGGCTCAAAATACCTCCCAATGGTACTTTGATAGTGGTTGTTCAAGACATATGACCGATGACAAATCCTTGTTTACCACTCTTGAAAACTATAAAGATGGTAAGGTCACCTTTGGGGATGGAAGCAAATATCGAATTATGGGTAGAGGATCTATTGAAATTTTTGGGTTTCCTAAACTTGAAAATGTCCTTTATGTTGATGGTCTCAAGGAAAATTTGATAAGTATTAGCCAATTATGCGATGAAAATCTTGATGCTAAGTTTAGTCAATGGAGTGCACCGTATATGATAAATCGGGTGAGGCTATTTTACAAGGTGTGAGAACTAGTGATAATTTCTATGGAATAGTTCCTAAATCCTCTTTAATTTGCAATAGTGCAAAAGCCTCGTATGCCGATCTTTGGCATCAAAGGTTAGGTCATGTTAACTTTATAGATCTTGATCGTTTAGTGAGAAAAGAGCTACTTCAAGGTTTACCATCTCTAGGAAAACCAACCTCCACTATTTGAGGGCCTTTTCAATTTGGAAAGCAAATTAATAATCCACATAAAAAGTTGAACTCAATAACTACCTCTCGAGTCTTAGAATTTATACACATGGACCTTATGGGTCCCACTCGTACTGAGAGCATAGGAGGAAAGAGATAAATTTTAGTGATGGTGGATGATTTTTCAAGATACTCCATAGTAGGTTTTCTAAGAGAAAAATCTGAGAGTGTTGATTTTCTCACTGTTAAATGTAGAGTTCTTCAAAATCAACACAGTGCTACCATAAACCGCTTTAGGAGTGACAATGGAACCGAATTCAAGGAATCCGGTGTAAATGCCTTTTATGATGAAATAGGAATTAAGCATGAATTCTCGGTCGTTCGAACACCACAACCAAATGGTATAGTTGAAAGAAAAAATCGAGTGATCCAAGAAATGTTAAGATCTATGCTCCTGTGAAGAAATGTGCCTAGTAGGTTTTGGGCCGAAGCGATTAACACCGCATGTCACACCGTCAATAGGGTTTAATAGCGTCCTAATACTAACAACCCTCCATATGAATTATGGACTGGCAAGAAACTTAATTTGGCGGCCTATTTTAGAGTTTTTGGTAGTCCTTATTATATACTTAGGGATAGAGAACTCCTAGGTAAATTTGACTCAAGGAGTGATGAAGGTATTTTCATAGGATACTCCCAAAACAGTAGAGCTTTTAGATTTTTCAACTTAAGTAGTTAAAAAGTCATGGAATCAATAAATGTTGTAATAAAAGACGATGCTCCAGCCACATCTATTGAAAATGAGGAAGATTTGTCATGTGAGTGTGATGTTGTTCTCGGTGTAGAAAATATTGAGTCTCACACTTACTTGGTTGTTCCCACTACTGAGAGAAAGGATCCTTCTCCTTGGGTTCATAAAAGTCATGACCCTTCAAAAATTAATAGGATATCCTGAGGTAGGTGTCAAGACTAGGGCTCAATTAGAAAATGAAGTTACCTATCTGTGTTATACTTCAAAAATTGAACCTAAAAATTTTAAAGAAGCGTTAAAAGATGAACATTGGATTAATGCCCTGCAAGAAGAATTGTTTCAATTTAAGAAAAATGATGTTTATGAATTAGTCCCTAGGCGTTCTAATACTAATGTCATTGGTACCAAATGGATTTTTAAAAATATCATGGATGAAAATGGTGTCATTGTTCGTAACAAAGATAGGATAGTTACCCAAGGATACACCCAAATAAAAAGTGTTAACTTTGAAGAAACTTTTTCTCTAGTTTCTAAGTTAGAGTCGGTTCGCCTTTTACTAGCCATAGCATGTCACCTTAAATTTAAATTGTATCAAATGGATGTCAAAAGTGCATTTTTAAATGGTATTCTTCAAGAAGAAGTCTATGTTGAACAACCTAAAGGGTTTGAGGACCCGAAACATCCTAATCATGTCTCCTTTCTAAAGAAAGCACTATATAGATTGAAACAAGCACCCCGTGCTTGGTATGAAAGGCTCACTTCTTATCTCCTTTCTCGTGGCTTTTTGAGAGGGGGAGTAGACATGACACTATTTGTACATCGTGATGAGAAAGCTATTTTATTTGCACAAGTGTATGTCGATGACATAGTGTTTGGTTCTACGTGTGATAAACATACTCAAAAAATTTCAAAAGAAATGCCAGATGAATTTGAGATGAGTATGGTTGATGAAGCCTAGGTCTTCAAGTTCGTCAACTCGATAGTGGAATATTTTTGTCCCAAACTAAGTATGATAAGATCTTCTCAAAAAATTTAAATTATAATTTGCTAAGCATGCACGTACTCCAATGAGTTCAGCGGTTAAACTTAGTAAGGACACCGAAGGAAAGGATGTAGATCACACTCACTTTAGGAGTATGATAGGTAGTCTACTTTACCTAACCGCTAGTCGTCCGGATATTTCCTTTAGTGTAGGAGTTTGTGACCGCTATTAAGCTGCCCCAAAAAGAGTCTCATTTACTTTCCATTAAATGTATTATCAAATATGTTAGTGGGACCCGGTCTTTTGGGATTTGGTATTCCTTCGACACAAATGATTGTCTATCAGCATATTCAGATGTTGATTGGGCAAGAGATGTTGATGGATGCAAAAGTACATATGGTGGCTATTTCTACTTTGGAAGTTCACTTGTCTCATGGATGAGTAAGAAACAAAATTATATTTCTTTGTCCAAGGCGGAGGACGAATACATAGCCACCGAGAGTTGTTGCACTCAACTTATTTGGATGAAATAAATGTTGGAAGATTACGGTATTTCTCAAAGCACTATGACTATCTATTGCGATAATACAAGTGCAATCCATATTTACCATAATCCCGTTTAACATTCTAAAACCAAGCATATTAGGATCCATGATCATTTTATTCGTGAATTGATTGAAGAGAAAATTGTTTCCTTAAGCTTTGTAGGCACCGATCAACAATTAGCTGATATCTTTACCAAACCTCTAGATGCCCTTAGGTTTGAAAACCTTAGGAACTCGATTGGGGTTTGCTCCATTGATTAAGATCGGAGTTGTCTATCTAGTTTAGGTTATGTTTATTGTCTATCTTTTTACCTATGAACTAGATTATTTTTGTAAATATTTTATTCAAAATTTCAAAAAAAATATTTTTATCTTCTTTTCAAGGAAAACGGGAAAGGTTAGAAAAGCTTTCACAAATTTTTATCCATATGGTTTTGTGTTCGATGTGTACGGATCACTATTCCATTTCATGTTCACGTGGCTTTCGATGAGTAGTTAATCTGAACTTCGTTTCTCTTGTGCACAATAATGCTCTTTTATGATATGTATTTCTGTGATCGCCTCATATATTTGCCTTCTTGCACACACTTTTCACGAAATATTAAGGATATCTTCTTCACATTGCACTCGTGTGGTGAGATTTGATGTTGTATTTTCAATCTTAGTCACCTCTCTTATAAGCAATCAAAATTGTGCATGATCATCCATTGCCCAGATTTAAAAAATGTAATAATATTCATCCGTTTTTTTTCTACCAATGGACTCGGGCTACGAAAAACAAAAAGGTTTTGCGTGAATAGCCTCCATTTTCATTATAGAATAAGAGCCTAAAATTGAAGCATTGAAAAATGATATATATATATATATATATATATATATATATATATATATATATATATATATATATATATATATATATATATATATATATATATATATATATATATATATAATGCCAAGGCCAAAATTATTTAGCTTGATTGATTCTTCAAAAGAAAAGTCTCAATCTAAAGTTGCTAATGGGAGATATAAGTTGAAGATCATTGGGCATGCACATTTATTCGATACATTGCTTTCTAATTGTGACAACATTGGCGAGAGAATCATCTATCTTGTATGCGCTTTGCTTTAGTGATTGAGTGTCCTATGGTATTTCCTTTTTGACACAAGGCTGATGTGAGTGCATATTTCGTCTATTTATTGTTTGGCATTCTGCACTTGTGCGTTGTCTTAGGTAAAAGCTCTCAATTGTATTGTTCACACCCCTTCATCTCAGCTCCCACGGTTTGGATATGTCATCACAACCTAGGACAGTTAAAAATTTCCTTTTAGCTATTTTATGTCTTTCCCTACTCCTTCATATATGTCATTTTCATTTTATTTTATTTTTTTCTTATGTTTGTAACCTATTTGAAGTTCGTCAGAAAAAACTCATTCAAACGATTTTTTGAACAATTTTTCCAAATTCTAGAATGTCATATCGTTCGAATTGTCGTTCGAACGAAATATGTCGTTCGAACGAACTTCTAACAAAGTTTCAAACGAGGTTCATTTATTCCTTCTAGCATATCGTTAGAAAGTTGTTCGAACAAGGTCGTTCAAACGACATTTCTCTTTCAAACGAGCTGGGTTTATTTGGGCGGTTTCCTCTTTTCATTTTCTACTGCTTCATTTTTTTTCATAGTTTCTCTCTCTCCTCGTTTTCCCTAAGATTTCCCCAAATCTCTTCTTCTTTCTTACACCCATTTCCCACTAACCCTCTTCCCCACCAAACCTATTAACCTTTTTTCCCTATGATTCTTCCCCTCACCTCCATTCTACCTATTTCTTCCTCACACAACCCTCATTTTCTCCTCCATTCATCATTTTCATGTAGGGTTTCGAGTTCGAGTTCTCCCTCTTTTATCTTCTAGGTATCTTCTTTCTCTCTCTTCTCTTCTTTATATATATATATATATATGTGTGTGTGTGTGTGTGTGTGTGTGTGTGTGTGTGTGTGTGTGTGTGTTTTCTCATCTTCAATTTAACCCTTCTTTGTCACAATTGAAGATGAGAAAACATACCCAATATCATATATATATATATATATATATATATATAATTTTTGTGTGTGTGTGTGTGTGTCTTTTACTTTGGGGCTCTATAATATATCATTTTTTTAGTTCCCACAATTAAGTTGAGCTCCCTGAACATTATCCATTTTTTATTAAATTTTTTTTAGATAATTTCATGGAACTTCACTTAATTCTTTCATTTTTTTAATCCCATTTAATTGTGTTTATCTCTAATGGAGGATGGGAATTGTTGTTGTTTTGGTTTGTTGGTGTTGATTGGCGGTTTGGTTGGACTATTTTTGGGAAGGTTCTAGTTTAGTCCTTTTAGAATGCCTCCTCGTAGTCATCGCACCCGTCGCATAAGCGACTCTCCTGAGGAACGTTATTCCTCCTCATTTTCATCCTCATCTGATGAGGACACAAATGTTAATTCGTCTATTCTCAACCTTAGATTGCGTTGGAGTACTCTCACCAGTCATACCCAATACCATACACAAGGTTTTCCACTCGCTCCTATGTCCCTGAAAAAAATCGTCAATCTCCCCTCTCTAGTTGGCACTATTGTCCATTCTTGGTTTTTTGATTTAGGTTGGGACCCGCTATTCAATCTCACTGACTCCATTTATCCCGACCTTATTAGAGAATTTTTCTTTTGGATGATTGTTCATGAGGATCATATTTTAGCTAAAGTACGCGGTCGCGACATCATCGTCTCTCCTGAGTCCATCACTCGTCTTGTCCCGTTACCCCATGTCATAAATCCCTCATTTCCTTGTCCTCCCAACTCTCATCCTAATTCTGGTCTAGTCATGAGTACCGTGAGTCGCATTACTAAACCCGGTACCGTCATAATTTTCCATAAGAATTTAAATCCAAATTTTATGGTACTTAATTGGATTGTTTGTGCTGTCTCATTCCTCATGCCAACTCCACTCAGATTACAAAAGTACACATGGATCTCATGTTTTCTATCATCATTAGAGCTGCCATTGACCTCCCCACCTTCATTTTTATGGTCATTAAATTTGTCAAAGTAAACCCATCTGGTACAGTTAGGCAAGCCCTTCCTTTTGCGGTTCTTATCACTCGCCATTGTCTGGATGCGGGATGCCCTCGTCTTCCCTCAGATATCCTTGTGACCCGATACCAAACCATTGATATGTCCTCCGTTGGTCCCTCTCGTGGTCATTTACCCCATGATACTCCACATATAACTATCTCTCAATCTGCATCCTCATAATCCACTGCTGCCTCAATCCCTGCTCCCTCTAGACCATCATCTTCTCTTGCTCACTCATCCCTTGAATCAGAGGATCTTAGGTCTGTTCGTTCACAGGTGGAGCAGATTCAGGAAGAAAGGTGACAGGACAGGGCTATTATGCAGGAGCTTTTGCTTAACATTCAGCGGGACCGTGTTGCTCAGGCTCGTCGAGAGGAGGCTCAAGCTCGTCGAGATGAAGCCCAGGCTTATGGTGATTTCATCCTCCTTGAGAATCTTGAGGCAATTCGTTGCATGGAGATGCGTCGTGGTGCAGGCTCATCCGGTTCAGGATCCCTTCCAAATGATTCCCTAAATGACGCCCCCGCTCCTTGATTTCCTTTACGTTTCAGTTTATTTCATCTTTTGTACTTGTGAGGGAAAGCGGATCACCTTTATTTACATTTTCTCACTTATACCTGGTTATATAGTTTGGTTAGATTCTCTTTATTGATGTATGGATATTTGGTTTTTCCCTCTATGGTTAATGATATCACTCTCCTGTTTATTCAATTGTTGCATCTATGGATCTTTGATTGTGTTGCATATTTTGTTATTGTATTTATTCCTCGTATCATCTTCTCTATCCATGCAGGATAATTCTATCCCTTTGTCTTTTCCAGACAAAAAGGGGGAGAAACATTGATAGGGGGAGTTAATTTTAATTTAACATATGTCATACTCTTGATTAATTAACTTGCTTTATATTCTCATGATTAGTTAACACTTGATTTATATTATCTATTTCCCCATGCGTTTTATGTATTTGTTTCTTCATGTGTGTAGGATATATCGCCTACTTATCTGCATCCCATTATCAGTCGGGTACATAAGTCTGTCTTTTAATTTGGTCTTTCGGGATGGAATTTAGAATCGGCTTGACGACTGACTTGGAAAATTCAGTCTTTTTCTTTATATTTTTTATTTTTTTTTGTACCGAAATAGCCAAAAGGGGAGATTTGTAAGGAAGAATTTCCAATCGAGTCATTTGTAATATTGGCTACATTCCGTTGGACAAAACTCTTTTGGGTCATATCAAGTATATCATCTTACTACCTTGGAGAATTGGGCATTCAAAGTTCACGCTACATCAAAACGCATTCCAATTCCACTTTCCTAAAAAGGTATATGATCAAAAATCTTTTTTAAGTGTTGGAGTAATTTTAATTTACTTAAAATTTTATGAAATTTTTTGAAATTATTTTTCAAATCGTTTTTAGAGAAACAAAAGGAATTTTCGTTCGAAGTTTTACCAGGTCGTCTGAACAACCTGGGTCTAACGAACCAGTTCAATGTTCTCTGGAAAATCGTTAGAAGGATCGTTAGAAATGTCGTTCGAACGAATTCGTTCTAACAAGATTTATAATGACTTCATTTATTTATACACTGGACTATCGTTAGAAACTCGTTCGAACCAGGTCGTTCGAACGAGATTTGTCAGTTTTGAATTTTTTTTCCTGCAGTTATTTTAAATAACTACCCTTGTCCACCTCTTTTCCAGTTTTCATAATATGGACGAAAATCAGTTTTTCACAAGGAACTTGCACATTTTGAGAGAACATCTCTTGTTTTCCTTTTAATGAAAAACTCTCCAATAAAAATTTGATTTTTGAATGAACCAAAACCCCAAGCTTTCAACCTGAATTTCATAATGGACATATGTGGTGGATTTCTGCGTCCTAGTTAATTGGAGACGGTTCTTTGGCCTTCGATGGATACCGATACACGAGCAGTGTTGTGCAATGCATTGGAGCTTGGCATACTACAAACGGAGGTATTGTAGATGGCATCAGCGAGTCTTTGTGAGTCAAGTCTATAAGTCTTTTGCGTCTCGTTGTAAAACTATATTTGTAGTGGATTTGTCTAGGCCAACTCGTCCAAGGTTTTTCCCATTTAGGTTTTCCTCGTACATTGGCGCGTTGTGGTTGTGATTTCTTACTTTATTGCACATAATCATTTAGATGTATGTGTAAGATAAAAAGGATAAAATTTGCCTAATTTGTATCTCTTAATCAAATTGAATATCCCATAACTTTAATTGATAATTGGTCATGCTAACTTACTAATTTGCAAAGGATATTTAAATTGGAATATTTCTCTGTTTGGAAATTTTTTATAAGTGTAGTGTGTGTCTCCTACGAAATAACCTCAGTTCATATAACCTTACAACTTCAAATTCAATTCATTTTCCTTCTGAGGTCGATCGCATACCCTACCCTTGGCCTGCCTCCCTATTGGCTTCGGTCTTTCATCAAACTGCTTCAAAGCTCCATCAGTTCTCCCTCTATTTCTTTTGAGTTCGAAATATACCTTCATCAACCCTCCATGGAGAATACAAATCAAGTACCGATTGGGAAAACTGACTTAATGATGGTCCTGGGCTCACATATTTCCAAGATTAACAACCTTCAGTCCGAGGTTCAGGAGATACAGCAAAACTGAAAGCCAGGGGATAACCTGCCACTGCCTGTCGATCCAAAGGAAGAAGAATTAAACAAGGTGAAATAGGACCTTAAGCTATTTACCAAGAATTTTGACTAGGTTCGAATCTCCAAGAACTACATAGATTACACCTATATGTCTCCATACCCTAAAATAAGGCTACCGAAAAAGTTCAAGATGTCTAACATTATAAAGTTCAGGGAATTCCACCACCAATTGTTCATCTTCGAAGCTACCACCGAACCATGACTCTCTGTGGTCCCTCAGAGAAAATAATGGCCCAGATGTTCCAACAGACTTTGAAGGACAGCGCTCTTTGTTAGTTTATATCCTTCGGGGAATCCAGAATTCATAGTTGAGAGGATGTTTCCCGTGAATTCATGTCATAGTAAAAATACAATGATGAGTTGGAGGTTACACGTTGTGGTCTAGAACTTCTTAGAAAAACACTAGAGAATTTTTCAGTAGTTTCATATCAAGGTGGAGAGAGAAAGCTGCCACTATAACCAACCGATCTTTCAAAAAGGAGAAAGTTAGTATTATAAAAAAAAACTTCTCACCCCATGTCCGAGCAACATTAGGAGGATAATATTACCCATATTTACAATCCATTCGGGAAGCAGGAGTGGAGATTGAAGAAAGTATTGCCTAGACAGAAGATGAGTCAAAGAAAGTATCCGAACAGTTCACTCCAAGAAAATTTGACAAGCCTGCTACAGTCTCAACCATCAATAACATCTCACAGCCCGCTACATGATGGACACTAGAAAGTCGTGGTAACCCAATTAAAAAATAGTACACCGAGCTTCATGCTCCCATTTCTAAAGTTTACTAAGTCTTGTTGATCTGAAACCTCATCAAACGTATGGAACCTCATCTGCTACCAAACCCACTTCCTAAAAAATTTAAACTCGGCGCCCATTGTGATTTTTACCAAACTGTCGACCATACCACCGATCAGTGCTGCCATCTCCGGAATGTAATCCAAGGTTTAATTGACAGGGGTGTCATCACCCCACCAGATAATCCTAAACCTAAAACCATTCACAATCCACTTCCAAACCATACAAATGGCATCTTCCTAGAGAATGACCCGTAAGTCGATCCATCTATCCAGATTGTACCAAGTAAAGCACCCATCATACCCATATTTTCACCCAAACCCCTTAAAGTCTGCCCATATTTCCTCTTACACCCTACCTATTTTGCTGAACAAGCTCTGTCACTTATCACAAGAGCATGTATTGTCGTTGGTACTTGATCCGAAGGGAAAGATACAGAATTGCCAGCAGTACTACGCTATCTTCTAGAGTTTAGGCTAAAATTTCCCTCTGAAATGACCATTTACTGCCAGAAGTTCAGTATCTTGTTCAAGAAATCCTGGAAGTGGGCTTGAGAGTCAGATAATTGGGTGGTACCCATTGATGAAGTCAATTTAGATGATGTAGTAAAGACTATGGCAGGCTTTTTTCAAAATACCAACGAGATTTACATCATATCTAAGGTACTTGATACCTTAAAGCTATAAGGGTTATTGGTCCCTTCACTTCTGCACCTCCCCGTGGAGTGGGAGGATCTATATGAAGAAGTTGTTGAGGTTATGGAATGAATTAACTTCTCATATAAAGACAACGTCATTGCCACCGGATGAGGGGACGAGTTTAATAGCTTAGATGAAGAACCAAGCTAAGAAAATTTTAATCTGGTAATCAGTATGTGTGGGATGATATCTTTTGAAAATCTACTAGGGGAAATCAACAAAGTGGTCGTACAGCTCAAAATATATTAAGAAATGGGGTTTTTATTCTTCCCTTCCCCCGTGAACCATATGATAAGATTTGGGAGACAATACCATAGTCCTAATCCTCAGTCAGCAGGGATAAATAAAGGAAAGGGAGTTGTCGAGAAACTCCCCATGCCAGAAATTACCATCGAGGAAAGCAAAGTTCTCGACCAGCTCAAGAAAATTCAGGCCAACATCACCTTGTGGATACTCTTCATGTCTTCCCAGGTAAACCAAAAAGCTTTGATAAAATTGCTTACCGGTCCCACAATCCCTCCTTACACCACTCCAGAAGAAGTTTTGAACCTAGTCGGGTCCTTAACCTCTACCAGATTACTTCCCTTCTCTGAAGAAGAAATCCCAAAGTTTGGTCTTAATAATAATTATTCTCACAACATCTCCGTTGAGGTGAAGGGGAAGACAGTCACGCTCTACTCATCGATAACGTATATCGGCACTCAATGTTTTCCCGTTAAGAACCTTCAACTTCCTGGGTTTGAAAGTAAGCGACCTGGCTCCAACTTTCATTGCAGCGCATGCCTATGACAACACTCATCGTGAGGTGATGGGATCCATAACACTCATAATAGGGGATGGACCTATAAATACCGTTACCGAGTCCTAAATTATCAACATACCCATTTATTTCAATCTATTACTTAGTCGAACGTGGATTCACAACATCAAGGGGGTATCTTCCTCTCTCCACCAAAAACTGAAGTTCTTCGCCAAGGGGCATGTCATCCCCATCTTGGGCGATAATGATAATACTGAGAATTCTAACACCATCAATTCAGTACAAGAAATACACCATGGGGCAAATTGCATGCTTCTTTCCGACTTCAGAGTCGAACCACTTCCACTCCTAGTCGGGGATGATTTCAAAGATCGAGTCTGTCCAGAGAACAGCCCTCACATGAATGTCAACATAATACAGATGTTCAAGACTATGTACTTCATGCCCGGACTAGGACTGGGACAATGAAAACATGGGATACTAGAACCCATAGTCTTGAAGAAGGCCTTTCTTCCATGTGGCCTGGGTTATCGACCGTCGTCAAAGGAACTCAGAATTCTCCACCAACCCTAGTTGAAGAGAAGCTTAAAAAGTGCCAAGAATGTTTCGAGGGATTCCTTGAATGGAAGATTCATCAAAGAGGGTGGAATTTTTCCCTTTTATGACTTTCCTGAACCATGGTATGATCATGTGGATAAGAAGATGAGGCCAGGGATGGATATCTTCTTTCAAGACAGTTATTCCTTGGCCAAAGCCTCCCAACATCATGTGCAACCACTCATTGAGAAAGCTATAGTCGTTACCGAGGTTTTCGAGGGAAGTGATTATGAGGACTTGTTCAATCTGTAAACATTGGGGCTGACACTCGGCATGATCCACTCAAGTGCTACATCGTCGCATACATCTATCTAGATCAAGCTCGATGATGAACCCCTCCTCAACTAAAATTCTATACCAGTTCCACTTGTTGAAATACAACCTAAACCAGATGTTTATCTTATGCTTTCCTCTTTTGTTGTTCCTACATTTTTTTATAATAATGTAACCGAGACCTCCTTTGACAAGGTTATCAATGTTTTTTTTCTGAGAAAAAAATAAACGAAGATTTTGAGTATCTTGTTGTGCCTTACATTAATTTCCTTGGTTCTAATCAAACTCTTGATGATGATGATGATTTTCCAAGTTAACAATTCTTAACTAGTCTTAATAAGATTAATAACAAACAATATAATCGCGTTTAAATTAATGAGGATGAAAGTGTTTTTATCAATCTCGGTTCTAGTATCCAACTGTGCGACATTAGGATAGGTCCCAACCTTTATGAGCATGAGCGTGCTCAACTCAAAGAAATATTGATGGAATTCATGGACGTCTTTGCATGGTCCTAGGACGATATGCTCGGCTTCAATTTCGAGATCGCTCAGCACGAGATTCCAACTCTCCCAAAATGTAAACCGATCAAACAGAAATTGTGAAAGCTCCGTACCAAATGGTCTCTCAAGGTTAAAGAAAAGGTGATTAAACAATTAAATGTAGGATACATCCAGGTGATCGAATATCCCACATGGCTCGCCAACATTGTACCCGTGCCAAAATCAGGAAGGAAAGTTCGCATGTGCGTCAACTACTGGTATTTGAACAAATCATATTCGAAAGATGATTACCCACTTCCTAAAATTGACATGATCATGGAAAACATGTCCAGTCACGCTCTCAAATAATTCATCGATGGGTTTTCCAGATGCACCCTGATCATCAAGAAAAAAAATCATTCATCACCCCTTGGGGAACGTTTTGTGACACAATTATGCCATTCGGTCTAAAAAATACAGGGGCTACCAACCAAAGGTTTGCCACAACCATTTTGCATGATCTGAAGCACAAAGATTTCAAGGTCTATGTGGATAATATGATAATTAAGTCTAAGACTCGGGAATGTCATGCTCCCTCCCTCTAGAAGTTCTTCGAATGGCTACGGCGATACCAGATGTGACTTAACCCACATAAATTCATTTTTGGAATCACCAAAGGAAAGATTTTGGGATTCATGGTTAGCGAGAAGGAAACTAAAGCACACCCTGCCAAACTGAAAGCCATACTCAAAATTCCACCACCTCGAACGGAAAAGGAAGTCTGGGGATTCTTCGGATAATTACAGTATATCAGTCGTTTTATCATTTTGGCTGACTTCCATTTGTGAGCCCATATTCAAAATCCTTCGAAAATATTCGACCAAAGTCTGGAATGAAGCTTGTCAGGAAGCCTTCGACATAATCAAGCAATATCTTACCCGACCTTCGATACTCTTGCCACAGTAGCCTGGCCTCCCTCTACTCCTATACTTGACCATAACCGACACCGCATCTAGGGCTTTGCTAGCCCAATACATTAAAGAATCCCAAAAAGAAAGGGCCATCTACTACGCCAGTCGCAAATTGGCGGGTACGAAGTCAACTACACTTCCTTGGAGAAAGATTGTGTCGCCCTTGTCTGGGTCACTCAAAAATTACGGTACTACATACTCGTTTTTTCCTATCAAACTTGTGTCCCAAATGGATCCTACAAATACCTTCTCGAGAAAACTACCATTTCTAGTCGAATGGCTCGATGGTTGATGCTTCTAGCCCAGTTCGATATTGTGTATGTCATACAGAAAGCCATGAAAGGAAGAACCATCTCTGACTACCTTATTTTCTACCCCAAGGAAGAAGCCGACATTTGGATCTCCGAGTTCCCAATGAAGATATCCATTGCACCTTTCAGGAAGACCTCCAGTGACAAATGTTCTTTGACGTTACTGCCAACAAGAACCTCAAAGAAATCATCAGCAAGATGACCGAGAGTTGTTGAGATTGGGCTAATCGAATCCCTTACGCCCTCTGAGGCTACGGCACTTCAGTTCAGGCATCTACTGGGTCTACTCATTACTCTATGGTATACATAATGGAGGAAGTCCTACCCGTTGAACTAGAAATACCTTCATTACGCATTATGCTTGAGATCAAAGTCAGCAAAGAAGACTGACATCCGAGCCATTTTGACGAAGTGTCGCTCTTAGATGAAAGGAGGCTAAAGGCTCTATATCATAAACAAGGGTACCATTATCGGATAGAGCGATCGTTCAACCGAATATTCAAGGACCGTGGTGTCCAAGAAAGGGACTTAGCCCTCAAAGAAATCATAGAACCCGTTTGGGACCCCAAAGGGAAATTCAAGACAAACTGGAGTGGCCCCTACATTGTGAAAGAAGATCATGTCCGGTGGCGCTGGTATACTCGCTGACCTTGATGGAGAGGAGATGGCACGTCCAATCTACCTGGACCATCTCAAGAAATTCGACCCTTAGTCCGAAATCTCAGCGCGCTACGACTCCTCTCACCCCCTTCTATTCTAAAACAACCTTCATTTCCCTCTACTCAGAACTACAAGGGGCCTGATCCTCTAAAAATGTTTTTCTTTCAAAATGAAACTCATAAAATTTCAAAACACCCAGAGGTACAAAGGCAGATCATACACTTTACGTGGGCACGGTCACCTTCTTTTTTCACAAAATGTTGTTCTTTTCTTACCTCGAAGAATGACAGTTCGTTTTATCAATTACATGAATAAAAGGATTATGTATGCCTTAGTGATTAGTATAGATAATTCAAATGTAAAACTCATCAAGAGGCACAATAATATAATTAAAATCCTTTTTATTTCATAATGGGAGAATTGATTACAATTACATGAAATATCAGCGTAGGGAGTCAAACAACTATCCCCCCCCCCCCCCCCCCCGGCAACCAAACTGTCCCTAAAACAAACTAAACAAACCTTCCCAAATTTATACCCAAGAACTAAAAACATACAAACACATATCCATCACAAAATATTCACAAGAAATGAACACCAGCTTCACAAATACCCTATCCACAGCTGTCGGAAGACCCAGCCCCATCATCATCTGCTCCTTGAGGCCCCCAAACTTCCAATGCTTGGTTGGTATTTCGAAGATGCTCCATACGATAAGCCATGTCCAACCAGGAGAAAACCAATACGTCCCCTTCATAGTATCAAAAAGGTCAAAACATTTATGCATGGTCTCCTCTGCCAAGATCTTTCCCACCACCCGCTTCTACAGCCATTTCAGATAATCTCCAAAAATAAGCCAAACCCTACCGACAGATTGAGAAGGAGAGGTTGATGGGCAACGATTCTGCCACAGAGAACCCAACCGCATGCGCAAGACTTCAGTCAAATCCACTACAAGAAAAAAAAAATAGGGTACAGGGAGGCACAATTTTCTCTTATCTGACTTGACAGAGGAGCCGTCAGGGGAAATAGAACGAGGTCTGCCGAAGGCCAACTAACCAAAATACCGGTATTTCCCTAATTATAAAATGGGATACAACTCCCCCCACCACGGTACTGACCTGCGCAGGCATCGAGATTTGTGCTCCATGAAACAGTTTACCCAGTTTTCTATAGATGGGACAAAGCTGATGAAATAACAAGTCAAGAAATTCAGTACAACTGCCAAGGGAAATTCAGGGGGACCGCCAAACGGAATCTCTCAGCCAACCACATGAACATCATAATCGGGCTTCCTCTTAGAAAATTAGAGAGGCCATCCCTCCAAGCATCTAGACCATTTAGGGTCTTTGTCAGTATCACCGCCACAAGATTGTGACGATATGACATCCACAGTGTAATGGCATCCAGTTATGGGTTCACCATCAGGTCCCCAATCACCAGCAGTAGCTTCGAAGTTAGGCCTAGGGCAATAGCTCCAGAAAAACTAGCATTAGTGCAGCCTATTCAACACAATAGATTCAGCACAATCCAACGAAGGCAGCGAGCTCCACTTTACAACCAATCTTTCTATATCTTCATCTATATACCAACCAAGCCTCTAACGCCTTCCTCTATTCAAAAAACACAAAAAAACTCAATTTTCCTACATTTTTCTCAAAATAAATCCCTTTAAAAGGAAAAACTCTTTGCCACTCTGCCCCAAAGGCCTCTCTTTATTCCAAAAACACACTTTTCTTACTCTTTCTCAAAATAAAAACTCAGCAGCAAATTAAAGTGTATGTAGAGTAACCGCCAAATCAAGATAATCAAACAAAATATGCATCTCTTTTTTGCCTTTTTGAGTCTCTTTTCAGGTGGAATGCCGCAACATCAAGCATGCAATATGGTCAACACCCAGCTCCCACGGTCAATGATGAATCTGCAAGAAGCTCCCAAAGGTAAACAACCTAAATTAGATGGCACCTCATCTGCCCCACAACCCTCTCTCCAAGGTATCAAACATACTCAAACTCACGCTCCATCAATCGCATCATTTGTGCATAGATACCCTTCACCCCCATACCTCGAGGAGCCATACCTCAAGGGTAAAAGGTCACCTACATCCCCAATAGAGATTCAAAAATCCTACTCAATGCCGCATGCCCCCCCTCCGGCGTCACCCTCAGCATACGATTCACTCCTATCTGAAAACCTCGCAATCAATCCTCAGCAGCTACTGCACCCCATACCGATCAACACATGCATCTTCCCCCTCCTAAGGAAGGATAAAAGATTGTGCCACTACCGAATGGCAACCTCTTCCACCCACCGATTGGTAGTCCCTCTAAAATTTCGTACAAAAATCCCACAAAATGCCAGAAAATTCCAAAAATTCTCCGAAAAATTCCTAAAATTTCCAAACAAATATTGGAACACTTCTTCAGCAATAAAAACATTTTCCAAGCTCTTAAAATCCCTCTCCGGATTAAAATGACACTCTTATCCCCATTTTAAACCCTAAAATGGCGTGCCTACATCCCCAGAGTCCACTACAATTCCCCAACAGAATCCTAAAACTTCATGTCATTCCCAGCAGAACTCAAAATCTCAAAAATCAAAGGTTTCCTCAATGGAATCACAAAACATCAAGTCATCAAGTGTTTCCTGAGTAGGACTACGTAATATCCTACATATTTCCGCAGCAAAACTTCCAAAACCAACTTCCCCAATGAATCTATAAGCCAGTCAGATATCTCTCCCTGGCAGCGTCTCAAAGAAACACATTCCCTAGAGGAACCACTAGTGCATCAAAACTCCCAAGGATAAATTAAAAACTCCCCGGAGAGCAAACCCCCGCCTTACAACTTTAGGTCCTTAAAATTGATGTTGCCCCACAGAATTGGTCGCTATAACTTTAGGTCCTCATAATTGACCTCGACTCGCAGAATTGGTCACCTCAACTTTAGTTCCGCAGAATTGACCTCGACTCTCATAATTGGTTGCCTCACCTATAGGTCCTTACAATTGACCTCGACCCAAAGAATTGGTCGTCACAACTTTAGGTCCTCAGAATTGACCTCAACCCGCAGAATTGGTTTCCTCTACTTTAGGTCCTCAGAATTCACCTCGGGCCACAGAATTGGTCTCCATTACTTTAGGTCCTCAGAATTGACCTCGACTCACAAAATTGGTCACCCCTACTTTAGGTCCTCATAATTGACCTCGACCCTACAGAATTAGTCGCCACTACTTTTGGTCCTCATAATCGACCTTGACCCGCAGAATTAGTCGCCATAACTTTAGGTCCTCAGAATTGGCCTCAGCCCATAGAATTGGTCACCCTTAGAATAATAGGTCCTCAGAATTGACCTCAACCCGCCGAATTGGTCGCCACAACTTTAGGTCCTCAGAATTGACCTCGACCCACAGAATTTTTCCCCTCAACCTTAGGTCCTAATAATCGACCTGGACCCTCTGAAATGTTCATCCTCATCCTTTTGGTCCGTATAATTGACCTCTTACCCAAAATATACATGTGTTGTCTATTCGATGGCTTTCACTTGTTCCAAACTCACCTATCGAGGGGCTCTATTCATACCACATTCAAGGACCCCCCTTAATACTCTACTTATGTCCCTAACACCTCCCCAATTACCATAAACACTAGGTCATACTCCGAGTACCGATCTAAAGGCCATTGAGAACTCTCGGGTCCCGTTTGACTCCATCAACTTCATCTTCAGAGCAAAACCTCAATGAATCTTTGAAGGGATCTGAATCCCCTTTCCAATGGTCTACCTAATGCGATAATTGACATAATGGTTTAGACAAATGAACCATTTTACTATCAAAAATTGATCTGAAGGCCACCGGGCGCTCCCAGCCCCAATTTGATCCCAATCATCTTCATCGTCAGAGAAAAATCTTAATGATTCTTCGAAGGGCATTGAATACCATTTCCAATGGTTTGCCCCATACATGAAACTGCATAACAATTCGGACAAACGAACCATTTTCCCTCAAAAATTGATCCAGAGGCCACCAGGAGGGCTGAGGCTTTGCTTGACCAAAGTCAATCTTCAGCTCGAATGAGAATGAATGAATCTTTAAAGGGCACTGAATACACTTTCTAACGGTCCACCCCATGCGTGAATCAACTTTATGTTATGGAAGAACGATCCGATTTATACCACAAGGTCATCCGGCGCTTCTGTCCCCTGTTTAACCGTCCCCTGTTTAACCAAAGTTAACTCTTTGAACCGAGTGATGCTCTTTGTAACATCAAAGTGCCTTACATAAACTTTCCAACGGTCTGCCCCATGAGCAATTCAGACTTATGATTTGGATGAACGACCCCTCGTCGTCTAATGATCTCCTGTCTAAAGGGTCAACGGGAGCTTCTAAACCCCGTTTGACGTAAAGTTAACTCCTAGACCTGATATTGGCCCAAGGATTCTCAAATTTCTTTGAAACAACTTTCCAACGGTATGCCTCGTGCACGATTTGGAGTTACGAATTGCATTTTATGATCATGTTTTTGGAAAATCTGCACGAGACAGCCAATTGACAGGTCAATTTCCTGCCTATCAGTAGTGTGTCTAGGGTTACCTACCGATAGGTATGGCAAGGACAACGCAGATAGGCCATCCCTTGACCCTATATAAGTAGAGCATGAGATAACTTGGAGAGGCATCTAAGAAACATAAAGTTCAGTGATCGCAACAACATTCCTTTTAAGTCAGCGAGGTTTCCTTGTTTCAAACCTTTCTCTACCTTTTATTTCCATCACTTTCAAACCCAATTTAGCAAAAAAAAACACATTCTTCACCCACTTGCAAGGAAGCTCATCATCAATCAAGATAAATCTCCAAGTCTCCAAAGAAGGTCCAAACATTATTCCCTCTCTTTAAATTTCTTTGTTTTCGCATTAGTTATATAAGTTCTTAATTTACCTTTTACTTTAGATCATACACGTATTAATATTCAATCCTTTATTAGTAATATTGCACATAATATATTTTAGATAAAAAAAACAATGCAAGAAAAAGAGGGTTACACCTATAAATTCCAATGGGATTTTTCACCACATTTTCTTGAAACTAAAAACACATTTTTCTTACACACACGTATCATAAAATCCCTGTTTGAATTTATGGGAGAAACCCCACCCTCGTGTCTCATGCAAACTATGTGGACTTCGATGCCTTTATAGGCTACGTAGGCATATCGAACTAAAACCCGAGACTCGAGTCTTATTTTTTTATTTTCCTCTTTTTCCTATTTTATCCTTGTATTATTCATATATATCATACTTGTGATTCATATTTGCGTCTTATTTAACACATATTATTGTTTCATCATAACGATTAGTATCTCGATAAGCACACATATCATATTTTTAATTATTATTTTGGGAATACTCCTATGGATAACCTCACTTCATATTTTATGTGATGCGAGTCGAGTGATTCTGATCTCCACTTATATACACGCACACACACTTCACGGAGAAATTAAGGAGAATAGTAGCATAAGCCCATGAGAGATCAAAGGGGAGGGATGGATGCCTAACACCATCCCATTCCATTACTTAGCCCCCGAACCTCTAATCTAATTTGTTTTGCAAGAATTCGTTTGTCTTTGATGTCGTTCTCTTGAGGCGATAACATGTTCTTTTGCTTGTTTTGTTAAAAATAGGCTGGCGACTCTATCCCTTTACATTACCCCACATCGATGACGGACGAAGCATTCCTAGAAAGGGAGTGAGACCTTTCTCTCTCTCTCCACCGTGCGCACGAGCACCAACCCCCGATATGGAGAGGAGAAAACCTGGGAGGTATGGACACACGCCCAATGGGTCCCTCCCAATTTAGCGATGGTCCCCTCTCTGTTGTACTGATTCAAAAATATTTCTCGTGATGACCACCCGGGTATCATACTTTACTCATATTTGGTCTAAGAACAATTTGAACATGGTACTCATTGCTATGGCTTCGCACTCAGAGTCTAGTTCTACCTCATAGGTTTGGGAATTGTAGACATATTATGCTCGATCACCTCACATTCAGCCTCTTCTTGGTCAGGATTAAAGAACCATTCCACACGCATCCTCTTATTCTCAGATTTATATTTTGTATTAAGTTTCAGTCCTTTTATCTCTTCACATATGTTCTCACTATCTTCCCATTTCTTCTGGTCACTAACTTCTTCTTCATCATAGGTACCACCATATTGGCAGTGCCATAATGATGTGATGGAAGTGAGTTCTCATTGACCTCTATCGGGGGTATCTGCAAAGTACCACTAAAAACCTTCTCACCAATGATCCTCTATTGGTAAAATTAGTCTTCATTGGCATGCTAAAATCACAGATGCAACTCGTAATATTTGGTGTTAGACTTGTCTGTTGCTATTGGGACTTCCCCATTTTAGTGAGGGGGACCTACTACCCCCTATCAAACCAAGGTATGATAACAGTCCATTACCTCTTGGCTCTTCGAAGGAGAACCATAAGCAAGCAAGGTCTACCCATATATCTTGGTTGGTCGATGCTTACGAAGAAAGGCTCTAACAAACAGAGGAGGCAGCTCGCCTCCTAATGGAAGAAAACTTTTGCCTTTAACGATTATTAGAAGAAGTGGAGAGAGAGCTCCGCCATGAT
The DNA here is from genome assembly GCA_949130495.1 of Sambucus nigra. NCBI lineage: Eukaryota > Viridiplantae > Streptophyta > Magnoliopsida > Dipsacales > Adoxaceae > Sambucus > Sambucus nigra. The sequence continues at coordinate 10,145,763 of OX422219.1, read as the reverse complement.
CACAAGTGTCATCCTCGGACTCCCCTCCCTTAGGCAAGAAAGACTCGTAGCCGAGGAAGGAATGCCAAGCACGACCAAGAGCGTTCAGAGCATAAAGGTAATCAAATAAGGTGTCAAAGGGACAATGAGCGCCACAAGGATGACATAAGGAGTCTAGTTTAAGAAAAGAGGGCCCAACACACTGCTCACAGGGGGTAAGTTCCACAAAGGAGGTGGAAAGGAAATATATTATCACACAGATGAAGCCTTATTTCTTAAGGACAATCGAAGAAAAGGATCCCCCAAAGAAGTTTACAATCTCGTGATTTAAAATCTACGATGGTAAGACTAATCCGATCGACCATGTTTGATAGTACGAATATGACATGAATCTGTGGAGTTATAAAGACTAGTTGATGTGTCGTATTTTCCCCTCTAGTCTGGGCAACATCGCCCATAAATGGTTTGAAATATTGCCTCATAGGTCAATCAAGAGCTTCAAGGCACTCATTGAATATTTCACTACTCGTTTCATCGTGAACATCTCTCATATTAAGAGGATGGATTAACTACTTACGATGAGAAATAAGCCACATGAGTCTCTAGACAATTACATCAAGTGCTACTGGGAAGTCTTCAATAAAGTGGAGGAATGCTCGGAGCAGGTTTTCATAGCATCCTTCAAAATAGGTCTACCCCTACATCCAAGTTTTATCAATCCCTTACAAAAAAGGAAGCTAATACAATCAATGATCTTATGCCACAAATTTAGAAATATGCAAGGTGTAGGATGTGGTCCACACCATCCAATCTGAGGCTAGTCGTGCCAAGGTAAAAAAAGGGGGATACAAAGGGAATAATCCCACGAAAGGGAGCGAAAAACATAATAGTGCCAGGAACGGGGTAAAGCATATTCCTCTAAGGCTTATCAGGTGGTAAATATAGTTTTTAAGGAGACAATAAACAAGTTTTGGCATAGATAAAAGATCAGTATTTCGTCTAATAGACGAAGAAGATGGGTGGAGATCCGACCAAAAGGAATAACACGCTACGATCCGTGTTCCACAAAGAAGGAGGCAACAACAACGAAAAATGTAAGACGCTAAAATCTTATCTGGAGGAATTAGCCTAGGTTAGGCATCAAAACGAGTTTATTGGGAAGAAGTATGACCAGTTTGCAACCAATGGTTGTAATGCCCTGACCCGAATTTATGGGTTACCCGTAGTCAACCCCGTCCGACCCTAGAATTAGGTGTGAAGTGCAATGAAACAACCTATATAATGTTGCTAGTCCAGTTTTGTTATAGTTAATGTTTCACTTGTTTAGCATGCGATTTCACTTTTAAGTCAAACTAAGTTAAGGGCCCGTGGCAAGCATCCCCGGAGTCCAAGTATACAGAGCTACTAATGTAAAATTAAATATAATACTTACCTGTTCAACGCTCTCAAAATACGAACCCGCACCTATCATGTAGTAACAAAGACGAGGGTGCGAGCCAAATGCCATGTGGGAAATATACAAATGCAGTATAGAATCAAACGACAGAATGAAGAGTCTAACATATTATACCTACGTGCACTTGCAATTACCTTGTACATATATTCATATATATACTTAATACATGAAACCGTTTTACTCCCAAAAAGATTATTTATCTTGATTAATTTACCTTAATCTCATAAAACAACTTCTTTCTTTCTTGGCATTTATCCTTTTATTTAACACACACGGTTAAATACTGAAAACAACTAAAATTTGTTTAACCGAAAACCATTTCTTTATCGGCATTACCCTTTCCATTTAGATCAATACACTATAGTATTTTCATTAAAAATCACCCTTTCAACACACGCAAACACCGTGTTAGAAAATAATTTTTTCATTTTTGAAAACCATTTATAAACACACCTTTATGTTGATTGTGGGTTAAACCTTCTTAGGTTGCTTAAAGACCCATTTAATCAATACACTTGACATTTTTATTGCTTTATGGATATTAATCACCTTACACATTTATTGTCCACTTTATCCTTTACCGAAACATTTATTAATTCATTGAAGTTAGGTTGTCTTAACATATTTTCACCACATAACACATTTCTTGACATGTTCCTTATTCCTTTATCTTTTTCTCGGAATCTTCCAATAAATTGTGTACTTTAACGGGCTCCATATCGTCAGCGATGTAACCATATGCTCTGGCCAGTGGTTTTGGGTCTTTTACCCTAGGGCTCCGGTCCCTCCATTATTATCCTAGTGTCATCCGAGTTCCTTTTTTGATTTGTTTTAACATTATACAATGTCCACATTATTCAACATTTCTTTTTTACCAGGCCGAAGTCAAAACTAGGGGCTTCACCCCAATTTGTGTTACACTTTGAAAATCATCATTTCATGCCCTTCACACTTTAGCTTTGATTTTATTATAAAAATCATATTCCTTTAGGACCATTTTGTGTAACACCTTTTCTGACATATTTATTTCGTAAAAATGTTCCACTTTACGTAAAATTACCATTTTACACCTCTTACTTTCAAGCTTGTCTTCTCCTCAATTTTTACAAGTGTTATTTATCAAAACACCATTAAGTTAACCACATTAACTTCTTAAATGTTTTTAACACATTGACACATTTTAAAATTTGGGATTCTTTCAAGTTGGAAACATTTTTGTTCCATTAGTTTCTTTCCAATTTCATATGTGTTAATCTTTTAAAACACTATTAAGTTACACACTCCAACTTCCCAATGTTTAACCATTAACACTTACTCAACACATTTACTAACCATATTTCCAAATTAGACATTTCTTTACTTTCTTATCCACGAAACCCAATTACCCTTAAAGACTACTTATTAGAAAATACAACTTCCTTTTATTAACACTTGTAGTCTTACAACCTTACACTTACCACACATTTTGAAGTCTAAAATTACCATTTTATCGTATTTCATGTTTAAACCCAACAAAACCTTCTTTAAACTTGTTTATATATTTATTATCAAAATACTACAAGTTTATATGAATGAGAAGATGGATGTTAAATCCTAAAATCCTATTAAATGGGATAAACATACATTTCATTCTTGAATTCCATACCATTTGCAAAACTATGATTTTGAAGACAAAGGATTTTTTTAATCTCTTCAAACTCAACAAATGTCCATTTTTCATAAAATCTCCATTTTGCAAGAAACTTTGGAACTTTATTTCCCAAACATTTTAACAAGATCAACATCATTCAAATATTTTATTCCATAAAATATTTAACATCAAACTTCTAGAAAATGCACCACTTTCATAAAAATCCAAATCTTTATTTCAAGAAACTTTGAAATATGTACTCTTCATTTATCTTCAACAAAATGAAATTTTCCCAACATTTTTATTTCACAAAATATTTATTATTAATTTTACTAGAAAATCCATCATCATGTTCATAAGCCTTCTACCCTTAATAATCTAACAACAAGACTATAAATACACAAAATAGAGTCTTAATATAAGAATAGTTTTCCCACCTCAATGAAGATCTAACAATTGAAGGCATGAAAAGATCTAAGAAGGTAACAACCCCCCACCTCCTAAGGTGGCCTTTCGAGGGGTTGCCTAACTCCACCAAGCTTGTTTTCATGAAAGCCCCATCAAAAAACCCTCTTCAAGCTCCATGAATCACCCATCTCCCTCTTCTGCAAAAAGCCCCAATAATACCTCCAAAATTCGTAGCTTTGCCCAACAATGGTGGAAATGGGTATCTTGGGCTCAAATATGGTGGAATACATGTAAAATAAGGTGGTGTAAGGTGGAGCGATGATGGTAGCATGGTGGTTTGAGGTAGAAAGAGGTGTTGAGATGCAATAACATGGTAAAAGACCTACCTGTCTCTCTCTCGCTCTCTTCTTCTAACTTCAAATAACCAAATGAATCCAAAACAACTGTTATAAAACCCATTAAAAAACAAAATCACATTTTTACCCAATCTGGGTTCACCAGAGCTCGACAGCTCCTTAATCCAACAGCCCAAAATGAGACAGCGCACAAGGGCAGTCTGACTTGAAAATTCGATTAACCTCGTTCAATTGAGAAGGGCAGCTCGCTCGAACCCTCATTCAATCCCCTTCAAATGACATGGTTATATAATACAGTGGGACCTCATTTGAACCTTTTCGATCCCTTGCATTAAACCAGCCTTGATTCTCATTTGAATGACCCAACTTTCATTTGAAAGGAACCATTATTATATTTCTTTAATTTTTCTCAAATTTTAACCCATAAATTCCATTAATTATCATCAACCCTCCAAAAATAGTTAAATCATAATATAATCCCTGTTATAATTATCCAAATCTTAATGTTCTCATTTTAGTTCAAGTTATGCGAAAAAATAATTAAAAAATTCAGGGCGGGTATTACAAACCCAATGGGGAATTTCGTCCACAAAATTCTCGACTCGCCAATCCTTAGGCTTATGGGGTTCACCAATTTCTATTCTAAGTCACGGGAATACTCCAAGACTAAATCATCAAAGTCCTCGAATGCCAAGATAACGTCATCCACTCATTCACGGTTTTATCATCACAAGGCTCATCATGTAACATGATCTAATGCTCAACTCGGGCGAACCATCAAAGCCACCTAATAGTCCTTGAGCTCCATTTGCCTAGTGATCATACTTAGTTGAGTCATATGATTACCTTTGCTAACTCCCAAACATGTTGTTTCCCCTATCGAGCATTACTCACAAGTGATCGACACTCACCCGAGTATAACCCACAACATAATCAACATCCGACTCACCATCAACAATAGCCTCAACCTTTAACACTTCATGCTATGTTTGTTGACAATCTTTCGGATCATCCCGACCACCTAGTGTCGTTCAAATTAACATTAATCTTATATCACTAGTCGCTCGCATGAAGGGGTAACATGCCACCGAGTGTCAAAACCATGTGTCTGACTAATATCTATACAAAAATCCTCACTTGAATCTAAGATCATTCCAGTCGTCTAACCAAGGAACACACATCTGAGTATTACTTAAGCCACTCACCAGGGAAAATAACACCTAATGTTATGTTTCCTCGAGTTCAAACATTCTATGAAGTCCTCAAGTTACCATCTTGCCCTTTACAACAAGTTCCCTTAACTACCATGCCGGCCAAATCCTAGGTTGCTACACGTAAGAAAAAATAATATTATGAGAAACCGTGCGGTCTAAAGAGCAGCCAACCGCACATGGAGTTTGATGTTCCAATAAGAATAATTAGACAAGGGCACACCCAGTTATTGAGTTGCATTGACCATGCTAGGCCCAACCGATCTCTACTGGGTTAAATCGAGTCGCACCATGTCATGGTACAAATTCGGGTTATCACAACCTTGAGGGATACAATTTTCCTTTCATTAAACCCGAAGGAAAACACAGGAATCGAGAGAGATAACCAGCGGATCTGATATAACCCCACTCACATATAACTGTGATGATTTAGAAGGGTGAACCTACACTATACGTTCAAAGTCTAGTCCTATTTGAGTATGATCGAAGGGTCCTAACCTAGCTGTACTCCCTATTTTGAGTCACCACGACCCACTCATTTTCCTCGAGAAGGAAGAAATGTACAAACCTAACTTCCCTTGGGAAGTTAAACACTGGACTTACCTCCTTAAGAATAAGGCCCCCTCCTACATCCTTGGCAAACACAGGCCACCTGGTCGATGGATGCTAACGTTCTTATCGACATTAACCTTATTCATCTCATCAGTAATGATGTCAATGAACTAGTACACCTAGATTACTATCTTACTTTATCGTACAATAGTCGTACCTAACCCCTTAGGCACTACCCGATTTGGCGAAACACTTACTCTATCAGCTATCATCGTCACAAGGTTATTGGCGCATTTCTTAAAGTTCAATTCAAAATAATATTTGTATGTGCATCAGTTTTGAATGAGATGATAATCTCTTTCAAACGATACTGCAATCTCATTAGAAGTGTTCATCAAAAGTTTCTTTCATCGAACATCTCACGAGGGTGTACTATTTTACATCGTTCGAAGATAGTTTGAAGCTCGTTCAAACAAGATTTGGATATCATTCAAACGAATTTGGTGTCATTCAAATGAGGTTCATTTATCGTTCAAATAAGACTCAATTTTCGTTCGAATGAAACCGTCGCCTCAAAATTTGTGTTTGTCTTATAAAACCTTGTTTCATATTTGATTTTTTTGAGACTTTTGCCAGAACTAATTCTCCATATCCTTAGCAAAAGTTTTCAATTCTTTTAGTTTGAAAAACCTTTTTGATTCAAAAATCATTCCTATAATTTACTTGAGTGAGTCAAGTTTAAACCCTATAGTGTGTATCTTGCATATAACCTTTGTGGAGAAGGCATCTCTATGGCTGACTTGTGAAACCCGAGGGTATTCGCTGGTGAAGATGGAGGACTGCAGTTCTTGTAATTATTGCGAGGATCATTGCCGAAAGAAAGTTGCGACTGTGTGGTTCTTGAAAGAATCATAGTATATTCCTTCATAGAATTTGTAAGTTGCAATTGGTAAATTTTATAAACTGAATAAAAGGTTTTTCTCTTAGGGGATTTTTCCTGAAACTCTATTTTCCTTACAAGATTGGTTTGATTTATGTTTTCAATCACATAGTTGCATGTTCTAGGGATAAAGGATTAAAATTTGGTGTGGATTGTCAACTGAAATTAATAAGTTGATGCCATTAGATAATTGTGCACTCTCAAATCCAAAAAGACTCTATGTCATCAAATATTGGAATGCAAGGACATCACACTAAAACCCACGGTATCACTACCGTTGACTTGATTGGATACCTGTAAATTACTAACATATCTAATCAAAAGCACGAAAGTTATTAGTAACTACCAATTTTATCGTGTGTCACTTGGCACTAACTTAATTGTGATGTTAACCTTATTGACTTTACCATCAAGGACACGAACTATATCGTTACCAAAACTAGCGTGACCGTCCCAAACCAACATCGACATCGAAAATCCACTACCAACCTCACCATGTCACTCTCAAAAGGAATCTTCAACCTAGATCTCTCATAACATTTGTAATGCCCCAGCCCGGATTTATGGGTTACCCGTAGCCATCTCGGTTCGAACCGAGCTTTAAGTGTGAAGTGCAATGACAAACCTATATAATATTGCTAGTAGAGTTTTATTTTAGTTAAAATTTCACTTGTTTGGCATGAGATTCCAATTTCAAGTCAAACTACGTGAAGGACCTATGGGAAGCATCCCCAAAGTCCAAGTATAGAGAGCTACTGATGTAAAATTAAATAGAATACTTACATGTGCAACGCTCTAAAAACACGAACTCGCACCCATCTTGCCATAACAAAGACGGGGTTGTGAGCCAAATGCCCAGTGGGAAATATACAAATGCAGTATAGAATCGAATGGAACAAAGAAGACGCTGAACATATTATACCTACGTTCACATAAAACTACCTCGTACTATATATATATATATATATATATATATATATATATATATATATATAGAGAGAGAGAGAGAGAGGTTGGATCGTATACGGACCTAGTTTACGGACCGCTACCTTCCAAGAATTATCTAGGGACCGTTTTGTCTATTTAGGACCACCTTTTGGGACCGCGATGTCTTTTAACTTCTTCTAAGTTTTAGGGAATATCAATTTTTACCCCCAATGATTTCTAAGGTCTTTTAAGCTTATTTTAATGCTTAATTAGTCTGGAAGTCTGTGTGTGGAAGTTTCAGGGCTACAGCTACTTCTCAAGCTTCTTCCATCACTATCGTACTGGAGTTCTGAATAGCAAGGATTATCTATATAAATAATTTCTTCAGGGAGTCTAGAAACTGAAAGAGGTTTTGATGGAAAATATTCTAGTCTTAAATACCTTATTCGGTATCGTGGGTTTATCTGTCTAGTTTCTTTATATATTTGATTAACAATATCAATTATATCGTTATCTATAAATTCGTCTAAATTATTATCACCATAAGATGACAAAAATCTACGGTATGTTCTAGGGGCAGTTGTCTCTTCGTTTTTAAGGAGAGGGCGGATTCCTCCGGCTCTAATTAAAGTAGCCTTTGTTTTATCTAACCTTTTACGTCTAATAAATTTTAATACGTCTATACTGTCTTCAAGTATCCTAGTGTATTCTTGATATTTTCCAGGTCTTGATAGTTCTTCTGCAAAATCTTCAGTTCTTAAGTCTAAAGAGATCAGGGATCCCTGTTCTAATTATTTCTATTCTAGGTACTTCTCTTCCTAACCACTCAATAATCTGGTCTATGTATTTAAACGTACCACTTGTGTATATTAAAGCAGATTCTATAAGTTCTTTATCTTTAGGGCCTATAAGAGTCCAGTCTTGAATTTTTATAGTTAAGTCTAAACTTGTTTGATTAACAAATTCTAAAAAGTCTTTAGTGATTTGTAAGCTCATATAAGATTCTTTTCTTAAAACAATAATATGTGAAATAGTTAAGGGTTTAGTTCGAGTTATACCTTCCTTCTGGTCTGCAATATCTTTATCTTCTTCCCTTTGTCTCTTCAGCCTTGCTACTATTCTTCTCCGGTCTTGGCCTCCTACAACTCTCTCTTTATGTGTCGCACCTCAATCCACTATTTTGGCGGTTGACCCGTTTCCTGCATGTACGCCTTCACGCCTAATGCCCACCTGGCTAACGGCTCACGGCTAATCGGCACCTGGCGGCGGTTCACCAGTATAACACATTGTGTGCTACACCAGAGGTTCCACACAATAGTCCTCTATGAACAGAAAGTTGGAGACAATTTGGACAATAATAACAACTTAGCATAAGAGATTTCTGGAAAAGAAAATGCTTTTATTGCATAGCATAAGTAAATACAACTCTCCCCTCTCCCCTAACTATGAGAGGTTTACTCACTCATGTACATATTACTATTACAACCTTACTCTCTCTAACACTGGAAGTCTATCAATCTCTCAATTTCTAACTCCTGATGTCTAAAACACAAATGGATGATCCATTTTATAGATCAAGGGAACTACAAAATGACTGGTAACCGGTTACCAAAAGCAATCCGGTTCAAATTATTAAAGCAGCATTGTCTTCAGAATCTTATCAACTGGGTCTAAAGCTTTTATCGTCTTTTGATAATTTGGGGGACCTCTTTCTTTATGAAAAGAAATGCGTGCCAAGTCTTTATCATGAGTCTTGTCATTTTGTAATAATTCAAGAGCATCAAACAAAGTCTTTGTCTTTTTCATCAGTCTGGTGGCCCATGTGGGGCAGGCATCCTTTTGCTTTATGGAAAGCATGGTCTAGGCAAACGATTCTTCCGTCTTTAATAATTCATCCACCACTGAGGGGCCCTTCTTTGTTGTGTCTGTGTCTTCTTCTGCCTTATCCTAGTTTGGGAGGGTATTATTGAAAAATTCATCAATAAGGCCTACCGTTCTAAGGCTGGCTGGCAAAGCTATCTCTACCATTTCTTTGGATTCTTTCTTGAGCCTTCTATTGAAAGGCTTATCAGCTTGGATTATCAAGTCTTTCTTGTGGTAGGCAGTGTACCACCTATCTTCTCCTGTCAATAACTCCATGATTTCAATTGTCTCCATGGCTTGAGCGATCTGGAGCTTGGACTTATCAATAATTAAATCTTTAATCTCATCTTCAGATAGGATCTCAACATCTTCAAATGTATAATTAGAAAATCTAACAAGTCTAAATCCTTCCACTCTCATTCCTCCGCAGGAACTTAGAGCAATTTGATAGATTCTAGCAAATAAAGGAAGGAAATCTTCTACCTTTTTAACGTACTCATGGACTATTTTTCCAAGAGAAACAGAGTCTTCTATAGTCTCAATTTGGATGAGTCCGATGAACCCATAGTCTGCTAAGGTTATCTGGGCAATTTCTGATTTCCCAGCAAGATAAATCTTTGGAACGTCTTTGAAGAAACCTTTCATTATTAAAGCATCTCCATTAGTCTCAGATAATAACATATTAAAATGCTCAATAATGTTATTAGATTCTTTCTTATAGTCTTCTGTTAATGGAAGATTATTATGACCAAATGGTATAACAATCTTAGTCTTAAAAGTCTTTTTTTGATAACAAAAATTATCAGTGGGTCTAGTTTTGGAGGATTCTCCAAGAGTCTGAGCATAGGTTTGAGTCTGTGGTCTAGGTATAGCAGTACCACTGAGTTGGGTAACTGCAAGTCTTTGAGTCCTCATAAATCTGGCAATAGCTACCAAATTTTGTTTGAACTCGATCCACAGTCTATTCTTCACGTTCCACCATATGGCATCTATAAGGGTATTTTCGTCTTTTGAGAATTCTCGTCTAAACTTGATCAAGTCTGGGTATCTTTGATCGGGTCTATATTGGGAAAAATACATCTTCCCAATGAGTCTATTTTGAGAAATAATCTCTTGTCTAGATTTTCCAGGAGGAACTAAGATATCATCAAAGTTCTCTAGGATTGGTCTTTCTTTAGAGTCTTGAATATGAGTCGGTCTTTGCGTTACACCAGCATTTGGTCTTACGCGTCTAAGATAGTCTGCAACCTCTTACCTATTCAGTCTATTCGTTCCAAAGGAACTCATGTCTTCTAGGTCTCTGTTTGCAACATAAAACATGAAATTATATTAGTGTTAGCAAACATTAGCTCTCTTGATATAATGTCTGGAATGGTATTTTTACTTCCCTTAATATGTATAACAGAGAAGTCATAACCATTAAGAAATTGTTGCCATCTAATTAGTCTACTAGTCCTTGATTTGGACAAGTCTAAATCTCTAAATTTTACTGCATAAGAAGAGTCAGTATAAACTGTAAAATGTTTAGGTCTAAGAAATAACATATATTTTTCTATTGCCCTTACTATAGCTAAAACTTCTTTTTCATGGGCAGTGTATCTTGTTTCTGGGTCTGTAAAGGTTCCAGAACTATGTCTACAAAGTTTCTTCTTTTTTGTCTGATGATCAATGGCAAAGTATACTTCTACCCATTTTTTATCAGAGGCGTCTGTTTCTACTATAAACTGGTCTTCTGCATTAGGCAGTTCAAGTAAAGGAATGTTCTTGACTGCATCTTTAATTTGTCTTATTACTTCAAAATCATCTTTAGTCCAATAAAAGGGATTGGTTTTATTTGTTCCTTTTAATTTGGATGTTAAGCTTTGTCTTTTTGAAGCAAGGTCTTTAATAAAGCCTGCAGCACAATTAAGCAATCCTAAAAATGATTGTAATTGTTTTCTATCTTTGAGTTGGTCTGGAAACTCAAGAATCTTCTTAGTTATGTGTTCTGCCAAGGATAATTTTCCTTTATTAATATGCATTCCCACAAAGTCTATCTCAGTCTGAAATAATTGCATTTTCCTTTTGGAAATAACAATACCATGTTTATCTAATTCTAAAATAATCTTTTTAAGATGGTCTATATGCTTCATCTCAGTCTTACTTGCTACAAGAATATCATCTATGTAAACAAGACAAAATTCTGAATAAGGTCTAAATATATTATCCATTCTTCTTTGGAAAACTTGAGGTGCATTCAAGTATCCAAATGGCATGACTAGCCATTTGTATTTTTCTTGGGGCACACTAAACGCTGTCCAAGTAATACTATCTGGATGCATCCTAATTTGCCAGAAGCCTGATTTGCAATCAAACTTACTGAATATAATTATGTCTTCAATTAAATTAATCAAATTATTCTTGTCTGATATCTTATAAGAATCAAATTCACAATTCTTATTTAATTGTCTATAATATATAACCATTCGTCTTTTTCCTCTTTTACATTCAGATTCATTTTGAACATAGAAGGCTAAGCTATTATGTCTACTTTTACTTTCTCTAATAATGACTAACTTAAGTATTTCGTCTATGTCTTTATTGAATTCTTCTTTATCTTCTTGTGAGTATCCTTTCTTATAGGTTCCACCATTAATAGTGGCGTCTGGGTTAATAGGGATAATTTCACAATAGCTTTGGTCTTTATCCCACTTAGCGATGGGATTTTCTCCTAAAGTAGGATCTGCTAGTTGCCTAATCTTTTCCTTTTCTACTTCTATATCCATTTTCTTTTGTTTGGATATAGCTTGAACATGTAATAAGGTATGTTGGGCTTGATCTAAAATGTCTTGTTGTATAAGCGCTATTTGCTTATAACACTTTTGGTCTGGACACTTACACTCTTTTTGTAAGAGTTTAGTAATTTCTAATGCTTCTTGTTGGGTTGTAGGTCTAGGTCCACCATGCTCAGCTGAAGAACTCTGACGTTTAAGGGGTCTATAATTCGGTTTGACCAGCATAAGGTCAAAGGCAGTCTTATGATCTATTAGAGGGGCTTTAATATTAAATTCCTCTTTATCACTAATTAATATCTTATCATTATACTGAGTATAAGGATGATATTTACTAATAAAGTCTTGTCCTAAAATGATGTTTCCTGTGAAACTAGGACGAGGGTCCATTATCCAAAACCGATGATTAACGATTTTGTTGGTCTGATTTCCTAATTTAAAGTAAATAGGAATAATCTGGAAATATAAGGTAAATGGATCTCCATTAGCCACTTTACCATAGATTTATTGAGTACTTTATAGAAAATAGTCTTCAGGAAAGGCATTAGCCTTGCAAATACTCTGAGAGCACCCTGTGTCTATAAAGGCTGAAAGTCTTTTAGGATAGTCTTTATGTTGAACAAATAATTCTACGAAACAAGCATGTGGTTTAGTAGAAATTCCTAAATTGTTCTTTTCTAAAATAAATATTACTTTTTGAGTTTTATCTATAAAATCTAAGGGCATTTGATCTTCTGAACTACTATCAAAATTGTATTCTTCTAAGTCATAGGATATTTCTTTTCCTTTGAAGTCTTCAGCTTCTTGCATTCTTTTGTCTATATTTCTATCAATGTCTTGATAATAAGTTTTAATATCTAAGTCTATTTGAGCGTCATACTGACTAGTATAAATTGCTCTAAATCTAGTTCTCCAACAGTATTCATGGTAGTGTAATTGACAAATAACACAAACCATAAATAACTATATCTATATAATCTCAAAGCATTCTACACATCTAAAGTCTTTCTTGCTACATTTCATCTCAAATGTGCAATAATGTCTTTCGTCAAAGTAACATCTAGGTATATAGGTTAGTAATTCAGGATTACTAACTATCCCTCTTTTCTTTAAAAGGGGCTTAATATACATTTATACCAAGCGTCTTCAAAGTCTATATATTCATCATCTGGATCTTATTGATTAGTCTGCATCATGTATAAGTCTAGAGTATCCTGAGAGTCTTCATACTCATCAGTATCACTATAGTCTTCTGAATCACTGTCTGTGTAAACACTATAGATACTAGTGTTATCATCATCTTCTATGTCTGATATTTCTATAGCATATAAGATATCTAATTCTTATTGATCTGTATAGTCTAATATTGTATTAATAATCTTAATACTTTCTTTATCCTTCTTATTAGGGCAGTCTTTAGCAAAGTGTCCTTCTTTGCCGCAAGTTCAACATTCTTTAGTGGCAGTCTTAGATTGAGCTATATCTTTTTCTTTTCTATAATTAGGAACCTTCTTATACTTACTAGTATTCTTCTTAAAGTATCTTCTTTGGTAAAATCTATTTTTCTTAGTCTTAGGATTCTTTTCCCTAAAGGTAGTAGATTGTCTAAATTTATACTTCTTTGGCAATCCTAAAGGTCTAGTCTTAAACTTCCTATGTTTCCATTCTAATTTCTTTTTGAATTTCTTAGATTCACTTCCACATCCCCATTGGATTGGAGCGATGTCTCTTTCGTCTTTGATTGGAGGGATCTTCTTGAAAGTCTCTTCTATCAACTTTCTTTGAGTTATATCACGTCTCTTAGATATGATATAGTCTTTGGCGAAATTTATTCTTTCACCAAGGGAGTTATTCTTAACTCCAGCTACTCCTGGCCAATTCCTATATTCATTAATTAGGATTTGTCCTATGGCTGGTATTTTTCTAAAGTATTCATCTTTTAAGGTTTCTCCAAATTCTTTAATTTGGTAATATAGTTGTTCATAATTATTGCTATATTCATTTATCTTATCTAATTTGCAAATGCTAAGGAGGGATAACTTAGTTTTTGCTAGGTCTTGTTCATTTATTTGAGCTAGATGTCCAGCTCCAATGAATTCTGATGTGAACAATTGAATATATTCTTCAATTGATCTTTCTTCTAAGTTTTCTTTCATCTTCTCAATCTTAGCTAAGGAGTCTTCATCTGTAGCCTTTCTTAAACTATCTAAGTAGTCTTTTGCAATACCTCTAATGGATTGCTCAGCGTACTGCTTACATGAACTTGCATCCCATTGTTCATTAGATGTGAAATACATGTTCATCTGATTACGCCATTCATCTAAGGCTTTCTTCCTATCTTGAACGTTGTCTAGGTTAAGGTATATACCTACTGGATTTATGGCTTGGCTTGCCATAGTCTTAACAGGAGTAAAAATCTTGTCACTAGTTGGGAAGTCTTTTATATAATCAGGTTTAGTCTTTACTACGGTGCTTGAGTATATAGGAATATTTATTCCTATTGGTTTACTAAAAAGTCTAGGGGCATCTTCTAGCCTACTACTACTTCATATCTATTGTTTGCTAGGTTCTACTTGTGTAGCTGGAATTAATCTTTGTTCCCCTTCTTCTATTAGTCTTAGGTTTCTAAGAAGTTCTTTTGTATTCTTACATTCTTTTAATTTTAATATGCGGTCTTGGTCTATCATATTAAATCTTTCTCTTTCTTGAAATCTAACAGAGTGACTTTTCTTAAGGTTATCTTTAAATGTCTTCATATCCAATTCTGAGGGTTCATGTCCAAAGTTTTGGATCCTAGCTTTTTCTTTAACTAAGTCTTTTTGTTCGAATGATCTTCTAGGTCTAATTATCGGAGCTTGTCTAAGTAAACTAGCACTAGTCTTACTACTAAATTCTCCTTCTGAAGGATCATTGATTATGGCTTCTCCCATATTCCTAAATCTAATTTCTTCGGTCTGGATATTCTTATTGACAATCTTAGGGGGACCAAATTGGATGGTAACATTTCCAGTGACGTCGTCTTGATTAATAAACAAGGGTTTATTTTGTATAGTCTTAGTTTCTTGAAATTCTAGCAATTGCCAGACGGTCTTAGCTTTTTCTTTTATAGGTCCAGTATTCCTAATACTGTAAGTATGATTATAGTCTGAAACATTGGTTCTAACTAAGATTTCTTCATTAAGTCTACTGCTAGAAATTCCCGATTGCATTCCTTCATAAGGAAATTGGGAGAACTTCACGTAGCTTTGAAATTCTATGTTTATATTAGCGTCTGGGATAATATAGTCTTCATAGCCACTAGCATATAAGATTAACTTAAAATGTTTGGTTGTGTCTACGGTTACTATAAATGCCGGAATGACATTAAAGTATCCTATATTGTCTGACATTTCTAATTGGGCTATCCCAATAAGACTTTTCTCAAAGTCTTTCCATCTTTTGTCTACTAAACAACATAATATGTTAATATTATTCTGAGGTCTATGTAATCCTTGGATTCTTGCTTGAAAGAGTCCAAAAGTTAGGAATTGGAACTTCATATCAGTTCCTCTAGATCTAAGCCATTATGAGTCAAATACTTGGAGCTCAGTATAGGATTTGTCTAACACATGATTTCTATAATGGTAGGTCATGTTGTAATTGGGAGTCTTAGGAGTGGCACCTTCTTTAAACAAGTCTATGTATCTAACGGCTGGAAGTTGTCCATTATGAATGGAATCTTCAACAATCTTCCAGTCAACTTCACCCCGCTTTTTCCATTGGAGAGGATTGGTGAAATTTCTTTCTTTCCACCATGTTCTAACATTGGAGGATGAATCCTTAAGTCTCTGGAGCATATGATTAATCTGTCCAATGTTTGGGATAGAGCTGGCTATCTTATTAGTCTTATCTAATCCATCATTTATGATTCATCTACCTATGGTATTTCTTTCTCTAGTTTCTATAGGAGGGGATTCTTTAAACTTACAGGTGGTTACCTATTTTTGTTGAAGTCTTTTTTCAATTCTTTCTAAGAAGTCTGAATAATCTTTTTGTCTTTTTATCTGATTAAGGATTTCTTCTTTAAAATTCTTATTCTCTTTTCTAGTCTTTTCAGAAGTTTCTTCACTATGCCTAGCTAGAGAATTAACGATGGTTTTACCAACGTTAGTGATATAGTCTTTTACTTCATTATATTTTTCTTGTTGTTGTATAGATCTAACTTCTATGGCTTCTACAGTCTTTTCAATTTTATCTAACCTAGTTAGAATAAAAGGAGAGTCTATTTCTGCTTGGGATGGTTTATTATATACGGCCTTAATTTCGTTTATAATTTCTTTGTATTTTTCTTCTATTTGGGCCATGTCTAGTCTAAGTTTTTTAATAATACTATCCATTTTGGATAGGTTATGTCTTTCCATATTATTAAGGTAATTTGCTAAATTCTGTTGGAATTTAACAAGTCTGTATAGAAGGTAGTTAATCCTTCTGTCTTAGCCTTTAAGTCTAATGTAAGTCTTTAACAAAACTACTGTTATAGTTTTGGGTAGCTGCTATAGATGTGGACATTAAATTTAATCTTTCTAATATAAGTCTAGTTGCTTTAGCCGCATTGGCAATATCATTTTCATTTATCTTATAATAAAATATATCATCATTTATCTTTTCTAAAATTCTTTGATAAAAGTCTAATAAAGTCTGGATGGAGAGGTCTCTTGGTACCTCATTCCAGTCTGATCTAACTATCTCCATTAGGAAGATAACTATCTAATCTAGGGATAAGCTTAGCTTATTCTTTAGTAAGTTTAATTAACTCACTGTCTTTATTTTTAATTAAAGTTTTAATTTCTAAAATGTCTTTGTTAAGGACTTCTATATTATTAGTCTTAATATTTATTTCTTGTAAAACGTGTACTAAGTATATTGGAATTTGATTATCTATGTCTAATAATCTTTTAGAGATATTTTTTATCTCCGTTTCTAGGGTTTGAGTGTCTTTTATTAATTGTCTTAATATAAGGAGTATACACTTATTTTGGTCTATTATGCTATTAATAGCACTAGCAGTAACTTGTCTACTGTCTACGTGTTTGGTGGGATATGTTCACTATGTGAACAACCGTCTATGTGTGTGGTTAAACAACCTTCCAAGTTTAAATCAGTTATGGGTATAGGTTGGTAGTCTGGGTTGGATCAAAAATATCTTGGTAAATACGAGGGATAAATCCCAAGGGCATTAAAGTCTTTTTAGTCTAAAAGGAACGTCTTATGGCTCTGATACCAGAATTTGGGTTTGGTCGGAATTTGGTGAGGTTCTAAAATCTTTAAGGTCTTGATACCAATTTTGGGTCTAAATTATAAATTTTAATTATATAGTCTTAAACTAAGGTTTTAGTATAAGACAAGAGGGGGACCATCTAGAGTAAATAACAAAAGTCTTTGGGACCACGAGGGAACCACTTTCGGGATAAGGACAAAGTCCGCACAAAAAGTCTGCACGGGAAGTCCGCACCTGAGCCTATCTGTATATATATATATATATATATATATATATTCCCACGTCAATAAAGCTCCAACAATGGAAGGCATGGAAGATCTAAGAATATGACAACCCCCACCTCCTAAGGTGGCCTTTAGAAGGATTGCCTATCTCCATGATGAAATCCCCATCAAAACCCCTCTTCAAGCTCCATGAATCACCCATCTTTATCTTCTCCAAAACCACCAACAATACCTACAAAATTCGTAACAATTCCCAATAATGGTGGAGATAGGTATCTAGGGCTCAAATATGGTGGAATAATTGTAAACTAATGTGGTGTAAGGTGGAGGGATGATGGTAGCATGGTTGTTTGAGGTAGAGAGAAGTGGAGAGATGCATAAACATGATGGAAGACCCACATCTCTCTCTCTCTCTCTCTCTCTCTCTTAATCCAACTTCAAATAACCAAATGAATCCTAAAAAAGCCTTATAAGAACCCATTATACACCAAAATCCCGTTTTACTCAATTTGGGTTTAACAGAGCTTGACAGCTTATCAATCTAACAACCCGGAATGAGACAGCGCATAAGGGTAGTCTAACTTAAAAATTCAATTGACCTCTTTCGAATGAGATTTTCCCCTCATTCGAACGAGATAGGCATCTTTTTCGATCCCTACTTAAAATGACCTTCGAACGACTCGGTTTTGTAATATAATGGGACCTCGTTCGAATCTCATTTGATCCCTCGCTTCAAATGAGCCTTGATTCTCGTTAGAACAGCCCAACTTTCATTAGAACAGCCCGTTTTATATTTCTTTTGTTTTTCTCCAATTTTAACCTATAACCTCCACTAATTATCATCAAACCTCCAAAAATAGTCAAATCATAATATAATCCCAGTT
Organism: Sambucus nigra; assembly: GCA_949130495.1. Taxonomy (NCBI): domain Eukaryota; kingdom Viridiplantae; phylum Streptophyta; class Magnoliopsida; order Dipsacales; family Adoxaceae; genus Sambucus; species Sambucus nigra. The sequence goes on along the minus strand of OX422219.1, from coordinate 10,127,305 downwards.
ATAATTATCCAAATCCCAAGGTTGTCATTTTAGTTCAACTTATGAGCTAAAATAATTGAAATATTAAGGCGGGGTATTATGATGGCGACTAGAAACCAGATAATGTCCTAGATGATGAGATGGGACACGAGTTTGGAGTCATACATGGAGCATCCGACCTAAAGCAGATTTAGTGGAATACTATTCAAATGGAACTCCAAAAAGACACAATTGTAATGGAAGATTTTCAGATTGATCCCGCTAAAAGCCAATTTAGTAAATATCGGTGACTAGAGGACGTTTATTACAATAAGCACGTTATTTTCACGGAGGAAGACTTGGTTAGGGTACAAACCCACACGATGATGCACTAGTAATCACTCTCAGAATTGTAAATTGGGACGTGGACAAGTTACAAGTGGACCACGAGAGCTCTTCGGAGATGATGTACCTGGAGCTCTTCCACAAGATCAAGCCTTAGATGCCCGACATCAAGGAGGAAATTGTTCCTCTGGTCAGCTTTACGGGGAAGATGACAATGACCCTAGGGAAGGTGGTCATGCCAATGAGGGAAGGGAATATTTCAAAACTCATAGAGTTTTGGTGGTTGATATTGACACATCTTATAAAGCCATTTTGGGCAAAGGGTGGCTTCATTCTATGTGAGTTGTCCCTTCCACCTGCCGCCAGAAGCTCAAGTACATCACTAGTAGGGGCATAATAGAGATACGAGATGATCAAGTGTTTGCTCAAAAGTGTTATGTCACCGCCATTAGGCCCCAACAACAAAAGAAAAAAGAGAATGAAGTTATCCCGAAGACAGTACAGGTTGGGGATACTCCATCAAAGTAGCAACTACGGCACGACCGACCTAGGGTGAAAGAGAACAGGATTAAACCCATTGATAGGGTCGTCAAAGATCGAAAAGAGGTTATTTTATATGAGGCTAGGGCGAAAAGAAAATTTTTTATCGAAACAATCATGACTCATACTGAAAGGGACGAATTAATCTCCTTCCTAAAACAGAGTTTGAATGTAATCACGTGGGAACCATATGACAGGGAGGGAATAGATCCCATAGTCACCTGTCATCAAATCCAATTGGATCAAACATTCAAGCTAATTACACAGAAACCTCATCGAATAACCCTAGAAAAGGCAAAGGCAATGGAGAAGGAAGTAGGGAAAATTCTTGAAGCACGGTCCATTAGAGAAGTTCAATTACCAAAGTGGATTTCAAATTTGATTATGGTACGTAAGAGCAATGGGAGATGGAGAGTCTACATAGACTTCACCGACCTCAATAGGGCCTATCCTAAGGATAACTTCTCCTACCGAAGATAGATCATCTGGTCGACACCACAACAGCTCATGAGTGGATGAGTTTCTTAGATGTTTACTCAGGGTGTCATCATATCCCTCTTTTTTGGCCCTAACCAAGATAAGACTTTATTTATAATGTTTTAAGATCGAAGAGTCAAAAACTATTCTATTTTCTTCCTCCGACCATCGTCAGGGTCAGGCCTGTACTTGTCATCAGAGTCATGACCTTCCAGGTATATTGACAAAGGCAAGGGGAATGGAACCTATTGTGACCCAAGTCTCATCATGACCAAAAGGTGTTCAACTGTACACAGGGCCATCAACGTGGTACATGTACTAGATCTTGGAGTCTTGGGGTTCTTTTACAACCTTGAGGGCATTCATCCAGTTGTGCTTATAGGCAATGACTTGAACTTATTGCATCCTCGCAGGGGAATCTTACCACCCCTCGTGGTAACCAGATGACCAAGAATCTTGAGGACCCATCCTAAATAACTATCGGAGCTTGTTCACATCATGTCTTAGACCCATTACCATGATGTTGCTACTTTGAATTTTTTCTTGAGCCTCAACAAGTTTCTTCTTCATCTCATCATTCTCTGACTGGATAAGAGCACAAAAAGCCCCAATATCCTTGGACTCATCCAGTTGAGCCTTAAGGTCCTCTATATCATTTTGGAGATAATCACTCACATCTTCTAAGTTCTTTATGTCATACTTTATCTTGGTGGCCAAGGTGGACTAGTTCTTGTAGGCCTAGATCATTTTTCTCAATGCTTTTCAGGCAGTAAGAAATGCTCGATGGGCTTGCTCACTAGCATCTCACCCGAGCATACTATTTAAATTGCTGGAAGAAAGAATATCCTCAGCAACAGGCTATAATATTAGAGAAGAACATACAGCACTTCATTAGAAATATAAATTAAAACGAACAAAGAAATCAAAATACTATTTTCATTAACATAATAAGGAGTATGCAAAGCCATTACAATCCAGCACCACAAGGAAATAAAAAGAGTAAAATGCATGAGTAAAAAAGTAAAACCCTATAACTATGGGCTTCACTTCTTCACCTGCTTCTCCACCTTAGTTTCCTTCTCCTATGGCACCACCTTCTTTGCCTAGTCGGTAAGATGGCTGGTGGAAATATCTTCATCAGTGGTTAGAGGGGGGGTTGGGTGGTTCTCTCCATACAATTGGACTCAGCAAGAACTCTGACTTTAGACAAGGCCTCATCCAAAACATTCTAAAAGATAGCCTTCATAGCATAAGTAATCTAGATATTGGCATCATCATATTCCTTATATCAGCCTTGATTGAAATTGGCATCCTTGATGATATTGTCCACTTCTTTGGTCAACCTAGAATTCTTTGATATCAGGTTGGAATTATCCACCTTCAGTAGGTCATTATCGACCTTAAATTAGGCCATAGCCTCTAGTATTTGTGGGGGGCCTCTTCCAACTCATCATTCCTTTTGGCCTGGTCATCACGACCATTTGAAAGACTAGTAAACTCTGCCATAAACTAAAAAATGAGAAGAAAGATAAGTATTAGAAAATCTAGCAATTCATTATCAATCAACTCAAATGCAGTATCAAAAAGACAAAAGAAAAAATCTCTTACCAAGGACAGAGTTTGTGAAGCTCGTAGGGACAACTGGTTAGGTCCCAACATCCTCAGTCGCTTGCGATCACCTGTGAGCACTGCCTCCCTCAGCAAACCTTGGGCAAGGGATGGATTGTTGACCACAGATTTGGATTGGGAGATGTTTGGGAGAGGAGGGGGAACATTGTTCTTCTTTGGAGGGGCCATAAGGGCCTTTTTTTCTTCCTTCTTTTTTTCCTCCTCCGTCTTCCTTTCCTCTTCCTTATTCTTCTACTTGGTGACCAGACTTGGAGGATTCACCGTCCGCCTTCTTTTAAGACTTGGCCCTAGCAAAAAGGAGGACCTCATCATCATCGTCATCAATAATCAAAAGAATTCTCTTCTTGGTGGAGCCATTGAATCTTCCTTATCTTGTAGGATTGAACCAATTTCTAGCGATCAAAAGAAGAATAAGTTTCCTTGTCAAGAAGAGAAAGATCAGGTACATCATCTACCGGGTGAGAAATAAAGTTATCTGTAATGGTTGACGACCCTGGGTGTTCACTATCAGGCAGATAATCTTTCACCCTCCAAGCCTTTAGGAGTTTAGCAACCTTGATATCTTGGAGGGAAGGCTCCTTATCTTTGTTATAAGTTGTTCAAAGACAACAGGAAGACGCAATTTATAAAAAATAGAGCAAATGATAAGCAAAATAAAAGAAACTAAAATACCAAGTGTTAATCTATGTGATCATTCCCCAAGTCAGGGCAGATGCCCTGTGTATTCTTCACCCTCGAGGAGCGGTGGATGTTAACAGTTCTTAAAAATGAACCCCTGATCGAAATATCCCTTATTGGAGTCAGGGAAGTTTACAACCATCACCCTATTGGCCTTCCTCTCTGTGGCCATCCATGTTCCTCCTCCTCCTCGGGGTTTCGACGCTCGCGCGCTTGGTTGGAGGGAGAGAAGAAGAAGGTCTTGCACCCTTTTAGGGGTACTTCGGTCATCGTCAATGTGGGGTGATGTAAAGAGATAGATTCGCTCGCTTATTTTGCACAAAATAGGCAAAATAAATGTTATTTCCTCAAGAGAACGACATCAAACACATACTGATTCTTGAGAAACCAATTAGTTCAAAGGTTTATGGGCTAAGTTATGGAATGGGAAGGTGTTAGGCACCCATCCCACCCTTTTGGTCTCTTATGGGAATGAGTCTCGGGTTTTAACCCAAGATGCCTATGTAGCCTAAAAATGCATCAAAGTCCACGTAGTTCGCATGTAATATGAGGGTGGGGTTTATCCCATAAATCCAAGGAGGGATTTTATTTAGATGTGTGTGTAGAGAAAGGATATTTTTATTTGAGAAAATATGGTGAAGAATACCGTTTGAAATTTATGAGTAAACCCTCTTTTTCTTATTTTTTGGATTTTTTATAGAGAATATGTTATGTGCAATACTACTAATGAAAAGTGAGATTATTAATTTGTGTGGACTGACAATGATGTAATGATAAAACAAGGATTATATAACTAATTCAAAAATAAGGAAACTAAAAAGAGAGAGAAGAATGTTTGGACCTTCTTTGGAGACTTGAAGATTGATCTTGATTGTTGAAATGGCTACCCTTGCAAGTGGATGGATTTTGTAGGAGGTGATGGAAATGAGTTTTTCTAAATTGAGTGTGAAAGGGATGGGAATAAAATGTCGACAAAAAATTTCAATAGAAAAACAACACTGACTTTGAGAGGATATTGCTGAGATCACTGAGAGGGATGTTTCTGGTGTTATTTTCAAAGTGAGCTCATGTTCTCCTTATATAGGGTTAAGGGGGTGCCGATCGACATTGTCCTTGACATTCCTATCGGTAGGCATCCCCAAACACACTGTCAATTTGCCAGGAAATGGGTTTGCCATTCAGTAACCTCATGTAGATTTCTTGGGAAAATGGTTGTAAAATGCAATCCGTAAGTTTGAATCGCGCACGGGGATTACCATTGGAAAGGGTATTCAGATACCTTCAAGAATCCATTAGGCCGCTCCCAGTTTCAAGAGTTGACTTTGGTCAAATGGGGCTTGAAAGTGCCCGGCGGTCTTTTTGATAAGAGATTCTTTGAGGAAAATGGATCGTTCGTCCGAACTGTAAGGCCGATTTGCGCACGAGATGGAAAATTTGAAAGGGTATTAAGTTCCCTTCGAAGATTCATTTAGTATCATTCGGTTTGAAGAGTTAACCTTAGTCAAACGTGGATCGAAAGCACCCATTGACCCTTCAGAGTAAAATGGGTCATTCATTCGTATAGTAAGGTTAATTCACACATAGGACAGACCATTGGAAAGGGTATTCCGTGCCCTTTAAAGATTCATTTAGTCTCGTTTGATTTGAAGAGTTTATAGGAGTTAAACGGATTTCGGGAGTGCCCATGGCCTCCGTATTAATTTTTGAGAGAAAACAGATCGTTCGTCCGAACGGTAAGTCCGATTCGCAAACGGGGCGGACTATTGGAAAGGGGATTCAGATCCCTTCGAAGATTCATTAAAAATTTTAATGGGTGAGGAATTTTATTGTGGTAAAAATGAGGCCCGAGAGAGCCAAGTGGCTCTAGATCAATTTTTGGTAGTAAAATGGGTCGTTCGTCCGAACCGAAAGGTTGATTCGTGCACAGGGCAAATCGTTGGAAAGGAGATTCAGAGCCCTTCAAAGATTCATTGAGCTTCTTTTCAAATGAGAAACTTGACCATAGTCAAACAGGGCTCGAGGGCATTCGATGACCTTTAGATCGATACTCGGAGTAAGACCTAGTGTTCTATGGTGAAGGAAGAAGTACTAGGGACCTAAAAAGAGTTTTAAGGGGGTCCTTTAATGTGTAGTCTACAAAGCCCCTCGACGGGTGAGCTTGGAACAAGTGAAAGTCATCAAATAAACACCACATGGATGTTTGGGAAATAAGTCGATTATGCAGACCAAAGGTATGAGAATGACCGATTCAGAGGGACGACGTCGATTTCTAGGACCTAAAGTAATGCTGACAATGACCAGTTCTAAGGCCTGAGGCCAATTCTAAAGACCTAAAGTTGTGGAGACCAATTTTAGGGGTCGAGGTCTGTTCTGAGGACCTAAAGTTAGGACGCCCGATTATGTGGGTCGAGGCCAATTCTGAGGATCTAAAGTTGTAAAGACTGTTTCTTGGGGTCGAGGTCAATTCTAAGGACCTGATGTTATAAACATCCATTTCGCGGGTCAAGGTGAATTCTAAGAACCTAACGTTGTGACGATCGATTCTAAGGGCCTAGGTTGATTCTGAGGACCTAAAGTTGTGATGTTTGATTCTAAAGGTCGAGGTCAATTCTGAGGACCAAAAGTTGTGACGATCGATTCTGAGGGCCGGTTGAGGTCAATTCTGAGGACCTAAAGTTATGATGATCGATTCTACAGGTTGAGATGAATTCTGAGGACCTAAAGTTGGGTCGACCAATTCTATGGGTCGAGGTCAATTCTGAGGATCTAAAGTTGTGAGGACCGATTATGCGGGTCGAGGAAAATTCAGAGGACCGAAAGTTTTGATGACCGATTTTGTGGGCCGAGGTCAATTCTGAGGACCTAAAGTTATGACGATCGATTCTGAGGGCTGAGGTCAATTCTGAGGAGCTAAAGTTGTGACATGAGGAGGTTTGCTCTCTGTGGAGTATTTTATACATGTGGCTTTGTGTCGTTTTGAGATTTTACTGGGGAAAGACACCAATTGGGGATCATGTCCTCTTAGGAGAAAGTTTAATCTTGAAATTTCACTGGGGAATTGGGACAATTTTATGTAATCCTATTCGGGAAGCATTTAATTTTGGGTTTTGTTGGGGAATTGTAATGGACCTTTTTGGGACGCACCGTTTTAAGGGTTTATGTTGGTGGTAAGACTGTGATATTAATTCGAATGGGTATTGTAGGACCATAAAATGGTTTTCTTGGTGAAGAAATGTTCTAACACTTGTATGGCATTTTTAGGAATTTTTTGGAGAATTTTTGGATTTTTCTGACATTTTTTGTACAAAATTTCAGGGGGTATGCTGATCAGTGTGTGGTAAGGGTTGTCTTTTGGCAAGTGGCACGGTCTCTTTGGCTTTATTGGGCAAAGGAAAAGGCAGGTGTCGATTGGTATGAACTGGGGACTGTCGATCGGCATGCCTTTTGGTCTCCTATAAAAGGGGGAGAACCCTCCTAATTTTTCACATAGTTTTGCATTTGATTCTTCTACCTCTTCTCTCTAGAGTCCGTTTCTAAGTCGTTCTTTCTTCAAGACTTCAAATGGCAGGTTCTTCGAGTGAGGGATACAACCAGGAGTGGTTGAGCATTGATGATTGGGCGATCCTAGAGTGGCGAGCTAGGGTGACCCTTGCTTTGGGAAATGAAAATGCCTTTGACTTGTTTGAGACAATAGCCGAGGATTGCTTTCTGCTGCATGCGCCCTCACACCACCGCTCTTATAGGGTGAGGAACCCTAGTGGCTATCTATTTATAGTGTCCTTTGCCATTCTTTTTTTTCTTTTTCTTCTTTTCTTTGTTCTTTTGTGCTGACGAAATGTTTTTTTATTTTCTTTTAAGTTTGTACAGACTGACATTGCTCCTTCGAGCCTGCATTCCAGGGGGCGATGGGGTCGAAGGATGTATGGGAGAGTCTTTCGGTAGCGATGCACTGGGTAGTTACTTCTACTGGCTTTAGCCGCTTGGCACAGGCTTTGGATGATGATCTGCGTTCCACGACGGTTTTATGCGCGTTGGGAGATAGATGGTGGGACATTACCCACACCATTCACTTGGGTTTGGGGGAGATGTCCATGACTCCCATCGACGTACAGCTGCTACTGGGGATAAACTATGAGGGTGTGCATATTGAGGTGAACCGTACGGAGAGGTCAACATTGGAGGCAATTTATGCAGCTTTTGAGGATGTGGGTAGGATAGTTTCTGGATATTCTATCTGTATTTACTCTCTAAGTGAGGTTCTTTTGAGTCATAGGATTGACGAGATGGATGGGAGACAGGTTAGGCAGATGGCCCAGTCATTTATCTTGCTTCTGTTGGGTGGTTTCTTGGTGGCAACATCATCCATATTTGGTTCTTGCCATTTTTGAGGATCTTTTTGGATGTTCCGCTCTATGATTGGGGGAGCCTAACCTTGGCGACCCTTTATTATTATCTTGATGCATTCAGTTGGTGCTTCCGGTAGACCTTTACGGGGGCCATGTACTTATTGGAGGTAATTCTCGCATTTTCTTTTCTTATATTTTCTTGCATTTCCCTTTAGTTTATTCTTATTGCTGACTTATGATCTTTCTGCAGATGTAGTTCTATGAGGTTATTGGGCTCAATGCCAAATTGATAGGCCTGAAAGATGAGGACTTGGGGGACTTATGCCGGATGTATCGGTGGCGGAAGTCCAATAGGTGATCGAATCAATATTTATCTCTAGCAACAGTACGACAGGCCCTGAACACTTTGACGAGTGATCATGTTATTCCTTTTTTTCTTTTGAATCATGTTTCAGGTATTTTCTTTCTTTTCACAAATACTGATCTTTTTGCTGGGGCTTGCAGGTGACCTTCTATCCCTGGGGGACAGCTCCTCAATACATGGGGGTAACAGGCATGCATGCGCAGATGTGACGGTTGATGGTGTATGAATTTGGATACTCTTGGAAATTGGGAGAGAGGTTTATGCGATAGATAGTGGAGTACGAGGTGGCGATCCCACAGACGGTATCTCCGATGTACACGAGGCGGGTGTGGGAGATGTCAAATGAGGACAGGATGGCGGCAATGCTTGGCGAGGCTTATTCTCTCTACACGGATACAGTGGTGACTTATGACTACCTCAATTTCGTGACAAGATGGATGATTCCGTCATGTATTGGTCCTGTAGTGAACATGTCTCCGCCTCCTACAGCTTTTGGTAGGGGTACGAGTAGGCTGGTGGGATTTGCCCACAGCACATGTGGCACGTAGTCAGTGGTGACAGCGACACAGGAGGCTCCTCTCCTCAAGGTCACTCTTCCCTCATATAATTTTTGGTTAACTGGATGGGGATCACTGAGCCTGTTGCACTACAATAATGCAGTGAGTCAGGGATTGATGGGGCTGACGGAGAACACCCTTCGACCTGAGGTATATATCATTTTTCTTGTCTTGTCTCCTTTTGATTCTTGCTTTTTCTTTTTACTGACTGATTTGGCTTTTGGTTCTATGGTTTTGCTTACAGAATATTCGGGTGCCAACTACTTGGCTGAAGGACATCAGGGACTAGGTGGCCTCTGTGACTGTCAATATCAAGGAGATGAAGTAGAAAAACAATAAGAAGAAGAAGAAAAAGAAAAAGACATGGCTCCCTTGAACAAAAGGAGGAAGATGAGGCTTGATGATGATGAAGATCAGATAGCCTTGTCTGATCGCCTAAAATCTTTTAAGACTTTTGATATTAGCTCCCCCAGGGATGGAGGTTCTAGCCCGTTTGGCAAAGGGAAAGAAAGGGAGAAGAAGAAGAAGAAGAAGAAGAAGAAGAAGAAGAAGAAGAAGAAGAAGAAGAAGAAGAAGAAGAAGAAGAAGAAGAAGAAGAAGAAGAAGAAAAATAAAAAGAAAAAGAAGAGAGGAGAAAGGAGATAGAGAGAAAGAAAAAGGAAGAGAAGAATGGAGAAAAATAGATGGAAAAATCCAAGAAGAAGTTTGTCTTGAGTCCTTCATCTGTCCCGTGCTGTTGAGTCTGAGGGGGCCAGCGAAGGTGATCACCCTTTCCTTGCCCCCAATCTGCTAAAGAGGACAGTGCTCATGACTGATCGCGAGCATTCTGCAACATTGGGGTCATCCTAGCTCACCCTCAAGTCTATCCAGGGGATTGCCCTGGTAAGTCTCTTCTTGATTTCCTGTGATTTTTTGCTCTTTCTGTGTCTTTCTTTCTTCATACTAACTTGCAATTTTCTCTTTCCATCTAGTTTTTATCTGACATCACCACCCTTTTGGACAACAATGCCAATAAGTCCAGAAGTGCCCAAGAGCTAAAAGATGCTCTGGAAAATAAGAAGAAGGCCTTTGATGTCACTCACCTAGCACCGGAGTAAGATAAGGAGAAGTTAACTAAGGCCCTTACTGAACTCTAGGTGTCCCAGAAGGTGGTGGTCGCCTAGAAGAAGAAGCTAGCTGAAGAGAACCAGAACTTATTCGATAAAATCCTAAAACTGGAGGAGAAGCTCTATCGAGATAAGGATGCTAGCTATCTTGAGGGCTTTAACAAAACGTATGATGACGTCGAGCTTCAGCTCGCCTATGAGAGGAAGGTGGCCTTTAAGAAAGGCTGGGACCAGGCTTTGAAAGCGGTAGGGCCCCCTGCTGGATCTAAATTGTTTGGCCTCTATTCTCCTGGGCTTGACCCTTTTTAAGAAGAAGAAGAGGGTTCTGGTCAACCGACCAGTCATGCTGAGGGTGTGCCAACTGAGGTCGACGTGGATGCTGGTCAGGAGCAAGGGGTTATCGACAAAGGGAAGGCCATCATCGAAGTTGAGCAGATGAAGGAGCGAGGCGTGTAGACAAAGAATTTATTTTCCTTATACACGGATACCTTGTAACCTTGTAGCCTTGTAATTTCCTAATTGCTCTGATTGTACTGGCCTTTGGCCCCTTATATGTTAATGAAAAGAGAACTTTATTCTGCTTATTTTTTGTTTGCTTCTTTACCATATACTGATACTTTGTTCGTGGTTTGGTTTGTGTTGTTTTAGTCTGATGAGAACTACACCCCCCTTAAATCTTGTTTGGGGATGATTCTTGGGCCTAATACTAGCGCGAAAGGTCGGAAGGTATTTGTGAAAATCTGCAAGTCTCTGAGGGAAAGGACAAAGCAGTATAAGAATTTATCTGAGCTAGTCGCCAAGATAAAGGATGATCTTTAAGCCGTTAAGGATATCGAAGCTTCAGTCTAGGACGGGGTGAATATTCTGAGAGCCAAACTCATGGAGACCACTGAAATTAGCCAAGTGAGTAAAATACTCCAGGCCAAGAATGACGCTCTGAGGAAGGAGGTCACTGGGTTGAAAGCGTTTGTGGTTGGGCTCTATGAGGATATCAAGAGGCTGAGGTATTCATTCAAAATGGGACCTCGAGAAGCCTGGGTAGAAAGTTACAATGCTGGTAGGCAGATGCCCCAACAAGGCTCAAGGAGGCAGAGGAAATTGCCTTTACTCGTAGGTGGCTAAGTTCCCTTAGGGAGGTGAAGACGCCCAAGGAGTCCAGACTATGGTATAAGTACCAAGTTGAGTGTGAGACCTACCTCCATAATCCTTTCTCAAAGGATGATGAGTGGATCCTGGATGATGCCATCCATATCCAACTCTTGGAGCAAGATTTTGATGGTGACATAGAGGATCTCGCCCTGAAATCGAATGATGGTCCAAGAGCGTTTGTTGCATAATATCTTACTCGAAATCCTGGTCCATCATAGTTCCTTATATATTTTTGGTCTTATTATAATCCTAATACTTTTGTTAATAATAATCTTTAGTTATTAACCTTTTTCCATATTTTGAGCATGTGTTGACTATACATGTGTTAATAATTATTGCTTACGCTTGAAATGAAAAGAGTTGTTGCTCATTAGTTACTCAACATCTTTGTCGACCAAATACTACTGATTGACCGTCTTAGGCCCTTTATTATTCAAATGGACTAGTACTTAGGTTTTATCATTATGAGTTTTTTCGACTGACGGAATGATATTAAGAACTAGTGACAACCACATGTTACTTTATGTTCGAACATTCTCCCAGTCCAATATACCTTAGCAGTATCATACCATCTACTTTACCATTTAGGTTGTGCCACACTCCCTTAGGCCTAAGTAAGATGATGGCGAGAATGTACCTGGTTGAGGGGCCATCTGCCCGAGCAGTCTTTTTGCAACCAATAAAGTTGGTTACCAACCTAAGTTGGCTTTGTTGCCTAAGGATCCCTTGTAGGACTTTTGTTGTTTCCGGGACAAATCATGAGTTCTATTGTGTTTGTGAAAAAGACCTAAGGATTGTAGTTATTGAAACACTTTTGATAACTTGTCATAATTACTACCAACCCTCGCTCGGCATGTGGGATTCCTTTATTTAAACAAGTTGAACAACTTATTGTAATCCCCATGAGTTCTATTATGCGCGAGGGAGTTATCATTTGGAAAAGGTGCATAATGCTGAGATGCGATCAAGAAATACTAAGCAGCCAATGTATAATATCAAAGTGTGAGGCCAACTGGCCTTTATTCATTGAATAATAACTAGTTAAGAAACATAAGTTTGAAAATAAAAAATTGCTTAAACTAAATGTGTGCTAGTCAAAAGATAAAGAAGATTAAAAGTAGAACTTCTTGAGATTGGTTGTGTTACAGGCTCTTGGTATCTCTCTGCCCTCCAGCATTTCCAAGTGATATGCTCCTTGAAGGTCATTCCTGATTACTCTAAAAGGTCCTTCCCAATTTGGTTCAAGTTTTCCATCTGATTATTTTATGGCACTGCCTAGGACTTTCCTAAGGACATAATCCCCTACTAGAAACCTCAGCGGGTTGACTTTCTTGTTGTACTTCCTGGCCAGCTGTTATTGGTAGGAAGACAACTTGATTATAGCCAGCTCTCTTCGCTTATCTGCTAAGTCAAATTTAGTGCGTAATGCATCAGCACTAAGGCATTGGTCGACCAAGGTGGTTCTCATAGTAGGGATACCTGTTTCCAATGGGATGGTAACTTTCATCCCGTATGCGAGCGCGAAGGGTGTTTCCCCAGTTGGTCACCTATGAGTGGTACAATAAGCCCACAAAACATGAGGTAGCTCGTCCACCCAGGCACCCTGAGCTCTTGGCAACCTCTTTTCATTCCATCGAGCATGGTTTTATTGGAATCTTCTGCCTGAACGTTACTTTAGGGATATGCAATAGAACTAAAGTGTTGCTTGATGCCATGCTTGTTACAGAAACCTTGAAAGAAACTACTTTTAAATTGCATGCCGTTGTTGGTGATGATAGTCCTTGGTACCCCAAAGCATGTTATAATATTTCTCCAGATGAATCTAGTCATATCTGAATAGCGAATATTCACCAGTGGTTCTGCCTTTACCCATTTGGTGAAGTAATCTATTCCAACCAACATATACTTACAATTTCTAGATGTAATAGGTATTGGTACTATAATATCTAGTCCACATTTCACGAGTGTCCATGGGCTTGTCGGGGATTTCAGGTCACTAGCAGGCTGGTAAACCATAGGAGAGTGCTTCTGACATTTTTTGCACTTGCGAACATAAGTGCCTGCGTCCTTTTACATATGAGGCCACCAGTAACCCTTCTTAATTTCTCGAAAGGCCAATAATCTTCCTCCTGCGTGACTTCCATAAATGCTCTTTAAAATTCACTAAGTACTTGCTCAGTGTCTTGTGGGTGAACGCACTGGAGATAAGGACATGTAAATGACTTCTTGTAGAGATTCCCATTGGGGCGAGGTAAAAATGATCAACCTTGACCCTTACCTGATGGGTCGACCTCTTATCGCCGAGAAGTATGTCACTCTGTAAATAAGTGATGATGGCATCCACCTAACTGGGTGCCTTCTTTGTGAGGAGAATTTTCTCAGATACGACTGTCTGATTAATGCTCGGATGCGTGAGGAACTCTATCTGAGTGGCTCTTTTTAGGTCAAAGTTAACTACTGAGCTTAGGGATGCTAAGGCATCAACGTGACTGTTCTGCCCCCAGGGGAACTGTTGAATATCCACCTTCTCAAATCCTTCCATAAGTCTTTTTACCATGATGAGGTAGGCTACCATTCTATCCTCTTTTGTGTTGAATTCCCCACTTACTTGTTTAGGGACCAATTTGGAGTCACTGAACACGTGAAGGTGCTTTGCACCTAACAGTTGGGCCATTCGTAAACCAGTGATCAGTGCTTCGTATTTAGATTTATTATTGAATGCCTCAAATCCCAGTCTAATTCCTTGCTCGATGACATCATCTTCTGGAGTGATAAGGATGATTCCTAATCATGCCCCCTTGGAATTGAAGAATCCATCAACTTATAGGGTCCAGTCGTTAGACTATGCTTTCTCATCAATTGACTGCATCGTTCCTTATTGGTCAATTAGGTGGTCCCCCGTGAATTCAACGATGAAGTCTGCTAGAACTTGTACCTTAATTGTTGTTAATGGTTCAAAGTGGATATTGAATTTCCCAAGCTCTACTAACCACGTTGAGAGTCGTCTAGAGAGGTAAGATTTCTGAAGAATAACTTTGAAAGGGTAGGAAGTGATTATCGTCATTAAGTAGGCTTCAAAGTAATGTTTCAGATTCCTTGAGGTGACCACCAATGCATATGTGAGCTTTTCCAGGGGCAGGTAGCGTTGTTCTGCATCCAGAAGTGTCTTGCTAGCATAATAAATCGATTGTTGTCCTCCCTCATTCTCATACACCAGAGCCAAACTTACAACGTGGTCTAATACTGCAAGGTAAAGATACATTGGATCTCCATCCTTTGGAATCACCAGGAGGGGTGCTTTGCTAAGGTACGATTTGATCTCCTCAAAAGCTCTCAAGCAGTGATCGTTCTATATAAGGCATCTGACCTTCTTCAGGAGCTGAAAAATGGTTGACAGCGTTCTGAAGACTTGGAGATGAAGCGAATGAGTGCCGAGATCATACTAGTGAACTTTCAAACATCTCATAGTGTCTAAGGAGGTCGGAGCTTGGTGATAGTGTTGATTTGATCTGAATTGGCCTCAATCCCTCTTTCACTGACTAGATAGCCCAAGAACTTTCCTATCTGGACACCGAATGAACACTTGCTTGCATTAAGTTTCATTCGGTATTTCCTGAGGATCTAAAGGTTATGGCTAAGTCTGTGAGGTGTTCGCCCTTATTCTTTCTTTTAATTATCATATCATCAATGTAGACCTCCATCGTGTCTCCCATCTGCCTCTTGAACATCTTGGTGACTAGCCTCTAATAAGTCGCGTCTACATTCTTTAATCCAAACGGCATAACCTTGTAACAGTATAACCCAATGGGGGTTATAAAGGACGTTTTGTCCTCATCAGGTTCGAACAACAAAATTTAATGGTAGCCAGATTAGGCGCCCAAAAAACTCATTCTTTCGCGTGTCTCCATAGCGTCAACCAACTAGTCTATTTTAGGAAGCGGGAAGCTCTCTTTAGGACATGCTCTGTTGAGATATGTGAAATCAATATAGACCCTCCAACTGTCGTTGCTCTTGCATACCACTACTGGGTTGGATAATAATTTGGGGAACTAAACTTCCCTAATAGATCTTGCATCCAGTAGATTTCCTACTTCATTCTCCATCGCTTTAGCAATCTTAGGGGCTGTTCAATAGGCCTTTTAAGTGATTGGCTTGAAGGCCCGATCAACGTTCAGGCGATGGCAGGCTACATTGGGATTAATCCCTGGTAAATCATACGGTTCCCAAGGGAAAACATATAGATTGCTTCTAAGAAAGGCAATTAGTTTTTTCTTCTCTTGATCAAAAAGTGTGACTCTGATCAGAAATTTCCTCTCTGGAAAGTTGTCATCGGCCCCAACCTCTTTCAAGATTTCAATGACCCTGTTAGTGGGGGTATACCGTGGTCTCCTCCACCCTTGGTCGGTCGTATCGTAATTGCTATTTGAAGGGTGTATCCCCCTCCTGGGCTTCCTCCTGAGTGTCATTTAGCTCCTTCTTCTTTTCTTTCTTGGGGCGAATGGCCGCGATGAAGCACTTCCTGGCAGTGCCCTGGTCGCCACAAATTTCGACCATGCCCCAGTTAGTGATACACTTCAGCTTTTGGTGGTAGGTGGATGGTACGAACATCATGGCATGCATCCAGCCTTTTCCTAAGATGGCGTGATATGGGGACTATATGTCCACCACTAAGAACCCAATCAGCTTTAATATGTTACCTGCTCTGACTGACAATACTATCTTTCTCAACGGCACTATGATACTCCCTGTGAAGTCGACTAACGAAACTGTGGCCTCCTTGAGGTCGGCGAGATTCAACTTCAGCTTATGGAACAACTCAAGGTACATCACTTCTAACTAAATTCCCTAGTCCACGAGCAGCATGTCAACGTCCCAATTAGAAATTTTGAGGGTAATCACTAGTGCGTCGTGATGTGGGGTTCTCACTCCGACCAAATCTTCCTCGGTGAAAATAATATGCTTGGTATAGTCGACGTCCTCTGGTCGTCGGGGCTTACCAGCCTGGGTTTTGGCAGGGTCAATCTGAAAATGCCTCTATGACGGTAGTAAACTTCTTTAGCTCCATCCGAACAACATTCCCTTGGATTTGATTAAGGTTTTATGCCCCATTGATTATCGCAAACTCATGTCCCATGTCATCATTAAGGACGTTGTATGGATTCTGGTCGTTGTTGGCTGCGACCTTATCTGCTTTCTTTTCTATGTACTCATTGAGGTGCCTAGCTTGGGTTAGCTCCTCCAAGTGTGACTTCAGAGCCTTGCAATTTTCAGTTCTGCGATCGCCCTCCTTGTGGAATTCGCATCTCAACGCGTTGTTTCTTTTCATTGGGTCACCACCCATCTTCTTGAGCCACTTAATGAACGGTTGGTTTTTGATCTTTCTCAAGATCTTGTAAATGGGTTCCTTGAAGACTGTGTTAGCAACCTGGAATGCCTTGGAAGAATCAACCTTGTTCCCATTCTTGGAGACATTCTTGCCCCTATTCTTGTTCCCCTGTTTTGGAGTACCACTCTTTTAGGCTCCTTTGGTTGCCTTTGCTCGACCACTGTTCCCTGCATTAGAGTGAACCACATCTTCCACCTTGGCGTATTTCTTAATACAAGCCATGAGGTCGTCAACTGTGTTGGTTTCCTTCTTAGTCAGGGACTGGTGCAATAAAGAGGTGGTCGGCAGACCAATTTTTAAGGATGCAATGGCAACCTTCTCTGAGCAATCCTTGACCTTGTTGAAGACTTCCCAATACCTTTTGGCATAATCACGAAGACTCTCTTGTGGATTTTTCTTCATCGTGAGCAGTGCATCCATCTGCTTAGGGTGGGAGCTACTGGTTATAAAGCGAGGAGTAAAGGCCTCTGTTAGGGCCTTGAAGTTTCTGATCGACCTGTGAGGCAACTTCTCAATCCACTTATGTGCTACGTCATATACGCTAGAAGGTAAAATCCGGCACATCAGTGCGTCATTATGGCTCCATAAGGTCATCGCTTATCTCTATTGCCAAACGTGGTCTATGGGATCTGTCATTGCGTCGTAAATTTTGAACCTGGGATCGACAAACTTCTTTAGGGGATACTCCTCTTCAATCATCCTTGAGAAGGGGATTTCATCTGGGTATTGAGAGCTCTCCTAGCTATCTCTCTGGTGGATTTGGCTCCTCGATGGGCTAGATATTGGTCCATCTCTCTACGAACTAGAATCCTAATGTCATCATTATGTCGATCTTTGCTCCTATGGCGTCTCTCTGGTTGGCCACACTTTGATCAACTATGCTCTGATCTGCCACGTTCAGTTCTGTCTTGGTCGCACCTAGAGCTCCTCCTTCGACTGCGAGTATTACTCACCTGAGGACTAGGATTTCTGTCACGATGTTTCCTTGTGTCCCTATGGATATTTCTCTCCATTCTTTCAAGTTGTCTTTAAAGGTTATCATTCTCTTCCACTTGTAGGCATGTAGCCTCCTCTTGTTCTCTAAGCCTAGCTTCGTAAGCGTCGACTAACCTGGAGATATAGGTGGACCTGGGTGGTCCCTAGCTTTCTTCGGAAGGTTGTCGTTCTTGGCAAAACTTGGGGTTTGTATGCTGGCAAATCTCTAACCTGACCCTAGGTGGAATTGGGTCTTCTTGCACATCGCCAACATGAGGAATGTTGTTGTTATGGTGAGACATCACGGGCTTTCTGTTTGTGAAGGTTTTCACAAGAATGGAAATCGTTTCCCACAGACAATGCAAATTGTGAGTACAAGAATTATCACAATAGAGTTCCACGAAACAATCACAAAGAACAAAATGCAAAAATCACACACACAACAACGATTTACGTGGTTCGGCAACTTGCCTACGTCCATGGAGAGGTTACTGTTTTAGTATAGTGTCTCTCAATGTTCGAAATTACATCCACTTCCCCCAAGTAGGGTTTACAATTTATAGATACGTAAAAGTAAGAGATTGAGTTGTACAAAGAACTCAATTAACACGTGGATGATTTGTGCTATATCTGAATATCTCCTCCGAGATCGTTGGTAATCGATTTGAATATATCCGTGAGTGTTCTAGTGTGTTTCAAATACACGTGAGTAAATTAAATTCTGATTGGGCCGGGCAGGGCTTGGGACAATCCAGGTTGGTCGACTACTCTCATAGGCCATATTGAATGGGTCCCCACAAAAACAATTAAAAATATGTATAATTTTTTTTAATATAAAATACATACATTTTTTTTATGTATTTATTTATTAAAAATAGTTTTAAGTTAATTTTTTTCAAAATTTTGAAATTATTTTTAATATAAATAAAATGAGTTTTTAGTAATAAAAATATTTTTAACATTTTATTTATAGAAAAAACTTTAGGTAAAAATAAAATATAGTTTTTTAACTAAAAATGAATAAAAATATGTATAATTTTTTTATATAAAATACTTACAACGGTTGTTTTGAAGTTTTTACTTATAAAAAATAGTTTTATATTATAAAAGTAATAAATAAAAAAATTAACTTTTTATAATAGATTTAAAATAAGATATTAAGTTTAGGATATATTCTAATTTTTATAATTATTAATATATTTATTTATTCTGCATGGTCTTTAAATGACACGAGTTGTATGCTAGTTATAGTATATAACTAAAATTGACAACGAAATCCAGCGATGACATTTGTCGCTTCTCCAAAGCGCCACATGGACAGTTTTAATTAATTTTATTATTTAACAAAACCATTCAACTTCTCTCATGTTTTAGCCTCCACGCCTTCTCAAATCATGTCGTTTTTTCCTTCTCTCTATTTCAATATTTTTCGTCCATTCATCTCCTCCTTCATTATTTTCTCCACACTCTATCTCCTCACCTTTTAATGTCAGTTCATTCCACTCTCACTCTCTTTCTCTCCCCACCCATGTCACGTATATGGATGGATAAATTCCCTAACTGAAGAGAAAGTAGGATTGATATCATTAATCCTACTTTCTCTCCCCACCCATGTCACGTTTAAGAGATTATTGGAGAATGCCTACGTGTTGGAAATAGTTGATAAGGTTCAATATACGTGGGCTATTCAAAATAATATTTCCTCTATTCTAAATGACATCATTTGATATACTTTTATTCTAATTTTTTTTATATATATAAGATGAAAAGTAATGTTTTATGTATGTGAAAAGCTTTTTAGTTTATGGTGGTGGCAAAACCTACATGTTTAAGTATTGTGACTCTTTAGCATGAATTTTCTTTTAGTTCATTTTGTTATTTTTATTTAAGTGTGTTTAGTTGTTATTCGACTTAATATCAAAATTAAATTTCTCATGTATTTTTATTTTATGAGTTTTTAGAAGCTTGAACAGTTACCAAAAATTTATACTTTTAGGCATTTGTGGTTATTTTCAGCATATCCCCTCTCAAATGTCCATTCATGTACCATATCAAACTTCTCTTGATTGATATAGTCATGATATTCATTTTTATCTCTATAAAAATCTCTTTCTCTCTCCCTCTATGTGTGTACATTTTCGTTGACATAGGGACCATATGTGTTGGTGATGAAAAATTCCCAAGGAACATGCGCCCAAACAATATCCATACGCGCAAATGAACATACTCTGATTTCATGCAAGTTTTTCTAATAACATATATATAATCAAATCAAGAAAAACTTTATTGTCTAACTAATGAGATATTAATACATGCGGAAATTAAAATCAAAATCTGATTTAATTAAAAGTCAAATTAATAACAATCTGATTTATTATGCAACAATTCAATATATCTCATATGATTAATTATTCTAACTCAAGTAATTAAATCATGTAACAATTTTAATTCTAAATCATACATAGAATAAGATGAGGAAAAGAAGATTAACAAGTATGATTTTTTAACGTGGTAAAAACCCAAACTAGGGAAAACATCCATGGCGACCTCTACGTCACAAAACAAAAATCCACTAGCATAAAAATCAAGTTACAGCACTTAAGCAAACCACAAATATCCTAACCTAAGTTCATAATATACGTACTTGAGATTCTCCACTCCAAAGGTATTCTGAATTGGACTGATCTTTTCTTGCTGCTTGTTTGTTTTTTCCTTGATCTCTTTCTCTTTGAATTCTGATTCCAGCAACTCTTTCAAATTCCAAGATTCTCAGATAAAACCACAATGTCTAATTGTTCATGTGAGATAGTGTTTGTGATGTGCTACTACATGAAAACATTCTACTCACCCTCTCAATATTTATACAAACTTTCGTAACAAATTACAATAGTTCTAAAATGAATGTTATTTTTGAATCTTGATTTTTCAAGCCAAGACTTCTTGATCTTTTATTTATCCACAGATCTCAAGGATACCTTGCTCAGAAGAAGGTTTAAGGTCATAAATAATTTCTGGGTTTTGAAAATATTTTTAAAATTGTAAACCTCCAATTGAGATCCAAACTAGACTAGAAGTCTACATTATTAAAACAGATTCAGACTTAACATGCAGAGACTGATTCAACAATTTTTGTGATAAAACTTCTTTTCAAATCTGTACGCCTTAAAACTTTAGCAAGAGTTCTTAGTGTTCCTTTTATTTTTGTACACCAGTATTTCATAAAATATGAAATAAAAAACTAGAAACACACAACTCACTAGATCTGAAAAATATTTTAAAAAAACTTTAAAGTTTTTATTTCAAAATTTGTCGAAACAAAATTGATCTAAAAAGAGAAATATAAAAAATCGTGTGATGTTCTCTTTTAGAAAAACTCAGTTTTAATAATGAAACTTAAGTCTTTCTTAGAGATGAGTTCCGAGAGAATCAAAGAGGTCTTGAAAATGAAAACACAACACCAAGAACACAAAAACCCTAAAATGTCTGACTCTGAAGAATGGGTTTTCTGGTGTTTGGGACTGTTTAGGTTTGGTGTTTGGTTTGGGAGAAAAACACTCAGAGGTTTGAACTACGAAGAAAACTAGGGTTTCTTCTTCTAATCTCTCTCTATTCTGTCCCTCTCTTCTCCCTTCTCTCTATTCTCTCTCTCTCTCTCCTCTTTACTCTCTCTTTTCTCTCAGACTTAACAAAATGGAAAAAGTCTCAAAATGTTGAGGCTTGGGTCCTTCTTATACTATACGTAGAAGGATCCAGAACATCGACCTCAATCCAATGGCTGGGATTGAGTCTTGATAAATTGACTTTGATCCAACGGTTCAACACTAGCGGTGGGTTAAGTGAACACTGATTGGTTTAAACTGTATTCACAAGGATTGAGTCAAAACGCATGCAGTACGTTGATTAGGTTGATTCAAAGGCTGAGGATGTGTATGCATTTTGTGTCTAATAGAAAACACAAATCCACTCGATAGGTTACCAACACGTGTACGAACCAGATGAATGCTAAAACGGGTGTTGAAAATAATTACACAGCACACCTCCAATTCTCTAGCGCTTTTGGATTCTACCCAGGCAAATAATCAGCATAGAAAATAAGTTTCAAGAATTTAACTTATACCCACAACACTTTGAAAACCATATTTTAATTAATTCAAAAATTATTTAAAAATTATTTAAAATTATATAAAATGATTTGAATTGAATTAAATTGATTTTTAAAAAGATTTGAAGAGTTGAAGAACCATTAAAACAAATAGATGATATGTATAATGCAGTGCAAGTGTCCTATTTGTGGTTTTAAGGTTTAGAATTAGCTTCCCTTTATGTTGATCTTGAAGGTTCTCGTGGACTGGATTTCTTCAATGATTTTGAACATTTGAGGAGATGGAGTTCTCAAAATAATCTAACTTATTTTGTCTAGATATCCAAACTAGTTGGAACTCCTATATATGCAGACTTAAGTAAGTCAATATATAGTGTGTTCTCAATCTCCCCCTTTGGATATTAGAGACAAAATTCCTTTGAATATTCAAAACTCGTGGGTCAAAAAGAAAAGAAATCCTATTTGTCCTATACAAAAATTCTAACTACCCATTCCCATCCTAGAACCGAAAATAAGGTAAAAAAATACATCACTCAACTATATACAAACCAATACCCTACAACAAGATAAACAATGGGTCTGAAATGCCTATAACAAGATAAAAACTAAATTGGCATATTAGTTGAGTTAGAATAAGGAATAGATAGAAAAATCGCTAAGCAATACTCAAGATCTTCTCCCCCAATTTTTCTCAAATATACAAGGGGTATAAAGCTCACAAAACAAAAAAAAAGATTAATTGAAAGTTATCATGCCTATAGCTGTTCGCAAATACTCAAATCGAATGTTATCTAAAGGTTTGGTAAAGAGATCTGCGAGTTGTTTTTGAGTGTTTAGACATTCAATAATGAGATCTTTGGATTCGATAAGGTCATGGATAAAATGATGTCTAATCTTAATATGCTTAGTTCGTGAGTGCAGTATAGGATTTTTGAAAATATTAATGGCACTTTGATTATCACAAAACATGGCTAATTGTTTTTCTGGGAGACCATAATCACTAAGCATTTGTCTAATCCATATTAGTTGAGCACAACAACTACCAACTTCTATATATTCAGATTCGGCGCTAGATAATGAAATGCAATTCTGTTTCTTACATGACCAACCAATGAGATTATTTCCTACGTAGTAGCAAGCACCAGAAGTACTCTTACTATCATCAAAACAACCGACCCAATCGGCATCTGACAAGAAATAATTTGAACTACATATGAAAAGAAATTGAAAGGAGGAGACGAACTGATTCCAGATGAGTAACAGGTGCAAAAGTTTTGTCGAAATAAATTCCCTCAATCTGGGAGTATCCTTGTGCAACCAACCTAGCTTTATTTCTAATTACCTCCCCATTTTCATCAGTTTTGTTTTTAAAAATCCATCTTGTGCCAATAACCTTCGGATCTTTTGGTCTAGGAACTAGATTCCAAATATCGTGACTCTTAAATTGGATTAGCTCTTCTTGCATAGAATTTATCCAAAATGAGTCAGTAAGGGCATCATTAACATTTTTAGGTCCCTCAAGAGAAACAAAACAAGAAAATTGTGCCACTTGTCGAAGTTGGGATCTAGTTCTGACTGGTTCCGAAGGATTACCGACAATGGTTTCAGTGGGATGATCTTTAGAAACCCAAGAGGGTACGGAAGGGCTCTCAGGTGGCAGTGAATCAGTATCATCTTGAGGATCGGGGGATAAAACAAGATCGTCCTCATCAAATGTGACTGATTGACTGTCACTACTCCTAACACTTGTGTCATCTATAATTACATTAATTGATTCCATAATAGTTTTGGTTATGTTGTTAAGCACACGCAAAGCCCTACTATTTTGGGAATAGCCAAGAAAAATTCCCTTTTCTCCTCGGGTATCAAATTTTGAAAGGTGCTCTCTATCTTTGCAGATATAGCAGATACTACCGAAGGTTCTAAAATATTTTAAATTTGTCTTTTTGTGGAACCATAACTCGTATGATGTTTCTTTGGAATTTTTTATGAGGTAGATACGATTAATTATGTGACACGCGGTTTGGAGAGCTTCTACCCAAAAATATCTAGGGAGATTCTTAGCATGAAATTTTTTTGTGCATAATTTTTTGTTCTTTAATTTCCTTTTCTCCGTGTAGGTAACTAAAATGGTGTTTATTATGGTAGGAGTCTCTCTCTTTACAGATGTAAAATACAAGAGTTGTGCTATAGAATGGGGACAATAAAAAAAGTGATGTTTTACTATGTATTTTCTAACTTAAAATATTATGTAAGACTTATGTTGAATAGGTAGATAACAATTTTTTCAAAAGTATAGTAATACTAATAGTGCTATGTTTTAAATTCAATAAAATTCATTGATACGTGATGTAAGAAGTTCATAAGAAATGGTATGAACTTGCATGAAGATAGTGAAACATACCTAAATGTGATAAACACATAATCTAAAAAAATACATAAATATGATTTAATTATAAATTTTATTTTTAGATTAAATTAACAATATTTTTATTAAAATATACAAAATTAATTATAAATAAAATTTAATACATATCCACATTTATTAAGGAGAAATTCTAGATGTCCCATCTGTGTATACCACCTTGAAACCACAAGTCACGTCTCTTTCTCTTTTTGTTGGGGGTCACACACACACGCACACACACACACACACACACACATATATATATATATATATATATATATAGGGAAAGGATCAAGTGAGGTTCCAATTTAAGGACCCTGAATGAGGACCATTTTTTTAAAATAAAAAAAAATATTTGTGGGTTGATTTTTTTTATGATTTTTAAACATTTCAATAGGACCATAAAAAAATAATCAGCTCAAAATGAATTTTTTTACTATTTTAAAAAAATCGGTCAACTTTGTCAGTTTTTAAGTTGTTAAAAACTCACAAAGTTTGACAGGTTTTTTTAAAATGGTGAAAAAATTCATTTTGAGGTGATTTATTTTATATGCTCCAATTGAAATGAGATAACAAATAAAGATAGTTCATATATATCAATAAAAAAACTATTTTTTTATATATAAAAATGTTATTCTTAATAACATTCTATCTTAAAAATATATTTTTTTTTAATTTTTTAAAACTCTTAAAAAAACATCTCTATTGTTTTAAAAAAGAAATTCTTATCTATTTTTTTTTTATTAAAAAACTGTTTATAAAACCTAAAATTGTTTTTTTTGTTTGCAAATTTTATTTTTGGTTAATTTTTTTTTGTATTATTTTTTTTACAATTTAAAAAAGATGGTTCGCGTCAGCGGGAATGTATAGGTAGTCCGACCACCTATACATACCGCTGGCGGGTATCATTTTTTCTTATATGTTGGTCCGCGGCAGCGGTATGTCTAGGCGGAGCTCCGACAGTGGGGGTGGGGGGGCGTGTGTGTCGTTGACGCGTATCTTTAAAAATAAGAAAATATAAAAAAATAAGAAAATAATTTTTTCTTTAAAAATAAGAAAATAATTTTTTTATAAAAGAGTTAAAATGTTTTGTTAAAAAAAACTGTTGTTTAAAAATAAAAAACTATTTAATAAAGAGAGAGATCATGCAAATAAATGAATTTATCTTTTATTTATTTATAATATAGATGTGGGGTCTTATAGAAAAAAAAAGTGTATTTGCTGTGCCAGCTAGCCAAATGCGGTTCCAGTGCTGTACTTTCGACTATTCATCTAGAATTTTTCTTTATTAAGACCCGTATTATAATAAGAAGTCTTTGATGATGCGGATATGCATTAAGTACTTGCCCTAATTTTATAAGACGCGTGTAAAATTGGGTGAAGGAATAGTCCGTCCGTTCATCTATTTTGAAAGGAATATCGAAAGCGAAATGGCGATCTACCTTCCCCAGAGTTGGTGAAGGACATCCTCACGAGGCTACCGATAGAGAGTCTCGTGCGTTTCATGTGCGTGTGTAAGGCTTGGTCCTCTCTGATTACAACCTCCAGCTTCAATACAGAGCATATTAGTCTAAACAAGGGCGCTTACCAATGTGTTAGGTACACACCAAGCAAATACGATAGAGCATATGAACGCAATTCAATTCACCGTGATAACCAGACATTTGATTGTTGTTCCGAGTTGGGTTTCCCACAGTTCCGAGCTGGAGAATACAACAATTTTATGGTAATTTATGTTTTTAATGGACTGGTGTGCTTGTCCTATTATAATCGCTGGGATGTGGTTTTATGGAACCCATCCATTCGAAAATTGGCTAGAGTCTCAAGACCCGCACCTGAAAGCTACCATTTTCACCGTTGTATTGGATTCGGATTCAATCCCCAAACAAATGACTACAAGCTTGTCAGTTTTATGAATCCACACCACGTAGCCGTCTACGACCTTTGCACAACGTCATGGCATAAAATTGATCCTCGTCACCTTTCATGCGTACATATCTACGAGTTTCAACCACAGGCTTTATTCAATGGAGTGATACATTGGTTGGGGTGTACTATTGATAGGAAAAGGAAAAGTAATACCAACAAACTTCAGACCAGTCCCTCTCGTAATATCATTGTGTCATTCCATATGGAAACCGATGTGTTCAGTTTCATGCTGCTGCCAGATGCTATACGGGTTCCCTATGAGCAACTAGCGTTTACTAACCCCAATGTGTTATCTTTTCATGTTGCCGTGTATGGAGATTCCCTTTCTTTGATACACTCTAACAGTGACCTATTTGTTGTGTATGGGTGATGAAAGAGTATGGTATATCAGAGTCTTGGACCAAGCAATTCACTATCGATATGAAACCCGTGCCCTTTAGTGGACTTGTTGGGTTTAGAGCGAATGGAGATGTCCTACTCCACAAGAAACAATGTAAAAGTTTGATTTCTTATAATCCCCAAACCAAATAAGTTACGAAACATGGAATAGTGAAAAAGTTCCACTCTATTCTCATGAGTACATTCGCCTCGAGCCCTACCTTGCTTAAGGGATTTAAAAGTGTCTTGGGGAGCGACGAAGTTACTTCCATGGGAGAGGATCGAACCAAGAGAACGAAGATAGAATAGCAAGACCATCCAGGGTATGACATTTCCCTTTAATATTTAAAATTTGTTACCTGTGTTACTTAAGTATGCTTTTTCCTTTTATTGTGTTGCCTAAGTATTTTGCTAGACTGAACATATATACCCAGGGAAGAAAATAGCAAATGTAGCAAACTCCTCTCTAGTTAGGTACACATTTTAATAAGAAAAATTATACACTTATCGAAAAAAATTATCGAATGTGCGTTAAGGGTATTGTACTATAGTGTGGGTCTCGCCAGTTCACGAGCCCTTAAATTACATTTTTGGTAAATTGTGAATAATTTTTTCGTAAGAGTAGCATTACTCTTAAACATATACTCGACATATATATTTAGTTAATCATCCCAGGGGAAAACGATGAAAAATCTTACTACCCGTGGTTGATGATTTTATCCCTTAAGAAATTGTTATGCTTGTAAATGACTATTAGGTTCAATGACTCAGTATTTAGTATCCTACTGCTGAATGATATGAACTATAATCTGTTACTAATCACAAGTACCTAATAGATGCCAACACAATAAAGTTTAGTTCTAAAATGTACAATAGCCCTTTCTAAATAATAATCATAAAATATAAAGAACATATTGCATTGTATCAACCTTTACTTCAATTTCCTACTCCTTTACACTAACGACTGTTACACAATTTCCTACTTCATTGATTACAGATGAGATTTTAGAGATTGTCGGGCTGAGAATGTAGGTAGACATTTTTTACTAAGTTGTATGATTACCTATGGCTCAATTTGTGCTGAAAGATCACCGGTTATTGAGGTTGTAAACCAAAATTACACATACTTAGAAACTATTTTTCCACAACTGGAAAGCTCATGGAACAGTATGTTATCATGGAAATTCCATTCATTCCAAACACAAACAAAAATCAACACAAATCAAAAGGTATATGGATTAAAATGTATCTACAAATTGATAAAGTGAACATAGTGAAGTGAATAAGCACCCACAAAGTTAAAGTGAATCCAGTCATCTCCTGCACAAAAGGTTAAATTTCAAAACATATGGTAGTGTGATGCTAATTTTCCACTTTAACTGACTACTCCACAGTAAAAATACAAACATAAAATTAGATCATTTTGATTCCAAATAATCCAGTTACTGCATCTATATAATGAAAATGGAACTAAAAACACGAACATTATAAATATACATCTCTAACCACAAAATAATGCCATACTCTGCAGCTGGCATAGTGGAATAAATACATAACAAATCTACAGGAAAAAAACTCACTATACTGCCCTTCATTTTTTCTTTTTAATGTAAACTACTGTCGTAACTATATGGTTTTCTAGGTTATTTTATCAAGACATACAAAGTAATGTATATGTAGGAAATCAATTCAAAGAAAGAAAGAAAACTATGGATAAAATATTAAATGAAAAACAAAGTTGTATACCTCAAAGATTGCGTTGCTTCCAAAGTCGACGATGATTTAGATCGAACCGAAAAAAGGAGCGTTTTTGCTCCTTCAATAAGATTCATGCCCTTTGCATTTTTTCATTCCTTTTCATAAGATTCCAGCAAATTGAATGAAAAACATCACTTCAATAAGAGAAAAATCAACAAACTTTTCATGGAGTCAAGTTCAAATATGAATACTAAATGTTTTGTCATATTAGGCATTTTAATAAACACTTAGTGTGCACTATTAAAACACAAAAAATAGGTCAACCAAGCAAAGTTAAACAAACCAAAAACCACAACTTTACAGAATGAACTCCACAAAAAACTAAATAAATAAAAAATCTAATCAGAGGGAGGTCTTCCGTAAAAAGAGAGCATATAGTAGGGCAAGAAGGAGAGCAAAATAATGGTCTGAAATGGCATAATCAAAGCATCTTATGTATTCTTATGTGATCTTATTGTGCCTACAACAGACAAACTGTATGTCCAACCCAAATTTATGCGTCTTATGTAGTCTTGTTCTAGAAAAAGTACCAAAGCATCAAATTATGGCATAATCACGTCTTTAAAAAAATGGCCCATACATTGTGAAATGGAAAAATATGAGTTCCAACGAATTTTAAGATTTGGGAATATGTACCCTTCTCAACAAATTTAATGAGTGAAGAAACTTTTGTGTCTAATCTATCTAGATAGGTATGTTATCGAAAAAAATCAAATGCCACATTTTTGTCCACTAAAAGAATCCCACATAATCTCAAATTTATTGTATCCAATGTATAAAATTCCATTAAGGTTCTATGGCCCAACTTGAATATCCTATGTCCCTGCCAATGGGATATCAAACATCAGCAAAGCATCAAATTATGGCATAATCACGTCTTTACAAAAATGGCCCATACATTGTGAAATGGAAAAATATGAGTTCCAATGAATTTTAAGATTTGCTTATATGTATCCTTCTCAACAAATTTAATGAGTGAAGAAAATTTTTGGTCTAATCTATCTAGATAGGTATGTTAGCGAAAAAAAATCAAATGTCACATTTTTGTCCACTAAAAGAATTCCACATAATCTCAAATTTCTTGTATCCACATATAAAATTCGATTAAGGTTCTATTGCCCAACTTGAATATCCTATGTCCCTGCCAATGGGATATCAAATTTAGGTTAGAATCAGATTGACATTGAGATATCAAACATCATCAATAATGAGCAAACATCGACAATAATGAATATATAAACTAAAGACCTCAATAAAACAATGTACAATGCCCCCACAAAGTAAAAGTAAAAGCAAAAATCTAATGAAAATGAGGTTCACACAAACCTGTAGAGGTAATACAAACAACCAAAATTCATACTTAAAAAAACTAAGAAATTCCCAAAAGTCACTCCAAACACATTCAACACAACATAAACTAACTTCGTTTGTTCGTAATCCTTAAACGTGAAGTGAATAAAGTCAATTAAAATAGAACTGTCAAATTGTAGAAGTGGTTGTGCCAACTTAAAAAATAACCTCAATTAAAACAGAACACACAAAAGATAATACATAAACCCACCATAAAAAATTCTTTCAAAAGAAAAAATGCATGCATACAGAGATAGACTTTGAACCCCAAATTATGAGGCCCATTTTGAAATCAAGATCCATATTCACAAAATACTTACTCATCTCTAGATACTCTTAAGCAAAACCGTAACAAAAAAATGTTGTTGAGAGAGTGAGATGTAAAGAGAGAGAAGTGAGTGTACGGTTTTACAAATATCTACAAAACAAAATAGAAAAGAAAATTAGATATGTGAAAAATAACATATTAGAATGATGGATAGATTTAGGTGTGTCAACCCAAAAAAATTAAACACCTGTTGTTGAAGCTCAGAAATTCGGAACAAAGAACCCTGTTTATAGGTTGAAAACAAATAATTGATTCAGCTAGAATATAAACCAAAGTTTAAGGAAAGCTTAAATCTGAATGAAAAAAACTATACCTTGGTGTGTAAAAATGGGGAAACGGTAGCGTGGGAGGGGAACAGCAGCATGGGAGGAAGGGCTGAGTGGTTTAGGTATAGGTTAAGGGGGCAAGTGAAATAAGGGAGAAAGAAAGATGAAATGAACGGGTGTATGGGGAAAAACAAAAGGCAAAAGTAGTATGGGAGGACAAAAAGCAAAAGTATATTGAAATTCAAAATCTAAATGGAGGGAATAGATCTCAACCCTCTATTTTGGAAAAATGTGTAAGGAGGTGGCATTCATACTCACCGTTAAAATGTGTAGGTAATTCAAAAACTTTACTGTCATATATATATATATATATATATATATATATATATATATAGGCAGGCTCCCGTGCACACTAAGTTTGCACACGTGCTGGCGCACACCTATTTTTTTAAAATATTAAAAAAAATTGAGCTAATTTTTCATGTGATATTTAAACATTTCAACGGACCCATATAAAAAAAATCATCTAAAAAAAGTTTTTTTGCTATTTTTAAAAAAAGGATCAGACTTTGCAGCTTTTAAGTGCTTTACAAACTGCGAAAGTGTGACCGATTTTGATGTGATATGAGGGATATTTTGGTCATATCCTCTTTTATTTTCGGCCACATATATTAGTTAATCATATTTTCTTCTTATGTTGCATTTTATTTTATTTTATTTCATATTGTATTGGTCTATTTAGAGGATGGGCTTTAGGTGAATGCTTGAGTATTAAGCTTATTATATAGATGGGCATAATTCCCACATTGGTTAGTTACTCTTTTAGTGCTCACCTCCCTATCCTATAAATAGACCACTCCTCTTCCTCATTTGGGGACTCGAACTTTGGAGTAAAATTTTGGTTATATTTCCCACATTGGTTAGTCACTCCTTTAGAGTTTCCATTAGACGTGTGGTTACGTCAAATAGTCTCAGAGTGAGGTGTCACCACAAATTTTTCATTTTTTTTTTGTGAGGTGTCACAATAAAAAAAATTTCACCTAAATCATTTTCCACATTTTAATGGCTCCCAAAAAGGCAACACTTGATGAGAGAATCATTGGCCTCTCTCATGAGGCAATACATGGCCACCCTCACCCAACACATGTCATCTCTTTTTCAAAACCCTAACTCCACCCTAACCCCATACCTAAACACCCACCAAGACTCATCTTCCCCCCCTCTAAACCCTAAATCTAACTCCACCACTCACTACACCACCTCCTTAACTACCACCCACCCACAAATATTTCACCACCAACCTTACACCACCCTCCTGCCGCCACCAGCCCCCTGCCGCCTCCTGCCACTGTCACTATTCTCGTCGCCAAAAATTTTTCAAACTTTTCCAAATTTCTCCCACGCCCTCTTCTCATCCCGATCTACAACTTTACTCAAAGACCCCACCCCAAAATACCGCTAAAACAGCTTGTATCGTCTATTTCTCCCTCGACTCCGGCGAAGTCGGCGCCCTTGCCTCACCCCCTTCCGATGGTCGAATCAATGATCCGACTTCGGATCCATACTACCCACCCCGGGCGACCCAGCCACTCTATTTTCATCCCATTTGGCCAAATGCGGTCACCAGACCGCCGGAACTCCGGTCAACCCTGGTGGGGCAGCCCCCCAGGCCTCCCAAACCCCTCTTTTTTCCACCTTTTTAATCCGAATAACTCCTGAATTACTCAAACCACCTAGTTCTAGGGTTTTAACCCTTCCCCACCCACTTACCAGCACTCTCTCACCCACCCACCACTCCCTCCTCCCCCCACCCATTTCTCACCTACCACCACCACAATTTCAGTCCCCCCCACCCCCAATATTCTTTCGAGCACCCGTTCACTCATCCACTCCCCCCCACCCATGTATGCCCCCACCCCCTACCATGATCCATTTTTGGAGTTTCACCATTCATATGCCCCCACAGTTAACATGGGTTTGATCTTATTTGGGTATGATGATGGTTTAATGGTGGAAGGCTATCATTAGTTGCTCTTGGCCTCAATGCTCCGACACTTTTCATGCCAGTATCTGGGTCGAGTTAGAGGACGACTTCCATGGCATGCGGCGGAGCCCATAGAGGATGGGTTCCTTTTGGTGGCGTTCCCCCACACGCTCGAGGATGAGCTTTTTGGAAGACGGGGAGAATGATGTGATCTGAGGGATATTTTGGTCATAATCTCTTTTATTTTTGGCTACATATATTAGTTAATCATATTTTCTTCTTATGTTGTATTTTATTTTGTTTCATTTCATATTGTATTGGTTTATTTAGAGGATGGGCTTTAGGTGAACGCTTGAGTATTAGGATTATTGTATAGATGGGCATAAGTCCCACATTGGTTAGTTACTCATTTAGTGCTCACCTCCCTATCCTATAAATAGACCACTCCTCTTCCTCATTTGGGGACTTGAACTTTGGAGTAAAAGCTTAGTTATATTTCTCTCTAAATTGGCGTAGTGCCTTTAGAGTTGCCATTAGACGTGTGGTTACGTCACATTTTTTTAAAATAGCAAAAAAAAATTGAGATGATTTTTTTTATATGAGTCCGTTGAAATGTTTAAATATCACATAAAAAAATCAACTGAAAAATATTTTTTTTAATATTTTAAAATAGATGTGCAAACTTAGTGTGCACAGGAGCCTGTCTGTATGTGTATAAATATATACATGTACACATTCATATATATGTATGTGTATATATATGTATTTAACTTTTTTAACTTCTATATATATATATATATATATATATATATATATATATATATATATATATATATATATATATATATATATGTGTGTGTGTGTGTGTGTGTGTGTGTGTGTGTGTTTTGGGGCTATATATACATACGACTTGTTTCATGATAGATGTGATGCATATTTTGTTCCTCGTTTAATTATTATTTTTATATCATTCTTAGTGATTTTTTTGGAAAAAAGTTGAGGCTTCTCGATTAGCCTCGCCTCATAGAGACAAAACATCTCACGCATTTTAAAACATTGGCGGCAATCTTTTTCCCCAAATTACACTTATACCTTACTCTTGTTCTAATTCATGTTTAATACCAGTACGCAAACAAAGGTTAACTGGTGTTTTCAAGAAAATATATAATTTTATGGGTTATTTGGGTTTTAGCATCCATTAGTTTTTGTCCTTAGGGGATTGAACACCACCCCCCACCCACCCCCCCACACCACAACCACAACACACCAAAAAATTATTGTGCCATTGACCCCCAATTTTGATGGAATTCCTTTTGTTGACTTTCTTTGACCGTTAATTATGAGTTAAGTTACTCATAATTAACGATTCGTAAAACTAAAAGAATGAAAGTTATTATGAGTTAACTCATAATTACGAGTTAAGTTTTCAAGGTCAAAATGGACCATATTAAAAAAAATTAAAGCAATTCCATATAATAGAGCTCAATAACTTAGTATTTCTTTTTTGCAAAAGACTCGTGCAGAGGCTAAATTTAACTTGTGCCCTGCCAAAGTGCTTGTAGGTGGTAAGTTCCCACAATATATGTATTCAATGTGCACCAGCAAAATTAAGAGAAGTATTCCGATGTAAATAACGTCAAAAGGAAAATAAGATGAAGATATCTCTCGTTTCAACTCTATTTCATAAACTCTCAAATACGTAGAATGCCTCAAATGTGGCTACAATAGGGGTATTTATAAGAGGGAAGGTAGCTTAGGCTCTAAGATATGATTCTAATTACAAAGATACCCTTAATAGCCTTTACTACTCCCACCTCTAAATACCAAGCAAAAAGGAAATACAACGACATAATAAAATAAAAGAATACAACGACATAAGAATATAGAAGAAAATATAGAAAAAAACTAAAAATATTATAAAATCCTAAAAATGATGAAATTACCCTTGAACTTGATTCACATCATATTCAAAGAAGAAGATAAAAAAAACACAATGCAAGATATATGTGGTTCGACAACGTGCCTATATCTACGGGGTTTGGAGTTTGTTTCTTTAATTAACTCAGGGATTTGGTCGATAGAGTTATCATACGGCCCGACAATACAATATCACATGCACCTCTCCATGAGGGGCATGATTACATTTATAGAGTTCCTTAGGAGAGTTCTAAGCTTCGTTAAAATATATCCTTAAATGTTCGTACCTATCCGTTATTATTTTGAACAGTTCCAAGTGATAGATATGTGGGAGTCTTCTGTATCTTGAAATCTTCATTAACTTGGTGCGCAAGAAGCTAGAAGGCTCGTGCCGAGCACGTGCTACGTAATTCTGGTCCCTAAAATTGCCTCCAAAGATCAGGGTCGCATTGAGGTCGTTGGGCTTTGTTGTGTCTAGGTCGTTCGCTGATTCTAATAATTTTTCTTACTTAACGGAGTAGCGGTATTTCTTCTTCGAAAGTATTTGTTGGTTAGTTAAAGGTCAGCTTTGTAAATATCCTTAAAATTGGCAGAATTTTTGCCCGTTGCGTGCCCTAGAGGCACGCTGGTAAATAGAACCTTTTTCCTGGTGGTGAACCATCGCTTCGATAGCCGTCACACGCGTGTGCAATCATAATACTTTTTGGGGTACCGTGAGAGCATTTTTCACCTTAAGACAACTATTCCCACTCTTTACCTCACTTTCCAATTCATTCCAATAACCTGTAATCTTTCAAAGGAGAGCTTTTCATTTTCGTCATTCCGCATGCAAGAACTTACGAAACTCTCTTAATTTTAATCGTTTTCCTGCACTTCTTTACTTTTTTTTAATCATGCTATGCGTAATTGACAAAGACACCGTAAAAAATTGAAACTTGACCATCAAATCCTTTAGTGGGTATTTGTGGGGTCAGTCGAGGGTCTTCGTGACCTTTTTGCGCCCTTTGTGAGGGCCATTGGTTGCCTTAAATTTTTGTTGCTAAGTGTGGGGTCATTTTTCCCCAAAATCGCATATTTTTGGAGTTCTGCCAACATTTTGATGTGATCCCAGACCAGGTTGCCCCAAGCACATAGATGATCGTTAATGGGGTGAATCATATTAACGAACTATATGGTAACCATCTTGGCATTACTAAGATGATGTATTGTTAACATTGGGTGACAACCACCGAGAACATTCATTACATGAAGACGAGTGTGGCTAACCGAGCCTTGATCGTGAATCTCCCTAATTCCAATAAAGATTATTGTGATATTTTCTTGGTTGAGGATAATGTTTTGTTCTTCTTTCAATTTTCTTCGTGGAAAAGAGCAAAAAGAAAACTCCTCGCGAAAGACACATTAACTTATTTGATCTTCGAACGATTTGGTCTATCCAACAGAGAGTTGGAACTGTTGATCATCCAAGGTCGGTGGCATTTTTGTTTGACTATAAGAGTTTTACCATTTCTTTTGTTATAGGGCCATTTGAAAGAAGACCGGTCATCGCTATTACTTTGGACGACCTAGAGGCTTCCATCTCCCAGTACTCAGAAAGGGACGAATTAATCGAAGAAAGCATGTTGTTTTCCTTTGAACCTCTTGATGTATTGTTGGTTCTTTTTACTAAGAGATATGGCCAAAAGGAAGGTTATGAATTTAATCATCGCAAATGTTGGTACCAGGTCCCCTCCCACTTCTCGTCCGTCGGGTATAGAGAAAGATCTTGCTCGGCCAGCGAGCAATAAAAGTGAAGTTGGGAGTTCCATTCACCCCATGGACATCGAGGATTCCCCCTCCAAGGACAATGAGCCCCTTTCAAATAGGCGAAATAAGGATTCTCTTCCTCATCCCCAATTGGACGTTGTGGGGAAAAAGACTACCGATAAGGGCAAGGGTGTTGTCTATTCTGTTGTTGCTCGCCCCGACCTGGATTAAGACTTAATTTGGTTTGGGGGTTTCACTGTAGATAGAGCAGCAACCTCTAACTTGCCTTACTTTAGGTTATTTAAGTGTGCCAATCATGACCTCCCTTGTAAGTTGATCGTCTTTTCAGCGTTCTCGTATTTTCCTCTTACTTGCATTTTTCTCATGTTTGTCAGCCTATTATTTTGCATATCTTGATTGATTACGATTAATTATTGGAGAGAAATGATCGAATAAAGGCATCCTCCATTGATGTGGAGGTTTCCTTTGAAGAGTTGGCAAATCCGTGGTGGTTGCTCGATTGTTGAACGATACCCAGGCGATCGAGAAGCAGAAGCTCAAAGAAGGTTAAGAGCCTGGATTTCGAGATGGTCAATCTTTAGAAGAAGATCAATGATTTTGTTGTGCTGGTGGTTGTTGCCGAACAGGCTCGTCAAGAGACGAGCAATTGAATCTAAGGCCAAAGTTGAGGAGGCCTTGGCTAGTGTGGTGAAGACCGAGTATGATGCCTTTACTCACAGTTGGGACAAAGCCTTCCCCAATGCCGAGATGCCGATTGCTTACCTTAAAAATGTATTTAATTTGAGTGGTTGGGATGAGTCTCTCGTTAAGGTTGGCACAAGTGAGGGCTCAGAAATCTTCGGCAAGCACCATCAAGGTTCTCGTCCTTAATTTGAGGAAGAGGTTGAGGATGATGCGGATGCAATGATTATAGAGAATGGGAAGATTGCCGATGAGTATACGGTTGCCGATCATGTACAAGTCACCGCCGATTAAATTGAGGCCATGGCTGCTAAGCAAGTGGCCGAATGATGTAGGGGCATCCACCATTTGTAATCCTTTTTAATGAAATCCATGCTTTGATTCAACCGCTGCCATTTTGTTTGACTTACGCAAGTTTTTTTGTTTGATAAGATTATATATTCTATCATTTCTTTTTGCAATTTAACGTAAGACTAGCAGTATTAGTCGCTACTCAGAATGATTTTCAGGAAATACATGGAAGACTGTTCGTTGCTGGTCATAATCAAGATGATGAGGATGATAATATTGATAAACACTTAGGTCTTGATGCGTCTGTTTAAGCAAAATAGGCATATTTGGATTTTCGTCGCCTCTTTCATCGGGCAATGGAGAAAATGCGCTCTCTATGACATGATTTTTACTGCTCAAAGCAGTCATAAAAAGTCATTTGCCAATCTAAAAGTCGACTTTGAACATAAGCTTGCCATCCTAAACAGGGAGAGTAAACTTGATGAGAGGCTGATCGCCATTGAGTATGCTCATTCCAGAAGGAATTTTGTTCTGCATGCAGATCTGGTGGGCGACACGTAGGTCGCCATTATTGTTGAGAAGGAAAATAATGATTTGAGGGATGATCTTGAAAGATTTAATAAATTCAAATAAAGTGAACAGGCTGGAGAGGGTGCTTCCTTTTTAAAGGAAGAGAATGCTTAGCTGAGAGAGGAACTAGAGATAGCTCAGAAGGCTTTGAATGACAGGGTGGAGAATGCCAAGGGTCAACCCTCCTCCCAAAGGTTGTCTAGCAGGAGAAATACGGAAGACCAGGAAGACTTTGATCAATAAAGTATCAACTATTAAAAGTTTGTTATAGATGGATGGTTATGAGGAGACTTTTCTCAGTATGGATTCTTCCCTGAATGATGCTCGAAATTTTAGCTACAAAAATTGTTAGCTTAACACACTTACAGTGGCAAGGGTCTCACAGGATTCTGAGTTGTGGTATTGGTACGACCCAGGTTGCTTTAAGCAGTAAGACCCTCCTTATGAACTTGAATATTTCATAAATCCTAACAAATGCCATTCCAATTATCTTGATAAGAAAGTACTTAGCGATTACGGCCTTAGTGGAGATTATGAACTCCACCGACCTCAACATTTGGTCGATAGGGTGAGACTTGGGGACTGTCAAGGATCAGAGATATGTCTGCGATTCTTACACCTTACGCGTTGGATGTTCCACCTGCTGGAGTTTGGGAGATGAACGAATGAGCGATCCTGGTCGCGTAATTAATCTAGCAGTAATTACCATTTTGTTGCAAATTGTTTGCCTTTTTTTCGATTCCCTTGTAGTAACTTCAAGTGTTAATGGAAGCTTTTGCATTTTACTTCCCTATTTGATATGTGGTGTTCTGGTCTTACCTTTTACATTAACCCTTAGGCTAGAACCAGAAAAGTAAAAATGTACCTGTTTGTGGGGATCGTTCCCTAGCAAGGATTTTTGTGATCCAGTTGGTCACAGTTGCCCTGGTTTCCAGGGGTTATAATCCATTGTTCATGTTTTGTTATTTGCCAAAATTCTTTACGTTGGCTGACCACTTAGTCTCACACGTAGACCTTTATTCGGAGTTCAACTAGTCGGTCTTAAAAGAAGACGTTTAAAAGAAGATAATCATCACAGTGATATCTAATATATTAAAGAGAACTCATTCATTGTTGGGATCGTTCCCTAGCAAGGATTTTTGTGATCCAGTTGGTCACAGGTGCCCAGGTTTCCAGGGGTTATAATCCATTGTTCATGCTTTGTTATTTGCCAAAATTCTTTATGTTGGTTGACCACTTAGTCTAACATGTAGACCTTTATTCGGAGTTAGTTTATGGTCATTAAACTAGTCTGTCTTAAACGAAGACATTTAAAAGAAGATATTCATCACAGTGATATGTAATATATTAAAGATAACTCATTCAACTAAAAGATTTTCTTTATTAAATATTCATCTTCCCACCACTTGGAAAAAACACAGAGATAAGTGCGAGAAGTTTGGAAGAACTTAAAAAAACTATAAAATTGAAATAAATGAAATAAGCTTAGTCATAAACTAAAAATTTAAAAGTAAAACTTCTTTAAATTGGTTGTATTCCAAGCTCGGGAACCTCTCAGCCCTCTATTATTTCTAAGTGGTAGGCTCCCATTAAGTCCAATGTTTAAAAGGGCGAATGAGGCGAGGTGCTAAGAAAAAGTCTATTGGCTTAAGCCTCAACACTATTACATGAGGCTTCGCCTTTTGTGCCTGACGCGTACGCCTCATCCACTGTGTTTAAAAAAAGGAGGGGTTAAGTTACTTAAAAAAATACGCAAGTTAAAATCACATTCCGACAGTCAATGTTTAAAAACCGTAAGCCCTAGCTTACCTTTTCTACTTGAAAATTAAATTTCGGCCTTCGTATCTAATTTTCGGCCTTCGGATCTCATTTTCGGCCTTCATTTTTTATTTCCGAACTTCGGTTCTACTATTCTGACCTTCGTTCCTGCCTTAGGTAACTTCGACGGCCTTTGTTTCAACTGTGTTAGCTTGTACGACTTTTATTTAGTGAGAAAATTTTGTTTTTCATATTTTTTTGGGGTAAAGACTCTGGGTTTTTTAGTTTTTTTCGGTTCAGAACAGGTAGAAACCTTTATTTTTTATACTGTTTTAGAAAATCAAAATTTTTTTTCTGTTTTTTTAAAAACCTGTTCTATTTTTAATTTTTTGTAAAAAATCTTATACGGTTTTGTAAAAAATTGTTGTTTTAGTTTTAATTTTTTTTATACTATTTTTTTGAAATGGTTAAAATAATTATATTTTATATTTTTTAAAGGGTAAAAAATTGTTGTTTAAAGGGTTAACATAATTATATTTTATCTTATAGGTAAAGGAAAGGGGATCTTAGTGGATGAAGAAGATGAATTTGTTGATGTTGACTCGGGTGATGATGATGATGAGATGACCATTAGATCTGATGATGATTCCATGGACGATCCTATTAACGATGGTGATGATAGCGGGGATGAGGATGGATTAAATCCTCTTTTCAAGCCTTTGGATATGGATGATCCATTATGGTTTTACTAGTAAACTTGAGGGGATGCTTTGTTTTTGTATGTTTTTATGATGAACAATATGTTTTTGTGATGAACAATATGGTAATGATGTAATGGAGATGAACTTTAAGTTTGATCGCTTGATGGATTGAATGATTATGGACCCTTTTTCATCATTTAATGTGTTGGGTTATTTTTTTGGGAATTTATTAGACTTGTTATATTTTTCCCCCTTTTTTTCCTTTTCGGTGAGGCTTACGCCTCGCCTCGCCTCGCTTTTCGCCTTTTTAAACATTGATTAAGTCCTCTCGAATGACTTTGGATGGTTCATTCCAGTTGGGACAAGCTTCTCGTCTGAAGGCTTTTTGGGCGCTATCCATGATCTTTCAAAGTACTTAGTCCCCTACCTTGAAGCCTCCCGCTTTGAAACCCCTGCTATATTGCTTGGCCAACTGCTGCTGATAGGAGGCATGTTGTACAAGAGCCAACTCTCGTCTAAGTCAAGCTCTGATCATATTGCTTCATTATTGAGATCTTGATCGACTAAGGTGGACTTTATGGTTGTAAAAAACCTACTTTATGCGGGATGACCGCCTCCATCACATAAGCCCAAGCAAAGGGTGTTTCCCCCGTTGATCGCATGGATATTATTCAGAACGCCTAGAGAATGTGGGGGAGTTGGTTTGCCCAAGAGCCTTTTCCAATCGCTTTTTGATTCCGCCGATAATTATTTTCTTGGAAACTTCTGCCTACCCATTGCTTTGGGTGTAGGCCACTAAACTATAGTAGTGCCTAATAATGTGCTCGTCACAAAAGCTTTGAATGAGGACGCTCTCGAAACGAGTTCCATTATCTGCGATTATAATTCGAGGGGTGTCAAATCATATTATGATGCTTTTCAATACGAACTTGATCATAGAGAAGTATTCTTTGTTGACCAATAAATACTTTCGAGTGAGGGACTTGAGGTTGCTAGTCGGTTGGGGTACCAATGGCGAGAAAAGCTGACAGTTCTTGCATTTCTGAATGTAGGAAACTTCATCCTTTTGTATATAAGGCCACCAATGTCCCTCTTTCGTTGCCCTAAACGCTAGCAACTTACTCCCTGCGTGGCTCCCAGATATCCCCTAATGAAGTTCGTAGAGGGTCTGTTATGCATTGCATGTAAAGTCCTGAAAAAGAGCTGATAAAGCTTCCGATCTGTCCTTATGTGGAAATGGGCAGACTTCACCTTTATTGTGTATGCTTACTCTTTATCAATTCGTAGGGCATATTCCTTTAGGTATTGTATGATCGGATCTATTTAACTCGGAGTCCAATTAATGACAATAACCTGCGGGGCAAATTTTTCTTTACTTATACTGTCCAGGTCGAGGTGTTCTATTTCAATATTTAGATTCATATCACCCTTAACAGTTGAAGGTAGTGTGGTCAGTGTGTCTTCATGACTATTATTCCCTTTTGGGAATTGTTGCACTTGTGCTTGAATTGAGCGATCAAGCGTTGGGCT
The DNA here is from genome assembly GCA_949130495.1 of Sambucus nigra. Taxonomy (NCBI): domain Eukaryota; kingdom Viridiplantae; phylum Streptophyta; class Magnoliopsida; order Dipsacales; family Adoxaceae; genus Sambucus; species Sambucus nigra. Next base: position 10,086,078 of record OX422219.1, on the reverse strand, counting down.
TCTTTGAGGTGCGACCAAACGTTCGTCCCTTGCACTGTAGTCTCTTGATATCTAATATGGTACCAACCTTAAGTCATAGAAGATGTCAAGGTGATGGGATCCCAGAGAGAGTGCTTTTCGTAATCCGTCGTGCAAGGCTTCGTACTCAACTTCGTTGTTAGAGGCTTCAAATCCCAAGTGAATTGCCTACTCGAGGACTGTTTTCTTCATGGATACTAGTATTATCTCCACTCTTCCCTCCTTGAAATTTGAGGCTCCATCAATATACAGTTGCCTTCTATCACCTTCTTCGATCGGTTGTGAGGATTCTTTACATTCGTTGTCTGTTTCCAGCGGTTCTTGGTCACTGGAATATTCGGTGATGGAGTCGTTATGACTTTTCCTTTGATTGAGGTTCTAGGATGAAATTGGTTTACAAATCTTTTGAATTCTATCGACCCCGTCCAGATAGGTCGGCCTTGCTAAGCATTGCTTTCAGAGGGAAGGAGGTTAGAACAAGGATTGTGTGTGCCTCAAAGAAATGTTTCAACTTTCTGGAAGCTATCACCAGTGGGTATGCAAGTTTTTTTAATGGTAGGTATCTCTTTTCAACATTGAGCAATGTTATGATTGCATGATAAATTCGAGTCTGCACACCATTTTTCTCACAAACTAGAGTTGAACTTACGACACCATTTGATACCGCTAGATATAAGTATAAATGGTCTCCATCGTCCGGAATGGTCAGTAGCGGTGGTTTGCTCAAATAGTTATTTATTTCTTCAAGTTCCCTGGTGCATTCGTCATTTCATACTTCCTTTATTTCTTTCTTTCTTTCTTCTTAAGTGTTCAAAATAATGGTCGACACTTCTCTTGAGATGTGGATATGAAGCGGTTGAGTGCGACTAGCATGCCAGTTAATTTTTGTACCTTGTGCACAGTTTTGGAGGGTGCACCTTCCTGATAGCTTCAATCGGGTCGGGGTTTGCCCCGATACCTCTTTTAACTGGCTAGGTATCCAAGGCACTTTCCCGATTATACCCCTAATGAGCACTTCGTCGCGTTTAGCTTCATTCTATTATAACGAAGGACATCAAATTTTTTTGCCAAGGTCTATAAGGTGATCCCCCTCCTGCTTTTCACAAGCATGTCGTCCATATATACCTCCATCTGTCTTTCTATTATTCCTTAAAATCTATCACAAGCCTCTGTAGGTCGCCCCGACGTTCTCCAATCCAAATGTCATCACTCTGTAATAATACAAGCCTAGTGTGGTGATGAAAGAAGCTTTTTCATGATTGGGCGTGAACAACGGGATTTGGTGGTACCCTAAGTTGGCGTCGAGGAAACATATTCGTTCATAGTTAGCGGTTGCGTCGACCAACTGGTTTAACTTTAGCAGAGGGAAGCTATCCTTTGGGCATGCATAGTTCAAGTCAGTGAAATTTACACAGACTCTCCACTATTCGTTGCTTTTCTTCACGACTACTGGATTTGACAGCCACTTGGGGAATTGAACTTCCTTTGTGGATTGCGCTTCCAGTAGTTTCCCCGCTTCCTCTTAAATACCGTTGGCCTTACGGGCACAGTTCGTTGCACTTTTTGAATTACTTTTGTTTGTAATGGATCCACGTGGAGATTGTGACACATCACTTCTGTACTTATTCCAGGCATGTCATACGGTCGCCAACTAGATATGTCTTGGTTGCTTTTGAGGAAAGCAACCAACTCTCTCTTCTATTATTTCGTGAGTGAATTGTCGATTAAGAACTTCTTTTCAGGTTGGTTGTCATTAAATATTGCCTTTGGAAGAGGTTGCATGACACGATCGACAAGGTTAATCCTAGTTTTCCACTATTTGGAGGGTATGGAGACTTTCTCTATGAATTTTTCCTTGTTCTTCACCTGCTTAGTTTGGATTGCATCAATGAAACACTTTCTGGCCAAGCCTTGGTTCTGTCAGTATTTCCATAACTCCTTTTTCAGTGATGCATTTTATCTTCTACTAGTAGGTTGATAGTATAACCATCATGATGTGCAACAATCCTCTGCTAAGGATAGCGTTGTATGGGGAGTTAATATTATCCATGAGGAACTCAATAAGCTTAGAGATTCCTCCCGCCCTGACAGGGAGAACTACCTTTTTCAGGGGCAAAGTCGTCCTTTTTGCAAATCTGATTAGAGGAACAAAGGCTTCCTGCAGGTCTTCTATACGCAGGTTCAACTGATTGAACATCTTGAGGTATATCACTTCTGGGGAACTCTCTTAATCCACTAACAATTTATCCACATCACAATTAGCAACTTTGAGAGTGATGATAAGGGCGTCATGATGGGAAGTCCTTACTCTGACCAAATCGTCGTCGGTGAAAACGATGTGCCTTGTATAATCAACATCTTCAGCGTTTCCTCGTAATGGACTTGGACGGATCGATCTGAAATGCTTCCACGATCGCTGTGAGCTTCTTAACTTCCATCCTGAGGGCGTTCCCCTTGATTTGGTTTACGTTTGATGCACCATGAATCACCGCGAATTCCTGAACCAAACATTTGTTTAAGATGTTATCTTGTCCTGGGATTCATGGATTACCGCAAAATTGTGTCCCATATCCTCGTCCAGGACATTGTCTGGTCTTTAGTCCAGGCAGCGCTCCACCTTCTTTCTCTCTAAAAAGTCAGTTATGTGCCCAACTTAAACCAATTTCTCAAGATGGGACTTGAGTGTTTTGCAATTTTTATTCTTGTGACCGTGATCTTTATGGTATGCACATTTCAGTCTTCAGACCACTAAACATATTCTCGAGCATTTAAAATATTACCGACCTTTGGTCTCGTAGATCGGTTCAAAAAACATCGTATTAACTGCCTTAAATGATTTTTTGAGATACTTCTTCTCGACTCAATTCAACTTCCCATTTTCTGGGCCTTTTTCTTCATCGTCAGAAGTGAATCTATCAGCTAGGGATGGGTGCGGCTAGTAAATGAATTTGGCCATGAAGGATTCAACTAGTTACTTGAAGGAGGCTATCGATCGTGGGGCAACTCCACTCGGCAATGTCTCGAAGATTGGAGGGGAATATTTGACAAATTAATCATTCGTTAGTGTTCTAAAGCGTTATCGCCTGGCGATATTGCCTAACGTGATTGGTGGGATCAGTCTTTCTGTCATAAATCTTGAATATTGGGGGAGCAAACTTCTTGGGAGACTCAAACTCTTTTATTGAACGATTTTTTAATAATTTCATCTGGAAGACGAGTGCTCTTCTGGCGAGCTCCTTGGTAATGTAAGCCTCTTGATTGGCTGGGTGTCTCTCTACCTCCCTTCTGATAAAGTCACAGAGCTCTCTGTCTCTTCGTCGATCATCAGGACATGGTCTCTCTTTAGGTGAACTTCGGCGAGGAGAACATTCCTTCTGTCACTGAGTTCAATTTTCTCGGTTGCGATCTCTGCTCGCCTGAGGGCTAAGAGTTTGTGAGCGGAAGTCACGCTTGCGCTTCTCTTTGTGGTAGTACTCACCATTCTCGGATCTAGCCTTATGAGAGGGAGGGGTTAGTTTGTGATCCTCCTAGTCATCGTGATCGCCATGGTCAAGGGGATAACCTTCCGAGTCTCCATAATTATGTTGTTGATGACCGCCCTAGTCGTTGATATTCATATGATCTTTGTTGGGTCAGTGAGACATCCTAGGAATTTAGCTAGTGGCAAAGAACTCACATCCTCTCCCACATACAATACCAATTGTAGGTGGTAATTTAGCTAGTGGCAAAGAACTCACATCCACGGGCATACGGTCTGACATGCGTCGAAGCTTCATGGGCGTTGTCGAGTTCCCCAATCAGATGTTTGGATGTGAACTATACCTCGCTAGGAGCCAAACGGGCGTATGGCCTTGCCATTAGACCTCTCTTCCCATTTGACTATGAATGTTTTCCACTATATCTGATAGAGCTATGCCACCAACCCAAACTTCCTTCCAAGCACTAGAGTTCCGTGGAAACCAGGAAAATATTCTGTGAGAATGTGATAAGGGGATGCGAACTAGATTATTTTAAGGATAATGAGGTTCGTGCTGAGTCAGAAATGCTGATTTTGATTAATAAACTCTAGGAAATTTGAAAAAAGGTATTATGGGGATAAAAGGGGAATATGTCATCTTGTATCGTGTTCGGGACCTTGTTAAGTATTTCAATCTTGAAATGTTAGTTCTGTGATTGAGTTAATATTTTATGTCAAAAAATTTCATCCCTTGAATTTTCTCTCCTGGATTAAAATAATAGATCCACACTGTAATTGGAAACAATAAAATTACCTTTTGCTCTCCTGAGCCTAGGATAATCTGCACAAATTTGGTTGAGTAATATCTACTTTGGGTTTGGTTTATAAGGCCCTTTTGTGATCATATAAACCCCCTTTGTACTTTTTTTCATGGTATTTGGGCTTATATATTTTATTTGATGTTTAAAAAAAATTTGTTCATAATGATTTTATCCTATCTTTTGTTTGATGTTTGGTGTTGGATTCGATCAAATTTAAAGTGAAATAAGTTGTCTCAAATAAGTCTCATATTTTATTCGTAGATGGCACTTAGCTTTGCCCACCATTAATTTTGTTGATAAGTAAGTTTGGTATATTAAATGAGCCCGCTTAAAGGAGTGGAAACCTATATACAAGAAATATACAAAGACTTTATAAAACACGAGAACAAAAAAATGGAGGGAGAGGAGCACAATCCTCCCAAATTCCTCTCAACACTGATTCCCACCTCAAAATAAGAACAATTAGTTTCTCCATCCCCAGCTCCTCCGAATTAGTTAATAAGCCCTGGACCGAGGAATGCGTCTCCTCCTCGAACCACACATGCAAAGAATTGAAAAGAAAGTAACGAAGTCTTTTTGGCTCAATTTCTTCCCCATCAAAGCACCTCTTTTTCCTCCCAATTCCAAATTGTCAAGAAATGCATAAAGAGGCCATTCGCCACACCGTTCTGGCCACCCTCCCCCCACCTCATAACCCCAAGCTGCCATCTCCCCAGTTACTGACTCTGCACACCTAATTCACCCTTAATATTGAATAGATGATCTCCCATAGTACCGTAACCACACAATAGTGTAACAATAAGTGATTATCCATTTCCTCGGCCTTTTTACACATCAAACACCTACTTAGCAATAGCCTCTCTCTTATTCAGGAAAAATTGACCGTCTCACCGCTGTTTAAGCAAAAAAGGCATCTTTTGGAGGGGCAAGCATATACCAAATACTTTTCCAATAAAAGCCAATCCCGTCACTATCCATGAAGACCTCATAATACGATTTCACCGAATAAACCTCTCATTGTTGCCCCTCCACCACACACAATCCTTATCCCTAAGGTAAAACCCCTCCCCTCAACCACTTAAACAACTCCTCAACCTCTTCTAACCCCCAATCTCTCAGTCTCCTTTTAAACCTAGGATTCCATCCTCTCTTATCCCCATCCTTCCAAATATGCCCTGCCCCTGAGCCTTCCCTCTCGTTTGCAATGTGGAATAACCTAGGAAACAAATCCTTTAGAGATTGACCCGCCCCACACATCCCTCCAGAATCTAACCCTCTACTCGCTCACCACTCTCAAGGAGGTATCCCCAGGGAACTCTCCCCCCAATATGCTTCCACAACTCGACTCCTTGAGGCATCCGCCTTTCCCCGAAACCCTACCCATTGTGACCCAACCCAAACCTGCCGACACCACCACCACCTTTCTCCAAAGTTTGTCTGCCTCAAACGAAAACTTCTACAACCACTTAGCTAAAAGAGCTTTATTAAAAGTGGCTAAATTTCTTACACCCGCTCCTCCCCCCTCACCGTCCCACCTCACCAGACTATTTTTAAACCTATCTTCACTTCCATGCCACAAGGAATTCCTCATTAATCTACCTAGCTTTCGACGGAGAAAGACCGATAACGAAAGAATGGGCAGGTAATAAGTGGGTAAACTAGAAAGGGTATTACTCTTTATTAAGTCAATATGCCTCCCTTGGATAAATACCCCCTTTTCCACCCCTCGAGCCTTTTCTCCACCCTTTCAATGACTGGGTCCCAATGGCTTTGGGTTTGTAAGAAGCACCTAACGGAAGTCCCAAGTAGGTAGACGAAAGAGAACCCACTTTACATCCAATCACCTCTGTTAAATCAGTGACCCCCTCTACCCTCTATACCGAAATCATCTCACACTTACCCACATTTATATGCAATCCCGGCATTGCCTCAAAACACATCAGAATGAACTTGAGACTTATCACTTGTGTCTCCTTGACTCCACAAAAAATAGTAATATTGACGTGAATGAGCGTCAAATGGAAAGTAAGAAGAAGATTTAACTCTTTTCTCAACTCTCTCTTAAAATCTCAAAATGATAGAATGCCTCAAATGAGGCTGCAGGAGGAGTATTTATTGGGGGAAGAAGAGGGTTCTAATTGGGCTACAAGAAAAGGACCTAATTACAATTATGTTCTTATTAGCCTTAAATACTTCCACCTATATGTAACACCCCGTATTTTTTATAATTAATTTAATTAATTAATTTTGGAAATCGGAGAAAAATGAAATTTTGGATTTTTATAAATTTTATAATTTAAAATGTTGGTTTTTATATTTGAAAAATAAATTTTCAAACGGAATTGGAATCAGAATTAAAATGGAGTTTTAATTGAATTTTTATATTATAGAAGAGTCCTCAAAACATAAAACTCTCTAAGAGTCCTCGGAGCATAAAACTCTCTAGAAAAAAATATTTAAAAATATTGAACGGTCCGATCGAGCTGAAATTGTTTTTATAGCTTCCTCTCGTCTTTAGCTAATTCTTTGTAAATTTCATCTAATTCCAACGGTCCGATCGTTCGAAATAAAATTTTTAGTGTTTGTATCTTATCAGAGTTCTATTAGGATTAGGTTTCTTAATGACTATATAATGACTCTAATTTATGGGGGGACTTCTCATAATCACTTTTCTCAAGTTTTTCACCAGAAAACACTTCTAAAAATATTTCCTCTCAACCATAATCAGCAACCTCCAACATAATCAAGGTTTTGCCACCAGATTTGAAGGCTTATTTGGGGTTTAATAAAGTTTGTTCCAGAACACTCTTGCTAATTTTTCGCAAGAAATCTAGATTTCTAATTAGATTTTCAACACGATCTTTACAGGCATGAATACTCTATTCTTTTCATTTAGTATTATGCATTTTAAGTGTCGCCTAAACACTTAATTAGATATTTTCTTAAAAATAATTAGTAACTTAATTAGAAAAAGTGGATACTAATTATGGGGTTGTTTTTATAAAATCTTTTAATCTGAATAATATTCATAACCCTTTGGGTACGTAGGATTCATGAGTGATTTTGGGTTTTATTGGTGTAGGTTGCATGTAGAAAAATCCTAGCTTTAAAATAATTGACTTTTGGGTGCGTATAACTCATGTAAATCATTGTAGAGATAATAAAATTTGGGTTTTGATGTATATATGATGAAAACTTGGTATATTTAATTTAAAAATAATTAAATGAGATTAGTTGGGTATTTTTGACGTTGTGATAATTTAATTAAAGGTTTAATTGAATTGGACTGTCATACGTAGTTTTATACATTGATTAATTATGCTTGTTTGTGTGACTTTTTGGTATTATTATATTGCCTTTGTGACGACGAGTTGTTGGGTAATTTTATTCTCCCTATACTTTAGGATGCCTTCTACGTATGGGACTAGTGAGGGTAGATTATTGCGTTTTTATCATCTTGAGGGTGGGCTGATTTTTATTACTTTATCGTCGTTACGCTAGTCTAAGTACGAGACTAAGTTCAGATTTATGTTATAAAATCCTCCTATACATAGGTTAGGACGTATTGCTAACTTGGGGACCCTTAGGTATGGGACTAAGGGGTATTTTGAGGATCTCACATCGATTAAAAGGGTGGGGTGATTATAAATTGAGAATTAATGCCTAAGATAAAAACGGGTATTAAAATTTATAGCGACATAATGTGTCGGGGCCGACAGTTTAAACGGGCCAGAGGGAAATTTATGTCGTGTCGTGTGTGGAACCTTGTCATGTGTCGGGGCCGACAGTTTAAACGGGTCAGAGGGCGATTGACAAGGGGAAGTGTGACACTTTAATACAAAGTGAGAACTATAATAAAAGTTGGTTAATTTAATTAAATTAACATCGTGGGACTTGGGAATTTAAAACTATATTGTGTGCCTTTATAAATGGGATTTCTGTGGATAGTTAGTGATTTATAATTATCGCGTTTAACTATCCCGTTTATTTTAAAATATTATATTGTGATATTTATTGCGTATAATGCTGCTGTCTGGATTCAAGGATCCTATTTGAGGGGAGTAGTGTGTATTCTTGCTCAGGGCTTTGGCTCTGACCCATGCGTTGACTAATCTTTTTCAGGATTAGAATTGGAGAAGCTGCATAAGTTTATCGGAGTTATCATTTGAAGGTGTAGCTGGAGTTATTCTTTTATGGAATAGTTTAGTTAGACTTTCATTTTCAGTATTATTTAATTATGAGACTTCTTTTGAGTTTTGTTGGGTCATTCGGTTCCAAAGTTGTTTAGAGAATTTATTTTGGGATTATTTCATATTTTAATTAATCATTATTAGAGAATGGATTTTTGGAGTTAGCATGTTATGGATCTTTTATCGCTTAGTTGTTTATGAGCATTTGAGTTTGATTCAAGTATGTATCTTATGGACTGGTTTATTTATGTCTCATATCGGTCTCATGCTAAGAATGGTAATTACTTACTCACGCCCGGCATAGTTTTGGTGGCGGCCGATTCCAGAATTAGGCGGGGTGTGACACTATAATATTAAGCAAAACAACTAATAACAGAAAGTACATCAAAATAGAAAATAATCAAAACTCCACTATATACTAAAAATATTAAAAATACTAAAAATAGCTTTTAAGCCTCATCCTTCACATCATTCTCCCCTCCATGAAAAAGAGTTTATCCTCAAACTCATAGGGGAATGCCATTGGTGTCACCCTCCAGAATGGTGATGAGAACATGCTGTGGTGCAGTATCATCAGTCTCCTCGAGATACTCTGGGCCTCCAAAAGCGAGTAAGGCACGACGATGTGGCAAGGAACAATCCGAAGCCCCGTGGCTTACTACTCCACAATTGTAACATTTAAATATTACCAGATGTGAAGAGGATGAATGAGTAGTAGTAGTAGTAGTAGTAGTAGTAGTAGTAGTAGTAGTAGTAGTAGTAGTAGTAGTAGTAGTAGTAGTAGTAGTAGTAGTAGTAGTAGTAGTAGTAGTAGTAGTAGTAGTAGTAGTAGTAGTAGCTGGTGCTTCTGTCGTAGTAGTAGAGGTGAGAACACTGGAGGGGGTGCAGAAATAGTACTGCGTGTGCGAGTAGAGAGAGTGGTCTTATGATACGCCTCAATATTTGGGAATACTCCACCGCCTTCGCAAAGGTAGAGATATCACGTAGTGCAAGATCCCGCTGAATATAACCTTGCATCCCATGAATGTAACGACTGATCCTCAGTCTCTCCTAGGCCAGCTCGTGTGCACAAGATTTGAAACCTCTCAGTGTAGTCTCATAGGGATGAATCCTGTCGGAGGCCCTGTACTTGGAGAAATAGATCTCGCTCGTATGTGGCGGGGATGAAGGAATCGATCATCGGTGCTCGTTACTCTGCCCAAGACTGAATAGAAGGTTGTCCCTCAATCAGTCGGCCTTGCTCCAAATCATGCCACTAAGCACTTGCATAGCCTTGGAATTTGGTCGCTGCGACCAAGACACAATGTCAGCCACTCAACCTCATATCAGTGTTCTACTAGGCGTGCCTAGGCTTAAGGCTTGGGAGAAACGCCTCGCCTTAAGCCTTTTACACCTTATTCTTGGTAAAAGGCTTAAGGTGCCCTTTTTTTAAAAAAATAAAAACGCTTTCGTGAAACGATATCGCCTTTTAAAGACTTTTTTTAAAAAAACAAACAAATATCTCATTCAAAACAATCAAAACACAAATGGTATCCCAAACCTCTCTGCCGCTCGTCCAAAAAAACGCTCATTTTTTCTTTCTTTTTTTATTTTTTTCGTAGTATTTAAAAAAGTAGTATTTTAGTTTGCATATATTCAGACATATTTTAAGGTATGTACCATTTTAGTATTTTTAATAGCCTTGTTATAGTTAAAAATGTTAAAATATATTTAAAAAGGCTTAAACGCCTTTTTACGCCTAAGGCCCGCCTAGACTTCTAAGGCTTAAGGCTTGACCTCAACTCCTCGGTCACTTCCCGCGTTTTTTTATTCTTGTCTCTTATACTAAAAAATGCGTTCCATGGTAGAAAGTCAACCAGTCATTAAATCGGGATGGAGATGACCATCAAACATTGGTACATTAACCCGGATACCCCCCTGCATACTCCGAGAAAGCATTCGTAAAGCCATGCGAGTAATGGGATCGCCTCCCTGGAAATCTAGATTAGCCACATCAATTTCATCCTCGCCTAGCGGATGATCCTTAACTGGGGATCAATGGTGCTGCATTCGAGACGGTGGATGAATAGGAACTAGGGCAGGAGGTGGAACGTATGGACGAATCGCAGTCACCGTAGGAGAAGGAGGTGGAACTGCTACAACTGGCTGATGTTGTGGGCATTGTTCCATCAAATGCCCTCTCTGGTAGCATAAAAATCAATACTTATCAGCAATTAACGCAAATGGAGTGTCGTCTGACTCAAAGAGTCAAAAGGTGACTCAAAATCCTGTAACGACTGTGGCCTAGGGGAGGGGGCCTATCCTGCTGGGGGTGACCTAACCAACTCTGAACTTGCTCAAAAGTATCAACAGGAGCGGAGTATGCTGAACGGGCATCCCAGATAGACTGTGGGTGGTGAACATAACCCGTGTGGTGGGGTGGAGGTAAGGAGGTATAAAGTAGGGGCGGGGGCAGAAGCGTGACAAAATTAATGTGTGGGTGGGGGTGAGTATCAATTAAAGTAGGTAGAGTCGGGGAGTGGATGGAAGAAAATCTGGATGGTATGACTTGTGATGTCTCCGGGGTGGTGGCGGGGGTATGTGGAAATATGTAGAAGGTGTGAGTCATAGTGGGAAGCAAGGGGGTGGGGTTTAGGGTTTGTGGAGGTAAAGTGGTGGGTTGGAGGATTCAGGGTGGTGGTAGGTGGGATGGTGGTTTGTGATCAAATAAATTTGGACCAGTTGGTGGTGGAAGAATTTTTTAGGGTTGGAGGTTAAGGTTTGTAAATTGTTTATTAGATTGTAAAATGGAAGGTGAAATCCTAGAATTGGTTTGTCTTGGATTTTGGATGGAAGATTTGTGAAATGGGGTTGGATCTTGGGGTAAAGGGGACAAATTAGGGTACAAGAAGTGGGTCGGGTTGATCGGGGATGGGGGAGGGTTAGTCGCGCCCCTCGGAAGGAGGGAGGCGCCGTCGCGCATTACCGGAAGAGACGGTTAAGAAGGTCGGCCGCCGCCAGGGCTGTTTTTGTGGGTTTCGGGGATCTCGGGGTGGTTTCTGGTGGTGTTTCCAACTTCAATTTCATGTCCGACCACTATTGGAGGGACGGTTTTTTTGGGGGTAGATGGGCGGAATGAGCGGAATTGGAGGCATAAAGATTATGGTTTGGAGCCGAGGTGGGGGCGGAGTGAGGGTGCCTTGTGGATGCATCCGATGGTGGAAGGCATGCATCAAGAGCATCGAATCGGTCCACGAGGTGGTTCGAAATCTCCTCAAGCCACAGGGACAAACCTTTTCTTAGGTTCCATTTGCCGCCGTTTACGATTTTTGTTATACAACAACAGCGGGTGGAGCCAATTAGGCTTTGATACCAATTGATGTAAATGAGCATCAAATGGAAAGTAAGAAGAAGATTGAACTCTCATCTCAACTCGCTCTTAGAATCTAAAACTGATAGAATGCCTTAAATGAGGCTACGAGAGGGGTATTTATGGGGAGAATTAGAAGGTTCTAACTTGAGCTACAATAAAGGGACCTAATTACAAGTATGTCCTTATTAACCTTTAATACTTCCACCTCTAATACTAAGGAAAACAACTAATAAAATAAAGTACATCAAAATAGAGAAAATAACCAAAATGCCACTATGTACTAAAAGTACTAAAAATGGCCTAAAAGCCTCCTCCTTCACATCAAATATCATCTGCGCATAAAAGGTGGGATACTCGAGATGGAGAGCTTCTTCGATCACCCACCTAAAAAATGCATAACCTACTTGCTCTCCACTTCCCTCTACAATAGCCTACTTAGACCTTCCATCACCAGAATAAAAAGGAACGGTGAGAGAGGGTCCCTTGATGAAGACCAGGTGAACTTGGAAAGAAGCCTTTCGGTCACCCATTCACCAACACCGACTTGACCGAGGAAATATAACTCTCCATCCACATATGCCACCATTGCCTAAACTCAATCCTCCCCATCAAATCCAACATATAACGCAAATTTATAAGATCATAAGCCTTTTTGATATCAAGTTCACAATAACCGATACCCAACTCCTCAGTTTCGCCTCCACAACTTCATTCGCTACCAAAGCCACATTCATGATTTGCCTTCCCCCCACAAAAGCATTCGGAGCCTATGATACAATGGGTCTATCACCATCCTTGACCTGACTGACAACACTTCAGCCAATGGCTTATGAATGACTCGAAACAAACTAATTTGCCGAAAGTCCTTCACATTTATTGCCCCTCTTTTTTTCTTGGGAGATTACAGCAACAAAAGAAGCATTCAAGCTTCGCTAAAATATACCTCATAAAACTTCCTCCAACAGGTTAAGATATCATCTTGTACCACAGGCCAACACTCCTGCCACTGAAAATTCATCTGGTCCACGAGCTTTATCCCCACTTCAACGCCAGTACCACTTCCTCCTCCAAAAATTGTCTCTCCAAAACCTCACTACTCTTCCTGGAGATGTCCCCAAACTCCAACCCGTCTAACGTAGGTCTTCAATCCCCCTCTTCCGTGAACAGAGTTGCATAAAAGCCTTTAATCGCCTTCCTAATCTCCGGCTCCTCAGTAACCTCCACCCCATCCACTATGACCTTCCCTATATGATTGAATTTACGGTATTATGAGTAACTTTACTCAAATTAATGGTCAAAGAAAGTCAATTGATGGATTCCGTCTAAATTTGGGGCCATGGTGCAATAGGTTTTTTTGGGGAGTCCAATCCCCAAATGGCCATAATTAACGGATGCTAAAATACAAATAACCCTAATTTTATTTTGCTTTTATTTAAATAATTAAACCTTTTCCTAAATATACAATATAGAGTGGGGTAGGGGCGGAAGCACGAAAAATCTTTAAAAATTAACTCAATTAACTGTAAAAACCTTAATCATGCAAAAGATAGTTGAATTATAGCTATACACTGCATAATTGGTACGCTACAATTAGTAAATGGTAACATGCTAATCAAGTAGGCCCCTGAAAATATGTTACAAAAGCAATAGATATTCCAATTACAAATAAATTAATATAGGTATTTCCTCAATGGGAACAAATCAATATTAAATAGTTAGATTGATTTTTTAACCACACTCGCTGACTAAAATATCTAGAAAATAACTACTGCCCATATGCCTATGTTTAGTTCCTTTGAAGTAAGGTGCAACTTATCTAATTACTTGTTATAGCATATACTTGTGGATTGTAATATACGTTTTATCGAATATGAGGTCTAACAATATAATGTTATAATTCCATATAGAGTAGTAAAGAGACATAAACGTGATAACATGCAATTCTCAGGTAAGTGAGATTTTGTGATCAGAATTTTGGCCTAATTGGAAACTAAAATTGAGGAGGGAAGAAGATACTTAGAATTTGAAAGATTTCGATGTAGCACAATCAACTACTTGGCTCTTAATTTCTTACACTTATTAAAACCCTAGATTGGATAAGATATCAATATCTCCTCTGATGCTTAATGTTAATCCATATGACCAACAGTTCTCGAATTTGTGAAGGAAACCATTATGTTTGTGAATGACTCCTAGATGCTATTTGCTTCAATCATTTATCTCTTTTTGACGTTCTCTCTTTGAAGAAAGAAACTACACTAATTAATAACTAAAATCTCATTAAAACTTAGTAATATAATTCATTCTAGTCTGCCCTCAATAATGACGCTTACAAATATTTATAGGCTAAGAATTCAACTAAGGGATAACTAATACTGGAATAAAGGTATAAATACAAAGTACTAAAGACAAAAGCTAAAAGATAATTACTAAAAACATCGTGACTAATAAATAAAAATCTAAATTATTAAATAACACAATCTTAAATGAATCTTCCTCAAATACTTTCTCGTTCCCCATCACCTAGATTTTCGTATAATACCTACTCTACTACCATGTGCTTATCATCGCTTCGTCTTGGAAGAACGAAAGGGTAATACATGCGATAGGCTATAGTTCTCTTCATTTTCATAGATGTGCCAATGTAATTCTACATTTTTGGCTATTAATGTTATAGGTCTTGAGGAATATACACATGTAATTCCAATATATATATATATATAAGTTACTATACATATACAATACATTTGATGTAGGAGTAGTATATGTTTACAATAAACAGGTGTAAGAGATGCAACAACACTTCTTTTCTTTCTACAAATATAATTTAAAATTAAAACAATACAAAAATATTTCATTGTAAAATAACTAAATAACATTTACTGCACAAAGCAGATAACTCTAAACAACAAAAGGAAGATACCTCTCCAAAGTGTCATGGTTAATTTTAGCCTAAAGCCCAAAGACATAATCAAAACAGAGACAGACCCCCCTTGTCAAGTTTTGAGGAAGTTTGAGTTCTTTAATTTTGCTAGGTGAGAAGATAAAAATCTTTGTGGTGCATTTCTGAACCCAGGACATGGTCCAAGCACCTGAGGATGTCACAATGTTCGCTATTCTTGAAACCCTTGGGTTTCCCAACAAAGTCAACGAGACGCTCGCTTTCCTTGAAGAATTGGCGTAATTAAGCTCTGTTTCTTACTCTTCCTCAAATAATTTTTATTTCTCACCCAAATTGTTCTACATCTCCTCCTTTGTATTCCGCAATTGTGTCTTGAGTTCTCGTCTCAAGTTCGAATCACAAAGAATTTGTTTTTTTCATCCATCACTGACTTATCATGCTCCATGTTGGCTACAAATGGATCTTTAGCCAGTTTTAGGGCTAACAACTCCCTCTATACATGACCATATGTTTCCAACTTCTTGTTGTTTAATGTCTCCTCTTCAGATTTCTTAAGTTGTCCAAATTTTTCTTCCAGGATGTTAAGTAGTTGAAATCTTTCGTAATCTCGGCTTTTTTCTTGTCCACGTCTTCTCACCCACTTCCTCAAACTTCTCTCTATCCTACTTCAAATACTCACCTTCCTACAATAGAAGCACCATTGGAAATCGATGTAATGTTGAACTTTTCCATATCACATGCTTTGGTATAGTAACTTCATTTTATGCATTATTCTCCATTTTCCCTTTCATTTTCTAAGCCATCTATCTTTTCCATAGAGATATTTTAATCCCATTAATAATCTCCTCGGCATCAAACTTCTATTAACTTTGTTATTGATTGTTTACTATCAAGATTGTGTAGCAAGTTAATCAATTCTCCAAGTAATTACATTTCTCAAGTTTCTATTGGTGAGACTACTTCGATAGATGATCCGTATCCACTGACAAAGTGAGTAAAAGTTGGCATTTGTGGACAGAAGAGTACTTTTTTTGTTTGTGACAAAAATAATTATTTTGAAAATTCAAATCCTGTCATAAGGCACACACGCACTCACATATATATAATCGTTTTACTTTAATTTGGTTAAGATAGATAATATTATCTTTATTTGCATCTTCTGTAACTAATCGATTTGAATCATTGAATTTTGTAACATAAAAAATAGGAAAAAATAGAATGAACATCCTTGAGATTAGTATACAACTCTTGATGAGAAACACTCCATCAGGATTACTCTCTTAGGGTGTTTTGGTGTGCTACTCGTTGTTTGATAATAGTATGTACTATTATTGAAAGTTATTTTATTGAATCTTATTATAGATTTGTTATTTTACTGAATCTTATTTATCGATTTGTTCTTTGAGAAACCTATGTGCTTTGATGAACAAACAAGGGTTAAAAAATAACTGCTCACTTTCACGAATGTACCAGTCTGGAAATTTTGTATGGCATTTCTCTATAATTATATAGCAGTGGGATTGGGGTTGCTATTAAAAAGAGAAAGAATATATCAAATATGGTAGTATTATATTTGATATATTCTGCAATTTGCAATTGGTAATTTACATCTCCTGTCGGCTTGTGCGAATGCGTCTGGTAGGCTTGACATTATACTTTTGGAACCATTACATTCAGCAAAAATGTTTACAGCACGATGTGCAAAAAAGGGCTTTCCGTTATAGTTAGTTTTTCTTCTAGGTGAGTGTTGAATGCATGTTTGTACCTGGCAGCGATTCGAGCGGGGTTTGAATTGTCTTTTAATGGTTCCCACGCTACAAGTGGATAAATCATTCATTTAGTTGTTTGGCTTGTTGGGGTTAGGATTCGTATGCTTCACTCCTGAAGTCTCCTAAACACACACAGTAATACTTGTTGATTCCTTCTTATGTTTCCTGCTTTTGTTGCTTTTTCAGAATTTAATTCGGGCGTTTGTTGTTGTTGCCTTTATATTATGAGTTGACTTATTTTTTATTTGATCATGTTTATATTGAGCCTTAGATATCATAACACATCAATCTATTAATAACTCATTTCCGGGCACCTATTCTCTTTACCTCCAGACTAAATGGATTGCAGACCTCAAGAAGTTACTATTTTTTTACCATGATGATGAAGAGAGTGGATGAAGAAAGCAAGCTTTATATCCATGAAGAAAACTAACAAATATCTCTCTAATAATGGCCCCAATTCTTAATGATATTTTTTTAATTTTTTAATTAATTTATTTATTTCAGTTTCCCTAGTAGCTTATGATACAACATTTCATTTTGGCTATGGTCCACTGTGAAAGGACATTATGGATTCGAGTACTCTTGGAATATGATTTGGTAGGTCGTATTTATGTAAGCAAATCACTCTTCAAATATTTACCAATTTATCTATTTCTGTTACTTCAATTGTTGCGTGCCAATCTTTATTTTTTAAGTATTTTATTGTTCCCCTTTAATACGGGGAAGTTTTTCTTGATTACTTGGACGGAAAATGTAGGTTGCATTTTGTCAGCTAAATTGTTACATTGTACTTTTTTTCTCGTAATATATGAATTCATTATGAACATATGCAAAGTTATTACGTGGTGGTTTTGATAGAGTTGAAATCAGATTTTTTATGCATAAATATAGTGGGGTTAGATTATGGTGTAAATTATTTCATCTATAATTGATGCATGATGTGTAGTAGTCATTGGTAATGTTGCTCAACAGATACACCATATGTAAAAGGATAATGCTATGGAGGGACACATTTTGAGGGCACATTTGGAGACACGGGGCACCTGCCATTGGTGGACACTTGAGTATACCAATGACACAGAGATACGTGTTCTAAGGCCCCTAATTGTGACTTATGTAAAATTTCAATATGTCCTCGGCTTGGTGCATATATATATAGCATTGGGATTGGGATGCTACTAAAAAGAGAGGATATGAACGGACAACTAAAAATGCTATTCTTATTTAGTTGAGTGTGAAAGTTCAATCTTGCTTTACTTTCGTGGATTTGAATATCTGGTTTCAGTGTATAATTTTTTAGTTCCTCTAATGCCGTAATATTAGGGGTGGCAAAATGACAAACGGTACGCTACTACATTGTTCTAAAAGGCTCGCCCGACGGACCAAAAAATCACCGGTATTTGTAAAAGACAATTAAAAAATGCGCATTTAAATAGTCAATTTGATTTTAACAACAAATTCTCTCATCAACTACGTTTGGAATCTCACCCCTCCCCGTGAAAATAAAAACTCTTTTAAAAAATCTAACCTTATGCGAGTCTCTCTTTTTTCTCTCTCTAGTTGATCTTTATGAGGTATATAACCCTTCCCTTCTCTCTCTTTTTTTTGGCAAAAAATGTTAAAACCTATTTTCTTAAGAAAACCTAACCCTTTTTTTTGTCAGAAAATATGTTTTATACCCCTATGATTTTTTCTTATAATATATCTAAAATATGTATAGTATGTTTAAAATATGTTTAATGTGTTAAAGGGTTAATTGTATATTTAACCTTAGTGTTTGGGGCGATTTTGAAATCTGGATCAGTTCATTCAATTTTTGCAATGTTAACTCTAACATTTTAACGTTATACAATTTTAACCCTCCATCAAGCCTCCATTAGGAGACTTGACGGAGATGGTAATGGGTCCTCTTATGTGGCATTTTAGCCAATAAAAGGGTGCCATGTTGCAAAAGGTTAAAAAATCTTTTTTTGTTATAAAATACTATATTTTTTTAAAACTGTATGTTTAGTTTTATTTAAAAATATATTGTATTTTTAAATAACTATATTTTATATAAAAATAATGTCTTTTAAAATTGTATTTTTTTTTTATAAAATAATAAGTTAAATTGTATTTTTTTTTAAACACAATTTTTTTAAATAAAAATTATATTTTTAAAAAGTTAGTTTTTTATATAAAAATACATTAAAAAGTAATGTTTATAAACATTTGTAAAAATATAGTTTAAAGAAGTATACTTCATGACAAATTTCTGTTCAATTTTTCTTAAAAAAATAACTGTTAAGTTTTTTTTTAATAAAATTAGCCTCCACTTTTTTTTGATAAAAAGGATGTCCATTTTTTAAATAAATAAGGAAAGATGTTTTCTTATTAACGTGCATTTTAATTTAAAAAAAATATTTTTTTTTATAAATTACCAACTTTTTACGATTTTTATTTTTTTCACAATATTAAAATTTTTAGTTTCCCAGAATATTAGCATATTTTATATTCTAAATATTATGTTTTTTTTTATTTCTAGAATATTGCATTTTTTTATCTTTTAGAAATTTATGATTTAAAAAAAATACTCTAGGTGTAATTATCCCACAATGAGTGATCCCAAACAATTAAAACCAAACAGAATGAAACAAGTTACACGATCGCACGACATAGGTCTTTATGTGGATCTGCAATGACCTACATCCATGGGGTACTTCTCCTTTCTTATTACTCTTTTTTCTGACAAAAAGAATTACATGCCCCATTTTCATGGTTTAAGGGTTACATTTATAGGGAAAAAAGAGATGGTGTCGTGGAAGGTTCTGAAATTTGTTGTTGAAGTCGCCTATAGTTATATTCTCTCGAGATCCTCGCGAGTGGAATTCACCTTCGTTATTATCTTGAGTTGCGATCCTTTATCCAATCGTGGCATATTGATATTTATCCAATCCGAGTTATTCAGACTATTCGGATAATTCTCCCACAATTTCCCTCGAAGTTTTGCAGCTTGAATGGGGCAGAGTGCTTGAGAAGTAAGTTGGTCGGCCGAGATGATTGATTGCAGCTTTAGATGGTGTTTTCATACTCTTGGAAAAACTTCTTGAAGTAAGGCTTTGGTCTATTTTTCTTTTTAGGCCCTCGAATGGCGTGCTTGCAATTTCTCATGTTAATTAGGGGCACGCTGGTAAAAATCCCTCTTAAAAATCGAAGCGCCTTTGCTAATTACGACACCGAGTTCTGTTTTATATGATGAGATGCCTCAAAATTTGAACCAAGCTATCAAAAGTTTCCAACCACCATTTAGCTCAATCTCTTCAACTATTCAAAGCCCTAGAGGTTCCTGTAAATTTGTTTACTTGTATGTTTCGCTCTTTTTCGCATCTTCAACTTTTCATGCAACCATCCCCTAAATTTCTTTATTTTTGTATCTTTTTCCTTCTGTATTTGAGGAAAATGATTTATACTGTGAATAATAGAACATTAGAGGAATTATGGGGTAAATACTCCATTCTTAATTGGGTGACTATAGAGTGTGCTAATATTACGGCTAAAATTTTATAACGATAAAGGTGGCCATTGGATTCATTTGATCTCGATGGTTGGGGGTATAACATCCCCCCCCCCCCCCCCCAAACCAACTCTTTTTATAATTTTGTGAAATCTTCCATATGGTTCCTTCTTAGTGTTATCCAAACACATGGAGGATCGTGAATGGTATCCATAGAATAAATGAGTCGTATAAAACTCAAATAGGGATTCCAGAAATCAGATATTCCTATTTGTGGTAAAAAACGAATGACAACGTCTTTTATTTAAATGCAAGAAAAATTGATATGGTTTTAGTAATTAATCTTCCCAATTCCAACAAGGGATATTGGGGTCAAGAATTGATTCCCAGATATTTTTATTATCTACCTATTCCTGAAGGTGGTGAACCATACAGGGTGTTTTTGTGCCCTTCCCGGGGAGGTGAATAGGTTGATGATATGTTTTCTTCAAATTATGTTGTTGCTCGTTGATGGTTGGATGAAATAAATACTAACATTTGTTTTCTTTGTTCAGTCGAGTTAAAGTAAAATGATCCTTCTTGTTTTAATGGAGAGGATCTTATCAAAGTTTGAAAGCTAAGGAGGCCTTTAGTTCTAGTAGCAGAGCAGCCTAGGTCGGAATCCTTTCTTTTTGAGTATACCAAATCCACATCCATATTCATAATTAGTCATGTGGATTCCATCCGTGAGATATAAGTATAATCAACAAGTAAGGGATCTTCTAGAGCCTCCACCTTGTCGTCTTTTGAGACACTGAACGTGAATACTATTCCTCCTGTTGAGGAAGGCGAGATGGGTCTGGGAAAGAGGAACCTTACTCTTATGGATTATTTCGACATTCCTACCTCCCCAAAAGCAAAGGTTTCCAAAAATAAGGAGGTTGGAGGTACCTTAGAGCACATTACTCTTATTGATTCTCACGAAAAGTAGAAGGCTACGAAGAATAAAGCAATTCCTTCCTATTCTGTTTTGTTCCCAACAAGAGCGCGGATGCCCCTAATATGGGGAAGGGCCACCCAACCATCTCGGTGGACAAGAACCCATCTTTGGTCCTTAGTTTTCCGAGCGGCCATTCTGGCGTTGGACTAGAGTAGGTCGAGATTTCGACCTTTGATAAACTTTCTTCCCATGCCAAACATGCGTTATCTTTGAAAAATTCTATAACTTTTTATTCGCATTCCTCTATAATTTTGGTCACTGCGATGACTTATGGTTGTTTTATCTTTGCAGTTTGTGGCATATTTTGCTACAATGCTCAACAGGGGTGCTAAATAAGTTGTGACTAACAATGACCTAATGAAGGAATTGGACAAGTCTCAAGAATCTTTGGTCGCTGCCAAAAAAGCGTAAAACGATGAGAATAATTTCATCGACTTATATGTATTTTTTTAGGACGAATCTTGACAAGTTAAGGACAGAGCATGACACGCTGAAGAAGGCTAATGATGATCATCCTCATGTCTTGGCAGGGACAAAAGATGATGTCTTTGACTAGGGACACGTGGAATCCTTTCCTCAAGCTAAGAAACATTGACTTTAATTCAAAAGTCGAATTGTAAGAAAGGTTAGGATGCATCCTTGGTCAAGACCAATGTTCCTCTCTAATTCGAGATTTTTGGGGAGAATAATCCATGTTATCCACCAAGGGAGGAAAAAAGAGACACGGTCACAGGCACAGGTCAAGCAAAGGCCGTGGTCGACGAAGATATGGTGGATGCCGATTAATGCAAAGCCACAAAACCCCAAGAGAAGGTGAAAGAAAAAGAGGCTCAAAACTAGTTAGGATTAACCTGGATTCTAAAAATCCTTATATTCTTATGTTTTGAGTGTTTATAAAGGCTTGATCCACTCTTTGATCTAATGAAAAATCCTTAATGTTTGAAATTGTCTTTTTTATGCATGCATGTTTTTCCTTTTTATTCTCGTAGCTTGAAAATAGAACTGTAGGGGTTCACCCTTTCCAGAGACTGATGAACTGGATCTAGTACTTGGATGGGATGCTGGTAGCCAGACGTGTGGAGTTTTACTCCCTGTTCAGCAAGCTCTTCAAAAAATGATAAGTGCCTTTGATGACCAATATCGTTTATTCGTTGGTTTGAAGATCGATGTTAGGGATGCCAATGATATTGCATAACTGTTGTAGAATGATAATATTTATCTAAGGGAGAAGCTCGACAAAAATGAAGAGAACTCAAAGAGATATGGTGCGATCAAGTTGGGCCTTTATTGTGATATAATGAAGTTAAATTATCTCTTTACAAAGGGTCCTCACACAGTTTGGGTCGATGTTTATGATGATGGATGGGTGGATACCCCCTTAAGCTGGATGAAGCCAAGCAAGTGTCAGATAAGCATGGTTAACTGAATGCTCTAGCTGTTATGAAATTATTCAAAGATTCCGAGCTTTGGTATTGGTACCAAGTGAAGTGTCCTACTTACAATCACTATAGAGGGGTGAGGTGGAATTCATCCTAGAGATAAATTTCACTACATACCTCTATATTTAGATATTTACTAAAAATGCGAATACTTTCTATAGAGGAGTGTAGAGAAATTTATCACACAAGGTTTAAAAATTAATTTGGAGATCCCCTTCAATGGCACCAAGTCTTGAATTTATAGGGTGGACATGGAGAAAGGGTAAATTGGGTATGCGTTTAGAGTGAGCATGATAATTGGGTGTGTATGAGGATATTTTAGGTGACACATACAAGTGCGTGTGTGTTGAGTGAGGTGATAAAATCTGACTTAGTATGAGGGGCAATATAGGAAATAAGGGGACAAAAGTTAATTGGGGGTAATATGGGAAATGGGTAAGTTGGTTTAAACACATGTGAGTCTAATGTTTAGTTTGTTTTGGCAGGTGGTAAAATTGTGGCTTGGACTAAGAACAAATGGGAGATGAGTTTTGTTGGCTAATGGGTAAAATGGGTTGAAGGATATGGGTTTGAGAGTGGGTATAGCAGGAGGTGGGTTAGGGGTGAAATGGGTTGAGCTCGGGTTACATGGATTCGAAGGTGCGAAGTGGGTACAAGGATGTGGGGGAGGTCGGTCATGGAAGGAGACAGGTTCGACCAGGTCCGGGTTTCATGGGTTGCAATGGGTTTGTGGTAGAAGCAGGAGGCGTCTTGGGTTAGGTCACTGGGTTGAGAGGTGGTTGCGGTTTAGGTAACCGGGTTTGGATAGAGATGGGTTGGACATGGGGGAAGTGGGTTTGTAATGTTGGTGAGAGAGAGAGGTGGTATGTGTTTGGTTGATGGGTAATGATGGTGAGGAGTGGTGTTTGGTTATGGAGTAGGAGAGAGGGAAGTGTTAAATGGTTGAGGAGGTGGGTATTGTGGTAATGGTGGAGGTTAAGGAAGAGTAAGATGGTGAAGAGTATGGGTGTTGGAAGGTTGAAGATGGGGTTGGGGATGATTGGGTGTGTCAGGGTGTATGGGTTTTAGGGTGTGTATGTGTGTTAAATTTGTACCTAAACTAAAAATAAAAATAAAACTAACTAGCTAAAAAGTATAAAATTAAAAATTAAAATTTACTAAACTAAATATCCTAATCTATAAATAAAAGACACAAATAAAAAAATTGAAACTAAAAAGAAATGAAAATAAAAAGCTATATAAAACCAAAAACTAAAATCCTTAAAAAATATAAAATATAATAAAAATAAAAATAAATGAATTCCTAAAAAAAACTAATCCTAATAAAATAAAGCTAAAAACTAATAAAAATAAAAATAAAATTATACTAAATAAAAAGAAATAGAAAATAAATCCAAAAAATTCTAAATAAATCTAAAATAAAAAATAAAACGACACAAAATAAAAACTAAAAAAATTCTAAAAAGCACAAACTAAACACACAAGGGATCGGGTGAAGGTTTGGGCTAGGTTTAGGATCGATTTTGGTACAGGACAAGGTTCAGGTTAAGGGATTAAGCCACTTTTATCGCGAATTTGCCTTGAATTATCACTTTAAACTCCGCAAACGCTTATTGAGCTACTAAACAAACAAATACTGACATAAGTTCGATTTTACCGAGAATTAGCAATTAAAAACTGCCTATTTGAGGTTTTATTTAAACACTTTTGGGTGCTTATCACTTAGTGCCTAGGGATCCCCCCATAAGCATCTTTGTTTCTTGGGCAATAAATTATACTTTTGTGTTTTTTTCATGATAAAAACATGTAACCTTAAAGTTTTGATTAAGTGTAATTATACTAAGGCATTCATGTCGCCGACCAAGATTTGATCGGACATAATAATGATTCATAAATAGAAAGAATTGGTCTGCCATTTGGAACAATAATGAAGACAATCATGTTAATTAAACTTAAAGTATCTTAGGAAATAGTACCCGCCAGATTAAAATAAATCTAGAAAGGAAAATTGCAAGAAATAAACTTGCTAAAAATAAAAATTCCTCAGATTGGTCGCATTCCAGGCCCTAGGGATCTCCCTGGGCTCTATTATTTCAAAATGGTAGGCTCCTTAGAGATAGTCTCTCATGATTTTGAATGATCCTTACTAGTTGAGACCTAACTTGCCATCTGAATGTTTCTTCGCACTATTGAGCATTTTCATAAGGACGTAGTATCCGAGTTGGGATCTTCTTGGGTTGATGCCTTTGTTGTATTTCTTAGCCAACTGTTATTGGTTGGAAGCTAAATTTACTAAGGCCAGTTCCCTTCATTCAACGTCTAGGTCGAGCTCGGTCCTTATGATTTCCCCATTTAAATCTTGGTCGGTGTTATTTGGGTGCACACACTGAAGGTAGAAACTTGTGAAATATCTCTTATAGAGTTTGTTCTAAGGGGATAGGTAGAATTGAGTGTAACACCCCGTATTTTATAGTATTTAAAATTTAAATTAATTCGATTATTTTTAAATTACACGTGTGACGTAATTTAATTGAATTAATTATTATGTGTTTATTAAAATATCAATCGGGAGAGATAATGATTAATATTTATGTACTATAATTACTAAATGAGTAGTAAAGAATTATTTTATGTCATAGCGAGTGATATTGACGTGACCGTGTTATATCTCAGTCGAGAGTCGCGTATAGACTATAGGAGGTCGAGATAGGAAATTTATGTAGAGTGACTCGAATGGATATTTCGAGGTTACAATTGGTTTTGGATGGATCGAGATAGTCAAAATAGTGTCCGCGGGGGTAATAATTGGGTCCCGAGTCCTTTTTAGACATAACCGGGCACACACGGGGGTATTCGGGTCATTTGGGCTTAGCTCGTTAGCTTAATTTTGGGATTAGGGATATTAGACCTAAGTCTTAGAGTTAAAGGCAACCATAAATCAGATTCTTAACCCTAAAAATAAAGAGAAGGGAGAAGGAAGAAGAGAAGGAAGCATTAGGAACCAAATTCAAAGAGGAATTGGGTGTGCTATTATCAAATCCGTATTCTACAATGCGTAATCAGACCCTACGAACCTAGAAAGGAAAATGATTAACTTTATTCTATTTTAAATTGCAAAAACTCATGTTCATATCATAATAGGTGTAGAAAAATTCATTTTTAGGGGAGTCGTCACATGAAAATGGGTTTTTGATAATTTGGACATTAGATGTAGAATTAATGTTCAATTGATGATGGAATAATGTCATATGTTATTGGAATCTAATTTATAGTTGAAAGGTAGTAATTATTTTTGTTTAATTTGGATTATAGAATCAAAATGAATGAGAGGATTGCATAAAATTGAGAAAACCCAATTCGTGTAATAGGGAATTTCGATGAGAAATCAGTGATATCTAATGGTTTAAATCGTGATTAGAACCTATTTGAAAATGTGATAAACATTGGGTATGCTTGGGTTGAGTTTTGGGAAGAATCCATGGAGTTTTGGATGAACAAAAATGGAGAAAATAACTTGGGGACAAAGCTGACTACCCCCAGCATCGATCGATCGATGAAGCCTAGAATGGGGAAATTCGGCATATATTACCTTGGACTTTAGATTTTATTAGGAATTTTCCAAGTCTCATTTAATTGGTGTAAAATTATGAAGAAACCTATTACCTAGGGTTTATGGGTAAATATATGGTTAATTATTGTAAGGACATAATTTTATAAATGTCCAGGGTAGAATCTAGGAATTTTCTATTTTCATAGTATGTATGTCTGATACCGCTACATTCAGCACGTCAACACGATCATCCACGATGGCCTTGATCCAAATCCATGCATCCACCATCTTCACACGTTCATCATGCTACATGCGACATGCTGCTCAACCATTCCCACTATTCCACTTTGCATTATTGGTAAAATGATTTATTGGAGTTGTTTATATTTGCATAAATATTTGGGAATTTTTTTACAAAATATTTTTCGAAGTTTGATTTGTTTTTATCAACAAACAAAATTTTTTCTAAGTGTAGAAGCGGACTTTTCTCGATCGCCGAGCTCGTTCAAACGACATCGCACTGTCGTTCAAGCGACATGAGGATGTCGCGCGATCTCGTTCGAGCGACACGCGGCTTCGTTCAAGCGACATGCCTATGTCATTCGAGCGACATTGCCACCTTGATTTTTGTATAAATATCTGAGCATTTTCTTCACACTTTTCCAAGTCTTTTTCGCACATGTTTCTGCGGTTTACAGCCCAGGAAATAGACTTCAAGTTTTTAAGGTTTCATACCTTCTTTATTCACAAAATCATTCCTATTTATGTATGTGAATCTTTAAACCTTCAAATGATCATTTTTACTCATCTGAAGTAACTTGTGGAGAAGTCGACTCTTTTCCATTACTGCCCATCTGGAGCCTTGAGGGAAATTTCAGCCGACAACATCAGAACTAACACCTGAGGGTATTTTGTATGTCACTCTTATTTTCAGTATAATCTGTGTAAACCGTTCTTTACAAATTATATTGAAAATAAAAAAAGGTTTTACCCCTTTGGGGGATTTTTCCTCATTTGTGTGTTTGTTTGTGATTGAATGTTCTTGCATGATTATTTTATCTTCAATCACACCTAAATACATGTTTTCGGATTTAATTGAAAAACTGAGTTTAATTAAATAATTTCTTCGTTTGAACAAAAGCGCACTCTCAAATTGGTATCAGAGCCAATTACACAATTATATCGTGTAATTTTTCGCAAAATTTTTCCAAATATACCAATTTTTTGAAAAATTGATTTTTGAAACAGAGCGTGTTCAAAAATGGAGAAATTATATAATAAAATGCCAGTTTTTAACAGGACAAATTATGCTTACTGGAAAGCCCGCATGAAATCTGCTCTAAAAGACATTGATGAAAGAGTTTGGATTTTGGTTTAAAGAGGGTGGACACCTCCCTCCATCACTATAGACAACGTGACTAATTTAAAATTTGTGACTGCATGGGCTGAAGATGAATTTAAATGGTCATCCTTTAACTCTAAGGGTCATAGTGCTATTTATGGATCCATCACACCTGACGAGTTTCGGCGAATAATGACGTGTACCATGTCAAAAGAGGAATGGGATGTTTTACAGCTTACCCATGAAGTAACTAATTCCGTGAAAGAATCAAAATTGCAAAACTTAACAAGTCAATTTGAAACTATCACCATGATTGTGTCTCAATGCTTTGAGGAATTATATGCTAGATTATCTAATATTGTAAACACTAGCTTTAATCTTGGTGAACACATTCCTAATGCTAGAGTTGTTAAAAAGATTCTAAGATCACTGCCTAAGCGTTTTATCCCTAAAGTCACTGTGCTAAATTCTATGGATAATTTAAACAAGCTTAAATTAGAGGAATTGGTTGGAGAATTACAAACCTTTAAATTTACATTTTTCCTAAGTCTGTTAAACCAAAAGATAAATGAATTGCACTTAATGCCCAGGATAGGAAGAGTGAGGGGTCGTCAAGAAAGAGAGTAGAGTCATCTAGAAAAGGGGAGAAAGAAACGTTTGATTTCGAGTGTGACCTTGATTTAGATGATTTGTCCTTGTTTGCAAAAAAATTCAAGAAAATTCTCAATTTCAATAAAAATGGAAATTTTAAAGATAAAAATAATTTTGAGAAAAATAAGTTTGAAAAGAAAAATGAAAAAGATTTTAAAGACCCTCCTAAGAAAGATGGTGAGAGATGCTATGAGTGTGGCGGTAAGGGTCATAGAGCTTTTGAGTGTGCTACTAGGCTTAATAGACTTGCCAAAGAAAAGGGCAAAGTTGTCCTTAATGCTACCCTTAGTGACGACAGTGAGGTCGAGTCGGTGGACTCTGGAGACGAGTCATCGCACGAGTATAACTTCACCACATTCATGTCTAGTCATGTGAGTACCTCTTGTTCTCCTCACGAAGATGAGGATGCTACTTCACATGGACACCTCGACAGTGAAAACAAAGTGAGTGAGGGGTAGGATGCTACAAGTGAGAGCGAGAGTGATCTTCAACGCGCCTACGCTGAGTTATATTCTGAGTCATTTAAAACCAAAAAGAGTAACAAAGCGTCAGTTCTTAGGATCACCGCTTTAGAGAAAGATTTAGGAGAAGCGAGAGAGATAGAGTCCTCCACCTTCACTACCTTGAGAGAAAGAGATTTTGCCTAAGTTGAGAGAGAAAGTCAGATAGAAAGACTATTTGGAGAGAAAGAGAGTTGTTTTAAGAAGGAGAAAGAGAACTTGACTAATCAAGTGGCTAGTCTTACGAGTGAGCTCCATTCCTCTCTGGAGACTTGAAAGAAACTTGAAGCCCTTGTAGCCCAGGTTACTTATGATCTCGAGAGAGCACGGGAAGTCAAGGTTCAAATCGAGGATAGATCTGGAAAGATGGGAAAGATGTTACTCGATCCCACTTTAGGTTTTGGTGATAGGCAGGGAATAGGTTTTGATGGTGCCTCCACGTCCCAAATATCACCTAGACCAGTTCCTAAGTTTACTACTACTCCATACGGCCATCATCAAAAACCACGAAGGAGAGTTCGACCAAGAAAAGCAAACCAAGTTCTGCCTAAGACTGTGTACTTTTGTACCTACTTCAAAAGAAAAGGCCACCTGAGAGAGTATTTCTATAGTTTGGGTCGAACTTCATGTACATATGCTCCACCACATCGTACTGATGATTTTACTAGTCTGAGAGAGCGTGTTGAGTTTCTGGCCGCCACCTCATAGAGTTTGATGGAGGAATTCTGAAGGTTGTCTTTGTCGTCAGTGAATGCTTCCTGCATCCCGGCTAAAACCAACAACAAGGGTAAACAAAAGGTTACCACTTCTTGGGTACCTAAGAAAGATGAAAAGGCCCTTGTTGTTCATGTCGCTCTCAAAGCACATAATACCTCACAGTGGTATTTCGATAGTGAGTGCTCTAGACATATGACCAGTGATGTCTCATTTTTTACCTACCTAGAGGATCATAAGGAAGGTAAAGTCACCTTTGGAGATGGGAGCAAGTCTAGCATTGTAGGAAGAGGTACAGTAGAGTTACCAGGATTTCCTAAGCTAGAGAATGTTTTGTACGTTAAAGGATTGAAAACAAACCTTCTCAGCATTAGCCAGCTGTGCGACGCTGACTTTGCCATAAAGTTTGATCGGGATGCGTGTAATGTCTATAATCAAGCCGTTAAAGTTTTAGTACAAGGGGTGAGAACAGAGGATAATTTCTATAATACTATGCCCATGTCCTCACTTGTCTGTAACAGCGTCACGATCACTCCTATGGATCTGTGGCACCAACGTCTAGGTCACGTGGACTTTAGAGATTTGACACGATTAGCTAAAAAAGACCTAGTACGTGGCTTACCAACACTTGGAAAGCCAACCTACACCTTTTGTGGACCCTATCATAGGAAGTTACATTCCATTACCATCTCCCGTGTGCTTGAGTTGATTCATATGGATCTTATGGGTCCTACTCATACTGAGAGTCTGGGTTGTAAGAGGCATATCCTCGTGATGGTGGATGATTTCTCTAGATATTAGATTGTAGGTTTTCTGAGAGAAAAATTTGATGTTGTAGAGTTTTTAAAGACCAAGTGTCGTGTCCTGCAAAACCAACACGGAGTCACTATTAACAGGACACGTAGTGACAATGGCATGAAATTTAAGGAAGCAAAGATAGATCTTTACTGAGATAGCCTTGGGAATAAAGATGAGTTTTCGGCCGTAAGGACTCCTCGACAAAATGGGATTGTTGAGAGGAAGAATTGGACGATTCAAAAAATGTCTAGATCTATGCTTTTGGGTCGTAAGGTTTCTAGGAGATTTTGGGCAGAGGCGGTGTCTAAAGTGTGCCACACGGTTAATAGGGTTTACCTGCATCCACACACACTTAAGACACCTTATGAATTGTGGATTGGCAAGAAACCCAACCTTGCATATTTTCGTGTCTTTGGGAGTAAATGCTAAATCCTACGGGATAGAGAGCAATTAGGAAAGTTTGACTCCCGGAGCGACGAGGGAATTTTGCTTGGATATTCATCAAACAGTATAGCATAGAGGGTTTTCAACCTGAATAGCTCCAAGGTTATGGAGTCAATAAATGTCACCGTAAAAGATGACGAACCTCTGGTGTTTGTTGATCCTAGCCTTCGGTGTGAGGATGAGGGCTTTTCTGGCAACGATTTACTTATCCCTCACACACACCCTGTGGACCCTACTCCTGTGTTAGGGGACACACCTACTTGGGTTTGCAAGATTCATGACCCTGCCTCTATTGTAGGCGATCCCACTTTAGGGGTCAAGACTCGTGCTCAACTAGAGAACGTTGTTAATAATTTTTGCTACACGTCCACAGTCGAGCCTAAGAATTAAAAAGAAGCACTCAAGGATGAACACTGGATATCTTCTATGCAGGATGAGTTGCTTCAGTTTAAAAAGAACAATGTCTGGGAACTTGTCCCCCGACCTAGTGAGACGAATAATATAGGTACCAGGTGGATTTTCAAGAATAAAATGGATGAAAATGGTACCATAATCATAAACAAGGCTAGGTTGGTCGCTCAAGGCTACACACAGATAAAGGTTGTACATTTTGGGGAGATATTTGCTCCTGTTGCGAGGCTTGAGTCCGTCCGCTAACAACTCGCCATCACATGTCATCTGCGATTCAAGTTATATCAGATGGATGTCAAGAGTGCCTTTCTAAATGGCATTCCACAGGAGTAGGTTTACGTGGAACAACCAAAAGGGTTTGAAGACCCTAAGCACCCGGAGCACATTTACTATCTGAGGAAATCCTTGTATGGTTTGAAGCAAGCACCCCGTGCTTGGTACGAGAGGCTTACTTCCTATCTTTTAGCCCGTGGCTTCAAGAGAGGGGGAGTTGAAATGACGTTGTTCAGCAGGAGAGATGACGGTGCTATTTTGGTTGCCCAGGCCTATGTGGACGACATAGTCTTTGGATCCACATGCTCCCAGCATGCTCACCACTTTGAGGAGGAGATGAAAAGTGAGTTTGAGATGAGCATAGTAGGAGAGCTTACTTTCTTCCTTGGTCTCCAGGTTCATCAGCTAGAGGATGGGATGTTCATCTCCCAATCCAAGTCTGCAAGAAACCTAGTGAAGAAATTTGGTTTAGACTCCGCTAAGCATGCACATACACCTATGAGTACTTCTATCAAGCTTAGTAAGGACACTTCAGGCAAGGACGTAGATAAATCCTTGTATCGAAGTATGATAGGTAGTCTTCTCTACTTGACTGCCAGTCGTTTAAACATAGCCTTTAGTGTTGGAGTCTGTTAGTCTCACTTACTCTCCCTTAAACGTATTATCAAATACGTGAGTGGGACTCTCTCCCATGACATTTGGTACTCCTTTGATACCACTGACCATTTGTCCTCATACTCGGATGCTGACTGGGCTGGGGATGCAGATGGATATAAGAGAACTTCTGGTGGGTGTTTTTACTTCAGTTCTACTCTTGTCTCCTGGCTGAGCAAGAAGAAAAACTCCATTTCTTTGTCCACTGCGGAGGCTGAGTACATCGCTGTCGGGAGTTGTTGCACGCAACTCTTGTGGATGAAGCAAATGTTGGAGGATTATGGGATTTCACAGGACACCATGACCATCTCCTGTGATAATACGAGCGCGATACACATATCTCGTAATCCAGTCCAACATTCGTGCACAAAGCACATCAGGATATGCGAACACTTTATATGTCAGTTAGTTGAGGAGAAAGTCGTATCCCTGAGTTTCGTACCCACTGATCTTCAGTTAGCCGATATTTTCACAAAACATTTAATGCCCTTAGATTCGAGAGTCTTAGGAAGTCTTTAGGGATTTGCACAGTTGACTGAGGGGATGGTACTTGTCTAGGATATGATGCATTTTCATGTTCATATCATATGATTCCTATTGCTAGCTTGTATCATTTGTATTATTATTTTTTTTGGCTTTTATATTTTTTTCGAAAAATCCAAAAAGATTTTTGTATTTCGTTTGCACCTTTTATGGATGAGCATTTAAGATAGCCAAGTCACATCTTCCATATTTTTCACGTGACTGTTTACTAGTGATTTGAGATGCTACATCATTGCATCCATGTGCTTTACATTGTTTAAAGTCTTTGAGATGTGATTAGTGATATCTTTCTACATGTTTGGCTCCTTATCTCCTTTATTTCACGCATGCACGGTTTTATTTTATTATTGTACTTATCTATCACATATTGACTTGAGTGTTTCCATCTCAATTCTGTCTATACAACAAACCATATGCGATAAAACTTGACAAGATTGGAATGCATTTAAAAAACGTTTGGTGAGATTGTGTTTTTTTTTTAAACGGGGAAGGGCTGCGAAAGGTTCTCATTTAACCTTTGCGAATACTAAGCCACCGTTAAATCAGACCTAAAAAATTGAGGAATTTTATTATCCGGGGTCCAAAGAGGTTAAAAGATCCCGAAAAAATTTAAAGGCAATAAAAAGCAATTCATGCTAAATATGGGCCATTAGGTATCACCATCAATTCTCCAATGTTTGAGAATTTAGATCACCTCTATTCAAAATATAAATTTGAGGGAGTTTGGTTGGGGAATTAAAACAGATTTGCACTTCCTTGAAAGTCCTGAAAAAGCATTAAATAGTTTTGGACGTTAAATGTGTGGAAATCACTTTGAGCTTTGATTTGCTGATTTGATTGAGTCAGTGTCTCATATTTCCATATTTTTACACCTAAGGAAGATGTTGAGTTCATTCGTTATGAGTATCCGATATTCATCGTGCACATATGTTATGTTTGTATGCATTGATTTTCCTATCGAATTTGCTCACACCCCTTCATTTTCGCTATCATCGACTTGGTTGTTTTTGTGTTTGTTCATGGTGTGATTATTTGTTGTATATTTTGTGTGAAAATTTTTGAAAAATTCAAAAATAGAACATTTATTACCTTGTGATATATTCCATATTTGTGCTTCTCATATTTGTATATTTGGGGACATCATAAAAAAGGGGGATTATGGGGGAGAATTTTTGTTGATTTATCAATGATTTGCTTAAGCTTAATTGGTCTTTGATTTTTGCATATCATTATATTTCAAATTGTTGCGTGTCACGGCATATCATTATATTTCAAATTATTGTGTGTCATGGGTATCTGCTTTATCTCATGTGTGTAGATACAAAATTGATATTTATTGGATTACACACCCTGATGAGAAAAGCTTTGAGAGGTTCTGAAAAGATGTATATTTGAAAATGTTGAAGTTTGATTGACGACATGTCATTTAGTATTCTCAGTTTGAGGGTTTAATGGGGATATTATCTTATATGTCATTTGAGATTGCATAATTCGGATTTTTTATGTATGTACTGGCATAGACATAGGGGAAGATTTGTAAGGACATAATTTTATAAATGTTCAGGGTAGAATCTAGGAATTTTCTATTTTCACAGTATGTATGTCTGATACCGCTACATTCGGCACGTCAACACGATCATCCGCGACGGACTTGATCCAAATCCATGCATCCACCATCTTCACACGTGCATCATACTACATGCGACGTGCTGCTCAACCGTTCCCACTACTCCACTTTGCATTATTGGTAAAATCATTTATTGGAGTTGTTTATATTTGCATAAATATATAGGAATTTTTTTACAAAATATTTTTCGAAGTCTGATTTGTTTTTATCAAAAAGCAGAAACTTTTCTAAGTGTAGAAGAGGACTTTTCTCAGTTGTCGAACTCGTTCAAACGACATCGCTCTGTCGTTCAAGCGACGTGAGGATGTCGCGCTTTCTTGTACTAGTCGCATCCTATTTGGGGGTGGTGTTTCACACCACCGAATGCCTTACAATGTTTATAGACTTGTACACTTTTTTTCTCTTATCATTTATTCAGGTTTATTTTTGGCTACATCTATCCATTTCATTAGCGGTTGATTCTGGTAATCTCTTTCCTCCCTCCTGCTCTCAATTATAAAAATCATTTTATTTAACATCGAGGATGATGTTCCTTTTTGTTTGGGGGTGGGGAATTTTATCAAAATCATACCTCTTTTGAAAAATTTTGATTTTTAAACCTGATTTTTAAAATTTCCGTGCAGTTTCTTTCATCTTACTCATTGATGTATATTTTTTATCATCCATCTTTTAAAATCTAGGAATCAAACTAGAGGATTTATCTTTTTCTAAATAGCTTATGTAATACATAACAAGGCATTTTGCACCATGAATTTCTAGACTCAACAAAATTTGCGCACGTATCACATCACTACGATTTAGAGTTGAAGAGTACTACAATTCTCAAGATAACCTTAAGGATCACTAGTAGATACTTTAGCTTGTGAGATTTGTGCCTTTCACCCTTTTAGAGTGTTTTAACGCAATCTCCGAGTCACAAGTTGATTCAAATTCTTTTGGGTCCGCACTTAAATCGTTGTATGATCTCATTATTCTTCACTAAATTTTTGGCTTGATCACTGAGAACGACTTCACTTTCGAATTGTAAGAAACACGTGTCTTGAAGTTTGTCCCGGTCACTAGACCTTCACCCATACACATACCAAATTCCATTTTATTATACATCCATACATCTTTTATTTTCCATATCATCACCATATAGCATACCACCCATTTCCATGCCAATTCCATTTTCCACCCACCATGTTGAAAAACGAAAGAGTGTTGAAAGTAAAAGGAGAAGATCCGTCATAGAGAGTGTTTGCATTTTTAGTGAATATCTCTCCCAAAGCCGATTCAAATGGAGAAAAAATTTGTACAAATCTATGTCGGGTTATTTGTATTTTGCGCAGATTTATCTCATACATTGGTGAGTATTTGAAAAAAAAAAGTAAAAGGAGAAGATCCATCATAGAGAGTGTTTTCATTTTTAGTGAATGTCTCTCTCAAAACCGATACAGATGGAGAAAATTTTAATACAAATCTATGTTGGGGTTATTTGTATTTTTAGCAGATATATCTCATACATTGATGAGTATTTGGAAAAGAAGAAAAAGAGGAAGTTACAGCCAAGATCTTGTGAAATAAAGACATTTGTTCGTTAAAGTGTAATAAACTCTTCTAAAACATACACCATCCATCCATCATATCACCATCCTACCTTATCTCATTACATCCTTCCCATTTCATTCCCCTTCACCCATAAACATCCATATTATCCCCTAGGTGTTCGGGCAAATGAAAGTCAACGTGGTGAATAACTCGACGTTCTCACTATAGTGATTAGCATTCTTTCATGAGATCGTTTTCTTTCTATGATGTTCGTTCCTTCTTATGTGTGTGTGAGACGTTTGACCTTGCTTACATTTACTCACCTCCTCACACAAAAGAGAGGTACACTTACCCTAATCTCGAGAGTTCGTTTAAGAGAGTTATATTCCGTGAGATTTTGAAGTTGAAGCGTTGATTCTGACAAGGCGATCTAGGAATTACTCTTATGATACTCGACCCGTTTTGACTGATTCACACCACACACGTTGAGTTCTAGGAATGATGTGCCTCGAGTATTTACTTAGCTAACTTTTTATGCACTTCTATCTTGTATTTCTCAAAATATTTACCTCGTGATGGATTGTGTGATTATTCTATGTCTAATAAGAGATGTACTGCCATTTTCAAATAAAGAATTTTGTGGGTATATTCCCTGCAAACCCTCATGAGACAAAACTCGTCCTATAGGGCAACCTATAGGTTTAAAGGTTTATTGCACATGCTAAGTGCAATCGCAAGTGCCCGAGAAAGTGGTAAACTTTTGGCTTCTTAACTCTATTTCTCTCTATCTTATTGCTCAAGGACTAGCAACGCTCAGTTTGGGGGTGGTGTGATAAGCACCCAAAAGTGTTTAAATAAAACCCCAAATAGATAGTTTTTAATTGCTAATTCTCGATAAAATCGGACTTATGTTAGTATTTGTTTGTTTTGTAGCTCAATAAGCATTCGCGGAGTTTAAAGTGATAATTCAGGGAAAATGCGCGATAAAAGTGGCCTATTCCCATACCCTGAACCATGTCATGTACCAAAACTGAGCCTAAACCTAACCCAAACCTTCACCCGAGCCCGTGTGTGTTTATTTTGTTCTTTTTTAGATTTTTATTTTGTGTCATTTTATTTTTTATTTTAGATTTATTTAGAATTTTTAGGATTTATTTTCTATTTCTTTTTATTTAGTATAATT
Source organism: Sambucus nigra (assembly GCA_949130495.1). Lineage (NCBI taxonomy): Eukaryota > Viridiplantae > Streptophyta > Magnoliopsida > Dipsacales > Adoxaceae > Sambucus > Sambucus nigra. The sequence goes on along the minus strand of OX422219.1, from coordinate 10,049,435 downwards.
TTATTTTTATTGTTATTAGTTTTTACCTTTATTTTATTAGGATTAGTTTTTTTTAGGAATTCATTTATTTTTAGTTTTATTATATTTTACATTTTTTTTAGGATTTTAGTTTTTGGTTTTAATAGATTTTTATTTTCATTTCTTTTTATTTTCATTTTTTTTATTTGTGTCTTTTATTTATAGATTAGGATTTTTATTTTAGTAGATTTTAATTTTTAATTTTATACTTTTTAGTTAGTTAGTTTTAGTTTTAGTTTTAGTTTAGGTACAAATTTAACACACATACACACCCTAAAACCCATACACCCTCACACACCCAATCATCCCCCACTCCATCTTCAACCTTCCAACACCCATACTCTCCATCGTCTCAGTCTTCCTTAACCTCCACCATTACCACAATACCGACCTCCTCAACCATTTAACACTTCTCTCTCTCCTACTTCATAACCAAACACCACTCCTCACCACCATTACCCATCAACCAAACACATACCACCTCTCTCTCTCACCAACATTACAAACCCACTTCCCCCGTGTCCAACCCATCTCCATCCAAACCCGGCGACCTAACCCGCAACCACCTCTCAACCCGGTGACCTAACCCGTAGCCACCTCTCAACCCAGCGACCTAACCCGAGACGCCTCCTGCTGCTACCACCAACCCATCGCAACCCATGTAACTCGGGCCTGGTCGAACCCGTCTCTTTCCATGGTCGACCTCCCCCACACACTTATACCCACTTCGCACCTTCGGATCCATGTAACCCGAGCTCAACCCGTTTCACCCCTAACCCACCTCCTGTTATACCCACTATCAAACCCATATCCTTCAACCCATTTTACCCATTAGCCAACAAAACTCATCTCCCATTTGTTCTTAGTCCAAGCCACGATTTTACCACCTGCCAAAACAAACTAAACATTAGACCCATATGTGTTTAAATCAACTTACCCATTTCCCATATTACCCCCAACTAACTTCTGTCCACCTTATTTCTTATATTTCCCCTCATACCAAATCAGATTTTATCACCTCACTCAACACACATGCACTTGTATGTGTCACCTAAAATATCCTCATGCACACCCAATTATCATGCTCACTCACACCCAATTTTAATATCTAAATATAGAGGTGTGTAGTGAAATTTATCTCTGGGATGAATTCCACCTCACCACTCTATAGTGATTGTAAGTAGGACACTTCACTTGGTACCAATACCAAACCTCGGAGTCTTTGAAGAATTTCATAATAGCTAGTGCATTCAGTTAACCATGCTTACATGACACTTGCTTGGCTTCATCCAGCTTAAGGGGGTATCCACCCATCCATCATCATAAACATCGACCCAAACTGCGCGAGGACCCTTTGTAAAGAGATACTTTAACTTCATTATATCACAATCAAGGACCAACTTGATCGCACCATATCTCTTTGAGTTCTCTTCATCTTTGTCGAGTTTCTCCCTTAGATAAATATTATCGTTTTACAACAATTATGCAATATCGTTGGCATCCCTAACATCGGTCTTCAAACCAACGGACAAACGAGACTGGTCATCAAAGGCACTTATCATTTTTTGAAGAGCTTGCTGAACAGGGGGTAAAACTCCACACGTCTGGCTACCAGCATCCCAACCAAGTATTAGATCCAGTTCATCAGTCTCTGGAAAGGGTGAACCCCTACAATTTTATTTTCAAGCTATAAGAGTAAAAAGGAAAAATATGCATGCATAAAAAAGACAATTTCAAACGTTAAGGATTTTTCATTAGATCAAAGAGTGGATCAAGCCTTTATAAAAACTCAAAACATAAGAATATACGGATATTTAGAATCTAGGTTAATCCTAACTAGTTTTGAGCCTCTTTTTCTTTCACCTTCTCTTGGGGTTTTGAGGCTTTGCATTAATCGGCATCCTCTATATCTTCGTCGACCATGACCTTTGCTTGACCTGTGCATGTGACCGTGTCTCTTTCTTCCTCACTTGGTGGATAACATGGATTATTCTCCCCAAAAATCTCGAATTAGAGAGGAACATTGGTCTTGACCAAGGATGCATCCTAACCTTTCTTACAATTCGACTTTTGAATTAAAGTCAATGTTTCTTGGCTTGAGGAAAGGATTCCATGTGTCCCTAGTCAAAGGCATCATCTTTTGTCCCTGCCAAGACATGAGGATGATCATCATTAGCCTTCTTCAGCGTGTCATGCTCCGTACTTAACTTGTCAAGCTTCGTCCTAAAAAAAATACATATAAGTCGATGGAATTATTCTCATCGTTTTACGCTTTTTTGGCAGCGACCAAAGATTCTTAAGACCTGTCCAATTCCTTCATCAGGTCATTATTAGTCATAACTTGTTTAGCACCCCTGTTGAGCATTGTAACAAAATATGCCACAAACTGCAAAGATAAAACAACCATAAGTCATCACAGCGACCAAAATTATAGAGGCAGTCGAATAAAAAGTTATTGAATTTTCTAAAAATAATGCATGTTTGGCATGGGAAGAAAGTTTATCAAAGGTCAAAATGTCGACCTACTCTAGTCCAACGCCAGAATGGCCCCTCGGCACACTAAGGACCAAAGACGAGTTCTTGGCCACCGATACGGTTGGGTGGGGCATCCACCCTCTTGGTGGGAACAAAATAGTAGAGGAAGGAATGGATTTATCCTTCTTAGCCTTCTACTTTTCGTGAGAATCAATAAGAGGCACCTCCAACCTCCTTATTTTTGGAAACCTTTGCCTTTAGGGAGGTAGGAAGGTCGAAATAATCCATAAGAGTAAGGTTCCTCTTTCCCAGACCCATCTCGCCTTCCTCAACAAGAGGAATAGTATTCACGTTCACTGTCTCAAAAGAGGACAAGGTGGAGGCTCTAGAGGATCCCTTACTTGTTGATGGTACTAATATCTCACAGATGGAATCCACATGCCTAATTATGAATATGGATGTGGATTTGCTATACTCAAAAAGAAAGGATTCCGACCTAAGCTTCTCTGCACCTGGAACCAAAGGCCTCCTTTGCTTTCAAACTTTGATAAGATCCTCTCCGTTAAAACAAGAAGGATCATTTTTCTTTGACTCAACTGAACAAATCAAACAAATCTTAGTATTTATTTCATCCAACCATCAATGAGCAACAACATAATTTGAAGAAAACGTATCATCAACCTATTCACCTCCCCGGGAAGGGCACAAAAACACCCTGTAAGGTTCACCACCTTCTGGAATAGGTGGATAGTACAAATCTTTAGGAATCAATCCTTGACCTCAATATCCCTTGTTGGAATTGGGAAGATTAATTACTAAAACCATATCAATTTTTCTTGCCTTTAAATAAAAGACGTTGTCATTCGTTTTTTACCACAAATAGGAATATTTGATTTCTAGAATCCCTATTTAAGTTTTGTACGGCTCATTTATTCTATGGATACCATTCACGATCCTCCATGTGTTTGGATAACACTAAGAAAGAACCATATGGAAGATTTCACAAAATTCTAAAAAGAGTTGGTTAGGGGGGGTGGGAATGTTATACCCTCAACCATCGAGATCAAATGAATCCAATGACCACCTTCATCGTTATAAACAATTAGCCATAATATCAGCACACTCTATAGTCACCCAATTAGGAATGGAGTATTTACCCCATAATTCCCCTAATGTTCTATTATTCACCGTATAAACCATTTTCCTCAAATACAGAAGGAAAAAGATACAAAAATAAAGAAATTTAGGGGATGGTTGCATGAAAAGTTGAAGATGCGAAAAAGAACGAAACATACAAGTAAACAAATTTGCAGGAACCTCTAGGGCTTTGAATAGTTGAAGAGATTGAGCTAAATGGTGGTTGGAAACTTTTGATAGCTCGGTTCAAATTTTGAGGCATCTCATCATATAAAGCAAAACTCGGTGTCGTAATTAGCAAAAGTGCTTCAATTTTTAAGAGGGATTTTTACCAGCGTGCCCCCAATTAACATGAGAAATTGCAAGCACGCCATTCGAGGGCCTAAAAAGAAAAATAGACCAAAGCCTTATTTCAAGAAGTTATTCCAAGAGTATGAAAACACCATCTAAAACTACAACCAATCATCTCGGCCGACCAACTTACTTCTCAATTACTCCGCCCCATTCAAGCTGCAAAACTTCGAGGGCAATTATGGGAGAATTATCCGAATAGTCTGAATAACTCGGATCGGATAAATATCAATCTGCCACGATTGGATTAAGGATCGCAACTCAAGATAATAACGAAGGAGAATTCCACTCGCGAGGATCTCAGGAGAATATAACTACAGGCGACTTCAACAACAAGTTTCAGAGCCTTGCACGACACCATCTCTTTTTTCCCTATAAATGTAACCCTTAAACCATGAAAATGGGGAATGTAATTCTTGTTGTCAGAAAAAAGAGTAATAAGGAGAAGTACCCCGTGGATGTAGGTCGTTGCGGATCCACGTAAAAACCTATGTCGTGCGATCGTGTAATTTGTTTCATTCTGTTTGGTTTTAATTGTTTGGGATCACTCATTGTGGGATAATTACACCTAGAGTATTTTTTTTTTAAATCATAAATTTCTTAAAGATAAAAAAAATGCAATATTCTAGAAATTAAAAAAAAAACATAATATTTAGAATATAAAATATCCTAATATTCTGGGACACTAGAAATTTTAATATTGTGAAAAAATAAAAATTATAAAAAGTTGGTTATTTATAAAAAAATATTTTTTTATTTAATTAAAATGGACGTTAATAAGAAAACATCTTTCGTTATTTATTCAAAAAATGGACATCCTTTTTATCAAAAAAAAAGTGGAGGCTAATTTTATTTAAAAAAAAAGTGGAGGCTATTTTTTTAAGAAAAACTGAACAAAAATTTATTAGGAAGTATATATCTTTAAACTATATTTTTTACAAATGTTTATAAACATTAGTTTTTAATGTATTTTTTATATAAAAAAACTAACTTTTTAAAAATATAATTTTTATTTAAAAAAATAGTGTTTTTTAAAAATATATATAGTTTAACTTATAGTTTTATAAAAAAATACAGTTTTAAAAAATATAATATTTATATAAAATATAGTTATTTAAAAATACCGTATATTTTTAAATAAAACTAAACATACAGTTTTTAAAAAATATAGCAATTTATAACAAAAAAACATTTTTTTAACTTTTTGCAACATGGCACCCTTTTATTGGCTAAAATGTCACATAAGAGGACCCATTACCATCTCCGGCAAGTCTCCTAATGGAGGCTTGATGGAGGGTTAAAGTCCTGTAACGTTAAAATGTTACGTTAACATTGCAAAAATTGAAAGAATTGATCGAGATTTCAAAATCGCCCCAAACATTAAGGTTAAATGTACAATTAACCCTTTAACACATTAAACATATTTTAAACATACTACACATGTTTTAGATATATTACAAGAAAAAAACATAGGGGTATAAAACATATTTTCCGACAAAAAAAAAGGTTAGGTTATCTTAAGAAAATAGGTTTTTACATTTTTTGCCAAAAAAAAAAGAGAGAAGGGAAGGGTTATATACCTCATAAAGATTAACTAGAGAGAGAAAAAAGTTTCACGGGGAGGGGAGAGATTCCAAACGTAGTTGATGAGAGAATTTGTTGTTAAAATCAAATTGACTATTTAAATGCGCATTTTTTTATTGTCTTTTACAAATACCGGCGATTTTTTGGTCCCCCGGGCGAGCCTTTTAGAACAATGTAGTAGCGTACCATGTGTCATTTTGCCACCCCTAATATTACGGCATTAGAGGAACTGAAAAATTATACACTGAAACCAGATATTCAAATCCACGAAGTAAAGCAAGATTGAACTTTCACACTCAACTAATAAGAATAGCATTTTTAGCTGTCCATTCATATCCTCTCTTTTTAGTAGCAGCCCAATCCCAATGCTATATATATATATGCACCAAGCCTAGGACATATTGAAATTTTACATAGGTCACAATTAGGGGCCTTAGAACACGTATCTCCGCGTCATTGGTATACTCAAGTGTCCACCAATGACACGTGCCCCGTGTCTCCAATTGTGTCCTCAAAATGTGTCCCTCCATAGCGCTATCCTTTTACATATGGTGTATCTGTTTAGCAACATTACCAATGCCTACTACACATCATGCATCAATTATAGATGAAATAATTTACACCATAATTTAACCCCCACTATATCTATGCATAAAAAATCTGATTTCAACTCTATAAAAACCACCACGCAATAACTTTGCATATGTTCATAATGAATTCAGATATTACGAGCAGAAAAAGTACAATGTAACAATTTAGCTGACAAAATGCAACCTACATTTTCCGTCCAAGTAATCAACAAAAACTTCCCCGTATTAAAGGGAACAATAAAATACTTAAAAAATAAAGATTGGCACCAAATCATATTCCAAGAGTACTCGAATCCATAATGTCCTTTCACAGTGGACCATAGCCAAAATGAAATGTTGTATCATAAGCTACTAGGGAAACTGAAATAAATAAATTAATTAAAAAATTAAAAAAAATCATTAAGAATTGGGGCCATTATTAGAGAGATATTTGTTAGTTTTCTTCATGGATATAAAGCTTGCTTTCTTCATCCACTCTCTTCATCAGCATGGTAAAAAAACAGTAACATCTTGAGGTCTGCAATCCATTTAGTCTGGAGGTAAAGAGAATAGGTGCCCTGAAATGAGTTATTAATAGCTTGATGTGTTATGATATCTAAGGCTTAATATAAACATGATCAAATAAAAAATAAGTCAACTCATAATATAAAGGCAACAGCAACAAACGCCCGAATTAAATTGTGAAAAAGGAATCAACAAGTATTACTGTGTGTGTTTAGGAGACATCAGGAGTGAAGCATACGAATCCTAACCCCAACAAGCCAAACAACTAAATGAATGATTTCTCCACTTGTAAGGTGGGAACCATTAAAAGACAATTCAAACCCCGCCCGAATCGCTGCCAGGTACAAACATGCATTCAACACTCACCTAGAAGAAAAACTAACTATAACGGAAAGCCCTTTTTTGCACATCGCGCTGTAAACATTTTTGCTGAATGTAATGGTTCCAAAAGTATAATGTCAAGCCTACCAGACGCCTTTGCACAAGCCTACAGGAGATGTAAATTACCATTTGCATTTTGCAGAATATATCAAATATAATATTACCATATTTGATATATTCTCTCTTTTTAATAGCAGCCCCAATCCCACTGCTATATAATTATAGAGAAATGCAATACAAAATTTCCAGACTGGTACATTCGTGAAAGTGAGCAGTTATTTTTTAACCCTTGTTTGTTCATCAAAGCACATAGGTTTCCCAAAGAACAAATCGATAAATAAGATTCAGTAAAATAACAAATCTATAATAAGATTCAGTAAAATAACAAATCTATAATAAGATTCAATAAAATAACAAATCTATAATAAGATTCAATAAAATAACTTTCAATAATAGTACATACTATTATCAAACAACGAGTAGCACACCAAAACACCCTAACAGTCCTGATGGAATGTTTCTCAACAAGAGTTGTATACTAATCTCAAGGATGTTCATTATATTTTTTCCCATTTTTTATTTTACAAAATTCAATGATTCAAATCGATTAGTTACAGAAGATGCAAATAAAGATAATATTATCTATCCTAACCAAATTAAAGTAAAACGATTATATATATGTGAGTGCGTGTGTGCCTTATGACAGGATTTAAATTTTCAAAACAATTATTTTCGTCACAAACGAAAAAAAGTACTCTTCTGTCCACAAATGCTAACTTTTACTCACTTTGTCAGTGGGTGATGGATCATCTATCGAAGTAGTCTCACCAACAGAAAGTTGAGAAATGTAATTACTTGGAGAACTGATTAACTTGCTACACAATCTTGATAGTAAAGAATCAATAACAAAGCTAATAGAAGTTTGATGCCGAGGAGATTATTAATGGGATTAAAATATCACTATGGAAAAGATAGATGGCTTAGAAAATGAAAGGGAAAATGGAGAATAATGCATTAAATGAAGTTACTATACCAAAACATGTGAGATGGTAAAGTTCAACATTACATCGATTTCCAATGGTGCTTCTATTGAAGGAAGGTGAGTATTTGAAGCAGGACAGAGAGAAGTTTGAGGAAGTGGGTGAGAAGACGTGGACAAGAAAAAAGCCGAGATTACGAAAGAATTCAACTACTTAACATCCTGGAAGAAAATTTTGGACAACTTAAGCAACCTGAAGAGGAGACGTTAAACAACAAGAAGTTGGAAACACATGGTCATGTATAGAGGGAGTTGTTAGCCCTAAAACTGGCTAAAGATCCATTTGCAGCTAGCATGGAGCATGATAAGTCAGTGATGGCTGAAAAAAACAAATTCTTTGTGATTCGAACTGGAGACGAGAACTCAAGACACAATTGCGGAATACAAAGGAGGAGATGTAGAACAATTTGGGTAAGAAATGAAAATTATTTGAGGAAAAGTAAGAAACGGAGCTTAATTATGCCAATTCTTCAAGGAACGCGAGCGTCTCGTTGCCTTTGTTGGGAAATCCAAGGGTTTCAAGAATAGCGAACATTGAGGCATCCTCAGGTGCTTGGACCATGTCCTGGGTTCAGAAATGCACCTCAAAGATTTTTATCTTCTCACCTAGCAAAAGTAAAGAACTCAAAGTTCCTCAAAACTTGACCCGGGGGGGGGGGGGGGGGGGGGGGGGTCTGTCTCTGTCCTGATTATGTCTTTGGGCTTTAGGCTGAAATTAACCATGACACTTTGTAGAGGTCTCTTCCTTTTGTTGTTGAGAGTTATCTGCTTTGTGTAGTAGATGTTATTTAGTTATTTTACAATGAAATATTGCTGTATTGTTTTAATTTTAAATTATATTTGTACAAAGAAAAGAAGTGTTGTTGCATCTCTTACACCTGTTTATTGTAAATATATACTATTCCTACATCAAATATATTGTATATGTATAGTAACTTTTATATATATATTGGAATTACATGTGTATATTCCTCAAGACCTATAACATTAATAGCCAAAAATGTAGATATACATTGGCACATCTATGAAAATGAAGAGAACTATAGCATATCGCATGTATTACCCTTCCGTTCTTCCAAGACGAGGTGATGATAAGCACATGGTAGCAGAGTAGGTAATATACGAGAATCTAGGTGATGAGGAACGAGAAAGTATTTGAGGAAGATTCATTTAAGATTGTGTTATTTAATAATTTAGATTTTTATTTATTAGTCACGATATTTTTAGTAATTATCCTTTAGATTTTGTCTTTAGTACTTTGTATTTATACCCTTATTCCGGTATTAGTTATCCCTTAGTTGAATTCTTAGCCTATAAATATTTGTAAGCGTCATTATTGAGGGCAGACTAGAATGAATTATATTACTAAGTTTTAATGAGATTTTAGTTATTAATTAGTGTAGTTTCTTTCTTCAAAGAGAGAACGTCAAAAAGAGATAAATGATTGAAGCAAATAGCATCTAGGAGTCATTCACAAACATAATGGTTTCCTTCACAAATTCGAGAACTGTTGGTCATATGGATTAACATTAAGCATCAGAGGAGATATTGATATCTTATCCAATCTAGGGTTTTAATAAGTGTAAGAAATTAAGAGCCAAGTAGTTGATTGTGCTACATCGAAATCTTTCAAATTCTAAGTATCTGTTTCCCTCCTCAATTTTAGTTTCCAATTAGGCCAAAATTCTGATCACAAAATCTCACTTACCTGAGAATTGCATGTTATCACGTTTATGTCTCTTTACTACTCTATATGGAATTATAACATTATATTGTTAGACCTCATATTCGATAAAACGTATATTACAATCCACAAGTATATGCTATAACAAGTAATTAGATAAGTTGCACCTTACTTCAAAGGAACTAAATATAGGCATATGGGCAGTAGTTATTTTCTAGATATTTTAGTCAGCGAGTGTGGTTAAAAAATCAATCTAACTATTTAATATTGATTTGTTTCCACTGAGGAAATACCTATATTAATTTATCTGTAATTGGAATATCTAGTGCTTTTGTAACATATTATCAGGGGCCTACTTGATTAGCATGTTACCATTTACTAATTGTAGCGTACCAATTATGTAGTGTATAGCTATAATTCAACTATCTTTTGCATGATTAAGGTTTTTACAGTTAATTGAGTTAATTTTTAAAGGTTTTTCTTGCTTCCGCCCCTACCCCACTCTATATTGTATATTTAGGAAAAGGTTTAATTATTTAAATAAAAGCAAAATAAAATTAGGGGTATTTGTATTTTAGCATCCGTTAGTTATTGCCATTTGGGGATTGGACTCCCCAAAAAAACCTATTACACCATAGCCCCAAATTTAGACAGAATCCGTCAATTGACTTTCTTCGACCATTAATTTGAGTTAAGTTACTCATAATACCATAAATTCAATCATATAGGGAAGGTCATAGTGGATGGGGTGGAGGTTACTGAGGAGCCGGAGATTAGGAAGGCAATTAAAGACTTTTATGCAGCTCTGTTCACGGAAGAGGGGGATTGAAGACCTACGTTAGACGGGTTGGAGTTTGGGGACATCTCCAGGAAGAGTAGTGAGGTTTTGGAGAGACAATTTTTGGAGGAGGAAGTGGTACTTGCATTGAAGTGGGGATAAAGCTCGTGGACCAGATGAATTCTCAATGGCAGGAGTGTTGGCCGGTGGTACAAGATGATATCTTAACCTTTTGGAGGAAGTTTTATGAGGTATATTTCAGCGAAGCTTGAATGCTTCTTTTGTTGTTGTAATCTCCACAAAAAAAAGAGGGGCAATAAATGTGAAGGACTTCCGGCAAATTAGTTTGTTTCGAGGCATTCATAAGCCATCGGCTGAAGTGTTGTCAGTCAGGTTGAGGATTGTGATAGACCCATTGTATCATAGGCTCCGAATGCGTTTGTGGGGGGAAGGCAAATCATGAATGCGGCTTTGGTAGCGAATGAAGTTGTGGAGGCGAAACTGAGGAGTTGGGTATCGGTTATTGTGAACTTGATATCAAAAAGGCTTATGATCATATAAATTTGCGTTATATGTTGGATTTGATGGGGAGGATTGAGTTTGGGCAATGGTGGCGTATGTGGATGGAGAGTTATATTTCCTCGGTCAAGTCGGTGTTGGTGAATGGGTGACCGAAAGGCTTCTTTCCAAGTTCACCTGGTCTTCATCAAGGGACCCTCTCTCACCGTTCCTTTTTATTCTGGTGATGGAAGGGCTAAGTAGGCTATTGTAGAGGGAAGTGGAGGGCAAGTAGGTTATGCATTTTTTAGGTGGGTGACCGAAGAAGCTCTCCATGTCGAGTGTCCCATCTTTTATGCGCAGATGACATTTGATGTGAAGGAGGAGGCTTTTAGGCCATTTTTAGTACTTTTAGTACATAGTGGCATTTTGGTTATTTTCTCTATTTTGATGTACTTACTTTTATTAGTTGTTTTCCTTAGTATTAGAGGTGGAAGTATTAAAGGTTAATAAGGACATACTTGTAATTAGGTCCCTTTATTGTAGCTCAAGTTAGAACCTTCTACTTCTCCCCATAAATATCCCTCTCGTAGCCTCATTTAAGGCATTTTATCAGTTTTAGATTTTAAGAGAGAGTTGAGATGAGAGTTCTATCTTCTTCTTACTTTCCATTTGATGCTCATTTACATCAATTGGTATCAAAACCTAATTGGCTCCACCCGTTGTTGTTGTATAACAAAAATCGTAAACGGCGGCAAATGGAACCTAAGAAAAGGTTTGTCCCTATGGCTTGAGGAGATTTCGAACCGCCTCGTGGCCCGATTCGACGCTCTTGATGCACGCCTTCCACCATCAGATGCATCCACAAGGCACCCTCACTCCGCCCCCACCTCGGCTCCAAACCCTAATCTCCATGCCTCCAATTCCGCTCATTCCACCCATTTACCCCCAAAAAAATTAGCCACCCAGGTGCCACCCCCGTCCCTCTAATGGTAGTCGGACATGAAGCCGAAGTTGGAAACACCACCGGAAACCAACCCGAGATCCCCGAAGCCCACAAAAACAGCCCTGGCGGCGGCCGTCCTTCTTAACCGCCTCCGCCGGTAATGCGTGACGGCGCCGCCCTCCTTCCGAGGGGCGCGACTCACCCTCCCCCATCCCCGATCAATCCGACCCACTTCTTGAACCCTAATTTGTCCCCTTTACCCCAAGATCCAATCCCATTTCACAAATCTTCCATCCAAAATCCAAGACAAACCAATTCTAGGATTTCACCTTCTATTTCACAATCTAATAAACAATTTACAAACCCTAACCTCCAACCCTACAAAATTCCTCCACCACCAACTGGTCCAAATTTATTCGATCACAAACCACCATCTTCCCACCTACCACCACCCTGAATCCTCCAACCCACCACTTTACCTCCACAAACCCTAAATCCCACCCCCTTGCCTCCCACTATGACTCACACCTTCTACATATTTCCACATACCCCCGCCACCACCCCATAGACATCACAAGTCATACCATCCAGATTTTCTTCCATCCACTCCCCGACTCTACCTACTTTCATTGATCCACACCCCCACCCACATATTACTTTTGTCACGCTTCCGCCCCCGCCCCTACTTTATACCTCCACCCCACCACACGGGTTATGTTCACCACGCACAATCTATCTGGGATGCCCGTTCAGCATACTCCGCTCCTGTTGATACTTTTGAGCGAGTTCAGAGTTGGTTAGGTCACCCCCAGCAGGATAGGCCCACTCCCCTAGCCCACAATCGTTACAGGATTTTGAGTCACCTCCACCTACAGAGTGGCGCACCGATATGTCACATTTTGACTCTTTGAGTCAGACGACACCCCATTTGTGTTAACTGTTGATAAGCACTGCTTTTTATGCTACCAGAGAGGGCATTTGATGGATCAATGCCCACAACATTAGCCAGTTGTAGCAGTTCCACCTCCTGCACCTACGGTGGCTACGATTCCTCCATACCACCTCCAGCCCCGATCGAGACACCACCTCCCGCCCTAATTCCTATTCATCCACCGTCTCGGATACAGCACCATCGAGCCCCAGTTAAGGATCATCCGCTAGGCGAGGATGAAATTGATGTGGATGATCCAGATTTCCAGCCTCGCATGGCTTTACGAATGCTTTCTCGGAGTATGCAGGGGGTATCCGGGTTAATGTACCGATGTTTGATGGTCATCTCCAGCCTGATGCGATGACTGATTGGCTTGCTACCATGGAGCGCATTTTTTTAGTATAAGAGGCAAGAATCTAAAAAACGCGGGGCGTGACCGAGGCCTTGAGGTCAAGCCTTAAGCCTTAGAAGTCTATGCGGGCCTTAGGCATGAAAAGGCATTTAAGCCTTTTTAAATATATTTTAATATTTTTAACCATAACAAGGTTATTAAAAATACTAAAATGGTACATACCTTAAAATATGTCTGAATATATGCAAACTAAAATATTATTTTTTTAAAATACTACGGAAAAAAAAATGAGCGTTTTTTTGGACGAGCGGCAGAGAGGTTTGGGATACCATTTGTCTTTTGATTGTTTTGAATGAGATATTTGTCCGGTTTTTTAAAAAAAGTCTTTAAAAGGCGATATCGTTTCACTAAAGCTTTTTTATTTTTTTTTTAAAAAGGGCACCTTAAGCCTTTTACCAAGAATAAGGCATAAAAGGCTTAAGGCGAGGCGTTTCTCCCAAACCTTAAGCCTAGGCGCGTCTAGTAGAACACTGATAAGAGGTTAAGTGGCTGGCATTGTGTCTTTCTCGCAACGACCAAATTCCAAGGCTATGCAAGTGCTTAGTGGCATGATTTGGAGCAACGCCGATTGATTGAGGGACAGCCTTCTATTCAGTCTTGGGCAGAGTTGCGAGCAGCAATGATGGCTTCCTTCGTCCCCGCCACATACGAGCGAGATCTATTTCTCCAAGTGCAGGGCCTCCGGCAAAATTCATCCGTATTAGACTACACTGAGAGGTTTCAAATCTTGTGCACCCGAGCTGGCCTAGGAGAGACTGAGGAGCACTCGTTACATTCACGGGCTGCAAGGTTATATTCAGCGGGATCTTACACTACATGATATCTCTACCTTTGCGAAGGCGGTGATATTGAGGCGTATCATAAGACCACTCTCTCTACTCTCACACGCAGTACTATTTCTGCACCCCCTCCAGTGTTCTTCCCTCTACTACTACGACAGCAGCACCAGCTACTACTACTACTCCTCATTCATCCTCGTCACATCTGGTAATATTTAAATGTTACAATTGTGGAGTAGTAAGTCACAGGGCTTCGGATTGTTCCTTGCCACATCGTCGTGCCTTACTGGCTTTTGGAGGCCTAGAGTATCTCGAGGAGACTGATGATACTGCACCACAGCATGCTCTCATCACCATTATGGAGGGTGACACTAATGGCATTCCCCTATGAGTTTGAGGATGAATTCTTTTTCATGGAGGGGAGAATGATGTGAAGGACGAGGCTTATAAGCTATTTTTAATATTTTTAGTACATAGTGGCATTTTGATTATTTTCTATTTTGATGTACTTTCTGTTATTAGTTGTTTTGCTTAATATTATAGGTGGAAGTATTTAAGGCTAATAAGAACATAATTGTAATTAGGTCCTTTTCTTGTAGCCCAATTAGAACCTTCTTCTTCCCCCAATAAATACTCCTCCTGCAGCCTCATTTGAGGCATTCTATCATTTTGAGATTTTAAGAGAGAGTTGAGAAAAGAGTTAAATCTTCATCTTACTTCCATTTGACGCTCATTCACGTCAATATTACTATTTTTTGTGGAGTCAAGGAGACACAAGTGATAAGTCTCAAGTTCATTCTGATGTGTTTTGAGGCAATGCCGGGATTGCATATAAATGTGGGTAAGTGTGAGATGATTTCGGTATAGAGGGTAGAGGGCGTCACTGATTTAACAGAGGTGATTGGATGTAAAGTGGGTTCTCTTTCGTCTACCTACTTGGGACTTCCGTTAGGTGCTTCTTACAAACCCAAAGCCATTGGGACCCAGTCATTGAAAGGGTGGAGAAAAGGCTCGAGGGGTGGAAAAGGGGGTATTTATCCAAGGGAGGCATATTGACTTAATAAAGAGTAATACCCTTTCTAGTTTACCCACTTATTACCTGCCCATTCTTTCGTTATCGGTCTTTCTCCGTCGAAAGCTAGGTAGATTAATGAGGAATTCCTTGTGGCATGGAAGTGAAGATAGGTTTAAAAATAGTCTAGTGAGGTGGGACGGTGAGGGGGGAGGAGCGGGTGTAAGAAATTTAGCCACTTTTAATAAAGCTCTTTTAGCTAAGTGGTTGTAGAGGTTTTCGTTTGAGGCGAACAGACTTTGGAGAAAGGTGGTGGTGGTGGTGGTGTCGACAGGTTTGGGTTGGGTCACAATGGGTAGGGTTTCGGGGAAAGGCGGATCCCTCAAGGAGTCGAGTTGTGGAAGCATATGGGGGGGAGAGTTCCCTGGGCATACTTCCTTGAGAGTGGTGAGCGAGTAGAGGGTTAGATTCTGGAGGGACGCGTGGGGGGGGGGGGGGGCAATCTCTAAAGGATTTGTTTCCTAGGTTATTCCGCATTGCAAACGAGAGGGAAGGCTCAAGGGCGCGGCATATTTGGAAGGATGGGGATAAGAGAGGATGGAATCCTAGGTTTAAGAGGAGACTGAGGGATTGGGGGTTAGAAGAGGTTGAGGAGTTGTTTTAAGTGGTTGAAGGGAGGGGCTTTACCCAAGGGGTAAGGATTGTGTGGGGTGGAGGGGCAGCAATAAGGGGTTTATTCGCTGAAATCGTATTATGAGGTCTTTATGGACAGTGACGGGATTGGCCTTTCTTGGAAAAGTATTTGGTATATGCTTGCCCCTCCAAAAGATGCCTTTTTTGCTTGAACAGCGGTGAGACGGGCAATTTTTCCTGAATAAGAGAGAGGCTAATGCTAAGTAGGTGTTTGATGTGTAAAAAGGCCGAGGAAATGGATAATCACTTATTGTTACATTATTGTGTGGTTACGGGACTATGGGAGATCATCTATTCAATATTAAAGGTGAATTAGGTGTGCGGAGTCAGTAACCGAGGAGATGGAAGCTTGGGGTTATAAGGTGGGGGGAGGGTGGCCAGAACGGTGTGGCGAATGACCTCTTTATGCATTTTCTTGACAATTTGGAACTGGGAGGAAAAAGAGGTGCTTTGATGGGGAAGAAATTGAGCCAGCACGACTTCGTTATTTTCTTTTCAATTCTTTGCATGTGTGGTTCGAGGAGGAGACGCATTCTTCGGTCCAGTGCTTATTAACTAATTTGGAGGAGCTGGAGATGGAGAAACTAATTGTTCTTATTTTGAGGTGGGAATCGGTGTTGAGAGGAATTTGGGAGGATTGTGCTCCTCTCCCTCCATTTTTTTGTTCTCGTGTTTTATAAAGTCTTTGTATATTTCTTGTATATAGGTTTCCACTCCCTTAAGCGGGCTCATTTAATATACCTAACTTACTTATCAACAAAATTAATGGTGGGCAAAGCTAAGTGCCATCTACGAATAAAGTAGGAGACTTATTTGAGACAACTTATTTCACTTTAAATTTGATCGAATCCAACACCAAACATCAAACAAAAGATAGGATAAAATCATTATGAACAAAAATTTTTTAAACATCAAATAAAATATATAAGCCCAAATACCATGAAAAGAAAGTACAAAGGGGGTTTATATGATCACAAAAGGGCCTTATAAACCCAAACCAAAGTAGAGATTACTCAACCAAATTTGTGCAGATTATCCTAGGCTCAGGAGCGCAAAAGGTAATTTTATTGTTTCCAATTACAGTGTGGATCTATTATTTTAATCCAGGAGAGGAAATTCAAGGGATGAAATTTTTTGACATAAAATATTAACTCAATCACAAAACTAACATTTCAAGATTGACATACTTAACATGATACTGAACATGATACAAGATGACATATTCCCCTTTTATCCCCATAATACCTTTTTGCAAATTTTCCTAGAGTCTATTAATCAAAATTAGCATTTCTGACTCAGCACGAACCTCATTATCCTTAAAATAATCTAGTCCGCATCCCCTTCTCACATTCTCACAGAATATTTTCCTGGTTTCCACGGAACTCTAGTGCTTGGAAGGAAGTTTGGGTTGGTGGCATAGCTCTATCAGATATAGTGGAAAACATTCATAGTCAAACGGGAAGAGAGGTCAAATGGCAAGGCCATACGCCCGTTTGGCTCCTCGCGAGGTATAGTTCACATCCAAACATTTGATTGGGGAACTGGACAACGCCTATGAAGCTCCGGCTGAAGGGAAGGCATGTCAGACCGTATACCTGTGGATGTGAGTTCTTTGCCACTAGCTAAATTACCACCTACAATTGGTGTTGTATGTAGGAGGGGATGTGAGTTCTTTGCCACTAGCTAAATTCCTAGGATGTCTCACTCACCCAACCAAGATCATATGAATATCAACGACCAGGACGGTCATCAACAACATAATTATGGAGACTCGGAAGGTTATCCCCTTGACCATGGCGATCACGACGACTAGAAGGGTCACAAACTAACCTCTCCCTGTCATGGGGCTAGATCCAAGATTGGTGAGTACTACCACAAAGAGAAGCGCAAGCGTGACTGCCGCTCACAAACTCTTAGCCCTCAGGCGAGCAGAGATCGCAGCCGAGAAAATAGAACTCAGTGACAGAAGGAATGTTCTCCTCGCCGAAGGTCACCATGTCCTGATGATCGGCGAGGAGACAGAGAGCTCTTTGACTTTATCAGAAGGGAGGTAGAGAGACACCCAGCCAATCAAGAGGCTCACATTACCAAGGAACTCGCCAGAAGAGCACTCGTCTTCCAGATGAAATCACTAAAAAACCGATCTATAAAAGAGTTTGAGTCTCCCAAGAAGTTTGCTCCCCCAATATTCAAGATTTACGACAGAAAGACTGATCCCGACAATCACGTTAGGCAATATCGGCAGGTGATAACGTTGTAGAACACTAACGAAGGATTAATATGTCGAATATTCCCCTCCAGTCTTCGAGACATTGCCCAGAGGAGTTGCCACACGATCGATAGCCTCCTTCAAGTAACTGGTTGAATCCTTCGCGGTCTAATTCATTTACTAGCCGCACCCATCCCTAGCGGATGGATTCACTTCTGACGATGAAGAAAAAGGCCCAGAAAACACTCTGCGAGTACGCCTAAAGGTATTGGGAGATGTGCAATGGGGTAGAGGATTGCACCGAGCAATTCGCGATGGAATCCTTCAAAATTGGTCTGTCAAGTAGTTTTATGCTTTACCAATCCCTCACAAAGCGGAAGGCCATCACAATTGGCAGCCTTATGGAAAGGATCGAAAAATACGCCAAGTGACCAAAGTTGGTCAGGACGGAGAGCGAGAAAAGCAGTCCAAAAACGGGGATAAGGAGGGGCAAATAAGAAAGGAGGGAGAAAGCAAAACGGGAAGTTGAATTGAGTCAAGAAGAAGGATCTCGAAAAATCATTCAAGGCAGTTAATACGATGTTTTCTGAACCGATCTACGAGACCAAAGGTCGGCAATATTTCAAATGCCCGAGAAGATGTTTAGCGGTCCGAAGACTGAAATGTGCATACCATAAAGATCACGGTCACAAGAACAAAAATTGCAAAACACTCGAGTCCCATCTTGAGCAACTGGTTCAAGTTGGGCACATAACTGACTTTTTAGAGAGAGAAGGTGGAGCGCAACCTGGACTAAAGACCAGACAACGTCCTGGACGATGATATGGAACACAAATTTGCAGTAATCCATGGATCCCAGGACAAGATAACATCTTGAACAAATGTTTGGTTCAGGAATTCGCGGTGATTCATGGTGCATCAAACCCAAACCAAATCAAGGGGAACGCCCTCAGGATGGAAGTTAAGAAGCTCACAACGGTCATGGAAGCATTTCAGATCGATCCGTCCAAGTCCATTGCGAGGAAACGCTGAAGATGTTGATTATACAAGGCACATCGTTTTCACCGACGACGATTTGGTCAGAGTAAGGACTTCCCATCATGACGCCCTTATCAGCACTCTCAAAGTTGCTAATTGTGATGTGGATAACTTGTTAGTGGATTAGGAGAGTTCCCCAGAAGTGATATACCTCAAGATGTTCAATCATTTGAACCTGCGTATAGAAGACCTGCAGGAAGCCTTTGTTCCTCTAATCAGATTTGCAAAAAGGATGACTTTGCCCCTGAAAAAGGTAGTTCTCCCTGTCAGGCGGGAGGAATCTCTAAGCTTATTGAGTTCCTCATGGAAAATATTAACTCCCCATACAACACTATCCTCGGCAGAGGATTGTTGCATGCCCTGATGGTTATACTATCAACCTACCAGTAGAAGATAAAATGCATCACTGACAAAGGATATCCAATGGTGTCGTAAGTTCAGCTCTAGTTTGTGAGAAAAATGGTGTGCAGACTCCAATTTATTATGCAAGCATAACATTGCTCAATGTTGAAAAGAGATACCTACCATTAAAAAAGCTTGCATACCCACTGGTGATAGCTTCCAGAAAGTTGAAACATTACTTTGAGGCACACACAATCCATGTTCTAACCTCCTTCCCTCTGAAAGCAATGCTTAGCAAGGCCGACCTATCTGGACGGATGTCCAATTGGTCGATAGAAATCGAAAGATTTGACACCCAATTTCAGCCTAGAACCTCAATCAAAGGGCAAGTCATAACGACTCCATCACCGAATATTCCAGTGACCAAGAACCGCTAGAAACAGACAACGAAAGTAAAGAATCTTCACAACCGATCGAAGAAGGTGATAGAAGCAACTGTACATTGATGGAGCCTCAAATTTCAAGGAGGGAAGAGTGGAGATAATACTAGTATCCATGAAGAAAACAGTCCTCGAGTAGGCAATTCACTTGGGATTCGAAGCCTCCAACAACAAAGTTGAGTACGAAGCCTTGCACGGCGGATTACGGAAAGCACTCTCTCTGGGATCCCGTCACCTTAACGTCTTCTACGACTTAAGGCCGGTACCAAATTAGATATCAGGAGACTACAATGCTGGGGACGAACGCATGGCCGCACCTCGAAGAAGCACAGCACTTGATCGCTCAATTCAAGCACAAGTGCAACAATTCCCAAAAAGGAACAATAGTCATGTAGACACACTGACCACACTACCTTCAACTGTTAAGGGTGATATGAATCGGAATATTGAAATAGAACACCTCGACCCGCATAGTATAAGTAAAGAAAAATTTGCCACGCAGGTCATTAATAGGACTCCGAGTTAAATGGATCCGATCATACAATACCTAAAGGAAGATGCCCTACCAATTGATAAAAAGGAAGCATACAAAATACGGGTGAAGTCTGCCCATTTCCACATAGGGACAGATCGGAAGCTTTATCATCTCTTTTTCAGGACTTTACATCATCCAATGCATAGCAAACCCTCTACGAACTTCATGAGGGGATATGTGGGAGCCACGCAGGGAGTAAGTTGCTAGCGTTTAGGGCAACGAAAGAGGGACACTGGTGGACTTATATGCAAAAGGATGCAGTTGCCTACATTCAGAAATGCAAGAACTGTCAGCTTTTCTCGCCATTGGTACCCCAACCGACTAGCAACCTCAAGTCCCTCACTCGGAAGTATTTGTTGGTCAACAAAGACTACTTCTCTATGATCAAGTTCGTATTGAAAAGCATCATAACACGATTTGACACCCCTCGAATTATAATCACAGATAATGGAACTCGATTCGAGAGCGTCCTCGTTCAAAGCTTCTGTGACGAGCACAGTATTAGGCACTACTATAGTTTAGTGGCCTACAACCAAAGCAATGGGTAGGCAGAAGTTTCCAACAAAATAATTCTCGACGGAATCAAAAAGCGATTGGAAAAGGCGCTTGGGTAAACCAACTCCCTCACATTCTCTAGGCGTTCCGAATAATATCCATGTGATCAACAGGGGAAACACCCTTTGCTTGGGCTTATGTGATGAAGGCGGTCATCCCGCATGAAGCAGGTTTTTGCCAACCATAAAGTCCACCTTAGTCGATCAAGATCTCAATAATGAAGCAATATGATCAGAGCTTGACTTAGCCGAGAGTTGGCTGTTGTAAAACATGCCTCCTATCAGCAGCAGTTGGCCAAGCAATATAGCAGGGGTGTCAAAGCGGGAGGCTTCAAGGTCGGGGACTAAGTACTTAGAAAGATCATGGACAGCGCCCAAAAAGCCTTCAGACGGGAAGCTTGGCCCAACTGGAAAGACCCATCCAAAGTCATTCGAGAGGACTTAATCAATGTTTAAAAAGGCGAAAGGTGAGGCGAGGTGAGGCATAAGCCTCGAGGCGCTTGAGGCGTAAGCCTCACCAAAAAGAAAAAAAAAAGGGAAAAAATATAACAAGTCTAATAAATTCACAAAAAAATAATCCAACACATTAAATGATGCAAAAGGCTCCATAATCATTCAATCCATCAACCGATCAAACTTAAAGTTCATCTCCATTACATCATTACCATATTGTTCATCACAAAAACATACAAAAACAAAGCACCCCTCAAGTTTACTACTAAAACAATAATGGATCATCCGTATCCAAATGCTTGAAAAGCGGATTTAATCCATCCTCATCCCCGTTATCATCACCATCGTTAATAGGATCGTCCATGGAATCATCATCATATCTAATGGTCATCTCATCATCATCATCACCCGAGTCAACATCAACAAATTCATCTTCTTCATCCACTAAGATCCCCTTTCCTTTACCTATAAGATAAAATATAATTATTTTAACCCTTTAAACAGCAATTTTTTACCCTTTAAAAAATATATAATATAATTAATTTAACCATTTAAAAAAAACAGTATAAAAAAAATTAAAACTAAAACAACAATTTTTTACAAAACCGTGTAAGATTTTTTACAAAAAATTAAAAATAGAACAGGTTTTTACAAAAAAACAGGAAAAAAAAATTGATTTTCTAAAACAGTATAAAAAAATAAAGGTTTCTACCTGTTCTGAACCAAAAAAAAACTAAAAAAAATACAAAAAACAAAGTTTTCTCACTAAATAAAAGTCGTACAAGCTAACGCAATTGAAACAAAGGCCGTAGAAGTTACATAAGGCAGGAACGAAGGTCAGAATAGTAGAACCGAAGTTCGGAAATCAAAAACGAAGGCCGAAAATGAGATCCGAAGGCCAAAAATTAGATACGAAGGCCGGAATTTGACTTTCAAGTAAAGAAGAGAAGCTAGGGCTTACGGTTTTTAAACATTGACTGTCGGAATGTGATTTTAACTTGCGTTTTTTTTTTTAAGTAACTTAACCCCCGATTTTTTTTAAACACAGTGGATGAGGCGTACGCCTCACCGCCTTGAGGCGCAACGCCTCAGGCACAAAAGGCGTAAGCCTCATGTAACAGTGTTGAGGCTTAAGCCTCGAGGCTTTTTCTTAGCGCCTCGCCTCATTCGCCTTTTTAAACATTGGACTTAATGGGAGCCTACCACTTAGAAACAATAGAGGGCCGAGAGGTTCCCGAGCTTGGAATGCAGCCAATTTAAAGAAATTTTACTTTTAAATTTTTCGTTTATGACTAAGCTTATTTCATTTATTTCAATTTTATAGTTTTTTTAAAAAGTTCTTCCAAACTTTTCGCACTTATCTCTGTGTTTTGTTCCAAGTGGTGGGAAGATGAATATTTAATAAAGTAAATCTTTTAGTTGAATGAGTTCTCTGTAATATATTATTTATCACTGTGATGATTATCTTCTTTTAAATGTCTTCTTTTAAGACCAACTAGTTGAATGACCATAAACCAACTCCGAATAAAGGTCTACGTGTGAGACTAAGTGGTCGGCCAACATAAAGAATTTTGGCAAATAACAAAACATGAACAATGGATATAACCCCTGGGCACCTGTAACCAACTGGATCACAAAAATCCTTGCTAGGGAACGATCCCCACAAACAGGTGCATTTTTACGTTTCTGGTTCTAGCCTAAAGTTTAATGTAAAAGGTAAGACCAGAAGACCACATATCAAATAGGGAAGCAAAATGCAAAAGCTTCCATTAACACATTACAAGGGAATCGAAAAAAAGGTAAACAATTTACAACAAAACGGTAATTACTGCTAGATTAATTGCGCGACCAGGATCGCTCATTCGTTGATCTCCCAAACTCCAGCAGGTGGAACATCCAACGCGTAAGGCGTAAGAATCGCAGACATATCTCTGATCCTTGACAGTCCCCCAAGTCTCACCCTGTCGACCAAATGTTGAGGTCGGTAGGGTTCATAATCTCCATTAAGGCCGTAATCGCTAGGTACTTTCTTATCAAGCTAATTGGAATGGCATTTGTTAGGATTCATGAAACATTCAAGCTCATAAGGAGGGTCTTGCTGCTTAAAGCAACCTGGGTCGTACCAATACCACAACTCAGAATCTTGTGAGACCCTTATCCTGTGAGACCCTTGCCACTGTAAGTGCGTTAAGCTAACCATTTTTGTAGCCAACATTTCGAGCATCATTCAGGGCAGAATCCATACTGAGAAAAGTCTCCTCATAACCATCCATCTATATCTGGCGAGGTTATTTATGGAAGTGGAATGTAAGACGGGCAATCTTTTCGAACAGACTTTTAACGGTTGATACTTTATTGATCAAAGTCTTCCCGGTCTTCCCTAGCTCTCCTGCTAGACAACTTTTGGGAGGAGGGTTGACCCTTGGCATTCACCACCCTGTCGTTCAAAGCCTTCTGAGCTATCTCTAGTTCCTCTCTCAGCTAGGCATTCTCTTCCTTTAAAAAGGAAGCACCCTCTCCAGTCTGTTCACTTCATTTGAATTTATTAAGTCTTTCAAGCTCATCCCTCAAATCATTGTTTTCCTTCTCAACAATAATGGCGACCTCCCTGTCGCCCACCAGATCTGCATGCAAAACAAAATTACTTTTGGAATGAGCATACTCAATGGCGATCAGCCTCTCATCAAGTTTACTCTCTCTATTTAGGATGGCAAGCTTATGTTCAAAGTCGGCCTTTAGATTGGCTAATGACTTTTTATGACTGCATTGAGCAGTAAAAATCATGTCATGGAGAGCGGCATTATCTCCACCGCCCGATGGAAGAGGCGACGAAAATCCAAATATGCCTCTTTTGCTTGAACAGACGCATCAAGACCTAAGTGTTTGTCAAGATTATCATCCTCATCGTCTCTTGATTATGACCAGCAACAAACAGTCTTCCATGTATTTCCTGAAAATCGTTCTGAGTAGCGACTAATACTGCAAGTCTTACGTTAAATTGCAAAAAGAAGTGATCGAATATATAAGCTTATCAAACAAAAAAAAACTTGCTTAAGTCGAACAAAATGGCAGTGGTTGAATCAAAGCATGGATTTCATTAAAAAGGATTACAAATGGTGGATGCCCCTACAAGGGAGGTTGTGATTGGCACACTTAAATAACCTAAAGTAAGGCAAGGTAGAGGTTGCTACTCAATCTGCAGTGAAAACCCCAAACCGAATTAAGTCTCGAGCCAAGTCGAGGTGAGCAACAACAGAATGGACAACACCCTTGCCCTTATCAGCAGTCTTTTTCCCCACAAAGTCCAATTAGGGATGAGGAAGAGAATCCTTCTTTCCCCTCTTTGAAAGGGGCTCATTGTCCTTGGAGGGGGAATCCTCGATGTCCATGGGGTGAATGGAACTCCCAACTTCACTTTTATTGCTCGCTGGCCGAGCAAGATCTTTCTCTGTACCCGACGGACGAGCAGGGGGAGGGGACCTGGTACCAATATTTGCGGCGATTAAATTCATAACCATCCTTTTGGCCATAGCTCTGGGAAACAGTAGAAAGAACCAACGAAACATCAAGAGGTTCAAAGGAAAACGACGTGCTTTCTTCGATTAATTCGTCCCTTACTGAGTATTGGGAGATGGAAGCCTCTAGGTCGTCCAAAGTAATAGCGATGACCGGTCTTCTTTCTAATGGCCCTGCAACAAAAGAAATGGTAAAACTCTTATAGTCAAACAAAAATGCCACCGATCTTGGATGATCAACACTTCCAACTCTCTGTTGGATAGACCAAATCGTTCGAAGATCAAAAAAGTTAATGTCGCTTTCGCGAGGAGTCTTCTTTTTGCTCTTTGCCACAAAGAAAACCAAAAGAAGAACAAAACATTAGCCTCAACCAAGAAAAGATCACAATAATCTTTATTGGAATTAGGGAGATTCACGATCAAGGCTCGGTTAGCCACACTCGTCTTCATGTAATGAATGTTCTCGGTGGTTGTCACCCATTGTTAACAATACATCATCTTAGTAATGCCAAGACGGTTACCATATAGTTAGTTAATATGATTCACCCCATTAACGATCATCTATGTGCTTGGGGCAACCTGGTCTGGGATCACATCAAAATGTTGGCAGAACTCCAAAAATATGCGATTTTGGGGAAAAGTGACCCCACACTTAGCAACAAAAATTAAAGGCAACCAATGGCCCTCAGAAAGGGCGCAAAAGGTCACAAAGACCCTCAACTGACCCCACAAATACCCACTAAAGGATTTGATGGTCAAGTTTGAATTTTTTACGGTGTTTTCGTCAATAACGCACAGCATGATTAAAAAAAAGTAAAGAAGTGCAGGAAAACGATTGAAATTAAGAGAGTTTCGAAAGTTCTTACATACGGAATGACGACAATGAAAAGCTCTTCTTTGAAAGATTACAGGTTTTTGAAATGAACTGGAAAGTGAGGAAAAGAGTGGGAATCGTTGTCATATGGTGAGAAATGCGCTCACGGTATCCCAAAAAGTATTATGATTACACACGCGTGTGACGGCTATCGAAGCGATGGTTCACCGCCAGGGAAAACGGTTCTATTTACCAGCGTGCCTCTAGGGCACTCAACGGGCAAAAAGACCTCCAATTTTAAGGATATTTACAAAACTGACCTTCAACTAACCAACAAATACTTCCGAAGAAGAAATACCGCTACTCCATTAAGTAAGAAAAATTATCAGAATCAGCGGCCGACCTAGACACAACAAAGCCAAGCGACCCAAAGCTTTGGAGGCAATTTTGGGGACCAGAATTACGATAGCACGTGCTCGGCCCGAGCCTTCAAGCTTCTTGCGCACCAAGTTAATGAAGATTTCAAGTCACAGAAGACTCCCACATATCTATCACTTGGAACTGTTCAAAATAATAACGGATAGGTACGAACTTTTAGGGATAGCTTTTAACGGAGCTTAGAACTCTCCTAAGCTTCTCTATAAATGTAAACATGCCCCTCATGGAGAGGGGCATGTGATATTGTATCGCCGGGCCGTATTATAACTCTATCGACCAAATCCCTGAGTTAATTAAAGAAACAAACTCCAAACCCCGTAGATGTAGGCACGTTGTCGAACCACATATATCTTGCATTGTGTGTTTTTTATCTTCTTCTTTGAATATGATGTGAATCAAGAAGTTCAAGGGTAATTTCGTCATTTTTAGGATTTTATAATATTTTTAGTTTTTTTTTTATATTTTCTTCTATTTTGTTATGTCGTTGTATTCTTTTATTTTGTTATGTCGTTGTATTTTCTTTTCGCATGGTATTTAGAGGTGGGAGGAGTAAAGGCTATTAAGGGTATCTTTGTAATTAAAATCATAGCTTAGAGCCTAAGCTACCTTCCCTCCTATAAATACCCCTATTGCAGCCACATTTGAGGCATTCTACGTATTTGAGAGTTTATGAAATAGAGTTGAAACGAGAGATATCTTCATCTTATTTTCCATTTGACGTTATTTACATCAGAATACTTCTCTTAATTTAGCTTGTGCACATTGAATACATATATTGTGGGAACTTACCACATACAAGCACTTTGGCAGGGCACAAGTTAAATTTAGCCTTTGCACGAGTCTTTTGCAGAAAAGAAATACTAAGTTATTGAGCTCTATTATATGGAATTACTTTAATTTTTTTAATATGGTCCATTTTTTACCTTGAAAACTTAACTCATAATTATGAGTTAACTCATAATAACTTTCATTCTTTTAGTTTTACCAACCGTTAATTATGAGTAACTTAACTCATAATTAACGGTCAAAGAAAGTCAACAAATGGAATTCCATCAAAATTGGGGGTCAATGGCACAATAATATTTTGGTGTTTTGTGGTTGTGTGAGGGGGTTTGTGGGGGGGAGGGGGGGGGGGGGGGGGAGAGAATCCCCTAAGGACAAAAACTAATGGATGCTAAAACCCAAATAACCCATAAAATTATATATTTTCTTGAAAACACCAGTTAACCTTTGTTTGCGTACTGGTATTAAACATGAATTAGAACAAGAGTAAGGTATAAGTGTAATTTGGGGAAAAAGATTGCCGCCAATGTTTTAAAAGGCGTGAGACGTTTTTGTCTCTATGAGGCGAGGCTAATCGAGGAAGCCTCAATTCTTTTCCAAAAAAATCACTAAGAATGATATAAAAATAATAATTAAACGAGGAACAAAATATGCATCACATCTATCATGAAAAAAGTCGTATGTATATATAGCCCAAAAAAACATATATATATATATATATATATATATATAAGCCAGAATATATATATATAGCAGTTAAAAAGTTAGAATACATATATATACACACATACATATATATGTATCTGTATATGTGTATATATACACATATACAGACAGGCTCCTGTGCACACTAAGTTTGCACATCTATTTTAAAATATTAAAAAAAAAATTAGTTGATTTTTTTATGTGATATTTAAACATTTCAACTGACCCATATAAAAAAAATCAACTCAAAAAAAGTTTTTTTGCTATTTTAAAAAAATTTGACGTAATCACACGTCTAATGGCAACTATAAAGGCACCACGCCAATTTAGAGAGAAATATAACTAAGCTTTTACTCCAAAGTTCAAGTCCCCAAATGAGGAAGAGGAGTGGTCTATTTATAGGATAGGGAGGTGAGCACTAAAGGAGTAACTAACCAATGTGGGACTTATGCCCATCTATACAATAAGCCTAATACTCAAGCGTTCACCTAAAGCCCATCCTCTAAATAGACCAATACAATATGAAATGAAATAAAATAAAATGCAACATAAGAAGAAAATATGATTAACTAATATATGTAGCCGAAAATAAAAGAGGATATGACCAAAATATCCCTCAGATCACATCATTCTCCCCGTCTTCCAAAAAGCTCGTCCTCGAGCGTGTGGGGGAACGCCACCAAAAGGAACCCATCCTCCATCGGCTCCGCCGCATGCCATGTAAGTCGTCCTCTAACTCGACCCGAATATTGACTTGAAAAGTGTCGGAGCATTGAGGCCAAGAGCATCCAATGAGAGCCTTCCACCATAAAACCATCATCATACCCAAATAAGATCAAACCCATGTCAATCGTGGGGGCATATGAAGGGTGAAACTCCAAAAATGGATCATGGTAGGGGGTGGGGGCATACATGGGGGGGAGTGGATGAGTGAACGGATGTTTGGAAGAATAATGGGGGTGGGGGGACTGAAATTGTGGTGGTGGTAGGTGAGAAATGGGTGGGGTGGGGGGTGGGCATGATTGGTGGGTGGGTCAGAGAGTGGTGGTAAGTGGGTGGGGAAGGGTTAAATAGAATTAGGTGGTTTGAGTAATTCAAGAGTTATTCGGATTAAAAAGGTGGAAAAAAGAGGGGTTTGGGAGACCGGAGTTCCGGCGGTCTGGTGACAGCATTTGGCCCAATGGAATGAAAATAGAGGGGTTGGATCGCTCGGGGTGGGTAGTATGGATTCGAAGTCGGATCGTTGATTGGACCATTGGAAGGGGGTGGGGGAAGGGCGCCGACTTCGCCGGAGCCGAGGGAAAAATGGACGGTAGAGGCTGTTTTAGGGGTATTTTGGGGTCGGATCTTTGAGAAAAGTTGTAGATCGGGATGAGAAGAGGGCGTGGGAGAAATTTGGGGGAATTTGGAGGAGTTTGAAAATTTTCCGGCGATCAGAAAAGTGACTGCGACAGGAGGCGGCAGGGAGCTGGTGGCGGCAGGAGGGTGGTGTAAGGTTGGTGGTGAAATATTTGTGGGTGGGTGGGTAGTTATGGCAGTGGTGTAGTGAGTGGTGGAGTTAGAGTTAGGGTTTAGATGGGGGGAAGATGAAGATGGGTCTTGGTGGGTGTTTAGGTATGGGGTTAGGGTAGAGTTAGGGTTTTGAAAAAGAGATGACATGTGTTGGGTGAGGGTGGCCATGTGTTGCCTCATGAGAGAGGCCATTTCTTCCCTCATATGTTCTTTCATTAGGATAAATCTCTCATCAAGTGTTGCCTTTTTGGGAGCCATTAAAATGTGGAAAATGATTTAAATGAATAAAAAAAAATTGTTGTGACACCTCACAAACAAAAATGAAAAAATTTGTGGTGACACCTCATACACAGTGGGGGAGCGACACCTCGCTCTGAGACCATTTGACGTAACCACACGTCTAATGGCAACTCTAAAGGCCCCACACCAATTTAGAGAGAGAAATATAACTAAGCTTTTACTCCAAAGTTCGAGTCCCCAAATGAGGAAGAGGAGTGATCTATTTATAGGGTAGGGAGGTGAGCACTAAAAGAGTAACTAACCAATGTGGGAATTATGGCCATCTATACAATAAGCCTAATACTCAAGCGTTCACCTAAAGCCCATCCTCTAAATAGACCAATACAATATGAAATGAAATAAAATAAAATGCAACATAAGAAGAAAATATGATTAACTAATATATGTAGCCGAAAATAAAAGAGGATATGACCAAAATATCCCTCATATCACATCAAAATCGGTCACACTTTCGCAATTTTTAAAGCACTTGAAAGCTGCAAAGTTTGACCCTTTTTTTTAAAATAGCAAAAAAACTTTTTTTGAGATGATTTTTTTTATATGGGTCCGTTGAAATGTTTAAATATCACATAAAAAAATTAGCTCAAAAATATTTTTTTTAATATTTTACAAAAATAGGTGTGCTCCAGCACGTGTGCAAACTTAGTGTGCACAGGAGCCTGCCTATATATATATATGGGTATATATATATATGATAGGAAAGTTTTTGAATTACGTACACATTTTAACGGTGAGGATGAATGCCACCTCCTTACACATTTTTCCAAAATAGAGGGTTGAGATCTATTCCCTCCATTTAGATTTTGAATTTCAAAATATACATTTTCTTTTTGTCCTCCCATGCTACTTTTGCCTTTTGTTTTTCCCCATACACCCGTTCATTTCATCTTTCTTTCTCCCTTATTTCACTTGCCCCTTTAACCTATACCTAAACCACTCAGCCCTTCCTCCCATGCTGTCGTTCCCCCTCTCACGCTGCCATTTCCCCATTTTTACACACCAAGGTATAGTTTTTTCCATTCAAATTTAAGCTTTCCTTAAACTTTGGTTTATATTCTAGCTGAATCAATTATTTGTTTTCAACCTATACATAGGGTTCTTTGTTCCGAATTTCAGAGCTTCAACAACAGGTGTTTAATTTTTTTGGGTTGACACACCTAAATCTATCCATGATTCTAATATGTTATTTTGCATATATCTAATTTGCTTTTCTATTTTGTTTTGTAGATATTTGTAAAATCGTACACTCACTTCTCTCTCTTTATATCTCACTCTCTCAACTGCATTTTTTTGTTACGGTTTTGCTTAAGAGTATCTAGAGATGAGTAAGTGTTTTGTGAATATGGATCTTGATTTCAAAATGGGGCTCATAATTTGGGGTTCAAAGTCTATCTCTATCTCTGTATGCATGCATTTTTTCTTTTGAAAGAATTTTTTATGGTAGGTTTATGGATTATCTTTTGTGTGTTCTGTTTTAATTGAGGTTATTTTTTAAGTTGGCACAACCACTTCTACAATTTGACAGTTCTGTTTTAATTGATTTTATTCACTTCATGTTTAAGGATTATGACCAAATGATGTTAATTTATGTTGTGTTGAATGTGTTTGGAGTGACTTTTGGGAATTTCATAGTTTTTTTAAGTATGAATTTTGGTTGTTTGTATTACCTCTACAGGTTTGTGTGGACCTCATTTTCATTAGATTTTTTCTTTTACTATTACTTTCTGGGGGCATTGTAGATTGTTTTATTGAGGTCTTTAGTTTATATATTCATTATTGTCGATGTTTGCTCATTATTGCTGATGTTTGATATCTCAATGTCAATGTGATTATAACCTAAATTTGATATCCCATTGGCAGGGACATAGGATATTCAAGTTGGGCCATAGAACCTTAATGGAATTTTATACATGGATACAATAAATTTGAGATTATGTGGGATTCTTTTAGTGGACAAAAATGTGGCATTTGATTTTTCTTCGATAACATACCTATCTAGATAGATTAGACACAAAAGTTTCTTCACTCATTAAATTTGTTGAGAAGGGTACATATTCGCAAATCTTAAAATTCGTTGGAACTCATATTTTCCATTTCACAATGTATGGGCAATTTTTTTAAAGACGTGATTATGCCATAATTTGATGCTTTGGTACTTTTTCTAGAACAAGACTACATAAGACACATAAATTTGGGATGGACATAGAGTTTGTCCGTTGTAGGCACAATAAAACCACATAAGAATACATAAGATGCTTTGATTATGCCATTTCAGACCATTATTTTGCTCTCCTTCTTGCCCTACTATATGCTCTCTTATTACGGAAGACCTCCCTCTGATTAGATTTTTTATTTATTTAGTTTTTTTGTGGAGTTCATTCTGTAAAGTTGTGGTTTTTGGTTTATTTAACTTTGCTTGGTTGACCTTTTTTTTGTGTTTTATTAGTGCACACTAAGTGTTTATTAAAATGCTTGATATGATAAAACATTTAGTATTCATATTTGAACTTGACTCCATGAAAAGTTTGTTGATTTTGCTCTTATTTAAGTGATGTTTTTCATTCAATTTGCTGGAATCTTATGAAAAGGAATGAAAAAATGCAAAGGGCATGAATCTTATTGAAGGTGCAAAAACGCTCCTTTTTTCGGTTCGATCTAAATCATCGTCGACTCTGGAAGCAACGCAGTCCTTGAGGTATACAACTTTGTTTTTCATTTAATATTTTATCCATAGTTTTCTTTCTTTCTTTGAATTGATTTCCTACATCTACATTACTTTGTATGTCTTGATAAAATAACCTAGAAAACCATATGGTTACGGCAGTAGTTTACATTAAAAAGAAAAAAACGAAGGGCAGTATAGTGAGTTTTTTTCCTGTAGATTTGTTATGTATTTATTCCACTATGCCAGCTGCAGAGTATGGGATTATTTTGTGGTTTGAGATGTATATTTATAATGTTCGTGTTTTTTAGTTCCATTGTCATTATATAGATGCAGTAACTGGATTGTTTGGAATCAAAATGATCTAATTTTGTGTTTGTATTTTTACTGTGGAGTAGTCAGTTAAAGTGGAAAATTGGCATCACACTACCATATGTTTTGAAATTTAACCTTTTGTGCAGGAGATGACTGCATTCACTTTCACTTTGTGGATGCTTATTCACTTCACTATGTTCACTTTATGAATTTGTAGATACATTTTAATCCATATACCTTTTGATTTGTGTTGAGTTTTGTTTGTGTTTTGAATGAATGGAATTTCCATGGTAGCATACTGTTCCATGAGCTTTCCAGTTGTGGAAAAACAGTTTCTAAGTATGTGTAATTTTGGTTTACAACCTCAATAACTGGTGTTCTTTCAGCACAAATTGTGCCATAGGTAAGCATACAACTTAGTACAAAATGTCTAACTACATTCTCAGCCCGACAATCTCCAAAATCCCATCTGTAATCAATGAAGTAGGAAATTGTGTAACAGTCATTAGTGTAATGGAGTAGGAAATTGAAGTAAAGGTTGATACAATGCAATATGTTATTTATATTTTATGATTATTATTTAGAAAGGGCTAATGTACATTTTAGAACTAAACTTTATTGTCTTGGCATCTATTAGGTACATGTGATTAGTAACAGATTATAGTTCAAATCATTCAGCAGTAGGATACTAACTACTGAGTCATTGTACCTAATAGTCATTTACAAGCATAACAATTTCTTAAGGGATAAAATCATCAACCACAGGTAGTAAGATTTTGCATCGTTTTCACCTGGGATGATTAACTAAATATATATGTCGAGTATATGTTTAAGAGTAATGCTACTCTTACGGAAAAATTATACACAATTTACCGAAAATGTACTTAAGGGTTTGTGAACTAGCGAGACCCACACTATAGTACAATACCCTTAACGCACATTCGGTAAATTTTTTCGATAAGTGTATCATTTTTCTTATTAAAATGTGTACCTAACTAGAGCGGAGTTTGCTGCATCTGCTATTTTCTTCCCTGGGTATATATGTTCAGTCTAGCAAAATACTTAGGTAACACAGTAAAAGGAAAAAGCATACTTAAGTAACACAGGTAACAAACTTTAAATATTAAAGGGAAATGTCATACCCTGGATGGTCTTGCTATTCTATCTTCATTCTCTTGGTTCGATCCTCTCCCGTGGAAGTAACTTCGTCGCTCCCCAAGACACTTTTAAATCCCTCAAGCAAGGCAAGGCTCGGGACGAATGTACTCATGAGAATAGAGTGGAACTTTTTCACTATTCCAAGTTCCGTAACTTGTTTGGTGTGGGGATTATAAGAAATCAAACTTTTACATTGTTTCTTGTGGAGTAGGACATCTCCATTCGCTCTAAACCCAACAAGTCCACTCAAGGGCACGGGTTTCATATCGATAGTGAATTGCTTGGTCCAAGACTCTAATATACCATACTCTTTCATCACCCATACACAACAAGAGTGGTCACTGTTAGAGTGTATCAAAGAAAGGGAATATCCATACACGGCAACACGAAAAGATAACACATTGGGGTTAGAAAACGCTAGTTGCTCACAGGGCACCCGTATAGCACCTGGCAGCAGCATGAAACCGAACACATCGGTTTCCATATGGAATGACACAATGATAGTATGAGGGGGACTGGTCTGAAGTTTGTTGGTATTACTTTTCCTTTTCCTATCAATAGTACACCCCAACCACTCCGTTGAATAAAACCTGTGGTTGAAACTCGTAGATATGTACGCATGAAAGGTGATGAGGATCAATTTTACGCCATGTGGTTGTGCTAAGGTCGTAGACGGCAACGTGGAGTGGACTCATAAAACTGACAAGCTTGTAGCCATTTGTTTGGGGATTGAATCCGAATCCAATACAACAGTGAAAATGGTAGCCTTCAGGTGCGGGTCTTGAGACTCTACCCAATTTTCGAATGTATGGGTTCCATAAAACCACATCCCAGCGATTATAATAGGACAAGCACACCACTCCATTACAAACATCAATTACCATAAAATTGTTGTATTCGCCAGCTCGGAACTGTGGGAAACCCAACTCGGAACAACAATCAAATGTCTGGTGACGGAGCTTACGTTTGTGTCAACCCCAGCTCGTCATCGCTAGCGTGACAGAGCTTACGTTGTCTGGTGAGTCGTCTCCTGGACCCCAAAGAATCGGAAGGAGAAGAAGAAGATGAAGATGAGAATGCGTTCTTCAGAAAAGGCATTAGGAAACCGAGGCTAAATCTCTTGCTCAACCCCTTTCGTTTTGGCTCTACTTCGGCCATTCAAGATGAAATAAGAGTCAATGTTTGAACTTTGAACTGAGGCGTTTGTTTCCATTTTTTTCTTCCCTTTCCAATGGTTTGGAGTCAAAAACACGACATTTACTCGCGCAAAGTCAAGACGCTGCTTGCTTGTTTTATTATTATTATTATTATTATTATTATTATTATTATTATTATTATTATTATTATTATTGTATTATTGTATATAGAGTACAGTATTAGATACGTGTTACTGGATTGAGGTTGAAAAATGAATCTTCTACGATGACGCGGTGGGTATGAGATGAGTATGAACGGGAAAACTAGAATTGTCAAAGAGAACCCCCGAGTGATGTATGCGACTCTTGTCATTACTCTATTTGATAAATGGACAGAGAAGGACGTTGTTGTACAGGTTACTAGGCAAGTGCTAACGTCAAACCCTGCAGCAATTGTATGGATACTTCCGTATCTGGGATCAATTAGCTTTGTCCATGAATGGTAAATTTTGGATATCAACACAAGTTTAGCTACAACATTTCCGAGGATAGTAATTTTTTGGGGGGGCAATTTACGTATGGACAATGATATGCGTACCAAGTTTATACACCAAATGTGATTTATCAAGTACATTAAATTCTTGTACACTACTGTAGGTACAACAGTTTAATGCACTTGATAAATCACTTTTGGTGTAAACACTTGGTGTACGTATCATTTTCCTTTACGTATAATTTACGTATAGGTCACTTTGTAATAATTTTTAAATATTTAAGAATAATTTACTATTAGATCCACTTATTATGTCATTAGCGTGGACTTCTACAAGAAGAGAATTAGTAGACCTAAGTTTTTTGATGAATGAAACAAGGATAAAGAGAAAATGGTTTCCCCTTACATTTTATTAGTTCCAATGGAAGGAATGACCATTACGCAATTAGTAATCCTATATACTAATACTAATATGATAATTTGAGTCATTATAAACCTTGTTTATCGTCTGGACAATAGATGCGGTTTATTCTAATAAGAACATAATAATTTGTTAGCAATTAAATCCTTGTACATACATCTTCTTGACATACCCAGCCCTTAATTAATGTCATGATTTATGATTCCATGCTCATCAATGAGCATCAAAACTGCTCGTTTGGAATGGCGGATCCAGGATTTGTTTTTGTTGGGGGGAGGGCAATGTATATATAATTATTTTTTAGGGAGTCAAATGCGTACATATAACAAAAAATATCATAAAATTTCAAGAGTAGTTTTTTTATTTTCAAAAGCTTGCAGGGCCAGGCCACCCCTCCGCCACTTTTCGTTAGTGACAACAATATAGCACAAAATAGAAATAGTTCCCGAGGGAAGCAATGTCATGACAAAGGGACAAATGATAACCTAACTACTGAGGCATTGTACCTAATAGTCATTTACAAGCATAACAATTTGTTAAAGGGATAAAATCATCAAACATGGGTAGTAAGATTTTGCATCCTTTTCATCTAGGATGATTAACTAAATATATATGTCGAGTATATGTTTAAGAGTAATGCTACTCTTATCGAAAAATTATACACAATTTACCGAAAATGTGCTTTAAGGGTTTGTGAACTAGTGGGTTCCACACCATAGTACAATACCCTTGGTAAATTTTTTCGGTAAGTGTATCTTTTTTCTTATTAAAATGTGTACCTAACTAGAGCGGAGTTTGCTACATCTGCTATGCTATTTTCTTCCCTGCATATATATGTTCAGTCTAGCTGAATACTTAGGTAACACAGTAAAAGGAAAACGCATACTTAGGTAACACAGGGTACAAACTTTAAATATTAAAGGGAAATGTCATACCCTGGATGGTCTTGCTATTCTATCTTCATTCTCTTGGTTCGATCCTCTCCCGTGGAAGTAACTTCGTCGCTCCCCAAGACACTTTTAAATCCCTCAAGCAAGGCAAGGCTCGGGACGAATGTACTCATGACAATAGAGTGGAACTTTTTCACTATTCCAAGTTCCGTAACTTGTTTGGTTTGGGGGTTATAAGAAATCAAACTTTTACATTGTTTCTTGTGGAGGAGGACATCTCCATTCGCTCTAAACCCAACAAGTCCACTCAAGGGCACGGGTTTCATATCGATAGTGAATTGCTTGGTCCAAGACTCTGATATACCATACTCTTTCATCACCCATACACAACAAGAGTGGTCACTGTTAGAGTGTATCAAAGAAAGGGAATCTCTATACACGGCAACACGCAAAGATAACACATTGGGGTTAGAAAACGCTAGTTGCTCACAGGGCACCCGTATAGCATCTGGCAGCAGCATGAAACCGAACACATCGGTTTCCATATGAAATGACACAATGATATTACGACCGAGACTGGTCTGAAGTTTGTTGGTATTACTTTTCCTATCAATAGTACACCCCAACCAATGTATCACTCCGTTGAATAAAGCCTGTGGTTGAAACTCGTAGATATGTACGCATGAAAGGTGATGAGGATCAATTTTACGCCATAAGGTTGTGCTAAGGTCGTAGACGGCTACGTGGAGTGGACTCATAAAACTGACAAGCTTGTAGTCATTTGTTTGGGGATTGAATCCGAATCCAATACAACAGTGAAAATGGTAGCTTTCAGGTGTGGGTCTTGAGACTCTAACCAATTTTCGAATGGATGGGTTCCATAAAACCACATCCCAACGATTATAATAAGACAAGCACACCAGTCCATTACAAACATCAATTACCATAAAATTGTTGTATTCGCCAGCTCGGAACTGTGGGAAACCCAACTCGGAACAACAATCAAATGTCTGGTTATCACGGTGAATTGAATTGCGTTCATATGCTCTATCGTATTTGCTTGGTGTGTACCTAACAAGTTGGTAAGCGCCCTTGTTTCGACTCATATGCTCTGTATTGAAGCTGGAGCTTGTAATCAGAGAGGACCAAGTCTTGCACACGCACGTGCAACGCACGAGACTCTCTATCGGTAGCCTCGTCAGGATGTCCTTCACCAACTCTGGAGGAAGGTAGATCGCCATTTCGCTTCCGATATTCTTTTCAAAACAGACGAACGGACGGACTATTCCTTCACCGAATTTTACATGAGTCTTATAAAATTAGGGCACGCACATTTCCGCCTTCTTATTATAATAGGAGTACTTAATACATTCATTTAATACGAGTCTTATTAAAGGAAAATTTTAGATGAACAGTCGAAAGTACAGCACTGGAACAGCATTTGGCTCGCTGGCGTGCAAATACTTTTTTTTTCTATAAGACCCCACATCTATATTATAAATAAATTAAAAAAGATAAATTCATTTATTTACATGATCTCTCTCTTTATTAAACAGATTTTTATTTTTTTTAAAAATATTTTTTTATTTTTAAAAAACAGTTTTTTTTTAAAAAGCATTTTAACTGTTTTATGAAAAAATTATTTTTTTAACAAAAATAAAAACTATTGATCATGAAAATAAACTATTTTACACTTGTTAACAAATATTTTTAATTGTTTAAAAACTATTTTTGTAATAAAAATTGTTTTAAACATATTTTTATGGATCAATTATCAAAAAAACCTTCAAACATTTTTTAATATACATTTAGTCCAAGTATTTTTATTTTGTTCTGAAAAGTCTCTCAAACAACAATTTAACCAATATTTACTTATTTTTAAAGATACGCGTGAGTGTCACCCACGCCCCACCACCCCAACTGTCGGAGCTCCGCCCATGCATATCGTTGCCGCGGACCAACATATAAGAAAAAATGGTACGCGTCAGCGGTATGTATAGGTGATCGGACCACCTATACATTCCCGATGACGCGAACCATCTTTTTTAAATAGTAAAAAAAAGCAGTACAAAAAAAAATTAACCAAAAATAAAATTTGTAAACAAAAAAAAATAATTTTTAAGTTTTATAAATAGTTTTTAATAAAAAAAAATAGATAAGATTTTCTTTTTTAAAACAATTGAAATGTTTTTTTAACAGTTATAAAAAGTTAAAAAATATATTTTTAAGATAGAATCTTATTAAGAACAACTTTTTTATATATAAAAAAATAGTTTTTTTATTGATATATATGAACGGTCTTTATTTGTTATCTCATTTCTTAGTTTCTATTATATATATGTGTGTGTGTGTGTGTGTGCACACGAGAAAATGAAAATTGGGAGTAAAAGCGTCTATTTTTTTTAAATAACGAAATAGAATTTTTTTAAACAGTTATAAAAAGTTATTTTTTTTTAAATAGTTTATTAAGAACAGTCTTTTTTTAATAAAAAAATATTTTTTTTATTGATATATGTGGACTCTCTTTATTTGATATCTCATTTCTTAGTTTATATATATATATATGTGTGTGTGTGTGTGTGTGTGTGTGTGTGTGAGAGAGAGAGAGAGACCCCCAACAAAAAGAGAAAGAGATGTGACTCGCGATTTCAAGGCAGTATACACAAGCGGGATATCTAGAATTTCTCCTTAATAAATGTGGATATGTATTAAATTTTATTTATAATTAATTTTGTATATTTTACTAAAAATATTGTTAATTTAATCTAAATATCAAATTTATAATTAAATCATATTTATGTACTTTTTTAGATTATGTGTTTATCGCATTTAGGTATTTTTCACTATCTTCATCCAACTTCATACCATTTCTTATGAACTTCTTACATCACATATCAATGAATTTTATTGAATTTAAAATATAGCACTATTAGTATTACTATACTTTTGAAAAAAATTGTTATCTACCTATTCAACATAAGTCTTACATAATATTTTAAGTTAGAAAATACATAGTAAAACATCATTTTTTTTATTGTCCCCGTTCTATAGCACAACTCTTGTATTTTACATCTATGAAGAGAGAGAGAGAGAGAGAGAGAGAGAGACTCCTACCATAATAAACATCATTTTAGTTACCTACATAGAGAAAAGGAAATTAAAGAACAAAAAATTATGCACAAAAAAATTTCATGTTAAGAATCTCCCTAGATATTTTTGGGTAGAAGTTGTCCAAACCGCGTGTCACATTATTAATCGTATCTACCTCATAAAAAATTCCAAAGAAACATCATATGAGTTATGGTTACACAAAAAGCCAAACTTAAAATATTTTAGAACCTTCGGTAGTATCTGCTATATCTGCAAAGATAGAGAGTACCTTTCAAAATTTGATACCCGATGAGAAAAGGAAATTTTTCTTGGCTATTCCCAAAATAGTAGGGCTTTGCGTGTGTTTAACTACAGAACCAAAACTATTATGGAATCAATTAATGTAATTATAAATGATACAAGTGTTAGGAGTAGTGACAGTCAACCAGTAACATTTGCTGAGGACGATTGTTGATGTAAAAAACTAGATTGCTCTAATTATTCAATCACAGATAAATAAATAAGACAAAGATTTTTAAAGTGGTTCGGCTAGGAATAAAGCCTACGTCCACTGTTATGTTATTGCTGAGTGTTTGTGGAATTCTTGATTACAAGTTCTCTCAAGAAATTCCGGTCCCCTTGAATGAGGATGATACAAGGTATTTATAGCCCTTAGGCTGTACATGAAAGGTCCAATACATTAAATGATATACATATGAAAGGGTAATACATTTAATGCAGCGTGTGCGTCAAGAATATAATGAATAGTTGAACAGTTGTCCGTCTGGTAATTAATGATACGGCAGAGATGCAGTTCGGACCGCCTTAGTTGCTCGTTGATCAAGAGTTCCTCGGAGTGCTTAGAGTATCTCGGGATGATAGAGTTCCTCGGGGTGTCCTCCTCGTTGCTCGGAGAGAACATGACTTGGTCGGGGGAAATAAACTTCCTCGTTGTTATTGTGCCATGTAGATTGACACGTGTCTTCTTATTATTGGTCCACATCAGCAGATTAAATTTGGTATCAACAGAAGCCACCAATGCTTCATGCTTGATGGGTTACTTGAAAGGATGGAGTATTTATTCTGCAATGTTGCTCGGTGCTCGTGAAATTCTTGATCTACCTTCTTGATTTGTTCAACATAAAGTGCATTATCTTTTGGACGACATATGATGCCGCTTGTAGCTTGTCATAATCTTCAAGTATGTTGATTGGTTTGCTAGCCGACCTACTGCCTCCTATGAGCTAGTGGTGGATTTCGAAACATTTTCATATAACTTCTTCTTCAATATTGGTTGGGATAGTAGTAGCAAATATCTCAGTGCTGTAGATGCTGATTTTGACTTCTACTTCTGCTCGGGGACGATCAAGAGGTTCTCGGGGATGAGCAAGTGCTTCTCGGGAATGAGCTAATGCTTCTCGGATAGATCATCTGTGATGAATATTAGAATGTTGAAAGGTCTTAACTTCATAAACTCCTCTTATATTTTAGATGATCCTCCTGCTGGTGAGGAACCTGTTTCAAAAGTGGAAGGAAAAGAAACCAATAGAATAGGAATCTCAATGTATTTTGTTTTAATGAAAGATTTTCATTTTTTATTCGCAATCTTAATTGCTATTGTCTTGTAAAATACTTTACATCTGTGCATATGTAAAAGATAACAATATTGTGTTGTTCATCGACCAACTTAGTAATAAAAAGTTACAAGTATCAGTAATGTTGCTCGATCACTTAATAAAAAAGTAACGAGTATAAAAATGTTCAAACTGTTTCCAACCAACCGGGGTGGATAAATAATGTTTGTCGACCAACTACAGTTGATGGATTTTTATCTCCGACCAGCCATACTTGGTTCAATTTCAAATATTTTCATAAAATGTGTCCGACCAACTAAGGTCAATAATTTGTCCTCGTCAACCAGCTACAGTTAGTGGGTTTTTATCCCCGACCAACTATACTTGGTGTATTTTGGAATATTTTATTCTTCAAAGAACTTTTTGTAATAATCTTACCTCCTGACCAACATAAGTTGTAATGTGAGAGTATATTTTTATCTTATCAACCGTAATTGATCATGCTGGTGTACACCTCCTAACCAAAGGAGTAGTTTTTTGGCTCCTTAGAGCTTTTGGCTCCTTAGAGCGCTTTTTGGCTCCTTAGAGCACTTTTTGGCTCCTTAGAGCACTTTTGGCTCCTTAGAGCACTTTTTGGCTCCTTAGAGCACTTTTGGCTCCTTGGAGCACTTTTTGGCTCCTTAGAGCACTTTTGGCTCCTTAGAGCTTTTGGTCCATTAGCTCTGAGGATATCATGGCGCTGAATGAACCTTCAAAATGTTTGACTGATGATAATAGGCAGCAAACTCCTCGTTTTTAAATTGTGTTCCATGGTCTGTGATGAAGGCATGAGGGAGACCATATCGGCAGATGATGTTCTTCCAAACAAATTGGTACACCTTCCTTCTCGTATGTCATGTCAATAAGTGGCTCAGCTTCTATCCACTAAGTAAAATAATCTACTGCGATGACGAGGTATTTGAATCTTCCTCGAGTCGTCGGCAATGGTTCAACCAAATCAATCCCCACATGGAAAATGGCCAAGGATAAATGATGGGTGTCAACAATGTTTGTGAAGTTCTTCGGATGGAGGAAAAGCGTTAGTACTTGTCACATTTCTCGGCCAGTAGTATCCCTGCGTCATCACCTTTTGCAAAAGTGTTCGACCTGCTACATGGGCTCCACAGGACCCTTCATGGATCTCTTTAATCAATTCACCTCGGAGGGATGTACACATCTTTGCAAACCTGCCATAATTCCTCCTCGAGCAGCTTTAAACTTCCATTTCTTGGCAGCGAGCTTATCTTCCGAATATCATTATACCGAGCAGCTTTAAACTTCCATTTCTTGGCAGCGAACTTATCCTCCGAATACCATTAATTAGTACATACCGAGCAGCTTTAAACTTCCATTTCTTGGCAGCGAGCTTATCCTCCGGTAATTGTTCCTCCTTAATATATGCTCTGATGGGATCCATCCAAGATGTTCCTAAATCAAGGGTAATAATATTCATCGTCAGGTCTTCATCTATGCTCCGACTTTCTAATACTTCAATTGATATCGTTCTTCGCAGCTCGGTACGAGTAGCTGATGCTAATCGGGCCAAGGCGTATGCTCTCACATTCTCCATTCTTGATATTCTTACCAGTTGAACAGCAACAAACTCTGATATTAACTCCATCACCTTTGCTTGATACTTGATCATCAATTCTCCTTTGGATCATTATATTCCCAACATTTGGTTTACGATCAATTGAGAATCACTGAAGATAATAACCTGATGTGCCTCCATAGTATTTGACAAATTAAGACCTGCAACCATGGCCTCATACTTTACCTCATTATTAGAAGCTTTAAATTAGAAACGTAGGGCGTATTCCATGTCGACCTCGTCTGGGCTGTTCAAAACGATCCCTGCCCCACAGCCTGTAGTGCAAGATGAGCCATCTACATATAGTCTCCATATAGGCAATTTGTCTTCTAATTTCTGGTCTGACAGAGTTCCTCGGTGGAATACTTGTCGCTTTCTTTCATCATGTCCTGATACTTCTGAATACACCTCTTGAATTTCAATATACCTCCTGAACTTCAATATTCCTCCTGAACTTCAATATACCTCCTGAACTTCAATATTCCTCCTGAACTTCAATATACCTCCTGAACTTCAATATTCCTCCTGAACTTCAATATCAAAAGTAATTCCTGAGCAAGAAAAACAACGCTTGAATGATGATTAGTCGGCGCCCTGACCGTGTGAGTTTGTGGAGTTGAATTTGATGCTCGACTGCATGATGTTATAAGAATGTGCCACCAAATGAACAAATATATCTGTAATAGAAGCCCCCAACTGTGGAAAGTGAACTTTGAATGAGATTTATCGACCAATACCAACCGGAGTTGGATTTTATCTACCAACCGGAGTTGGATTTTGTCTACCAACC
This sequence comes from Sambucus nigra, assembly GCA_949130495.1. Taxonomy (NCBI): domain Eukaryota; kingdom Viridiplantae; phylum Streptophyta; class Magnoliopsida; order Dipsacales; family Adoxaceae; genus Sambucus; species Sambucus nigra. The sequence goes on along the minus strand of OX422219.1, from coordinate 10,005,826 downwards.
GGAGTTGGATTTTATCTACCAATCTGAGTTGGTGGTAATTGATAATAAATGATGAAGACTTCCTCGGAGCTGACCAACATATTGTTGGGAATAAGATAATATAAATGTTGGAGACCTCCTCGGCGCTGACCAACAGATTTGTTGGGAATAAGATAATATAAATGCTAGAGACCTCCTCGGCGCTGACCAACAGATTGTTGGGAATAAGATATAATAAAAATGCAGGATACCTCCTCGGCGATGACCAACAGATTGTTGGGAATAAGATAATATAAATGCAGGATACCTCCTCGGCGATGACCAACAGATTGTTGGGAATAAAATATAATATAAATGTAGGATACCTCCTCGGCGATGACCAACAGATTGTTGGGAATAAAATATAATATAAATGCAGGATACCTCCTCGGCGATGACCAACAGATTGCTGGGACTAAGATATAATAAATTCCGGAGATATCCTTGGAGCTGAATAAGATATAATAAATGCTGGAGACATCCTTGGATCTGAATAAGATATAATAAATGCTGGAGACATCCTTGCTGAAATGAGAATAGAATATGCATCCAAATAGATATAAAGAATAATTAAAAATAATAAAGTGCCTCGCCGATCCGTCGAGGTAGAATCATATAATGCCGAACAAGAATAAGATCTTTCAGAACATAAGAATATGGCCGAGAACGTTGTCAGGCCTGAATATAAATAAGAATTATCCGAACGATTGTTGTAATTCTCCTTAAAGCTGAATAAGTATCTTGTCGAGGCATAATTGCAGAATGCCGAATAAGAATAATATTTTCCAGAACATAAGAATATGGCCGAGAACTTTGCTGGGCCTGCATATACATAAGAATTACTCCGACCAACTATCCGTTGGGGGTGAAATATAATAAATGTTATAGTTCCCCTCAGAGATGAATATGATAATAAATATCTCGCCGTGATCCATGTTGAGATGAATATAGAATATGAATCCCAATGGATATATAGAATCATTTGTGCTGGAGCAGATATCTGGGCCTGAATATAAATAAGAATTACCCCGACCAACTATCCGTTGGGGGTGAAATATAATAACTGTTGTAGCTTTTCCTCGGAGCCGAATATATATAGAGAGAAGAAATTTTTCGAGCTCCATGCTGAGATAAATATAAAATATGAATCCCAACGGATATAGAATAATTTGTGCTTCAGCATTCGTCGGCATTGAATCTTGTGCCTGTAAAAATTAATAATTTGCTCTACCATATGTGTAGGCTGAATTGATTAGTCATGAGAATAATTTACTCATCCAATCAATATATGATATGTATATGCTTGAGAAATAAAAATATTAATTTCAAAATATCAGGGGTGCTTAGCATTTTTTTAATACCCCAATATTCTACCGCTGCCGACAAACGACATGGATGTTGCCGACCAACATTTAAGGATATCTCAAGTTATAGAATATATGGTTGGATGACTAGAATATCTCGAATCTTTAGATAAAAAAAATAACATTCAATGTAAAATTTAAGCCTTAAGAATGTTAATTAAATGAATAAATATATAACCCACTAGATCGTGTGATTTCGTCAAAGAAACCTTGTGATGTGATGAAGGAGGGGACAACATATCAAATTTGTGCCCAAAGTCTTGATATGGTCATGATTGTTTTACTGATCCTCTTTTACAAGAGGTGAGTAATGATTTTTCAGGTGAGAGAAAATTATTTTTTTATATTGATCCCTTCCTATTCCCAATTTGGAGAGATAAAAATATGGTGAATGATCGAAATTATTACCAAATTTATATAAAAAATCAATCAATTTGAATTTATTGACATAGATGGAAGATGAACCAAATTAAGTATATAGTTCATAAAAATGAATACAAAGAGACTTAAACTTGTGAATGCAAAGAGACTCAAACTTGAAGAGAGAGAGAATATATATGGGTCATGATTTCCATGATAAGACTTTTCATTGTCTTTAACCTTTTCCCATTCTTTTATTAAAAATATGATGGGAATTTGAATAGACATCAAATATCTTACAAAATTTATTTCAAAATCAACAATGAAAATGATTAAATCTTATCACCGTTGTATATATTGGTATATGTAATCATTTAAAATATTGATTCCATGATATAAAATTAAAACTTGAGAATCAAGCAAAGAATTATGATTTATGAAATCTACTATTTTTCAGATTTCTAAATAAGAATTAATCTAACAGTTATGATTTAAAAATCATGATATGCAACATTTTGCAGATAAAAATTGGACAATTAATTTATGTATATAAACATAAAAATCATGATTGAATCAAAAGATTTATGTATAATTGATTATACGTAGAGAAAATAAAAACTTAGCTTTTGGTGGAGAACAACGCTTGTAACACGTTTCCCACAGACGGCGCCAATCTGTTGATGTAAAAAACTAGATTGCTCTAATTATTCAATCACAGATAAATAAATAAGACAAAGATTTTTAAAGTGGTTCGGCTAGGAATAAAGCCTACGTCCACTGTTATGTTATTGCTGAGTGTTTGTGGAATTCTTGATTACAAGTTCTCTCAAGAAATTCCGGTCCCCTTGAATGAGGATGATACAAGGTATTTATAGCCCTTAGGCTGTACATGAAAGGTCCAATACATTAAATGATATACATATGAAAGGGTAATACATTTAATGCAGCGTGTGCGTCAAGAATATAATGAATAGTTGAACAGTTGTCCGTCTGGTAATTAATGATACGGCAGAGATGCAGTTCGGACCGCCTTAGTTGCTCGTTGATCAAGAGTTCCTCGGAGTGCTTAGAGTATCTCGGGATGATAGAGTTCCTCGGGGTGTCCTCCTCGTTGCTCGGAGAGAACATGACTTGGTCGGGGGAAATAAACTTCCTCGTTGTTATTGTGCCATGTAGATTGACACGTGTCTTCTTATTATTGGTCCACATCAGCAGATTAAATTTGGTATCAACAGAAGCCACCAATGCTTCATGCTTGATGGGTTACTTGAAAGGATGGAGTATTTATTCTGCAATGTTGCTCGGTGCTCGTGAAATTCTTGATCTACCTTCTTGATTTGTTCAACATAAAGTGCATTATCTTTTGGACGACATATGATGCCGCTTGTAGCTTGTCATAATCTTCAAGTATGTTGATTGGTTTGCTAGCCGACCTACTGCCTCCTATGAGCTAGTGGTGGATTTCGAAACATTTTCATATAACTTCTTCTTCAATATTGGTTGGGATAGTAGTAGCAAATATCTCAGTGCTGTAGATGCTGATTTTGACTTCTACTTCTGCTCGGGGACGATCAAGAGGTTCTCGGGGATGAGCAAGTGCTTCTCGGGAATGAGCTAATGCTTCTCGGATAGATCATCTGTGATGAATATTAGAATGTTGAAAGGTCTTAACTTCATAAACTCCTCTTATATTTTAGATGATCCTCCTGCTGGTGAGGAACCTGTTTCAAAAGTGGAAGGAAAAGAAACCAATAGAATAGGAATCTCAATGTATTTTGTTTTAATGAAAGATTTTCATTTTTTATTCGCAATCTTAATTGCTATTGTCTTGTAAAATACTTTACATCTGTGCATATGTAAAAGATAACAATATTGTGTTGTTCATCGACCAACTTAGTAATAAAAAGTTACAAGTATCAGTAATGTTGCTCGATCACTTAATAAAAAAGTAACGAGTATAAAAATGTTCAAACTGTTTCCAACCAACCGGGGTGGATAAATAATGTTTGTCGACCAACTACAGTTGATGGATTTTTATCTCCGACCAGCCATACTTGGTTCAATTTCAAATATTTTCATAAAATGTGTCCGACCAACTAAGGTCAATAATTTGTCCTCGTCAACCAGCTACAGTTAGTGGGTTTTTATCCCCGACCAACTATACTTGGTGTATTTTGGAATATTTTATTCTTCAAAGAACTTTTTGTAATAATCTTACCTCCTGACCAACATAAGTTGTAATGTGAGAGTATATTTTTATCTTATCAACCGTAATTGATCATGCTGGTGTACACCTCCTAACCAAAGGAGTAGTTTTTTGGCTCCTTAGAGCTTTTGGCTCCTTAGAGCGCTTTTTGGCTCCTTAGAGCACTTTTTGGCTCCTTAGAGCACTTTTGGCTCCTTAGAGCACTTTTTGGCTCCTTAGAGCACTTTTGGCTCCTTGGAGCACTTTTTGGCTCCTTAGAGCACTTTTGGCTCCTTAGAGCTTTTGGTCCATTAGCTCTGAGGATATCATGGCGCTGAATGAACCTTCAAAATGTTTGACTGATGATAATAGGCAGCAAACTCCTCGTTTTTAAATTGTGTTCCATGGTCTGTGATGAAGGCATGAGGGAGACCATATCGGCAGATGATGTTCTTCCAAACAAATTGGTACACCTTCCTTCTCGTATGTCATGTCAATAAGTGGCTCAGCTTCTATCCACTAAGTAAAATAATCTACTGCGATGACGAGGTATTTGAATCTTCCTCGAGTCGTCGGCAATGGTTCAACCAAATCAATCCCCACATGGAAAATGGCCAAGGATAAATGATGGGTGTCAACAATGTTTGTGAAGTTCTTCGGATGGAGGAAAAGCGTTAGTACTTGTCACATTTCTCGGCCAGTAGTATCCCTGCGTCATCACCTTTTGCAAAAGTGTTCGACCTGCTACATGGGCTCCACAGGACCCTTCATGGATCTCTTTAATCAATTCACCTCGGAGGGATGTACACATCTTTGCAAACCTGCCATAATTCCTCCTCGAGCAGCTTTAAACTTCCATTTCTTGGCAGCGAGCTTATCTTCCGAATATCATTATACCGAGCAGCTTTAAACTTCCATTTCTTGGCAGCGAACTTATCCTCCGAATACCATTAATTAGTACATACCGAGCAGCTTTAAACTTCCATTTCTTGGCAGCGAGCTTATCCTCCGGTAATTGTTCCTCCTTAATATATGCTCTGATGGGATCCATCCAAGATGTTCCTAAATCAAGGGTAATAATATTCATCGTCAGGTCTTCATCTATGCTCCGACTTTCTAATACTTCAATTGATATCGTTCTTCGCAGCTCGGTACGAGTAGCTGATGCTAATCGGGCCAAGGCGTATGCTCTCACATTCTCCATTCTTGATATTCTTACCAGTTGAACAGCAACAAACTCTGATATTAACTCCATCACCTTTGCTTGATACTTGATCATCAATTCTCCTTTGGATCATTATATTCCCAACATTTGGTTTACGATCAATTGAGAATCACTGAAGATAATAACCTGATGTGCCTCCATAGTATTTGACAAATTAAGACCTGCAACCATGGCCTCATACTTTACCTCATTATTAGAAGCTTTAAATTAGAAACGTAGGGCGTATTCCATGTCGACCTCGTCTGGGCTGTTCAAAACGATCCCTGCCCCACAGCCTGTAGTGCAAGATGAGCCATCTACATATAGTCTCCATATAGGCAATTTGTCTTCTAATTTCTGGTCTGACAGAGTTCCTCGGTGGAATACTTGTCGCTTTCTTTCATCATGTCCTGATACTTCTGAATACACCTCTTGAATTTCAATATACCTCCTGAACTTCAATATTCCTCCTGAACTTCAATATACCTCCTGAACTTCAATATTCCTCCTGAACTTCAATATACCTCCTGAACTTCAATATTCCTCCTGAACTTCAATATCAAAAGTAATTCCTGAGCAAGAAAAACAACGCTTGAATGATGATTAGTCGGCGCCCTGACCGTGTGAGTTTGTGGAGTTGAATTTGATGCTCGACTGCATGATGTTATAAGAATGTGCCACCAAATGAACAAATATATCTGTAATAGAAGCCCCCAACTGTGGAAAGTGAACTTTGAATGAGATTTATCGACCAATACCAACCGGAGTTGGATTTTATCTACCAACCGGAGTTGGATTTTGTCTACCAACCGGAGTTGGATTTTATCTACCAATCTGAGTTGGTGGTAATTGATAATAAATGATGAAGACTTCCTCGGAGCTGACCAACATATTGTTGGGAATAAGATAATATAAATGTTGGAGACCTCCTCGGCGCTGACCAACAGATTTGTTGGGAATAAGATAATATAAATGCTAGAGACCTCCTCGGCGCTGACCAACAGATTGTTGGGAATAAGATATAATAAAAATGCAGGATACCTCCTCGGCGATGACCAACAGATTGTTGGGAATAAGATAATATAAATGCAGGATACCTCCTCGGCGATGACCAACAGATTGTTGGGAATAAGATAATATAAATGCAGGATACCTCCTCGGCGATGACCAACAGATTGTTGGGAATAAAATATAATATAAATGTAGGATACCTCCTCGGCGATGACCAACAGATTGTTGGGAATAAAATATAATATAAATGCAGGATACCTCCTCGGCGATGACCAACAGATTGCTGGGACTAAGATATAATAAATTCCGGAGATATCCTTGGAGCTGAATAAGATATAATAAATGCTGGAGACATCCTTGGATCTGAATAAGATATAATAAATGCTGGAGACATCCTTGCTGAAATGAGAATAGAATATGCATCCAAATAGATATAAAGAATAATTAAAAATAATAAAGTGCCTCGCCGATCCGTCGAGGTAGAATCATATAATGCCGAACAAGAATAAGATCTTTCAGAACATAAGAATATGGCCGAGAACGTTGTCAGGCCTGAATATAAATAAGAATTATCCGAACGATTGTTGTAATTCTCCTTAAAGCTGAATAAGTATCTTGTCGAGGCATAATTGCAGAATGCCGAATAAGAATAATATTTTCCAGAACATAAGAATATGGCCGAGAACTTTGCTGGGCCTGCATATACATAAGAATTACTCCGACCAACTATCCGTTGGGGGTGAAATATAATAAATGTTATAGTTCCCCTCAGAGATGAATATGATAATAAATATCTCGCCGTGATCCATGTTGAGATGAATATAGAATATGAATCCCAATGGATATATAGAATCATTTGTGCTGGAGCAGATATCTGGGCCTGAATATAAATAAGAATTACCCCGACCAACTATCCGTTGGGGGTGAAATATAATAACTGTTGTAGCTTTTCCTCGGAGCCGAATATATATAGAGAGAAGAAATTTTTCGAGCTCCATGCTGAGATAAATATAAAATATGAATCCCAACGGATATAGAATAATTTGTGCTTCAGCATTCGTCGGCATTGAATCTTGTGCCTGTAAAAATTAATAATTTGCTCTACCATATGTGTAGGCTGAATTGATTAGTCATGAGAATAATTTACTCATCCAATCAATATATGATATGTATATGCTTGAGAAATAAAAATATTAATTTCAAAATATCAGGGGTGCTTAGCATTTTTTTAATACCCCAATATTCTACCGCTGCCGACAAACGACATGGATGTTGCCGACCAACATTTAAGGATATCTCAAGTTATAGAATATATGGTTGGATGACTAGAATATCTCGAATCTTTAGATAAAAAAAATAACATTCAATGTAAAATTTAAGCCTTAAGAATGTTAATTAAATGAATAAATATATAACCCACTAGATCGTGTGATTTCGTCAAAGAAACCTTGTGATGTGATGAAGGAGGGGACAACATATCAAATTTGTGCCCAAAGTCTTGATATGGTCATGATTGTTTTACTGATCCTCTTTTACAAGAGGTGAGTAATGATTTTTCAGGTGAGAGAAAATTATTTTTTTATATTGATCCCTTCCTATTCCCAATTTGGAGAGATAAAAATATGGTGAATGATCGAAATTATTACCAAATTTATATAAAAAATCAATCAATTTGAATTTATTGACATAGATGGAAGATGAACCAAATTAAGTATATAGTTCATAAAAATGAATACAAAGAGACTTAAACTTGTGAATGCAAAGAGACTCAAACTTGAAGAGAGAGAGAGAATATATATGGGTCATGATTTCCATGATAAGACTTTTCATTGTCTTTAACCTTTTCCCATTCTTTTATTAAAAATATGATGGGAATTTGAATAGACATCAAATATCTTACAAAATTTATTTCAAAATCAACAATGAAAATGATTAAATCTTATCACCGTTGTATATATTGGTATATGTAATCATTTAAAATATTGATTCCATGATATAAAATTAAAACTTGAGAATCAAGCAAAGAATTATGATTTATGAAATCTACTATTTTTCAGATTTCTAAATAAGAATTAATCTAACAGTTATGATTTAAAAATCATGATATGCAACATTTTGCAGATAAAAATTGGACAATTAATTTATGTATATAAACATAAAAATCATGATTGAATCAAAAGATTTATGTATAATTGATTATACGTAGAGAAAATAAAAACTTAGCTTTTGGTGGAGAACAACGCTTGTAACACGTTTCCCACAGACGGCGCCAATCTGTTGATGTAAAAAACTAGATTGCTCTAATTATTCAATCACAGATAAATAAATAAGACAAAGATTTTTAAAGTGGTTCGGCTAGGAATAAAGCCTACGTCCACTGTTATGTTATTGCTGAGTGTTTGTGGAATTCTTGATTACAAGTTCTCTCAAGAAATTTCGGTCCCCTTGAATGAGGATGATACAAGGTATTTATAGCCCTTAGGCTGTACATGAAAGGTCCAATACATTAAATGATATACATATGAAAGGGTAATACATTTAATGCAGCGTGTGCGTCAAGAATATAATGAATAGTTGAACAGTTGTCCGTCTGGTAATTAATGATACGGCCGAGATGCAGTTCGGACCGCCTTAGTTGCTCGTTGATCAAGAGTTCCTCGGAGTGCTTAGAGTATCTCGGGATGATAGAGTTCCTCGGGGTGTCCTCCTCGTTGCTCGGAGAGAACATGACTTGGTCGGGGGAAATAAACTTCCTCGTTGTTATTGTGCCATGTAGATTGACACGTGTCTTCTTATTATTGGTCCACATCAGCATATTAAATTTGGTATCAACAACGATCTTGTTTTATCCCCTGATCCTCAAGATGATACTGATTCACTGTCACCTGAGAGCCCTTCTGTACCCACTTGGGTTTCTAAAGATCATCCCACTGAAACCATTGTCGGTAATCCTTCGAAACCAGTCAGAACTACATCTCAACTTCGATAAGTGTCACAATTTTCTTATTTTGTTTCTCTTGAGGAACCTAAAAATATTAGTGATGCCCTTACTGACTCATTTTGGATAAATAATATGAAAGAAGAGCTAATCCAATTTAAGAGTCACGATGTTTGGAATCTGGTTCCTAGACCAAAAGATCCGAAGGTTATTGGCACAAGATGGATTTTTAAAAACAAAACTGATGAAAATGGGCAGGTCATTAGAAATAAAGCTAGGTTGGTTCAACAAGGTTACTCCCAGATTGAGGGAATTGATTTCGACAAAAATTTTGCACTTGTTACTCGTCTGGAATCAGTTCGTCTCCTCCTTGCAATTTCTTGTCATATGCAATTCAAATTATTCTAAATGGATGTTAAATTCGCTTTCTTAAATGGAATTTTTTCTGAAGAAGTTTACGTAGAACAACCCAAAGGATTTGTTGATCCTGTACACACGGACCACGTCTTTAAGCTTAAGAAAGCCTTATACGGCTTGAAACAATCTCCTAGAGCTTGGTATGAGAGATTGTCTACCTTTTAAGTGTCTCACAATTTCGTCCATGGCGGAAATTATCAAACATTGTTTGTTAGAAAGGAAAATCAACATGCCTTAATCGCGCAAGTATATGTGGACGATATTATCTTCGGTTCCACCTGTCCTAAACAAGTAGAGAATTTTTCTGATATCATGCATACCGAATTTCAGATGTCTCTAATGGGTGAACTACAATATTTTTGGGGTTTACAAGTAAAAAATGTAGTGATGGTCTTTTTATTTCTCAATCCAAGTATGTTGCAGATTTAGTTAAAAAATTCGGCTTAGAAAATGCGAAACCTTCTAGAACCCCCATGAGTACTTCAACTAAACTTTCTAAGGATGATAATGAGAAAGTGTTGATCCCACTCTTTATAGAAGTATGATAGGGAGTTTGTTGTATCTTACCGGGTCTCGACCCGGCATATCCTTCATCGTATGTATCTGTGGAAGATATCAAAGTAACCATAAAGAATCTCACTTATTAAGTGTAAAAAGAATTATTAAATATACTAAGGGTACTTTAAAATTTGGTATTTGGTACACAAACGATACTACTATTTCTATTGTAGGATACACTGATATCGATTGGGCCGGTTGTTCTGACGATAGTAAGAGTACTTCTGGTGCTTGCCACTACGTAGGCAATAATCTCGTAGGTTGGTCGTGTAAGAAACAAAATTTCATTTCATTATCTGCGCCGAATCTGAATATATAGCAGCAGGTAGTTGTTGTGCTCAACTAATATGGATTAGACAAATGCTTAGTGATTATGGTCTCACAGAAAAATAATTAACCATGTTTTGTGATAATCAAAGTGCCATTAATATTTCCAAAAATCCGACACTTCACTCACGAACTAAGCATATTAAGATTAGACATCACAGAATTTTATCCGTGAGCTTGTCGAATCCAAAGATCTCATTATTGAATATCTGAACACTCAAAAACAGCTCGCATATCTCTTTACCAAACCTTTAGATAACATTCGATTTGAGTATTTGCGAACAACTATAGGCATGATAACTCTCAATTAATCTTTTTTTTTGTTTTGTGTGCTTTATACCCCTTGTATATTTGAGAAAAATTGGGGGAGAAGATCTTGAGTATTGTTAGCGATTTTTCTATCTATTCCTTATTCTAACTCAACTAATATGCCAATTTAGTGTTTATCTTGTTATAGGCATTTCAGACCCATTGTTTATCTTGTTTTAGGGTATTGGTCTGTATATAGTTGAGTGATGTATTGTTTTACCTTATTTTAGGTTCTAGAATGGGAATGGGTAGTTAGAATTTTTGTATAGGACAAATAAGATTTCTTTTCTTTTTGACCCACGAGTTTTGAATACTCAAGGGAATTTTATCTCTAATATCCAAAGGGGGAGTTTGAGAACACACTATATATTGATTACTTGAGTCTGCATATATAGGAGTTAAAATAGGTTAGATTATTTTGAGAACTCCATCTCCTCAAATGTTCAAAATCATTAAAGAAATCCAGTCCAAGAGAACCTTCAAGATCAACATAAAGGGAAGTTAATTCTAAACCTTAAAACCACAAATAGGATACTTACAGTGCATCATACACATCATCTATTTGTTTTAATAGTTTTTGAACACTTCAAATCTTTTTAAAAATCAATTTAATTCAATTCAAATCATTTTATATAATTTTAAATAATTTTTCAATGATTTTGAATTAATTCAAATATGGTTTTCAAAGTGTTGTGGGTATAAGTTAAATTTCTGAAACTTATTTTCTATGTTGATTGTTTGCCTGGGTAGAATCCAAAAGCCTTAGAGAATTGGAGGTATGTTGTGTAATTATTTTCAACACGCGTTTTAGCATTCATCTGGTTCGTACACGTGTTGGCAACCTATCGAGTGGATTTGTGTTTTTCTGTTAGACACAAAATGCGTACACATCATCAACCTTTGAATCAACCTAATCAACGTACTGAATGCGATTTGACTCAATCCTTGTGAATCCATTTTAAACCAATCAGTGTTCACTTAACCCACCGCTAGTGTTGAACCGTTGAATCAAAGTCAATTGATCAAGACTCAATCCCAGCTATTGGATTGAGGTAGATGTTCTCAATCCTTCTACGTATAGTATAAAAAGGACCCAAGCCTCAGCATTTTGAGACTTTTGCCATTTCGTTAAGTCTGAGAGAAAAGAGATAGTAGAGAGAAGGGAGAGAAGGGAGAAGAGGGGGAAAGAATAGAGAGATTAGAAGAAGAAAACCTAGTTTTCTTCGTAGTTCGAACCTCTGAGTGTTTTTCTCCCAAACCAAACACCAAACCTAAACAGTCCCAAACACCAGAAAACCCATTCTTGAGAGTTAGACGTTTTAGGGTTTCTGTGTTCTTGGTGTTGTGTTTTCATTTTGAAGACCTCTTCAAATCTTTGATTCTCTTAGAACTCATTTCTAAGAAAGACTTAAGTTTCATTATTAAAATTGAGTTTTTCTAAAAGAGAACATCACACGATTTTTTATGTTTATCTTTTTAGATCTAGCATTTTAAATCTATTCTGTTTCAACAAATTTTGAAATAAAAACTTTAAAGTTTTTTTTTAAATATTTTTCAGATCTAGTGAGTTGTGTGTTTCTAGTTTTTTATTTCATATTTTATAAAATATGGGTGTACAAAAATAAAAGGAACACTAAGAACTCTTGCTAAAGTTTTAAGGAGTACAGATCTGAAAAGAAATTTTATCACAAAAATTGTTAAATCAGTCTCTGCATGTTAAGTCTGGATCTATTTTAATAAAGTAGACTTCTAGTCTAGTTTGGATCTCAATTGGAGGTTTACAATTTCAAAAATATTTTCAAAACCCAAAAATTATTTATGACTTTGAACCGTCTTCTGAGCAAGGTATCCTTGAGATCCGTGGATAAATAAAAGATCAAGAAGTCTTGGCTTGAAAAATCAAGATTCAGAAATAACTTTCATTTTAGAACTATTGTAATTAGTTACAAAAGTTTGTATAAATCTTGAGAGGGTGAGTACATGCTTGCATGTAGTAGCACATCACAAATACTATCTCACACGAACACTTAGACACTGTGGTTCTATCTGAGAATCTTGGAATTTGAAAGAGTTGCTAGAATCAGAATTCAAAGAGAAAGAGATCAAGGAAAAAACAAAGAAGCAGTAAGAAAAGATCAGTCCAATTCAGAATACCTTTCCACATACTCCCACCTGTGGAAAGGAATGAAAGACAAGACACACACAAATATAACCTTGAGATATTACACACATGATTGTTCATGATTGAATATTAAACTTATTAGAACTCCCGGGGTTTATTGAATACGCGTATAAATCAAACTACAAAAAAACTACCCATACATGAAGCCCTAAAAGGTGGAATTAGGATTTACCTTCTCGATATCTCTAATTTAATCTTGTCTTATCACGAACAATCACAAGAAAAGATAAGGATGTGGCTCCCAATGGGCCTGGAAAAATCTAATCCTACCTGAATTCTAATCCCAATCTCTTAATTATAGCTAATACCAATACATAATTATAATTACAACTCCACTCCTTAACTCAAGATTATATTTCGAGCTCCTTTTTATTAATTACTTAATTCTCCCCGCATTAAGGTTAAACATAATCGTTAATAAAATAAATCACTGATAATTTATTTGATTAACTTCTCTAAGTCCTCGAGCGGTCCAACTTAACTTATTTGTTGTGACACCCCGCCTATTAAAATAACGATTGGCCAGCCCCCTACTAAAATAAAACAAGAGTCCCATATGGGTCATTCTTTGCATCACTCTCGAATTTCAATTAATTACTAATCACCTATTGGTTTAACAAGCAGTGTAAAATTTTAATCTTAAATTAACATGCCAAAGTAAAATCATTCAATCATAGTTCAACGTAAATAAAACTAAATAAACAATCCCACCAAATGAGGAAGTCTAAATGCATAATATAATAATACTGAGTACCGAATAAACCATTGGTTACTAAAATTCAATACAAATATCTGAATGAAATGAAAAAACTAAAAGTAACCGAGTCTGGAATAAAGGGGGAACACGCCTAACTAATATCTAAAATGACGACCTAATCTAGAATGTAATAAAGTAAGCGACTACTCAGAACTCTACAAGCCTCCACATACGCTGGAAAGAATGGTCATCAATGGCCTTCCTGTGGCTAGACACCTAAAAGTTTTTGGAAAATAGTTTGATACGGGTCAGAGCTCAAAACCTTTGAAAAATATTTGCAAGTAATTAAGATGCATTAAAATATATGCAGTAAAATTTTCCATATTAAAGCCAGTATCGCACTCCCATGAGATAATCCTCACCTCTCAACTATAGTGCCTAGAACATACATCTTAACCCACCTAGTTACGCTACCTCGCCTAACTAGCCCTTTTGTAAATCTCATTAACACACTACTCTAACCTGAGTATTGTCTATCATTTCTTTCTTAGCTATTTTCCTCATTCGCTTAATTAATCATCCCATAGTTAGTATATCTTATAACTTTACTGTAGATATTTTCACCCTTAATATATTAAGTTCCTATATAATTAACTACACTATTATATACATAACGATATACTACAACAAACACACATATGTCGCGTTTAGTCGCCATCCCTCAAGTAATAACTCATTGGATGTCTTTCTCTATAATGCTAGTATAGTCTCCATCCCCCGAGTAATAACTCATTGGATGCCATCCTCCAAGCAATAACTCATTGATTGCCTTTCTCTACAGTGTTATCATAATCCAGGGCATACTCACTTCTTTCCAGTTACCGACAGTCGGACTCTCACACCGACTCGATAAAATTGGAAACGTATTGGAGACAATCATAGACCTTCAATAGTGAGTCCTAACTATAACCAGGTCATATCACTTCGAATAAACATCACACAATTTGTATACACGACGCTATGACCTGGGGTCGATATTTAGCCTGATGCATTTCGCCAAGGAAGATTACCCACATCGCGCAACCTCTACTGATATCACTAGAGGTGTATGTTTCACATAAATATCATACACGCAAGTATTATTCTTATTCGCATATATACTGTCTCTCTCTATATATACAATCACAAAATTTGCGCTAATCTGTGCCTATCACTCGAAGCACTAGCCTACTAATCCCGTGTCTATTTCCTGACTCTTAATTTATTTAAGTTCTCACCAATTAAATAAATAAAGTTGCGTCACCCTATTAAAATGCCCGGACTTACCCAACCAGTCCGTGATACAAAATTGTTAAGTTTATAATGTAGCATCACTCCACTAAAACACTCGAACTTACCCAACCTGCCCGTACATCAAAGGTTTCCGAATTCTTCTCTCCTATTTTGTTATTTAAAAATCTTTATTAATTATTGCTCTCACAATTTCTAATCAAAATTTGATTACCCTATCGTCCCAAGATAATGTAATCTCCTTAGGTCACTCCTAGTAATATTCTCTTATTCTTACGGGATTTCAAAGTCTAGTTAAAGCCTCCTTAATTAACCCAACAATTAAAAACCCAAACTGAACCTGCCCAGAATGAGGCAAACCGGTTCGCTTTCCCAGATCGCGAACTCCAACCCCTGTTTTCTTCCCCAAATCCATCCCAAACACCTTCCACATGATATTGTACATTCACCAAAACATATAGAATATAAGGGAATAAATCTTAGATGACTTTAATATTAAACGATCGTCTTAATCTTAAATATTTACTACAATAATCTAATTAATCAATAAAGATGGGTCTACATGATGAACATCTCAATTAGCCCTAGTTTTGATTCAAAACCCCAATTAACCATGATCAACCTATGAATCTCTAACCAAACCCAATTTTCAGCTGGTATAAATCATTCAAAATCATCAAATATGTATTTACTTCACAATTTATGGGATAATTTCACAAAAAAACGTTTTTACATGTGAAAACCCCACCCAAAAATAGTTTTTCACATCACCTACCATAATATGAATATAATCTACTACTATTTAATAAAGCAAGTAAATTACTTACCTTGGAATGTGTGTAGAGTTTGATCTACTTCATGTGAGATGGATTGTTGCTAAAATTTCCTCGACTCCCTTCCTGAATTTGCCTCCTCAAGCTTTCTCCTTGCTTTCTCTTCTTTCTCATATATTAGAGTTTAGAGATAATGATATGGCTATCTCACCCATCTAACCCTTAATGTTTAAAACACTAATCTTGAAATTAAAACCCCTACGTGAGTCCAAGCTAGTCTAAAAAGCCCCCGGAATCCAAATACCACCCCCCAGATACTTAATTATGATCATTTCAACCCATTCGGAACCAACCGTGAACTCGAAATCTCCATTCGAGTCACTATACATAAATTTCCCATCTCAACCTTAAAATAATCTACTCACAAGTCGCGGTTGAGAAACCGTCACGTTCCCGTTGTTCTTACTCACTACGACGTACTAACAATTTATCGTATTTTATTTACTATACACATTTAGTAAATTTACCACATAAATATTAATCTTAATCTCTCCCAATTAATATTTAATAAATACACAATATTTTATTTTGATTAAATTATTACACACGTGTAATTTAAAAATGCCAGAAATAATTAAATTTCTCACCCTCCTTACAAAGGATTTTTGTCCCCAAAATTTGGAAGTACCTACGGCAGATAGCTCGGGATACTGCTCTCGCATATCATCCTTCCTCTCACATGTCTGTATTACGGTGTCCCCACTTAACCCGAACCAGGGGCACCACCTTTGATCGCATCTTACGCTCACTATGATCACGAATACCAACCGATCTCTCCTCATATTAGATTTATGGCTGCAAGTATGTCTCCTCCAATGGAATGTACGAATAGGACCTCAGTCTTCTGATATCTCTTCAGCGACGATGATAAGTACCCAAAAGGGTTTAATTTAAGCCTCGAATAAATGCATTTTATTAACTCGTGTTAATTAAACATGGCCTTATGTTCGTATTTTATCAATTTTGCAAGTCAATATGTTGTCGCGGTACAAATAGTGCTAAATCGACGTAATTGTAACACAATAGTGGTCAAAAGCATGATATGAAGAAATCAAGCACCGAGAAGTCTGAAGTCCTATTTGAGCTTGCTGAGATCATTGTCGATGCCCCGAACCCTGTCATCGAACCAAACTTAAGCCTATCCCGAGCATCGTGTGTGTTTAATTAGTTTTTTTTTAGAATTTTTATTTTGAGTCGTTTTATTTTTAGGTTTTATTTTAGATTTATTTAGAATTTTCTAGATTTTATTTTCCATTTTTTATTAGTGTATTCTAATTTTAATTTTTATTAGTTTTTAATTTTTAGTCTTTATTTTTAGGATTAGTTTTTAGGAGTTTATTTTTAGTTTTATTTGATTTTTTAGGTCATTTCTTTTTTTATTTGATTTTTAGATTGTTAGATTTTATTTATTTTATTTTATTATTTGAGTTTTTTCTATATATAGATTGGGATTTTATTTTTTATTTTTTATTTTTTAATTGATTTTAATTTTTTTAGTTTGTTAGTTTTATTTTTAGTTAGTTAGGTTATTTTAATTTTTTTTAGGTGCAAGTAACACACACATAACTCACACACACCATAATCCTATACATTCTCCCACATTAATCCAACTCACACACCCACACCCCTATTTTCCTACATCCTCACACACCCAAACACAACACCCATCTTCTTCCCCAACACCTCACTCTCTATCCTCATTCCTCCATAACCAAACACCACACATAACCCCCACCTCTTCTCTCCTTACCTCCAACCAAATACCCAAACACATTCAACCCTCAACCAGCACCCACCTCCGACCTTCAACCCAAGAACCCGGACAACCTTTACCCACAACCCCAAAACCCACCTGCCCGTGTTCACCCCAACCCAAACCCGTAACCCGAAACTGAAGCCCCTACCCGTCAATCGGCACCCATTCAGACCCATTTCGGATATGCTTCCCCCACAACCCAAAACCCAACAAATCAAACCTGCGCATCACCTCGGCAACCCACTTCATGACAGATTAACCCATTTCCCACGAGCCTAAAAATTCGGACCATCTTTGAACCACCTTATCCCACATCCCCTATAAAAAATCCACGTGCCTTTTCCTTGGACTCAACCAAACTTAAAATCCCAAAGAAATCTCCCCAAAGAGAACCAATTCATGGGTTATAAAAAAAAAGAGCGGGGAGGCTCATTAAAAAGGGGAGGACTCAGAGATAGACGAAAAAGAGAGAGAAAAACACCATATATTATGTACAGTTTAGGTTAGGAAAAAAATTCAAAAAAATAAGATAAAAATAGTTTAGCATTTGAATAGATTTTTGGTTTCAGTTTTTGTTTTTATTTGTGTAATCAAGTGCTGGATTTATGAAGACATTGGGATACACGTTTATGAACGCGATCCAAGAAATTAATTCGAAAGGAGACTTTGTGTATTGTATTTCTTGATCTTCTTTTTTTAGTTATTGTTCCATGTTTATGACTGCTATTAATTATTTAATTTTGCTTGGCAAGCCACCCCGTTCAAAAGGTGGGATGAAGTGTGTAGGATATTATATTAATTAATTAATTTCATTAATGTTATATTTCTAGGTTAATTAATTTAAACTATCACAAATTATTTTATGTAAAGAGAGTTACTAAATTAATTTTAAAAATTAATGTTTGATTTTGGGAGTCGAACTAGAGATAGGTTTCTCCTAAAATTAAATATTAATTTAGTGTTGACATTTGAGGATTCATACATTTTTTTATTAAATTCATCCTAGCGGGTAATTTCTTGAAAATAGTATGATTCTTAATTTTATCATCGTGAGGCATTTTTAAATTAGTTTTCTGAAAAGGATTTTATTAAATTTATAATTGTAACGAGAGTTAGATTATCAATTTAATATTATCTCGTAATATTTAAAATTAATAAATTGAGAAATTAAAATAATTTATAATGTAGTGTAATCTCATCTCTTGACTTTCTCACACTTATCACACTTGGTTGCACATTATTTTTCGTCATTTAGTCATTTCATAGTTTTAGCATTTAGTAGTTAATTTTTCCCTTGAAATTGTTTTTAAAAAGAAAAAAAGAAAAAAAAGATTTTAATAATAAAATTTGAATTGCAAGTTTTCACAATAATTGTTTCACCCTTGAAAGTTGGATTGATACACGTACTTACCGCAATGCGAGTTGTTTTAAACAAGTTTTGTTGGTACTCAAGGGAAATTTGAAATTAACTTTTGAAGACAATGACCACACGCAAAAAATCTTCTTATCAGACGACACGTGAAACACATAATGGATCATCTATTGATGCTCCGATAAATCGAACCTATAAGCAACTGGCCCCAGTCTCTCAATGATCGGTAAGGGCTCTTCATATCTTAGTGCTAGCTTCCCCTTCTTCCCGAACCTCATGACTTCTTTCATAGGAGACACTCACACTAAGACCTGATCCCCCATATCCAACTCCATGTGCCTCATATATGCATTCGCATAACTCTTTTGCCTATCCTGAGCTATCCGCATGCGTACCTGAATGAGATTAATCTTAGTAGTAGTATCCTAAATCATCTCCGCTCCCAACAACTTTTTGTCCTCCACCTCTAACCAACAAGTAGGAGAACGACAAGTCCGTCCATAAAGCGCCTCAAACGATGCCATGCCGATGGTAAACTGATAGGAGTTATTGTAAGCGAACTCCACCAATGAAAGGTGTTACTCCCAAACCTCCCCCAAAGTCGAGTATGTACACATCCTAAATTAACCTGCTCAGTCTGCCCATTAGTCTACGGGTGATATGCCATGCTCAACCCTAAGTCAGTGCCCATCACCTCTTGAAAGCTCTGCCAATAGTGGGACACAAAGATCTTATCCCTATCTTACACGATATTAATCGGCACCCCATGCAGTCTCACTATATCGACAATAAAGACCATGAGTACTGCCTCTTCTCAAAATTTGTACGAACTGTTAAAAAATTAGCCACCTTGGTCAAACGATCCACAATCACCCAGATGGAGTCGTGACCTCTCTGTGATATTTGTAACCCAGTAATGAAGTCCATCGGGATGCTGTCCACTTCCACACTGGAACCTGTAGTGGATGTTACATCCTGGTCGGTCTATGGTGGTCTACCTTCACTAGCTGATAAGTAACACACTTCGAGATAAACTCTGCTATGTCCCGCTTCATCCCAGACCATCAATACAGCTTACGCATGTCCTGACATATCTTATCCCCATTAGGATGTACCACAAACCTCGACCCGTGAGATTCTGTCATCACTGCGTGTCTTAAATCCACATCTTTCGAAACAGCAAGCCTCCCATTAAAGTGCAAGCCTCCCTTAAAACTGATCGAGTTAGACTCCACCCAATTTTCTAATAATATTCTCACCCTATCATAACAGAACTAATCTCCGGTCTGTGCTTTCACTACCTGTATAACAATCTCATGCGTGATAGCCAAAACTATCATACAATCCCTGGCGACATCATCGTCATATCAAAGCTCATCCCACTTCGCCTTTCAAACCTTTTATATCTCTCCAGTAGGTCATCGTCTCAACGCGTCTGCCACCACGTTAGCCTTCCGAGGATGATACTAAATATCAAATTGGTAATCCTTTACGAACTCTAACCATCTCCTCCATCACATATTCAGATCATTCTGTGTGAATAGATACCGCAGCAACTTATGGTCCGTGAATAAATTGAACTGCTCACCTAAAAGATAATGCCTCCAAACCCTCAATGCAAACACAACCACTGCTAACTTCAGGCCACGTGTGGGGTAATTCCTCTCGTGAGGCTTAAGTTTGCGAGATGCATAAGCTATAGCCTTATCCTCCTGCTGTAATATACCCTTAAGTCCTCGTAAAGATGCATCGATGAAAACTCGATACTCCACTCCTCCCTTAGGTAGTGCGAGCATGGGCGTTGAAGTCAATTTGTCCTTTAGCTCATCAAAAGCCAACTGAAAATAGTCATCCCAAATGAACGGTACCCCTTTGCGAGTTAGATTAGTCAATGGACCTGTAATATTTAAGAAGTCATTTATGAAGCGGCGATAATACCCGACCAACCCCAAAAATCTCCGAACCTCCGTCGGTGTGGTGGATTGTTCGCACTCCCTCACCGTTGATACCTTACTCAGATCCATAAAAATCCTTCCATTCGATACAATATGCCCCCAAAACTGCACCTCCCTCAACCAAATACGCATTTATCAAATTTGGCGTACCACTTATGATCCCGCAATGTCTGCAGAACAAAATGCAGATGCTCTGTGTGCTCACCCCTAGTACGAGAATAAGTCAGAATGTCGTTGATGAACAGAATCACAAACTGGTCCAAACACTACCTGAAGACCCTATTCATGAGATTCATGAATACTGTCGGCGCATTAGTCAGCCCAAATGGCATCACCCCAAACTCGTGCGATCCATATCGCATCAGGAATGCGGTCTTAGGAACGTCCTCTTCCCTGATATGCTACTGATGGTAACCCGACCAAAAATCTATCTTCAAGAAGAATACTGATCCTCCCAACTAATCAAAGAAGTCATCAATTCGAGGCAGCGGATACTTATTCTGAATCATGACCTTGTTAAGCTCTCAATAATCTATACATAGATAAAGCGACCCTTCTATTTTCTTTACAAACAACACTGGTGCACCTCACGACGATGTGCTCTGCTTGATGAACCCATATCCCAAGAGCTGTTGAATCTGATCCCTCAACTCCCATATTTCTAGGGGGGCCATACGATATGGTGCACGTGTGATTGGCCTCATCCCTCGTGCTAAGTCAATCACGAACTTAATCTCCTAGTTAGGTGGCAACCCAGGTATTTCCTAAAAAATGTTTGCAAACTCCATTACCACCGAAATAGTATCTAAGGAGATAACCACCTCATATGAGGTCTCATCCTCAATGTAGTACATGTGAGTGCTCTATCCTCCCTCAGGTAGAGGCATCACCACTAAAATTATCCCTTGCTAAAGAATGGAGAATACAATGGTCCTCCCATAACAATCCACCATCGCCTTGTACCCTGCCAATCAATTCATGCCCAAAATTACATCGTACCCCTCCATATCTAACACTAGTAGGTCTACTGCTAGACATAACCTCCCAACGTCTATATTTAATCCCCTAAAAATCGAGTGTATAAGGGCTTCGCTGCCCAATGGTGAGTCTACGCACATAAGAAGACTGTCAGTTATCTCTAATAGACCAGTGTACGTGCAAATCTGGTAGCTATAAATGACTGTGAAGCTTCCATATCACCCATATGACCATGAATAGGAAACGTACCCTCTATTGCTAGTGTTACCTTGGGTATGACTACACCTGAGACGTTATAGACACGTCCATATTATAACGGCCCCTGCTGTTGTGGGTTGGTGGCGCTAGTGCTGCAGGTGGTAATTGCGCCTGCTGTCCCTACTGGGCACCCTGCTGTGATCCTCTGCCTAGCTGTGGGCAGTCCCTCTTTTGATGTTCCATCTCTCTATAATTATAAAAATGACCCAATAACTATCCCTACCTCTAGCCCTGGTGGCCCTGTCGGGGTTGTCCCTGCCACTGTCTCTAATGGCCCCGAGCCTGCTGGTCGTCCCCAATGTTCCCTTAGCCCAGGGGAACATGTTACTGAGGGCCCTGCTGGACCTGCCTAAACCCACCAATCTCGGGTCTGAAACCTTCTTATCTGAATCTCTTAGCCGGGTCTCCCTATCGAAAATCCTGCTCGTGCTACCTGTTCACCTGCTGCTATTGTGCCCCACTGGCACTATTCCCACATGCCTTCCCATTCTGACTAGTCTCTCCCACTCTCTTGCATCCCTCCAAATGGAAGAGATGGTCCTGGCGGTGAAGTAGTGCGGCATTACGACCTAAGTATAAGTGTTCAACGCTGGATTTCCAATCAGGTGTTGCCTGATCCTCCAAGTAAGTCCATCCATGAACTTCAACATCTTCTTTTCTTCATTATTCACCTTATCCTTTAAAAAATTAGCAAAACGAGTGAACTCCTCCTCGTACTTTGCCATTGTCCGATCTTCTTGAGAAACATCGAGGAACTTCCATTGCATCTCTATCTTAATAGTGGACGAAAAATACTTGCCCTTAAACCTAACCCATAACTCAGCGATGGTCATAACATCCCTCTCTTATGATGTGCTCACTGAATCCCAGCATTGTAAAGGTGCTCCCACTAACTTGAAAGTAGCTAGTATTTGCTTCTACGTCTCACCGCACTCCATAAAGATAAGTGGTGGGTAATATCCTTCTTCTACAAGGCGACTACCACTACATTTGAGCTACCTTGAAACTCTGGTAGATGGCCCTTCTGAAAGGCCTCATTCACTCGCTCCCAAGCTGATGGGCCCCGGTTAATTTGAATGACAGGTGCCACCTACGATTGAGGTTGGTCCTCAGGAAAGTGATTTTCCATCGCGGGCATTACCACATTCACTACCTGTGCTACTATGTCGGCCACCTCTGCGGCCGTAATGTTCCCCTGTGGGGATTCCTCCCCAACACTCGCTCTTGTCTAACGGTTTCCCTTTGGTGGTATCTAAAACGAGATTGAAATTTATATTATCTCACAGTCAAATACAAAATAATTAGCAGAAGAAAGTAAATACATATATGTGTAAATATGAATGCAACAGTCCTAAAAATATGGATCTATATAAAAGGATGCTACGCTGAAACGTAAAAATACGCACAGACACTAGAACCTGATGCTCTGGTACCATCCGTGACACCCCGCCTATTTAATTAATGGGTGGCCAGTCCCCTACTAAAATAAAACAAGAGTCTCATCTGGCTCATTCTTAGAATCACTGTCGAACTTCAATTAATTACTAACCATCTATTAGTTTAACAAGAAGTGTCAAATTTTAATCTTCAATTAACATGACAAAGTAAAATCATTCAATCATAGTCCAATGTATATAAAACTAAATAAACAATCACATCAAGTGAGGAGGTCTAAATGCATAATATGATAATATTGGGTACCAAATAAACCATCGGTTACCAAAATCCAATACAAATATTTGAATTAAATGATTAAACTAAAAGTAACTTAGTCTGGAAGAAAAGGGCAACACGCCCAACTGATAACTAAAATGAAAACCTAGTCAAGAATGCAATAAAGGAGGCGGCTACTCAGAACTCTGCAAGCCTCCACATGCGCTACAGTTATGTGTCCCTGGAAGGAATTGTCATCAATGGCGTCCCTGTGGATGGACACCTAAAATTTTTTGGAAAATAATTTTATACGGGTCAAAGCCCAAAAGCTTTTAAAAGATATTTGCAAGTAATTAAGATGTATTAATAAATATGCAGTAAAACTTTCCATAATTAAGCTAGTGTCACACTCCCATGAGATACTCTTCACCTCTCAACTATAGTGCACACCTAGCGCATACATTTTAACCCGCCTAGTTACGCTACCTCGCCTAACTAGTCCTATTGTAAATATCACTAACATACTACTCTAACCTGAGTATTGTCTATCGTTTCTTTCTTAGCTATTTTCCTCATTAGCTTAAATAATCATCTCATCGTTCGTAAATCTCATAACTTTACTCTAGTTATTTATAACATTCACTCTTAATGTATCAATTTTGTATATAATTAACACAATATTATATACATAAAATTATAATACAACAAACACACATATCTCGCGTATAATCTCCATCTCCTGAGTAATAACTCATTGGATGCCATCCCCTGAGTAATAACTCATTAGATGCCTTTCTCTAAAATGCTATCATAATCGAGGGAATACTCACTTCATCCCGGCTACTGGCGATCGGACTCTCACACCGACTCGATAAAATCTCAAATGTATTGGAGGCGATCATAGCCCTTCAATAGTGAGTCCTACCAATATCGAAATAATCTCAATTTGAATCAACATCACACAATTTGTATACACGACGCTATGACCTATGGTCGATACTTAGCCTATTGTGTCTCGCCAGGGAAGATCACCCACATCGTACAACCCCTACTGATAGCACTAGAGGCGTATGTTTCAGATAAAAATCATACACACAAATATTATTCTTATTCGCATATTTACCGTCTCTATACACGTACATATACATAATAATAAAATTTGGGCTAATCCATGCCTATCACTCGAAGCACTAGCCTATTAATCACGCGTCTATTACCCCGACACTTAATTTATTTAAGTTCTCACCAATTAAATAAATAAAGTAGTGTCACCCTACTAAAATGCCCGGACTTGCCCAACCAGTTCGTCATATAAAATAGCTAAGTTTATAATGTAGCATCACTCTGTTAAAACATTAGGAATTACACAACCAGTCCGTACATAAAAGGTTTCCAAATTCTTCGCTCCCATTTTGTTATTTAAAAATCTTCGTGAATTATTGCTCTCACAATTTCTATTTAAAATTCGATTACCCTATCATCCCAAGGTAATGTAAACTCCCTAGGTCACTCCTAATAATGTTCTCTTATTCTTATGCGATTTCAAAATCTATTTAAACCCTCATGAATTAACCCAACAATTAAACAACCCAAATTGAACTTGCCCAAAATTTTGAACCGATTCAGCCTGGAGGCAAATCGGTTTGCTTTCTTTCCAGCAATCCGAACCGGTTCAGCCTGGAGGCGAACCGGTTCCCTTTCCCATATCGCGAACTCCAACCCCTGTTTTCTTCACCAAATCCATTCCAAACACCTTCCACATGATATTCTACATTCACCAAAACATATAGAATATAAGATAATAAATCTTAGATGACTATAACATTAAGTGATCATCCTAATCTTAAAGATTAACTATAATCATCTAATTAATCAATAAAGATGGGTTTACATGATGAACATCTCAATTAACCCTAATTTTGATTCAAAACCCCAAATAACCATGATCTACCTATGGATATCTAAGCAAATCCAATTTCTAGCAGGTATAAATTATTCAAAAGCATTAAATATGTATTTACTTTACAATTTATGGGATAATTTTGCAAAAATCTGTTTTTACATGTTAAAACCCCACCAAAAAATAGTTTTTCACATCACTTACGATAACATGAATGAAATCTTCTACTATTCAATAAAATAAGTCAATTACTTGCCTTGGGATGTTTTCAGAGTCTAGTCTACTTCGTGTGTGATGGGTTGTTGCTAGAATTTCCTCGAATCCCTTCATGAATTTGCTTCCTCAAGCTTTCTCCTCTCTTCCTCCTCTCTTAGGGTTTAGAGATAATGATATAGCTGCCTCACCCACCTAACCTTTATGGTTTAAAACACTAATCCCGAAATTAGGTTATTAGGCTACATTAAAATGACCCAAATACCCCTACGTGTGTTTGGCCTAGTCTAAAAAGCCCCCGAAACCCAAATACTATCCCGAGTACTTAATTCTGAATTTTTCGGCCAATTCGGGACCAACCTTGAACTCAAATTTGCCGTTCGAGTCACTAGACATAAATTTTCCATCTCAACCTTAAAATAGTTTACTCACAAGCCCCGATTGAGATATCGTCACATTCCCGTCGTTCTTACTCACTACAACGTACTAACAATTTACTGTATTTTATTTACTATGCACACTTAGTAAATTTACCACATAAATATTAATCTTAATATTTCTCAATTATTATTTAATAAATACGTAATATTTCATTTTAATTAAATTACTGCTCACGTGTAATTTAAAAATGCATTCCAAATTATTCAAAAATACGGGATGTTACATTTAGGGTTTGATATAAACAAAACTTATAAGCATCTCAAGGGGGGTATCACCAGTCTCTATACTGAGACTTTATTTCATCCATAAAATACTTTCACCATATATTAATCAAAATTAGCCAATCTATCAAGATTATTAATCTAATAATGAATCTCACCCGTTAGGTCAAAGAAATAAAGGACTAGGGTATGTGTCCCCCAATCATATCCAGATTAAGAGCCTAGTAAACCTAATAATCACTAGGAGTACATTGTTTTATAAAATCAGGATAAATACAATGACCTCAAAGTGGTGCCGTTCAATACACATAAAGTTTACTAGCACAATAAGTCCAAACTATGTCATTTTCGATAATTAAGATATACCTACTAAAATATTATGCTATAACCCTACTGATTGAGTGTCCAGTTACATCTAAGACCATGAACAATAAAACTTATATTCCACAAAAACTGGTGATATGATACTTTGTGTGTAAGTTGTACTCTACACACCAAAACACACACTGAGAAAAAAAAAAGACATCAGTAATATATAAATAATGCAAATATTATGTCCATACATGATTCTCATTAAAATAGGAAAAATCGATTTTATTTTAACAATAAATCTATAAATAAAACTATTACATAAAGCATTATTTTAGTTTACTTCTCTAAAAATCTCCCACCAAGACTCAAAGCCATGCTGCAATACATCTCACTCCCATCCCCTCTATGTGACTATCAAAAGTCTTGGCTGGTAAGGTCTTCGTGAAAGGGTTTGTCAGGTTATTCTCATAATGAAATCTTCATAATTACGATATCACCCCGCTGCACAAATTCTCGAACAAGATGATACCTACACTCGATGTGTTTACCTCTCTTATGTCTCCCAGGTTCCTTTGAGTTAGCAGCCGCACCGCTATTATCATAATAAAGTGTAATAGTCGATTGAACTAAAGGTACCACTTTAAGATCAATTAAGCAATTTCTAAGCCATATTGCTTCCGTGTATGTGTAAGCGTGTGACCACACTCGACAATGATGGTCACAATAAATAATTCTATTTTTGTATTTTTAAATTTTTAAATTTTAATTTTTAAACTTTAAACAGAATAACCCAATTAAACTTAGCGCCAATTAAACCGTTCTTGTGGAAAACCAATTTACCAAATTTTATCTTTTTATCCTAAACATGCATCTAGATTGTAGTAGATAAAATAAAGAAAAAACTCTACAAGATGCCGATGTACGAGGTAAACCACAAAGGAAAAAACCTTGGACGTCCCAACCAAACAAGTCACCATGATATGGTTTTCCAAGGCATAAACAGTAAACTTACTTAGTAAATCGATCACCCACAAGCCTTGATGCTCTTCTATTTTAAACCGTTCCTAGTTCAATGTAGGAATCCACCCATTCAAGATATCATAGCACACAAGCCTACACGTACCTTGGTATCAACTGACGAGGCTCAACAATCGTTAAATGCCGCAATCAGCACATATGGAGTCCACCGCACGAAACAAGTTCTCTCAAGATGAAAGAAACTAACTTGGTGCCCAAAAAAGATCTTAAAGCATAGGAATTATGAATCTTGGATCTTGAAACATAAAGGACGTATCTTTAGAGTTTGGAACTTTTGAAAACATGTTATAAACTGATTTTCGTCAAAAGTTCTTAAAAATTATGAGTCTAAAATTCCTTAAATAGGAAAATATGAATTTCGAGGCAGTGAACTCGTTCAAATGAAAACTAAGGTCGTTCAAACGAGAGTAGCATCTCATTTGAACGAAAATCTCACTTCCTTCAAACGAGAATTCAATCTCGTTTGAACCAGCTTCTAACAAGGTGTGTTTATCCCTGGTAGTGGACCATCGTGTTATGTTCGTTTGATAGTCATTTTTAACTAGTTCAGAAAGGCGTTCTTACAATATATAAATTCATTCAAAAGAGTTTAAACTAAAATTGTTTTTCTTTTTAAAAGATAGTTAAAAAAATAGTTCCAAACATTTTTAGATAAAAATAAACACCCTTATAAAATATCTCCAAGGACTCATAATTAATACTCATTCATACCTTCAATATCCTCGGTAAATGTGAAGACAAACATAGCATGACAAACACGACACAACATAACCAATCTTTAAAGCTTGGACGCTACATCTGCATCGAAAAATGTCATAGGCTTATGAGATCAACGGCACAAAGTCTATCTTATGACTCAAATGTTTTATCTGGAATAATGCCAATTGTAGACATCCCATTCTCATACCCCCTAAACTCTCCTTAGGTCCCTAGCACCTCCTGTCATCACTATAAAATCAAGTCATACCCCGGGTACTGACTTAGAGGCCATCGAACGCTCCAGACTCTGTTTGACTGAAAAGTTAAAGTCTTCAGCTCGATCGAGACTAAATGAATCTTTGAAGGGCACTGAATTCCCTTTCCAACGGTCCGTCCTGTGAGCGATTCTGACTTACCATACGGATGAACAACCCGTTTTACCTTAAAACTCGATCAGGAGGCCACCGGACGCTCCCAGGCCCCGTTTAAACAGAGTTAACTCTTCCGCTCGACTGAGACTGGATGAATCTTCAAAGGTCACTGAAACCACTTTCGAACGGTCCGCCCCGTGCGCGATTCTGACTTATGGTACGGACGAACGATTCATTTTACTCTGAAAGGTCACCAAATGCTTCTAGGAACCGGTTGACAAAAGTCAACCCTTTAAACTGGGTCAAACTCTTTGTAATGTCGAAGTACATCTCCTAATCTTTCCAAAGGTCTGCCCCGTGCACGATTCGGACTTACCATGCGGACGAACGATCTGTTTGCGTCCGATAATTCCCCATCCAAAGGGCCGACGAGCGCTTTCGATCCACATTTGACCCAAAGTCAACTCCTAAACTCGGGAGCGGTCTAGGGACTTTCAAAGGCCTCTGAATTAAATTTCCAACGGTCCATCCCTTATGCGATTCGAATCAATAGTTTGTGCTTTGCGATCGATTTTCTAAAAATGCCTGAAAGACACTGCCAAATGGCAGGTTCCAGACCCTGCCTATCGGCAGTGTGCCTAAACGCACCTGCCGATTGGCAGGACCGGGGCTATGCCAATCGGTAATTCCCTAAGCCTATAAAAAGGATTGCTTGACCTCATTACAAAGGGAGCCCAGATCTGAAACATATCACTCTCAGCAAATCTAGAAAATCTCTCTCAAAGTCGGCGCGATTTCCACATCCAAATCCCTTTCCAACCTTCACTTTTCATCATACTTTTCATCAAACTTGGTGAATTAACTACCCTCTATCATCATTCAAGTGCAAGGGCTTCCCTCCAACATTCAAGATCAAGCTCAAGATCTTCAAGAAGGTCCAATTTTCTCAATTTTATCCTTAAATTCTCATAAATTAGTATTAACTTGGTTTATTACTTAGCACTTTCATTCTCTCATCTCACATATCCTAATATACTTTTTATTTAGTATTATTGCACATCTCTTATTTTCATATAAATAAAAATCCAAAAAACAAAAAAAAGAGGGTTTGCTCATATATTCCAAACGGGAATTCCCACACTTTTCTCACAACTAAAACACTTTTTTTACACACACACACACACACACACACACACATAAGAAAAGTCCTCGGTTGGATTTATGGGATAAACCCCATCCCTCGTTTTACATGCGAACTACGTGGACTTTGATGCCTCTATAGGCTACGTAGGCGTCTCGGGATAAAGCTCGAGATTCGAGTCCTATACTTACTCTTTCTTTCATTTTATACTTTCTCTAAATTCAATTCTCTTATATTCTATATACTTGTTCTTAGTGTCGTACTTTTCCACATGCGTTATTGTTCCATTATAACAATAAACGTAAGAATAATTGCATAAATCCTATTTTTCTAATATTATTTTTAGCTTCCTACGGATGACTCACTTTATCTCTTCTATGATACATGTCGAGGATTCCTATCTCCACTATATATACACATGCACACATATCACGAGGAAATAAAGGAAAATAGCAAAAAAAAAACATGAGAGACCGTATGGACGAAATGGGTGCCTAACACCATCCCATTTCGTAACTTAGCCTCCGGACCCTTCTCGTATCATTTTGGTTTCGTATGCATCAGTATGTCTTTGGATGTTGTCTTTCAGGATGGCTCCCTTCTCTTTTGTCTGTTTTGAGTAAAATAGACTGACGACTCCATCTCTCTACATTTTTCATCTCATCAACAACGTCGGTTGAAGCGCTCCCGAGAGGGATGCGCGGGACCTAGGATCCTCCTCACTCTCTTCACCCGTCGCGAGGATCGGGGATGGCCACAGTGATGACTCACTGGGGATGTTATTTTGAGGGCTAGACTCTATTTACGTGGGTGTTGTGCTTGTTTATATTTTCCCCCATTTTTGCATGTTCCCCTTTTTCATGTGTACCTCATGCTTATGCTACACTTCGCACCACGTGCACCTAGGATCACATATATACATGTATTTCACGCATCACCCATCCATACTTGATGTACTCTTGGTGCTTGTACTTTGCTCCCTATTTTGCGTGATTAGGAAAGACATTCTCATAAGATACTAATAAAAGAATCATGCATGATTCACACGACATCACCAAAGAGCATTGTTATTGACCAAATTTTACCTAGTAACTGGAGGGTCACTTCGTGATGGGCTCTGGTCCGACTGGGCACTGTTAGCCTAAGCGATATGACTCTCACCTTCTATTGTCTAAGTACCTTCGACGTATATTGAACGGTTCCCCCGTATCGTACTGCTTGACCGAAGTCGTGACGGGAGGTATAACTGTAAGGACATAATTCTATAAATGTCCGGGGTATAATCTAGGAATTTTCTGTTTTCTCCTAGATCACAATTCATATGTCTAATACCGCTACATTCGGCACGTCAACACGATCATCCTTGACGGCCTGTATCCAGATTCATTACATCCACTTCACGTGCATCATGCTACATGCAACGTGCTGCTCAGCTCATTCCCACTACTCATAAATATTTGGGAAATATTTTTGAAAATTATTTTTGAAGTCTGGGTTAATTTTTTATCAAAAGCAGAATTTTTCTAAGTGTAGAAGTGAACGGCCTCGATCGACGAGATCGCTCGAGCGACTTTGCAAGTCGTTCGTGCGAGATAGACATGTCGCGCGATATCGTTCGAACGACTTCTGTCCTTCGTTCGAGCGACATGCTATCTCGTTCGAGCGACATGCTATCTCGTTCGAACGAGCCACCACCTCGATTTTTGTATAAATATCTGATCTCCTTCTACACGTTTTTTCAAGTCTTTCTGCAATCTCAATATTGGGCATAAGACTTCACCTTTTAAGGTTTTCTAAACCTTTTTGATTCACAAAATCGATCCCATATATGTGTGTGAATCTTTAAACCTTCAAGAAGATCGTTTACTCATCTGGAGTACTCTGTGAGGAAGCCATTCTCTTCGTCACTGCTGCCCTACTGTAAAGGGATTGTTCTAGCCACCGACAACAGAACCGACACCCGAGGGTATTTCTGTGTCACTGTATTTTCATTGTAATCCGTTCTCTTACAAAAATTATTGTGAAAATAAAAGGTTTTGCCCCGTTGGGGATTTTTCCTCATATATGTGTTCTTGCATGTTTCATCATCATATTTAATCACATATAGATGCATGTTTAGGATTTAAGTGGTAAAAAATGTTTTTAATTAAATAACTTCCTAATTTGAACGCAAGCGCACTCTCCTTTCAAATTGGTATCAGAGCCAGTTACACAATTCTACCGTGTAATTTTCCGCAAAATTTTTCTAAGATATCAATTTTCTGAAAAATTGATTTTTAAAAACGAGTGTGTTCATTATGGAGAAGTTATATAATAAAATGCCAGTTTTTGACGGGACAAACTATGCATATTGGAAAGCCCATTTGAGATCTGCATTAAAAGCCATTGATGAACGTGTCTGGATTTTGGTTGAAAGAGGGTGGACACCTCCTTCCGTCACTGTTGATAATGCGATCAATTTAAAACCTGTCACTTCTTGGACTGAAGAAGAATTTAAATGGTCATCTTTTAATTCTAAGGGTCTAAGTGCTATTTCTGGTTCTGTCATACCTGATGAGTTCAAACGCATAATGACGTGTACCACGTCAAAAGAGGCATGAGATGTTTTACAACTCACCCATGAAGGAACTAATGATGTGAAAGAGTCTAAATTGTAAAATTTGACAACTCAATTTGAAACCATCACCATGCATGAGACTGAATGTTTTGATGATTTTTATGCTTGACTTTTTGACATTGTTAATACTAGCTTTAATCTTGGTGAACATATTCCTAATGCTAGAGTTGTTAAAAAGATTCTTCGTTCTTTGCCTAAGCGTTTTATCCCTAAAGTCACTGTGCTAAATTCTATAGGTAATTTAAATACGCTAAAATTGGAAGAACTTGTAGGAGATTTGCAAACATATGAAATTGATATGTTCCCTAAAACTGCTAGGTCTAAAGATAAGGGAATTGCACTTAATGCTCAAGAGAGAAAGAGTGAGGGGTCGTCTAGAAAGAGGGTAGAGTCATCTAGAAAGAGAGAGACTGACACGTCATATTCTGATTGTGATTTTGACTTAGATGATTTGGCTCTTTTTGTAAAAAAATTCAAGAGGATTCTCAAATTTAAGAAAAATAGCAATTTTAAAGATAAAAAGAAATTTGAGAAAAATAAGTTTGAAAATAAAAATGAAAAAGTTTTTAAAGATCCTCCTAAGAAAGAAAGTGAGAGATGCTTTGAGTGCGACGGTAGGGGTCATAGAGCCTTTGAGTGTGCCACAAGTCTGAACACAGAGAAAGGGAAAGCTGTCCTTAATGCTACCCTTAGCGACGACAGTGAGGTCGAGTCGATGGATTCTAGAGTCGAGTCACCGCATGAGCATAATATCACCGCACTCATGGCAAGTCATGTGAGTACCTCCAATGCTTCTCACGACGATGAGGATGCTACGTCACAAGGACACCTCGACAGTGAGAGCGATGAGAGTGAGGGGGAGGATGAGGCAAGTGAGAGCGAGTGCAATCTTCAACGCGCCTACGCCGAGTTATATTCTGAGTCATTTGAAACCAAGAAGCGTAATAAAGCGTTAGATCTTAGGATCACCGCTTTAGAGAAAGATTTAAGATTGTTTGGAGAAAGAGAAAGTTGTGGTGAGAGTGGAAAAGAAAGAAAGAAAGATCTTGAGAAGATAAGATGTTTTGAGTGCGATGGGACAGGGCACAATAAATTTGAGTGTCCCACTAAACTTTGAAGAGAGCGTAAGAAAGATGCCATGCCCACTTCTCTAAGTGATAGTGAGGATAAGGATGGTGACGAAAGTGTGATCTGAAAAGCATTTAGAAAGTTGTTTATCGAAACCATGGAAATAAAAAGGTCAAATAGGATCCTAGGTCTTCGAATTCATGAATTGAAGGAAGAGAATGATGAGCTAAAAAGGGAAAAAGGTGACTTGACCAACACGGTGTCTAGTCTGACGAAACGTGTATCCCATCTCGAGGATGATCTCAGACAAGCATGAGAGGTCCAAGTCACATTAGAGAATGCATCTGAGAAGGTTGATAAGATGGTTTCCTATCCTGTTTTGAATAAAGTTGGAAAAGGTAATGATGGTACATTCACTACTTTTAATGTACCCGAGCCTATATCCACCTTGGTGAGTGAGTCCCATGGGAACCCGTCTAGGAGTGTTCATCCCAAAATTGTAGACAAATTACTTCCTAGACCGGTTTATGTTTGCTCCCACTGCAAGAAGAGAGGACATCTTAGGAAATTTTGTTCCAAGTTGGGTTTTGTGCCATATCATGCCACTTCACACATTCATGCACCCACTCATGACATTTTGCCTGCACATTATGATAAAGACTTTGCTCATATTCGCGAGCAAGTGAAGTTTTTTATCAAGACAACGCATGATCTAGTGGAGTTTGTTCAAAAGATGTCACCATCTTTGGAAAACTCCATCGTTACTCCCGGTTGAGATCTTGTCTTGATTGCTAGCATAGGTTGATTTTCATGTTGTTTCTTTTGCCTATTGCTAACATGTACCATTAATTTGTATTATTTTTTGAAAAATCCAAAAAGATTTTCTCTTATAAAAATATTTCAGAAAAGCCCAAAAAGTTTTTTGTATTTTTATATACACCTTTTATGGATGAACATTTAAGATAGTCAAGTCACAATTTCATTCCATTTATTCCTGTGACTGTTTGATAGAGATTTGAGACGCTACATCATTTCATCCATGTGCTTTACATTGTATGGAGTCTTTGAGATGTAATTAGTAATATTTTCCTACATGTTTGACTCCTATCTCCTTTATTGCACACATGCACGACTTTATTTGATTATTGTACTTGTCTATCACATGTTGGCTTGAGTGTTTCCATCTCAATTCTATCTATACAACTTGCAATATGCGATAAAACTTGACAAGATTGGAATGCATGTAAAAACCGTTTTTGTGAGACTGAGTGATTGTTTAAGGACGGGGAGGGGCTGCGAAAGGTAATTATCTCTTCTTTGCGCAAAAGCCACCGTTCAAAAGGACCTAAAAAATGGAGGAATTTTATTATCCGGGGTCCAAAGAGGTTAAAAGAGCTCGAAAAAATTTAAAGGCAATGAAAAGCAATTCATGCCAAATATGGGTCATTTAGATTTCACCTTCAATTATCCAAAGTTTGAGAATTTAGAAAGCCTATATTCAAAATTAATATCTGAGGGAGTTTGGTTGGAGAATTTAAACGGGTTTGCACTTCCTTGAAAGTCCTGAAAAAGCATGAAATAGTTTTGGACGTTATTGGTGTGGAAATCACTTTGAGCTTTGATTTGTTGATTTGATTGAATCAATGTCTTATATTTCCATTCTTTTTTCCACCAAAGGAAGATTTTGAGTTCATTCGTTAGGAGTATCCGATATTCATCGTGCACATATGTCATGTTTGTATGCATTGATTTTCCTATCGATTTTGATCACACCCCTTCATTTTCGCTATCATTGACTTGGTTGTTTTTGTGATCTTCCATGGTGTGATTCTTTGTTGTATACTATGTGTGAAAAATTTTGAAAAATATAAAAATAGCAGTTTATTCCTGTGTGTCATTCTCCATATGCATTCATTTCTGCTCCTCATATTTGTCTATTTGGGGACATCACAAAAAGGGGGAGAAGAATTATGGGGGAGAATTGTTTCGGTGTTTGGTTGATTTATGAATGATTTGCTTAAGCTTAATTGATCATCAATTTTTGCATATCATTATATTTCAAACTGTTGCTTATCACGGGTATTTGCTTTATCTCATGTGTGTAGGTACATCATTGTTCATTTTTGGACTGCACACCCTGATGAGAAAAGCTTTGAAAGTTTCTGAAGAGCTGAAGATTTGGGAGACATGTCATTTAGTATTCTCAGTTTGAGGGTTTAATGGGGATATTATCTTATATGTCATTTGATTGCATAATTCGGATTTTTATGTATGTACCGGCATAGGCATAGGGGGATATTTGCAAGGACATAATTCTATAAGTGTCCGGGGTAGAATTTAGGAATTTTCTGTTTTCTCCTAGATCACAGTTCATATGTCTGATACCTCTACATTCGGCACGTCAACACGATCATCCTCGACGGCATGTATCCGAATTCATTGCATCCACTTTCTTCACGTGCATCATGCTACATGCAACGTGCTGCTCAGCTCATTCCGACTACTCCACTACGCTTTATCAGTAATATGTTTTATTAGAGCTTTAAATATTTGCATAAATATTTGGGAAATATTTTAGAAAATTATTTTTGAAGTCTGGGTTAATTTTTTATCAAAAGCAGAATTTTTCTAAGTGTAGAAGCGAATGGCCTCGATCGACGAGATCGCTCGAGCGACTTTGCAAGTCGTTCGCGCGAGATAGACATGTCGCGCGATATCGTTCGAATGACTTCTGTCCTTCGTTCGAGCGACATGCTATCTTGTTCGAGCGACATGCTATCTCGTTCGAATGAGCCAC
Source organism: Sambucus nigra (assembly GCA_949130495.1). Taxonomy (NCBI): domain Eukaryota; kingdom Viridiplantae; phylum Streptophyta; class Magnoliopsida; order Dipsacales; family Adoxaceae; genus Sambucus; species Sambucus nigra. The sequence continues at coordinate 9,969,343 of OX422219.1, read as the reverse complement.
CGCCTCGATTTTTGTATAAATATCTGATCTCCTTCTACACGTTTTTTCAAGTCTTTCTGCAATCTCAATATTGGGCATAAGGCTTCACCTTTTAAGGTTTTCTAAACCTTTTTGATTCACAAAATCGATCCCATATATGTGTGTGAATCTTTAAACCTTCAAGAAGATCATTTACTCATGTGGAGTACTCTGTGAGGAAGTCGTTCTCTTCATCACTGCTGCCCTACTGGAAAGGGATTGTTCCAGCCGCCGATAACAGAACCGACACCCGAGGGTATTTCTGTGTCACTGTATTTTCATTGTAATCCGTTGTAAGCCGTTCTCTTACAAAAATTATTGTGAAAATAAAAGGTTTTGCCCCGTTGGGGATTTTTCCTCATATATGTGTTCTTGCATGTTTCATCATCGTATTTAATCACATATAGATGCATGTTTAGGACTTAAGTGGTAAAAATTGTGTTTAATTAAATAACTTCCTAATTTGAACGCAAGTGCACTCTCCTTTTAATAACGCAGGGAACTCGTTCACGTATGCCGAGTATATCGAATTAGCTCTCACATGTACCGTCCCCACGAGGTATAGTGATGCAATTCACGTACACTCAGGTATATCAAATGGCTTGTCCACACGTATTGATTGCCCGCAAGAGCAAGACGTATATCACGAAAGTCACGCCAAAGGGGGGAACCCTTTCCTATTCACCCAACCAACTGCACACCCGCATATAGGTGTCAAGCCTAGGACACACATGTTATATTAACGATTTTAACCCGAAAATCTGCCGAAATTCTGGGTCGGCTTGCCGCCCAAATTTTTGCGCATTTTTAAAACGGGACCCTGCACGTGAGCCTGGTTACAAGTCCAGCCATAGCTTTGCATATGTTACAAACCCAACTTTTCCAGGCTCGGGCCCCGTCCAAAATTTCATTTTTGCATTTAGGAGAATTTAATACAAGTGAAAACATAATTATTGTAATAATCATGTTGAGTACCGTCTCCTGAGAAAGAAAAAAAAACATTTCTCCCTTCTTTATCAAAAATCCAAAAACATTTCTCCTTTCTTTATCAAAAATCCAAAAAATATGTTGTCTTTCAATCTCCAATAAGAAAAAATGTCAAAAATATTTTCATTCTTTTTCTCAAAAATAAATCCCATTTTACTCCTTCTCAGGTCGATCGCACGCCCTTGGCTTGGCTCCTTATTGGCTTCGGTCTTAAGTCAAATCACCCCGGAGTTCTGTCTGGTCCCCAATTATTTCTCCCAAGTCCGATATCCATTCGCTTTCCATAGAGAACACAGATCAAGTACCCATTGTGCAGTCGGATCTGACGGCAGTTTTAGCTCAGCTCGTGTATAAGATTGATAACCTCCAGACTGAGGTTCGAGAGATGCAACGAAATCGTGTTCCTGTTCCTCAAGAGCCCGAGGCCCTATTCCCTTGCGCTATGGGTCCACCCGAGCCTATCTGGGTTCCCAAAGAATATCAGCACGCTCCACATGCCCATTCTATTAATGGGCCTGGGGCTAACTTGCCTATGGTCGTTGATCCAAGAGAGGAGGAGTTGAGTAAGGTCAAAGAAGATCTCAAGATGCTCACTAAGAAGTTTGACCAAGTCAAAATCTCCGGGAACTACATGGACTACACCCACAAGTCTCCTTATCATATGGCGAGGTTACCCGAGAAGTTCAAGATGCCAAATATCAAGAAATTCAGAGGAAGTGGACCCCCGATCGTTTATCTTCGCAGTTATCACCGTTCTATGACTCTCTTAGGGGCTTCTGATGGCCCAATTATTTCAGCAAACTTTCAAGGATAGCGCCCCCCGATGGTTTTTGCCTCTCGAGGAGTCCAGAATCCTTAACTAGGAGGATGTAGCCTGAGAATTCATGTCGCAGTACAAATACAACGAAGAGCTTGAGGTCACCCGCCGTGATTTAGAGCTGCTCAAATAGAACCCTGGGGAATCAGTTAGTAACTTCATAGTCCGGTGGAGGGAGAAAGCAGTTACCATGACCAATCGGCCTTCCAAGGAAGAACAAGTCAACATAGTGAAGAAGAAATTCTTATCCCATGTCCGAGCAATGATGGGAGGATAATACTATCCCCACTTCCGAGCTCTCAGAGAAGCAGGAGTAGAAATCGAGGAAGGTCTTACAAAAACCGATGTTGAACCAAAGAAGGTGTCCGAACAGTTTACCCCCCAAAAATATGACAAACCCGCCAGTGCTACAGTCTCAACCCTCAACAACATCTCTCAACCAACCATATCATGGGCACCAGAAAACCGCCCTGTCCCATTTCGAAAATAATACACCGAGCTCCATGCTCCCCTCTCTAAAGTTTATCAAGCCCTATTAAATCAAAACCTTATCAAACCCTTGAATTCCTGTTCATTGCCAAATCCACTCTCAAGAAACTTCAAGGCAGATGCCCCTTGCGCCTTTCACCAAACTGCTGGCCATACCACCAACCAATGATTTCACCTCCGAACACATAATCCAAGGTTTAATTGACCGGGGTACCATTGCCCCACCAGCCAATCCTATGCCAAAAACTACTCACAACCCACTTCCAAACCATGCTAATGCCATATTCTTTAAAGAGACCCCAGAATTTGATACCTCAACTCAAATCACACCCATATACTCTCCTAAACTTCTCCAAACCTGCCCACATTTCTTCTTAGACCTTACTAGCCTCGGTAATCAGGCGCTGTCACTCCTTACTAGAGCATGAATCGCGATCCATACCCATTCTGAAAATAGAAGCATGGAACTATCAGAAGTCTTAAATAAACTCCTAGAGTTCGGGCAAAAATTGCCCTCACAGATGATCATTGATGGCCATAGGTTCAGTACATTATTCTTAGAAGCACAGAAATGGGCTCGAGAGTCAGAAAGTTGGGTGGTACCAATCGATGAAGTCAGCCTAGATGATGTTGTCCAGATCATGGCAGAATTATTCAGGCAAACTAACGACATTTGCAGTATGACTGAGTTACTTAATACTCTGAAGCTACAAGGGCGCCTGGTCCCTTCACCCTTACATATCCCTATAGAATAGAAAGATTTGTATGAAGAACCCATTGAAGTTGTAAAATGCATTGACTTTACATGGAAACACAGAGTTGTTGCAATCGGATGGGGGGAAGAATTTGAAGATTTGAATGAAGAGAAAGCTTCAGAGAAAACTGTCCCGGTAGCCGATATGTGTTGGATGATATCATTCGAAGAACTCCTAGGATAAATAAATTAGATTCATGTTCTTCCCTTCTTCGGTAAATCACATGACCAGATCAGGGAGGCATTACCAGATCCCAAGCTCATTACCAGTAAATGACAAGGGTAAGGGCGTTGAAAACCTTCCTATGCCTGAAATGACCCTCGAGGAGAGCAAGATCCTCAATCAACTGAAGAAAACTCAAGCTAACATCACCTTATGGGGGTGTTTCCTGTCTTCTCAACTGCACAGAAATGCTTTGATCAAGTTGCTCACTGGACCCACAGTTCCTCCTTCTACCACACCAGAAGAAGCAGTAAATTTGGTCGGATCCTTGACCTCTACCCGAATGCTATCCTTTTCCGAAGAAGAAATACCCAGAATTGGGCCAAACCACAATCATGCACTCAATATCTCCGTCGAAGTTATGGGGAAGGTCGTACAATTCTCTCTTGTCAATAATGGATCCGCCTTGAATGTTTTCCCACTAAGGATTTTCAGATGCTTAGGACTGAAAGAAAGTGATCTCGCTCCAACCACCGCTGTTGTGCGTGCCTACGATAATACCCGTCGGGAGGTAATGGGATCGATAAAACTTGTAATAAGGGCTCGCCCTATAAACCCTGTCGTTGAATTCTAAATTATTGATATTCCAGCTTGTTTCAACCTATTGCTTAGAGGACCTTGGCTCCACAGTATCAAGGGTGTGTCTTCCTTACACCATTTCTTCACTGACAAATGAGTCATCACTATTTTAGGCGACGCTGATAATACCGAGGGTGCAACTATCAGCAGTCCAATCCTTGAGATATAGTACGGGTCAAATGATATGCTCCTATCAGGATTTCGAGTTGAGCCACCTGTACTCCTGGTAGGGGACAGTTTTAAAGAAAGGTTTTGTCCGGAATACGACCCTCATGGAAACATCATTGTGATTCAGATGTTCTGAAACATGCACTTCATAACCGGACTGGGGTTAGGGCAAAGGTAGCAAGGGATACTTGAGCCTATTGAACTAAAGAAAGCTTTCCCTCCTTGTGGTTTAAGGTATCAACCGTCAGAACAAGAACTCAGAAGGATCCGCCAGTCTCGACCAAAGAGAGGATTATACCGCATCTAGACTATCCCAGGTGATTCCTTGAATGGACGATTCATCAAAGAGGGTCAATATTTTTCCTTTTGTGGCTTTTCAGAACCATGGTATGACCATACAGACAAGAAGATGAAGCCTGGAATGGAGATCTTTTTCCAAGATAGCTACCCATGGGCCGAAAGTTCCCAACACTATGTACAATCGCTCATCAAAGATACCAAAGATTATGAGGAAAGTGACTCCGAGGACTCATTCAACTTAGAAACACTCGGGCTAACACTATACATAGTTCATTCAAGCACTTAATCACTTGATACATACCACCTGATCAAAGCTACTGATACACCTCTCCTCAACTAGCATGTTGCACCAGTTTTACCTGTTAAACTCACCCCTAATCCAAATGTTTACCCCATTTCCTCTTTTGTTGTCAATCCTTGATCAAATGTAATTGAGACCTCCTTTAATGAGGTTCTCAATGCTGTTTTTCCTAACAATGAAATAAACAAAAATTATGAGTATCTTGTTGTGCCTTACATTAATTGTTTAGATTCTAATCAAACTTTTGATGATGATGATTCTGAAAATGAACAATTCTTAACTGATCTAAATAAGGATAATAACAAACAACATAACCGCATTAAAGTTAATGAAGAAGAAACTGTTATTATTAACCTCGGTTCTAGTAGCCAACTGCGCGAGATTAGGATAGGGGCTACCCTTCAAGAGCATGAGCGCGCATAATTCGAAGAATTGCTAAAGGAATTTGTGGATGTCTTCGCATGGTCCTATGAAGATATGCCTGGCATTGATACCGAAATAGCTCAACATGAGATCCACACTCTCCCAGATTATAAGCTGGTTAAACAAAAGTTGAGAAAGCTCCGCACTGAATGATCACTCAAAGTCAAAGAAGAGGTGGTCAAACAGCTGAACGTGGGTTTCATTCGTGTAATCGAATATCCCACATGGCTAGCCAACATATTGTCTGTGCCGAAATCAGGAAGGAAAGTTCGGATGTGTGTAGACTATCGAGACTTGAACAAAGCCTCTACAAAGGGTGATTATTCGTTACCCAATATCGACATGATCGTGGATAACACAACTAGTCACGCTCTCAAGTCATTCGTCGACGGATTTGTCGGATACAATCAAATCAAAATTCACCCAGATCACCAAGAAAAGACCGCGTTCATCACTCCATGGGGAACCTTTTGCTACACTGTTATGCCATTTGGTCTCAATAATGCTGGGGCTACCTACCAGAGGGATGCTACAACCATCCTGCACAATCTGATTCACAAGGAAGTTGAGGTCTATGTGGATGATATTATTATCAAATTCAAAACTAGAGAAGGTCATGTTACCGCTCTCCGAAAGTTCTTCGAACGATTGCGATAGTATCAAATGAGACTCAATCCGCATAAATGTGTCTTCGATGTTACAAAGGGAAAACTCTTGGGATTCATGGTTAGTGAGAAGGGGATAGAAGCATATCCTACCAAGCTGAAAGACATACTTGAGATGCTACCACCCCGAACAGAGAAAGAAGTTCGAGGTTTCCTTGGGAAATTATAATACATCAGCCGGTTCATCAACGAGTTAACCTCTATCTATGAACGTGTTTTCAAACTCCTCCGAAAAGATTCAACCAAGGATTGGAACGAGGCCTGTAAAAAATCCTTCGATTGAATCAAATAATATCTTACCCAACCCCCGATACTCATGCCACCACAACCTGGTCTCTCTTCACTCCTATACCTAACCATAATTGACACTGCAACCGGGGCTTTGCTAACCCAATACCTTAAAGATTCCCATAAAGAAAGTGCCATCTATTACTCCAGTCACAAATTGACCGGGTACGAAGTCAACTAAACTACTTTGGAAAATGCATGTGTCGCGCTTGTTTGGGTCACCCAAAAGTTACGACACTACATGCTCGCCTTCCCCATTAAATTTGTATCTCAAATGGACCATATCAAATACCTGCTCGAGAAACCCATCTTATCCAGCTGAATGGCTCGATGGATGATGCTCCTAGCCGAGTTCGATATCATGTACGTCACGCAGAAAGCCATGAAAGGAAGATCCATCTCTGACTACCTCATTGATTACCCCATGGATGAAACTGATGTCTGGATCTCCGAATTCCCAAATGAAAACATCCTCTACACTGCCGAGGACAATCTCCAATGGAAAATGTTCTTTGACGACGCTGCCAACAAAAAGGGATATGGCATTAGAATACTTCTGATCGCCCTAGATGACTCCCACACTCCCATCGCCATCAAGTTGGATTTACCTTGCACCAGTAACATGACTGAATACGAGGCGTGTACGATAAGCCTCAAAGTTACTGTCAAGAAAGGTATTCAATACCTAGATGTCTACGGGGATTTCACCCTCATCATCGGTCAAGTGCTCAGAAAATGGAGAGTCAAGGACGAGAATCTCCAACCCTTCCATACCCACCTAGAAGAATTAGCCTTCCAATTCCAAGATATTACCTTCCACTACCTACCTCGAGCAAAGAATAACCTAGCCGATGCCCTTGCTACCTTGGCCTCCATGGTTGACATGTCCGAGGGAATAACAATGACCCCTTCCTGGTTCAAAAGCAAGACAAACCAAGCCACTGCCACCACATTGAGCTCACCACCACAGAAGATCCCGAGCTGGCCAATTGTTGGTACTATAGTATTTAGCGCCTCCTCAAACATGGTAGGTACCCCGAGGGCTCTGATAAGAAATATCGAGTAACCCTCCGAAGACAAGCTGCCCAATACATCATCTGTCACAAAGCATTGTTCAAGAGAAACTTCGATGGAACTCATCTACACTGCATCGCAGGGGCTGACATTGAAGAGGTAATGTAAAGAATCCGAAATGGAGAATGCGAACCCCAAATGAATGGTCGCATGCTTGCCAAGAAGATCATCCGATAAGGTTACTAATGGACCACCATGACCCAAGATTACATCGCCTATGTTCGAAAATGCTTCAAATGCCAATTGTTCTCCAATCTTCAGCATCTGCCTCCACGAGAATTATACAACATGACTTCTCCCTGGCCGTTCTCCACTTGGGGTATCGTCATCATAGGGAAAGTTACACCAAAGGCTTCCAACGGTCATGAGTTCATCCTAGTTGCCGTTGATTACTTCACCAAATGGGTCGAGGCTGAGTCATACGCAGTTTCGAACGCTAAGAAAGTAGCTAAATTCATCAAGAATAACATCATCTGCCGATATGGGATCCCGCATGAGTTAATGTCAGATAATGGGCTGTATTTCGAGGTATAAGTCACAGAAGTGGTCAGTGAGTACGGGATTCAGAGACACTAATATTCTCCCTACCGACCTCAAACCAACGGTGCAGTTATAGCTGCCAACAAGAACCTCAAAGCCATCATCAGTAAGATGACCGAAAGCTACCGAGATTGGGACGACTGGATCCCATACGCCCTCTGGGGCTATAGAACCTCAATTCAAACCTCTACTGGGGCTACCCCTTACTCTCTAGTCTACGACATGGAAGCAGTCCTACCCGTGGAGCTGGAAATACCCTCATTGCGCATCATGCTCGAAAGTTAAGTTAATGAGGAGGACTGGCATCAAGGCCGTCTTGACGAGCTGTATCTCCTGGATAAAAGGAGACTAAAAGTGTTGTATCACATACAAGGGTACCATCACTAAATAGCGCGTTCAATTACTAAAAGAGTCAAGGACCGCGGTGTTCGAGAAGGGGATTTAGCCCTCAAAGAGATAATAGAACCCATCTGGGACCCTAGAGGGAAATTCAAGCCCAATTGGAGCGGCCCCTACATTATGAAGAAGATCTTGTCCGACGGTGCCGCCATGCTCATCGACTTAGATGGAGAAGAGATGGCTCGTTCAGTCAACCTGGACCATCTCAAATTTTTTTACCCCTAGTCCAAAATATCGGCGCGCTACGACTTTTCTCATCTCCCTTCTATTCAAAAATAAAAATCTTCATTTCCCTCTACCCAGAACTACGTGGTCCTGATCCTCTGCCAAAAAAAAATATTTTCAGAAAAATCTAAACTTTTCAAAACCCCCAGAGGTACGTAGGCAACTCATACATTTTACGTGAGCACGACCCCTTCTTTTCCACAAAAAGCTATTCTTTTCTCATCTCCGAGAACGACAATTAATTCTAACATATACTTGAAAAAAAGGATTATGTTTGCCTTAGCGATCGGTATAGATAATTCAAAAATACAAAACTCATCAAAAGGTACAACTGGATGATCAGAAACTTGTTTATTTCACTAATAAGAAATTTCCATACAGATTACATGAGAAAAGGAACGGATAACTCCCTCCCCCTTCTTTCCTAAAAAGCCGAATAAAATCCCCACATTTATTCCCCATTACAAAATAAACTCTCCAAGAGTCCTATCCACAGCTACCAGAGGTTCCTGCTCCATCATCATCATCTACATCCTGGGGTCCTCAAGCTTCCCCTACCTGAATAGAGTGCCGTAGATGCTCCATGGACCAATAAGCTCAAACCAGTTTCGAAAAAACCACAACACCTCCTTCCATGGTATTAAATGGGACAAGACACCTTTGTCCAGTCTCCACTGCCAACATCTTGCTGACCACTCTCCTCCACAACCACTTCATATCGTCCCCGGGGTTATGCCAAACTCTCAATAGACTGAGAGGTACGGGTCGACGGACGTCGACTCTCCCACAAAGAGCCAAGCTGCATGCGCAGACGCTCAGTCAGATATTCTATTGGAAAGAAATCCAGTGTCCGAGGTGGCACGAACTGCTCCCAGCCAAATTGGGGCAGAAGCCGCCAAGAGAAATAAAAAGAGGTCTGTCTGAGACCAACCTGTCGAGCGTACGGATATTCTCCCAGCTCCAGAATAGGCAGCAACTGTCCCCACCAAGGCACTGGCCAGTACATATTTAGAGCCCCATGCTCCATAAACCAGTTCTCCCAACCCTCAATATCCAAGACAACGCTGATGAAATGACGGGAAAAGAAATTGGGTATAACCGATAAAGGATATTCTAGAGGAGTCACCAGGCAGAGTTTTTCAGACAACCACATGAACAACATCATGGGGCTACTCCTCAGAAAGACAGAACGACCTTCTTGCCAAACATCCAAACCATTCAAAGTCTCCGCCAGTATCATCAACGCAGGATTGCGACGGTATGGCATCCATGAAGTAATAGCTACAAGTTGTGGGTCCACCAGCAGTTCCCCAGTCACCAGCAGTAATTTTGAAACCAAGCCCAAAATAACGTCTCCAGTGTATCCAACCTCCTATAAGTGCACGGATTGTAACACTGCTGAAAGAGAGAACATTCCTCTAACAACCAATGGTCTAGCTGTCGAAGGTAAAATATGAAGAAGTCCGACCAATAAATCCCTAGAAGAATGGGAAAACTTAGGCAGAGCCGCGGTAATGCTGGGATTTATCCCCAGCATGGAAGAAAATTCCTCGTAGGTAGGACAAACCTCATCCAACCCAAAGAGAAACACATTGTCTTTGGGGTACCAAAATTATGCCACCGCCATCAGCATGTTCCACTCTATGGGCCGGTTGCGCCACACAGAGACTCGATGCATGTTGAAATCATCGTAGTCCACATTATAAGAGAACATTGCTTCCAGGGCTTCGAGGTAGTTAGAAAACTCAATGCTATCATGGAGAGCCATCTTGAAAGACTAAGAGATAGTAATCAAATAAGTAAGAATGTGAAGGTGTGATGGAAACACTCCACACTTACCCCTTTTTATACCTGAAAAACCCTCACAAGAGACACAATCTTGGCAGAAATCGAAGGGAACCCTGCACCACAAAATACCAAAGGCTGAAGAGGGTACCAATCAAAGCTTTGAATTGATGGTGATGATGCCTGAAAATAGCACCACCAATCAAGGTGTTTGTAAGCTCAAGCAAGTGATAACAATGGCAGCACAGGATAATATATATATATATATATATATATATATATATATATATATATATATATATATATATATATATATATATGTATAGATATAGAAGGAGGTGAGGAGAAGAGGATGAAACACTTGAATGTAAGTGGTTCAACCAATTAGGCCTACGTCCACTGTGCAAGTGAGTGAGTAAGGTCACTAAAATAGGGAACTAATGGCCATGGATACAATCTCTCAAGCTTTCTCTTTCTACTATATAATTTGATAGAGTTTTGCTAGGGTAACATCCTGGATCCCTTTACAAGGTATAGGAGTGTAATGTACCCCCAAACATACAATGAACATGTGCATGAGCATCGAACCAGTATAAGAGTGACACCTGGATGATCTCAACTAAGCAATGATGACCTCAATATTCCCTCACGTGGAGGGAATAATTCGGTTATAACATATTTGTCCACGTGTATCAAGTTATATAAGAACGTGTAGAAGCTCGACTGTCTTCAATTGGCACCAACCTCAGCCTGGATGAGTACGAGGCTGGTGAGGTACGACCCTTTCTTTGTCTTTGATCAATGTTCCATGAAGACCTCGGCCAGGATGGTCGGTTGAGGTGTAATGTCGGCCAGTGCCGATGATGACAAAATGCTTGTTGATTGAGTCTGCGAGGCTTTTGCTGACCTTGGCTAATAAAGGGCTGAGGTAGATGTACAAGGTAGCTGCAACATTGGCTATGGCTGACCCCACGGATGCTGAGTTCTCAGCTTCAAGCTGACCTCGGCTACATCCAGGCCGAGATGATATTATGACGTCGGATGTGGCTGAACCCTGTAGGAGGACGTTGCTGATAGGCATCCTTGGGCTTCTATTACCTCGGCTCCAATCCAGGCTGAGGTTGAGGTCTTTGGTCTCTGAGGTGTACTTTGGGCATATCAATCACCCCTAGCCCTTAGTTTCCTGTATGATCAGGTGCCTAAGGGGTATGTTTGTCCGAGGTTGAATTTTCTTAGGTGTTAACACTTTCTTAGCAAGTGTCAGCTACTGAAGTAGATAGCGTGCCTGACAAGTGTGATGATGTTGGTTGTCTTTTGGGCTTAGAAGGTAATGATGGGCCTTGGGACGTGTGCACTCACATTTAAGGGTTTAAACCCCATTTTTCTTCTCTTTCTTCATCATTCCTCTCCTTCTCCTGATTTGGTTATCTCTGCAACTCTCTCTCAATATACAAGAGCTTGGCTACTTTATTGTTGGGATTTCCGTGTTTCTTCAAATCTCCTTCATTTCACAAGTCTTCAGGTATCGTCTCCACCTTACTCTGCCATTTTTAGCCCCTTTTATTCGTGGCTCTTTAATTTTCGGCGAGAGTTTTGAGTTTTTCGGCGACTGCTTGCGCTTTTCGGTGGCACTGGTTCTTATTGTTCTTATTTGTTTTTGTTTAAGGTTAATAGTTTGATCCTTAGGCAAGTTGAGCCACGTTGTTTATTCCTGGTTTAATTTCCCAAGTGTGAGGGCGTCCTCCTATGCTCAGACCTCTTTATCAGCTTTTAGAAGAATTCCCATCTCTTAGAGAGAGGACTTTAGAGAAGATTAGGCAAATAGAGCGAGCCCAAGAGGAAGCTCGTAGGTCTAAGGCCTTCCCCCTCAGACCTATCTTTCCACCCCTCTGAAGGTCATATACCCCGAGCCCTTTGTGCCTGCAGAGGTCCCAGTAGAACCCATCCTTATATCTGAATCTGAGTCATCAACCTCAGACCCTATGTCTGTGGATTATTTTCAAGAAGCCATGGATTGTTCCAGTAGGATGGATCATGCCCCTGATCAAGCCAAGGTTTCCAGCCGGGCCTCTTTTAATAAGAGTTCTAGCACCTCGCATTCTTCCTGTATGTTGAAATTATAGGACCTAGTGTGGCTATTCCACCAATCCTAGACGCTATTCCCTTATCAACCACCATAGGGCTAAGTTTGCCCAGAGGTTCCTTGATGGTAATCCCTCGTCCAGTCCAGCTGACGTTGAAAAGGATGAGGATGATGGTAGCAAGAGCGATGTTGACGCCTCAGAGGTAGCTGAGATAGAGAGAACTGTCAGTGAACTCGACCTTCTTGCCTTCAGACACCTGTATTCCATAGGTCCCTCCATAAAGCTTAGGAGACCTCCGAGGGACGAGAGGGCTTTCGGCGGCCAAGATGGTGAGATTTATTTGTATGAGCATAAGCTCAAGTTAGGATTTCGTCTTCCCATCCACCCAATTATTAGGGCCATATTGTCCTATATTAACTTAGCCCCCTCACAGTTATCTCCCAACGCCTGGAGGGTGATAATTGGAGCAATAGTTCTATAGAGGGCAGTCCACCATTCAGACCTTCCTGTCCAAGTCTTCACTGGGTGCTACATCCCTTCCTTTGCTAGGAATCATCCGAGCTATTACCACTTTTTGGCTCGAAAGTCAAATAAGAAGATGTTGCAGGTTACCCAAACTTCAAATCATAATTGGAAATCACGATACTTCTTTGCCTCAGGGATATGGGAATTTGGCACCTGTGCCCCCTCTTCATCCTTAGAGCTGAGGATGCCCCTGAGATGGGGAAAGTTGACAATGGCTGCTAGGGCCAACCCTGGGCTAAGCCAAAATAATCTCCATAAGGTCAAAGACCTTTAGGATCAGGGGGAGCATGGTCTGCTAGTCAAGTACGAGCATCTGATGACCCCATACTATCTCTCTAAGACTGGCCTTGGGGGGAGTCCTCTGACTGAGCTCCGAAGTGTTTATTTTTGCACAAGTTATACCTCTGATTATGTCATGTCCTTAATTTTCTAACTCAGACCTTTTATTTGCAGAGCGCCCCAAAGGAATTTTTGACGATTTCTTGGAGATGGCAGCCCCCAGCCTTACCAAGCTCGTGAAGAAAGCTGGTCTGACTGCACCTCATCCTCATCCTACAACTTTAAAGGCTGAGGCCTCCAAGAAGAGGAGATCTGCTGACCCTTCCCCTAAAGATCAGAGGCAGAAGAAGAAGACTTCAAAGGGGGATCATGCCATCCCCATCTCCTCTGAGACTGTATTAATTGCTCGTCTGGAGCAACTAAAGATTAGTGACAGCCTTATCGGCCAAAGTCTGAAGGCCTTGGACGCTATCAGCTCTGTCATGACCGACTCTAATAAATGCTTCTGCCGTTCAACGGACACCCCTATGCTGACCGAGTTTGGTCTCCACCGATCCATCCAAGTAAGACTCTTTACTTTTTCTTTTTCTGAGTAAGTGTAACCTCGTCTTTGACTTTTTAAAGTCTTGAACTGACATCTATGCATATGTTCTGCAGGGTCTCCTCACCTTGCACCACTTTGTGGACTGGACTCTGAGGAAACTTCCTCTGATCGAGAAGGGCAAAGAGGCCCGGAAGATCGAGGCTACCTTGAACGCTGAAGTGGAGCATCTGAAGGCTTCTTTAGAGAAGTCTGACGCTAAGGTTAAGTAGCTGGAGAAGGATATGGGCAAGCTTAAAAAGGACCATACCTTTGCTCTGAAGACGCAGGCTGGCTCTCTCTAACTAAAGGTTGACGTTACTGTGAAGGCTGCCTTGGAGGATACCTCAAAGAAGATCTTGGAGGACTATAAGGTCTTTGATGAATTCGTCAGCTTCGGCTTCAAGTACCTCGAGAGAGGTGTTAAGGCCACTGGCAGGTGGGTTGAGATGAAGGAAAAAGAATTAGGGATCCTGGCAGCCTCTGACTTCATTGGTCTGGACTACGCCGATCCTCGGTTTGCTCAGGCCTTGAAAAAGGTAGAGGAGGAGGGAGGTTCCACACCTACCGAGACTGCTCCCCAAGATGACACCACGACTGAAGATGTTGGTCCTCAGGATGATGGGGTAGAAGTGACCAACCTTGGCCAGGGAGATGGGGGCGTGGCAAAAAACCCTGAGGTTGCAGACAACTTGACCATTTTGTGAAGCTCTTTGTAATTTTTAATTTTGATTTCAAACTGTAACCTCTGATGACAAATCCTGTTACTTTATGGCTTGTGATTCTTATCTTAATGCTATATCAACCTCTGAAGAGGGCTTTATTTCTTTAGTTGCTGAATGTTCTTTGAATGGTGTTATATGTCATGCAATGTGTTTGTGCTAAAGCCTGAAGCTTCCATATAATGTTGTCTTCATAAGCCCCATAAATAAAATGTTCACCAAATTATGATGTCTAAGGTCTGAGGTCATCTAAGTGTGATGTCTTACCTCAGATCCTGTCACCAAATTATGATGTTTAAGGTCTGAGGTCATCAACTAAGATGTTATCCCCATAAAATATTCACCAAATTAATGATGTTCCAGGTATGAGGTCATCAAAGTATGACGTTCCCCCTAGACCTTGTCACCAAATATGATGTTTAAGGTTTGAGGTCATCAACTAAGATGTTACCCTCATAAATATTCACCAAATGAATGATGTTAGGGTCTGAGGTCATCAACTAAGATGTTATCCCCATAAAATATTCACCAAATTAATGATGTTGGTCTGAGGTCATCAACTAAGATGTTACCCTCATAAAATATTCACCAAATTAATGATGTTCAAGGTCTGAGGTCATCCAAGTATTATGTTCACCTCAGACCTTGTCACCAAATTATGATGTTTAAGGTCTGAGGTCATCAACTAAGATGTTACCCCCATAAAATTTTCACCAAATTAATGATGTCTAAGGTTTGAGGTCATCAACTAAGATGTTACCCTCATAAAATATTCACCAAATTAATGATGTTAGGGTTTGAGGTTATCAACTAAGATGTTATCCCCATAAAATATTCACCAAATTAATGATGTTTAAGGTCAGAGGTCATCAACTAAGATGTTACCCTCATAAAATATTCACCAAATTAATGATGTTCAAGATCTGAGGTCATCCAAGTATTATGTTCACCTCAGACCTTGTCACCAAATTATGATGTTTAAGGTCTGAGGTCATCAAATAAGATGTTACCCCCATAAAATTTTCACCAAATAAATGATATCTAAGGTTTGAGGTCATCCAAGTATGATGTTCACCTCAGACTTTGTCACCAAATTATGATATTTAAGGTCTGAGGTCATCAACTAAGATGTTACCCTCATAAAATATTCACCAAATTAATGATGTTCAAGGTCTGAGGTCATCCAAGTATTATGTTCACCTCAGACCTTGTCACCAAATTATGATGTTTATGGTCTGAGGTCATCAACTAAGATGTTACCCCCATAATTTTTTCACCAAATAAATGATGTCTAAGCTCTGAGGTCATCCAGGTATGATGTTCACCTCAGACTTTGTCACCAAATTATGATGTTTAAGGTCTGAGATCATCAACTAAGATGTATCCCTATAAATTCTACCACTAGAGCATAATGAACCAATAATTGACACGGGAACCGATCTTCTCATTAGTAATCTCTTCATAAGATGATGCACTTACATAGAAACTCTTTTAACATCATATGTAATACTTTTTTAGATGATCAACATTCCAAGGATTAGAAAAAGGTTCCCCTTCAAGGTTTTCTAGCCTGTAGGTCCCGGGCACAACCTCCTCAACCACTTTGTAAGGACCATGCCAATTCGGGTGAAGCTTATTTGCTTTCTGCAACGTCTTCTTCAACACCAGATCTCCCACGGCTATGGGTCTTGATTTCACCCTTTAATTGTAGAACTTTACTGTTCTCTGTTGATAAGATGCCTGTCTGACCTTTGCATCTTCCCTTCGCTCTTCAATCAAATCCAGGTCAAGCCTTCTCTCCTCACCATTCCCCTCAGGTTCGTAGGTCTGAACCCTATGAGTAGGGAGTCCTATTTCGGTTAGTATGACGACCTCCAAGCCATGCGCTAACATAAATGGGGTTTCCCCCATCGGTGTCTTAGCCGTTGTTCTGTAGGCCCATAACACAACGTAAACCTCTTCCATCCATCTTCCCTTAGCCTCTTCTAACCTCTTCTTAATCCCGTCGAGGATAGTTCTGTTGGTGACTTCGGTCTGACCGTTTTCTTGAGGTCGGCCACGAGAAGAGAAAAATTATTTTATCCCCACTCTTTCACAGTTTTTTTCTAAGGAAGAATTCTTGAATTAGGTGCCATTGTCCGAGATGAGGGTGTTTGGGAGACCATATCTTCATATGATGTTCTTCCAGATAAACTGGAAGGTCTTCTGCTCTGTAATCATGATCATCGACTCGACCTCTACCTATTTGAAGAAGTAGTCAATGGAAACTATCAAAAACCTATAGTTGCCCGCCGCTCTTGGTAAGGGACCCACCAAGTCGATTCCCCATACTGCGAACGACCAAGGAGAACTTATTGACGTCATAGGCTAATGAGGTTGATGGGGGATAGTGGAGAATCTTTGGCATTAGTCACACCTCTTCACGTAGGCTGCAACATCCTTGGCCAAGGTCGTCCACCAGTATCCCTGCGTGATAATCCTTTGACTAAATGTCTTCCTCCTATGTGACTGGAGCAAGAACCCTCGTGCACTTCCTTTAAGACGCGGGAAACCTCTGTGGGATGGACACATCTGAGGAGAGGTAATCGAAATCCTTTCTTATATCAGATGTCTCCTACTATTAAGAACATTGCAGCTCTGTACCTCAGTTTCCTCCTCTCTAGCTTTGATTCCGACAGTTCTCCCTCTCTGATATATCTGATAAGGGGATCCATCCATGAGTCCCCCAAGTTCAAATTGAGGTAAGCATTACTTCTTCTTCAATGGTCGCCTTGGGCAAGATCTCAACTGGGAATGTCCTTCTGATGTCTGTCCTTGTTACTGAAGCTAACCTTGCCAATGCATCTGCGTGGCTATTATTTTACCGAGGTATTCTCCTCATCTTTACCTCTTCGAAACCTTCAAGTATCGTTCTCACCCTCTTCAGCTATTTGGCCATCCTTTCATCCTTAGCCTCATAAACTCCCAACACTTGATTAACAACTAACCTTGAGTCACTATGAAGCAGGAGTCATCTTACCCTAAGGGTCTTCGCCAATGAGAGGCCCGTTATCATGGCCTCATATTCTGACTCGTTGTTTGACGCCTTGAAGTTAAACCTTAGGGCATATTCAACGTTAGTACCATCCGGAGTTGAAAGTATTAGTCCTGCACCGCTTTCGCTTTCGCAAGAAGACCCGTTAACAAAGAGGTTCCAGATGTCTTTATCTGATGAGAAGCTCCCTTCTGACATGATTCCATGCCTGAAGACGTACCGGTCTTCCTCATTCTCGGTTATTCCATCTCTGGCTCCTTTGTATATAACCGCTTTCAGGTCTCGGAAGATGTTGCTATTTGACCCTTCTGTAATCTCTAGATTATTCTCATCCTCGGCCTCTTCCCATATAAACTCAGTGATAAAATCTGCAAGTGCCTGCCCTTTGATGGCCATCCTAGGCTGATAAGTAAGGTCATACTCTCCCAACTCAATGCCCTATGTCATCAATCTACCCGACTTCTCAGGTTTATGGAGTACCCGTCTTAGTGGGGAGTCGGTGAGGATGACCATGAAATGGGCTTGAGAGTAAGGCTTCATCTTCCTAGAAGCATGTATCAGGGCGTAGGATAACTTTTTCATTCGAGGATAATTTTATTCAGACCCTTGAAGGGCCTTATTGTTGAAGTAAACATGCCTTTGGAACCCAAAGTCTTCCCGTACTATGGCTACACTTATAGCTGATTCAGTTGCTGCTAGATAAACATAGAACTTCTCTCCCACTATGGGTCGAGACAAGAGCAATGGAGATCCGAGGTAGGAATTGAGTTGGTTAAAAGCCTCATCACACTCTTTGTCCCACTCGAAGGCTTTTCTAAGAACCTTAAAGAACGGAAGACACTTGTCCGTTGCTCTAGAAACAAATTTGTTGAGTGCAGCTACTCTTCCAGTGAGTCTCTGAACGTCCTTGATACTTCTTGGCATTTTCATGTCAAGAAAAGCCTTGATTTTATCAGGGTTCGCCTCTATTCCTCTCTGATTGACAATGAATCCAAGGAATTTCCCAGCTCCTACCCTGAAGACACACTTCGCGGGATTGAGTTTCATTTTGTACAAGTCCATGGTGTCGAAGGTCTTTTCTAGGTCTGCCATGTGAGTGCTGGACTTTAAGCTCTTTGTCAACATATCGTCTACGTACACCTCCATAGTCTTGCCTATTTGAGACTCAAATATCTTATTCACAAGACGTTGGTATGTTGCCCCCGCATTTTTTAATCCAAAGGGTATAACCTTGTAGCAATATGTCCCTTTGTCCGTGATGAAGGCTGTCTTCTCTGAGTCTTCGGCATCCATGAAGATCTGGTTGTAGCCTGAATACGCGTCCATAAAGCTCATGAACTCATGCCCTGCAGTGGCATTTACCATCTGGTCGATTCGAGGTAAGGGATAGCTGTCTTTTGGGCAATACTTGTTTAGGTCGGTGAAGTCTACGCACATCCTCCATTTCCCATTGGCTTTCGGCACTATGACTGCGTTTGACAACCACTCCGGATATATGACTTCCCTTATAAACTCGGCCTCTTCCAACTTACTGACTTCTTACCGGATGACGTCGTACTTCTCCCTGGAGTAAACTCTTCATCTCTGTTTGATTGGCTTAGCATCCTTAATCACGTTGAGTTTATGGCACATAACCTCAGGGTCGATGCCAGGCATGTCTGCGTGGCTCCAAGCGAAGACACTCTGGCTCTTCCTCAAGAAACTTATCAGCTCTTCCTTGATCTTCGCTTTTAAGGCTTTGTCGACCTGGACAGTTTTTTTCGGTTCGTCCTCATTGAGGACGATGGATTCTACCTCTTCCGTGGCCTCTCCTTTCTTTAACTTCGTTTCATCTCTAGGGTCAAGCGTATCAATGTTATACGTGGTAGTTGCTCTCTTATGGGACTCTCTCTCTTCAGCCGAGTTGAAGTAGCATTCTCGTGCTATGGTTTGGTCACCCTGCACTTCCCCTACCCCATAGGGGGTCGAGAATTTTAGCATCTGGTGGACCGTCGACGGCACGACCTCAAACTCTTTAAGGGCTACTCTTCTTATGATGAGGTTATAGGCCGAGAAGACATTTTCATCCATGACGAAAAAATTTATCTTTCGGGTTAACCTCTTAGGCCACTCATCTCCCATTCATACATCCATCTCATACATGCCCAACGGATGGACCTTTTCACCGCTAAAGCCCATTAACGGATGATGATAGGGTACCAGCCTAGCTCTGCTAAGGCCTAGGTTTTTGAAGTAGGGCCAGAACATCACATCTGCTGAACTTCCTCCATATACAAGAATTCTCTGTACCTCGCATCCATAAACCCTTCTTGTGATTACTAAAGGGTCATCATGCGGATCTAGGATGCCTTTGAAGTCAAGTCGGGAGAACCCAACTATGAGATTGTTCATCTCCACCTTCTTTCTCTTCTGCTTGGTTTCGAAAGACGTCAGATTTACCATTTCTGGCTTGGCCACTGACTTGGCCTCCGCCACATGAGCTTTTTGGTCAACCATTTCAGAGCTACCCCCTACTAGCCCTCCGCATATGGTGTTAATACCGAAGGAGATCATGACGACCCTCTTCACTGGGGCGTTGTCATCTTTTGGTGGGAGGTCTGGATCATCTTCATCATCACCATTCGAGTCATCGTCTCTTCTTGCTGGATTATCGTCACGGCATCTGTCATTTCTCTTCTTTTTAGGGTCATCTCTTCCCTTTTTAGGAGCCTTTCCATCAACGTACTTTCTCAACTTTCCTAATTTCAACATTTTTTTGATCTCATCCTTTAAGGTGAAGCACTTGTTTGTAACATGGCCATGGTCTTGGTGGAACTCGCACCACAAGTTCTGGTTCCTCTTATGTGGAGGAGACTTCAGCTTCTCTGGCCATCTTAGGGATTGGTCATTCTTGATCTCATTAAGGATGTGTTCGCAGCTTACAGTTAGAGGAGTATAACGTGCAAACTTGTCATCAGCTGACCTCTTCTTTCCATCCTTCTTTCTTTGGAACTTCCCGCTACCATTGCCGTTCTCATCCTCATACTCTGAGGCCATGGCCTCTTCGGTATTGATGACCTTACTAGCAGTTGCCAATAATTCTACCATGGACTTGGCAGGTCTTCTGTGAGCTTCTACAATAACTTCCCTTTCTGGAGACCTCCTATGAGAGTGATTATAGCTATACTCTCTTCGTAATATTCCACCTCCAGTTTTTCTTTATTGAATCTACCAATGTAGTCTCTTAGACTTTCGTTTTTGCCTTGCTTGACGTACAACAGATGGGTGGTCTTCTTTTGAGGTCTTACCCCAAAACAGAAATTATGAATGAATCATTCAGCCAAGCCCTTAAAGTTCTCTATTGAGTTCTTCGGGAGAGAGGTAAACCAGATACGTGCAGCTCCTGTCAAAGTCCTGAAGAAGGCCCGACACTTCATCTCATCTGGTATTGAGTAAATGTCCACTGTAGACTGGTACATCTCAATATGATGTACAGGGTTGGTGATACTGTCATACTTAGGAGACATCGTAGGTGGCTTGAACTTAGCAGGGGTAGGGTAACTCACTATCTTAGCCACGAACGAAGAGCCTTCTGAGAATCCTCTTTGTAGTGGGTCCTGATTTTTAATGAGGTCTCCTATCTTATCCTCAAGACGTTGGATGGAGTCATTCCACGGTCTTGCAACGTCGGCCCGGCCAAGGTTATCCCCAGCCACCTTTAAGGGGTGGACTGAGGGTTCCCCAGCCACATCACAACGTCGACTGTTGACCTCTTCTTGGTCCCTATCCCATCCTGTGTTAGGTCGGCCTTGATGAGGCCGATGTTTCCCCTCATCCCTTTGTGAGCCGGCTACACTCCTCGACCTGGATAACCTCTGTTGTAGGTTATTTACTGGGCTGAGCCTTTCAAAGGTCGACCCTCTGCTTAATCGATTAAAAGCTGACCCTCTTTGCTGGGCTTCTTCACCTCTTCGACCTCCACAACCTCGGCTCTACTGGATAGGACGTACAGTGTTATTTGAAACCTCACACGGCTCCTAATAATCTTCTGGAGCATCTTCTGCCTCCAAATCATCATACCTATCCTCGGGGCCTAGGTGTCCTTGCCTCCCCAGACGCAAACGTCTAGGGTCAGCAACGTCCCTCCTCCGCTGAGGCATAGGTTGGTCTTTCCACGGGGCTTGGGTTGGTCCCCTGGCATCAGGATGAGGCTGAACGGCCGCCGGAGTAATCATTTCTGGTAAGACCCCCGACGGTCTCATCATGTTTTGATTGAGTTGTGCAAATTGCTCCTTCATCGCTTGCTGCATTGCTGTCAAGGACTTCAAGGCTGTCGCCACCTTAGCCATTTCGGACTGGGATGGTGCTTGACTGGAACTAGGCCCTCCTGGACCAGGTGGTAGAGGAGGTGGTAGTAGCTCCGGTGCCATGTGTTAAAACTAAAGAGCTTGTGAAGGAAATTAACTCAACACCTTAAAGGACCTCTTTCAATGGTGAAATAGCTCCATGCAAGGGGTGAGGCCTGGTTCACCACCAGAGTCTCCGATGAGGTTAAGCGGAAAAAGAGGAAGAGACAGCTTCTCCTGACCACAGACGGTGCCAAAATGATGATGCCTGAAAATAGTACCACCAGTCAAAAGTGTTTGTAAGCTCAAGCAAGTGATAACAATGGCAACACAGGATAATATATATATATATATTTATATACATATATATATATATATATATATATTTATATACATATATATATATATATATATATATATATATATATATATATATATGTGTGTATAGATATAGAAGGAGGTGAGGAGAAGAGGATGAAACACTTGAATATAAATGGTTCAGCCAATTAGGCATACGTCCATTGTGCAAGTGAGTGAGTAAGGTCACTAAAATAGGGCACTAATGGCCATGGATATAATCTCTCAAGCTTTCTCTCTCTACTATATAATTTGACAGAGTTTTGCTAGGGTAATATCCTGGATCCCTTTATAAGGTAGAGGATGACCTCTATATATAGGGCTTGGGGGGTGTAATGTACCCCCCAAGCATACAATGAGCATGTGCATGAGCATCGAACCAGTATGAGAGTGACACTTGTCTGATCTCAACTAAGCAATGATGACCTCAATATTCCCTCATGTGGAGGGAATAATTCGGTTATAACATATTTCTCCATGTGTACCAAGTTATATAAGCACGTGTAGAAGCTCGGCTGTATTCAATTGGCACCAACCTCGGCCTGGATGAGTACGAGACTGGTGAGGTATGACCCTTGCTTTGTCTTTGATCAATGTTCCATGAAGACCTCGGCCAGGATGGTCGACGGAGGTTGGATATGAGGTACAATGTCGGCCAGGGCCGATGATGACATGATTCTTGTTGATTGAGTCTACGAGGCTTTTACTGACCTCGTCTGATGAAGGGCCTAGGTAGATGTACAAGGTAGCTGCAACATTAGCTTTGGCTGACCCCGCGGATGCTGAGTTCTCAGCTTCAAGTTGATCTCGGCTACATCCAGGCCGAGACGATGTTAGGACGTCGGCTGTGGCCAACCCCTGTAGGAGGATGTTACTGATAGTCATCCTTGGTCTTCTATTACCTCGGCTCCAATCCAGGCCGAGGTTGAGGTCTCTGGTCTCTCAGGTGTACTTTGGGCATATCAGATGGGACTGGACTTAACTGCCGATAGGTAGGGCAAGCTGCTTGTCGATTGACAACCCCCCATTTTTTAGAAATTTTCCTTTTTCCTCTTTTGTCAAAATCAGAAACTCAATGAAAATAAATTGATATTCTCAACAGAATTTCAAATATCCCCTTATACCCTTGTATAATTTCTCTTTCCTTCAAAATCCCAAAAATATCTCTTTTTACGATCTCAGCAGCAAAGTAAAAAAAGCGCATGTGCATGCATTCATTCACCGTTAATAGGAGATAATAAAAAACTCCATTGCATTGCAAATATATTTTTCTGTGTAACATCAAATTTTATGGGAAATAAAAGCAAAAATAACGGGACTCAGCCCGAACCCACATTCTCTTTCTCTCTCTCTAAACCCTGCAACGCACTCTCTTTTCCCTGCGACGAGATGAGGTACCACCACTAACTGAGCCAGAGTCCTCCCCGAACGAAGCAAATGATGTCAAGCAAGAAGGAACCGGGACCGCATCCTGAATATGGGCAGTCACCGAAGATATCCAGTCTCTGATGTCCCTCAGCCAAGTGGTCGACACCCGAACTTGCTGCAAGAAAGGCACAATCAGTATCAAGCAGAAAAGACCAAAAGAAACCAAAAGAAGAAGAACAAAAAGGTATATCGCAGGGTTAAGAACCTCCACTGTCAAGCCCAATTCCTCCGGATCCATCGCATGAGGACGATACAATATAGGCACCATCCCCTCATCAGCCCACCGAATATTGTACGAAGGGGTGTGCAATCACACAAAAGGAACCTGTGAGGTTGCTGCCGCCGCCGACATCGATGGACCATCGCCGCTGTGGGAGGACCCCACTGGCCGACTTGAACCCGCAGGAGGTAAAGGCAAGGCATCATATATGCTGGGCGCCATCAACCAGCTCGTCACAAAGTCCATGTAATGATACGGTGCAACCGTATTGGTGTACAACAGATAGGACTCGCCGATCATTACCGCGATCCTCGCATCCTCCGGCAGCAGCCGCTCCCGCCTTATAGACGTAGGAGGCCGCGTAGGTGGCACCACCACCTCCTCCTCAGTAATCTATCGAACCACCCTCTCTTCAAGATACCAAGAGTGGCCAAACTCATGCGCCAGTAAGGGCCGCAGCTGTGCGTTCACCCCAGTCAACCCCATGTCTTGAATAGAAATTCCCCAAGGGTAAAAGGTCACCTAAAAATCCCCAGCAGGTATAAGTTAATATAGAATCATAAATACAAAGACCAAGGCTGATAAGGAAAAATCTTACCCTATCACTGGTCAGGCCATTCAAGACCTGACGCACTGCCTCCAGAGAAAGAGACTTCCTCGACTGCCAATTGGCCTTATGCCATCGGTACAATCGATAGAATCCCCCACGGTCTCGTCCTTCGGAGTGATCAGCTGGTATTACACCCAACCACCTCATAGAATCATGTCTGCCAAAGATAAGAATTCACAATATAAAATATACGCATAAGGAAAATACGAATGCATGAAAGGAAAATGCACAAATTAAAGAATACCTCGAGAAGATACATGGCTCCAGTAAAAGTCTGCCAGCAGCACCAGATGAATGCATCCAGCGAAAAATAAAGGGTCGCCAAAGTCAGGCTCCCCCAATCATAGAAAGGGATGTTCTAAAACACCCTCAAGTACGATAAGAACCACAAGTGAACGACGTCACCACTCGACGCCACCATGAATCCCCCCAGCACCAACAAAATAAACAACCGGGCCATCTGCCTCACCTGCATCCCGTCCTCCACGTCAACCACCCTACTCAGTAAAATATCCTTCAGCAGGGACAACCGAATGGAAACCCCAGAAATTACTATCCCCATATTACCGAGCGCCGCCCGCACCACCTCTGGCCTCACCCATAAAGAGAGATCAACCTCTATCTGCTCTCCGTCACAATCCAGCCCCAGCAGCTGCTATACATCTATGGGAGTCACAGTCATATCCCCGAAGCCGAAATGCAAAGTGTGGGTAGTGTCCCACCACCTCTCCCCCAGAGCACACAAAATCGCTGTCGAATGAGGCATCTCATCCAGCGCAGATGCCAACCTCCCAAAACCCGCTGATGATACCACCCAGCGCACCACAGGTGGAAGATGCTCCCAGACATCCTTAAACCCCGTCGTCCTGTGGGCACGCGTGTTCGACAAAGAGACATCAGACTGTCAAAAGGAAAGCCTTGCCAAATGCCAAGAAAAAAGGAAAATCACCAAAAAGGAATTCCAAAAGTCATTTTACTCACATAACCTCTGGCGTTCACCACCCTTGAAGAACGATGATGCGACGGCTCCCACAACAAAGTCCGCTCATTCGCAATCGTCTCGAATGCGTCAAAGGAGTTTTCTCTCCCCAAAGCAAGAGGCGCCCTGACCCTCCACTCCACCTTCGCCCAGTCATCAATAGTCAACCATTCCCTATGTTCTGCAGTGCTCACAAAAGCAGACATTTTTTAGAGATTAGAATGCAAGAACGATTCGCAGAGGAAAATCAGAGAAAGAGAGAAAGCAAGAAGCTATGACAAATGAAGTGAATCCGCCCCTTTATATAGGATGCCAAGGGTCATGCCAATTGGAATTGTACCCCCACCTACCGATCGACACTGCCCCTTTACCTTCTCGAGGCAGTCCAAAAGACCGTGCTACTGCCGAATAGCACCTTCCTCAACATGCCGACTGGAACCCTCCTTTAAATTTCGTACAAAAACTCCCAGATAATACCAAAAAACCTCAAAAAATCCTCAGAAAATTCCCAAAAATCCCAGGAAGGACTTATAACTTCTTCACCAAGAAATTTTCGCATTCCCTCAAGCGAAACCCCTATTTCCCCAGCAGAACTCTCAAGAGCCAAATAAATCTCCTCCCAGCCACTCCCCGGAAGGATCACCTCATATGCCCCAAAGGTCTCAAACCTCCCCGAGCAATACGTCCAATACCTAGACCACCTAAACACCTCCCCCAATGGAATTTATAGCATATAATTTACCTTTCCTCGAAAAAATACCCAAAATCATAAGGATTACCCCAGCCATCGGCTCCCAACTCAAATCAAAACCACTACGTAATTTCCCCGACAGAGTTCCCCGAGAACATCTCAACTCAAGCCCGTAGAATTTGATTCGACCCGCAGAATTGGTCATCTCAACTTAGGCCCGCAGAATTGGCTTTGACCCGTAGAATTGGTCATCTCAACTTAAGCCCACAGAATTAGCTTCGACCCGCAGAATTGGTCACCTCAACTTAAGCCCGCAGAATTGACTTCGACCCGCAGAATTGGTCCTCTCCACTTAAGCCCTCATAATTGACTTCGACCCACATAATTGGTCTTCCTTATTTCCTTAGAATCGATCTCGACCCTCTGAATTGGTCATCCCCAGCATTTCCTTAGGTCCTCAGAATCGGCCTCGACCTTCTGAATTGGCCATCCTATTTCAAAAGCATCATGTGGTGTCTATTCGACGGCTATCGTCTATTCCAAACTCACCCATCAAGGGTCTCTTTACACACCCCATTCTCATACCCCCTAAACTCTACTTAGGTCCCTAGCACCTCCCGTCATCACTACAAAAATAAGTCATACCCCGAGTATAGATCTAGAGGCCATCGGATGCCCCCAGACTCCGTTTGAGCGAAAAGTCAAAATCTTCAGCTCAACCAAGACTGAATGAATATTTGAAGGGTACTAAATTCCAATTCCAATGGTCTGTCCCGTGCATAATTCTGACTTACCATGCGGACGAACGACCCATTTCCCCCCAAAACTCGATCAGGAGGCCACCGGACGCTCCCGGGCTCCGTTTGACCAGAGTCAACTCTTCAACTTGACTGAGACTAAATGAATCTTCAAAGGGCATTGAAACCCCTTTCCAACGGTCCACCCCGTGCGCAATTTTGACCTACGGTATGGACAAACGATCCGTTTTACTCTGAAAGGTCACCAAATGCTTCCAGGGCCCGGTTGACCAAAGTCAACCCTCCAAACTTGCTCAAACTCTTTGGAAAGTTGAAGTACATATCCTAAACTTTCCAACGGTCTACCCCATGCGCGATTAGAACTTACCATGCGGATGAACGATCCGTTTGAGTCCGACGATCCCCCGTCCAAAGGACCGACGATTCCCCGTCCAAAGGACCGAGGATCACTTTCGAGCCTTATTTGACCCAAAGTCAACTCCCGAACCCCGGAGAAGTCCAAAGGACTTTCGAAGGCCTCTGAATTATCTTTCCAATGGTCCACCCCATGCACAATTCGGATCAACGGTTTGCACTTTGCGGTCGATTTTTTGGAAAGGCCTGAAAGACACTGCCAAACGACAGGTTCCAAACCCTGCCTATCGGTAGTGTGCCTAAACGCACCTGCCGATTGGCAGGACCAGGGCTATACCGACCGGCAATTCCCTGGGCCTATTAAAAGGAGGGCCTGACCTCATTGCAAAGGGAGCCCAGATCTGAAACATATCACTCTCAGCAAATCCAGAAAACTTCTCTCGAAGTCAGCTCGATTTACACATCCAAATCCCTTTTCAACCTTCACTTTGCATCAAACTTGGTGAATTAACTACCCTCCATCATCATTGAAGTGCAAGGGCTGCCCTCCAACATTCAAGATCAAGCTCAAGATCTTCAAGAAGGTCTAATTTTCTCAATTCTCTCCTTAAATTCACATAAATTAGTATTAACTTATTTTATTACTTAACACTTTCATTCTCTCATCTCACATATCCTAATATACTTTTTATTTAGTATTATTGCACATTTCTTGTTTTCATATAAATAAAAACCCAAAAAATAAGAAAAATAGGGTTTGCTCATAAATTCCAACGGGAATTCTCACACTTTTCTCACAACTAAAACACTTTTTTTACGCACGCACACACGCACACACATATAAGAGAAGTCACCGGTTGGATTTATGGGATAAACCCCACCTCTCATTTTGCATGCGAACTACGTGGACTTTGATGCCTCTATAGGCTACGTAGGCGTCTTGGGGTAAAACTCGAGATTCGAGTCCTATTCTTACTCGTTCTTTCATTTTCTACTTTATCTAAATTCAATTCTCTTATATTATATATACTTGTTCTTAGTGGCGTACTATTCCACATGCGCTATTGTTACCTTATAACAATCAACGCAAGAATAATTGCATAAATCCTATTTTTCTAATATTATTTTTAGCTTCCTACGGATGACTCGCTTTATCCCTTCCATGATACAAGTCGAGGATTCCTATATCCACTATATATACACATGCACACATATCACGGGGAAATAAAGGAAAATAACAAAAAACCCATGAGAGCGGAATGGGTGCCTAACACCTTCCCATTTCGTAACTTAGCCTCCGGACCCTTCTCGAATCATTTTGATTTCGTATGCATCAGTATGTCTTTGGATGCTGTCCTCCGGGATGGTTCCCTTCTCTTTTGTCTAGTTTGAGTAAAATAGACTGGCGACTCCATCTCTCTACATTTTTCACCTCATCAACGACGTCGGTTGAACCACTCTCGATAGGGACGCACGGGACCTAGGATCCTCCTCACTCTCTCCACCCACCATGAGGATCGGGGATTGCCATAGTGGCGACTCCGCTGGGGATGTTATTTTGAGGGCTAGACTCTATTTACGTGGGTGTTATGCTTGTTTATATTTTCCCCCATTTTTGCATGTTCCCCTTTTTCATGTGTACCTCATGCTTATGATTCTATTCACACACTTGTAGAAAATTATCCACGTGCACCTAGGATCACATATATCCATGTATTACACGCATCACCCATCCATACTTGATGTACCCTTGGTGCTTGTACTTTGCTCCCTATTTGGCATGATCAAGAATGACATTCTCATAAGATACTAATAAAAGAATCATGCATGATTCACACGACATCACCAAAGAGCATTGTTATTGACCAAATTTTACCTAGTAACTGGAGAGTCACTTCGTGATGGGCGCTGGTTCGACAGGGCGCAGTTAGCCCAAGCGATATGGCTCTTACTTTCCATTGGCCAAGTACCTTCGACGAATATCGAATGGTTCTCCCACATCGTACCGCTTGACCGAAGTCATGATGGGAGGTATATCGCAGGGAACTCGTTTACGTACGCCGAGTATATAGAATTTTCTCTCACATGTACTGTCCCCACGAGGTATATAGTGAGGAAATTCACGTACACTCAGGTATATCCGATGGCTTGCCCACACATACCGATTGCCTGCAAGAGCAAGACATATATCTCGGAAGTCACACCAAAGGGGGGGAACCCTTTCCGATTCACCCAACCAACTGTATACCTGCATATAAGTGTCAAGCTTAGGATACACATGTTAGATTAGCGGTTTCAACTTGAAACTCTGTCGAAATTTCGGGTCGACTTGTTGTCCAAATTTTTGCACATTTTTAAAACGGGACCCTGCACGTGAGCCTGGTTACAAGTCCAGCCATAGCTTTGCATATGTTACAAACCCAACTTTTCTAGGCTCGGGTCCCGTCCAACATTTCATTTTTGCATTTAGGAGAATTTAATACAAGTGAAAACATAATAATTGTAATAATCATGCTGAGTACCGTCTCCCGAGAAAGAAAAAAAATATTTCTCCCTTCTTTATTAAAAATCCAAAAACATTTCTCCTTTCTTTATCAAAAATCCAAAAAATATTTTATCTTTCAATCTCCAAAAAGAAAAAATGTCAAAAATATTTTCATTCTTTTTCTAAAAAATAAATCCTATTTTACGCCTTCTCAGGTCGATTGCTCGCCCTTAGCCTGGCTCCTTATTGGCTTCAGTCTTCAGTCAAATAACCCCAGATTTCTGTCTGTTCTCCGTTTACTTCTCCCGAGTCCGGTATCTATCCGCTTTCCATTGAGAACACAGATCAAGTACCCATTGTGCATCCGGATCTGACGATGGTTTTAGCTCAACTCGTGTCTAAGATTGATAACCTCCATACTGAGGTCCGAGATATGCAACGAAACCCGGTTCCTGTTCTTCAAGATCCTGAGACCCTATTCCCTCGCGCTATGGATCCACCCGATCCTATCTAAGTTCTCGAAGAATATCAGTACGCTCTACATGCCCCTCCTATTAATGGGCCACCGCCTACCCAGCTTCCGATGCCGAACCTTGCCCAACCTGGTGATAACTTACCTATGGTCGTTGATCCAAGTGAGGAAGAGTTGAACAAGGTCAAAGAAGATATAAAGATGCTCACTAACAAGTTTAACCAAGTCAGAATCTTCGAGAACTACACCCACATGTCTCCTTATCCTAAGGTGAGGTTACCCGAGAAGTTCAAGATGCCAAATATCGAGAAATTCAGAGGAAGTGGACCCCCGATCATTCATCTTCGCAGTTATGACCATTCTATAACTCATCTTGGGGCCTCTGAAGAAGTGATGGCCCAATTGTTTCAACAAACTTTGAAGGATAGTGCCCTCCGATGGTTTTTGTCTCTCGAGGAGTCCAGAATCCGTAATTGGGAGGATATAAACCGAGAATTCACGTCGCAGTACAAATAAAACGAAGAGCTTGTGGTCACCCATCGTGATTAGATATGCTCAAATAGAACCCTAGGGAATCAGTCAGTAATTTCATAGACCAGTGGAGGGAGAAAGTAGCTACCATGACCAATCGGCGTTCCGAGGAGGAACAAGTCAACATAGTGAAGAAGAACTTCTTACCCCATGTCCGAGCAATAATGGGAGGACAAAACTATCCCCACTTTCGAGCTCTAAGAGAAGCCCGAGTAGAAATCAAGGAAGGTATTGCGAAATTCGATGTTGAACCAAAGAAGGTGTCCGGACAGTTCACCCCCAGAAAATACGACAAAACCTCCAGTGCTACAGTCTCAACCATCAACAACATCTCTCAATCGACCACATCATGGGCACCAGAAAGCCGCCCCGTCCGAGTCTGAAAAGAATAAACCGAGATCCATGATCCCCCCTCAAAAGTTTATCAAGCCTTATTAAGTCGAAACCTCATCAAACCCATGGATCCTCGCCATTTGACAAATCCACTCCCAAGAAACTTCAAGGCAGATGCCCATTGCACCTTTCACCAAACTGCTGGCCATACCACCGACCAATGATTTCACCTCCGAAAAATAATCTAAGGTCTAATTGACTGTGGTACCATTGACCCACCAGCCAATCCTATGCCAAACACTACTCACAAACCACTTCCAAACCATTCCAATTCCATATTCTTAGAAGAGAACCCAAAACTTGATCCCTCAACTCAAATCACACCTATATACTCTCCTAAAGCTCTCCAAACCTGCCCATATTTCCTCCTACACCCAACTAGCCTCGCTAATCAGGCATTATCACTCCTTACTAGAGCATGCATCGCTGTCCATACCCATTCTGAAAATGGAAGCATGGAACTATCAAAAGTCTTAAACCAACTCCTAGAGCTCGGGTTGAAATTGCCCTCACAGATGATCATTAATGGCCAGAGGTTCAGTACGTTGTTCTTAAAAGCACGAAAATGGGCTCGAGAGTCAGACAGTTGGGTGGTACCGATCAATGAAGTCAGCCTAGATTAGGTTGTCCAGATCATGGCAGAATTTTTCAGGCAAACCAACGACATTTGCAGTATGATCGAGTTACTTGATACTCTGAAGCTAAAAGGGTGACTGGTCCCTTCAACCTTACATATACCAATAGAATGGGAAGATTTGTATGAAGAAGCCATTGAAATTGTAGAATGCATTAAATTTATATGGAAAAATAGAGTTGTTGCCACCGGGTGGGGGGGATGAATTTGAAGATTCGAATTAAGAGCAAGCTTCAGAGAAAACTGGACCGATAGCCGATGTGTGTGGGATGATATCATTCGAAGAACTCCTAGGAGAAATAAATAGGGTGGCAGAACAACTCGAGATCGATGAGGAAACAGGATCCATGTTCTTCCCTTCTTCGGTAAATCACATGACTAGATCAGGGAGGCATTACTAGATCCCAAGCTCATTACCAGTAAATGACAAGGGGAAGGGCGTTGAAAACCTTACTATGCTTGAAATGACCCTCGAGGAGAGCAAGATCCTCGATCAACTGAAGAAAAATCCAGCTAACATCACCCTATGGGGTTTTTTCCTATCTTTTCAGCTGTATAGAAATGCTTTGATCAAGTTGCTCACTGGACCCACAATTCCTCCTTCTACCACACTAGAAGAAGCAGTAAATTTGGCCGGATCCTTGACCTCTACCCGAATGCTATCCTTTTCCAAAGAAGAAATTCCCAGAATTAGGCCAAACTATAATCATGCACTCAATATCTCCGTCGAAGTTATGGGGAAGGTTGTACCACTCTCTCTTGTCGATAATGGATCTGCCTTGAATGTTTGCCCACTAAGGACTTTCAGATGCTTAGGACTGAAAGAAAGTGATCTCGCTCCAACCATCGCTGCTGTGCGTGCCTACGATAATACCCGTCGGGAGGTAATGGGATCCATAAAACTTGTAATATGGGCTGGCCCTATAAATCCTATCATTGAATTCTAAGTTATTAATACTCCAACTTGTTTCAACGTGTTGCTTAAATGACTTTAGATCCACAGTATCAAGGGTGTGTCGTCCTCACTCCATCAGAAATTGAAGTTCTTCACTGACGGACGAGTCATCACTATTTTAGGCGACAACGATAATACCGAGGGTGTAAGTACAAATAGTCCAATCCTTGAGATACAAAATGGGTCAAATGATATGCTCCTATCAGGATATCGAGTTGAGCCACCTATACTCCCGGTAGGGGACGGTTTTAAAGAAAGGGTTTGTTCGAAATACGACCCTCATGGCAATGGCAATGTTATTCAGATGTTCAGAAACATGCACTTCATGCCCGGAATGGGGTTAGGGCAAAGGCAAAAAGGGATACTTAAGACTATTGAACTAAAGAAAGCTTTCTGTCCTTGTGGTTTAGGGTATCAACCGTCAGAACAAGAACTTAGAAGGATCCGCCAGTCTTGACCAAAGAGAGGAATAGACCGCATCCAGATTATCCCAGGTGATTCCTTGAATGGACGATTCATCAAAGAGGGATTTCCCCTTTTGCAGCTTTTCAGAACCATGGTATGACCATACAGACAAGAAGGTGAAGCCTGGAATGGAGATCACTTTCCAAGATAGCTATCCATGGGCCGAAAGTTCCCAACACTATGTACAACCGCTCATCTAAGATATCAAAGATTCTGAGGAAAGTGACTTTGAGGACTCATTCAACTTACAAACACTAGGGCTGGCACTCTGCATGGTTCATTCAAGCACTATATCATTGGATCCATCCCACCTGATCAAAGCTACTGATACACCTCTCCTCAACTAGCATGTTGCACCAGTTCTACTTGTTTAACTCACCCTTAATCCAAATGTTTACCCCATTTCCTCTTCTGTTGTCTATCCTTGCTCAAATGTAATCAAGACCTCCTTTAATGAGGTTCTCAATGCTGTTTTTCCTATAAATGAAATAAACGAAAATTTTGAGTATCTTGGTGTGCCTTACATTAATTATTTAGATTCTAATCAAATTTTTGATGATGATGATTTTGCAAATGAATAATTCTTAACTGATCTAAATAAGGTTAATAACAAACAACATAACCACATTCAAGCTAATGAAGAAGAAACTGTTATTATTAACCTCGGTTCTAGTAGCCAACTGCGTGAGATTAGGATAGGGGCTACCCTTAACGAGCATGAGCATGCACAACTCGAAGAGTTGCTAAAGGAATTTATGGATGTCTTCGCATGGTCCTATGACGATATGCCCGACATTGATCCTGAAATAGCTCAACATGAGATCCCCACTATCCCAGATTATAAGCCGGTTAAATAAAAGTTGAGAAAGCTCCATACCGAATGGTCGCTCAGAGTCAAAGAAGAGGTGGTCAAACAGCTGAACGTGAGTTTCATTCGTGTAATCGAATATCCCACATGGCTAGCCAACATAGTGCCTGTATCGAAATCAGGAGGGAAAGTTCGGATGTTTATAGACTACCGGGACTTGAACAAAGCCTCTCCAAAGGGTGATTATCCGTTACCCAATATTGACATGATCGTAGAAAACATAGCCAGTCTTGCTCTCAAGTCATTCGTCGACGGATTTTCCGGTTAAAATCAAGTCAAAATGCACCCAGATCACCAAGAAAAGACCGCATTCAGCACTCCATGGGTAACCTTTTGCTACACTTTTATGCCATTTGGTCTCAAGAATGCTGGGGCTACCTACCAAAGGGATGCTACAACCATCTTGTACGATCTGATTCATAAGGAAGTTGAGGTCTATGTGGATGGTATGATTATCAAATCAAAAACTAAATAAGGTCATGTTCCCGCTCTCCGAAAGTTTTTCGAACGACTGCGTGTGTATCAAATGAGACTCAATTCAAAGAAATGTGTCTTCGATGTTACAAAGGGACAACTCTTCGAATTCATGGTTAGTGAGAAGGGGATAGAAGCAGATCCTGCGAAGATGAAAGCCAAACTTGAGATGCCACCACCCCGAACAAAGAAAGAAGTTACAGGTTTCCTTAGGAAATTGCAATACATCAGCCAGTTAACCTCCATATGCGAACCCATTTTCAAACTCCTCCAAAAGGATTCAACCAAGGTTTAGAACGAGACCTGCCAAGAAGCCTTCGACCGAATAATATAGTATCTGAACCAACCCCCGGTACTCATTCCACCATAACATAGTCTCCCTTTACTCCTATACCTAACCATAATTGACACTGCAGCCGGGGCTTTGCTAGCCCAATACCTTGAAGATTCCCGCAAAGAAAGAGCCATATATTATGCAAGTCACAAATTGACCGAGTACGAAGTCAACTACACTACTTTGGAAAAGGCGTCGCGCTTGTTTGGGTCACCCAAAAGTTACGACACTACATGCTTGCATTCCCCATCAAACTTGTATCCCGAATGGACCCCATCAAATACCTGCTCAAGAAACCCACCTTATCTAGCCGAATGTCCCGATGGCTGATGCCCCTAGCCGAGTTTGATATCATGTACGTTACGCAGAAAATCATGAAAGGAAGAGCGATCTCTGACTACCTCGTTGATTACCCCATGGATGGAACTGATGTCTGGATCTCCGAATTCCCAGATGAAAACATCCTCTGCACTGCCCAAGACAATCTCCGATGGCAAATGTTCTTTGACAGCGCTGCCAACAAAAAGGGATATGGCATTGGAATACTTCTGATCGCCCCAGATGACTCCCACACTCCCATCGTCATCAAGTTGGATTTCTCTTGCACCAACAACATGACTGAATACGATGCGTGTACGGTAGGCCTCAAAGTTTCTATCAAGAAAGGTAGTCAATACCTAGATGTTTACGGGGATTCCGCCCTCATCATCGGTCAAGTGCTCAAAAAATGGAGAGTGAAGGACGAGAAACTCCAACCCTTCCATGCCCACCTAGAAGAATTAACCTCCCAATTCCAAGATATTACCTTCCACTACCTATTGTGAGCAAGGAATATCCTAGCCGATGCCCTTGCTACCTTGGACTCCATGGTTGACATGCCCGAAGAAATAATAATGACCCCCTTCCTGGTTCAAAATCAAGACAAACCAACCCACTTCTACCACATTGAGCTCATCACTACAGAAGATCCCGAGCTGTCCAATTATTGGTACTATGATATTTGGCGCCTCCTCAAACATGGTAGGTACCCCGAGGGCTCTACTAATAAAGATCGAGCAACCCTCCGAAGATTGGCCACCCAATATATTATATGTCACAAAGCATTGTTCAAGAGAAACTTTGATGGAACTCATCTACACTGCATCGCAGGGGCTGACATTGAAGAGGTAATGCAGAGAATCCACAACGAAGAATGTGAACCCCATATGAATGGTCACATGCTTTCTAATAAGATCATCCGATAAGGTTACTATTGGACCACCATGACCCATGATTGCACCGCCTATGTCTGGAAATGCCTCAAATGCCAACAGTTCTCCAACCTTCAGCATCTGCCTTCACGAGAATTATATAACATGACTTCTCCCTGGCCATTCTCCACCTGGGGTATTGACATCATAGGAAAGGTTACACCAAAGGCTTCTAACGGGCATGAGTTCATCCTAGTAGCCGTTGATTACTTCACCAAATGGGTCGAGGCCAAGTCATATGCAATTCTAAATTCTAAGAAAGTAGCCAAATTCATTAAGAAGAACATCATCTGTCGATATGAGGTCCCACATGAGTTAGTGTCAGATACGGGCTGCATTTTAAGGTAGAAGTCACAGAAGTGGTCAGTGAGTACGAGATTCAGAGACACAAATCTTTTCCCTATCGACCTCAGACTAACGGTGCAATGGAAGCCCCCAATAAGAACCTCAAAGCCATTATTAGTAAGATGATCGTAAGCTGTTGAGATTGGGTTGACCGGATCCCATATGCCCTCTGGGGCTACCGAACCTCAATTCGAACCTCTATTGGGGCTACCACTTACTCTCTAGTCTACGGCATGGAAGCAGTCCTACCCGTGGAGCTGGAAATACCCTCATTGTGCGTCATGCTTGAAATTCAAGTCAATGAGGAGGACTAGCATCAAAGCCGTCTTGATGACCTGTCCCTCCTGGATAAAAGGAGACTAAAAGCGCCATATCACATACAAGGGTACCATCGCCGAATATCGCGTTCATTCAACAAAAGAGTAAAGGATTGCGGTGTCCGAGAAGGGGATTTATCCCTCAAAGAGATAATAAAACCCATCTGGGACCCCAGAGGGAAATTCAAGCCCAATTGGAGCGGCCCCTACATTATGAAGAAGATCTTGTCCGGCGGTGCCGCAATTCTCACTGACTTAGATGGAGAAGAGATAACTCATCCAGTCAACCTGGATCGTCTCAAGAAATTTTACCCCTAGTCCGAAATCTCGGCGCACTACGACTTTTCTCATCTCCCTTTTATTCAAAAAAAAATCTTCATTTCCCTCTACCCAGAACTACGTGGGCCTGATCCTCTGCCCAAAAAAAAAAACATTTTTTGAAAAATCTAAACTTTTCAAAACCCCCAGAGGTACGTAGGCAACTCATACATTTTACGTGAGCACGACCCCTTCTTTTCCATAAAAAGCTATTCTTTTCTCATCTTCGAGAAAGATAGTTCATTCTAACATATACTTGAACAAAAGGATTATGTTTTCCTTAGCGATTGGTGTTGATGTAAAAAACTAGATTGCATCTAATTAATCAATCACAGATAAAAAATGAAATAAATAAGACAAAGGATTTTTAAAGTGGTTTAGCCTTGTGAAAATGGCCTACGTCCACTGTTTTGTATTGCCGACTGTTTGCCTTGAATCTTGATAATAAGGTTTACCAAGAAATTCTGAGTCCCCTTTTCATGAGGAGATTACAATGTATTTATAGCCTTGAGGCTGTACATAAGAAAGGATAATGCGTTGTTATCTAGCAGCCATATACATCTGTACAGTAATAATGGACATTTAATGCATAGTTGTCTTTTGGTTTTCTTGATGTGTACGCCATGCGTGTTTGAGTTTCTTGGACCGCTTAAGTTGCTCGGACCTTTTGAGTAGCTCGAACCATTTAGGTTGCTCCGCACGCTAAGTATACTGCTCGTCGAAAGTCTTCATATTTACCACATAAGTTGACACGTGTATTTATATGATTGGTCATGTCAGTAGATTAAATTTGGTATCAATAGAAGCCCCTAATGTTTCATAGTTCGAGGTTGAGAAGGAGTGTGGAACATTTTGCTAGAAAACTGCTCGGATTACTTGATTTTATAAATTTTTGGAGAATACTTTAACTTCTATTCAGTGAACAGTATCAAACTTCATAAATATTTTGAATTTCCACGATCACTTCGATATTTGTGCCCTTTTTCTCTTTTAGCCGCCGGTAACGTAAGCGTCTTTCCTGGTAATCATTACTTTTCTCTATTCCCGAGGTAAAGTATTTAAACGCGACAGAAATCCAGTCATCTTTTACTTTTCAAATATGTATCTCTGAACTCTTTATCTTTCTCTCTTTTTGTGCCTTCGATCCTTCCATCCTTCGTTATCAACCGATTTCTCCTTTTTTTTTTGGATTTTCTTCCCTCTTCTCTATTTATTTTATTCGCCATGGTTTATCCTGTTGAGTCGTTGGATAAATTTTGGTCTGATTTTTCAATCCCTTCATGGGTTATTTTGGAAGAACTTTCTGGTCCTTTTGATTTATTTTCTTTAGCGGAGGGACACTGGTTCCCAAGTCTCTCTGTAGCCGAGTGTGGCTTTTCTTTCCCGCCAAATCCCCTGTGTTTGGAGTTTTAACAAAATTTCGATATTGTACCTGCAAGAATAGCTCCAAATACATGGAGGGTAGTTAATGGCGTACATAGATTGAATCAACTTCATGGAACTCGTTTGGGAATTCCAGAAATTATGTACTGTTACAGATGGGTCACTAGTGACAGTACTTTTTATTTAAAAACTAGATTTTTGAATAGAGCTTTAGTTGTCAATCTTCCCGATACCAATAAAGATTATTTTGATCATGGGGTAGTGATGAAAAATTGGCAACACCCCCCCACTTGAGGGAAATGATGTGTACCAAGGTCCCAAGTGTCCACCTTATAGCAATGGGATAAGTTGTTTTTATTTTTATTTTTTGAAATCATGTTTTTTTTGTGTTTGATAAAATGTATCACTCACATTAATTTTACTTGTTACAGTTGACAGTAAAAGGAAGCCCCCAATGGAGAATGACGTTAACATAAATGACTTAAAACATATCTGGGGTTTACATCAATCTGTTGCTGGGGAGCATATTAGGTTTGCCTCTTATTTGTTGCGATACCGAACTTCCAACTCATCTTTCATTGCTCGTCCTGTGGTGGTTAACCTTGATTAGGTTCCAGTTTCTGAAACCAGTGTGGAAGGTTCTTCTTCTGACTTGAGCATTCCTATTATTGATATCATGAAAAAGAGGAAAGCTCCTACTTTTTTTGACACGTCTGCCTTTGCCACTGATGAGGCAAAGAAGAATAAACAAGATATCCCAGATAAAGGGACAAAGAATACTGATGTTCCCCCTTCCATTGCTGCCAAGGAGGCTGGTAAGAAGCCCCTCTGCCTCCGAGTAAGACTGTTGTCATTTCACCTTCGAGTGAGACTGTTATCATTCCACCAACAGAGACAACTCCTGCTCCTATGAGGAGATTAAAAAGAAGTTCTTCTAAGAGATCTGTTGAACCTATCTCTCAACCTTCAAATGTTAAAGTTAGTGTTCCAGCTCTTATTGCTCCGAGCTCTGCTATGGGCTTGATAAAATCTTGGATTGTTCCAGAAATCCAAGGTGTTGAAGACACTTTCTCTCGTGAGAAACTTACTACATTGGCTACTCAACACCTTAGTTCAATAAGTATCGTTAGTATGACTCCTTTATTTTCTGATACTATGTTCATGTATTGACCTGAAATTCTTCCTCTTTTCAGCTTGTGACTTGCTTTAATAGTATTTTGAAGAAGGATGAAGCCATCAGGGCTTCCAGCTCCTCGGGTGGGGTAGAAGATGCTTTTGATGGACTAACCCAGTCTTTGAAGGAATCTCGTTAGAAGTACGAGGAATATAAAAAATCCTAGGAGAAACAGTTCAAGTCTGTTGAACTAGAAAGAGATTAAGATGCGAGTGACTCCAAAGAGCTGGAGAAGAAATTAAAGGATATTTCACTGAATAACAAGGAGCTTGAGGTCAAGCTTAAATCTGTTGAGGAAACTGTTGCCAAGCTTCAAAATGTTGAGCAACAGAAAACAGAGGCAGAAGAAAAATTGAAGTCTGCTGAAGAGATTCTTGGGGAAAAGATCTCCTTGGAGAGAGAAAAAAGGAAGGTTGCTGTTAAAAAATCTTTCAGCGCTGGTTGGGATAAATGTTGGAATAAAGTCCTGGTTGTCATGACCTCCCAAATGGAGTATGCCAGTGTTATATATTTTAGGGATGGATGGGTATCAGCCTTGAAGGAATTGACGGTTGTTGAGAATTCTGAGTTGTTCCAGCAACATACTCATGGCCCTCCTCCCTTTCTTGGAGAAGAAGAAGAAGATGAGGCTGCATCAGATGAGTCTTCAATGATAAGAGAGCAAATCCCTGTTGTTGGTGTTGTTCAACCTTCCAAGCAAGTTAATCAAGCCAGCACACCTGCCGAGCAGCTGCCATTGCTCTCCGAGCAACCAACTTCTTCATCCAAACCGTCCGAGGACGTCGTAGGAAATAAGGAGAAGGTGTAGAGTTGCTCGAGTCTTTTGTTTTGTTATTTTCTTGAATGTAACTTTGAACTATGTTTTACTTTATTATGATGAATAAAATTTGAACTTTTGTTATTCGTCTCTTACTTGCTCTGTTGTTCGTATTGAATTTCTCTCTCATTTGCACTACTTTTGTTCCATTATTAATTTTGTTTTCCATCTTCTCTTTGCTAGTTTGTAGCCAGAATGGAACTCTTGTCAGCTAATGATGAAAAAGTTGATGAAGAAATGCAATGACTACTTCAAAGCTGGTCATGCAGACCTTAATGAGGCCCAAATAACTGACATCCTCGGATCAGGTGCTTCTGACCGAGCAGTTGAGGCTTACCAATACTTGAAGTGTTTACTTGATCGTGCTGTAGCCAACAATGTGGCCTACTACGAGATGATTGAAGAACTTCAACAGCAGTATAAAGAATCCATTATACTTTTGTATCAGAGTTATGAGAAAAAGTATCATCAATTGAGCGCTAATAAAGGATATGACAAGTTCATTTCTGCTCATGGGAAAAAGGAGAGTGTTCTGAAGCTTGAGATTGAAGAGCATAGACATATCGCCAAGTTATTGGAGCAGGAGAACATTACTTTGTAAGAGGAAATAAAATAACTCAAATCTGCTGCTTCTTCCTCGGGAGCCTTGGTTCCCATTAATGATGAAGGTTTTTCATTCTTAGAGGTAGAAAATGCTAACTTACGAGATGAGTTGGAAACTTTGAAATGAGCAGGATCATTCACACCTGCTCGTGGTAGAGCAAGATCTTCTTCTTGGGGACAAGCAAGGGCTGCTCGGATCACCATTGAGGAAGCGAGAACTCAATCGGCTTTAGAGAATCAAGCCGTTCAATTGATGGCGAAGAACCAAGCCTTGGTCGAAATGTCTAAGAAGATTCTGAATTTCACCGAACAACTCTCTAATCAAAGTTTTTCTCTGGAAAGTAAAGAAATCCTGGTGAAGAAACTCAACGAGCAACTTGAGAGGTTAACTTATCAATTCCATAAACATCCCAGGGAATTTTGGATGGCTGGGTATAATAAAGAACTTTGTCCCCTTGATGCTCGTTTGGAATAGTCGAACAACGAAGGGTATAAGCAGGGGTGGTTGAATGCTCTATGTGTTCTAAAATTGGAGCAAGGTCATTTCTTGTGGGATTACTATGATCCTGGAGTTCTTGATTTACCTATGCCTCTTTTCAATCTTGACCTCAGTTGGATTCCAACTCGATCCATTCCTCGTGTTTTGATTTCCAAGTATGTTGATGATTACAGTCTTCAGTCAAACTTTGAAATATCTCATCCAGAGTACCTGCTTGATCGTCCATCCATAATGAACACCAGAATGCTGCGAGATCTAAACTTTATAAATTCCCCTTATGCCTTAGATGATCCTCCAGCTGTGGTAGACCCTATGTCAAAAGCAGAGGGAAAGAAACCCATATAATAGGATATGTTTATGTAATGAACCCAATTCATATCATATGTAATCTGTTCTGGTTTTAATGAAGAAATTTTTAGTCTCTTTTGCAATTTCATTGTCTTGGAAATATTTTGTAAAATATCTCTTTTACTCACTGATGAATATATATATATCTGTAAAAGGACTAAGTGTCCTACTTGGTTATTGAGTTCCCGACCAACCGGAGTTGGTGGTTATTGAATTACCAATGAACTGGAGTTAGTGGTTATTAAATTGCCGACCAATCGGAGTTGGTGGTTATTGAATTACCAACCAACCGGAGTTGGTGGTTATAGTGACTGTCACTCTTTGGGCCTAAGCAATGGAATAATTTTCATCCCATGTTTTTGCTTAGTTGTAGTAATCCCGTTAATATTATCTTGTTGCCTAGACAGTAGACCCCTCGGGAGGTAGTCCAGCTTCTTGCCTAGTTTGGTACCAACCAATCGGAGTTGATGGTATTGAGTCTCCGACCAATCGGAGTTGGTGGTATTGAATTACCGACCAAACGAAATTGGTGGTATTACTTTGTCGACCAATCGAAGTTGGTGGTATTGAATTACCGACCAACCAGAGTTGGTGATATTTCTTTGTTGACCAACCGGAGTTGGTGGTATTGCTTTGACGACCTTTTGGAGTTGGTGGTATTGAATTGCCGACCAATCGGAGTTGGTGGTATTGCTTTGCCGACCAATCGGAGTTGGTGGCATTGCTTTGCCGACCTTTCGGAGTTGGTGGTGTTAAATTTCCGACCAACCGGAGTTTGTGGTATTGCTTTGCCGACCAACTGGAGTTGGTGGTATTGAATTGCCGACCAATCGGAGTTGGTGGTATTGCTTTGCCGACCAATTGGAGTTGATGATATTGCTGCTCTGGAGTTGGTGTGTGTAGTGTGTAGCACTAGTATTCCGAAAAATTTCAACAAAGAAAGAAATATGGTCGAAACATCACTTTATTCATATTGAAGAAACTGTTTTACATAGTAATTTCAATTACTGATAGTACTTGCGCAGATGCTCGGCATTCCATGCGTTTTTGAATTCTTCTCCTTCCAAAGTTTCAATTCTGTATGTCCCTGGATAAACTACTTTGGTTAATCTGTAAGGTCCATGCCAGTTGGCCTCCAGTTTATTATGTTTTTGGATCACTTTCTTCAACACATAATCCCCTTATTTCAAATCACACTTCTTCTCCCTTTTGTTGTAGAACAGAGTTGTTCGTTGTTGATATACTTCATTCCTGATTGCTGCTTCCTCTCTAACTTCTTCGAGCATATCTAAGCCTAATCGTCTCATCAGGTCACTTACAGGAGAATTGAAATTAAGCACCCTATGTGTGGGTAGGCATAATTCAACAGGTATGACCGCTTCACTACCAAATGTCAACATGTATGGAGACTCCCCAGTTGCTGTTCGTGGTGTAGTGCAATAAGCCCACAACACAGAGTGTAGCTCGTTAATCTAGTTTCCCTTCACCTCATCCAGTCACTTTTTCAAACCGTTCAGTAGTGTTTTGTTTGTTACTTCAGTTTGCCCATTGCTCTGGGGATGGCCTGGCGTGGAGTGGATCTTCAGTATATTGGATTGATGACAATAAGCAGCAAATTCCTCGTTGTCAAATTAGGTTCCGTGGTCAGTGATGAAGGTATGTGGGAGACCATATCTGCAAATGATACTCTTCCAAATAAACTGATAGACTTTGTTATACGTCATATCAATGAGGGGTTCAACTTCCACCCATTTGGTAAAATAATCCACAGCAACCACGAGGTATTTGAATCTTCCCTTGGTCATTGGAATTGGTCCTACCAAGTCTATCCCCCATATTACAAATGGCCAAGGGGATGTAATGGGTGTTAATAATGCTTGGGGAGTTCTTCGAATAGAAGAGAAACGTTGGCATTTGTCACACTTCTTAGCATAAGCTGCACAGTCGGCTCTCATTATTGACCAATAATACCCTTGTGTTGTTATTCTCTGCAAAAGCGTCCGACCTGCTACATGGGCTTCGCAAGACCCTTCATGAACCTCTTCAATCAAGTCTTTAACTTCAGAGGGATGGATACATCTCTGTAATCCTGCTATAACTCCTATTCTGTACAAAATGCCATTAGTTAATACGTAACGAGCAACTTCAAACTTCAGCTTCTTAGCTACGAGTTTATCAGGTGGCATAATCCCTACTTCGATATAGGCCCTGATAG
The DNA here is from genome assembly GCA_949130495.1 of Sambucus nigra. NCBI lineage: Eukaryota > Viridiplantae > Streptophyta > Magnoliopsida > Dipsacales > Adoxaceae > Sambucus > Sambucus nigra. The sequence goes on along the minus strand of OX422219.1, from coordinate 9,925,482 downwards.
GTTTCATCTAAGAGGGTCCCAAGTCGAGAGCAATAAAATTCATTATCAAGTCTTCGTCTATGCTCCGATATACCAGGATCTCTATTGGGATTGTTCTTCGTAGCTTGGTATGTGTTACTGATGCCATACGAGCTAGGGCGTCGGCTCTTGCATTCTCCAATCTCGGTATTCTGATCAACTGAATTGCGATGAAAGTTGAGATAACCTCCATAGCTTTTGCATAATATTTGACCACTAGTTCTCCCTTTGCTGTATACACCCCGAGAATTTAATTCACGATTAACTATGAATCAATGAATACTACGACCTGTTCTGCCTTCATGGTTTTGGCCAGACTTAGACCCACGATCATGGCCTCATATTCACCCTCATTATTAGATGCTTTAAATTGAAATTTGAGAGCATACTCTATATCAATATCATCAGGACTGTTTAATACTATTCCTGCTCCACTGCCTGTAGTACACGAAGAACCATCCACATATAAGTTCCATACAGGTATTTCATTATCAAATTCTTAGTCTGACAGAGTTCCTCGATGGAATATCTGATGCTTCCTTTTATCTTCCTCCACCACTTCTCGTTGCTCGTTGATCATCTTTTCTTGTTCGTCCCCCGGTGGAAGTTGGTCGGGTCTTATCTTCGACGATCCCGTAACGTCCACGGGTTGGTCTGTATTAAACTCCTGCTCTTCGAATGTGTCAGAGTGAGTGAACTCTGCTATAGAATTTTCTAATGCCTGCCCCTTCAGTGATGACCTAGGCTCATAAACTATATCATATTCACCAAGCTCTACTGCCCAGTACATCAATCTTCTCGATTTCTCCGGTTTATGCAGAGCCTGTCTTATTGGCATATCAGTATACACCACTATAGTATGGGCTTGGAAGTATGGCCTCATCCTTCTGCTTGCTTCAATTAGTGCCAGCGCTAACTTCTCTAGTCTTGGATATCTCAGCTCTGCTCCTCGAAAGGCTTTGCTGGTGTAGTAGACTGGTTTCTACACTCCATTCTCCATTCTTATCAATGCCGAGCTAACTGCGTTCTCCGAAACTGCCAGATATAAGTATAGTCTTTCTCCCATCACTGGTCTAGATAATAACGGAGGTGTCCCCAGATATTTCTTCAATTCTTGAAAGGCCTTCTCGCATTCATCATTCCACTCAAAAGTTTTTCGATGTGTTTTGAAGAAAGGGAGGCATCTATCTGTTGCTCGTGACACAAATCTGTTAAGTGCTACAACTCACCCTGTGAGACTTTGCACCTCCTTCTTCGTGGTTGGAGATCTTAGCTCTAATAAGGCCTTGATCTTTTTAGAATTTGCTTCAATACCTCATTAATTGACAATATATCCGAGGAACATACCTTCTCGTACTCCGAATATGCATTTTGTGGGATTCAACTTCATTTGATATTTTTTTAGTTGATCAAAAGTCTTACCCAGGTCAATTAAATGATCCGCAGCTTTCTTGCTTTTCGTCAGCATATCGTCAACATAAACCTCCATGTTGTGACCGATTTGCTTTGCAAACACCTTATTCATCAGCCGCTGATATGTTGCACCTGCATTTTTAAGTCCGAATGGCATAACGTTATAGCAATAAGTTCCTCTTGGGGTGATAAAAGAAGTACTCTCCCTGTCCTCAGGCTTCATTTTGATCTGGTTGTAACCAGAGTAAGCATCCATGAAACTCAATAATTCATGACACGAGGTAGCATCCACGAGATGATCGATGCCAGGTAAAGGAAAATGATCCTTTGGGCAGGCTTTATTAAGGTCAGTGAAGTCTACACACATCCTCCGCTTGTTGTTCTTCTTCTTTACCATCACCACATTTGCTAACCAGTCTGGATATTTAATGTCCTCAATAAAATAGGCTTTCTGAAGTTTCTTGACCTCTTCCTGTATAGCTTGGTTCTTTTCAGGGCTGAACACTCTTCTTCGCTGCTTCACTGGCTTGATTTCTTTGTTCACGTTGAGCTCGTGACATAGGAAAGTTGGGTCTATCCCCGGCATGTCTTCGTGACTCCATGCAAAAGTTTATTTTCTGCTCCTAAGGAATGTTATCAATTCCTGTTTTAATGAGGCATCCAATGACGCACCAATTTGAGTTGTTCGTTGTGGATGTTCGTTGTACAGAATGATATTTTTGGTTGCTTCCACCACCTGGCCCTTTACGAGCTGCGACTCGTCTCTAGGGTCTAATGTTTTAATTTCTGCATCTTCATCCACTTGATACGTACTAGTCTTTTTCCTGGATTCTTCCAGTTCTTCCTGTTTGGTAGATGAATAGTAGCATTCCTGAGCTACTTTCTGATCGCCTTTCACAACTCCCACTCCAAAGTTGGTTGGGAATTTTAAACATTGATGTACAGTAGATGGTACCGCTTCGAACTTCTTCAGACCTACCCTTCCCAGGATGATGTTGTAAGCTGATTGGACATTTTTTATCCATTACGAAAAAGTGTACTCTCTCTGTTCGACAAGCAGGCCATGTACCAATAAGCATATCCAACTTGATCGTCCTAAGTGGAAAAACCTTTTCGCCAGTAAAATCGATGAGGGGTCTGTGATATGGCTCCAACTGGGCTAACTTCAGATTCAAACTATCAAAGCATGGGTAGAACATGATATCTGCCGAACTACCATTATCCACCAATACCCGTGAAATCACCACTTCTTTTATTCTCATCTTGATCACCAATGGGTCATCATGAGGATATAGTACACCTGCCAGGTCGTTTTTGGAAAAACCGATGACTAGTTTATCTTTATTCACCTTCCTCGGGCGATCATCTTCGACTAAATTTATTCGTTGTTTGTAAGAGCAAGCTTGGGCCTCATTGAGGTAAGCTTTTCTTTTTGCAGTCAGATCTCCTCCTCCTGCATCTGCACCTGTAATGACATTACATTCAAACGACCCAAAATGGATTGAAAATACCTCATGCTCTGGCTGTCTTGGTCTTTTGGGGAGATCAGGGTCATCTTCTGGATTATCTTCGTGATCTCTCTTCTTGTCTTCTTTTGCTCGAAGAGGAGATTTATATCTTTGCCTTCCTTGTTCGCTGGTCTTTCCACCAATTTGGCGATCAACATACTTAGTCAATTTTCCTCGCCTGATGAGTGCTTTAATTTCATTCTGGAGAGATATGCAACGTTTGGTCGTGTGACCATGATCTTTGTGGAATTCATAATATTTGGACTTGTCCCTTTTATCAGGACTTGCCTTCATTTTCCCTGGCCAGGCTAGCTCCTCGCTGTTCTTGATCTCCTCCTGTAAGGACACAAATTTCCAATTGAGTCCTCTTAATAGTTTTGGCTCAATTCCGGACAAAAACATTTATTCATAGGATTTTATTTAATTGTAATATTCAAGACCTATGAAGTGTTTGTTGAAGACGTAGCGGCAAAGAGTATAAAGCATCATCAACATGCCGTAGTTTATGTGCCTCGTTTGTACGTCATAAACTTAAGTTCCATGCTCCCAAGGTATGAATACAATTATATTTATATAGGAGCTTGGAACAATGTTTATTGGGTGTTAGGATTAATAAAATAAAGTTTATAAAAGTTTCTGGGCCAAAAATCGAATTTTACAAACATTCTGGTCACTCGTTAGAAAGATCGTTCGAACGAGTTTTGTCGTTCGAACCAGTTTCGTTCGAACGAGTTTTGCCAACGACCTTAACTGGTCAGTCGTTCGATATGTCGTTCGAACGAGTTTTCATTCTAACGAGGTATCTAACGAACTTCTAACGAGCCCAGGCTGGTCGCTCGATAGAAGTCTCGTTCGAACGAGAATCAAGTTCGTTCGAACGAGATTCCAGCGGGAACAGTTATTTGACAGTTTTTTGCAGTTTTTCCCCACTTCTCCACTTGGTTTTTAACCAACTTTTTTCATACATTATTATGTGCGGGAAACACATTTTCCAAGACAACTTTTCCAACCTTGTTTATCTCCTAGAGAGAGTTTGAGAGCAAAATGAGTTTTAGGAAAACATTCAAGTTTTGAGTGTAATTCTTTCAAGAAAAATTTCATACACACTCTAGTTTACACCCAATTGTTTATCCAAGTTTCTATATAATTATTAATTGCTTGGATACTGTTTTGGCACCGGTTTTTCTCTACACCATTCAAAGAGAGTTTTGGAGTTTTGGTTGACGGTGTGCCTAATTGCCCGATCGGTGGGAGTCCGAGACCACGGTGGAGCTCCGTTGGTTATCCGCTAATTGGAGGTCGATACAAGAAGAAGCATCACGGCTTGAGAGGGTTCGAGTTTAGGAAGTAAGTCTTTTGTCTTGTATTTTGTAATACCGTTTTTAGTGGATTTGAGGCTAGGGCCGTCCCGAGTTTTTTTTTTTCCGTTAGTGGGTTTTTCCTCGTACATCGTGGTGTAGTGTGACTGTTGATTTTATCTTGCTCTATATCACTTAGAATGCATGCTAGATTAATTTCAAGATAAAATTTGGTTTTACAATCACATTAATTTAAATTGGGACTTTAAATTGTGTATTGGGTAAAATTGTTTAATTCAAGTCTCTTGCATTAATTTGGTTTGGCCTAACTTGGAAATATGAACAATCATAATTTAGGCAAATTCTAGGACTTGAATTTAATTGGACTTAATCGGTTTTAGTGATAATTAATAATTTGGTTTGTTTAAGTTAATTATTCACTTTATTTTGTTTATGTTAAAATTGGAATTTTAATATTTGAATTTGAACCATCATCCTACCGTTTACGCTTCCGCATATAAATTAAGTTTTTACAAAAAGGGAAATTACAAGTTTGATTTTAATTGCAAAGAAGTTTTAAAATCCGGGGACCCTCAAATTCCAACAAGTGGTATCAGAGCCAAAAACGATAAATTATTTCGTTAAAGATCCTTTAATTTTTTGGCTAAAATGGATTTTTCCCCATTTTCAAAATTTCCTATTTTTGATGGTTCAAACTACGCGTATTGGAAAACGCAAATGAGATCGGCACTAAAATCTATCGACGAGAGAGTTTGGATGTCTGTTGTTAACGGGTACTCCCCACCAACTCATCTTATTGAAAATGAACGTGTTCCCAAACCCGTCGATAGATGGACCGAAAATGAGTTTAAGCTAGCAAATTTTAATTCCCGTGGTTTAAATGCTTTATTTAGCGCTGTCACACCGGATGAATTCCGACGCATTATGACGTGTGAGACCGCTAAAGAAGCTTGGGATATTTTACAATTAACTCATGAAGGAACGAGTGTCGTTAAAGCTTCAAAACTCCAAAACCTCACCACTCAATTTGAAACTATCAAAATGGATGAAAAAGAAACTTTTGATCAATTTTATGCTAGACTTTCTGATATTGTTAATTCATCTTTTAACTTGGGAGAGAAAATACCTGACGACCGTGTAGTAAAGAAAATTTTAAGGTCCCTACCCGATAGATTTATTCCAAAGGTGACCGTTTTAAATTCTTTACCCACTTTAGCCTCTACGAAATTAGAAGAGCTTGTAGGTGATTTACAAACCTATGAACTGGATATGTTTCCCTCTAAAAATGAAAAGAAAATTGAAAAGGGCGTTGCTTTAAAAGCCCGAAAAGAGGTTAAACAAGTAGTAGAGAGCGAGAGTGATAGTGACTCGGAAGATATGGCTTTATTTGCCCGTAAATTTAGAAAATTTCTTAAATTCAACAAAGATAAATTTAAAAATGATTTTAAGAAATTTGAATCTTCTAAACATGATAAAAGCGAGAAGATTTCTAAAGCCGAAAAGATCCCTAAGTCTAGTAATGAAAATGTTGATAGGGACGAGTCTAATAAATGTTTTGGTTGTGAAGGTTATGGCCATAGGGCTTTTGAGTGCCCCACTAAACTAAGGAAAGAGGGTAAACGACCCATTTCATATAATGCGACCCTTAGTGATAGTGATAAGGAAGAAAAGCCCGATTCCCCCACAAAGAAAAATTTTGTGGCTTTTATGGCAAGTCATGTGAGTGATAGTGAGAACTCATCGATTGATGACACGATAGCACATGCCACTTCCAAGGTCGTTGTTCATGATTCCCTTGTTTTTGATGATAGTGAGAGTGGAGATGAAAGAGAGAGTGAAAATGAAGAAGAGGTTGATGAGAGTGAACTTCAAAATGCTTTTCATGAATTATATAAAGAATCTATTAAATTGAAAAGAGCTAATTTGAAGTTAGAAGCGAGTTTAAGAGAGAGTGTCAAGGTCATTGATGAAAGTGCCTTAATAGAAGACCTTAGGACACGTGAGAGGACTCTTCGAGAGAAGCTAGAATATGTAGAAGGCGAAAGAAATAGCCTTAGGAATTTAATGGAATCCTTGAAAAAGGAGCTTCTTGCTTTTGAAGAGCGAAATTTTTCACTAGAATCTACCATTTTAGATTTTGAAAATAAATTAAAAGATTCTAGTAATGTCAAATTTTATTTGGAATGTCGTTCGCAAAAACTTGATAAAATGTTAGGAACGGTCCAAATTAAAAATGACACTTTTGGTTTAGGCTTCAATACTTGTAATGAATTTAACTCTAAAGTCAAAACCAACATTTTAGGAGAATCTACTAGGAATGCATTTAAAGATCACTCCTTAGGTAAATCTTTTCGACATGTTTTCACTTGTTCACATTGTGGTCGAAAAGGTCATCTTAGGAAATTTTGTTTTGATCTTAAACGAATTCCTAGAAAATCCCATTGTAAAGTAACCACGATAGCTAATGTTCCTACACCCCAAGAGTGTCATTCCTCATTAATTTGGGTTAGGAAATCCGATTTGGTTGCCTTACAAAATAGGGATTTTGATTCTCATTTACTTTCACATGCTTCCTCCCATGCTAAATCTAAAGGATGAATGTGTTAGTATTTGCATACTTTAGCTTTTGTACTTCATGCTATATTCATGTGCTAAATCTATGCTTGTTTAATCATTTTCTAGTCTTTAATCCATGCTTATCTCATGCTAGAATTATGATTGTTGTTTATCTTTTGTATTATATTTCTTTCATTTTGTTTGCTTTAAATGAAAAATACAAAAAGATTTTTGTTTATCATTTGGACTTTATCTCTTGATAATTAGAGCTTAATGAAAGTTTCAAATGGTTTTTGTTTATCCTTTTGAGAATATATATATTTATTTTTGATTAAAAAAATTAAACATCTCAAAAAGATTTTATTTTGTGTGTATTTTTGTTTTACACACTTTATGTGGCATATACTTGTGTTTGAATCCCTCCTTTAACGCTCCCACGTGGCTAGAACTTTTGGTTTAGATTATCAATCCTTAAAATGTTCTTTACCATTTTTTTTGGAGTAGTTGGATTTTGTATTGATCAAATGGATTCTATTTTCATATGCCTCTATTTCACACATGCACGAGCTCTTTTGAACTTTTAACTTCATATGTATATTTGAGCTTTGTGAAAGTGTTCTCCTATCAATCTAGTCATCTACATATCTATGACCTAGGAGGACTAGTGCATGTCAAAATCCGTTGCATGTGAGAGTTGTGCGAAAATTTAAAACATGATAACTATAAATGTGCACGGGGAAGGGCTCCGAAAGGACTAAGTGATCCTTTGCGAATAGTAAGCCACCGTTTTAAATGGACCTAAAAGAAATACGTGGTCCAAGGCCTAAAAACAGAATATATGGCATTAAAAAGAAAATAAATTGCCAAGGCCTATGTTTGATTGATATATTCATTCAACATTAATATAAATGCAAATTGAGGGAGATTGGATGATATATCAACGGTTTGCACAATGTCCGTTTATCCTAGTTGCGTATTTCATGTCATGACTCTATTGGTTTGTAGAATCATTAAGATGCTAGGCTTGTATGCATTGTGTATGTTTGTTCATCGAGTTCAATCTATATTGTCACATGAGGTTATATTTAAATGTGATGAAGTTTGCAATCAAATGAGAACTCCGTGAACGTTTATTAAGTGTTTGGGTTTAAATTTAATTGTTGCTAGTTCACACCCCTACACTTCCGTTTCCCTATGACACATTTTTGCCATACGAGTGTGCAAACTTATCGTATTTTGTGTCATGTGTGTGTTTATATCTATATATATATGCAAGAGCTCTATTTATATATTTTTAGTACATATATATATGATATTTGTTTGTCTTTGCCTTAATTTCTAGTCCATCCATGCTTATATTTCATTCGTGATATCTATCTTGGATTAGTTATGCTTTTGTTGCCCATATGCTTCCATGTTATCATCTTAAGCTTTCACATGTTTTTATGTTTTGATAATTTAAACCTTTGCCTATTCCTGAACAAAAAGGGGGAGAATGATGATAGGGGGAGAAATGGTATCTAATCCTATTATTATTATCGTATCCTAGTTTGGGGGAGATTTATCTTAGGGGGAGACGTCTTTCTAAGTAAATGTCATTGTTTTGATAAAGGGGAGAATTATTTTAGGGGGAGTATTTAATTAATTGCATGTTATATATGCATTTGATGAGTTTGCTAAGTGTGCAGGTATTCTTCTAAAAGCGGCATCTTTAAAAGGCAAAGTATTTAATCCTTGGGTTGAGTCAAGATTGGGTGGGTTATGTTTTGAGTCTAGTGAGCTTGACGGCCCTTTAGGATTTTTGTTTTTGGTTTTTGTCCCGGAATAGCCAAAGGGGGAGATTTGTAAGGACACAAATTTCCAATTGAGTCCTCTTAATAGTTTTGGCTCAATTCCGGACAAAAACATTTATTCATAGGATTTTATTTAATTGTAATATTCAAGACCTATGAAGTGTTTGTTGAAGACGTAGCGGCAAAGAGTATAAAGCATCATCAACATGCCGTAGTTTATGTGCCTCATTTGTACGTCATCAACTTAAGTTCCATGCTCCCAAGGTATGAATACAATTATATTTATATAGGAGCTTGGAAAAATGTTTATTGGGTGTTAGGATTAATAAAATAAAGTTTATAAAAGTTTCTGGGCCAAAAATCGAATTTTACAAACATTCTGGTCACTCGTTAGAAAGATCGTTCGAACGAGTTTTGTCGTTCGAACCAGTTTCGTTCGAACGAGTTTTGCCAACGACCCTAACTGGTCAGTCGTTCGATATGTCGTTCGAACGAGTTTTCGTTCTAACGAGGTATCTAACGAACTTCTAACGAGCCCAGGCTGGTCGCTCGTTAGAAGTCTCGTTCGAACGAGAATCAAGTTCGTTCGAACGAGATTCCAGCGGGAACAGTTATTTGGCAGTTTTTTGCAGTTTTTCCCCACTTCTCCACTTGGTTTTTAACCAACTTTTTTCATACATTATTATATGCGGGAAACACATTTTCCAAGACAACTTTTCCAACCTTGTTTATCTCCTAGAGAGAGTTTGAGAGCAAAATGAGTTTTAGGAAAATGTTCAAGTTTTGAGTGTAATTCTTTCAAGAAAAATTTCATACACACTCTAGTTTACACCCAATTGTTTATCCAAGTTTCTATATAAATATTAATTGCTTGGAGACTGTTTTGGCACCGGTTTTTCTCTACACCATTCAAAGAGAGTTTTGGAGTTTTGGTTGACGGTGTGCGTAATTGCCCGATCGGTGGGAGTCCGAGACCACGGTGGAGCTCCGTTGGTTATCCGCTAATTGGAGGTCGATACAAGAAGAAGCATCACGGCTTAAGAGGGTTCGAGTTTAGGAAGTAAGTCTTTTTTCTTGTATTTTGTAATACCGTTTTTAGTGGATTTAAGGTTAGGGCCGTCCCGAGGTTTTTTTTTCGTTAGTGGGTTTTTCCTCGTACATCGTGGTGTAGTGTGACTGTTGATTTTATCTTGCTCTATATCACTTAGAATGCATGCTAGATTAATTTCAAGATAAAATTTGGTTTTACAATCACATTAATTTAAATTGGGACTTTAAATTATGTATTGGGTAAAATTGTTTAATTCAAGTCTCTTGCATTAATTTGGTTTGGCCTAACTTGGAAATATGAACAATCATAATTTAGGCAAATTCTAGGACTTGAATTTAATTGGACTTAATCGGTTTTAGTGATAATTAATAATTTGGTTTGTTTAAGTTAATTATTCACTTTATTTTGTTTATGTTAAAATTGGAATTTTAATATTTGAATTTGAACCATCATCCTACCGTTTACGCTTTCGCATATAAATTAAGTTTTTACAAAAAGGGAAATTACAAGTTTGATTTTAATTGCAAAGAAGTTTTAAAATCCGGGGACCCTCAAATTCCAACACCTCCAAAATGTGATTTATATCTACCTTCAAGGGAGTATAATTTCCATATTTCTTTATCTTCTCCAGTGCTTGCTTACCCTTCGACTGCCTATCACTACCATTGTTCCTCTGTTCCTTCTTCTCAGTTTTACCAGCCTCAACCTTAGTCTCCTTATTGTCTGAGTTCTTCTTCGCAGCCATGGCTTCCTCGACATTCATGATTTTGGCTTCTTTTGCCATTAGTTCTGCCATAGTTCTAGGTGGGTCTTTGGCCAAAGTATAATACAACTTGTCTGGCAACAGTCCACGCATCAGAGAAGTAATTGCTGTCTTCTCTTCGTAATCAATTACTTCAAGCTTCTCGTTATTAAAACGAGTAATATAGTCTCTGGTACTTTCTCCTATCTTCTGTCTAACACTCAGTAAATGTGCTACTCGTTTAACTGATTTTTCTCCAAAATAGAAATTCCCTATGAGGAGCTCTGCCAGCTGAAAGAAAGTCGCAATCTTCCCCTGAGGAAGGTTGTTGTACCATATCTGAGCTGACCCGACGAGAGTTCCTGAAAATGCTCTGCATCTCATCTCGTTCGGAACTGCATAGATATCGACAATAGCTTGGTATTATTCTATATGGAGGACAGGATTAGTTTTTCTATAATATTTGGGTGTCACCACAGGAGCTTTGAATTTTTATGGTGTGGGAAAGTCCACAATTGCCTGTATGAACGGTGTCCCTTGGACAAAAGTTCGTTATAGAGGATTCTTGGCCTTAGCCATTTCCCCTAACCGGTCCTCCAACCTTTGAATTGAGACTTTCCATGCTTCATTTCCCACCTCGGATCTATTTGTTTGAGCGACTAACCGTATTGAGTTTTTCTCTTGGGATCTTTCATTAAGGGCGGTTGGGCGCGACTGGGCAGAACCTTCCCTTAGCTCGGATGGTCATCGAGAGTTCCTCGACGCAGTCCTGGGAGGATTTTTATTCCTTCCAGGGCCCAAACGATCAAAAGGAGAGGCTCTACTCAACCTTTCCAGAGCACTAGTCCTTTCTGGAGTTAGAGTGACGTTCCATTGAGAATTTGTAGCTCATACTAAGGAGGTCCGACCAGGTTGATACGAAGGATCATTAGATCCCTCAGTACGATATGAGTCAGTACGTCTAGGTTGAGAGACTTTCGAGAATAGCGTTCATCTAGTTCTTGAAGATGGCAAATGGGTATTCCTCTGAATATTTCGTTGTCCTGATTGAGCCGGTACTCCGCCTTGAACAATTTGTATCAGTTGACGCATGGTTTCTTGCATGGTCGTTTGCCCTTGGGCTGAATTAGCCATTATACTGGCCAGATCTTGAATATTTGGTGAAGTAGAAGGATTTGGAGGGACCCCCGTATTTCGATTACTGGATTCTGGATCAGCCATAGATGATGAGTTTATTGGTGAAAAACGTTAATTGTAATCGTTTTCCACAGACGGCGCCAATCTGTTGATGTAAAAAACTAGATTGTATCTAATTAATCAATCACAGATAAAAAAAGAAATAAATAAGACAAAGGATTTTTAAAGTGGTTCAGCCTTGTGAAAATGGCCTACGTCCACTGTTTTGTATTGCCGACTGCTTGCCTTGAATCTTGATAATAAGGTTTACCAAGAAATTATGAGTCCCCTTTTCATGAGGAGATTACAATGTATTTATAGCCTTGAGGCTGTACATATGAAAGGATAATGCGCTGTTATCTAGCAGCCATATACATCTGTACAGTAATAATGCACATTTAATGCATAGTTATCTTTTGGTTTTCTTGATGTGTACGCCACGCGTGTTTGAGTTGCTCAGACCGCTTAAGTTGCTCAGACCTTTTGAGTAGCTCGGACGATTTAGGTTGCTCGGCACGCTAAGTATACTGCTAGTCAAAAGTCTTCATATTTACCATATAAATTGACACGTGTATTTATATGATTGGTCCATGTCAGCATATTAAATTTGGTATTAACAATTGGTATAGATAATTCAAAAATACAAAACTCATCAAAAGGCACAGCTGGATGATAAAAAACTTGTTTATTTCACTAATAAGAAATTTGGGTACAGATTACATGAGAAAAGGAACGAATAACTCCCTCCCCCTACTTTCCTAAAAAGCCAAATTAAATCCCCACATTTATTCCCCATTACAAAATAAACTCTCCAAGAGTCCTATCCACAGCTACTAAATGAGCCTGCTTCATTATCATCATCTATATCCTGGGGTCCCCAAGCTTCCCCTGCCTGAATAGAGTGCCGTAGACGCTCCATAGACCGATAAGCTCAAACTAGCTTTGGAAAAACCACAACACCTCCTTCCATGGTATTAAATGGGACAAGCCACCTTTGTCCAGTCTCTACTGCCAACATCTTGCTGACCACTCTCCCCCACAACCACTTCAGATAGTCCCTGAGGATACGCCAAACTCTCCCAACAGACTGAGAGGGATGGGTCAACGGATGCCGACTCTCCCATAAAGAGCCAAGCCGCATGCGCAGACGCTCAGTCAGATCTTTTACCGGAAAGAAATCCAGTGTCCGAGGTGGCACGACCTGTTCCCAACCAAATTAGCGCAAAAGCCGCCAAGAGAAATAGAAAGAGGTAGTCTGAGACCAACCATCCGAACGTACGGATATTCTCCCAACTCCAGAATAGGTAACAACTGTCCCCACCAAGGCACTGGCCAATACAGATTTAGAGCCCCATGATCCACAAACCAGTTCTCCCACCCCTCAATATCCAAGCCAACGCTGATAAAATGACTCGAAAAGAAGTTGAGTACAACCGAAAAAGGATATTCTGGAGGTGTCACCAGGTAGAGTCTTTCAGACAACCACATAAACAGCATCACGGGGCTACCCCTCAGAAAGACAAAATGACCTTCTCTCCAGGCATCCAAACCATTCAAAGTCTCCACTAGTATCACCGACGCAGGATTACGACGGTATGACATCCATAAAGTAATAGCTGCAAGTTGTGAGTCCACTAACAGTTTCCCATTCACCAGCAGTAATTTTGAAACCAAGCCCAAAATAACGGCTCCAGTGTATCCAGCATCGCCAACCTCCGACAAGTGCACGGATTGTAATACCGCTAAAAGAGAGATCATTCCTCCAACAACCAGTGGTCTAGATGTCGAAGGCAAAATGCGAAGAAGACCGGACAACAAATCCCTAGAAGAATGGGAAAACTCAGGCAGAGCCGTGACAATGCTGGGATTTATCCCCAGCATGGCAAAAAATTCCTCATAGGTAGGAAAAACCTCATCCAACCCAAAGCGGAACACATGGTCTTTGGGGTACTAAAATTGTGCCACCGCCATCAGCATGTTCCACTCTATGGGCCGGTTGCACCACAAAGAGACTCGACGCATGTTAAAAGCATCGTAGTCGACATTATAAGAGCACATTGCTTCCAGGGCTTCGAGGTAGTTAGCAAACTCAATGCTACCAGGGAGAGCCATCTTGAAAGACTAAGAGATAGTAAGCAAATAAGTAAGAATGTGAAGGCTTCGACCCCCATAATTGGTCATCTCAACTTAAGCCCGCAGAATTGGCTTCGACCTGCAGCTTTGGTCATCTCAACTTAAGCCCATAGAATTGGCTTCGACCCACAGAATTGGTCACCTCAACTTAAGCTCGTAGAATTGACTTCGACCCGCAGAATTTCTCCTCTCAGCTTAAGCCCTCATAATTGGCTTCGACCCGCATAATTGGTCCTCTCAGCTTAATCCCTCAGAATTGGCTTTGACCCGTAGAATTGGTCATCCTTGTATCCTTAGAATCGATCTCGACACTATGAATTACTTGTCCCCAACATTTCCTTAGGTCCTTAGAATCAGCCTCGTCCCTCTGAATTGGTCATCTTATTTCAAAAGCATAACGCGATGTCTATTCGATGGCTATCGTTTATTTCAAACTCACTCGTCGAGGGGATCTATATACACCCCATTCTCATACCCCCTAAACTCTCCATAGGTCCCTAGCACCTCCTGTCATCACTACAAAACCAAGTTATATCCCGAGTACTGACCTACAGGCCATCGAAAGCTCCCAGGCTCCATTTGGCCGAAAAGTCAAAGTCTTTAGCTCGACTGAGACTAAATGAATTTTTGAATGCACTTAATTTCCTTTCCAACAGTCCATCCCGTGCGCGATTCTGACTTACCATGCGGACGAACGACCCGTTTTCCCCTAAAACTCGATTAGGAGGGCACCGGATGCTCCTGGGCTTCGTTTGACCCGAGTTAACTCTTCAGCTCGACTGAGACTGAATGAATCTCCAAAGGTCACTAAAACCCCTTTCCAGCGGTTTGCCCCGTGCGCGATTCTGACTTACGGTACGAACGAACGATCTATTTTACTCCGAAAGGTCACCAAATGCTTCCAGGACCTGGTTGACCAAATTCAACCCTCCAAACCGAGTCAGACTCTTTGGAATGTCTAAGTACATATCCTAAAATTTCCAACGGTCTGCCCCGTGCGCGATTCGGACTAACCATGCAGACGAACGATCCGTTTGCGTCCGACGAATTCCCTATCCAATGGACCGACGAGCACTTTCGAACCTTATTTGACCTAAAGTCAACTCCCAAACCCGGGAGCAGTAAATTTTTATGATTCAAGTGCAAGGGCTGCCCTCCAACATTCAAGATCAAGCTCAAGATCTTCAAGAAGTTCCAATTTTCTCAATTCTCTCCTTAAATTCTCATAAATTCGTATTAATTTGTTTTTATTACTTAGCACTTTCATTCTCTCATCTCACATATCCTAATATACTTTTTATTTAGTATTATTGCACATCTCTTATTTTCATATAAATAAAAAACCAAAAAATAAGAAAAAGAGGGCTTGCTCATAAATTCCAAATGAGAATTCTCACACTTTTCTACACTTTTCTCACAATTAAAACACTTTTTTTACCCACCCACCCACACATTTAAGAGAAGTCCTCGGTTGGATTTATGGGATAAACCCCACCCCTCGTTTTGCATGCGAACTATATGAACTTTGATGCCTCTATAGGCTACGTAGGCGTCTTGGGGTAAAACTCGATATTCGAGTCCTATTCTTACTCGTTCTTTCATTTTCTACTTTATCTAAATTCAATTCTCTTATATTATATATACTTGTTCTTAGTGGCGTACTATTCCACATGCGCTATTGTTCCCTTATAACAATCAACGCAAGAATAATCGCATAAATCCTATTTTTCTAATATTATTTTTACCTTCCTACGGATGACTCGCTTTATCTCTTCCATGATACAAGTCGAGGATTCCTATCTCCACTATATATACACATGCACATATATCACGGGGAAATAGTAAAAAACCCATGAGATACCGTAAGGGCGGAATGGGTGCCTAACACCTTCCCATTTCATAACTTATCCTCCGGACCTTTCTCGAATCATTTTGGTTTCGTATGCATCAGTATGTCTTTGGATGCTGTCCTTCGGGATGGCTCCCTTCTCTTTTGTCTGTTTTGAGTAAAATAGACTGGCGACTCCGTCTCTCTACATTTTTCACCTCATCAACGACGCAAGCCGAAGAGCTCCCGAGAGGGATGCGCGGGACCTAGGATCCTCCTCACTCTCTCCACCCGCCGCGAGGATTGGGGATGGCCCCACCAATTATATACAAATTGACTTGATTGGAAATTTATCATTTTAAATCTCCCCCTTTGGATATTCTGGAACAAGACCAATACCATCAATCTCTCTAAAAAGACTCATTCCGCAACCCCAAAAACGAAAAATTATAGACGCTTGATAGAAACACAAACATGTGTAGGTTTGTGTTGCTTGCAAACTTTGCTGCATTGATGTAAACTGTATTCCCGCACACTTAAATACACCTATAAATGCAAAGAAAATATAATAAATATAAATCCACAAATGAATAAACATTGAACAATGTCTAAAACAATCTCAACCTAGGTAAGACATCTTGTAACGCCTCGACCCTGATTTATGGGTTACCTGTAGTCAACCCAGTCTGACCTGAGAGTTAGGTTTAAAATTCAATGAAACAACCTATTTAATCTTGCTAATACAGTTTTATTTTAATTAAAGTTTCACTTGTTTAGCACGCGATTCCAATTTCAAATCAAACTACGCGTGGGACCCGTGGGAAGCGTCCCCGGAGTTCAAGCATATAGAGATACTAATATAAAATAAAAGAGAGTGCTTACCTATGTAACACTCTCAAAATATGAAACCGCACCCAACCTGCTGTAACAAAGATGAGGGTGTGAGCCGAATGCGTGGTGGGAAACATACAAAGTGCAGTATACAATCGAACAACAGAAATTAGACTATATATATATATATATATATATATATATATATAGCATGAAACCATTTTTATTTCCAAAACGTGATTTATCCCACTTAATCAACTTAATCTTATAAAAGAACTTCCTCTTTCATAACTTGACATTTATCCCTTTATTTAACACACACGGTTAAATACTTGAAATAATTGCACTTATTTAACCGAAAAACCATTTCTTTAGCAAAATTACCCGAAGGAGGGGGAGGGTTCCGGTTATATGGTTAAGTCTTATATTTGTGAAATGTAATTTGAAACAAACACACAAAATAATTAAACAAACACGACATAGGGATAATTTACAGGCAAGATAATTATATTTCGATGCGTTTCCAATTTTAAATTCATGACTAATTAATCCTACGTGGACATGCGGAATATTTCTTTGTCAGATTACAAGAATTCTAAAAGCCTCGAATTAAATAATAAATGTAATGCCCCGACCCAAATTTATGGGTTACCAGTAGTTTACCCGGTTCAACCTGAGCATTAGGTGTGAAGTGCAATGAAATACCTTATATAATGTTGCTAGTTCACTTTTTTTTTTTAATTAGCGTTTCACTTGTTTAGCATGCGAATCCATTTCAAGTCAAACTACGCGAGGGACCTATGGGAAGTGTCCCTGGAGTCCAAGCATACATATCTACTAACGTAAAATTAAGTAGAATACTTACCAGCATAACACCCTTAAAATACGAAACCGCACACAACCTACCGTATCAAAGACGAGGGTGTGAGTCGAATGCCCAATGAAAAATATACAAATGCAGTATAGAATCGAACGACAAAAAGAAGACTCTAATACGTTATACCTACATGCACCTACAACTACCTTATATATATATATATACATACACACTTAATGCATGAAACCGTTTTTATTTCCAAAAATGTGTTTTACTCTGATTAATTAACCTTAATCTCATAAAAGAACTTATTGTTCCTTAACTTGCCATTTATCCTATTATTTAACACACGCGATTAAATACTCGAAACAACTACACTTTATTTAATCGAGAACCATTTTTTACCGAAATGACCCTTTTCATTTAAACCAATTTACATTAGTATTTTCATCGAAAATCACCACTTTTAACACACGCGAACACCGTGTTAGAGAATCTTTATTTAGCTTTTGAAAACCTTTCATAAAATACCCTTGTGTTAATTATGGTTAAAGCTTCTTAGGTTTTTTAACTCATCCGTTTAACCACTATACTTTACCTTTACTTTACTTTATGGACATTAATCAATTTATATGTTTCTTGTCCACTTTAACCTTTACCATAACATTTATTAATTCATTCAAATTAGGTTTTCTTAACACATTTTTTTCACACAACCCATTTCTTGACATGTTCCTTATTATTTTATATTTTTTTCGAAATCTTCCAAATATCGCGTACTTTAATGGCCTCTCAATGTCGGCGATGCCACCATATGCTATGGCCAGTTATTTTGGGTCTTTTACCCCAGAGCTCTGGGACCTACTTAATTATTCCGGTTTCATCCGGGTTATTTTTAATGTGTTTTAACATTTTACAAATGTCCACATTATTCCTTCTTTCCTTTTTATCCGGCCGAAGCCAAAACTTGGGGTTTCACCCCAACTTGTGTTACACTTGAAAGTCATCATTTCATACCCTTTACACTTTATCCTTGATTTTATTACAAATCATATTCATTTAGGGCCAATTTGTGTAACACCTTTCCAACATTTTTATTCTATAAAAATGTCCCACCTTATGTAAATTTATCATTTTAGTATTTTGTTTCCAAACTTGTCTTTTGCTCCATTTTCACAAGTGTTATTTCTCAAAACACTATTAAGTTTCCCACACTAACTTCTTAATTATTTTTCAATATTAACACCCACCCTTTTAACATTTGGAGTAGTATTCTTTTAAGTTGAAAACATATTTATTCCATTATTTCTTTTCCAATATCATAAGTGTTAATCTTCCCAAAACATTATTAATTTACACACCAACTTCCAATGTTTTAACCCTTAACACTTATTCAATACTTTTACTAACCACTTTTTCAAGTTAGATATTCCTTTTATTTCTTTATCCAAGAAGTCCAATTACACTTAAAGACTACTTTTATAAGAAAAATGCCATTTTTTTATTAACATTTGTAGTCTTACAACTTTACACTTATCACACTTTCAACCCTTTTTACACACATTGAAGACTAGGATTTTTATTTTTCTTATTTGATGTTTAAACCCAACAAAACCTTATTTAAAATTATTTATATGTTAATTATCAAAATACTACAAGTTTATATGCATGAGAAGATTGATTTTAAACCCTAAAATCCATAGAATGGGTTAAACATAAATTTTATTCTAGAAATTCATAATACTTGCACTTTCAATACATAAAAGACATTTTTGTTTCTTCAACTTTAGCAAATTCCTAACTTTGATAAAATCTTCATGTTGCAATAACTTTGTAATATTATTTCAGCAAACATTTTAGCACGATCAACATCATTTTTCGAACAATTTATTTCATAAAATGTTTAGTATAAATTTCTAGAAAATGCACCATTTTCATAAAAATCCCAATCTTTATTTCAATAAACTTTGAAATATTTACTAATCATTTATTTCCAACAAAATAATACTTTTGCCAACATGTTTTATTCCATAAAAATGTTTAATACCAAATTTAGTAGAAACTCATCATTTATTCATGTACACTCTACTCATGTAATCTAACAATACGACTATTAATTATGCAAATAGAGTCTTAATACTAAGAATAGATTTCCCACCTCAAATGAATCTCCAATAATGGAAGACATGGAAGGTCTAAGAAGATAACAACCCACCACCTCCTAAAGTGTCCTCAAGGAGGTTTCCCAATTGAAAAATCAGAATCCCTTTAACTTTCAAGCAACCCCCCTTAAAACTCCATAAATCTTCCATTTTCATCTTCTCTAAAATCCCCATCAACACTCCAAAATTCATAGCTCTACTCATCGATGGGGAAATGGGTGTATTGGGTTTATTTATGGTGGAATCTATCTAGAATGTGGTTGCATAAATTGGATACATGGTAGCCAGAGGTGGAGAGATGCACAACAATAGTGGAAGACCTCTCTCTCTCTCTCTCTCCCTCTCTCTCTTTTTCAAACTCTCCATAACCCAAAATAAACCCTAATAAGCCTCATAAAAATCCATTAAACACAAAAATCCCATTTTTGCCCAATCTAGGCTCACCAGAGCTCGACAACTCATCCATCTAACGACCCAAAACGAGAAAACACAAAAGGGCAGTGTGATCGAAAAATTTGTAAGACCTCATTCAAATGAGATTCTCCCTTCGTTCGAACGAGAAAGATATCTCATTCGAATCTCGTTCGATCCCCACTTCGTATGACCTTCGAACGACCTGGAACTGTTATGCTGTGGGATCTCGTTCGAACCTCGTTCGATCCCCTACTTCGAACAATCTTTGTTTCTCCTTTGAACGACCTGCACTTTGTTCGAACGACCCTTTTCTAATTTCTTTAATTTTTTCTAATTTTCTTACTTTTCACCCAAAACTTCTAACAATTATCATCAAGCGTAAAAAAACTGTTAAATTACTACATAAACCCAGTCGTAATTATCCAAATCTCAATGTCTTCATATTATTACTACTTATGCGTTAAAATAACTAAAATATTGGGGTGGGGTATTAGAATAAATGTGGTTGAACCGATTTTAGTATTTTAGTCCTACGCATGCATCTGAAGAAAAGCTTTAATTCTTAAAGCTTGTTTACAAGGTTAATAACAGAATGTTATAAATTGTGTAAATTCCGAATAAACTTTTCGAGAAAAACTTTTTCGAAAAACACAAGATGTGTTATAAAAGCTTTCTGAATGTATGATTCAGATTTGATAGTTGATTACCTTTCTTTTTAGACTTTAATAAACATCTACTAAAGTTACCATGCAGTCCCAATCACAACAACAATTAAGAACATTCAAAGAAATAGACACGAGAATTTTTAACGTGGTAAAACCTTTAAACAAAGGAAACACCCACGGTGCCCTCTACGACACAAAATAAAAATTCACTAGAATAAAGAATTAAGTTACAACACTTAAGCAAACCACAAAGATCCTAACCTAAGTTCAGAATATACCTACTTGAGATTCTCCACTCCAAAGGTAATCTGAATTGGACTGATCTTTTCTTGCTGCTTCTTTCCTTTTTCCTTGATCTCTTTCTCTTTGAATTTTAATTCCAGCAACTTACTCAAAATCCAAGATTCTCAGACAGAACCACAGTGTCTAAGTGTTCGTGTGAGATAGTGTTTATGATGTGCTACTACATGCAAACATGCTAGTCACCCTGTCAAAATTATACAAACATTCCAAACAAATTACAACAGTTCTAACATAATAGGATATTTATGAATCTGTATTATCAAGCCAAGACTTCTTGATCTTTTTATTTATCCACAGATCTCAAGGATACCTTCCTCAGAAGACGGTTCAAGGTCTTAAACAATTTCAGTATTTTGAAAATATTTCTGAAATTGTAAACCTCCAATTGAGATCCAAACTAGACTAGAAGTCTACTTTGTTAAAACAGATTCAGACTTAATATGCAAAGACTGATTCAACATATTTTGACATAATTTTTTTTCTCAGATCTATGGTTATACTTTTAAAACTTTAACAAAACTCTTTGTGTTCTTTTTATTTTTGTACACACGTATTTCATAAAACATGAAATATAAACTAGAAACATAAACAACTCACTCGATCTGAAAGTACTTTGAAACTTAGAAGTTTATATTTCAAAATTTATTGAAACAGAATGGATCTATAATACCACATCTAAAAGAAGTAAAGGAAAAATAAATCGTGTGATGTTCTCTTTTCAGAAAAAACTCAGTTTAACCAATGAAACTTAAGTTTCTCTTAGAGATGAGTATGAGAGAATCAAGAACTTGAAGAGGCCTTCAAACGAAGAATAAACTCAACACCAAAAACACAGAAACCCTAAAATATATAACTCTCAGAAGTAGGCTTTCTGTTGTATGGAACGTTGAGGTATTTTGGTGTTTATTTTGGGAGAAATCACTCAGAGGTTGAACTACGAAGAACTTAGGGTTTTTTCTTTCTTTTTTCGTTCTTTTCTTTCCCTCTATTCCCCCTTATCTCTCTTCTCTCTATACTATCTCTTTTCTCTCAAGTTTGAAGAAATGGTAAAAGTCTGTAATGGTTGAGACTTGGGTCCTATTTATACTAAACGAAGAAGGATCCAGAATATCGAACTCAATCCTATGACTGAGATTGAATCTTGGCCATTTGACTTAAATCCAATGGTTCATCACAAGCGGTGGGTTAAACAATACTTGATTGTTTTACACAGGGATCACAAGGATTGTCACTCAACGCATGCAGATCGTTGATAAGGTTGATCCAAGGGCTGAGAAGACACACACAGTTTGTGTCTTATAAAAAACACAATCTAAGCCGCCAAGAATACAACACGTGTA
Organism: Sambucus nigra; assembly: GCA_949130495.1. Classification (NCBI taxonomy): domain Eukaryota; kingdom Viridiplantae; phylum Streptophyta; class Magnoliopsida; order Dipsacales; family Adoxaceae; genus Sambucus; species Sambucus nigra. Next base: position 9,903,413 of record OX422219.1, on the reverse strand, counting down.
CGAACCAAAAACGCGTGTTGAAAATAATTACAAAGTGTACTCTGAATTCTCTAGCCCTTTTGTATTCTACCCAGGAAAACAGTCAACAAAGAAAATAACTTTCTAAAATTGAAATTTTACCCACAACACTTCTAAAAACATGTTTAATTAATTCAAAAATCATTTGGAAATTATATAAAATGATTTAAAAATGTTTGTAAAAGAATTAAATTGATTTTAAAAGACTTGAAGTGTTTTAAAAGACTACCAATGCAAATATGAATGAAATATTATGTAGTGCAGTTGTCCTATAGTGGTTATAAGATAGAAATCACTTCCCTTTATGTTGATCTTGAGGATTTTCTTGTACAGGATTTTTTCAATGTTATTGAACCTTTGAGGAGATGGAGTTCTCATAAAATCTAACCTATTTTGTCTATATATCCAAACTAGTTGGAACTCCTATATATGTAGACTCTAGTAAGTCCATATATAGTGTGTTCTTAATCTCCCCCTTTGGATATTAGAGACAAAATTCCTTTGAGTATTCAGAACTCGTGTGTCAAAATGAAAAGAAATCCTATTTGTCCTATACAAAAGTTCTAACTACCCATTCTCATTCAGAACCGAAAATAAGGTAAAAAAATACATTACTTAACTATATACAGACCAATACCCTACAAAATAGTAATAAGCTATACAACGGATCTGAAATGCCTGTAACAATATAAACACTAAATAGCATTTTAGTTGAGTTATAATCAGGAATACATAGAGAAAAATCGCTAAACAATACTCAAGATATTCTCCCCCAATTTTTCTCAAATATACAAGGGGTATAAATAAAAAAAATAGAAATTAATTGAGAGTTATCATGCCTATAGCTGTGCGTAAATACTCAAATTGTATGTTATCTAATGGTTTGGTATAGAGATCTGCGAGCTGCTTTTGAGTATTCAGATATTCAATTATGAGATCTTTGGATTTGACAAGGTCACGGATAAAGTGATGTCTAATCTTAATATGCTTAATTCGTGAGTGCATTACATGATTTTTAGAAATATTAATGGCACTTTGGTTATCACAAAACATGGTTAATTATTTTTCGGTGAGACCATAATCACTAAGCATTTGTCTAATGCATAGTAATTGTGAATAACAACTACCAGCTGCTATATATTCAGATTCGGCACTAGATAATGAAATACAATTATGTTTCTTACACGAACAACCTACGAGTTTATTGCCTATGTAGCAGCAAGCACCAGAAGTGCTCTTACTATCGTAAAAAAATCGACCCAATCGGCATTGATGTATCCTACAATAGAACTAGTCGTATCGTTTGTGTAGTAAATACCAAATTTTAGAGTACCCTTTATATATATAATAATCCTTTTCACACTTAATAAGTGAGATTCTTTAGGGTTACTTTGATATCTTCCACAGATACATACGACGAAGGATATGTCGGGTCGAGACCCGGTAAGATACAACAAACTCCCTATCATACTTCTATAAAGAGTGGGATCAACACTTTCTCATTATCATCCTTAGAAAGTTTAGTTGAAGTACTCATGGGGGTTCTAGAAGGTTTCGCATTTTCTAAGCCGAATTTTTTAACTAAATTTGCAGCATACTTGGATTGAGAAATAAAAAGACCATCACAACATCATTTTACTTGTAAACCCCAAAAATATTGTAGTTCACCCATTAGAGACATCTGAAATTCGGTATGCATGATATCAAAAAAATTCTCTACTTGTTTAGGACAGGTGGAACCGAAGATAATATCGTCCACATATACTTGTGCGATTAAGGCATGTTGATTTTCCTTTCTAACAAACAATGTTTGATCGCTTCAGCCACGGATAAAATTATGAGACACTAAAAAGGTAGACAGTCGCTCGTACCAAGCTCTAGGAGTTTGTTTCAAACCGTATATGGTTTCTTAAGCCTAAAGACGTAGTCCGGGTATATAGGATCAACAAACCCTTTGGGTTTTTCTACGTAAACTTCTTCAGATACAATTCCATTTAAGAAAGAGGATTTAACATCCATTTGGAATAATTTGAATTGCATATGATAAGAAATTACAAGGAGGAGACGAACTGCTTCTACACGAGTAACATGTGCAAAAGTTTCGTCAAAATCAATTCCCTTAATCTGGGAGTATCCCTGGGCAACCAACCTATCTTTATTTATAATGACCTCCCCATTTTCATCAGTTTTGTTTTTAAAAATCCATTTAGTGTTAAAAACCTTTGAATCTTTTGGTCTAGGAATAAGATTCCGCACATTGTGAATCTTAAATTGGATTAGATCTTCTTGCATAGCGTTGATCCAAAATGAAACAGTAAGGGAAACATTAATATTTTTAGGTTCCTTAAGAGAAACAAAATAAGAAAATTGTGTCACTTGTCGAAGTTGGGATCTAGTTCGAACAGGTTCCAAAGGATTACCGACAATGGTTTCAGTGGGATGATCTTTAGAAAGCCAAGTGGGTATTGAGGGACTCTCAGGTGGTAATGAATTAGTGTCATTTGGAGGATCAATGGATAAATTGGGTTCGTCCTCATCAAATATTACTGGTTGACTGTCACTTTTCCTTACACTATTGTCATCTACAATTACATTAATTGATTCCATAATAGTTTTGGTTCGATAATTAAAAATTTGCAAAGCCCTACTATTTTGCGAATAACCAAGAAAAAATCCCTTTTCTCCCTGGGTATCAAATTTTGAAAGTTGCTCTCTATCTTTGCAGATATAGCAGATACTACCGAAGGTTTTAAAATATTTTAAGTTTGGCTTTTTGTGGAACCATAACTCATAAGATGTTTCTTTGGAATTTTTTCTGAGTTAGATATGATTAATAATGTGACACGCGGTTTGGACAACTTCTACGCAAAAGTATCTAAGGATATTATTAGCATGTAACATAACCCTAGCCATTTCTTGTAAAGTCCTATTCTTACGTTCAGCTATACCTTTTTACTGCGGGGTTTTGGGAGTGTTAAACTCATGTTTATAGCCATTAGCTATATAATACTCAGAAATACCAGAGTCCTTGAACTCTCCACCTCTATCACTCCTAATTCGATATACTTGGGTATCCTTCTAATTCTCAATTTTTAAGAGAATTCCTAAGAATTCATTTGAGGTATCTGATTTTTGTTTCATAAAAGCTACCCATGTATATCTCGTATAGTCGTCCACTATAACTAGGATATCTGATTTTTGGGTAGTAGATCATCTTTTCTAATCCAAATATGCCTAGTTTTAAAATTATTGTGGCCTTTTGATTTTGAAAAGGTTTGAAGGGTCTTTCTAAATGATCTTTTCTTAGTCTTGGACCCTCCCTTTTTGTTTTTAGAGTTAAAGTTGTTTGTGGCATGTCTAGGAACTACATAAGACTTATCTTCAGAGTGAAATTTGCTTCCAATAACTATTTTTTCATAAGACTTGGTCTGTGTTTCAAAGTGTTGACATTTGTTAAACACATTTGAAACCATTTTCTTTGAATCTTCTAGTTCAACAAGGGTTGCCTTGTATTTTTGTTCAAATTCATGGTTCTTTTGAATCAAATCATTTAATTTCAAGAAATAGACTTCAATCTCAGTATCATGAGCAACACATTGGGCAGTATAATCTTCATTGTTCTTACTAATGGTCTCGTTAAGAAAATCGATACGCTCATTTAAGTTTTTTATCATTTTTTTAGGTGAGCACTCTTCTTAACTGTTTTAGTGTATAACTCATGTAAATCAGGTAGATCATCATCACACTCACTATGTGCATCGTGTGAACTATTCCCTATGTTTTTGATAGGTTCTTTACTCACGCACACGTTCAATTCGTCATCAATATTATCACTTTGACTCACACACAGTTTTTCAGCAGTTATAAGAACAAAATTATCAGCAAGATCATTAACATCATCATAAGGCATATCAAGTTCATGAGCAGGCAAGCATGCATCATCATAATTATATATTATCTTAGCAAAGAAAGACATGCAGTACTCATTTGTTTGGGTTGACTCAGTTTCATCCTCATCAGAATCACTAGAGTCGTCCCATGTCTTACACATATTGGCCTTGTTATTATTGTTAAAACTAGTTGAACATTTATTAGCATAGTGGCCTAGTTTACGACAACGGTGACACTTAATCTTTTATGTCAGGTTTAGGTCTGTTGGGGTCATAGCTCTTCCTATTATCATAAGTGTGTTTGGTATTGTCTCTGTCATGAGGTCTGTGAAATTGATTACCCTGATAATTTGATGTGCCTTGTTTAGAGGTTACAAAATTTCTAAATTTCAAAATCTTTTTGAAATGCTTACTCATATGAGTTATTTCATTGTCAAGGTTTTCCAAATCATAGTTTTCAAGACAGTCAAAATCTAGACTGTTTAATTTCAGCAATGGCAATTTATAAGAAAACACAATATTTGAACTAGAGGCTTTATTAGTTTGTCTGGTCAATTACTTTTTGAAATCTAGTTCCAATTCTACAATCCTCAGTTTATTGCTAAGTAATTGAGGAGTCATATTAGGGTCATTCATTTCTTCAATAACGTATCTCTTGTTGTCAAATTTAGATGGTAATGACCTAAGAATCTTTGAAATAATTTCCTTTCTACTGTAGGTTATACCATTGGCATGAAGTTTTGTAAAAAATATCAGTTAACCTTATGTTGAAGTCGTCAAAAGATTCACTGTCATTTATAATCAGGGTGTTATATTATTGAATGAGCATTTGAGTTTTTCTGGCCTTGACACGTTCATCACCCTCATGAGCAATGACTAACGTGTCCCATGCCTCTTTAGAAGTAGAACATATGGATATTCTATTGAATTCATGTTCGTTTATGGACATAAAAAGGTCATTCTTCCTTTTGTTATTATCTAGGGATAATTTTTTCTCTTCCTTAGTAAATTCACTGAGAAGTTTCTTAATTCTTATTGGGTTAGTGGCTGAAGTAGGTTTAGTAGGATGTTCAAACCCCGTTTCAATCATTTCCCAAACTTTATCACCAAGAGTTCCTTGAATGAAAGCAGTCATTCGTACTCTCCAGTATGAAAAATTATTTCCATCAAAGAGTGGTGGTCTGGATAGGTTACCTAACTTCTTAAACGTGTCTTCCATAATCAAATTTTTTTCCACAAAGTATTTTCGAAAAACATTTCTCAAGTTTGAGGATCATAAAAGGTGTTCCTGCTCTGATACCATTCGAAGAAAAGCTTTAATGCTAAAATCTTGTTTACAAGGTTAATAACACAATGTTATAAATTGTATAAACTTCGAATAAACCTTTTGGGCAAAACTCTTCTGGAAAAACACAAGATGTGTTGTAAAATCTTTCTGAATGTATGGTTCAGATTCGATAGTTGATTACCTTTCTTTTTAGGCTTTAATAAATATCTACTAAAGTTACCATGCAGTCTTAATCACAACAGTACTTAAGAACATTTAAAGAAATAGACACAAGAATGTTTCACGTGGTAAAACGCTTAAACAAGGGAAACATCCACGGTGCCCTCTACGACACAGAACAAAAATTCACTAGAATAAAGAATCAAGTTACAACACTTAAGCAAACCACAAAAATCCTAACCTAAGTTCAGAATATACCTACTTGATATTCTCCACTCTAAAGGTAGTCTGAATTAAACTGATCTTTTCTTGTTGCTTCTTTTCTTTTTCCATAATCTCCTTCTCTTTGAATTCAGATTCCAACAACTCGTTCAAAATCTAAGATTCCCAAACACAACCACAGTGTCTAAGTGTTCGTGTGAGATAGTGTTAATGATGTGCTACTACATGCAAACATGCTACTCACCCTCTCAAAATTATACAAACATTCCTAACAAATTACAACAGTTCTAATATAATAGGATATTTATGAATCTGTATTATCAAGCCAAGACTTCTTGTTCTTTTTATTTATCTACAGATCTCAAGGATACCTTGCTCAAAAGACGGTTCAAGGTCTTTGTAGACACCCCATTTTGTTCCCCCTAACTCTCCTTAGGTCCTTAGTACCTCCCTTCATCACTATAAACCCAGGTCATGTCCCGAGTACTGACCTAGAAGCCATCGGGCACTCCCCGAGTCAGTTTGACCTAAAAATCAAACTCTTCATCTCGATTGAGACTGAATGAATCTTCTAAGGGCACTGAATACCCTTTCCAACGGACTACCCCGTGCGATTCCGACTTACCATGCGGACGAACGATCCGTTTGCGTCCGAAACTTGACCCAGAGGCCACCGGGCGCTCCCGGGCTCTATTTGACCTAAGTAAACTCTTCAGCTCAATCGAGGCTGAATGAATATTCGAAGGGCACTGAATCCCCTTTCCAACGGTCCGTCCTGTGCACAATTTTGACTTATCATGCGGACGAATGATCCGTTCGACTCCGAGAGGTCACTGAATGCTTCCCGGGCCCAGTTGGCCAAAGTCAACTCTCCAAACCGGGTCAAACTATTTGGAATATAAAAGTACATCTCCTAACCTTTCCAACGGTCTAACCCGTGCGCGATTAAGACTTACCATGAGGACGAACGTTTCGTTTGCGTCCGAACGATTCCCCGTCCAATGGACCGACAAACGCTTCCGAGCCATATTTGACCCAAAGTCAACTCCCGAACCCGGGAGCGGTCCAAAGGACTTTCAAAGGTCTCTGAATCAACTTCCCAATGGTCTATCCTGTGCGCAATTCTGACCAAAGATTTGCCCTCGACAGCCATTTTTCTGAAAAAACCTGAAGCGCACTGCCAAATGGCAGGTTCCAGACCCTGCCTATCGGCACCTGTCAATAGGCAGGAACAGGTCTATGCTGATCGGCGATGACCTGAGACTATAAAAGGAGGACTTCACCTCATTTGCAAGGAGATCCCAGATCTGATTAAATTCACTTTCAACGAATCCCAGAAACCTCTCTCGAAGGCAACGTGATTTCAACTTCCAAATCCCTTTTTTGCTTCCACTTTTCATCATCCTTTTCATCAAACTTGGTGAATTTTCCACTGTCCATCATCATCCAAGTGCAAGGGCTTCTCTCCAACACTCAAGATCAAGATCTTCAAGAAGGTCCAATTTTCTCACCTCTCTCTTCAAATTCTCTTAAATTCGCAATAACTTGTTTTCTTACTTAGCACTTTTATTATCTCATTTCATACATCCTAATATAATTTTTATTTAGTATTATTGCATATCTCTTATTTTCATATAAATAAAAACCCAAAATAATAAGAAAAAGGGGGTTTGCTCATAAATTCCAAATAGGTATTCTCACACTTTTTCCACACTTTTCTCACAACTAAAACACTTTTTCTACACACACACACACACACACACACACACACAAATAAGAGATCCCCCATTTGGATTTATGGGATAAACCCCACCCCTCGTTTTGTATGCGAACTACGTGGACTTTGATGCCTTTATAGGCTATGTAGGCGTCTCGGGGTAAAGCCCTGGACTCGAGTCCTTTTCTCACTTTTTCTCTTATTTTCCTATCTTCTCTAAAGATAATTTTCTTATATTCTATATACTTATAACGTATTATTCCATATCCATTATCGTTCCATTATAACGACCAACGTAGGGGTAGTCATGTAAATCTTATTTTTCTAATACTATTCTTACATCTTCCTACGGATGACTCGCTTTATCTTTTCCATGATACAAGTCGAGGATTCCTACCTCCATTATATATATACACATGCACACATATCACAGGGGGAAATATAAAGGAAAATAGCAAATATCCATAAGAGATCGAAAGGGCGGAATGGGTGCCTAACACCTTCCCATTTAGTAACTAAGCCTCCGAACCCTTCTCGAATCATTTGGTTTCGCACGCAACACTATGTCTTTGGATGCCATCCTTCGGGGTGGCTTCCCCTTTTTTCTTTTGTCTGTTTTGAGTAAAATAGACTGGCGACTCTGAATCTCTCTACATTTTTACACCACATCTCAAACGACGCCGATCGAAGCACTTTCGAGATGGATGAGCGGGACTCGAAGGATCCTTCCTCCACGCGCCCGCCCGCATGGCAAGGATCGGGGATGGCCACAGTGGCGACTCTGCTCGGGATATGTTTTTGTTTTGAGGGCTTGACTCTATTTACATGGATGCTATATTTGTTTATGTTTCCCCCCATATCCGCATGTTCCCCTTTTCCATGTGTATCCCATGCTTATGCTTAGATTGATACACTTGTAAAAATTTCTCCATGTACACTTCACACCATGTGCACCTAGGATCACATATATCCGCATGTTTCACGCATCGCCCATCCATACGTGGTGTACCTTGCGTACTTGTACTTTGCTCCCTGTTTGGCACAATCAATAAAGACATTCTCATCATAAGATACTAATAAGAGAATCCTGCATGATTCACATGACATCACCAAAGAGCATTGATATTGACCAAATTTTACCCAGTAACTGGAGGGTCACTTCGTGATGGGCGCTGCTCCGGCAGGGCGCAGTTAGCCTAAGCGATATGACTCTAACCTTCCATTGGCCAAGTACCTTCGACGTATATCGAATGTCTCCCCCGCATCGTATCGCTTGACCGAAGTCATGACGGGAGGTATATCGCAGGTAATTCGTTCACGTACGTCGAGTATATCAAATTCGCTCTCACACATACCGTCCCCACGAGGTATATGGTGAGGCAATTCACGTACACTCACGTATATCAAATGGCTTGTCCACACGTACCGATTGCTCGCAAGAGCAAGGAGTATATCATGGAAGTCACGCCAAAGGGGGGAACCCATGCCGATTTACCCAACCATCTGCATACCCGCATATAGGTGTCAAACCTAGGACACGCACTTTAGATTGTCGGTTTCAACCCGAAACTCTGCCAAAATTTCGGGTCGATCTGTGGCCCAATTTTCACGCATTTTTAAAATGGGACCCTGTCCGTAAGCCTGGTTACAAGTCCCGCCCTAGCTTTGCATATATTAAAAACCCCACTTTTCCAGGCTCGGATCCCATCCGACATTGCATTTAGGAGAATTAAATACAAGTGAAAACACAATAATAATCATGCTGAGTTCCGTCTCCAAAAACATTTCTCCATTCTTTATCAAAAATCCAAAAACATTTCTCCCTTCTTTATCAAAAATCCAAAAAAATTTCTCCTTTCTTTATCAAAAATCCAAAAATAGTTCTTCCTTTCTCAAAAATAAATCTCATCCTACGCCTTCTCAGGTCGATCGCAAGCCCTTGGCCTGGCTCCCTACTGGCTTCGGTCTTCAGTCAAATCACCTCGAAGTTTCATCCGTACCTCTACTACTTCTTTCGAGTTCGAAATCCATCCATTTTCCAGGGAGAATACAGATCAAGCACCAGTCATACAGCCAGATCAGACGACAGTCTTAGCTCAGCTCGTGTCCAAGATTGACAACCTCCAAATTGAGGTCCGAGAGATGCAACGAAACTAGGTTCCTATTCCTTAAGAGCCCGAGGCCCTATTCCCTCGTGATATGGGTCCACCCGAGCCTATCTGGGTTTCAGAAGAATATCAACACGCTCCACGTGCCCCTCCTGCCAATGGGCCGCCGCCTGCCCAGCTTCCAATGCCAAACATTGCCGAGCCTGTGTCTAACCTGCCTGTGGTCGTTGATCCAAAAGAGGAGAAGTTGAATAAATTCAAAGAGGATCTCAAGGTGGTCACCAAGAAGTTTGACCAGGTCAGGATCTATGGGAATTACATGAACTACACCCACATGTCTCCTTATCCTAAAGCGAGGTTACCCGAGAAGTTCAAGATGTCAAATATCGAGAAGTTCGAAGGGAGTGAACACCCGATTGTTCATCTTCGTAGTTACCATCATTCCATGACTCTACTAGGAGCTTCTGAGGAGGAGATGGCCCAATTATTTCATCAAACTTTGAAGGATAGTGCCCTCCGATGGTTTTTATCTCTTGAGTAATCCAGAATCCGTAGCTGGGAGGATGTAGCCCGAGAATTCATATCGCAGTACAAATACAACGAAGAGCTTGAGGTCACCCGTCGTGATTTAGAGCTGCTCAAACAGAATCCTGGAGAATCAGTCAGTAACTTCATAACCCGGTGGAGGGAGCAAGCAGCTACCATGACCAATCGACCATCCGAGGAAGAACAGGTCAATATAATAAAGAAGAACTTCTTGCCCCATGTCCGAGCGACCATAGGAGGAAAATACTATCCCCACTTCCGAGCTCTGAGAGAGGCTGGAGTGGAAATCGAGGAAAGCCTCGTTAAAACAAAAGTTGAACCAAAGAAGGTGTCCGGACAGTTCAACCTAGAAAGTATGACAAGCCTGCCAGTGCTACAGTCTTGACCATCAGTAACATCTCTCAACCAACCACATCAAGGGCACTAAAAAGTCGCCCTGCCCCCATCCGATGGGAATACACTGAACTTCATGCTCCCCTCTCCAAAGTTTACCAAGCTCTGTTAAGATGAAACCTTATCAAACCCTTGGATCCCCGTCCATTGCCAAATCCACTCCCAAGAAACTTGAAGACTGATGCTCATTGCGCCTTTCACCAAACTACTGGCCATACCACCGACCAATGCTTTCACCTTCGGAACATAATCCAAGATCTCATTGACCGGGGTACCATCGCCCCACCAGCCAATCCTAAGCTAAACACTACTCACAATCCACTTCCAAATCACACCAATGCCATCTTCTTGGAAGAAAACCCAGATTTCGATCCCTCAACTCAAATCACACCCATATACTCTCCTAGACCTCTTCAAATTTGCCCATATTTCCTCCTACACCCTACTAGCCTCACTGATCAGGCACTGTCACTCCTTACCAGAGCATGCATCGCTGTCTGTACCCGTTCTAAAAATGGAAGCATGGGATTGTTAGAGATGTTAAACCAACTCCTAGTGTTCGGGCAAAAACTGCCCTCACAGATGGTCATCGATTGCTAGATATTCAATACACTATTCTTGGAAGCACGAAAATGGGCCCGAGATTCAGACAAATGGGTGGTACCAACCGACGAAGTCAGCCTTGATGATGTTTTCCAGACTATAGCAGGATTATTCGGGAAAACCAACAACATTTATAGTATCACCGGGTTACTTGACACTTTGAAGCTACAAGGGCGCTTGGTCCCTTCAATCACACATATCCCCACAGAATGGGAGAACTTGTATGAAGAAGCCGTTGAAGTTTTGGAATGCATCCACTTTACATGGAAAGACATAATTATTACCACCGGATGGGGGGAAGAATTCGAATATTCGAGTGAAGAACAAGCTTTAGGAAGAACTGGACCAGTAGTCGACATATGTGGGATGATCTCATTTGAAGAACTCCTCGGAGAAATAAATAGGGTGGCAGAACAACCTGAGGTTGACGAGGAAACATGATTCATGTTCTTTCCTTCTTCAGTAAATCACATGACCAGATCAGGGATACATTACTAGGTTCCAAGCTCACTACCATCAAATGACAAAGGGAAGGGCGTTGAAAACCTTCCTATGCCAGAGATGACCATCGAGGAGAGCAAGATCCTCGATCAACTGAAGAAAACCCAAGCTAACATCACTCTATGGGGGCTTTTCATGTCTTCCCAGCTGCACAGAAATGCTTTAATCAAATTACTCACTGGACCCATAGTTCCTCCCTCTACCACACTAGAAGAAGCGGTAAATCTGGTCGGATCCTTGACGTATACCCGAATACTATCATTTTCTGAAGAAGAAATCCCCAGAATTGGGCCCAATCACAATCATGCACTCAACATCTCTGTCGAAGTTATGGGGAAGGCCGTGCTACTCTCTCTTGTCGATAACGGATCCGCCTTGAATGTTTGCCCACTCAAGTAAGACAAACTCATCAGTGCGAACAAGATTTCAACATGTTATTAGCATAGCAAACGAATTCGCATGATAAGTCCGTAGTTATTAACATTATCGAATGCACCTCAATGAATTGAAACTCTAACATGTGGGAGGGGAGTGAACATATGCAAGGTATGATTTATCGAAAAACTTAAATAATTCGGATACTAAATATCAAAGCATGCATACATTCAATCCTCACGGGTATTACGCTCAACAAATGAATTCACTATGAAAAGGGAGGTAATACACGGGACATGCGGGCATAAGGAGTAAATGTAAATGGAAACTAGGCCGCGCACATGTCACGAATGAGGAACGCTATATAGGAAATGAAAATTGCGATCTCAGTGAAAGGATACCGCACACTAAAAGAGGCGAAATGCATTTTCACAGATTATCAAAACTATTTAAACATTTGAATTACATCTACTTAAGATCACATAGGACTTGTAATAGGGTTGTAATGTATGGCTAGGTTAAGGTACGAAATGAAAGGGATGTATATACGGATTCAAAGTGTTTGGGGATGAAACTCGGAATAATGTAAAAAGTGGGCAATATCAAAAGTTGGACAAGAATGTCCAAACGAGCATAGATATAACAATCGAGAGAGTAATCAAAGCTTATTGAAACACTACCAACAATATTTACAACTTTCTCTTTCTTTTTCTTTTCTTTCTTTTTCTCACTTTTTCTTTTGTTTTCTTTGCTTTTTGCTTTCTCTTTTTCACTACTTTCTTTTTCTGACACTTCTTACTCTTTTCATACTCAAATTGCAACCACACAAAAATAATAACATTCAATTCCAAGCAACAATCCAAACAAGGGTATGTAAGGTAATATATATGGTATAAAACTCCAATTTGGAGTTGGTTATGGGATTTTGGTTAATGAAAAGAAAGGCTAGTATTTAGGCTCAAGTGGGTTGACTAGGGAACATATAAAGGTGAGGTCAAGGTCATATGGGTGATATATCAAAGAGGGCCTATGATCATTTCACAAAGTATACGCAATTCGCGAGTCAAAACAACATATGAAAATCATGCTCAAGTAACACATTTCAAAGATGAACTCAATTAATGAACGGTCAATGAAAGAATAAAGAGATTACCAACGACTGTAACGTTTTCAATGAGAAAAGAATAGTGTATACACTCACAAATGAAGATAAGTCTCTAATCTCACTCGGTGTAAGTATATACAATGCAGCAAAAGCATACCGAGTTATAAAAATCTTAAGCCAATTCAATATAACAAGAATGGTGCATATGTTCACGGATAAAGTTTAATTCATGAAGTTATTCATAATATTAATGATTTAAGGACTAGAATCTAATAACTTCTAAAATCGAGAACATGCATAGTTGAATTGTCTATTTGATCGGGCAATTATTAAAATTTATCATCGGAAACAAGGCAAAATGCCCAACAAAGGAGAAAAAAGAAAGAAAATATTTTTGAAAATTTTCAAATTTTAACAAAAAACATGCTTTGTAACTAAATTGTAATCAAATCCAAGGACTAAACAGCAAAATGGATAGACTATCCTACACCCCCTAACTTAAATGTTGCATTGTCCCCAATGCGTCCATTAAAGAACACAACACAAAGCTAGGAAAAGAATGATATTACCCACACGTGGAGCGATCTCCATAAGTACAAGTCCAAATGAAGCTGCAAAACAAGTTAGTACAAAGCATAGCAAAAACAAATAACAAAAAGTTAACTAATTACACTAGACTAAATTAAAAAGTAAAGAAAAAAAAGGAAAGAAAGAAAATTAAAAAGCTAACTATTTACAACCTACTATTTAGGCTTCACACTAACTATATACTAGAAGTCTAAATAGTTGAGGGTCCACCCAAAGAGGTATTTGACTTTGAAAGATCAACGGTGGACCCTCCAAAGTGAACATGCCTTCCGAAAGATATGAATTCCGTTTGAACAACGGAAGGCATGTGGGTGGTGAAAAAAGTGAACCATCGCCAATTTGAAATTTTGGGCGGACGATGGGGGATTTGGATAACAAGGGGGAAAGATACACTTGAGGTCCAAGAAAAATTGACTCATCTCCCAAAGGTTTTTCAAATGGAATGGGAGATGGTGCACACATGGGGATAACATCCATCGAAAACAAGTCCGGTAAAGAGTCCTCGTCGGCAAAAAGTGTAGAAATTTTAAAAGTTTCTACCGACTCATAGGAATCAACCGGTGATTCTAATGGTTCGATCACAGAAAACGAATATGGCGATGAAACAAATTCAATCTCAATCGACTCATCGTCGGAAGGAGATTGAATTTCGGGGGAGAAAGATTCACATTCGATGAGAAATTCTTTGAAAAATTGAGGTGAAACACAAGTTTTCACCTCCTCGTTGTTTTGTGCATATGAATTCATCTCATCGCAAAGTGCTCCTAGTCTCATTCCAGCATCATTTAGGCTTTCCAAACCTTGGGAGTAAAGAAGCAAAGTCTCTTCCAAAGTAGGCTTCCTCGGCTCAAGAGCCTCGGACTCCTCATTTGGTTGAAACTCGTCTTCGAAAGTAATGAAATAAGAATCGTCATTGGATTCGAATAATGAATCCAACTCAAGCTCCCAATAACGATTTTCATTCCGATAAATGTTTTCAAGTCTTTCATTTTCAAGAAAATCTTGAAAATGAAAAACTTGAAATCTATCCCCAAAGTATGAATCATTAGAATGACCGCAATAACTATAATAGTAGGACATGATTACCTCGTTGTTTGCAGATGGAGAATCCGAGCAAGAAAGTGAGCAACCGCGAATCAAATTTTCTTAGCGCTCAAAGTATGCAAATCCTGCAAAAAAGGTTAAAACAAAGAATACAAATACAAAAGGAAAAAATACTATGAAATAGTAAAACAACTACAATCTAAAACACACTCCCCGGCAACGGCGCCAATTTGGTGCGAGGGAAACCGAGTGTTCGTGTAGGGACACTATCGTTGATTTCGGCTCCCGCTCGACATGCAAAAGAACCTAAACTACAGCTACACTTGACAAGCAAGTAGAGCGGTAAGTCGGGTATCGAGAATCCACAGGGAGTTATTAAATTTCAGATGTTAATTGTTTAATTACTTCAGGAATAAAAGTGTAAAAAGTGATGTGTGGTTATGGTGACTAAAGAAAATGAGAAGTTACGCTAAATTAAAGTAAAGCGAGGATCGGGATCGCATTCTACCAAACGGATCGAAACAACTACTAACTAGAGTTAAGGCTCGAAAGCAATCTAATCGAGCATTTCCAATTAAGCATAAACATCACACAATAAGGAATTTAAGCCAAAGTTGCGAGATTAAACATTTAATCAAAAATGATCACACGCGGATTAAACTCGGATTGTCGCTATAAACTCTAACGTTGCGTGACAAAGAAAGATAAACGCTTAACAATCCAACTTTAATACACGCGGTTTCAATTAAACGCGATTTTGCACTAACCCTAGTTTTCGGAGCTCGGGGCCCGAAAATGGCGGAAATGAAATCCCGACCCTATTTATCTAAGGGTGCATAATGAATTAAACTAAATTACACTAATTAAACTAAGAAAGCAAGAATTAAAGCAATAAAACTAATTATGAAAGCATGAAAGTTATCTAGAAAGCAAGAATAAAGGGAAAACAATCTATATTAAATGAGAGGGAAGATGAATAGTCAATCTTACAAACCAAATGGATGTCAAACCAAGATGAATTGAAGAGAAACCAAGCAAAACCCCAAAAACCTAAGCTAAATCTAACCTAAAATCGTATATATGGCTCCCCCCTTATTACAAAACCAAAATTTGGCTTATATAGTAAGTTAGAATAAAAGAAAAGAAGAAAGAAAAGAAAAGAAAATATCTGCAGAAAAACAGGGGATCGATCGATCGACCCCTTTGGTCGATCGATCGACAGTGTAATTCGTGGCAAAAATAAGAAGAGTCGATCGATCGACCCTTATGGTCGATAGATCGACCAAGCAGGGCAGCCTGCAATCCTCCCTGTTTTGGCATACAATCCAACGTCGCTCCAATCGCCGTAACTTTGTCGTTATGCATCGGAATCGCGCACCGTTCGCGGCCACGCGAAGCTAGCGAGGAGGGTTACAACTTCCGTGTAGATGTCGGGCCAGGTGCCCAAGCTGTCAAAAGACTACAATGCCCTTGCACGTGCGGTTATGTACGGAAATCGAGCGAAACGCATCCGGACTTCACACTGAGCATCCAAATACCTACAAAAGCTCAATTAACACCTGCGAAACATGTTATCATAGAAATCCGAGGGTTGTCTGGTTAACGAGCATAAATATAGGGAATAAGATACCCGAGGGGGCTAATAACGCGTAGGTTAACGGGTGAAATACGCAATATTTCCGCCGTATCACCTACGTGCACATGTAACTATTTTATGTACACACACACACACACACACACACACACATATATATATATATATGTATGTATACACACACACACACACACTTAATGCATGAAACCTTTTTTATTTCCAAAACGTGATTTATCTCGATTAATCAACCTTAATCTTATAAAAGAACTTCCTCTTTCATAACTAGACATTTATCCCTTTATGTATCACACACAGTTAAATACTTGAAACAACTGCACTTGCTTAACCAAAATTACCCCATTCAATTAAACTAATTTATGTTAGTATTTTCATTAAAAATCACCCTTTCAACACACGACAACACCGTGTTGAAAAATAGTTATTTAACTTTTGAAAACCTTTCACAAACACACCATTGTGTTAATCATGGGTTAGACCTCTTAGGTTTCTTAACGACCCATTTAACAACTATACTTTACCTTTTATCGGAAAATTTATTATTCATTCAAGTTCGGTTGTCTTTACACATTTTCACCACACAACCCATTTCTTGACTGGTTCCATATTTCATTATATTTTTCTCAGAATCTTCCAATAACCGTGTACTTTAACGGGCTCTAAATCGCTGAAGACGCAACCATATGCTCTGGCAGTGATTTTGAGTCTTTCACCCCAGGGCTTTGGACCCTCCTTAATTATCTCAGTGTCATCCGAGTCCTTACTAATGTGTTTTAGCATTTAAAAAGTATCCACATTATTAAACTTCCCCTTTTCCCGACTGAAGCCAAAATTCGGGGTTTCACCCCAACTTGTTTTATGCTTTGAAAATAATCATTTCATGTCCTTTACACTTAACATTGATTTTATTCCAAAATCATGTTCATTTAGGCCCAATTTGAGTAGCACCATTTCCAACATTTTTATGAAATAAAAATATTCCACTTTACATAAAATTATCATTATACCCATTTCTTTCCAAATTTGTCTTTTCCTCGAATTTCATATGTGTTAATCCCCCAAAAATATTATTAAGTTATACACACCAACTTCTCAATGTTTTAATAACACTTATTAAACAACCTTTTATAACCATTCTTCCAAGTTAGACATTTTTTTCTTTCTTTATAAAGGAATGACGATTATATTTAAAGTCTACTTTTATAAGAAAATGCCATTTCGTATTTCCTTTTATTAACACAAATAGTCTTACAACTTTACACTTCTCATACTTCTAACATCTTTATCACACGTTTTCAAGACTAGAATTTCTATTTCTCTATCTCATGTTCAAACCCAATAAAACCTTCCTTAAAATTGTTTATATGTTCATCATTAAAATACTACAAGTCTATATGCATGAGAAGATGGGATTTAACTCCAAAAAGAATATTAAATGGGTTAAACATACAATTTATTCTAGAAATTCATAATACTTGCAAAAGATACCTTTTAAGACTAAAGGACATTTTTACTTCTTTAAAACTCAAACAAATGTCCAACTTTTATAAACTCTTAATTTTTGCAAGAAGATTTGGAACATTATTTAACCAAAATATTTTTAGCAAGATCAATATCATTTTCAAAACATTTTATTTCATAAATGTTTTGCATCAAACTTCTAGAAACACGCCACTTTCATACAAATCCCAATCTTTATTTCAAGAAATTTTTGAAATATTCATACATAGTTTACCCTTAACAGAATAACATTTTGCAATATTTTTGTTCCATAAAAAGTTAAATTCCAAATCCACTAGAAACCCATCATTTTATTCATATGCCACCTACTCTTATAATCTAACAACAAGACTACTAATATACAATAGAGTCTTAATACTAAGAGTAGAGTTTCTCACCTCAAATGAATCTCTAACAATGGAAGGTATAAATTTTTTAAGAAAATGGCAACCTTACACCTCCTAAGTTGGCCTTAGAGAGGTTGCTTAGCTCCACTAAGCCTGTCTCCATGAAAGCTCCATCAAAACCCTCTTCAATCTCCATAAATCATCCATTTCATCTTCTCCAAAATCCCCCAAATCCTCCTCCAAAATTCGTAGCCTATCTCAACAATGGTGGAAATGGGTATCTATGGCTCAAATATGGTGGAATACATGTAAACTAAGGTGGTATAAGGTGGAGGGATGGTGGTGGCATGGTTGTTTATGATAGATAAAGAGAGAAAATGCTAAAAATGGTGGGTGAAGACCCCTATCTCTCTCTCCTTCCAATGCTCAATAACCCAAATATACCCAAAAACTCTTACCCAAACCATAAAATCCCAATTTTGCCCAATCTGGGATCTCTAGAGCTCGACACCTCATCCATCCAATGGTCCAAAATGTGACAACACACAAGGGTAGAAAAATAATAAAAATCAGAGAAACCTCATTTGAACGAGAATGGCCTCTCATTCGAACGCGCCTTCAAACGACCTTTGCATGGGTTAAACACGTTATGAAGAAGGATCTCATTCGATCCTCATTTGATCCCCACTTTGAATGACATGGGCTTCTCATTGAAACCATCCGACTTCGTCTGAATGACCCTAAAGTCATTCGAATGTCCACTTTCTTTATTCCTCCAAATTTCCCAATTTTGAGCCACAATCTTCCAACAATTATCATTAAGACCCCAAAATTAGTAAAATACCAATATAAACCCGATCATAACGATCCAAATCCTAAGGTTTTCACATTATTATAACTTATGTGGGAAGAATAATGAGATATTGGGGGCGTGTATTACATTTTTCCCTCTAAGGTAAATATATTAAACATACAAATGAAAGATACCATGTCTCCACCCTTTTGTTCAGGAATAGACAAAGCAAGATAGCATAAAATAATTACTCCCCCAAAACCATGTCTTCCCCAAAATATGTGATCGTAAGATACCACTTTGAGAAAATTTGATACTTAGAATTTAAAACATAGGGAGAAGGCAATAAATATGCAATGGTGTAAAGTGTAATAAACACTTAACATGGAATTTCAAGAACAAATAATCCAATCTATGATCAAGCATATGAAAAATATGGACTAAATATAAACCTTAAAGACTCAAAACATGATACCATATATAATATATGCAAAAGATACCAATGATAATCCGACACACATATATATGTATAAACGAAGACAAAACTCGACACAATGCACATAAGCTTTACACACTAACATAGTATCGATGCGTCTAAACATGTGGCATGGAATGAATGGGCATAAACTATATGCAAATGAATTATGATCCAAACAATCAAATATGTTCAAGAAGTTCTATTTGGTCACAAAACTTTATCAAACTAAAGATTTAGCCTCGAGTGACAAGATAAAGTGAACTTAATGAACAAATAAGAACAATGTAAACATGCCTAGAATATTGATGATTCTACAAATCAATAGCATCCTGACAAAATAAGCATAACTGGGATTCATTGTACAAGCTCGTCGATCTTCAACTAAACACCCTTGAAAGATAAACATACAACATATTTTCTATTCCATTTTCAATTCTTTTGAAGTTATTTATTTTGAAAGATCAAACACTAAACTATGTTGGCCCTTTTTGGCCCTTTTTCTATTTTTATTGCCTTTAATCTTTTCATTAGTCTCTTGCCAACGGTGGCTTTCATGTATAGGAAATTTGCTCCTTTTGTAGCCCTTTCCCGTGTACCCTCATATTTTCAAATCTTATCAAATGAAGTTCACAATAAATGATTCTTACATGCACAAATCCCCCATAGACACAAAACATGTAGATGAAAAAATTGATGGGAGAAGATATCACAAAGCTCTAATATTCTTGTGAAGTTATTTTTCAAAAAGCTCGTGTATGTGGCCGAATCCATTAAGCTAATCAAGTTCGAAACAACTCCATGAAAACATGATTAAGAACAATCTAAGTATCTACAATCACAACCAAATGTCCCAGCCACATGGAAAATTGGGAATGAATTAGATTCAAACACACCAATATGCCATACCAAATGTGTAAATCTAAAATACACAAAACCGAAAATCTTTTTGTATTTTTCAAAAAAATTATTAAAATAAATCTTTTTATATTTTTCAATATGACTCAATATTAGAAAAATAAGAATACAGAAGATACACATGTCATAACACTAGCAAATATATATTATAAAGCATAACTAGAGCATGAAAAACAAAATCATGCAAGAAATCACCCATAAGATATATCATGCGAACAGTCATGTGCAAGCATACACGAATCAACCAACCTAACATTTAGGGTCTTCAAGATAGATTTTCTAACCCAAATAGATATATACCTTAAGTGTCGGGTTTCGAGAACCAAGGTGACTCTAGACTTAAACTTCCTAGTGTCTTTTATAAGATCGTAGCAAAAACATCTCAGGTGACCTTTCCTACCGCAATGTGTGCGCATGTAGACGCGACGAGGAATGGTACCTTTGGGTTGACGTTTTCTAATACCATGGTATGTGATTGAACCTGTAAAATAAACCAAGGTCTTAGCTTTATCAACCGAAGCATTAGAATCAGAAAATCCAGTACCATCACTACCAACACTACTCGAGTCTTTTATATCATCTTTTAACTTCAAAATTTTAGACTTAAGATAAAAATTAGACTTTTCAAGTTTTAGGGACTCCTTCTTCAAATTTTCAATAATTCCTAGAAAGTTATCTCGCTCTCCCTCGATGCAAGCAAACTTATCCATAAGTGTATTCTCACTATATCTTGAATCATTAATCAATTTATCATTATCCTCAATGGCACATAAACACGCCCTAGGAATTTTAGAGTTTTCTAATTTTTTTCTTTAAAAACCGGACACTATCACCACTCTCTTTCATGGAAAATTCTAAAATTTTAAAATCATGGTCCATGTACATAAGCTTCTCACGAAAGAAATGACTTTGAGTTTGAACAATTTGTCAAAATTCTAAAGAAATCTTAAAAGGAAAATTTTCTTTTCCAAGAATTTTAATTCTTTTATCAATCTTCAAATTCAAATGATTTAATTTTTCATCACAGTTATGAAGCTCATTAAACTCTTTTGGAATAATAAATTCATCCTCATTAAACACATCGGACAACTCATCACTATGGGAATCTATCGAGAAGAAAGACAAACCAAGAAAGAAGGATGAATAACCACCCTAAACACGACTAAACAAGGATCAACCCAATAAATTAGTGCAACACGCTCTGATACAAATTTGTAAGAGTTGGTAATAGCGGGAAAAACTCTTTGAAAAATGAGGATCACACAATAATTTCTTGTAACCTACTCTGATACCAATTTGTAAGAGCGTGAACATGCTCGACAAGGATGGTCACAATAAAAAATTATATTTTTATATTTTTCCAATTTTAATTTTAAAACTTTAAACAAATTAAACCAATTAAACTATTCTTGTGGAAAAATAATTTACTAAACTTTATCTCATTATCCTAAACATGCATCTAGGTGATAGTAGATAAAATAAAGAAAACAATCCACGAGACGCTGATGTACAGGGAAAATCACAAAGGGAAAAACCTTGGATGACCCAGTCAAACAAGTCACTATGATATGGTTTTATAAATCATAGACATTAGACTTACACAATGACTCGATCACCCACAAGACTTCATGCTACTCTATCTTTAACCGCTCCTCCACAGTGCAACGTGGGAATCCAGCCACGCAAGATGTCATAGCACACTAGTCCATGCACACCTCGGTATCAACTGATGAGGCTCAATAATCATTAAACACCGCAATCATTACATACGAAGTATACTGCATGATATAAGTTCTCTCAAGATGAAAGAAATAAACTTGGTGCCCAAACAAGATCTCAAGTCACATAAAGGATGTATCTTTAGGGTATGGAACTTTTGTAAACATGTTGGAAACTTATTTTCATTAAAATTTCTTAACAATTATGAGTTTAGAACTCCTTAAATAAAAAAACATGAATTTGGAGGTGGCAAACTCGTTCGAACGAAAACTAACGTCGTTCGAATGAGAATAGCATCTCGTTTGAACGAAAACCTCAGTTTGTTCAAATGATAATGGAATCTTGATTGAACCAACTTCTAACAAGCTTCTAATAAGGTGTGTTTATCCTTTGAAATGGACCATCTTTTACATTCATTTCATAGTCAATTCAATTGAGTTGAAAAATTCGTTCTAACAAGATATAAACTCGTTTGAACGGGGTTAAACTAAAGTTATTTTTCTTTTTAAAAAATAATTAAAACATCGTTCCAAACTTTTTTAAACAATAAACACCCTTATAAAATATTTCCAAGGACTCATAATTAATAGGCATTCATACCTACAAGATCCTCGATAAACGTGAAGACAAACTTGGCATGGCAAACACGACACGACATACCCAATCTTTGAAGCTTGTCCGCTACGTCTTCATCAAACAACGTCATAGGCTTATGGGATCAACGACACAAAGTCTATCCTATGACTCAAATGTTTTATTCGGAATAATGCCTATTATATACAAATTGACTCGATTGGAAATTTATCCTTATATGCCGCCTCATAAGTTTCCACATATTCAGCTTCCATGGTGGAATAAACAACGTAGGATTGCTTAATACTTCTTCAATTAATTGCTCTACCTCCTAGGGTAAATACATATCTGGAGATAGACTTTCTAGAATCTCTATCGGACTTAAAATCTGAGTCAGTGTACCCAATAGGTACTATAGTCTCTGTCTGGTAAACTAGCATGTAACCTTATGTTCTTTTCAGGTACTTGAGTATATGCTTTACTACAGTCTAGTGTTCTTTCCTAGGGTTAGACTGATATCTACTAACCAAGCCAATAATAAAGAAGATTTCAAGTCTAGTGCATAACACGTCATGCATAAGGCTCTCAACTGCCGAAGTACGATGGATGCCTTTCATCTTCTCTATCTTATCAGGTGTCTTAGGACATCGATCCATGGATGGATATATTCCATGTCTAAAAATCAGGAACCGTATCTTGGAATATTTAATGCTAAATCTGGTAAAAAATGGAATCGATATAAGTTTCTTGTGATAAACCCAAGATCATATTCTTACGATCTTGTATAAGCTTGATCCCAAGGTTGTGACTGGCTTCTCCCAAGTCTTTTATATCGAATTAACTGGACAACTACACTCTAACCGAAGACAGCACTCCAACGTAGTTTCTAATAAGAAGAATGTCGTCAACATATAATAATAAAAACACCACTACCTTTTTATTACATTTTTTACATACAAGACTTATCTGGACCTTAATCAAAACCAAAAGATTAGATTACCTGATCAGAATAAATGTTCCAAGTTTTAGATGGTTGCTTAAGTTCGCAAATTGTCTTCTTAAACTTACATAATTTATGGTTTTCTCCTTGAGCAATAAAATCCTATGGTTGCACAATATAGATACACTCGTCAAGATTCCTATTAAGAAATGCTGTCTTGACGTTCATTTACCAATATCATTATTAAAATGAGCCGTAATGGATAAGAGAATTTGAAAGGACCCTATCATAGCTACCAGCGAGAAGGTTTCCTCATAATCGATGCCTTCTTTAGGAGTAAATCCTTTAGCAATAAGTCATGCCTTAAAGGTCTCAAAATTCCCGTCCACCCCTCTTTTACTCTTATAGATTTTATCCCTATGGGTGGATTCACAAAATTTTAGGCCTGATTTGAATACATAGATTCCATCTCAGAATTTATTGCTTTAAGCCAACATTTTGCATCTTTATCTTGGATAGCCTCATTGTAGTTACAATGATTGGCTTCGAGTTCATCAGGGGCCTTGTCATAAGAATTTCCTAAGAACATAAATCATTCAATTTGACGTACAACCCTCTCACTATAACGAGTTAGTCCTTGTGCTGGTGAACTAATAACAACGCATTGTCTTATTTCATCTTGTACTGGTGATGTTGAAGAATCTTGGTGGTTCCTCGCAACTCTTTAAGAAAAACTTTACTTCTAGGTTTATGATCCATCGTATAATTTGTTTATAAGAATCGGGCATTGGTGCTAACAATGACCTTCTGATCATATAATAAGTAACCTTTAGTTTCCTTAGGATATCCTACAAAGAAATACACTTTTGATTTTGACTCCAACTTATCGGGATCTCTCTTCGGCACATGTGTTGTACTACTCCAGATCTGAATATGTTTCATAATGGTCTTGATCCTAATGCATAATTCCTTGGGTGTAGTAGAGACCCCTTTTGAAGGTACCAAGTTCAATAAATATGTGACCATTTTCAAATCATATCCCCCAAGGGAATCTGGGAGATCTATTTAACTCATTATGGACCTATTTATATCCAAAAGAGTTTTCTTCCTTATTTATGTTACACAGTTTTACTGAGGCATACCAAGTCTAGACAATTAGGATGTGATCCCTTAATCTTCTAGATACTACCTAAAACTCCCATAAGAGGTACTCACCACCACAATCAGATTGTAGTGTCCTGATACTTTCACCTTAATGCTTCTCCACCTCTGCCCAATAAACTTTGAATTTATCAAAGGCTTCGGACTTATGGTGTATTAGTTTAACGTACCCATACCTTAAGTAATCATCTATGAAAGTCATAAAATACTCAAAGACCCCTCTTACTCGGGTTATCATTGGTCCACATAGGTCATAATGAGCCAATTACAACAGTTCTTTGGCTCTATAACCCTTGGTCGAGAAAGTCCTCTTGGTCATTTTACCTTCTAAAAAGGATTCTCAAGCTGTAAGTGCGTCCACTTCTAGTGAGTTCAATTGCCCACTTGCTACAAGCATATGAATCCTTTTTTGATTAATATGACCTAGGCCTAAGTGCCAAAGATACGTTTGGTTCACTAAGGAGGGTTAATTTCTCTTTAAATTTGGTCCAATTGAATTGTGCAAAATTATATTTTTTTTGTGTGGTAGAGATAGGATTTACAATATAAAGATTATCAACCAATGTATCAGAACAAATAAAAAATTTATTTTTCTTAATAATCACGAGTTTATAAAAATAAACTGAATATTCATAAAAGGATAAGCAAGAAACTGAAATAAAATTTCTTATAATGGAAGGTACATAAAGATAATCTTTTAAAAGTAAACTCATATTGCTACTAAAGACTAAATGAACATCTTCCACAACAACTATCGCTACTCTCGTAGCATCTCCTACAGTCAAATAAATATCTCCATCACTAAGTCACCTGGTTTCTTGGAACACGTACAAAGAATTACATACATGATTAGTAGCTCCCGTATCTACACACCGGGTACCGGTTATATGAACCATAAAACATGATTCAACGATAAGTGAATGGAGTTTACCTCTGTTGTTCTATTTACTGCAGAAAATCGAACAATTATTCTTTCAGTGTCCTGACTGCTTACAGTGGAAGCACTTCCCTTGGCCTTTTTCACACCTTACTGAGCTTACGAGCTGCCCGAGGGACCATAACTTGTTTATGAGCCTTATTTTTTTTCTTATTCTTACCCATATGCTTAGAAGTAGAAACTTTCTCAGTAACAAAAGCAATTCCCAACTTCTTGATGAGATCCTTTGTTTCTTCTAGTTCTTTAAGTAGTTTCGAGAAAGAGTAAGAAAGTTTATTCATGTTATAATTTAGGCAGAACTTCTTGAAGGACTCAAGTAGCGACTAAATAACAATATCGACCTGGGTTTCCCTATCGATTTCTTCTCCAAGGATTTCAAGCTCATTCAAAAGAGACATTATCTTCAAAACATGTTCCCTCACCAGGGTCCCTTAATCTATGTTTATGTTCATGAGTTCTTTCATGGCAACTTGACTTACACCACGATTATAATCCCCAAACATATCTTTGAGGTTCAACATCATGTCATAGGCATGGTTCATCGATTGACGCTGATGTTGTAGAATATTTGACATAAAAGCCAAAATATAACACCACACTATCTCATCAACCTTGTTCCATTTCTGGTAATCCTTTGTTTCCTTCGCAGTTTCCCCCTCACTAGGTTGCTCAGGAAAAATCTCATCAAGCATAAACTTGCACCCTTCAACAGTCAAGACAATATCCAAATTCCTTTTCTAGTCAGGTTGAGTTAATTTATTTTCTTTGAGAATGGCAACAAGTGGATTGAAATAACTTCCCATCTTAATACCGAGAGTAAAATAATAAAATGAATTATTTTAAGGCATAAACTTTCTGAATTCAAAATTAAAATTAAGGTCCCTTCTATTAATTTTAAAATAATTTGTCGACATTCCGATTACCATTTGAATAATATTCCTCTTTGGAGTACTGTGTGTAAAAATTAATCACAGTATAAAGGAATCCATAAAGTAATTGAGGATTAACAAATAGATTGGAATCACATAACACAAGAATATATTGTTGGTTAGGAAAATTGCCACGTCCACGGAGAGGTCACTGCTATTTTATTAAGTTCCCTTGAGTATTGAAATTACATCCCCTTTGACCTTAGGGTGAGTGTGGCCATCCTCGATCCTCGCGGTGGGCGGGCAGTGTGAGGGAGGATTCTGGGTCCAGTGCATCCCTCTAGGGAGTGCTTTGGCTGACGTCATTTGGGTGAGGTAAAAATGTAGAGAGATTAGAGTCGCCAGTCTATTTTACTCAAAATAGATAAAAGAAAAGGAGCCATCCCGAAGGACAGCATCCAAAGACATACTGATGCATACGAAACCAAAATGATTCGAAAAGGGTTCGGAGGCTAAGTTACGAAATGGGAAGGGGTTAGGCACCCATTCCGCCCTTTCAATCTCTCATGGGTTTTTGTTATTTTCCTTTATTTTCCTCGTGATATGTGTGCATGTGTATACATAGTGGAGATAGGAATCATCGACTTGCACCATAGAAGAGGTAAAGCGAGTCATCCGTAGGACGGTATAAAAATATTAGAAAATAGGATTTACACGATTATCCTTACGTGGACCGTTATGATGGAACGATAACGCAAGTGGAATACACCGAGCTCCATGCTCCCCTCTCCAAAGTTTATCTGCGCCAATTTGGCTGGGCACAGGTCGTGCCACCCCGGACACTAAATTTCTTTCCGGTAGAGGATTTGATCGAGCATTTGTGCCTGCGGCTTGGCTCTTTGTGGGAGAGTCGACGTCCGTCGACCCGTCCCTCTCAGTCTGTTGGGAGAGTTTGGCATATCCCCGAGGATTATATGAAGTGGTTATGGAAGAGAGTAGTCAACAAGATATTGGTAGCGGAGACTGGACAAAGGTGGCTTGTTTTATCTGATTCCATGGAGGGAGGTGTGGTAGTTTTTCAGAAGATGGTTGAGCTTATCGGTCCATGGAATGTTTGCAACACTCTGTTCAAGCAGGGAAAACTTGGGGACCCCAGGATGCAGATGATGATGACGGAGCGGGCTACTCTGGTAGCTGTGGATAGGACTATTGGAGAGTTTATTGTGTAATGGGAGATAAATGTGGGGATTTTATTTGACTTTTTTAGGAGGATGGTGGAAGGGAGTTATCCGTTCCTTTTTTTCTATAATCTGTACCGTAATTTCTTATTAGTGAAATAAATAAGTTTTTGATCATCCAGCTGTGCCTTTTGATGAGTTTTATGTTGTTCGAATTATCTATACCGATCGCTAAGGCATACATAATCCCTTTGTTCAAGTATATGTTATAATGGACTGTCGTTCTCAGAGATAAGAAAATATAGTATTTTATGAAAAAAAGGGCAGCGCTCATATAAGGTGTATGAGCTGCCTACATACCTCTGAGGTTTTTGAAAAGTTTTAATTTGTTTGAAAATGGTTTTTGTAGAGGATCAGGCCCACGTAGTTCTGGGCAAGGGGAAATGGAGATATATATATATTTTTTAGAATAGAAGGGAGATGAGAAAAGTCGTAGCGCACCGAGATTTCGGACAAGGGGTAGAACTTCATGAGACGGTCCAGGTTGACTGGATAAGCCATCTCTTCCCCATCTAAATCAGTAAGCATAGCGTCAACGCCGGTCAAGATATTCTTGACAATGTAGGGGCGCTCCAATTGATCTTGAATTTCCCTCTGGGTCCCAGATGGTTTCTATGATTTCTTTGAGGGCTAGGACCCCTTCTCGAACACCGCGGTCCTTGAATTTCTTGTTGAATGAATGCGCTATTCGACGATGGTACCGTTGTATATGGTATAGTGATTTTAATCTCCTTTCATCTAGGAGGGTAAGCTCGTCAAGACGGCTTTAGCACCAGTCTTCTTCGCTGACCTTACTTTTAAGCATGACACACAACAAGGGTATTTCCATCTCCACGGGTAGGACTACTTCCATACCATAAACAAGAGAGTAATGGGAAGCCCCAGTAGAGGTTCGAATTAAGGTTCGGTAGCCCCAGAGGGATTACGGGATCCGATCAGCCCAATCCCGACAGCTTTTGGTCATCTTACTGATGATGGCTTTGAGGTTCTTGTTGGCAGCTTCAACTGCATCGTTAGTCTGAGGTCGGTAGGGAGAAGATTTGTGTCTCTGAATCCCATACTCGTTGACCACTTCTGTAACTTCTGCCTCGAAATGAAAAATGTTATCTGATACTAGCTCGTGCGGGACTCCATATAAATAGATAATGTTTTTCTTGACGAATTTGGCCACTTTCTTAGCGTTCAACACTGCGTATGACTCCGCTTTGATCCATTTGGTGAAGTAAGTAATGGCAACTAGGATGAACTCATTCCCATTAGAAGCCTTCGGTGTAACCTTCCCTATGATATCGATGCTCCAGGTGGAGAACGGCCAGGGTGAGGTCATGTTGTATAATTCACGTGGAGGCAAATGATAAAGGTTGGAGAATTGTTGGCATTTGAGGCATCTCCGTACATAGGCGGTGCAATCCTGGGTAATGGTGGTCCAGTAGTAACCTTGTCGGATGATCTTCTTGGAAATCATGTGATCGTTCATGTGGGGTTCGCATTCCTCGCTGTGGATCTTCTGCATTATCTTTTTAATGTCAGCCCCTATGATACAATGCAGATGAGTTCCATCGAAGTTCCTTTTGAGCAGTGCTTTGTGACAGATGATGTACTGGGCAGCCAGTCTTCGAAGGGTTGCTTGATCTTTCTTGTTGGAACCCTCGGGATACCTACCATGCTTGAGGTGACATTAGATCTCATAGTACCAACAATTGGCTAGCTCAGGATCTTCTATAGTGACGAGCTCAAAGTGGTAGCAGTGGGTTGGTTTGTCTTGCTTTTGAACTATGAAGGGCGTTATAGTTATTCCTTCAGGTATGTCGACCATGGAGGCCAAGGTAGCGAGAGCATCGGCTAGGTTATTCTTTGCTCGAGGTAGGTAATGGAAGGTGATATCTTGGAATTGGGAGGATAGTTCTTCTAAGTGGGCATGGACGGGTTGGAGTTTCTCGTCCTTAATTATCCACTTTCTAAGCACTTGATCGATGATGAGGGAGGACTCCCCATAGACATCTAGGCATTGAATACCTTTCTCAAGAGCAACCTTGAGGCCTACCGTGCATGCCTCGTACTCAGTCATGTTATTGGTGCAGGGGAAATCTATCTTGATGGCGATAGGAGTGTGGGAGTCATCCGGGGCGATCATAAGTATCCCAATGCCATATCCCTTCTTATTGGCAGTGTCGTCAAAGAGAATTTGCCATCGAAGGTTGTCTTGAGCAGTGCAAAGGATGTTTTTATCCGCTTGTTATAAGAGGTAATCAGCGAGGTAATTAGAGATGGATCTTCCTTTCGTGGCTTTCTGCATGACGTAAACGATATCGAACTCGGCTAGGAGCGACAACCATCAGGCCATTCGGATGGACAAAGTGGGTTTCTCAAGAAGGTATTTGATGGGGTCTATTCAGGATATATAAGTTTGATGGGGAAGGCGAGCATATAGTGTCGCAACTTTTGGGTGACCCAGACCAGTGCGATACACGCCTTTTCCAAAGCAATGTAGTTAACCTCGTATCCGACCAATTTGCGACTGGCATAATAGATGGCTATTTTTTTGCAGGAATCTTCAAGGTATTGGGATAGCAAAGCCCCAACTGCAGTGTCGGTTATGGTTAGGTATAGCAACAAAGGGAGACCATGCTGTGGTTTTGATTAGGTCAAAAGATTCTTATTAGGCCTCGTTCCAAACCTTAGTTGAATCCTTTCGGAGGAGTTTGAAGATAGGTTCGCAGATGGAGGTTAGTTGGATGATGAATCGACTGATGTATTGTAATTTCCCAAGGAAACTACGGACTTCATTCTTTATTCGGGGAGGTGGCATCTTAAGTATGGCTTTCATCTTGGCGGGATCTGCTTCTATCCCTTTCTCACTGACCATGAATCCCAAGAGTTTTCCCTTTGTAACGCTAAAGATGCATTTATACGGATTGAGTCTCATCTGATACTGTCACAGTCATTGGAAGAACTTTCAGAGAGCAGGAACATGACCCTCTGTAGTTTTGGATTTGATAATCATATCATCCACATAGACCTCAACTTCTTTATGAATCAGATCGTGCAGAATGGTTATGGAATCCCTCTGGTAGGTAGCCACATCATTCTTGAGACCAAATGGCATGATAGTGTAGCAAAAGGTTCCCCATGGGGTGATGAATGCAGTTTTTTTCTTGGTGGTCTGGGTGCATTTTGATTTGGTTATATCTGACAAACCCATTGATGAATGACTTGAGAGCATGACTGGTTGTGTTATCCACGATCATGTCGATGTTGGGTAACAGATAATCATCCTTTAGAGAGGCTTTGTTCAAATCTTGATAGTCTACACACATTCGAACTTTTCCTCCTAATTTTGGCACAGGCACTATGTTGGCTATCCACGTGGGAAATTCGATCACACGAATGAAGCCTACGTTCAATAGTTTGACCACCTCTTCTTTGACCTTGAGCGACCATTCGGTGCGCAGCTTTCTCAACTTCTATTTGACTGATTTGTAATCTGGGAGAGTAAGAATCTTGTGCTGAGCTATTTCAGGATCGATGTCGGGTATATCGTTATAGGACCATGAGAAGACCTCCATGAATTCCTTTAGCAATTCTTCTAGTTGTGCACGCTCATGCTCGTCGAGGGTAGCCCCTATCCTAATCTCGCACAATTGGGTAATAGAATCGAGGTTAAGAATAATAATCTCTTTTTCATTAACTTGAACGCGGTTATGTTGTTTATTATTAATCTTATTTAGATCCATTAAGAATTGTTCATTTGTAAAATCATCATCTTCAAAAGTTTTATTAGAATCTAGACAATTAATGTAGGGCACAATAAGATACTCAAAATCTTCATTTATTTCATTGATAGGAAAAATAACATTGAGAACCTCATTAAAAGAGGGCTCGATTACATTTGAACAAGGATAAACAACAGAAGAAGAAAAGGGGTAAACATTAGGATTATAGGAGATTTTAGCAGGTAGAACTGGCGCAGCATGCAAGTTGAGGAAAGGTGTATCAATAGTTTTAATCAGGTGGGATGAATCCAGTGATGTAGTGCCTGAGTGAACCACGTAGAGTGTCAGCCCCAGTGTCTGTAACTTGAAGGAATCTTCGGAGTCACTTTCCTCAGTATCTTCGGTATCTTTGATGAGTGATTGTACTAGGTGTTGGGAATTTTTGGCCCATGGGTAGCTGTCTTGAAAGAAGATCACCATTCTAGGCTTCATCTTCTTATCCGTATGGTCATACCATGGTTCTGGAAAGCTGCAAAAGGGGAAGTCTTCGTCCTCTTTGATAAATCGTCCATTCAAGGAGTCACCTGGGTTAGTCTGGATGCAATATAGTCCTCTCTTTGGTCAAGACTGGCGGATCATTCTAAGCTCTTATTATGACGGTTGATATCCTAAATGACAAGGAGGGAAATCCTTTTTCAGTTCAATAGGCTTAAGTATCCCTTGCTGTCTTTTCCCTAGCCCCAGTCTGGGCATGAAGTGCATGTTTCTAAACATCTGAATCACATTGACGTTGCTATGAGGGTCGTATTCTGGACAAACCGTTTCTTTGAAGTTATCCCCTGCTGGGAATAAAAATGCTTCAACTTGGAATCCTGATAAGATCATATCATTTGACCCGTGCTGTATCTCAAGAATTGGACTGCTGGTACTTGCACCCTCAGCATTATCATCGTCGCCCAAGATGATGATGACTCATCCGTCGATGAAGAACTTTAATTTATGATGGAGTGAGGAAGACACACCCTTGATACTATGGAGCCAAGGTCGTCCTAGCAATAGGTTGAAACAGGATGGGATGTCAATAACTTGGAATTTGACGATAGGGTTTATAGGGCCAACCCCTATTACAAGCTTTATGTATCCCATCACCTCCCGACGGTTACTATCGTAGGCATGCACATCAGCGGAGGTTGGAGCGAGGTCGCTTTATTTCAAGCCTAAACATTTGAAGGTTCTTAGGAGGCATACATTCAAGGTGGATCCATTATTGATAAGAGAGAGTGGCACAACCTTCCCCATAACTTCGACGGAGATGTTAAGTGCATGATTGTGGTTTGGCCCAATCTTGGGGATTTATTCTTCGAAAAAGGATAGCATTCGGGTATAGGTTAAGGAGTCGACTAAATTTATTGCTTCTTCTAGTGTGGTAGAAGGAGGAATTGTGGGTCTAGTGAGCAACTTGATCAAAGCATTTTTGTGTAGTTAAAAAGATATGAAAAGACCCCATAGAGTGATGTTAGCTTGAGTTTTCTTCAGTTGATCGAGGATGATCTTTCTCTCCTCGTGGGTCATTTCTGGAATATGAAGGTTTTCAACGCCCTTCCCTTTGTCATTGGCTGGTAGTGAGTTTAGGATCTGGTAATGCCTCCCTGATCTGGTTATGTGATTTACTAAAGAAGGGAAAAACATGAATCCTATTTCCTCATCAAAATCGGGTTATTCTGCCATCTTGTTTATTTCTTCGAGGAGTTTTTTAAATGATATCATCCCACACATGTCGGCTATTGGGCTAATTTTCTCTGAATCTTGCTCTTCATTCGAATCTTTAAATTATTCCCCCCATTCGGTGGCAACAATTCTGTCTTTTCTGGTAAAGTCGATGCATTCCACAACTTCAACGGCTTCTTCATACAGGTCATCCCATTATGTGGGGATCTGTAAGGGTGAAGGGACCAGGCGCCCTTGTTACTTCAGAGTATTAAGTAACTCGGTCATACTGCAAATGTTGTTGGTTTGCCTCAATAATTTTGCCATAATCTGGGCAACATCATCCAGGATGACTTCATCGGTCGGTACTACCCAACTATCTGACTCTCGGGCCCATTTCTGTGTTTCCAAGAACAACGTACAAAACCTCTAGAAATTAATAACCATCTATTAGGGCAATTTTATCCCAAACTCTAGGAGTTGGTTTAACACTTCTGACAATTCCAAGCTTCCATTTTCAGAACGGGTATGGACAATGATGCATGCTCTGGTAAGGAGTGATAGTGCCTGGTCAATGAGGCTAATAGGGTGTAGGAGGAAATATGGGCAAATTTGGAGAGGTTTAGGAAAGTATATGGGTGTGATTTGAGTTGAGGGATCAAATTCTAGGTTCTCTTCTAAGAAGATGGCATTGGCATGATTTGGGAGT
This sequence comes from Sambucus nigra, assembly GCA_949130495.1. Lineage (NCBI taxonomy): Eukaryota > Viridiplantae > Streptophyta > Magnoliopsida > Dipsacales > Adoxaceae > Sambucus > Sambucus nigra. Next base: position 9,869,645 of record OX422219.1, on the reverse strand, counting down.
GGGTTGTGAGTAGTGTTTGGCTTAGGATTGGCTGGTGGGGTGATGGTACCCGGGTCAATTAGACCTTGGATTATGTTTTAGAGGTGAAAGTATTGGTCAGTGGTATGGCCAACTATTTGGTGAAAGGCGCAATGGGCATCTGCCTTGAAGTTTCTTGGGAGTGGATTTGGCAATGGACGGGAATCCAAAGTTTTGATAAGGTTTCAGCTTAATAGAGCTTGATAAACTTTGGAGAGGGGAGCATGGAGCTCGGCGTATTCTTTTCAAACTTTGGAGAGGAGAGTAGGGTCCTCGAATGCACGTTTTGTGACCCATAATTATCTACAATTGTTATACCTTTCGGATTCCATTAATTAGATTTTGCCTTCCTCGTGTGGGTACCTTAGTCTGTTTTACGGCTCACCCGCCCGAAATTGATACATTGGCCCCATATCCCTAGGCCTCAAATATGGCCTCACTGGCCTTCCTTTAATTTTACTGGGCCCCGTCGACCTTGAAATACGGTATGCTAAAGTTATTGAGGACTACGTTTGTCCTGCCTAGACCTACTACTCTCAGGTTATTAGTTTCGGGGTCCAATTCTCTTGACCTGATTCTGACACTGGATATTTTACTTTTCCAACTGGTATGCCTTACAGGAACAATTTATTATTCCCAAAACTTATCAATTTCACTACTCACATGAACACATTCAATACTGGTAACCCTTACCTCTACATACAGGGTAATTTACCTTTCACTAGTCCTCCTGGACTTGTTGGGATGTCCTTCTCTCGGACCTGGTAGTCTTAACTCCTAGTTGTTATTTTCGTTGTTCCTTACGCTTTACAGGGCATATGGAACACATGATCGACCCGCTAGTCTTGACTGAATCCATCACCATTACGTTAAGATTTAATCATATCATTTTAAATAGGTTTCCCCTCACTGGGTATACTTTCTGGTGATGTTCTACTAACACTATTGAATTCAACCTTTCCCTTCGGCTAGGTATCACAACTCGACCGGCTCCCTTTCTTCTGGGGCGTTGAAATATTCTAATAAACATATGCTTTGATGACATTGACACTGGTCACCTTAGTCGTACCTCCCATTCACGCTAAGCCATTTCACCCACGAGTCCATTTTCAACTTATGAACCCTTTTTCTTCCGTGACTCCTACTTCGGTTACGAAGTTCACTTACCAAGTTAACTCATACTTTACGGTCGGTCTCTACTTATCCTACTGGTGGTAAGTTCAACATCTCTTCCATATTTCTGTCTGACCAGAAGATGGAAAATTTTAAATGTTCAACCCGAACCCAATCTCTCGGTTTGATTGACTATTTTTACTCCTTGCTGTTCTCAGAGCTAGAAAAATATTTCTTATGAATTTAAAATTTTGAGTGTCACTAAACTCTAATTTACATTATTGACTTTGGATTAATCCCCTCCATTGGCCCAATCACACTTAGATATTACTGTTGGTGACTTCTACCGCGATCACCGTTCCCTGAATTTTTTTTTACAACTTTCAATTATTTTCCTCCTCCTGCAGTCCCGCTGACGACCGTCGCTGGTCATCCCATATTGCTCAGAGTATGAAGTCCAATCACTCTCGCATTTTAATTGACTTCACTAAACTAAATCGCAAGAGAGCGCAAATCGTACACACAATGGAATACAACAATCCTAGAATAAGGCTCTACATCAAAGAACGCTAAGCTAAAAAGTAATAAACCGTACAGATCCTAAAGGACACTAAAACCTGATGCTCTGATACCACCTGTGACACCCCACCCAATTAAATATCGGGTGATCAGTCCTTTATAAAATTTATAACTGAATGTTCGGTTAGTTCATTCTTAGCATCAATGTCGAAAACTTAAATCCAATTAATTACCTAACATTTAATTAAGCTAGTATCAAAACATTTTTCCAATTAACTTGAACCAATTAATTTAATAAATTCTAAACATGTAAATATAAACCATACATAAGAATTAAATGCTGAATGAATCAAATACTGAATAGATAAGACTGGATAAAACCTTCCAGTTCACAGTTACAAACCAAACAATAATAAATACTCAAACCAACTGAGAAGAACTTCAAGGGAAACTGAGAATAACTCTGCTAATGAGAATGGGCGACACATGACCTAACTGAGATATCTGAACTAGGAACTGAATGAAATGAGAGAAGCGTCTAATCTCAAATAACCTGCAACTTCCACAACAGCTGCAGCTTGGCAAACCATCCAAGTATCTAGAATCGGTGTCCTTGTGGCGGGGCACCTGTACTAATACATATATATATAGCAAGAGAGAAAAGAGATGCAAGAAACGGGTCAGAGCTCGATGTGTAAAAGTATTTGTTTTAGCAAGTATTTAAAACTACATTAAATCAAGTATTATATGCATGCTAGTTCAAACTCTCACATGAGATTCTCACCTCTCGACTAGTGTGCATGCCTAACGTACATCTACTCCAACCTAGCCATCTGACACTTCTAAATAGGTGATAGGATTATCCATATAATTACCCCTCGTAGTAGTGTTCCGTATATGATCTCAACATCTATCATTTTAAATAAGTGTTAACAAACTAAAGTCAAGTATTTACTATTTACGTTACTGAAGATTTCACTATCTTAATAATTTGATATTATCTCATTTTAGATATACCAAAAGCATACATATATATCTCTCACTATAATATATGTATTAGCCAAATCTTAACAGCCTACAAACATCACATTATAACTATAACACAAGTATATATAAATAATCACCACTATACATATATATACTAACACAGCACTCCAAGGCTATACCTGTAGTGCATGGCATACTCTGCTATCATGTCCCGGTACATCTCGTACTCAAATAAGGACTATTGGTTCGAAAGTCTCCCATGAACCATATATAAAAAACACATAATGGAGGGGAACATAGTTCACATACCTATGGATCACGCACAAACCTACGCTCCCATAGTCAGCGACTTACCAACTCACAAGTAAGTCTTCACAGGCCTATATTCTGAGATACAAGTCAAAATCCCCTCAGGATGAGACTGTCTCTATACCACCTCCCGTGATAGCAAGCAGCTAGGTATGTCATACACATAATACTAGCAAGTAATAGGTATTCACACAATCCATCAAATTACACGGTATACACACAACCAAATGCCATATTCCATACGTAGTATTATTAGCACTAAATACTATCCACGTATTTTAATTTACGATATTCCCTCTCTCATAATATATTTCTAAGGATAATATGTCACCTGAAAATCCTTAATTCAAAATCATAAGATGTCCCCAAAAGTAACCACTACATTTTACTCTTATAAGTTCCATATCGTTCGAACTAATATCAAAAGTATTTATCACGTAATACTTTCGACGCATTTACAATTACGATTATCTCTCTATCATAATATCCAAGGTAATCTCACCATCCCAATTATTTAAAGTATTTATCCTCATTTACTTCTTAACAATCTTGTTCTATACTGATTTTCCCAAAATATCATTTCCTCATTCAGATTACTGTGCCACACTAATTTGGACCATTCTGAAATTTCCCAAATATGTAAACTGTCGCTCGAACCAGACCTGATCTCGTTCAAACGAGATCAGGTTGTCGCTTGAACCACATCACGTGAGATGCAATCTCGCTTGAACCATACTTCGAGTGACATTCCATTATCGTTCGAACCACTTCTCGCGAGATACCAATCTCGTTCGAACCACAACGCGCCACATCGCGCGACCTGCACTGTGTCGTCTCCTTCACCAGATTTCTGCAATTTCCTCGATTTTTAAGCCTAAAAACCTCTATAGTTTACTCCCCATCTTCCCATCATTAATCCAAATTAATAATAACAAGATTATATATCAGTCACCACATCCTAGAATCATTAATTTCGTCATAAATCATCAAGATTACATGAAACCCCCAAATTAATTCATAAGAACCCTAGTTTCCAAATTTCAAATAAAGAACCTGACCAACCCTAATTCGTTCATCAATTTTATTTACAATTTCTTGATAAACCTCAACATACATGAAGGGATTAAACTACTCAACCAATTAGCCCATAATCATAAATTAATTCTCCAATTTTCACCCGAAATAACTTTCAGAACATAGGTTTATTAACCTAGACTAACATGAACATAATTATCGCTAAAGAAAGAAAGCAATAAACACTTGCCTAGATTTTGAAGGTCCGATCCGTTGATGTTGTTGGTATGGATGCGTTCCTCACGTTCCGATCTACACAATGGTGGTGGTGGTTGTGCAAGGTGGTGAAAATGACTTCTCCTCCTTTGGAACTTGCTCTCCCTCACCCACTGTGGCTCTCTCTTGATTTTGGTTTAATCTAACCCTAATTGTCTCCAATTAGTTGATATAATATTCCTCTAATTTTCGTCCGTAATTCCACCAAAAATCCAAATTACAAAACTACCCCTACCGGGTGTTAGCTTGGCCTAAAAATGTCCCGGAGTCCAAATAAAATACCTGGGTAGAGTTTTCTGACTCTATCGATCCTTCCGAACTCAATGGCGCACTCGAAATGAATATACGAGTTACTTAAAAATAATTTACCTTTATATTGCACTTAATTAGTCCTGACACGACACACACGCGCGTTCCGACTTAAAATATCAAACTGTCGTATTTCTTTATCACAACAAGTTATATAAAATTGCCATTCCATATTACTTATTCTCGTAGCAATATTAATAGTTACTAACTTCTCATCATGCTAGTAAACATTCAAATTTAAATTCGGATTAATAATTAATTCTCACATTTAATTTAATTTAATTAATCCCACAATAATAATAAATCACGCAATTATTTAAGTCTTCGAAAATACGGGGTATTACATGAAGTTTGGTTGGGTGAATCGAAAAGGGTTCCCCCCCTTTGGCGTGACTTCCATGATATACGTCTTGCTCTTGCGGGCAATCGGTACGTGTGGACAAGCCATTTGATATACCTGAGTGTACATAAATTGCCTCACTATATACCTCGTGGGGACGGTACGTGTGAGAGCGAATTCGATATACTCGGCATACGTGAACGAGTTCCTTGTGATATACCTCTCGTCATGACTTCGGTCAAGTGGTACGATGCGGGGGAACTGTTAGATATACGTCGAAGGTACTTGGCCAATGGAAGGTGAGAGTCATATCGCTTAGGCTAACTGCGCCCTGTCGGACCAGCACCCATCACGAAGTGACCCTCCAGTTACTGGGTAAAAATTTGGTCAATAGCAACGCTCTTTGGTGATGTCGGGTGAATCATGCATGAGACTATTATTAGTATCTTATGAGAATGTCTTTTCCGATTGTACCAAACATGGAGCAAAGTACAAGTACCAATGGTACACCAAGTATGGATGGATGATGTGTGCAACATGTGGATATATGTGACCCTAGGTGCACGTGGTGTGAAGTGTACATGGAGAATTTTCTACAAGTGTGTGAATAGAAGCATAAGCATGAGGGTACACATGAGTAATAAAGAGGAGCATGCAAATAGGGAGAAAATATAAAAAAACATAACATCCATGTAAATAGAGTCTAGCCCTCAAAATAAACATAAACTCCCCAGCAGAGTCGCCATTGTGGCCATCCCCGATCCTCGCGGTGGGCGAGAAGCGTGCAGGAGGATCTTAGGTCCTGCGCGTCCCTCTCGGGAGCGCTTCGGCCGATGTCATTTGGGTGAGGTAAAAATGTAGAGAGATTAGAGTCGCCAGTCTATCTTACTCAAAACAGACAAAACAAAGGGAGCCATCCCGAAGGACTGTATCCAAAGACATACTGATGCATACGAAACCAAAATGATTCGAAAAGGGTCCGAAGGCTAAGTTACGAAATGGGAAGGGGTTAGGCACCCATTCCTCCCTTTCGTTCTCTCATGGGTTTTTGTTATTTTCCTTTATTTTCCCTGTGATATGTGTGCATGTGTATACATAGTGGAGATAGGAATCATCGACTTGCACCATGTAAGAGGTAAAACGAGTCATCCGTAGGAAGGTATAAAAATATTAGAAAATAGGATTTACGCAATTATCCTTACGTTAACCGTTATGATGGAACGATAACGCATGTGTAATAATACGCCACTAAGAACAAATATATGTATATATATAATATAAGAGAGTGGAGTTTAGAGAAAATAGAAAATGAGAGAAAAGTAAAAAATAGGACTCGAGCCTCGGGTTTTACCCCGAGAAGCCTACGTAGCCTATAGAGGCATCAAAGTTCACGTAGTTCGCATGCAAAATGAGGGGTGGGGTTTGTCCTATGAATCCAACCAGGGGATTCTCTTATTTTTTTTTGTGTGTGTAGAAAAAGTGTTTGAGTTGTGAGAAAAGTGTAAGAAAAGTATGAGAATTCCCGTTTGGAATTTATGAGCAAACTCTTTTTTTCTTGTTTTTTTTGGGTTTTTATTTATATGAAAATAAGAGATGTTAAATAATACTAAATAAAAATTATATTAGGATGTGTGAGATGAGATAATGAAAGTGCTAAGTAATAAAACAAGTTATTGCGAATTTATGAGAATTTAAGGAGAGAGTTGAGAAAATTAGGCCTTCTTGAAGATCTTGAGCTTGATTTTGAATGTTGGAGAGTAACCCTTAGACTTGGATGATAATGGAGGGTAGTGAATTCACTAAGTTTGATGAAAAGGATGATGAAAAGTGAGGGTTGGAAAGGGATTTGGATGTGGAAATCGTGTTGACTTCGAGAGAGGTTTTCTGGATTTGCTGAGAGTGATATCTATCAGATCTGGGCCCTTCTTGCAAGTGAGGTCAGGCCTCCTTTTTATAGGCCCAGGGAACTGCCGATCGGCATATCCCTGGTCCTGCCTGTCGGCACCTGCCGACAGGCAGGGTCTGGAACCCGTCGTTTAGTAGTATTTTCAGGCCTTTTCAGAAAATCGGCCGTAGAGCGCAAACCGTTGATCAGAATAGCGTACGGGGCAGACCGTTGGAAAGTAATTCATAGACCTTAGAAATTCTTGGACCGCTCCCGGGTTCGGGAGTTGACTTTGGGTCAAATATGGCTAGGAAGCATTCGTCGGTCCATTGGATAGGGAATCGTCGGACACAAACGGATCGTTCATCCGCATGGTAAGTCCGAATCACGCACGGGGTGGATCATTGGAAAGGTTAGGATATGTACTTTGACATTCCAAAGAGTTTGATCCGGTTTGGGGAGTTGACTTTGGTCAACTGGGCCCTGGAAGCATTTGGTGACCTTTCGGAGTAAAATGGATCATTCGTCCGTACCGTAAGTCAGAATCGCGCACGGGACGGACCGTTAGAAAGGGGTTTTAGTGCCCTTCAAATATTCATTTAGTCTCAATTGAGCTAAAGAGTTAACTTAGGTCAAACAGAGCTCGAGAGCGCCCGATGGCCTTCTGATTGAGTTTTAGGGAAAAACAAGTCGTTCATCCGCGTGGTAAGTCAGAATCGCGCACGAGATGGAGCTTTGGAAAGGGGTTTTAGTGCCCTTCAAAGATTCATTCAGTTTTGGTCGAGTTGAAGAGTTGAATTTTGGTCAAATGGAGTCTGGGAGTGCTCGATGGCTTTTAGGTCAGTACTTGGGGTGTGACTTGGGTTTGTAGTGATGAAGGGAGGTGCTAGGATCCTAAGGAGAGTTTAGGGGGTAACATAATGGGGTGTCTACAGTGAGGGTTACATTTATACGGTTATAAAGTGGTTGAGTTGTTTAAGGAACTCTACCAACTTATGATTGGCTCGTGTGGTGATTCCTGAATATCTCGTTCGATATTATTCGTAACCAATTAAGCCCATTTATATTTAAGCGATAAACATTCATATTTATCCACGTGACACCTGCTTGTGCTAATCTCTTGTTGTGAAGAGGTTGGGTCGAGCGTGCTCCACATGTTGATGGGATTGGTCGACCACTCTTCCATTGGGATTAATTAATAACTTAGGTCCCTAAAATTTCCCTTAAAATATCTGGGCTAATGTTTGTTGGGCCAATGGATTTCATCACTACCTTGGACCCAATGATTTTGACCCATTCTCATGGATTTTAATCGGTATGGTAGATTTATAATTATCTAGAAGTTCCAGGGGTACACTCGTTCGAGCAGAAAGTGAAGCACCAAAATCTCCTTGGGCATTAACTTTATGATTATGCATGAGCTTTCAAAGAGGATTGCATCAACACTGAACTACCACTCTTGCTTTCAATCTTATCCTATAAAAAACTCAGAGGTTTTTCCTTCTCATTTCTTCATCTTCACAAGTTTTCATCTTAATCTATTACTTTCCCAGATTTCTTCTTCTTCTTCTTCTTCTTCTTCTTCTTATTCTTCTTCTTCTTCTTCTTCTTCTTCTTCTTCTTCTTCTTCTTCTTCTTCTTTAATAGTGATAATTAAGTCTTCTAGAAATATCGACCATTTATGGAAAATCAATTGATGAGTTTAGGTACACCTACTCCATTCTTTATTGGGTGTGGATATCGACTGTGCCCCCATGCCCAAAGATGTTAGGCACATCAAAGGGGGCACTGGATTCACAACTTGGCGATGGTCTAAAGGGGGTTGACATTTGTGTTTGGAATTTTTTGACTTCTTTGGCGTGGTCCCAAATCCGTGTGCTCCCAATACATCGCGAATAGTCAATGGGTTAATCATATCAACAATCTTTATGGGACCAATCTCTGCATCTTAGAGCTCACATACTATTATGCCTAGTCTCACACAACTAATAACTTCCTCTACTCTAAGGAGAGCGTAGACACCATATTCTATGACACCCATAGATCCTCCTTAGGTCCCTAACACTTCCTCCTTCACCATAGAACCCAAGGTCTTACTCCAAGTATTGATCTAGAGGTCATCGGGCCATGTTTGACTCGGGTCAAATTTCTTATCTAAGTGGAAGCTCAATGAATCTTTGAAGGGATCTGAATCCCTTATCCAATGGTACACCCCATGCACGAATAAGCCTTATGATTCGTATGAATAATCCGTTTTAATACCGAAAATAGATTTGGAGGCCACTAGGCACTCTCAGGCCTCATTTTGACCCCAATCAACTTCCTCGACCGATAAAAAGCTCAATGAATCTTTAAAGGGCTCTGAATCCCCTTTCCAATGGTCTACCCCGTGCATAAATAGGACTTACCCGTCGTACGAACGATCTATTTTTAATAAAAATAGATCTAAAGGCCATTGGGAACTATCAGGCTCCGTTTGACTCATGCTAACTCTTTAACTCAAATAAGACTGAATGAATCTTCAAAGGGCACTGAATACCCTTTCCAACAGTCTGCCCCGTGTACGAATCAGCCTTACGGTACAGATAACTTACCCAGTTTACTCCGTAGGGTCACCGGGTTCTACTATGCCCCATTTGACCAAGGCCAACTCTCTGAACCAAATGAGACTTGATGAATCTTCGAAGGGATCTGAATACCCTTTCCAACGGTCCATCCTGTGCATAAATGATCCGTTTTCCTCTGAGTATCTCCTATCCAAAAGACCATAGGCTGCTTTCGAGCCCCATTTGACCAAAGTTAACTCCTGAACCCGGGATCATCCCAATGTATTCTTAAAGGGATCTGAATACACTTTCCAATAGTATGACCCGTGCACGATTCGAACTTACGAATTGAATTTTATGACCATTTTTTTGAGAAATCTGCATGAGGTTTTCGAATGACAAACCCATTTCCTTGTCTATCGACAATGTGTTTGGGGATGCCTGACAATAGGCATGTCAAAGACAATGCTGATCAGCACCCCTTGACCCTATATAAGGATAACATGAGCTCACTTTGAAAGGAACCCAAAAACATCCCTCTCAATGATCTCAACAATTTCCTTTCAAAGTCAGTGTGGTCTCTCTATTGAAATATTTCCTCCAAATTCCATTCCCATCCCTTTCACACCCAATTTGGAAAAAATCATTTCCCTCTCCTCCTACGTACTGCATCCACTTGCAAGGGTAGCCTTTTATCAATCATCAAGTCTCTAAAGAAGGTCCAAGCATTCTTCTCTCTCGTTTTAGTTTCCTTATTTTTGCATTAGTTATCTAATCCTTGTTTTAGCATTACATCACCGTTAGTCCAAACATATTAATAATATCACTTTTTAGTAGTATTTCACATAACATATTTTCTATAAAAAATGCAAAAAATAAGAAAAATAGGGTTTCCTCATAAATTCCAAACGGGATGTTTCACCACATTTTCTCAAATAAAAATATCCTTTCACTACACACACACATCTATATAAAATCCACGGTTGGATTTATGGGATAAACCACACCCTCGTATTACATGCAAACTATGTGGACTTTGATGCCTTTTTAGGCTACGTAGGCATCTCGGTTTAAAGCCCGAGACTCGAGTCCTCCTTGCATATTTTTATTCATATATTATTTCTATATATTATACTTATGATTATTATTTGCGCTTTATCTAACACATAACATCGTTTCACCATAGCGATCGATATCCCGATGAGCGTACATATGAAGTTTTTTAATTATTATTTTGGGAACACTTCTACGGACGACCTCACTCCGCCTTTCTTCATGGCGTGAGTTGAGAAATTCCATTCTCCATTTATATATAAACACGCACACACTTTATGGAGTTTTTAAGGACAATAATAACACCTTCCCATATGTAACTTAGCTCCTGAACCTTTGAACTATTTGGTTTTGTAAGCATCAGTATGTCTTTGATGCCGTTCTCTCGAGGCGACAACATTTTTTTTGCTTGTTTTGTGCAAAATTGACTGGCAACTCTATCTCTTTATATCACCCCACATCGACGATGATTGAAGCGCCCCTAAAAAGGGTGAGATACCTTATTCTTCTCTCCCTCCAACCGCGCGCGTAAGCGCCGAAACCCCGAGGATGAGGAGGAACAGGGATGGCCACAGTGTCGATTCTATTGAGGACTACTGAGCATAAGAGAGTTAGACTCTGTTTGCATGTGTGTTATCATTTTCTGCATGTGTGCGTATGCCCCTACTTGTATATTCCCTTTCTCCTCTATTTATTTCTTGTATACATTTATCTCATGCTTATATAACCTATCACTCACTTTTCACTTTCACTCACTTGTAAATATCTTCCATATACACCTCACACTACTTACACTTATACGTAGGATCAGTTATATCCACACGTTTCACACACCACTTAGAATATTCATGCTTAGGTTTCACTAGCACACAACTCCACTTATCACACTTGTATATATCCATATTAACTTACACTTATCACACACCACTTAGAATATCCATTCTTAGGTTCACTACCACACTCTCACTTATATATATTCACACATCACTTACTCATACGTATCCATGCTTAGTGTAATCTTCATGCTCCACGCTAGAGTTACTTTTCAGGATACTTGTACATTCCTCCTTATTAGTATAGTGATTATTTTACTTATCATGACAAACAAAATACTCTCTTCATAATATACTAATCAAGAATCATGCATTTTGCACACTAGATCACACAGAGCATGGTAATTGACCAAAGTTTTGTCCCGTACTGGGGGATCACTTTGTGATGGGCGCTGGTTCAGCAGGTCATTGTTAGACTAAGAAATTATCCTAGTACTTTCGACGTATATCAAACGGTTCTCACCGCATCATACTTCTTGACCGAACTCACGACGGGAGGTATATAGCAGGGAACTCATTCACGTACGTCGTGTATATCGAATTCGTTCTCTCATGTACTGTCCCATAAGGTATATAGTGAGGCAATTCACGTACACTCAGGCATATCAAATGGCTTATCCACACATACCGATTGTCCTCAAAAGCAAGGTGTATATCGTGGAAGTCATGCCAAAGAGGGGGACCTTTCCACTAATCCAACAACTGAATAAAACCCATATAGGCATCAGACCTAGGGCATTCATATTTAGTTTGCCGGTTACTACACGAAACACTGCCGAAATGCCACCCAAATGTTTGCACGATTTTGTCTTTTTTCAAAACATGACCCTGTCCATGAACTTGGAAACAAGTCAAATCCTATCTAACCTATTTTTCAAACCCAATTTTCCTAGGCTCGGATCCTGTCTGACATTTTTTTGCATTTAGGTAAACCTAGTATAAGTTAAAACATAAACATAATAATAATAATGCTCAGACTCTTCTCCCGTTTTTCCCTCCTTTTTTAAAAAAAATAAAATTTTTGTTCCTCCTTTTCATAAAAAATGTCAAAAACATTTCTCCTCCTTTTTACCAAAAGTGTCAAAAACTTTTTCTTTCGCCTTTTAATCAAAATACCAAAAGCATTTTTCCTTTTCTTTGCCGAAAATGTCAAAAACATTTTCCCTCTTCTTTAACAAAAACAATTCTTCTTTCTCTATTTCAAAAATAATTTTGAATCTTTTTCCTTCTCAAGTCGACCGCGTACCTGATTCCTGGGATGGCTCCCTATTGGCTTTGGTATTTCATCAAATCGCCCCAAAGCTCTATTAGTTCCCTTGCAACTTCGTTCGAGTCCGAAATTTGCCTTCACCAGTCCTCCATGGAAAACATCGATCAAGCACCAAATGTGCAGCCTGATCTGATTACCGTCTTAGTCCAAATCAATGCCAAGATTGATAACCTTCAAACTGAGGTTCATGAGATGCAGCGAAACCGAATCTCGGTTCTCAAAGAACTTGAGGTTCTCTTTACTCGTGCCATGGGTCCACCCGCTCTCGAGCCTATCTGGGTCTCAGAAGAATATTAGCACACTCCACATGCCGTACCTGCCATTGGGCCACCGCCAACTCAGCTCCCTATGAAAAACCTTTCCCAGCCAGGGGCTAACCTGCTAGTACCCATTGACCTTGAGGAGGAAGAATTGAACAAGGTCAAGGAAGAAATCAAGCTGTTGTTGAAGAAGTTTTACCAAGTTAAGATATTCGGGAACTACATAGACTACACTCACATGTCTCCCTACCCTAAAGCAAGATTGTTGGAGAAATTCAAGATGTCAGCCAACGAGAAGTTCGGGGGCATTGAGCCCATAATTGTTCACCTTCGTAGCTATCACCGAGCCATGACTCTCCATGGTGCTTCTGAAGAAATAATGACCCAAATGTTTCAACACAATTTAAAGTAAAACTCTTTTTATTGGGTCCTATCCTATGAAGAATCTAGAATCCACAATTGGGAAGATGTCGTCTGGGAATTCATGTCACTGGACATGTATAATTTACACGTCATGATCTAGAGATTCTCAAGTAGAACCCTGGAGAAACTATCGGCAAATTCATATCAAGGTTGAGAGAGAAAGCTACCACCATGACTAACCAACCTTCTAAAGAAGAACAAGTCAACATAGTGATGGATAATTTCCTGCCCCATATCAGAGAAACTATGGTTAGATAATATTACCCACAATTCTGATATCTTCTAGAAGTAGGTGTGGAGATTGAATAAAGTGTTACCAAGATTGAAGCCGAGCCAAAGAAAATGTCCAGACAATTCACTCCCAAAAATTATGAGAAGTCGACCAATGCCTAGTCTCAACCATTAACAATATTTCTCGACCTGCTACTTCTTGGGCGTAAGAAACCCGCCCTAATCCTGCCAGAAAAGAATATACCGATATCCACGATCCCCTGTCTAAAGTCTACCAAGCCTTTCTAAGATAAAATATTATCAAACCTCTGGACCCTCATCCATTACCAAACCCACTTCCCAAAAACTTCAAAATTGATGCCCACTGTGACTTTCACCAGTCTGTTGGCCATACCGCTGATCAGTACTTCCATCTCTGGAATGTAGTCCAGGGTCTAATTGACCGGGGTATCATCGCCCCACCAGCCAATCCTAAACCCAACATAACTCACAACCCACTTCCAACCCATAGAAATGACATCTGCCTAGAAAATGAACCGGAATTCAACCCATCTACCCAACTTGTGCCTAGTGAAGCACCCATCATACTCGTATTTTCACCCAAACCACTTAAAGTTACCCCATATTTTCTCCTACACCCTACCTGCTTCGCCGATCGAGCTTTAGCATTCCTTTCGAGGGCTTGTATTGTCATTCGTACTCGGTCTGAAGGAAGAAATATGGAGTTATCGTCTATTTTGAACCAGTTTATGAATTTTGGGCTAAAATGACCATCGACTGTCAGAAGTTCAGCATCATGTTCATGAAAGCCTGGAAGTGGGCGCGAAAGTCAGATAATTGGGTGGTACCCATCGATGAAATCAGTTTGGATGATGTAGACATGTTTTGATAAACTGACAAAATCTATAGCATTTTTGATCTACGCATTGCTTTAAACCTTCAGAGGCGGTTGGTCGCTTTGCTCTCATACCTCCCCATTTAGGGGGAGGATTTATATAAAGAAGTCGTTGAGGTCGTGGAATGCATTGACTTCTCTTGGTAGGAAGACATCATTACCACCAGATGGGGGACAAATTTGACAACTCTGATGATGAACTGAGTTAGGAAAAGGTCAGTCTAGTAATCAACATGTGCGGGATGATCTCTTTCGAGGGCCTGTTAGGGGAAATCAGTAAAGTAGTCATATAACCAGAAATCGATGAAGAAATTGGGTTCTTATTCTTCCCCACCTCCATAAACCATATGGCCAGATCAGAGAGACACTACTAAGATCCGAATCCTCAGCCATCAAGAGAAGACAAGGGAAAGGGATTTGTCGAGGAACTCTCCATGCCATAAATGACCATTGAGGAAGGCAAGATCCTCGAACAACTCAAGAAGACTCAAGTCAATAACACCTTGTGGGGACTCTTCATGTCTTCCCAATTTCACCAAAACTCTTTGATAAAGTTACTGACTGGGCCCACAGTACCTCCTTCCATCACTCCAGAAGAAGTCGTGAACCTGGTTGGATCCTTGACCACCACTAGACTCCTGTCCTTCTTCGAAGAAGAAATTACGAGCGAACCATGTCATAACAAGGCCCTCAACATCTCCATTGAAGTGATTGGGAAGACAGTCCCGCTCTTACTCATCGATAATTTATACACCCTGAATGTTTTCCCATTAATAACCTTCAATTGCTTAAAGTAAGTGACCTAACACCTACGTTCTCCGCAGTGCATGTCTATGACAACACTCGTCGAGAGGTGATGGGATCCATAACACTCATAACAGGGGCTGGTCTTATGAATCCCGTTACTAAATTTCTAGTTATTAATATACCCGCATGCTTCAATCCCTTACTTGGTCAATCGTGGCTTTATAGCATTTGAGGGGTATCCTCCTCCCTTCATCAAAATTTGACATTCTTCACTAAGGGATAGCTCATTACCATTTTAGGAGATGACAACAATACTAGAAATTTTGACACTAGCAATTCGGTACTAGAAATATTATATATGATGAATGACATGCTTCTCTTCGACTTCAGGGTCGATTCGCTTCCCTTTCTGGCATGGGATAATTTCAAAGACTGAGTCTTTCCAGAACACAACCCTCACGAAAATTTCAATGTGATACATATATTAAAAAATATGCACTTTATGCCCCGACTGGGGATAGGGAGTCGTCAATAAGGGATACTGGAGCCCATTGTTCAGAAAAAGGCCTTTCCCTCATGTGGCCGAGGCTATCAACCTTCACCAGAATAACTCTGTATGATCCTCTAGTCACATTTGAAGAGAAGTTTAGAAGATGCCAAGACTATTTTTGAGGGATTCTCAAAATGGAAAATTCGTCAAAGAGGGTGAAGACTTCCCCTTTTATGGCTTTCCTGAACCATCGTATGATCATGTGGATAAGAAGATGAAACCAGGAATGGAAATCTTCTTTCAAGATAACTACTACTGGGCCAAATATTGCCAGCATCAAGTGCAACCTCTCACTTAGAAAGCCGTATCCATAACCGAGGTCTCTGAGGAATATGACTCCGAAGACTCGTTCAATCTGCAAACACTAGGGCTGACACTTTGCATAATCCATTCAGGCACTACTTCGTGGGACCCTTCCACTCTGATCATGCGCCTCTCCTCAACTGTAATGCTATAGCAGTCTCACTTGCTGAGATGCAACCCAACCTTGCTATTTATCCTATATCTTTACCTCTTGTTATCCCTCCTTTTTTTCATAAGAATGTAATCGAGACCTCTTTTGATGAGGCTCTCAATGCTATTTTTCTCGAAAGTGAAATCAATGAGGATTTTTAGTATCTTATTGTGGATTACATTAATTGTCTTGATTCTAATCAAATTCTTAATGATGATGATTTTAAAAATGAACAATTCTTAACCGATCTTAATAAGGTTAATAACAAATAACATAATCGCGTTCAAACTAATGAGGATGAAACTGTTGTTATTAATCTCGATTATAGTAGCTTACAACACGAGATTAGGATATGGTTCACCCTTAATGAACATGAGCGCGCACAATTCGAATAGTTGCTGAAGGAATTTGTGGATGTCTTTGCATGGTCATATGACAACATCCCTAGCATCGATCTCGAAGTAGATCAACACGGGATTCTAACTCTCCAGAATGTAAATCGGTCAAAAAGAAACTGCAAAAGCTCTTCACCGAATGGTAATTTAAAGCCAAGGAAGATGAAATCAAGAAGTTGAACGTAGGCTTCATCCGAGTGATCGAATATCCTACATGGCTAGTCAATATTGTACCCGTATAAAAACCAGGAGGAAAAGTTTGCAAGTGCGTCGACTACCAAGATTTGAACAAAGCATCTACAAAGGATGATTACCATCACCCAACATCGACATGATTGTGGACAACACTATTAGTCACGTCCTCAAGTCATTCATCGATGGGTTTTCCAAATACAATCAGACCAAGATGCACCCTGACTATCAAGAAAAAAACTGCCTTCATCACCCCCTGGGGAACCTTTTGTACACATTTATGCCATTCGGGATCAAGAATACAGAGG
Source organism: Sambucus nigra (assembly GCA_949130495.1). Lineage (NCBI taxonomy): Eukaryota > Viridiplantae > Streptophyta > Magnoliopsida > Dipsacales > Adoxaceae > Sambucus > Sambucus nigra. The sequence continues at coordinate 9,852,718 of OX422219.1, read as the reverse complement.
CTACCTACCAAAGGGCCTCCACAACCATCTTGCATGATCTGATACATAAGGAGGTCAAAGTCTACGTAGACAACATGATTATCAAGTCTAAGACTTGAGAAGGTCACGTTCCTGCCCTCTGGAAGTTCTTCAAACGACTGTGGAAATATCAAATGGAGTTAAACCCATATAAATTCATTTTCGGCATCACAAAAGGAAATATTTTAGGATTAGTGGTTAGCGAGAAGGGAATCAAGCAGACCCTGCCAAACTGAAAGCCATACTCGAAATTCCACCACTACGAACGGAGAAAGAAGTACGAGGATTCTTATTAAAATTATAGTACATCAGTCAGTTCATCAGCCAGTTGACTTCTATTTATGAACCCATATTCAAACTCATCTGAAAGGATTCTGACAAAATTTGGAATGAGGCATGTCAGGAAGCCTTCGATAAAATCAGACTATACCTTACCCTACCTTCGTTACTTATGCCACTGCAGCGTGGTCTCCCGCTACTCCTATACTTGACCGTAACAGATTCCGTAATAGGGGCTTTGCTAGGCCAATACATTGAGGAAACTCGCAAAGAAAGAGCCATTTACTATCCCAGTTGAAATTGGCTGGGCATGAGGTCAAATACACTGCCTTAGAGAAAGAATGTGTCGCTTTAGTTTGGGTCACTCAAAAGTTATGACACTACATGCTCGCTTTTCCCATCAAACATTTGTCCCGAATGGACCCCATCAAATACTTTCTTAAGAAACCCTCCCTGTATAGTCGAATGACCCGATTGTTAATGATTCCATCTGAGTTTGATATCGAGTATGCTACGTAGAAAGCCATGAAAGGGATAACCATCTTCGATTACCTTACTGACTAGCGCATGAAAGAGGTTGATGTTTGGGTCTCTGAATTTTCTGACAAAGATATTCTCTGCACCTTTCAGGAGGAACTCCGATGGCAAATGTTCTTTGATGGAGCTACCAACAAAAAGGGATGTAGCATTAGGATACTCTTGATCGCCATTGATGACTCTCACATTCCCATTGTCATCAAGCTATATTTTCTCTGAACCAATAATATGACCGAATACGAGGCGTGCACTATAGGCCTCAAAATTGCCCTTAAGAAAGATATCAAATCTTAGATATCTACGGGGACTTCGCCCTCATCATCGACCAAATCCTTAAAAGATGGGAAGTCAAAGACGAAAAGCTCTTACCCTTCCACACCCAACTAGAAGAGCTGGCCTCCCGGTTTTAAGATATCACCTTCCACTACTTTCCCTGCTTAAAGAACATTTTAGTAGATGCCCTTGCTACTGTAACCTCCATGGTTGACATGCCCGAGGGAATAATAATGACTCCTTTCATAGTCCAAAAACAAGCTTTGCTAACTCACGCTACTACATTGAGCTCATCTCAAATGAAGATTCTGATATATCCGAGTGCTGGTACTATACTATTTGGCACCTCCTCAAGCATGGTAGGTATCCCCAAGATGCCAAAAAGAAATATCGTGAGTCCGTCTGCAAACTGGATACCCTGTACATTATTCGCGATAAAGCGCTGTTCAAACTTTTATGGAACACATTTACACTGCATCACAAGGGATGACGTTAAAGAAATGATGCAGAAGATCCATAGTGGGAAGTGCATACCCCACATGAATGGTTATATGCTTGATAAGAAGATTATTCGTCAAGGGCATTATGGGAACACCATGGTTCAGGATTGCACCCCCATGTCTGAAGATTCCTCAAATACTTGTAGTTTTCTAATCTCAAGCACTTGCCTCCTTGAAAAATGTATAATATGACTTCTCCCTGATCGTTCTCCACTTGAGGCATTAACATTATAGGGAATGTCACACCTAAAGCTTCCAATAGGCATGAGTTCATCTTGGCCTACATTGATTACTTCACCAAATGGGTCGAAGCTGAGTCATATGCAGTACTGAACGCCAAAAATTTAGCCAAGTGTATCTGAAAAAACATCGTCTTCTAATATGAAGTCCCTCACGAGATAGTATCAAATAATAGGTTACACTTTGAGGCCGAGGTCACGGAATTAGTTGATGAGTATGGGATTCAGAGACATAAATCTTCTCCCTATCGCCCCCAAACTAATAGTGCAATTGAAGCCGCTAATAGAAACCTCAAAGTCATCATCAACAAAATGACTAAAAGTTATCGAGATTGGGATGATCAGATCCCTTATGTCCTCTGAGGCTACCGCACATCAAACAGGGAATCTATTGGAGCTACCCTTTACTCTTTAGTATACAGCATGGAAGAAGTCCTACCCTTTAAGCTGGAAATACCTTCCTTACACATTATGCTGGAAAGAAAAATTAGCGAGGAAGATTGGTATCAGAGACGCTTTGACGAATTGTTACTCTTGGATGAAAAGAGACTGAAGGCTCTATACCATGTACAAGGGTACCATCGTAGGATAACACAATCATTCAATATAAGAGTCAAGGATCGTAGTGTCCAAGAAGGAGACTCGGCCCTCAAAGAAATCATGGAACCCATCTAGGACCCCAGAGGGAAATTCAAGACAAACTATAGTGTCCCCTACATCGTGAAAAAGATCTTGTCAGGTGGTGCCGCTATACTCACTGACCCTTATGGAGAAGATATGACGCGTCCAGTTACCCTGGACCGTCTCAAGAAGTTCTACCCTTAGTCCAAAATCTCGGTGTGCTACGACTTCTCTTATCCCTTTTCTATTCTAAAAAAAATCTTCATTTACCTCTACTTAGAACTACACGGGGCATGATCCTCTAAAAACTTTTTTCTTTCAAAATGAAACTCAGAAAATTTTCTAAACCCCCAAAGGTACGTGTAATACCCCGTAATTTTATTGATTTTTATTTAAGGGATTAATTGAATTAAATGAAAATTAATTGGAAATTAATTCGGATATAAATACTAGCGAGATGTGAATTAGTATTTGATTATGATGTTAAAATTGAATATTTCATGAGTATTGAAAATATTAAAGTTGTCGCGAGACTGAAATACGACAATTTGGAAACTTAAGTCGGGACGCGCGTGTCAGTCGTGTTAGGAATGAATTTAATTAGATTAAAAAGTAATTTACATTTTATCAACCGAATGGTCATTTTGAATGCGCCAACGTGTCCGGAAGGGTCGAAATAGTCAGAAAACACTAGCCGGGGGTTTAGTTTTGGTTCGGGACATTTTTAGGCCAAACCAGCAACCTAGAAGGGTATTTTGGTAATTTTAAAAATAAGGGAATTAAAACCCACGAATTTTTGAAGTAAATTAAAGATTATTAAAAGAGCCACTAAGGCCATTATCAGCCAAAAGTGAGAGAGTGGTCTACGGAGGTTTTAAGAGAAGTTAGAAGAGAGGCTAGAGGGTCTAAACCAAACCATTTCCCCATCACCAGAAATTGGAAAGGATTTGTGACCGGAAAGAGGAGAGAACCACCCCTGAATCATCGACAACAATATGAAGAACGAATCTAAGGCAAGTGATTTGATATTTTTAAGTGCATTGAATATTACTTCCATGTGTAGTGTAAAAAACTGTTTATGTATTGGAAATTTTGATGAAGAACACCCAATGGAATTATTGTGAAACTTGTGGTTTTGGGTAGGAATTTGCATGTAGAATGATTATGGACGAATTCAATATACAAAACATAACTTTTGATGCTCTGAAAACGAATTAATAAGGAGTCTTTTTACGAAATTAAATTCTGGGTTCAAGTTCATAGGGTTTGGGACAAGAATTGGGGATTTATGACTTTGGCATGTTAATTTGTAATATTTGACCCCAAAAATATGTAAAAGAATGATCTAGAGTGACTAAAAATAGTTTACAAACATTGCTGATGTAAAAAATTAGATTATCTCTAATTATTTAATCACAGATAAAAATAAATAAGACAAGAGATTTTTAAAGTGGTTCAGCCTTGAAAGAATGGCCTACGTCCACTGTTTGTGTTATTGCTGACTATTTGTCGAATTCTCGATAATGGGTTTACCAAGAAATTCCGAATCCCCTGCTAATGAGGAGGTTATAATGTATTTATAGCCTTGAGAACGCACATGTGAAAAAATAATACATAGCTGACCAGTAGGCGTGTACATCTATATGACAATAACTGCGCATTTAATGCGTAGTCATCCCTTTAATTATCCTGATATGAATGCTCTGAACGAGGTGCAACTCGGACCACCTGAGCTGCTCGGACCACCTAAGTAGCTCGGTATACATGAGTTGCTCGGCAAAATAAAGTTCCTCGGAGAACACTTGTTGGTCGGAGTGCCTGAGTTGGTCGGGGAAATTGAGTTCCTCGGAGTCAAGGTGCTGTTCAAAAATGTTTATAAATGCCATGTAGATTGACACGTGTTTCCACATAATTGATCCACGTCAGCAGACTTAATTTGGTATCAACAGAAGCCCCCAATGTTTCGTAGTTTGATGTTGAAGAAAAGCATGGAACATTCTGCTGCTTAGATTTTCGGTTTGTATGGTTTCTAGGACAACATTCGTTGTATACAGCTCCTTTTTAAATGCACAGTATCAGACTTCATAAATATTTTGAATTTCCATAAGCACTTCATTTTTCGTGCCGTTTTCTTCTTTTTAGCTGCCGGATACGCAATCGTCCATCTTGGTAATCATTGTTCTTCTCTATTCCCGAGGTAAAGTATTTAAAAGCTTCAGAAAACTCGATCGTCTTTTACTTTTTCAAAATTGCATATGCATCTTAGAACTTCTTCACTTCTTCTTTGTCTTGTCCGTTTGTTTCTTCCATTGTTCGTTGTCACCTGATCCATATTTTTCCTGTAAGATCTTATTCCTTCTCTTTTATTTCTTTTGTTCATCATGGTTTACCTTGTTGAGTCACTTGATAAATTTCGTTCTGATTTTTCTATTCCTTCCTGGGTCATATTGGAAGAGCTTTCTGAACCTTCTGATTATTTTTGTTTGGTTGAGGGACATTGGTTCCCCAGTCTCTTTGTAGCTGAATGTGGCTTTTCTTTTCCTCCAAATCCCTTATGTTTGGAGTTCTGTCAATTTTTTGTTGTTGTTCCTGCAAAAATAGCACCAAACACTTGGATAATAGTTAATGGAGTTCATAGACTAAACCAAATTCATGGAACTCATTTAGGAATTCCAGAAATTATGTTTTGTTATAGATGGGTTGTTAGTGATAACACATTTTATTTAAAAACTAGGTTTTTAAATAGGGCTTTAGTCGTCAATCTCCCAGATGCCAACAGGGATTAATTCGAGCATGGAGTTGTTATGAAAAATTGGCAACATGCTCCATTAAATGGAAATGATGTGTATCAGGCTCCCAGATGCCCTCCCTATGGCAATGGGATATGTTGTTTTTATTTTATTTTATTTTTGAAATTGTGTTTTCTTTGTGTTTGATAAAATGCGTCATTGACATTTTAATTTTTTTTTATTTGCAGTTGATAGTAAAAGAAAATCCCCCAAAGAGACTGATGTCAATTTGAAGCACTTGAAACTTATATGGAGTTTGCACCAAACCGTTGCTAACGAACATATCAGATCAGCCTCGTACTTGCTTCAGTATAGGAGCTACACTTCGTCTTTTACTGCTCGTCCAGTGGTGGGTGACATCGACCCATTACCAGCTTCTGAAGGTTCCTCTCCTGAGTCAAATCTTCCCCTCAATATCAGAATGAAGAGACAAAAAGTTCCCTTATACTTCGACAAATCAGACTCTGCCAATGTGGAGGTAAATAGAAATAAGCAGGATATCCCAGAGGAGGGGACAAGAAAAGTTGATGCACCCCCTCCTACTGCTGCTAAGAAAGTTGGTGAGAAGCCCCCTGTGGCTCCGAGCAAGGTTGTAGCTGTTTCTCCTCCAAGCGAGGTCATCGTTATATCACCGACCAAGATAACTTCCTTGGTTGAGAATGTTCCTATTCCTACGAGGAGGATAAAGAAAAGTTCCTCGGATAAACTGGCTGAACCTATTTCTCAGCCTTTAACTGCTGGAAGTTGTGTTCCCACTTTTGTTGCTCCGAGCTCTACCATGGTCTCTATGAAATCTTGGATTATCGCAAAAATCCAAGGTCTTGAAGACACTCTTTCTCGGGATAGGGTTACCACCTTGGCAGCTCAACATATTGCCTCAGTAAGTATCTACTAATCTAAATTCTCATTTTTCGATGTTCTATTCTTGTACTGACTCAAAGTTATTTTTCTTATCAGTTTTCAATACTATTTTGAAAAAGGATGAAGCTCTTAAAGCTTCGAGCTCCTTGGGAGGTGTGGAGGAGGCTTTTGTAGGTCTGACTCAATCCTTAAAGGATTCTCCTCAGAAATATGAAGAAGATAAGGTTGCTTGGGAGAAGCAACTGAAGTCCGTCGAGCAAGAGAGAGAAAAAGATGTGGAGGCCTCTCAGGAGTTGGAGAGGAAAATGAAAGAGTTTAAGAAGAAAAATGAAGAGCTTGAAGAAAAGATCAAGAATGCTGGAGAGCTTGAAACCAAGCTCATAACTGCTGAAGAGGAACTTGGTAGACTTCACGAAGCTGATCGTCAGAAGGTAGAGGTAAAAGGAAAGTTGAAGGCAGCCGAGGAACTTCTTACTTAGACGATTTCCTCGAAGAAAGCAAAGAGAAAACTTGCTGTTAAAAAGTCCTTTAGTGCTGGCTGGGATAAAGGCCTAGCTGCCATGTCCTCTCAGCTGGATTTTGCTAGCCTCAAATTCTTCAGGGACGGATGGATTGCTGCTCTGCAGGAGTTAAAAGTCTCAGAGAGTTCTAAGCTTTTTGAGTGCCATGTTCATGGTCCTCCTCCCTCTGCTGGAGAAGAAGAAGAGGACGAAGATGCCTCTGAAGAGTCTTCAATGATAATTGGGGATCAGGTCCCTACTGTTGAACTTCGCTATGAGCAACCCCAACCAACTATTACTCCTTCCGAGCAGCTACTCGTGTCCACCGAGCACCCAGCCTCTTCCTCAAAGTCTCCCGAGGAAGTTATAGGGAATAAAGAGAAGGTGTAAAGTAGTTTTGGGTGTTTGTTTTGTCATTTTATTGGATGTAACCTCAAATTTTATACTTCCCTTCATGATGAAATAAAATTTCCAGCTTTTGGTTGTTTATCTCGACTTCTTCCTCTTCTTGCTCTGTTTGCATTCTTATTAATTATTTCTATCCCTTTTCTTTAATAGTTTATGGCTAGAATGGATCTCTTGTCAGCCCACGATACTGAACTGATGAAAAGATGCAATGACTACTTCAAGGCTGGTCATGCAGATCTGAATGAGGCTCAAATTGTTAACATCCTCGGTCCAAATTCTTCTGAACAAGCAGTTGAAGCATATCAATATTTGAAATGCCTGTTTCACCGAGCTATTGCCAATAATATGTCTTATTACGAGATGTTTGAAGATCTCCAGGGTACCATCGAGGAACTTCAGCAACAATACAAGGAATCTTCTGCCCTTTTGCATCAGGGGTTTGAGAAAAAGTATCAGCAACTAAATGCTGACAAAGGGTATGATAAGTTAGTCGCTGCTTATGATTTTAAGGAGAGGACTTTGAAGACCGAGGTTGAAGAGCATAGGCAGATCGTGAAACTGATGGAGCAGGAAAATAATAACTTGCGAGGAGAGATATCCCAACTGAAATCTGCAGCATCTACATTAGGAGCCTTGGTCCCTGTCAATGACGAAGGTTTCTCGTTCTTGGAGGTCGAAAATGCCAATTTGAGAGATGAATTGGAAACTTTAAAGAGCATTGGACCCTCTACATCTGCTCTGGGACGAGCAAGAGCTTCTCGGGGATGAGCAAGGACTGCTCGTATTTCAATTGAAGAGCAAATAACTCAATCAGCCTTGGAGATTCAGGCCTTCCAGTTGATGGCGAAGAATCAAGCATTAGCAGAGATGCCTAAGAAGATTCTGAACCTCGACGAGCAACTTTCTGCACAAAGTTCTTCCTTGGAGAATAAAATGAATCTGGTGAAGAATCTTCATGAGCAGCTAGAAAGGTTGACCTATCATTTCCATAAATAGCCCAGAGAATTTTGGATGGCTGGTTACAATGAAGCCCTCTACCACCTTGATGACCGGATCCAGCAGTCAAACAACGAGGGGTACAAGCAAGGATGGCTGAATGCCCTGGGTGTGCTATAATTATAACATGGTCATTATTTGTGGGACTATTATGATCCAGGGTTGCTTGATTTGCCAGTGCCTCCATTTAAGCTTGACATGAGCTGGATTCCTGCTCGGGAAATTCCTCAGTGCCTGATCTCTAAATATCTTGGTGACTATAATCTTCATTCAAATTTTGAGATATCTCCGCCAGAGCACCTGCTTGCTCGTCCTTCTGTGATGAATATTCGAATGTTGAAAGATATAAACTTTATAAACTCTCCCTACACCTTAGAAGATCCTCCTGCTGGAGTGGAACCTGTTTCAAAGGCAGAGGGAAAGAAACCCATAGAATAGGAATTTATGTAATAATTTCTACTTTCCACAGTATATGTAATCCTTCTGGTTTTGAATGAAAAATTTTGGTAATACATTTTTCACGTCATTTGTAATTTTACTTAGTATGAATGAAAATTTGTCTTTTGTCATTTCATTTTCTTCTAAATAATTTATAGAATGTTTTTGCTTGTTGGTTGGAAAATATATATATGCTTGTGACATACTGATCTCATCGCAGTGATTTATCAATCTTTAATTCTAAATAATAGAACAACTTACACTTCATGGTATTGTTTAATTTAAACAACCGGAGTTGATTGAAATTGGCTTACCGACCAACTAGAGGTTTGAGATTTTTGTTTTCGACCAACTGGAGTTGGTGAACTTTTATTCCCCGACCAACCATAGTTAGGGGATTTTATTTATCGACCAACCATAATTGGTAGACCGACCAACCGTAGTTGGTGAGATTTTATTTATCGACCAACCGTAGTTGGTGGGGTTTTATTTATCGACCAACCGTAGTTGGTAGACCGACCAACCGTAGTTGGTGGGGTTTTATTTATTGGTAGACCAACCAACCGTAGTTGGTGGGATTTTATTTATTGGTAGACCGACCAACCGTAGTTGGTGGCATTTTATTTATCGACCAACCGTAGTTGGTAGACCGACCAACCGTAGTTGGTGGGGTTTTATTTATCGACCAACCGTAGTTGGTAGACCGACCAACCGCAGTTGGTGGGATTTTATTTATCGACCAACCGTAGTTGTTAGACCGACCAACCGTAGTTGGTGGGGTTTTATTTATCGACCAATCGTAGTTGGTAGACCGACCAACCGTAGTTGGTGGGATTTTATTTATCGACCAACCGTAGTTGGTAGACCGACCAACCGTAGTTGGTGGGGTTTTATTTATCTACCAACCGTAGTTGGTAGACCGACCAACCGTAGTTGGTGGGGTTTTATTTATCGAACAACCATAGTTGGTAGACCGACCAACCGTAGTTGGTGGGGTTTTATTTATCGACCAACCGTAGTTGGTAGACCGACCAACCGTAGTTGGTGGGGTTTTATTTACCGATCAACCGTAGTTGGTGGACTGACCAACCATAGTTGGTGGGGTTTATGTTCTGAACTTGATGCATAGTGTGCAACACTAATACTCCGAAAAATTTCAACAAAAGGAGAGAATTGGGTAAAACATCCAAAGCTTTATTCATATTGAAGAAAACTTCATTACATAGGAAGTGAACTACTGATAATATTTACGCAGATGCTCTGCGTTACATGCATTCTTAACCTCCTCTCCTTCTAAGGTTTCAATCCTATATGTCCCAGGTCGAACAACTTCTGTTACTCTGTAGGGTCCATGCCAGTTAGCTTCCAGTTTGTTGTGTCTCTGAATTACTTTCTTTAGTACATAGTCCCCTTCTTTCAAGTCACATTTCTTTACTCTCTTGTCGTAGAACAAAGCTATTAGTTGCAGGTATGCAGCATTCCTGATTGCTGCTTCTTCTCTAACTTCCTTGAGCATATCTAAGTCCAACCTTCTCATCAAGTCAATGATAGGAGAATTAAAATTTAGCACTCTGTGTGTGGGGAGACCCAGCTCGGCAGGTATAACAGCTTCACTTCCAAATGCCAGCATGTATGGAGATTCTCCCGTTGCTGCTCGTGGTGTAGTACGATAAGCCCACAGCACAGAATGCAGCTCGTTGATCCAATTTGCCTTTGCATCATCCAGTTTTTTCTTCAAACCATTCAGCAGTGTTCTATTTGTCACCTCAGTTTGTCCATTGCTCTGGGGATGACCTGGTGCAGAGTGGGTCTTTAATATATTTGACTGATGACAATATGAAGCGAACTCCTCGTTGTCGAATTGAGTCCCACGGTCGGTGATGAATGCATGAGGAAGACCATATCTACAGATGATATTTTTCGAAATAAATTGGTACACCTTTTCATACGTTATATCAACAAGAGGCTCAGCTTCCACCCATTTAGTAAAGTAATCCACTGCGACCACGAGATATTTAAACATTCCTCTGGTTGTTGGCAGTGGCCCGACCAAGTCAATTCCCCACATGGATAATGGCCAAGGGGAAGTAATGGGTGTCAACAATGCTTGGGGAATTATTCAGATAGAGGAGAAGCTTTGACATTTGTCACATTGTTTGGCATAGGCTATACAATAAGCCCTCATCGTAGGCCAGTAATAACCCTGCGTCATTATTCTTTGCAAAAGCGTCCGACCTGCTACATGGGCTCCACAGGACCCTTCATGGACCTTTTCAATCAAATCTTTCACCTCGGAGGGATGCACACATCTTTGTAAACCTGCTATAATTCCTCGTTTATACAAAATTCCGTTAGTCAATACATAACGAGCAACTTTAAGCTTCAGTTTCTTGGCTGCAATTTTATCAGTTGGTAAAGCCCCGTCCTCAATATAGGCCCTGATGGGATCCATCCAAGATGGTCCTAAATCAAGGGAAATAAAGTTCATCATATCTTCGTCAATGCTCCGACTAGACAAGATTTCTATTAGGATTGTTCTTTGTATCTCGGTGCGCGTGGCTGAGGCTAATCGAGCTAAGGCATCTGCTCTTGCATTCTCCGATCTTGGTATTCTAACCAACTGTACTGCGTTAAAGCTTGATACCATCTCCATTTCTTTCGCATGATACTTGATCATTAATTCTCCTTTGGATGCATATACTCCCAGCACTTGATTTATGATCAACTGTGAGTCACTAAATACGATGACCCGCTCTGCTTTCATAGTTTTTGCCAAACTAAGACCAACAATCATAGCTTCATATTCAGCTTCATTATTAGAAGCTTTAAATTGAAAGCGCAGAGCATATTCCTCATCTATCTCATCTGGGCTGTTCAAAACAATTCCTGCTCCACTACCTGTAGTACATGAAGAACCATCTACATACAAATTCCACACAGGTAATTCATTATCAAATTCTTGATCAGATAGAACTCCTCGGTGGAATATTTGATGCTTCCTTCCGTCTTCTTCTAACACTTCCTGTTGCTCATCGACCATCTTCTCTAGCTCTTCTATCGACTTAAGTTGGTCGGGACTTAGATTTAATGATCCCGTAACATCCACAGGCTGGTCGGTATTCAATTTCTGCTCTTCAGAGGTATCTGGATAGGTGAACTTTGCGATAAAATCTGCCATAGCCTGGCCTTAAAGCGAGGATCTTGGTTCATAAATTATGTCATACTCACCAAGTTCAACTGCCCAGTACATTAATCTTCCTGATTTCTCCGGTTTGTGTAGGGCTTGCCTTAACGGCATATCAGTGTACACCACTTTAGTGTGAGCTTGAAAGTATGGCCTCATCCTTCTACTGGCTTCAATCAGTGCTAGTGCCAATTTTTCCAATCTTGGATATCTAATCTCTGCTCCTCGAAAGGCCTTGCTAGTGTAATAAATTAGTTTTTGCACTCCATCCTCCATTCTTATAAATGCCGAGCTAACTGCATTCTCTGAAACTGCCAGATACAAGTACAATCTTTCTCCCATCACTGGCCTGGGCAACAGTGAGGGTGCTCCCAAGTATTTTTTTAACTCTTGAAAGGGCTTCTCGCATTCATCGTTCCATTCAAACATTTTTCGTGGTGTTTTGAAGAATGGGAGGCATCTATCAGTTGCTCGTGATACAAATCTATTAAGTTCTGCAACTCAACCTGTGAGACTTTGCACTTCCTTCTTCGTCGTTGGAGATCGTATCCCCAATAGAGCCTTGATCTTTTCTGGATTTGCTTCAATACCTCATTGGTTAATAATATACCCGAGAAACATGCCTTCTCGTACTCCGAATATGCACTTGGTAGGGTTCAACTTCATTTGATATTTATCTAATTGATCAAAGGTTTGACCTAGATCAACTAGATGGTCAGCAGCTTTCTTTCTCTTCGTCAGCATATCATCAACATAAACGTCCATATTGTGACGGATTTTCTCTGCAAACACCTTGTTCATCAGCCGTTGATAAGTTTCACCTGCATTTTTCAAACTAAAAGGCATAATATTATAACAGTAAGTTCCCCTAGGGGTAATAAAAGAGGTACTCTCCTTGTCTTCAGGTTTCATTTTAATCTGGTTGTAACCAGAATAAGCATCCATGAAGCTCAACAACTCGTGTCCCGAGGTAGCGTCCACTAATTGATCAATTCGGCGCAAAGGAAAATGATCCTTTGGGTATGTCTTATTGAGGTCGGTGAAGTCTACACACATCCTCCACTTGTTATTCTTCTTCTTCACCATCACCACATTAGCTAACTAGTCTAGATATTTGACATCTTCTATAAAGCAAGCTTTTTGGATCTTCTCGACCTCCTCTTGTATAGCTTGGTTCTTCTCGGGGCTGAACACTCTTCTTCGCTGCTTCACAGGTTTGATTTCCTTGTTCACATTAAGCTCGTGACATGAGAAATTTGGGTCTATTCCTGGCATATCTTCGTGGTTCCATGCGAAAGTTTATTTTCTGCTTTTTAGGAAAGCTATCAATTCCTATTTTAGTGAGGCATCCAACGACGAACCTATTTGAGTTGTTCGTTCCGGATGCTCGTCGTCCAGAATGACATTTTCAGTAGCTTCCACCACCTGACCTTTTACGAGATGCGACTCGTCTCTAGGATCTAACGTTTCAATTTCTGCACCTTCATCCACTTGATAGGTGGTAGTCTTTTTCCTAGCTTCTTCCAGTTCTTCCTGCTCGGCAGATGAATAATATCATTCCCGAGCTACTTTTTGGTCACCCTCACCACTCCTACTCCAAAGTTGGTTGGGAATTTTAAACTTTGATGTACTGTAGATGGTACTGCTTCAAACTTCTTCAGTCCTACCCTTCCCATGATGATATTGTAAGCTGATTGAACATTCTTATCCATCATAAAAAAGCGTACTCTTTCTGTTCGACAAGCAGGCCATGTACCGATGAACATATCCAACTTGATCATCCCAAGTGGAAACATTTTCTCTCCAGCAAAATCGAGGAGGGGCCGATGATATGGCTCCAACTGGGATAGCTTTAGGTTCAAACTATCGAAACATGGATAGAACATAATATCTGCCGAATTGCCATTATCCACCAATACTCGCAAAATCACTACTTCCTTCATCCTCATTTTGATCACCAATGGGTCATCATGAGGATATAGCACACCTGCGAGGTCATTTTTAGAGAAACCGATGACCAGTTTATCTTTGTTCACCTTCCTCGCGCGATCATCTTCAGCTAGATTTATCCGTTGAATATACGAACAAGCTTGAGCCTCATTGAGGTAAGCCTTCCTCTCTGCAGTAAGGTCTCCACCTCCTGCATCTCCACCAGTAATAACATTTCAGTCAAATGATCCAAAACGGATAGAAAATACCTCACGTTCTGGCTGTTTTGGTCTCTTGGGGAGGTCGGGCTCATCTTGATCATCTTCTCGATCTTCTTCATGATTTTTTTTCTTATCTTATTTTGCTCGATGAGGAGATCTAGACCTCTGCCTTGCTCGATCATTGCTCCTTCCACCATTTCAGCGATCTACATACTTGCTCAATTTTCCCCGCCTGATGAGCTCTTCAATTTCATTCTGGAGAGCTATGCAGTTTTTAGTCATATGACCATGATCCTTATGGAACTCGCAATATTTAGACTTATCCCTCTTGTCAGGATCTGCCTTTATTTTTTCAGGCCAGTTTAGCTCCTCGCTGTTCTTGATCTCCTCCAGAACATGGTTTATGTCTACTTTCAAAGGAGTATAGTTTCTAAATTTCTTCATTTGTTCTAACGCTTGCTTTGCTTTTGACTGCCTGTTACCACCATTATTCTTCTGTTCTTTCTTCTCAGCTTTGTCACACTCAACCTTGATTTCTTTGGTGTCCATATTCTTCTTTGCAGCCATAGCTTCCTCGGCGTTCATAATTTTGGCTGATTTTGCCATTAACTCTACCATGGTTGTAGGCGGATCTTTGCCTAGAGTGTAGTACAATTTATTTGGCAACAGTCCACTCATCAGAGCGGTGATTGCTGTCTTCTCTTCGTAATCAATAACTTCAAGTTTCTCGTTATTGAAACGAGTAATATAATCCCTGGTGCTCTCCCCTGTTTTTTGTCTAACACTTAACAAATGTGCTACTTGTTTAACTAGTTTTGCTCCAAAACAGAAGTTTCCAATAAAGAGCTCGGCCAGTTGAAAGAAAGTTGCAATCTTCCCCCGAGGAAGATTGTTGTACCATATTTGAGCACATCCAGTGAGAGTTCCTGAGAACGCGCTGCATCTCATCTCGTCTGGAATAGCATAGATATCAGGAGCTGCTTGGTATTGTTTTATATGTAGAATAGGATTAGTTTTTCCATCATATTTTGGTGTTACTACTGAGGCTTTGAATTTTGATGGTGTGGGGAAATCTACAATTTCTTGTAAGAATGGTGTTCCTCGGATAAAAGTCCTTTGTAAAGGATTCCTGGCCTTAGCCATTTCCCCTAACATGTCTTCCAATCTTTGAATAGATCCCTTCCATGCATCATTTCCTTCCTCGGGCCTATTGGTCCGAGCAACTGATCGTGTTGAATTTGCCTCTTGGGACTTTTCACGATGGGCAGCTGGTCGTGATTGGGCAGAACCTTCTTTTAACTCATATGATCGTTGAGAGTTCCTCGACACCATCCTTGGAGGACTTCTATTCCTCCTAGGACCCAAACAATCAAAGGGAGAGACTCTGCTCAATCTTTCAAGAGCACTGGTCCTTTCTGGAGAGAGAGTGATATTTTATTGCGTATCTGTAGCTCGTACCGAGGAAGTCCTTCCAGGATGATAAGAAGGATCGTTGGATCTCTCAGTACGATATGAATCAATGCGTCTAGAATGAGATTCTTCCGGGAGTAATGTTCGCCTAGTCGGTGAGGAGGGCAAACGGGTATTTCTCTGAATGCTTCGTTGTCCTGAATGGGTTGGCGTTCCACCCTGGATAGTTTGCATGAGTTGACGCATAGTTTCTTACATGGCGGTTTAGCCCTGGGCCAAATTAGCCATTATTCCATCCAGATCTTGAACATTTGGAGGAACAGATGGATTTGGGGGGTTTCCAGCGTTTCGATTACTGGATTCTGGATTATCATCCATTGATGATGAGTTATTTTGATGAAAAATGAAAATTATAGTCGTTTCCCACAGGCGGCGCCAATCTGTTGATGTAAAAAATTAGATTATCTCTAATTATTTAATCACAGATAAAAATAAATAAGACAAGAGATTTTTAAAGTGGTTCAGCCTTGAAAGAATGGCCTACGTCCACTGTTTGTGTTATTGCTGACTGTTTGCAGAATTCTCGATAATGGGTTTACCAAGAAATTCCGAGTCCCCTGCTAATGAGGAGGTTACAATGTATTTATAGCCTTGAGGCCGCACATGTGAAAGAATAATACATAGCTGTCCAGTAGGCGTGTACATCTATATGACAATAACTGCGCATTTAATGCGTAGTCATCCCTTTAATTATCCTGATATGAATGCTCTGAACACTTGTTCCTTGGAGAACACTTGTTGATCGGAGTGCCTGAGTTGGTCGGGGAAATTGAGTTCCTCGGAGTCAAGGTGCTGTTCAAAAATGTTTATAAATGCCATGTAGATTGACACGTGTTTCCACATAATTGATCCACGTCAGCAGACTTAATTTGGTATCAACAAACATTAAAATGTAATTTGGATAGTTTTAGGGTGGATTTAGAGAAGAGAAGAATGAAGAAAAAACGAATTTGGAGATTTCTGGGCGAAGTCTGCCATCTCGTTAGAAGACCTGCCCAGGTCGTTCAAACGACCTCGTTCGAACGAGAGTTCTAACGAGATGACAGTACCCCTTCTAACGAGTTGGTAGTTCGTTCGAAGCCATTCGTTCGAACGACCTCGTTCGAACGAGATTTCTAACGAGTTGACATAATGACTTTTTAGGCCTGATTTTATTTAAAACTTCCAGAAGACTTATATAATTGAGTGTAATCCTTCCCTTATTGATTTGTGGATATAGTTGTGAGATTGGAAGTACGTCGAGGATTAAAACTTAGAGTTTTGTAGTAAACCTGATGCTGTTTATGGGTTAGGATATAAATATCTAAAACTTCGACGTGAGGAGAGTTGATAACTTTAATACATATAAATCGGGGACTTGTAAACGTGTAACATTAAATGACAGTATAAGAATAAGAAATATACCTCTATTAATATTATGGGATACCGAAGATGTGTGAATGCTTGGTATATGTAGTTATTTGTGTATAAGATACCTACCATACTTGCTATCACGGGAGGTCGGCGTTCGATCAGGGCCATCTAATCTTTGTCTGCCTACGGGGGGATTTAGATTGGTACCTCGAGGACATAGGTCAGAGAAGGACTTATTGATAAAGTTAATAAGTCTGCTGATCATGGGAGCGTAGGTATGTGCGTGACCCATGTGATGTGAACTATGTTCGCCTCCATTTTGTGTGATTGTTGTTTATTGAAAAACGATTCCTGAGAGATTCGAAATACGTGGTCCTTATGTACGTAATGTACCGGGATTGGATAGCAAAGTATGTGTGCACCGCAGCTTAGACTCGGGGTGCCAGTATAGTATATTTATGATGAGAATAATATACTGCTAATTGAAATGAATTTTCATGAATAAATGTAAGTGTGAAAAATAGTAACATTTTAGTAGAGTTAAAAATGGAAATCGCTCGTGATAAGCATTACTAATATTGGGAACTAAGAAGAAAAGTAAAACTCTCTGTTTAAATTAAGGTGCCAGATAATAAATCATGAATCGTATAGTAATGTTAGATTGTGTATTGGACTAGTTAGATATGAGAATATCTAGAAAGGGTACGAGTACGATAGGAGTGCACAATTAGTTGAGAGGTGAGGAACTCATGTGAGTGCACGCACTATCATGTACTTTATATTCACTGTTTAATTATATTAAACCACTTGTTGTATTTTAAACTGTTTTCACAATCGGGCTCTGACCCATTTGCTTTCAAATCTATTTTTGTAAAAACCTTTTTAGGTGCCCAGCCACAAGGACACCAAGCATAGGAGTTCTATTCCCGCGACGTGCTGTAGTTGCTGTGGAAGTTACAGGACTTCGATAGTAGACGCCTCCACTTTATATCTTGACTCTACTTCAGATTGATTCATCTGTAGGGCATGTCGCCCCATTCCTTTCAGAGATATCTTATTTACTCAGTTTTTATTTTATATTTTGGGTTGTAATTAAATTAATGATTCAGGCTTGTATTTGTTCATTTCAATTTTTGGATTGTTGTGAGGTGTATTCCTCCAGATTTAGTTTATTACATCGTTATTTATTTGCGACTGTGATGTGGTTGTGGTATCAGTAATTCATAGTTTAAATGGATGTCATGTTAATCGGATTTAATTAAAATTAACAACTCACTTTTTAAATATTAGGTGGCTAGTAATTATTAAAATGTTATCGACAGTGATGCTATGAACTGAACCAACTTGGCATTCTGTATTAATTTGAATAAAGGAGTAGCTACTCGGTATTTAATTAGTCGAGGTGTCACAGTACGTAGGCAACTTATATGCTTTAGATGGGCACTGTCCCCTTATTTTTCATAAAATGCTATTCTTTTCTTATCCTCGAGAACAACATTTCTTTTTATCATTTACATGAACAAAAGGATTATGTATGCCTTAGCGTTTGGTATAGATAATTCAAATGTGATAATCATAGAGAAGCACAAAAATATAATAAAAATCTTTTTTTATTCCAAATTGGAGAATTTAGTACAATTACATGAAATATCAACATAGGGAGCCAAGACAACTACCCTTCGCTAACAAAATTATCCCTAAAACAAGACTAAAGAAACCTTACCAAAATTATTCTCCAAAACCAAAAACATAAAAACACATCCCAGTCACAAAAGCTTCATTAGAAATGAGCCCAGCTTCACAAAGACCATATCCCTAACCGCCAGATGACCCAACCCCATCATCATCTACTCCTCGAGGCCTCCAAACTTCCCTACCTGATTTTTATTTCGAAGGAGCTCCATAGAATGATAGGACCTGAATATCCTGGAGAAAACTATTTCTCCATCTCAATTGTATCAAAAAAGACAAATGACCATTGGTCGATCTCCTCTGCCAATATCTTTGCCACGACCCTCTTCGACAACCATTTCAGATAGTCTCCAGACACATGCCAGACCCTGCCTACTGATTGATATCAATGGGTGGACGGCCGAATATTCTCAAACATAGAACCTAACCTCATGCACATGGATTCAGTTAAGTCTTCTATAGGAAATACGTCTAGTGCCCAAGGAGGCACTATTCGCTCCCATTCGATTTGTTGCAGAAGCCGCCAGGGGAAATAAAATGAGATCTACCAAAGACCAACGAATCGAACATATTGGTATTCTCCTAGTTCCAGAATGGGTTGCATCACTCCCACCAGGGAACCTACCAATGAAGACATCGAGCTCCGTTCTCCACTAACCAATTTACCCAGTTCTCTATAGATGGGCCAAAACTGATAAAATATCGAGTAAAAAAGTTCAGCACGACTTCCAAGGGATATTCAGGGGAACCACCTATTGGAATCTCTCATCCAGTCACATGAATAGCATAATCGGGCTCCCTATCCGGAAAACAGAGCGACCTTCTCGCCAAGCATCTAGATCATTCAGGATCTTCGCCAGTATCACCGCCGTAGGATTGCAATGATATGGCATCCACACTGTAATAACAACCAATTAAGGGTCCACCATTAGGTCCCCTATCACCTATAATATCCTCAAAGTTAGACCCAGGGAAACAACTCCGGCATGGAACGCATCATTGAAATCCCTTAGACACACAGAATTCATGAAAACTGGAAGAAAGATCATTTCCCCAGTAACCAACGATCGAGCCGTCGAAGGACAAATGTGGAGAAATTCTACTAACAGCTCCCGATGAGACTAAGAGAGTTCGTTTATAGCCGTCTCTACGCTTGGATTAATCCCCAACATGGCTAAAAATTCCTCGTAGGTCAGACATACCTCTTACAAACCAAAGCAAAAAATGTGATCCTCAGGGTACCAGAATTGTGTTCCAATCAATAGCCCGATTGCGCCACAAGGAGACTCAACGCAAATTGAAGGCTTCGAAGTATAAATTCCCTTTTATACACAAATACCTTGTCTAAAGATAAGAAACCTAAAGAGAACGAATAAAACCTACCTACCAAGTACTTAGGGTTGTAAGAAAGTGAAATCAAAGCCTTAGGGTGATTTGAATGGACCCATATGCCGATAGGCAGGATAAGGGGTATGTCGATCGACAACCACCTTATTTTAAAAAAATCGATCTTTTCTTTTTTGTCAAAATAAAAAACTAAAATAATAAATCCTTATTTTCAAGACCCTCGGGTTGTTTCCTCTAAACTTTTCCATTTTTATCCATCATTGTTTGTCATAAATCTTTTTCTCAAATTATTTAATCTCTTTTCTAAATAGAGATCCTATCATTTTTACAGTCTCAGTAGTAAATTAAAAAGTTCATGTAGAATGAGTCATTAAAATAAGAATGAAAAATAATAAAAATATATATTGCCATTTGCACAATTACATTCTTTTCAGGTAGAAAAAATATAAGAAAACACAAAACAATGGGACTCAATCCGAACCCAATCCCTCAATCTCCCTCTCTCTCTCTCTCTCTCTCTCTCTAAACCCTCAGTCCTTGCGACGAATGTGCTTCCCCCCGATGGAGAGATGTAGAACCTCCACTCCACTCCCCGATCCCGATCCCTCATCCAATGTAGCAAGAAGAATCAAACAAGAGGGAATACGAACAACGTCCTTGATATTAATAGTCGCAGAGGCCACCCAGTCCCTGATGTCCTTCAGCTAAGTAGTTGGCATTGAACATTCTGTAAGTAAAACCATATAACCAAAAGCCAAATCAGTCAGTAAAAAGCAAAAGCAAGAATTAAAAGGAGACAAGATAAAAAAAAATGATATATACCTCAGGCCGAAGGGCGTTCTCCATTAGCCCCATCAATCCCTGAACCACCGCATTATTACAGTGCAGCAGGCTCAGTGATCCCCATACAATCAACCAAAAATTATGTGTGGGCGGAGTGACCTGGATAAGCGGAGCCTCCTTTATCGCTGTCATCACCGACGACGTGCCACATGTGATGTGGGAAGATCCCACCAGCCTACTCGTACCCCTACCAGAAGCTGTAGGAGGCGGAGGCATGTTGACCACAGGATAAATACATGACGATATCAGCCACCTCGTCACCAAATTGAGGTAGTCATAAGTCACCACTGTATCCTTGTACGGAGAATAAGCCTCGCCAAGCATTTTCGCCATCCTGGCCTCATTCGACATCTCCCGCAGCGGCCTCATGTACATCGGAGGCACCCCCGGTGGAACCGCTACCTCGTACTCCACTATCTACCTCACAAACCTCTCTCCCAATTTCCAGGAGTATCCAAACTCATGCACCATCAACCATCACATCTGCGCATGCATGCCTATCACCCCCGTGTACTGAGGGACCTTCCCCAAGGGATAGAAGGTCACCTACAAGCCCCAATAAAAAGATCAGTATTTGTGCAAAGAAAGAAAATACCTGAAATATGATTCAAAAGAAAAAAAGGAAAAACATGATCACTCGTCAAAGTTTTTAGGGCCTATCGCACTGTTGCTAGAGACAAAGATTGGTTCGATCGCCTATTGGACTTTTGCCACCGATACATCTGGCATAAGTCCCCCAAGTCCTCGTCTTATAGGGTTATTAATTTGGCATTGAGCACAATAACCTCATAGAACCACGCCTGCAGAAAGAGCACGAGTCAAATATCAGAATAAACTAAAAGGAAATGTAAGAAAATACAAGAAAAGAAAATGCGAGAATTACCTCCAATAAGTACATAGCCCCCGCAAAGGTCTACCGGCAGCACCAACTAAATGCATCAAGATAAGAATCAAGAGTCGCCAAGTTTAGGCTCCCCCAATCACAGAGCGAAACATCTGAAAAGATCCTCAAAAATGGCAAGAACCAGAGATGGATGATGTCGCCACCAAGAAACCACCCAATATAAGCAAGATAAATGACTGGGCCATCTGCCTAACCTGTCGCCCATCCGTCTCATCAATCCTCCGACTCAAAATAACCTCACTTAGAGATGAAATGCAGATAGAATATCCAGAAACAATCCTACCCACATCCCCAAAAGATGCATAAATTACCTCCGGCATTAACCTCTCCGTACGGTTCACCTCAATCTGCACACCCTCGTAGTTTATCCCCAGTAACAGATTTACGTCGATGGGAGTCATGGACATCTCCCCAAAACCCAAGTGAATGGTGTGGGTAATGTCCCACCATCTCTCTCCCAACGCGTATAAAATCGCAGTGGAACGCAGAGCATCATCCAAAGCCTGTGCCAAGCGGCCAAAGCCAGTAGAAGTAACTACCCAGTGCATCGCTACCGGAAGACTCTCCCATACATCCTTCGACCCCGTCGTCCCCCGGGAATGCAGGCTCGAAGGAGCAATGTTAGTCTGTACAAACTAAAAAGAAAAGAAAAAAACCTTTTGTTAGCATAAAATAATAAAGAAAAGAAGAAAAAGAAAAAAAGAATGCCAAAGGACACTATACTTAGATAGCCACTAGGGTTCCTCACCCTATAAGAGAGGTGGTGTGAGGTATCACGTAGCAAAAAACAATCCTCGGCAACTGGCTCACACAAGTCAAAGGCATTTTCATTTCCCAAAGCAAGGGGCACCCTAGCTCGCCACTCTAGGACCGCCCAATCATCAACGCTCAACAACTCCTGGTTGTATATCTCGCTCGAAGAACCTGGCATTTGAAGTCTTAAAGAAAGAATGACTTAGAAACAGACTCTAGAGAGAAGTGGTAGAAGAATCAAATGCAAAAATATGTGAAAATTAGGAGGGTTCTCCCCCTTTTATAAGAGCCCAAAAGGCATGCCGATCGAAAACCCCCAGTTCATACCAATCGGAACCTGCCTTTTCCTTTGACCAAGAAAGCCAAATAGACCATGCCACTTGCCAAAAGACAACCCTTACCACACGCTGATCAGCATACCCCCTGAAATTTTGTACAAAAAATGCCAGAAAAACCCAAAAATTCTTCAAAAAATGCTATACAAGTGTTAGAACATTTCTTCACCAAAAAAACCATTTTAAGCTCCTATAATACCCATTTGGATTAATATCAAAGTCTTACTACCAGGATAAACCCTTAAAACGGTGCATCCCAAAAAGGTCCATTACAATTCCCCAGCGAAACCCAAAATCAAATGCTTCATGAACAGGATTACATAAAATCGTCCCAATTCCCCAGCGAAATTTCAAGATTAAACTTCCTCATAAGAGGACATGATCCCCAATTGGTGTCTTTCCCCAGTAGAATCTCAAAACGACACAAAGCCACATGTACAAAATACTCCACATAGAGCAAACCTCCTCATGTCACAACTTTAGGTCCTCAGAATTGACCTCAGCCCTCATAATCGATCGTCACAACTTTAGGTCCTCATAACTGACCTCGGCCCGTAGAATCGTTCATCAAAACTTTAGGTCCTCAGAATTTTCCTCGACCCGCATAATAGGTCATCACAACTTTAGATCCTCAGAATTGACATCGACCCATATAATTGGTCCACCCAACTTTAGGTCCTCAGAATTTGTCTCGACCTGTAGAATCGATCATAATAACTTTAGGTCCTCAGAATTGACCTCGATCGACCCTCAGAATCGATCGCCACAACGTTTTGTCCTCAGAATTGACCTCGACCTTTAGAATCGAACATCACAACTTTAGGTCCTCAAAATCAACCTCGACCCTCAGAATCTATCGTCACAATGTTAGGCTCTCAAAATTCACCTTGACCCGCGAAATCGATGTTTCCAACATTAGGTCCTTAGAATTGACCTTGACCCCAAGAAATAGTCTTTACAACTTTAGATCCTCAAAATTAACCTCGACCCACATAATCGGGTGTCCTAACTTTGGGTCCTCAGAACAAACCTCGGCCCTCAAAACTGGTCTCCACAACTTTAGGCCTTTAGAATTGACATCAACCCTTAGTATTAGTCATTTCCAGCATTACTTTAGGTCCTCGAAATCGACGTCGTCTCTCTGAATTGGTCATTCTCATACATTTGGTCTACATAATCGACTTATTTCCCAAACATCCACGTGGTGTTTATTCGATGGCTTTTACTTATTCCAAGCTCACCCATTGAGGGGCTTTGTAGACACCACTTTCTAGGACCACCCCTTTAAACTCTTATTAGGTCCCTAGTACTTCTTCCTTCACCATAGAACCCTAGGTCTTACTTCAAGTATCGATCTAGAGGTCATCGGATGGCCTCAGGCCCTATTTGACTCTGGTCAAGTTTCTCGTTTGAGCAGAAGCTCAATGAATCTTTAAAGGGCTCTGAATCCCCTTTCCAATGATTTGCCCTGTGCCTGTATCAACCTTACGGTTCGAACGAATGACCCGTTTTACTACCAAAAATTGATCGAGATCCACTAGGATCTCTCGGGCCTAATTTTTACCACAATAAAATTCCTCGCCCATGAAAAATTTCAATGAATCTTCGAAAGGATTTGAATCCCCTATCCAATGGTCCACCTCGTTTGTGAATTGGACTTACCGTTCAGACGAATGATCCGTTTTCTCTAAAAAATTGATCCGAAGGCCACGAGCACTCCCGAACTCTGTTTGACTCTTATCAACTCTTCAGATCAAAGAAGACTAAATGAATCTTCAAAGGGTATGGAATACCCTTTCCAATGGTCTGTCCCGTGTGCGAATCAACCTTATTGTACAGACGAATAACCCAGTTTACTCTAAAGGGTCAACGGGTACTTTCGATCCCCATTTGACTAAGGTCAACTCTTCAAATCGAATTATACTGAATGAATCTTCGAAGGGAACTTAATACCCTTTCAAATTTTCCATCTCGTGTGCGAATCGGCCTTACCGTTGGGATGAACAATCCGTTTTTCTCAAAGAATCTCTTATCCAAAAGACCGTTCGGTGCCTTCGAGCCCCATTTGACCAAAGTCAACTCTCAAAACTGGGAGCAGCCTAATGGATTCTTAAAGGGATCTGAATACCCTTTCAGATGGTAAGCCCCATGCGCGATTCAAACTTACGGATTGCATTTTACAACCATTTTTCTGAGAAATCTACATGAGGTTACCGAATGTCAAACCCATTTCCCGGCCTATTGTCAGTGTGTATGAGGATGCCTACCGATAGGCATGTCAAGGATAATATTGATCGGCACCCCCTTAGCCCTATATAAGGAGAACATGAGCTCACTTTGAAAGTAACCCCAGAAACATCCCTCTCAGTGATCTCACCAATATCCTCTCAAAGTCAACGTGGTTTTTCTATTGAAATATTTCCTCGACATTCCATTCCCAACCCTTTCACACCCAATTTAGCAAAACTCCTTTCCCTCCCCTCCTACAAAATCCATCCACTCTCAAGGGTATCCATTTCAACAATCAAGATCAATCTTCAAGTCTCCAAAGAAGGTCCAAATATTCTTCTCTCTCTTTTTAGTTTCCTTATTTTTGAATTAGTTAGCTAATCCTTGTTTTAGCATTACATCATTAGTAATCCACACAAATTAATAATCTCACTTTCCATTATTAGTATTGCACATAACATATTCTCCATAAAAAATCCAAAAAACAAGAAAAAGAAGGTTTACTCATAAATTTGAAACGGGATTCTTCACCATATTTTCTCAAATAAAAATATCCTTTCTCTACACACACATCTAAATAAAATCCCTGGTAAGATTTATGGGATAAACCCCACCCTCGTATTACATGCGAACTACGTGGACTTTGATGCATTTTTAGTCTACATAGGCATCTCGGGTCAAAACAGGAGACTCAAGTCCTCCTTGCATATTTTTATTCACATATTATTTCTATATATTATGCTTATGATTCTTATTCACTCTTTATCTAACACATATCATCGTTTCACCATAGCAGTTGATATCCCGATGAGCGCACATATGATGTTTTTAATTATTATTTTGGGAACACACCGACGAATGACCTCACTCCGCCTTTCTCCATGGAGTGAGTTGAGAAACTCCATTCACCATTTGTATATACACTTGCACACACTTCATAGAGTTTTTAAGGAGAATAATATCACATAACCATGAGAGACCAAAAGGGTGGGATGGGTACCTAACACCTTCCCATTCCATAACTTAGCCCCCAAACCTTTGAACTAACTGGTTTCTCAAGCATCAGTATGTTTTTGATGTTGTTCTCTTGAGGCAATAACATTTATTTTGCCTATTTTGTGCAAAATAAGTGAGCGACTCTATCTCTTTACATCACCCCACATTGATGATGACCAAAGTACCCCTAAAAGGGTGCAATACCTTCTTCTTCTGTCCCTCCAACCAAGCGCATGAGCGTCAAAATGCCGAGGAGGAGGAACATGGATGGCCACAGAGAGGAAGGCCAACAGGGTGCTGGTTGTAAAATTCACTGACTCCAATAAGGGATATTTGGATCAGGGGTTCATTTTTCGGAACTGTTAACGTCCACCGCTCCTCGAGGGTGATGAATACACAGGGCATATGCCCTGACTGGGGGAATGATCACATATTAACACTTGGTATTTTAGTTTCTTATATTTTTCTTATCATTTTCTTTATTTTTTGTTAATTGCGTCTTCTTGTTGTCTTTGAATAACTCGTAAGAAACATAAGTAACCTTCCCTCCAAGATATCAAGGTTGCTAACCTCCTAACGGTTTGGAGGGTGAAAGATTATCTGTCTGACAGTGAACACCCCAGGTCATCAGCCATTACAGATAACTTTACTTCTCACCCGGTAGATGATGTACCTGATCTTTCTCTTCTTAATGAGGAAACTTATCCTTCTTTCGATCGCTAGACATTGGGTCGATCCTACAAGATATGGAAGATTCAATAGCTCCCACCAAGAAGAGAATTCTTTTGATTATTGATGACGATGATGATGAGCTCCTCCTTTCTGCTAGGGCCAAGTCTTAAAAGAAGGCGGAGGGTGAATCCTCCAAGTTAGGTCACCAAGTAGAAGAATAAGGAAGAGGAAAGGAAGAGGAGGAGGAAAAAAAGAAGAAGGAGGAAAAAAAGGCCCTTATGGCCCCTCCGAAGAAGAACAATGTTCCCCATCCTCTCCCCAACATCTCCCAATCCAAATCTGTGGTCAACAATACATCCCTCGCCCAAGGTTTGCTGAGGGAGGCAGTGCTCACAGGTGATCGCGAGCGACTGATGATGTTGGTACCTGACCAACTGTCCCTCTGAGCTTCCCATACTCTATCCTTGGTAAGAGATATTTTCTTTTGTCCTTTTGATAATGCACTTGAGTTGTTTGACAATGAATTGCTAGATTTTCTAATATTTATCTTTCTTATCTTTTTTTAGTTTATGGCAGAGTTTACTAGTCTTTTAAATGGTCATGCTGACCAGGACAAAAGGAATGATGAGTTGGAAGAGGCCCTCCACAAATCCTAAAGGCCATGTCATAATTGAAGATCGAGAATTACCTACTAAAGGTGGATAATGCCTACCTGATAGCAGAGAATTCTAGGTTGACCGAAGAAGTGGATAATATCATTAAGGATGCCAACTTCGATCAAGGTTGGTATAAGGCGTATGATGATTGTTGATACCAAAATTAGTATGCTGATGTGGACCATTCATACGAAGACACGCGATAATCTATGTGGCACGATAACAACGGAGAAGTTCATTTCCCCGACCAAGTTAAATTCTCTCCGAGGAACACCAGTGCTCCGAGGAACTCACATGCTCCGAGGAACAGACCTCTTCGAGGAACTCTTGAACAACGAGCTACTAAGGCGGTCCGAGCTGCATCTCGGCCACATCATTGATTGCCAGATAACCAACAGTTCAACTATTCATTGAATGCTCATCACTTGACGCACACGCTTAAAGGGCATTAAATGTACTACCCTTTCATATGTATATCATTTAATGTATCACCCTTTCAGATGATAGCCTCAAGGCTATAAATACATTGTATCACCCTCATTCAAGGGGACCGAAATTTCTTGATTGAACTTGTAATCAAGAATTCTCAAAACACTCAGCAATAATATAACAGTGGACGTAGGACATTCTTATAAGGCTGAACCACTTTAAAAATCTTTGTCTATTTATTTATCTGTGATTAAATAATTAGAGCGATCTAATTTTTTACATCAACAGATTGGCGCCGTCTGTGGGAACGATTGTTATTATCGTTTTTCACAAAATTTCATTCATCATCAATGGCAGATAACCCAGAATCCAGTAATCGAAATGCAGGAAATACTGGAAATCTTCCAAATCCTTCTACACCTCCAGATCTGGCTGGAATCATGACGAATCTGGCTCAAGGACAAACCGCCATGCAAGAAACGATGCGGCAACTCATACAAACTCTTCATGGTGTTGCGCCAGCACCTTCAGGACAACGAAGTGTTCAGATGCAAACCTATTTACCTTCTTCACGATCCAGGCGTACAGAGACGTATCGCAATGAGGAATCTGATGATTTCTCTTATCAACCTGGGAAAACTTCATCAATACGGGTCACAGATACTGAGCAACGTGTCACTCTCTCTCCAGAGAGGACCAGTGCTTTGGAAAGATTGAGTAGAGTATCTACTTTCAGTCGATTAGGCCCGAGGAGGAATAAGAGTCCACCTAAAGTCGTGTCGAGGAGTTTTCGACAACCATCAAATCTAAGAGAAGGATCAGCACAATCACGACCAGCTGCTCGTCCAGAGAGATCTCAGGAGGCTAATTCACAACATTCAATTGCTCGGACTAGTAGACCCGAGGAAGGAAACGATGCTTGGAAAGGTTCCATTCAGCGGTTGGAGGATAGATTGGGAGAAATGGCTAAAGCAAAGAACCCCCTACAACGAACTTTTGTTCGAGGGACACCTTTTGTACAAGCCATTGTGGATTTTCCTACACCATCAAAGTTTAAAGCACCTGTAGTGACTCCCAAGTATGATGGAAAGACAGATCCTGTTCTTCACATAGAACAATATCAAGCTGCTACCGACATCTATGTTGTCCCCGACGAGATGCGATGCAGGGCATTCTCAGGAACTCTTACTGGATCTGCCCAGATATGGTATAACAATCTTCCTCGGGGTAAGATTTCAACCTTCTTTCAGTTAGCCGAGCTATTTATTGGTAATTTATGTTTTGTAGCAAAGCCAGTAAAACGAGTAGCACACTTGTTAAGTGTTAGACAAAAGTCTGGTGAAAGTACTAGAGATTACATAACTCGTTTCAATAACGAGAAGCTAGAGGTCATAGATTATGAGGAAAAGACAACAATCACCGCTTTGATGAGTGGTTTGTTTCCTAACAAATTGTATTACACTTTGGCCAAAGATCCACCTAAAACTATGTCAAATTTGATGGCAAAAGTGGCCAAAATCATGAATGCCGAGGAGGCTATGGCTGCAAAGAAGAATATGGATAAAGAAACCAAGGTGGAAGTCGACAAATCTAAGAAGAAAGAGCATAAGAGCAATGGTGGAGATAAACATTCCAAGAATAAATGGGAAGTTATAAAGAAGTACGATAATTATACTCCTTTGAAAATGGGTATTAATCATGTCTTGGAAGAAATCAAGAACAACGAGGAGGTAAAATGGCCAAAGAAACTGAGGTCAGACCCTGATTCGAGGAGTCGGGATAAATATTACGAATTTCATAAAGATCATGGTCATATAACCAAAAATTGCATAGCTCTTCAAAATGAGATTGAAACACTCATCCGAAGAGGAAAGCTAGCAAAATATGTTGATCGGGGAGGTGAAAGAAAAGATAACGACCGAGCTAGAGAGAGGTTTAGATCTCCTCGTCGGGCAGAGGAGAAAAAGAAGAGAAATCATGAAGATGATCCAGAGGATGACCCCGATCTTCCCAAGAAACCAAGACAACCAAAAAGAGAGGTATTTTCAATACGCTTCGGATCGTTTGATTGTAATGTCATTACAGGAGGAGATGCAGGAGGAGGAGACCTTACTGCAGAAAGAAAGGCTTACCTCGGAGAAGCCCAAGCTTGCTCGTATATTCAGCGAATAAATCTAGCTGAAGAAGATCGACCAAGAAAGGTGAACAAAGAGAAGCTAGTCATTGGTTTTTCAAAAAATGACCTTGGAGGTGTTCTTTACTCGCACGACGATCCTTTGGTGATCAAGATGAGGATGAAAGAAGTAATGATCTCAAGGGTTCTAGTAGATAATGGTAGTTCGCAGACATCATGTACTACTCATGCTTTGATAGTTTAAACTTGAAATTATCTCAATTGGAGCCTTATCACAGACCCCTCTTGGGTTTTGCTGGCGAGAAAGTTTTTCCACTTGGGACGATCAAGTTGGATATATTCATTGGAACTTGGACTGTATGTCGAACAGAAAGAATACGCTTCTTTGTGATGGATAAGAATGTGCAATTAGCCTACAACATCATCATGGGGAGAGTTGGTTTGAAGAAGTTTGAAGCAGTTCCATCTACAGTACATCAGTGTTTAAAATTCCCAACAAATTTCGGAATTGGAGTTGTGAAGGGAGATCAAAAAGTAGCTCGGGAATGCTATTATTCATCTGCCGAACAAGAGGAGCTTGAAGAGTCAAGGAAAAAGACCATTACTTACCAGGTGGAATAAGGTACAGAAATTGAAACACTTGATCCTAGAGATGAATCCCAACTTGTAAAAGGACAAGTAGTGTAATCTACAGAAAATATTATTCTGGACGATGAGCATCCTGAACGAGTAACCCAGATAGGTTCATCGTTGGATGCTTCAATAAAACAGGAGTTGATAACTTTCTTGAGAAACAGGAAGAAAATTTTTGCGTGGAGTCATGAAGATATGCCAGGAATAGATCCAAATTTCCTATGTCACGAGCTCAATGTGAATAAGGAAATCAAACCTGTAAAGCAAAGAAGAAGAGTATTCAGTCCCGAGAAGAATCAAGCTATACAAGAGGAGGTCGAGAAGCTCCAGAAAGCCCAATTCATTGAAGATGTGAAGTATCCAGACTGGTTGGCAAATGTAGTAATGGTGAAGAAGAAAAATAATAAATGGAGAATGTGTGTTGATTTCACCGATCTCAACAAGGCCTGTCTAAAGGATCACTTTCCATTACCCAGAATTGATCAACTAGTGGATGCTACGTCGGGACACGAGCTGCTCAGCTTCATGGACGCTTACTCTGGTTACAACCAGATCAAAATGAAACCTGAAGACAGGGAAAGTACTTCTTTTATCACCCCTAGGGGAACTTATTATTATAATGTTATGCCTTTTGGTTTGAAAAATGCAGGAGCGACATACCAGCGGCTGATGAACAAGGTTTTTACCGAACAAATCAGTTGCAATATGGAAGTCTATGTCGACGACATGCTGACAAAAAGCAAGAAAGCTGTTGATCATCTAGTTGATTTAAATCAGACTTTTGATCAACTGGATAAATATCAAATGAAACTCAATCCGACGAAATGCACATTTGGAGTACGAGAAGGAATGTTCCTCGGATACATTATCAACCAAAGAGGCATTGAGGCGAATCCTGAAAAGATCAAAGCTCTTTTAGGGCTGCGATCTCCAACGACGAAGAAAGAAGTACAGAGTCTTACAGGACGAGTTGCAGCGCTCAACAGATTTGTATCCCGAGCAACTGATAGATGCCTACCATTCTTTAAAACACTTCGAAAAACCTTTGAGTGGAATGAAGAATGTGAAAAAGCCTTTCAAGACTTGAAGAAATACTTGGGAGAACCCCCACTGTTATCCAGGCCAGTAATGGGAGAAAAGTTATACTTATACCTGACAGTATCAGAAAACGCAGTCAGCTCGGCGTTAATCAGACAGGAGAATGGAGTCCAAAAGCCAATTTATTACACGAGTAAGGCTTTCCGAGGTGCAGAGATCAGGTACCCAAAGCTAGAAAAATTGGCATTGGCGTTAATTGAAGCAAGTAGGAGAATGAGGCCGTATTTTCAGGCCCATACCATCATCGTGTATACCGACATGCCACTAAGACAAGCTCTTCATAAGCCAGAAAAATCGGGGAGACTGATGTACTGGGCGATAGAGCTCGGTGAATATGATATTGTGTATGAGCCCAGATCATCATTAAAAGGGCAAGCTGTTGCAGATTTTATAGCAGAGTTTACGTATCCTGATGCTCCCGAGGAACAAAAGATGCTCGCGGATCAGCCTGTGGATGTTACAGGACCAACAGACACGAATCCAGACCAACTCCGGTTGGTAAAAGGACTTGTGGATGAGGAAAGATCATCAAATTCAAACCCAGACCAACTCATGTTGGTAAAAGGGCGAGAAGAGATGGTCGACGAAGAGCAAAAAATATCAGGAGAAGATGAAAGGAAACAACAGATATTTCACCGAGGAATTTTGTCAGATAAGAAATTTGAAGACGAGTTACCTACATGGAGATTATATGTGGATGGGTCATCTTGTACATCAGGTTGTGGAGCAGGAATTGTTTTGAAAACCCCAGACGATATTGATATGGAATATTCCCTACGATTCCAATTCAAAGCTTCTAATAATGAGGCTGAGTATGAGGCCATGATAGCAGGTCTTAATTTAGCAAAGATCATGGACGCACAACAATTGATGGTATTCAGTGATTCACAATTAATTGTGAATCAGATGTTGGGAATATATGCCGTTAAAGGAGAATTAATGGCCAAGTATTATGCAAAGGTGATGGAGTTGCTGGCAGAATTTGATGCCATTCAGTTGATCAGAATACCAAGAATAGAAAATGCACAAGCAGACGCACTGACCAGATTAGCATCAGCTACTCGTACCGAGCTACGAAGAACGATACCAATTGAGGTATTAGAAAGTCGGAGCATAGATGAAGACCTGACGATGAATGTTATTACCCTTGATCTAGGGCCATCTTGGATGGACCCCATCAGGGCATATATTGAAGATGGAGAATTACCGGAGGACAAGTTCGCTGCCAAGAAATTGAAGTATAAAGCTGCTCGGTATGTATTAACTAATGGTGTTTTATATAGACGAGGAATTATGGCAGGATTACAGAGGTGTGTACATCCCTCTGAGGTAAAAGAGCTAATTGAAGAGATACATGAAGGATCCTGTGGAGCTCATATAGCGGGTCAGACACTTTTGCAAAGGGTGATGACGCAGGGGTACTATTGGCCGACGATGAGGGCTGATTGTATAGCCTATGCCAAGAAATGTGATAAGTGTCAATGTTTTTCCTCCATCCGACGAACTCCACAAGCGTTGTTGGCACCCATAACTTCCCCTTGGACATTTTCCATGTGGGGAATTGATTTGGTTGGACCACTGCCAACGACCCGAGGAAGATTCAAGTACCTCGTCGTCGCAGTGGATTATTTTACTAAGTGGGTAGAAGCTGAACCTCTGATTGATATGACATACGAGAAGGTGTATCAGTTCGTCTAGAAGAACATCATCTGCCGATATGGTCTCCCTCATGCCTTCATCACAGACCATGGAACATAATTTGATAACGAGGAGTTTGCTGCCTATTGTCATCAGTCAAACATTTTGAAATTTCATTCAGTACCAGGTCATCCTCAAAGCAATGGACAGACTGAAGTGATGAACAGAACATTGTTAAATGGCTTGAAGAAAAGGCTAAGTGAGGCCAAAGCCAATTGGATTAATGAACTACAGTCAGTATTATGGGCTTACCGAACAACTCCCCGAGCAGCAACTGGAGAATCCCCATATATGCTAGCATTTGGAAGTGAGGCAGTAATACCTGTCGAGTTGGGTCTTCCAACGCACAGAGTGCTGAATTTCAATTCCCCAGTCAGCGACTTAATGAGAAGACTGGATTTGGATATGCTCGAGGAGGTTAGGGAAGAGGCAACCATTAGGAATGCTGCTTACCAACAACGCACAGCTCTGTTTTACAACAAGAGGGTGAAGAAATGCGACTTAAAAGAAGGAGATTATGTGCTAAAGAAGGTCATTCAGAAGCACAATAAGCTGGAAGCAAACTAGCATGGACCTTATCGAGTTACAGAAGTTGTTCGACCAGGAACTTACAGAATAGCAACTCTAGAAGGAGAGGAATTTAAGAATGCATGGAATGCTGAACACCTACGCAAGTATTATCAGTAATGTAAAATGTAAAGCAGTTCCTTCATTATGAATAAAACGAGGATGTTTCACCATTTTCTTTCTTTTATTGAAAGTTTTTCGGGGAATACTAGTGTGATACACTACGCTGATAGTTCGCAAGAACCTTATAGTTCGAAAGAACAAAATAGTTCGAAAGAACCTGATAGTTCGAGCGTGATCAACTTCGGTTGGTAAAATAGCGAGAACAAAATATACTCCTTTGGTTAGGAGGCGTACACTTGCGTGATCAACCTCAGTTGATAAAAAAACTTGTGGACAAGATAGTTCGAAAGAACCTGATAGTTCGAGCGTGATCAACTTCGGTTGGTAAAATAGCGAGAACAAAATATACTCCTTTGGTTAGGAGGCGTACACTTGCGTGATCAACCTCGGTTGATAAAAAAGCTTGTGGACAAGATAGTTCGAAAGAACCTGATAGTTCGAGTGTGATCAACTTCGGTTGGTAAAATAGCGAGAACAAATTATACTCCTTTGGTTAGGAGGCGTACACTTGCGTGATCAACTTCGGTTGATAAAAGATCTTGTGGACAAGATAGTTCGAAAGAACCTGATAGTTCGAGCCTAAAAGGGCAAGAACAACACTCTAAAAAAGCCAATCTCGGTTGGTTAGTAAACAAAATATGCTCTCAAGGGCCAACTTATGTTGGTCAATTTATCAGAAAGGAATGTTTTGTTCATCGAGGAACTTTTAGAGACCTTGATTGGTCGGGCAAATTTTATGATTGGTCGGGATAAAAACCCACTAATTATAATTGATCGACAAATTAACAGCCTTGGTTGTTTGGAAAAATTTTAAAACATTTATTTTACTTATTACTTTATTATTAAGTGATCGAGCAACATTTATGGTACTTGTAATTTTTATTACTAATTTGGTCGATGAATCATACAATATTGTTATGCAAGCACAAATATAAAAGTGTTTGACAAGCATAAGATAATAGCAACACAGATTTGCATATAGAAAATGAAAGTTTCCATTAAAATTAAAAATAGATTACAAGTTACATTACATGGATATGTATACTAACTATTATATTACAAATTCCTATTCTATTTGTTTTTTCCCCTCAGCTTTTGAGACAGGCTCCTCGCCAGCAGGAGGATCTTCCAGGCAAAGATGAGAATTAATAAAGTTTAAGTCTCGGAGCATTCTAACGTTCATTATAGAAGGACGATCTAGAAGATGCTCAGGACGAGATACTTCAAACTGGGAATGCAAACTGTAGTCACCAAGATAATTCGCAATTAAGCTCAGAGGAATGGCGCGAGCTGGTATCCATTCCATGTCCAACTTAAAAGGTAGCACAGGCAAGTCGAGCACTCCAGGATCATAGTAGTCCCATAAATAATGTCCTTGCTCGAGCTTTAACACACATAGGGCATTCAGCCAACCTTGTTTATAGCCCTCATTATTGGCATTCTGGATACGAGCATCTAAATGAACTAGGGCCTCGTTGTATCCAGCCATCCAAAATTCCCTGGGCTGTTTATGGAACTGGAAAGTTAGTCTATCCAATTGTTCATGAATATTTTTGACGAAAAGATCCTTGGTATGCAAAGCAGACTTCGTCGCAGTAAGTTGATCTTCCAAAGATAGGTTTTTCTTTGACATTTCAGACAAAGCCCGATCTTTTACATTCAGTTGAAACGCTTGAGTTTCTATTGTCGACTGAGAACGAGCTTCTTCAACAGTACGACGAAGAACTCTTGATTGTCCTCGGGCAAGTGGGATAAGTTGTTCTTCGACATTCCTTCCTCGTCCACGAGAACCTCTTCCTCGTCCCCGAGTTACAGGAGAAGCACTAGACCTCCTCAGAGTCTCCAACTCTTGCCTTAATTTGGCATTTTCAACCTCAAGAAAGGAAAATCCCTCATCAGTCACTGGGATTACAGCTGTTGAAGAGGAGGCTGCAGACTTATACTGTGCTAGTTCTTTTTGCAAATTATTATTCTCTCGCTCTAGCAGCTCGGCAATCTGTCTACAGGCTTCAATTTCACACTTTAGGGTTCTCTCCCTGACATCGTACGCAGCAAGGATCTTTTTGTGGCCTGTCTCGGAAGAAAGTTGTTTATACCTATCCTCATACCCCTTATGCAACAGGGAAGTTGATTCATTGTGTTGATTCTTAAGATCTTCTAGCTTATAATGAAGCTCCTCGATCAATTCGTAGTAGGCCACGTTGTTGGCCACAACTCGGTCAAGTAAATCCTTCAGGTACCGATAAGCCTCAATTGCTTGTTCTGAAGCATTATGGCCAAGGATGTCAGCAATTTCTGATACACTCAAGTCTGTGTGACCAGCCTTATAATATTCATGGCATTGCTGCATCATCTTTGTATCATGGGTAGATATCAGTTCCATTCTAGCCATAAACTAATAAAGAAGAGAAGACAAGAGTTAATAAATAAAGACAGACAGATCATCAACAATGAAGAGGAACAAAAAGATGTGATTTTATTACATCATCAACAAGATTACATCATTTGGAATACAAAGGATAAGTAAAAGAAGAACAGAAAGAAGAGTACCGAACAACTTCACACCTTTTCCTTGTCTCCCAAGACTTTCTCGGGAGGCTGGGACGAGGAGCTTGGTTACTCGGTAGGAACAATAGTCTGATTAGTAGAAGCTGGGACTTGTTCTGAAGGAGCAGGCAATGACGAAATCTCCTCGGTGGCTGTCTGGTTGGGTGGTGGAACAAGGACTTGATCACCCACTGTCATTGAAGATTCTTCAGATGCAGCTTCATCTGAAGACTCATCTTCAATAACTGGAGGAGGACCAGGGAGATGTTGTTGGAATAGCTCGGAGTCCTCGCTCACCTTCAACTCCTGCAGTGCTGCAACCCAACCATCATGAAAATATTTCAAACTTCCATATTTCACTTGGGACGTCATAGCTGCCACCCCCTGTCCCATCCTTTGTCCCAACCAGTTTTAAAGGACGTCTTCACAGCTGTTTTTCTCTTCATTTTCTCCGAGGATAGCTTCTCGGACATAAGATTCTCGATGGCCTTCAATTTGGTCTTCACCTCCTCCTTCTGACGATTTACTTCTCGCAGGAGGGTCAGCTCTTCTTCAGCCGATTTCAATTTATTCTCAAGCTCCCCAAAGCCTGAAAGTTTCTCAGCATAATCTTTATTTTCTCTCTCCAAATTCTTCACTTTATTACCCAGTTGTACCTTCTCTGCATCAGACGCAGCCAACTTCTTCTCCCATTCAGTTTTATCCTCGTCATACTTCTGACGGGACTCACTCACAGATTTAATAGCTTTCTCCAGTGCTCCATCCACAGTGGACGAGGAGCAAGAATCTTTGATTGCTTCATCCTTTTTACGGATTAAATTGAAACAGCTCGTCAACTGCAATCAAAAGAGGAAAATGAAATCAGAAACACATATGGGAAACAACAAAGGAAAATATAAAAAACTCGGAGTAGAGATACTTACTGAAGCCAAATGACGAGCAGCCAGAGAAGTAACCACATCCCGAGTAAGGTCTTCTTCAGTACCTTGCACCTCGGGGATGGGTGAAAATTTTGCTAAGATCGTCGTAGAGCTCGGAGGAACAATAATCGGAACACCATCTCCACCAGCTGGGATCTAGGGAATGGCTCCAGAAATATTGACCGAGGAGGATTTCCTCAATCTCCTCGGTCCCTTTTCAGCAACCTCAACCAAAGAGGAACTTTTGGTTGGGGAGATAGTGATTACCTCAACAGGTGCATCCTTCTGCACAGGAGCCACTGGGGCTTCTCGGCAACCTTCTGAACAGCAACAGAAGGAGCATCATGAATTTTCTTTGTCTCTTTTGAGACATTAACCTTGGTTTTCTTCCCATCGCCAGCAGAGGAACTCTCCTCGAAGAGAGCAGGAGCTCTTCTCTTGCCCATTTTCTGGCTCAAAGGAATATGAGATTCCGGATCAGAGTCTTCAGGAATTTGCACTGGATCACTGGTGCTGACTACAGGACGAGCAGTAAAAGAAGACGTATAGCTCCTATACTGCAACAAATATGAGGCAGACCTGATATGCTCGTCTGGAACCTTCTGATGCAAACTCCAGATATGTTTCAATTTCCTTAGATTTACTTCTGATTCTTTGGGAGTTTTTCTCTTGCTGTTAACAGCAAACAAAAACAATTTGAAATATCAATCATGCATTTATTCAAGCATGATGAGGTCACAATTACAGGAATTCAATAAAACAGAAATAACCTATCCCATTGCCATATGGGGGGCATTTGGGACCATCATACACTTCATCTCCGAGCAAAGGGGCATGTTGCCAATTTTTTATAATTACCCCATTTTCAAAATAATCCCTGTTAGCATCAGGGAGGTTGACTACTAGAGCCCTATTAAAAAATCTAGTTTTTAAATAATAAACATCGTCTAGAACAACCCATCTATAACAATACATAATCTCAGGAATTCCTATACGAGTTCCATGAGTTTGATTTAACCTATGCACCCCATTAACTATTCTCCATGTATTGGGGGCTATTTTTGCAGGGACAACATCGAAGTATTGACAAAACTCTAAACATAATGGGTTTGGTGGAAAGGAAAACCCACATTCAGCAATAAAAAGACTGGGGAACCAATGTCCCTCAGCCAAACGAAAGTAATTTTGAGGTTCAGAAAGCTCCTCCAAAATTACCCAAGATGGGATGGAAAAATCAGAACGAAATTTTTCAATAGATTCAATAATATAAACCATGATGAATAAAAGGAGAAGGAAGAAGATCTTACAGGAAGAAAGGAGATCTGTTGACAATGAACGAAAACAAGGATGAACGCACAAGAAGAAGAAAAGCTATGGAGAATTCGAAAGCAAGAAAATTGGAAAAGGTAGAGGACGGTATGATTGCTTGGGAAGTTTAAATACTGTACCTTGGGAAATGGCGAAAGAAATGATTACAAAAAGAAACTATCGAACTTTCGACGGCTAAAAGGACAAAAAGGGCACAAAGATCGAAGCACTCATAAAAATTTGAAAAAAGGCGGATTCTGTGAATTTGGAACTAAATTCAAATACAATGCTCCTAAAACCCAGGAAGGTCATTTAATATTGCCATATACCGAGAAAGAATGTTCCATACTCCTCAAAGTTCGAAATATGAAACACCGGGGGCTTCTGTTGATACCAAAATTAGTATGCTGATGTGGACCATTCATACGAAGACACGCGATAATCTACGTGGCACGATAACAATGGAGAAGTTCATTTCCCCGACCAAGTTAAATTCTCTCCGAGTAACACCAGTGATCCGAGGAACTCACATGCTCCGAGGAACAGACCTCTTCGAGGAACTCTTGAATAACGAGCTACTAAGGCGGTCCGAGCTGCATCTCGGCCACATCATTGATTGCCAAATAACCAACAGTTCAACTATTCATTGAATGCTCATCACTTGACGCACACGCTTAAAGGGCATTAAATATATTACCCTTTCATATGTATATCATTTAATGTATCACCCTTTCAGATGATAGCCTCAAGGCTATAAATACATTGTATCACCCTCATTCAAGAGGACCGGAATTTCTTGATTGAACTTGTAATCGAGAATTCTCAAAACACTCAGCAATAATATAACAGTGGACGTAGGCCATTCTTATAAGGCTGAACCACTTTAAAAATCTTTGTCTTATTTATTTATTTGTGATTAAATAATTAGAGCGATCTAATTTTTTACATCAACAATGATGCCAAGATCTAGATTACTTATGATATGAAGGCTATTTTCTAGAAAGTTTGGGATGAGGCCTTATCTAAGTTTAAAGTTCTTGCTGAGTCCAATTGTATGGAGAGCACCACCCAATCCCCCCTCCTACTACTGATGAAGATCCTCCCACCAGCCATCCTATCGACCAGGGAAAAGGAGGTGGCGCCATAGGAGAAGGAAATTGAGTGTAAGAAGAAGGTGAAGAAGTGAAGCCCATAGTTATAGGGTTTTACTTTTTTGCTCATGCATTGTACTCTTTTTATTTCTTTGTGGTGCTGGATTATAATGGCTTTTCCTACTCCTTATTCTGTTAATTAAAATAGTATGTTGATTACTTTGATCATTTTAATTTATATTTCTAATGAAGTGCTGTATGTTCTTCTCTAATATTATAGCCTGTTACAGAGGATATTCTTTCTTCCAGCAACTTAGATAGTATATTCGGGTGAGGTGCTAGTGAGCAAGCCCGTTGAGCAGTTCTTACTGCCTGAAAAGCGTAGAGAAAAATGATCTAGGCCTACAAGAACTATTCCACCTTGGCCGTCAAGATAAAGTATGATATAGAGAACTTAGAACATGTGAGTGATTAGCTTTTAAAGGAGATAGAGGACCTAAAGGCGCAACTGGATGAGTCCAAGGATGTTGGGGCATTTGGCGCTCTTATCCGATCAGAGAATGATGAGATGAAGAAGAAACTTGTTGAGGCTCAGGAAAAAATTCAAAGTAGCAACGTCATGGTAATGGGTCTAAGCCATGATGTGAACAAGCTCCAATAGTTATTTAGGATGGGTCCTCGAGCTTTTTGGTCATCTGGTTATGACAAGGGGTGGTAAGATGCCCCTGTGAGGCTGCAGGAAGCTCAAGTCATTGCCTATAATGGATGAACGCCCTCAAGGTTGTAAAAGAACCCCAAGACTCCAAGATCTAGTACATGTACCACGTTGATGGCCCTGTGTACAGTTGAACACCTTTTGGTCGTGATGAGACTAGAGTCGCAATACGTTACATTCCCCTTCCCCTTATCGAGATACCTGGAAGGTCATGACTATGATGACAAGTACAGGCCTGACCCTGATGATGGTCGGAGGAAGAAAATAGAATAGTTTTTGAATCTTTGATCTTAAACCATTATAAATAAAGTCTTATCTTGGTTAGGTCCAAAACAGAGGGATATGATGACACCCTGAGTAAACATCTAAGAAACTCATCCTCTCATGAGCTGTTGTGGTGTCGACCAACTGATCTATTTTCGGTAGGAGAAATTGTCCTTAGGATAGGCCCTATTGAGGTCGGTGAAGTCTATGCAGACTCTTTAGCTCCCATTACTCTTACGTAACACAATCAGATTTAAAAGCCACTTTGGTAATTGAACTTCTCTAATGGACCTTGCCTTAAGAATTTTCCCTACTTCCTTCTCCATTACCTTTGCCTTTTCTAGGGTTGTTCGATGAGGATTCTGTACGATCAGCTTGAATGTTGGATCCAATTATATCTGATGATAGACGACTATGGGATCTATTCCCTCCACGTCGTATGGTTCCCACGCGATTAAATTCAAACTTTATTTTAGGAAGGAGATTAATTCCTCCCTTTTAGTATAAGTCAAGATTATTTCGATAAAAAAATTTTCTTTCCGCCCTAGCCTCATAAAAAATAACCTCTTTTCGATATTCGATGACTCTATCATCGGGTTGAATCCTGGTCTCTTTCACCCCAGGTCGATCGTACCGTAGTTTCTACTTTGATGGAGTATCCCCATTCTGCACTCTCTTCGAGATAACTTCTTTCTCTTTTTTATTTTATTGCTTGGGCCTAATGACGATGACATAACACTTCTGAGAAAATACTTGATCATCTCGTATCTCCGTTATGCGGCTATTAGTGATGTACTTGAGCTTCGGGCGGTAGGTGGAAGGGACAACTCACATAGAATGAAGACACCCTTTAACCGAAATGGCTTGATAGGATGTGTCAATATCAACCACCAAAGCTCTATGAGTTTTGAAATATTCCCTTCCCACATTGGCATGACCACCTTTCCTAGGGTCATTGTCATCTTCCTCATAAATTCGACCACATGAACAGTTTCCTCCATGAGGTCGAGCATATAAAGCTTGAGCTTGTGGAAGATCTCCCGGTACATTATCTTCGAAGAGCTCCCGTGGTCCACTTGTAACTTGTCCACATCCCAGTTTGCTATTCTGAGAGTGATTATTAGCGCATTGTCGTGTGGGTTTGTACCCTAACCAAGTCTTCCTCCGTGAAAATAATGTGCTTATTGTAATAAACATCCTCTAGTCACCGATGCTTACTAAACTGGCTTTTAGCGGGATCAATATGAAAATCTTCCCTTACAATTGTGTCTTTTTTGAGTTCCATTTGAATAGTATTCCCCTAAATCTGCTTTAGGTTGGACGCTCCATGTATGACTCCAAACTCGTGTCCCATA
Source organism: Sambucus nigra (assembly GCA_949130495.1). Classification (NCBI taxonomy): domain Eukaryota; kingdom Viridiplantae; phylum Streptophyta; class Magnoliopsida; order Dipsacales; family Adoxaceae; genus Sambucus; species Sambucus nigra. The sequence goes on along the minus strand of OX422219.1, from coordinate 9,810,793 downwards.
TCATCATCTAGGAGATTATCTGGTTTCTAGTCGCCATCATAATACCCCACCCTAATATTTCAATTATTTTATCTCATAAGTTGAACTAAAATGACAACCTTGGGATTTGGATAATTATAACTATGATTATATTACGATTTGACTGTTTTGGGAGGTTTGATGATAATTAGTGGACGTTATGGGTTAAAATTGGAGAAACTAAAGAAATATAAGAAGGGTCGTTCTAATGAAAGTTGGGCTGTTCTAACGAGAATCAAGGCTCGTTTGAAGTGAAGGATCAAATGAGATTCGAACGAGGTCCCATTATATTACAAAATCGAGTCGTTCGAAGGTCATTTGAAGTAGGGACCGAACAAAGGTTTGAATAAGATGCCTGTCTCATTCGAATGGGGGGCTAATCTTATTCGAAAGAGGTCAATAGAATTTTTAAGTCAGACTACCCATATGCGCTTTCTCATTTTGGGCTGTTAGATCGATATTCTATCGAGCTCTATTGAACCCAGATTGAGTAAAAAATTATTTTGGTGTAGAATGGGTTCTTGTAAGGCTTTTTTAGGATTCCTTTGGTTATTTGAAGTTGGATTAAGATAGATAGAGAGATAGAGATAAATAGATAGATAGATAGAGAGAGAGAGAGAGAGAGAGAGAGAGAGAGAGAGGTGGGCCTTGCACCATGTTTATGCATCTCTCCACTTCTCTTTACCTCAAACCACAATGCTACCATTATCCCTCCACCTTACACCACCTTAGTTTACAATTATTCCACCATATTTGATCCCTAGATACCCATTTCCACCATTGTTGGGCAAAGTTACGAATTTTGTAGGTATTGTTGGTGGTTTTGGAGAAGATGAAGATGGGTGATTCATTGACCTTGAAGAGGGGTTTTGATGGGGATTTCATCATGGAGCTAGGCAATCCCTCTAAAGGCCACCTTAGGAGGTGGGGGTTATCATATTCTTAGATCTTCCATGCCTTCCGTTGTTGGAGCTTTATTGAGGTATATATATATATATATATATATATATATATATATATATATATATATATATATATAGTACGAGGTAGTTTCATGTGCACGCAGGTATAATATGTTTAAAGTCTTCTTTATTCCATTCGATTCTATACTGCATTTGTATATTTCCCACTGGGCATTTGGCTCACACCCCCGTCTTTGTTATGGAAAGATGGGCACGGGTTCGTATTTTTAGAGCGTTGCACATGTAAGTATTCTATTTAATTTTACGTTAGTAGCTCTCTATACTTGGACTTCGAGGATGCTTCCCATGGGTCCTTCACGTAGTTTGACTTGAAATTGGAATCTCATGCCAAACAAGTGAAATGTTAACTAAAATAAAACTCTACTAGAAACATTATATATATTTTTCATTGCACTTCACATCTAAATCTCGGTTTGAATCGGGCTAGCTACGGGTAACCCATAAATCCGGGCCGAGGCATTACAAATGTTATGAGAGCTCTAGGTTGAAGATTCCTTTTGAGAGTGACATGGTGAGGATGAAAGTGGATCTTTCAATGTCGATGTTGGTTTGGGACGAGAACGCTAGTTTTGGTAACGATATAGTTCGTGTCCTTGATGGTAAAGTCAGGGAGGTTATCATGACAAGTAAGTTAGTGCCAAGTGGCACACGATAAATTAGTAGATATTAATATCTTTCGCGCTTTTGATGATTATGCTAGTAATTTACGGGTATCCAATCAAGTCATCGGCAGTGACACCGTGGGTTTTAATGTGAGGTCCTTGCATTCCAACATTTGATGACATAGAGTTTTTTTGGATTTGAGAGTGCACAATTATCTAATGGCATCAACTCATTAATTTCAGTTGACAATCCACACCAAATTTTAATCCTTTATCCCTATAACATGTAACTATGTGATTGAAAACATAAATCAAACCAATCTTGTAAAGAAAATAGAGTTTCAGGAAAAATCCCCTAAGAGAAAAACCTTTTATTCAGTTTATAAAATTTACCAATTGCAACTTACAAATTCTATAAAGGAATATACTATGATTCTCTCAATAACCACACAGTCGCAACTTTCTTTCGGCCATGATCCTCGCAATAATTACAAGAACTGCAGTCCTCCGTCTTCACCAGCGAATACCCTCGGGTTTCACAAGTCAACCATGGAGATGCCTTCTCCACAAAGGTTATATGCAAGATACACACTATAGGGTTTAAACTTGACTCACGCAAGTAAATTATAGGAATTATTTTTGAATCGAAAAGGTTTTTCAAACTAAAAGGATTGAAAACTTTTGCTAAAGATATGGAGAATTACTTCTGGAAAAAGATCTCAACAAAATCAAACATGAAACAGGTTTTCATAAGACGAACACAAATTTTGAAGCGACGGTTTTGTTTGAACAACATTTGAGTCTTGTTTGAACGAGAAATGGACCTCATTTGAATGACACCAGGGTCATTTGAATGGCATCCAAATCTTGTTTGAACGAGCTTTAAACGATCTCGAACGATGTAAAATAGTACTCCCTCGTGAGATGTTCGATCAAAGAAACTTCTGATGAACACTTCTAACGAGATTGCAGTATCGTTTGAACGAGATTATCATCTCATTTGAAACAAATGCACATACAAATATTTGAAAAAAAAAAGAAAACCTGCCTCAATTTTTTAATTAAAAATCATGTTTCCAGTTTTAATAAAATTGAACATCTTAAAATAAATTCAAGGATTAAATTTAAACACTAAAGAATTATAGCTTCAAAGTGTGGAGATGGTTGAACGTTGGAGATGTTGGATCTTCGGACTTCAACTCGGTTTGAAACAAATGGTAACAAGATATGCCAAAAACTTATGTAAGCCTAAGTTATGAGCAAATTATGCTTTTACATGATTTTAGTAGAGTTTGATGATGCTTATTGGGAAGGTGGCACGAATTGCATCTAGTTAACGATAGAGGTTGATAGTTAGTGTGTCATGACTAAGTAATGATGATTGGTAATTAAAATGCTTATAGCCTCTAGCTACGACACTCACGGGTGGTTAACGCCGATGATGTAATTAGGTAGATTCGATCCTTGGGGTAATACCATGAGTAATAGGTAGTTCGATGAACATGTAAAATTTTTGTGGGTCAATGCTTGGGGATATGTACTCTCAGTTCTAGGTAATACGACGCTATGCTTGTGTGTGAGTGCCTTAGGGATAGTTGGTCGATAAATGTATCTCACAATTTGTGATTATAATTGCGGGCCATTTATGGCAAGGGTGCCACATGTGTAACAATGATGAGTTGTAGTCACAGGAAAGTGAATCCTACGTAGCCTTATGGGGTGGTTTTGGAAAAAATGATGCAACATTTGATGAATAGAATCTTTAGAGACATCGATAGTGTAGACCTAGAAGTGCACTGGTTATACACAATGTCGTGTATCCAGCCAACATTCTTAGTAGTTTCCACTTGTGGTTCAGGGTGTAATGCTTAGCATTAGTCGTTGTTAGGAGGTCCTTAGATTATCCTTAGGATGAATGGTCAACTTGTTGTGACTCCTTGAGGTGTCCAATGACTATGTCCTACCATATCATAGAATTATCGAATGATGTTTGGGGTGAGTGGCTAGAAATCGTTAAAGTAAATATCGAGAAATCTTTGGGCATAACCGCTTTGTGGAGATAATGGTTGATAAAGTATTATCTAGCTAGTATTGGTGAAAATTGCTTAGGTGTACTTGGTTACCTTGAGGAACCAGTCAGGCTAGATTTTATGGAATGTGTTGTGTCCGACAAAAGGATGTGGAAAATTTGGTGATAACTGATAGAAAAGAAATTGATGTCTCTTTTGTATTTGCCGTTGTGTGCAATTCCTCCATCCATAAAAAATATTCACAAACCTATAAAAGTAGAACAAAACTAGAATATAGCGGTAAGTGAGGTATCAATCCATATCTAGGGATGAAACACAAAATTGGAGAGGACATATATAGATTCATTTTCTTTTTATTATTATTATTATTTTTTTGTTATTATTTTTTATATGGATTTTTCAAGGGATTTTTTTAACTAACTAACTATACTAATTTTTATAACTACTAATTAAGAAGTAAAAGCTAATTTAAGAAAAGTGAGATAAACAAAATTATCCTAATAAGTAAACTAACAAAATTGGACTCATGAGGGATTCAAAATTTCATCCCATAAATGGGAGATTAACCCTCAATAATCATCAACCAAAAAAATAAGATAAACAAATGAAGCCTGAGATGATTAAAATGAAAGTAATAAGAGAGGAATAGATCAAACCCATTTAAGCTTTGAATTGAAATAGAAACTTCAATTACATCAACAATATCTCAATTACAATCCCTCACTCATGTATTTATTGAATCTAAAATAAAAATTACAAAATAAAAATAAAAAGGATAGTGGATGATTTTATAATGGAAAATTAAATAGTAAAAGAGATTTGCTAAAAATGCAAATCCTAACATTATAAAATTCTACATTAGAACTCACCCAAAGAAATAAATTCTAAATCATTAATTTTTATTGAGATAATTGCTAAAAATGCAAAATCTCAACATAAAGGAATGGACTAGAACTTACCTCCCATAAGGGACAAATTCAACTATATCAATCTATTTTGAAATAATTTCTAAAAATGCAAAAATTCATTATAGATGGGTGGTGTTGAATTTATCCTAGAGATAAATTTCCCTACACACCTCTTTATTGAGATATTTGCTAAAAATGCAAATACTCTCTAAAGAGGAGTGTAGAGAAATTTATCACACAAGAGTTTTAAAACTAATTTGGAGATCTCTCATTAAATGGGTCTTCTTGTTCGTTAAATAGTAGGCATGGAGTTAAGGGTAATTTGGGAAATTAGCATGAGTGTGCATGGAAATGGTGAGAGGAGCATGGGGTGTGAGGATAAGTTGGGTTTAAAATAGGAAAATGCAAAAATGTGCATGGGTTGTGTGAGGTCATGTGGGACGTGAGGTGAGGGAATAAAATCAGACTTGGTTAAAATAGGTAGTTGGGGGTATTTATGGAAAAGTGAGGTAAGAGGGGTTTAATTGGTTTTAAGTGGCATGTTGGTTAATTTGGTTTATTCTTTGGTTTTTGTCTTGGTTTAGAAATTGGAAGGTGGTAAAATCGTGTAAGGTTAGAAGGGAAATGGGTCTCAAGGTTAGAACACGGTTTTGGGTTTTGGACACGGGTTGGAGATGGAGTAGGCGCGGGTTAGGGATTTGGTCCGGGTTTAAAGGGGTTTTTGAGCTGTGGGTCAGGTCCGCTGCTCGTGGGTCAAGTCCGGTTTGGCTTCACTGGATTGGGCAGCTCCAATGAAATGGGCTTGCGGGTTGGACAGGGCAGACCCGGAGATGGGTCTCGGGTCACCGACGGGGTTGCGACGTGGGTCGAGTTGGTATATATTTTGGGTTTTGGGGTTTTAGCTAGGGGGTCCGAGGTGGTGAGATGAGGAGTGAGGGGAGAGAAGGTTTTGGGTTAATGGAGGTGAGGAGAGAGAAATGGGTTTAAAGGTTGAGTGGGGAAGATGAAGTGGACGGGGTATTGTGTGAGAGGGTGTATAGAAGTTTGGTGAGGGTGAGGGTGTATTAGGGTGTATGTGTGTATATGGTAGGTGGGTGTGAGTGTGTATTTGGGTGTGGTTGAGTGTAGGTTAGTGTATAAGTTTTAGGGTGTGTGTGCTTAAGTTGTGACCCTAAAACAAATAAGACACAACTAAAAAATAAAATAAAAATTTAACTAAACTAAAAATAAAAATCAATTAAAATAAAAATGACACGACACGACACACTATACAAACTCTAAAAAAAACTAAACACAACTAAAATAAAAACTATAAAAATAAAAAAAATAATAAAATAAAAAATGAAAACAAAATTAAAATAATAATAAACTAACTAAAAATTAAGAAAATAAAAGAAAACATAAAAAACTAATACATAACGCTCTTAAAATCCTAAAAATATATACATGACTCAATAAAATAAATAAAATAAACCCTAAAAATAAAATGACACAAATAAAATAAAATGGGACAAACTAAATACACATGGTTTGGGATAGGTTTAGGTAGGCTAAGGTGGGCTAGGGTATGGGACAAGGGTAATTAGCTCCATAATCCGCACAATTGCCCTGAAATATGCGTTTCAACACCGCAACGTGCATTCGACCTACAAAATAGACAATAAAGAGCATAAGACCCAAATTGCCGAGAATTAGCAACTAAAATACGTCTATTCGGGGGTATAAAATGTACACTTTTGGGTGCTTATCAATAACCTTGGGTTACCGACAAAGTACAAATGAGTCACTTCATATAGCCTTGGGGTGAGGCTGCCAAATTTTAATTTAAATGGGTAGTGCAAGCATATGAGGTGAAATTAAAGATTCATATATTAATTGGGTATAATACTCGTTGTATTGAGGACACCAATATAGAGAAGGTCTTGTTAGATTTGATGACTACAAGGAATGCATTAGAGATTTGGGCCAACGATGTTATGATTACGACCACGCGTGTAGCAAATTCGATGGGGTGTTGAAGCATGAGTAGTGTATTTTAGAATGACGCTAGTAGGGAAATATATAGGAATTGGGTCATCTTGTTAGACTCATTCGGACTCGAGGATGTACGTCTGAATGGTACTTGCTACCCTTATGGTGTTAATTATGAGTGGTTGGACATTACGTGGAGTCAATTGAATTGAACTTTAAGAAATGCAACAATAACCTTGTGACTATGATAGCTGATAGGGTAAGTGTTTTGCCAAATTAGGTAGTGCCTAAAGGGACATTGGGTATGACTATTGTACGATAAAGTAAGATAGTAATCTAGGTGTACTAGGTCATTGACATCATTACTGATGACATGAATAAGGTTAGTGTCGATAAGAACGTTAGCATTCATCGACCAGGTGGCCCGTATTTGCTAAGGATGTGGGAGGAGGCCTTATTCCTAGGTAAGTCCAGTGTTTAACTTCCCAAGGGACGTTAGGTTTTTACATTTCTTCCTTCTCGAGGAAAATGAGTGGGTCGTGGTGACTCAAAATTGGGAGTACAACTAGGTTAGGACCCTTTGATCAGACTCAAATAAGACTAGACTTTGAACGTATATCATAGGTTCACCTTTGTAAACCCTCACGGTTATATGTGAGTGGGGTTCTATCAGATCCGCTGGTTATCTCTCTCGGTTCTCGTGTTTTCCTTCGGGTTTGATGAGAGGAAAATTGTATCCCTCAAGGTTATGATAACCCGGATTTGTACCATGACATAGTGCAACGCGATTTAGCCCAGTAGAGCTCGGTTGCGCCTGGCATGGTTAATGCAACTCAATAATTGGGTGTGCCCTCGTCTAAGTATTCTTGTTGGAACATCAAGCTCCATGTGCGGTTGGCTACTCTTTCGGCCGCACGATTACTCACAATATTCAATTTTCTTACGTGTAGTGACCTAGGATTTGTCCGGCATGGTAATTAAGGGAACTTGTTGTAAATGGCAAGATGGTAAGTTGAGGACTTCGTAGAATGTTAGAACTCGAGGAAACGTAACATTAGGTATTATTTTCCGAAGTGAGTGGATTAAGTAATACTCAGATGTGTGTTCCTTGGTTAGACGCCCAGAATGATCTTAGATTCAAGTGAGGATTTGTGTATAGGTATTAGTCAGACACATGGTTTTGACACTCGGTGGAATGTTACCCCTTCATGCGAGCGACTAGTGATACGAGATTAATGTCAATTTGAATGACACTAGGTGGTCGGGAGGATCCGAAAGTTTGTGAACAAACATATCATGAAGTTCTAAGGGTAGAGGCTATTCTTGATGGTGAGTCGGATGTTGATTATGTGGTGGGTTATACTCGGGTGAGTGCCGATCACTTGTGAGGAATGCTCGATAGGGGAAACAACATGTTTGGCAGTTAACAAAGGTAGTCCTGTAAGGACATAAATTTCCAATTGAGTCCATGTATTGTGTTGGCTCAATTCCGGACAAAAACATTTATTCATAGGATAGTATGTAATTGTAATACTCTCAAACATATGAAGTGTTTGTTGAAGACGTAGCGGCAAAGAATATAAAGCTTCATCAAATATGCCGGTTTGCGTGCCTCGTTTCTACGTCATCAACTATAGCTCCATGCTCCCAAGGTATGAATGCAATTATATATATATATATATAGGAGTTTGGAACAAAGTTTATTGGGTGTTAGGTTTAATAAAAACTGTGTTTTAATTTCAGAAAAATTTAATTAGAACTTTAAAATAAAGTATATAAAGTTTCTGGGCCAAAATCGAATTTTATAAAATTTCTGGAAGTCGTTCGATATGTCGTTCGAACGAGTTTTTTTGTTCGAACCATATGTCGTTCGAACGAGTTTGCCAACGAGTTCCCACTAAGGTATACTGGTCCGTCGTTCGAAATGTTGTTCGAACGAGATTATTCGTTCTAACGAGATTTCTAACGAGGTTCTAACGAGTCCATACTGGAGCGTCGTTAGAAGACTCGTTCGAACGAGATGCCAGGCGGAAACAGTTTTTGGCAGTTTTTTGGCAGTTTTCCCACTATGTTTGTAACCAACTTTTTCAGATTTTAATATGTGCAGGAATCACTTTTGATAATCCATCTTTTTCATATCATACAAACTCTTAGAGAGTGTTTTGAGAGCAATATTAAAAAGAGAAAAAGATCAAGTTTTGAGTGAGATTTTCAAAGAGAAATTTACTTATCACTCTAGTTTACACCCATATTGTTTATCCCAGTTCACCTATATACATATTAATTGCTTGGAGTTTGGCACCGGTTTTCTCTACCGAATTGAAGAGAAGTTTCGGGTTTTGCTTCTAACTCCCACAAAGAAAGAAGAAGTGTTTTATGTTGTTTTACCCGCTTGGAGAAAGGCTTCATGTTCGGGTGACGAGGACCATAGAAAGTCCTATCGGTGGATTCCGAGACCGCGGTGGAGTTCCAAGGTTATCCGCTAGGAAGAGGTGTCTACAAGAAGAAGCGTCGAGGCTTGAGAGGGATCGATTCGTGCGTTGTAAGTCTATCTGTCTTATTTTTGTAATTCCGTATCTAGTGGATTTGTGGATAGGGCCGTCCGAGGTTGTTTCCCGTCTTGGGTTTTTCTTCGAACATCGCGGCGTAGTGTGATTGGTTTATTTTATCCTGCTTAATTTATTTAGAACGCATGCGTAGGATAATTCAAGATAAAATTCGGTTTAAATTATCACACTTCATTTAATTTGGACTTAAATTAAATATTGGGTAATTGTGTAGTTAATTCAAGTCATTTGCTAAAATTGGTTTGGCCTAACTTTGTTTAAATGAAAAATATGACTTAGGCAAATTCTAGGACTTGGATTTAATTTCACTTGGTTTAAGTTTAATTTGTTTAAAGAAAATTAAAACTTGGTAATTGTTTGTTTTGTTGAACCATCACTTTGTACGCTTCCACATCATCTCGTGTTTCACATAAAAGGAAATTCTATTTTAATTGTGAAAATTAAAAATTTGGGGATCCATAACCCAAATACGTTTTCAACAAGTCCTAGTACTCAACTAAGTATGATCACTGGGAAAATGGAGCTCGATGACTATTAAGTGGCTTTGATGGTTCGCCCGAGTTGAGCATTAGATCATGTTACATGATGAGCCTTGTGATGATGAAACTCGTGAATGAGTGGATGACGTTACCTTGGAATTATAGGACTTTGATGATTTAGTCTTGGAGTATTCCTGTGATTTAGAATAGAAATTTGTGAACCCCATAAGCCTAAGGATTGGCCAGTCAAGAATTTTGTGGATGAAATTCCCCAAGGGGGTTTGTAATACCCGCCCTAATATTTTAATTATTTTCCCGCATAACTTGAACTAAAATGAGAACCTTAAGATTTGGATAATTATTACAGGGATTATATTATGATTTAACTATTTTTGGAGGGTTGATGATAATTAGTGGAATTTATGGGTTAAAATTGGAGAAAAATTAAAGAAATATAAGAATGGTTCCTTTCAAAAGAAAGTTGGGTCGTTCGAACCAGAATCAAGGCTCGTTTGAAGCAAGGGATTGAAAAGGTTCAAATGAGGTCCCACTGTATTAAAGAACCATGTCATTTGAAGGGGATCGAATGAGGGTTCGAGTGAGATGCCATTCTCATTCGAACGAGGAGATAATCTCGTTCGAACGAAGTTAATCGAATTTTCAAGTCAGACTTCCCTTGTGCAATGTCTCATTTTGGGTAGTTGGATTAATGAGCTGTCGAGCTCTGGTGAACCCAGATTGGGTAAATATGGGATTTTGTTTTTTAATGGGTTTTATAACTCTTGTTTTGGATTCATTTGGTTATTTGAAGTTAGAAGAAGAGAGAGAGATACGGGTAGGTCTTCTACCATGTTATTGCATCTCTCCACCTCTTTCTACCTCAAACCACCATGCTGCCATCACCCCTCCACCATAAACCAACTTAGTTTACATGTATTCCACCATATTTGAGCCCAAGATACCCATTTCCACCATTGTTGGGCAAAGCTACGAATTTTGGAGGTATTGTTGGGGTTTTTTGGAGAAGTGGAAGATGGGTGATTCATGGAGCTTGAAGAGGGTTTTTTGATGGGGCTTTACGGAAAACAAGCTTGGTGGAGCTAGGCAACCCCTCGAAAGGCCACCTTAGGAGGTGGGGGGTTGTTATCTTCTTAGATCTTTTCATGCCTTCCATTGTTAGAGCTTCATTGAGGCGGTAAAAACTATTCTTAGATTAAGACTCAATTTTTGTATTTATAGTCTTGTTGTTAGAATATTAAGGGTAGAATGGTTATGAACATGATGATGAATTTCATAGAAAAATTAATAATAAATATTTTTATGAAATAAAAAATGTTGGAAAATGTCATTTTGTTGAAGATAAATGAAAAGTACATATTTCAAAGTTTCTTGAAATAAAGATTTGGATTTTTATGAAAGTGGTGCATTTTCTAGAAGTTTGATGTTAAATATTTTATGGAATAAAATATTTGAATGATGTTGATCTTGTTAAAATGTTTGGGAAATAAAGTTTCAAAGTTTCTTGCAAAAATGGAGATTTTATGAAAAATGGAAATTTGTTGAGTTTGAAGAGATTAAAAAATCCTTTGTCTTCAAAATCATAGTTTTGCAATTGGTATGGAATTCAAGAATGAAATGTATGTTTACCCCATTTAATAGGATTTTAGGATTTAAAACCCATCTTCTCATTCATATAAATTTTAGTATTTCGATAATAAATATATAAACAAGTTTAAAGAAGGTGTTGTTGGGTTTAAACCTGAAATACGACAAAATGGTCATTTTAGTCTTCAAAATGTGTGGTAAGTGTAAGGTTGTAAGACTACAAGTGTTAATAAAAGGAAGTTGTATTTTCTAATAAGTAGTCTTTAAGGGTAATTGGGTTTCGTGGATAAGAAAGTAAAGAAATGTCTAATTTGGAAATATGGTTAGTAAATGTGTTGAGTAAGTGTTAATGGTTAAACATTGGGAAGTTGGAGTGTGTAACTTAATAAAGTTTTCTAAGATTAACACGTATGAAATTGGAAAGAAAATAATGGAACAAAAATGTTTCCAAATTGAAAGAATGTCACCCCAAATTTTAAAACGTGCTAATGTGTTAAAAACACTTAAGAAGTTAATGTGGGTAACTTAATGGTGTTTTGAAAAATAACACTTGTGAAAATTGAGGAGAAGACAAGTTCGAAAGTAAGAAGTATAAAATGGTAATTTTATGTAAAGTGGAACCTTTTTATGAAATAAAAATATCAGAAAAGGTGTTACACAAAATGGTCCTAAAGGAATATGATTTTTAGAATAAAATCAAAGCTAAAGTGTGAAGGGAATGAAATGATGATTTTCAAAGTGTAACACAAATTAGGGTGAAGCCCCAAGGTTTTGGCTTCGGCAGGGTAAAAAGGAAAAGTTGAATAATGTGGACATTGTATAATGTTAAAACACATAAAAAAGGAACTCAGATGACATTGGGATAATAATGGAGGGCCCGGAGCCCTAGGGTGAAAGACCCAAAACCACTAGCTTGAGCATATGGTTATGTCGCCGATGGTGTGGAGCCCGTTAAAGTACACAATTTATTGGAAGATTCTGAGAAAAAGATAAAGGAATAAGGAACATGTCAAGAAATGTGTTATGTGGTGAAAATATGTTAAGACAACCTAACTTCAATGAATTAATAAATGTTTCGGTAAAGGATAAAGTTGACAATAAATGAGTAAGGTGATTAATGTCCATAAAGCAATGGAAATGTCAAGTGTATTGATTAAATGGGTTGTTAAGCAACCTAAGAAGGTTTAACCCACAATTAACACAAATGTGTGTTTATACATGGTTTTCAAAAGAGAAACAATTATTTTCTAACACGGTGTTTGCGAGTGTTGAAAGGGTGATTTTTAATGAAAATACTATAGTGTATTGATTTAAATGGAAAGGGTAATGTTGGTAAATAAATGGTTTTCGATTAAACAAATTTGAGTTGTTTTAAGTATTTAACCGTGTGTGCTAAATAAAAGGATAAATGCCAAGAAAGAAAGAAGTTCTTTTATGAGATTAAGGTAAATTAATCAAGATAAATAATGTTTTCAAGAGTAAAACGATTTCATGCATTAAGTATATCTATGAATATATGTACAAGGTAATTGCAAGTGCACGTAGGTATAATATGTTAGACTCTTCATTCTATCATTCGATTCTATACTGCATTTGTATATTTCCCACAGTGCATTTGGCTCGCACCCTCGTCTTTGTTACTGCATGATAGGTGCAGGTTCGTATTTTAATAGCGTTGTACAGGTAAGTATTCTATTTAATTTTACATTAGTAGCTCTGTATACTTGGACTCCGGGGATGCTTGCCACGGTCCCTTAACTTAGTTTGACTTAAAAGTGTAATCACATGCTAAACAAGTGAAACGTTAACTATAACAAAACTGGACTAGCAACATTATATAGATTGTTTCATTGCACTTCACACCTTATTCTCTGGTCGGACGGGGTTGACTATGGGTAACCCATAAATTCTGGTTAGGGCATTACAACCATTAGTTGCAAACTGGTCATACTTCTTCCCAATAAACTCGTTCTGATGCCTAACCTAGGCTAATTCCTCCAGATAAGCTTTTAGCACCTTACAAGATTCGGTGATGTTGCCTCCTTGTTTGTGGAACATGGATCGTAGCATGTTATTCCTTTTGGTCGGATCTCCACCCATCTTCTTCTTCCATTTGATGAACTACTGATCTTTTATCTTTGCCAAAATCTTGTATATTGTCTCCTTAAAAACTATATTTACCGCCTGATAATCCTTAGAGGAATATGTTTTGCCCCGTTCCTGGCACTATTATGTTTTTCTCTCCCTTTTGTGGGATTATTCCCTTTTTCTCCCCATTTTTTTTAACTTGGAATGACTAGCCTTAGATTGGATGGTGTGGACCACGTCCTACACTTGGCATATTTTTAAATTTGTGGCATAAGATCATTGATTGTATTAGCTTCCTTTTTGGTAAGGGATTGATACAACTTGGATGTAGGGGTCGACCTATTTTGAAGGATGCTATAAAAACCTGCTCCGATTAGTCCTCCGCTTCATTGAAGACTTCCCAATAGCACTTGATATAATTGTCTAGAGACTCCTGTGGCTTATTTCTCATTATAAGTAGTTAATCCATCCTCTTAATATGAGTGCTGCTCGTGATGAAACGAGCAGTGAAAGATTCAACGAGTGCCTTAAAGCTCTTGATTGACCTGTGAGGTAATATTTCAAACCATTTAATGGCGATGTCACCCAGACTAGAGGGGAAAATACGACACATCAACTAGTCTTTATGAATCCACAGATTCATGTCATATTCGTACTGTCGAACATGGTCGATAGGATCAGTCTTACCATCGTAGATTTTAAATCACAGGATTGTAAACTTCTTTGGGGATCTTTTTCTTCGATTGTCCTTAAGAAATAAGGCTTCATCTGAGTGATGATATATTTCCTTTCCAGTCCCTTTGTAGAACTTACCCCCTGTGAGCAGTGTGTTAGCCCCTCTCTTCTCAAATCAGACTAATTATGTCATCCTTGTGGCGCTCATTGTCCCTATGACTCCTTATTTGATTACTTTCATACTCTGAACGCTCTTGGTCGCACTTGGCATTCCTGCATCGATTACGAGCATTTCTTGCCTAAGGGAGGGGAGTCCGAGGATGACACTTAAGATCATGGCAGAGCTCTCTCTCCACTTATTCTAATAATTGTTGAAGGCAAGAGTTTTCTTCCATCAAGAGGCGAGCTGCCTCCCCTGTTTGTTAGATCCTTTCTTCGTAAGCATCGACCAACCAAGAGATATGGGTAGACCTTGCTTGCTTATGGTTCCCCTATGAAGAGACAAGAGGTAATGGATTGCTATCATAACTTGGTTCGAGAGGGGGTAGCAGGTCCCCCTCACTCAAATGGGGAAGTACCAACAGTAATAGACAAGTCTAACACCAAATATTATGAGTTGCATCTAAGAGTGTAGTATACCACTAAATACTACTTTTACCAATAGAGTATCATTGGTGAGCAAGTGGCCAGTGGTACTTTGCAGATACCCCCAATAGATGGCAATGATAACTCACTTCCATCACATCATTATGGCACTGTCAACATGGTGGTAGCCTATGATGAAGAAGCAGTTAGTGACCAGAAGAAATGGGAAGATAATGAGAACATATGTCAAGATATAAAAGGACTGGAACTTAATATAAAACATAAATCTGAGAATAAGAGTAAGCGTGTGGAATGGTTCTTTAATTCTGACCAAGAAGAGGCTGAATGTGAGGGGGTCAAGTATAATATGTCTACAATGCCAAACCTATGAGGTAGAACTAGACTCTGAGTGCGAAGCCATAGCAAGGAGTCCCAAGTTCAAATGGTTTTTAGACCAAATATGAGTAAAGTATGACACCCTGGTGGTTATCACGAGAAAGATTTTTGAATAAGTACAACAGAGAAGGGACCATCACTAAATTGGGAGGGACCCATTGGGCGTGTGGCCATCCCTCTCAGGTTTTCTCCTCTCCATATAGAGGGTTGACGCTCATGCGCACAGTGGAGAGAGAGAGAGAGAGAGAGAGAAAGGTCTCACGCCCTTTCTAGGAATGCTTCGTCCGTCATCGATGTGGGGGTGACGTAAAGGGATAGAGTCGCCAGCCTATTTTAAATAAAAAGGCAAAAGAACATGTTGCCGCCTCAAGAGAACGACATCAAAGACAAACGAATGCTTGCAAAACAAATTAGATCAGAAGTTCGGGGGCTAAGTAATGGAATGGGATGGTGTTAGGCACCCATCCCGCCCCTTCTGTCTCTCATGGGCTTATGTTACCATTCTCCTTAATTTCTCCGTGAAGTGTGTGTGCGTGTATATAAGTGGAGACCATAATCACTCGACTCTCATCACATAAAATATGAAGTGAGGTTATCCATAGGAGTATTGCCAAAATAATAATTAAAAATATGATATGTGTGCTTATTGAGATATTGATCGTTATGATGAAACAATAATATATGTTAAATAAGACGCAAATATGAATAAAAAGTATGATATATATGAATAATACAAGGATAAAATAGAAAAAAGGAAAATAAAAAAAGAAGACTCGAGTCTCGGGTTTAGTTTGAGATGCCTACATAGCCTATAAAGGCATCGAAGTCCACGTAGTTTGCATGAGACACGAGGGAGGGGTTTCTCCCACAAATTCAAACAGGGATTTTATGATACGCGTGTGTAAGAAAATGCATTTTTAGTTTCGAGAAAATGTGGTGAAAAATCCCATTGGAATTTATAGTTGTAACCCTCTTTTTCTTGCTTTTTTTTTATCGAAAATATATTATGTGCAATATTAGTGATAAAGGGTTGAATATTAATACGTGTATGATCTAAAGTAAAAGGTAAATTAAGAACTTATATAACTAATGTGAAAACAAAGAAATTTAAAGAGAGGGAAGAATGTTTGGACCTTCTTTGGAGGATTAGAGATTTATCTTGATTGATGATGAGCTTCCTTGCAATTGGATGAATAATGTATGCTTTTTTTTTTTTTGCTAAATTAGGTTTGAGAGTGATGGAACTGAAAGGCAGAGAAAGGTTTGAAATAAGGAAACCTCGCTGACTTAAAAGAAATGTTGTTGAGATCACTGCAACTTGATGTTTTTGAGATGCCTCTCCAAGTGAGCTCATGCTCTCCTAATATAGGGTGAAAGGACGGCCGATCGGCATTGTCCTTGCCATACCTATCGGCAGGTAACCCTAGACACACTACTGCAGGGAAATTGACCTGCCAATTGGCTATCTCGTGCAGATTTTCCAAAAAAATGATCAGAAAACACAATTCGTAAGTCCAAATCGTGCACGGGGCATACCGTCGGAAATTTTTTTCAAAGAAATTTGAGAATCCTTGGGACGATCCCGGGTCTAGGAGTTGACTTTGGGTCAAACGGGGTTTGGAAGATCCCTTGGCCCTTTGGATAGGAGATCGTCGGACAACGAGGGATTATTCGTCCAAATCGTAAGTCTGAATCGCGCATGGGGCAGACCATTGGAAAGCTTATGCGAGGCACTTCGATGTTACAAAGAGCATCACTCAGTTCAAAGAGTTAACTTTGGTCAAGTAGGGGCCAGAAGTGCCCAATGACCTTTTAGTGTAAAACGGATTGTTCGTCCATAACTCAAGGCTGATTCACACACGGGGTGGACCGTTGTAAAGTGTATTCAGTGCCTTTTAAAGATTCATTCATTCTCATTCGAGCTGAATATTGACTTTGGTCAAACAAAGCCTCAGAGCGCCCGATGGTCTCTTAATCAATTCTTGAGGGAAAATGGTTCATTTTTTTGAATCGTTATGCCGT
Organism: Sambucus nigra; assembly: GCA_949130495.1. Taxonomy (NCBI): domain Eukaryota; kingdom Viridiplantae; phylum Streptophyta; class Magnoliopsida; order Dipsacales; family Adoxaceae; genus Sambucus; species Sambucus nigra. The sequence goes on along the minus strand of OX422219.1, from coordinate 9,793,864 downwards.
TTCACGCACGGGGCAAACCATTGGAAATGGGATTCAGTGCCCTTCAAAGATTCATTAAGATTTTCTCTGACGATGAAGCTGATTGGGATTATATTGGGGCCTGGGAGCGCCCGGTGGCCGCCTTCAGATCTTTTTTTGATAGTAAAATAGTTCCTAAAAAAAGGGGGAGAATGATATGGGGAGAAATAGTATTTAAACCTATTATAAACGTATCTTAGTTTAGGGAGATTTATCTTAGGGGGAGACATCTTTCTAAGTAGGTAATTTGTTTGATAAAGGGGATAATTAAAATAAATACCCTAAATTAATTCTCCCCTATAATTCTCCCCCTTTTTGTTCAGAAATAGACAAAGGATGACAAACTAATTTAAACATAATGCATAGAGTGATAAGAGCATGAAAGCATATAGGCAAAAAAATCATAACTAATCCATATAAAGAATAAGGATACCAACTAAGATGTAAGAAAATGATACCAATATGATACATAAAGTATTAAGCATGTGATATCAACAAAGAATGCAACAAGATAGATACCAATTATAAAATTAAAGCATAGATGGACTAGAAAGCAAGGCAAAGACAAAATAAAAATATCATATATATACATACTCTAGATATACCAAAGATGCACACGCACATATATATAGATATAAACACACACATGACACAAAATACAATAATATTTTCACACTCGTATGGCAAAAATGTGTCATATGGAAACGGAAGTGTTGGCGTGTGAACTAGTAACTATTAAATTTATACCCAATCACTTAAAACATGTTCACGGAGTTCTCATTTGATTGCAAACTTTATCACACTTAAATATAACCTCATGTGATAATATAAATTGAACTCAATGAAAAAACATACACAATGTATACAAGCCTAGACTTTTAATGATTCTACAAACCAATAGAGTCATGACATTGAAAGTACAACTAGGATAAACATGCATTGTGCAAACCGTTGATATACCATCCAATCTCCCTCAATAAGCATATATATTTTGAATGAATATATCAATCAAACATAGGCCTTGGCAATTATTTTTCTTTTTAATGCCATATTTTCTTTTAGGCCTTTGGACCACGTATTTCTTTTTGGTCCATTTCAAACGGTGGATTACTATTCATAAAGGATAATAAATCCTTTCGGAGCCCTTCCCCGTGCACATTTATACATATTATTTTTATTTCTCACAAATCTCATGTGTAACAGATTTTGACATGCACTAGTCCTCCTAGGTCACAAATATGTAGATGACTAGATTGGTAGGAGAACACCTCACAAAGCTCAAATATAACATGCTACGATTAAATTTCAAAAGAGCTCGTGCATGTGTGAATTGAGGCATATAAAAATAGAATCCATTTAAAAAATACAAAATCCAACTACTCCATATTAGCATGGTAAAGAACATTTTAAGGATTGACAATCTTAACCAAAAGTTCTAGCCACATGTGAGCGTAAAAGATGGGATTCAAACACAAGAATATTCCACATAAAGTGTGTCAAACTAAAATACACACACAAAAAAATCTTTTGGAGTTTTTGAAAATTTTTAACCAAAAATAAAAATATGTACTCAAAAGACAAACAAAAATCATTTGTATTTTCATTAAGCCTAAATTACTAAACGATGAAACACAAATGATAAACAAAAATGTTTTTGTATTTTTCATTTAAGGCAAACTAAAATGAAGAAAATATAATACAAAAGATAAACAAAAATCGTTATTCTAGCATGTGATTAAGCATGGAGCATAGACTAGAACATGATTAAACATGCATACACCTAGCAATGATATAAAATATGAAGCACAAAAAGCTAGAGTATGCAAATAAAACTAACACATTCAACCTTTATATTTTGCAAGAGAGGAACCATGTGAAAGAAAATGAGAATCAAATACCCTATCTTGTAAAGCTACCAAGTTGGATCTCCTAACCCAAACTAATGATGAATTACGATCTCGGGCTCGGTTGCCTTACCTAAGGATGTAAGGATTTTCTAGGACTTGGTTTAAGATCAAAACAAAATTTCCTAAGATGACCTTTTCGACCACAATGTGCACAAGTAAAAACACGTCAAAAATTGGTACCTAAGGATTGATCTCTAAAGGTTTTCCTAGGTGATTCTCCTAAAACATGGGATTTGGCTTTATGAGTATATTCATTACATGTATCAAAGCCTAAACCACAAGTGTCATTTTTAATTTGGACCGTTCCTAAAAGTTTATCTAATTTCTCCGAAAGACACTCCAAATCAAATTTGACTTTACTAGAGTCTTTTAATTTATTTTGTAATTCTAAAATGTTAGACTCTAATAAATATTGCACTCTTCAAATGCGAGAAGCTCCTTTTTCAAGGATTCCATTAAACCTTTAAGGCTATCTCTCTCGTCCTCTAAATATTCAATCTTCTCATGAAGAGCTCTCTCACGTGTCCTAAGGTCTTCAACCAACACTCTATCATCAACGACGTTGACACGCTCTCTTAAACTCGCTTATAACTTTAAATTAGATCTTTTTAATTTAATATATTCTTCATAAAGTTCTTGAAAAGCATTTTGAAGTTCACTCACATCAACCTCATCTTCATTTTCACTCTCTCTCTCTTCTCTACTTTAACTACCATAAAAACTAGGGAGTCATAACATTGACCTTGGAAGTGTCATGTGTTAATATTTCATCAATAGAAGAATTTCCCCTATCACTCACATGACTAGCCATAAAAGCCACAAAGTTGGGCTCAATGGGGCAATCGGGTCCCTCTTAATTATCACTATCACTAAGGGTTGCATTGAAAGAAATTGGTTTCTTACCCTCTCTCCTTAGTTTAGTGGGAAACTTTTTTGCCCTATGGCCATACCCTTCACAACCAAAACACCTATTTGACTCGTCCCAATTTAAATTTTCATTAATAGTTTTAGGGATCTTCTCGGCTTTGTTATGCGTAGATTTTTCAAACTTCTTAAAATCATTTTTAAATTTATCTTTGTTAAATTTAAGAAATTTTCGAAACTTTCTAGCAAACATAGCCATATTTTTCGAGTCACTGTCACTTTCACACTCTACTACATGTTTTTCCTCTTTTCGGTATTTCAAAGCAACACCCTTATTTATTTTCTTTTCAGTTTTGGAGGGAAACATGTCCAGTTCATAGGTTTGTAAATCACCTACGAGCTCTTCTAATTTCATAGAGGCTAAAGTGGGTAAATAATTTAAAACGACCACTTTAGGAATAAATCTATTTGGGAAGGGACCTTGAAATTTTCTTTACTATTCGGTTTTCGGGTATTTTCTCTCCCAAATTAAAAGATGAATTAACAATATTAGAAAGTCTAGCATAAAATTCATCAAAGGTTTTTTTTCATCCATTTTGATGGTTTCAAATTGAGTGGTGAGGTTTTGGAGTTTTGAAGCTTTAATGACACTAGTACCTTCATGAGTGAGTTGTAAAATATCCCAAGCTTCTTTAGCGATTTCACACGTCATAATGCGTCATAATTCATCCGATGTGACCGCGCTAAACAAGGCATTTAAACCTTAAGAATTAAAATTAGAAAGTTTAAATTCATTCTCACTCCATCTATCGACGGGTTTGGGAACACGCTCATTATCTACTAAATGTGTAGGTGGGGACCACCCGTTAACAACAGATAACCAAACTCTCTCATCAATAGATTTTAGTACCGATTTCATTCGCGTTTTTCAATACGCATAGTTAGAAACATCGAAAATAGGAAATTTAAAAAATGGGAAAAATTCCATTTTAGCCAAAAATATTTAAAGGATCTTAACGAAGTAATTTATCATTTTGGCTCTGATACCACTTGTTGGAACATGAGGCCCCAATTTTAAATGCTTTACTACAAAAAGTAATTTTCTTTTTAAAGATATGCAGAAGCGGAGATGGTTCAATTAAACAAATCAACTAATTTTAATTTTTTTCAAATTAAAATTAAACCAAGTGAAAATAAATAAATTAACAAATGAATTTCATTTAAACCAATTTACTCAACCTAAGTCCTAGAAAATTGCCTAAGTCATATTTTCAATATTATCAAATTAGGCCAAACCAATTTTAACCGATAAAATTAATGACTTGAATCAAATAAACATTTACCCAAATTTATTTTGTACCAATTTAATTAAGTGTGACAGTTAAACCAAATTTTATCGTGAATTAGCCTAAGCATGCTTTTCTAAAATATTTTGCAAGATAAAAGTAAATCAGTCACACTATGCCGCGATGTACGAGGAAAAACCTACAACAGGAAAAAACCTCGGTCGACCCTAGCCTCAAATCCACTAAGCACAGTTTTATAAATACAAGACAATAAGACTTACAACACTCGACTTGACTCCGTCCAAGCCCCGACGCTTCTTCTTGTATCCACCTCTTCCTAGCGAATAACCACAGAGATCCACCGCGGTCTCGAAATCCACTGATCGGACTTTAGGAACCACCGTCAACCCACATGGTGCCTTTCACCATGTGAGAATGCCACAGCAAAATAAACTTCTTCTTATTTGAGGGATTTAGAAGGAAACCCAAACTTGTCTAGAGAAAAACCCGATGCCAAACACTCCAAGCAAGATGTATACATATTGAAACTTGGAATAAACAATATGGGTGAAAACAAGACTGTTAAATGATTTTTTTCTTAAAAAAATAGAAACTTTTCATATTTTGATATTCCCTATGCATTTTATAGTTTTCTTAAGTGTGCAGGCATTCTTCGGAGTGGAAAATTTCATCATCGGTAAAGATAGTGATCCTTGGGTCTTGAGTCAAGTTTGGGTGGGATGTTTGAGTCTAGTAGATCTTGACGACCCTTTAGGATTTTTGTTGGTTTTTGTCCTGGAATAGCCAAAGGGGGAGATTTGTAAGGACACAAATTTCCAATTGAGTCCTTTGTTGTTTTGGCTCAATTCCGGACAAAAACGTTTGACTCATAGGATAGAGTTATTGACCTTCCTTCAAGCCTATGACATACTAAAATTGAAGACGTAGAGGCCAAGTTTAAACCTTCATCAAAATGACGAGTTTATTGTGCCTCGTTTCTACGTCAACAACATGTGTTCCGCTTACTCCTAAAGTATGAATGCATTGTAAATATATATATATATATATATATATAGGAGCTTAGAACATTTTTCATTGGGTGAACTTTTATTTTAAACTGTTGTTTATTTTCAGAAAGATTTTATTAAAACTTTAAAAGATAGTATATAAAGTTTCTGGGCTAAAAAATCAAACTTTTAAGCTTTCTGGAAGTTCATTCGAGTTTGTCGTTTGAACAAGAACGAGGATTAGCCAATGAGTTCCCTATTTGGCCACTGGAACATCGTTCGAATTGTTGTTCGAACGAAAAGGCTATTTGAACGATAATTCTGACGAGTTATCTAACTACTTTACATTTTTATTCACTGGAACATTGTTAGAAGGGTCATTCGAACGAAACTTCATTTGAAAAAAAATCTCGTTCGAACGAGATTTGGCGGGAACAGTTTATTTGGCAGTTTTGAGTAGTTTTTTCATGTTTCCCACTTCTTTTCCCACTAACTTTTGACAGACTTAATATGTGCGGGAACTAACTTTTTCTAACCCACGTTTTCACATACTACAATCTCCAAGAGAGAGTTTGAGAGAAAAATTCAAAAAGGAAAGAGTTCATGTTTGAGTGTCTATTTTTTTAAGAAAAAATAATTTAACACTCTTGTTTTCACCCATATTGTTAATTCCAAGTTTCAATATATATACATCTTGCTTGGAGTGTTTGGCACCGGGTTTTTCTCTTCCACATTAAAGAAAAGTTTGGGTTTCCTTCTAAATCCGTCAAAGAAGAAGAAGTTTGTTTTGTTGTGGCATTCTCACATGGTGAAAGGCACTATGTGTGGTTGACGGTGGTTCCTAAAGTCCGATCGATGGATATCGAGACCCCGGTGGAGCTCCGTGGTTATTCTCTAGGAAGAGGTGGATACAAGAAGAAGCGTCAGGGCTTGGACGGAGTCAAGTCGAGTGTTGTAATTTTTACCGTCTTGTATTTGTAAAATTGTGCTTAGTGGATTTGAGGCTAGGGCCGTCCGAGGTTTTTTCTCGTTGTGGGTTTTTCTCATACATTGCGGCATAGTGTGACTAATTTACCTTTATCTTGCAAAATAACTTAGAACGCATGCTTAGGCGAATTCAAGAAAAAATTTGGTTTAACTGTCACACTTAATTAAATTGGTGCAAAATAAATTTGGGTAAATGTTTATTTGATTCAAGTAATTAATTTTATCGGTTAAAATTGGTTTGGCCTAATTTGATAATATTGAAAATATGACTTACGCAATTTTCTAGGACTTAGGTTGAGTAAATTGGTTTAAGTGAAATTCATTTGTTAATTAATTAATTTTCACTTGGTTTAATTTTAATTTGAAAGAAATTAAAATTAGTTGATTTGTTTAATTGAACCATCCGCTTCCACATATCTTTAAAAAGGAAATTACTTTTTTGTAGTAAAGCATTTAAAATTAGGGGTCTTGTGTTCCAACAATACTCATCTCAAAATCATCTTGCTTTTCTTTTGAAAAAAATTGAGTATGTTTATCACACGTAGAAACAAATACTATGTCATCAACATACACTTGTGCAACTAAAATAACTTTCTCATCACGACGAACAAATAGTGTCATGTCTACTCCCCCTCTTAAAAAGCCACGTGAAAGGAGATAAGAAGTGAGCCTTTCATACGAAGCACGGGGTGCTTGTTTCGAACCATATACCGCTTTATTTAGAAAGAAGACATGATTACGATGTTTCGGGTCCTCAAACCCTTTAGGTTGTTCAACATATACTTCTTCTTAAAGAATACCATTTAAAAATGCACTTTTGACATCCATTTGATACAATTTTAATTTAAGATGACATGCTATGGCTAGTAAAAGGCGAACCGACTCCAACTTAACAATTGGAGAAAAAGTTTCTTTAAAGTCAACACCTTCTATTTGGGTGTATCGTTGGTCAACTAACCTAGCAATGACACCATTTTCATCCTTTTTATTATTAAAAATCCATTTGGTACCAATGACATTACTATTAGAACGCCTAGGGACTAATTCCCAAACATCATTTTTCTTAAATTGAAACAATTCTTCTTGCATGGCATTGATCCAATGTTCATCTTTTAACGCTTCTTTAAAATTTTTAGGTTCAATTTTAGTAGTATAACACAAATAGGTAACTTCATTTTCTAATTGAGCCCTAGTATTGACACCTACCTCAGGATCTCCTATAATTTTTTAAGGGTCATGACTTTTATGAACCCAAGGAGAAGGATCCTTTCTCTCAATAGTGGGAACAACCAAGTCATTGTGAGACTCAATATTTTCTACACTGGGATCAATATCACACTCACATGACAAATCTTCCTCATTTTCAATAGATGTGGCTGGAGCATCGTCTTTCATTACAACATTTATTGATTCCATGACTTTTGAACTACTTAAGTTGAAAAATCTAAAAGCTCTACTGTTTTGGTAGTATTATATGAAAATACCTTTATCACTCCTTGAGTCAAATTTACCTAGGAGTTCTCTATCCCGAAGGATATAACAAGGACTACCAAAAACTCTAAAATAGGCCAAATTAGGTTTCTTGCCAGTCCACAATTCATATGGAGTTTTATTAGTATTAGGATGCAGATAAACCCTATTGACGGTGTGACATGCGGTGTTAACCGCTTCGGCCCAAAACCTTCGAGGCACATTTCTTCCTAGGAGCATAGATCTTACCATTTCTTGGATCGTTCGATTTTTTCTTTCAACTATACCATTTTGTTGTGGTGTTCGAACGACCGAGAATTCATGCTTAATTCCTATTTTATCACAAAAGGCATTTACACCGGATTCCTTGAATTCGGTTCCATTGTCACTCCTAAAGCGGTTTATGGTAACACCGTTTTGATTTTGAAGAACTCTACATTTAACAGTGAGAAAATCAATAGTCTCAGATTTTTCTCTTAGAAAACCTACTATGGAGTATCTTGAAAAATCATCCACCATCACTAAAATGTATCTCTTTCCTCCTATGCTCTCAGAACGAGTGGGACCCATACAGTCCATGTGTATAAATTCTAAGACTCAAGAGGCAGTTATTGAGTTCAACATTTTATGTGGATTCTTAATTTTCTTTCCTAATTGACAAGGCCCTCAAATAGTGGAGGTTTGTTTTCCTAGAGATGGTAAACCTCGAACTAGATCTTTTCTCACTAAACGATCAAGATCTCTAAAGTTAACATGACCTAAACTTTGATGCCAAAGATCGAAAGATGAGGATTTTGTACTATTGCAAAGTAAAGAGGATTTAGGAACTATTCCATAAAAATTGTCACTAGTTCTTACACCTTGTAAAATAGCCTCACTCGATTTATCATATATGATGCACTCCGATTGACTAAATTTAACATCAAGATTTTCATCATATAATTGGCTAATACTTATCAAATTTGCCTTGAGACCATCAACATAAAGGACATTTTCAAGTTTAGGAAACCCAAAAATTTCAATCGATCCTCTACCCATAATTTGAGATTTTCTTCCATCCCCAAAGGTGACCTTACCATCTTTATAGTTTTCAAGAGTGGTAAACAATGATTTGTCACCGGTCATATGTCTTGAACAACCACTATCAAAGTACCATTGGGAGGTATTTTGAGCCTTGAGTGCAACATGAACAACAAATGCTTTATTGGTCTCATCTTTCTTAACCCAAGCTTGAGTTGTATTCTTCCCTTTGTCGACTCTAGTATTTTGTTTGGAATTATTTCCTTGGACTTTAGAGAACCTTAGAAACTCTTCCACTAGAACTTTAGAAGTATTAACTAGATACTCAACTTGGCTTTTAAGACTAGCTAAGGAGATATAGTATTGCTTAGGAGTTGTGAAATAAGAGTTCTTCCCAAGCTTGTAACAAAAATCTCTAAGATGACCCCGTTTGTGACAATAAGTGCACACATAGGGTTGTTTTGGAGTCACTTTTGAAGATTGATTAGGTGGACTTATTTTAGGTAGATAAGGTTTGGGTGGATTTTATTTGTAAAAAAACTTAGATACGGGTTCTGATTTGACTTTGGATGACTCTCCTTCTTCATATCCTATACCCTTTCTCTCTTGATAACCTTTCTCTTTATATCCTAAAATAGGGCCTAGAAATAATTTTCCCATTCTTCCTGAATTATCTTCGAGTGTGACTTTGACTTCACGAGGGGACTTCAGATCTTTTTCAAGTTGGATAATTTTATCTTCAAGAGATTTTCTAGTCTCTAAATACTCATGAAGATCTCTCTTTTCACCTTCTAAGGAGTTAATTAAATCACATTTTTCTTTACCTACCAAGAGAAGCTTCTCAGAAAGAGATATCTTAATTGCCTCGAGTTGACTAACTAAAGCCTCCTTCTCCTTGAGGCTTTTCAAATCCTTTTCTAGACTTAAAGCTTTAAAGGTTAATCTTTTATTTACCTTTTGAATACGAAGAGACTCAGTGTATATTTCAGAATAGGCGGATTGTAATTCACTCTCATCAACATCACTCTCACTTCCTTTTTCATCACTACTTACTGATTGAGTGGAAACAACCTCTAGATTATGCTCGAAATTGTTAAGATTAGGGTTTGAATCACCTGAATCACCACCATGACTCACTATAAAGGCAGTAAAATTATTTCTTGACGGGGTAGAGTCATTAGAGTCTTCAGACTCATTATCACTATCACTTAGAGTAGCATTGTAAACTGCCTTTTATTTTCCTTGTCTATTAAGTTTATTGGATCACTCAAACGCTCTATGACCACGTCCCTCACACTCAAAGCATCTCTCTGAATCATCCTCTTTAAGGTTGTCTCTCTTAAACTTCTTAGGATCCTGATTATTAAAATTTTTATTACCATTGTTTTTGTTTTTCTTAAATTTCGGTTTTCCAAAATTTGAGTTTTGCTTTTTTCACTTGAGAAATTTTTTAAATTTTTTAGCAAATAGAGCTATATCATTAGGATCAATATCATACTCAGACACTTCTTTTTTCTTTACTTTCAAGGTAACACCCTTATCTTTGGTTTTGTTATCTTTAGGAAACATATCTAATTCATATGTTTGAAGATCACCAATAATATCTTCAAGTTTTAAAGTATCTAGATTTCATAAGGAATTAAGAACTGTGACTTTTGGAATGAATCGCTTAGGAAAGCATTTAAGTATTTTCTTAACAACACAATATTCAGGGATTTTATCACCTACGTTAAAGAAAGCATTAACAATATCAGATATACGAGCATAAAACTCATCAAAAGTTTCAGTTTCTTTCATGGTGATGGTTCAAAGTTAGTGGTTAGGTTTTGAAGCTTAGATTTTTTTAACTATACTCGTTCCCTCATGAGTAACTTGTAGATTGTTACAAGCATCCTTAGAAGTTTCACAAGTCATGATACGACGAAACTCTTCGGAGTTACGACACTAAATAATAAATTTAAACCTTTAGAGTTAAAGTTACATAATTTCAATTCATCCTCACTCCAATTCTCTATAGGTTTTAAAACAATTTCATCATCAAGGATCATAGTAGGAGGGGACCATCCTCTTTTAACAGCAACCCAAACATGTTCATCAATTGATTTAAGGGAAAATTTCACACGTGCTTTCTAATAGGTGTAATTAGTTCCATTAAACATAGGTGGTCTATTCGACAAATTTTTTTCCATATAACCTCTAAGATTCATCTAAATAACTTTTAGAGACTAGCTCTGATACCAATTTGAAGTTGTAAAGTTATATGAACTGAGGTTATTTCGTAGAAGATACACACTACACTTATAAAAAATTTCCAAATAGAGAAATATTCCAATTTAAATATCCTTTGCAAATTAGTAAGTTACCATGATCAATTATCAATTAAAGTGATGGGATATTTAACTTGATTAAGAGCTACAAATTAGACAAATTTTATCCTTTTTATCCTAGACGTACATCTAAGTGATTATATGCAATAAAATAAGAAATCACAACCACAATGCGCTGATGTACGTGGAAAACCCAAATGGGAAAAACCTCGGATGACTGGGCCAAGATAAATCCACTACAAATATGGTTTTACAAAGAGACCTAAAAGACTTACAGACTTGACTCACAAAGACTTGCTGATGCCGTCTCCAATACCTCCGTTTGTAGTACGCGAAGCTCCAATGTGTTGCAGAACACAGATCATGTCTCGGTATCCACTGAAGGCTAAATAACCGTCTCCAATTAACTAGGATGCAGAAATCCACCACATATGTCCATTATGAAATTCAGGTTGAAAGCTTGGGGTTTTGGTTCATTCAAAAATCAAATTTGTGTTAGAGAGTTTTTCATTAAAAGGAAAACAAGAGTCGTTCTCTCAAAATGTGCAAGCTCCTTGTGAAAAATTGATTTTCGTCCATATTATGAAAACTGGATAAGAGGTGAACAAGGGAAGTTATTTAAAATAACTGCAGGAAAAAATTCAAAATTGACAAATCTCGTTCGAACGAGGTCGTTCGAACGACCTGGTTCGAACGAGTTTCTAACGATAGTCCAATGTATAAATAAAGGAAGTCCTTAGAAATCTCGTTAGAATGAATTCGTTTGAACGACAATTCTAACGATCCTTCTAATGAGTTTCCAGAGAACATTGAACTGGTTCGTTAGAACCAGTTCGTTCTAATGACCTGGGAAAACTTCGAACGAAATTCTCTAAAAAAGATTTAAAAAATAATTTAAAAAATTTCATAAAATTTTTTAGTAAATTAAAATTACTCCAACACTTAAAAAATATTTTTGATCATATACCTTTTTAGGAAAATGAAATTGGAATGCGTTTTGATGTAGCGTGAACTTTGAATGCCTAATTCTCCAAGGTTGTAAGATGATAAAATTGATATGACCCAAAAGAGTTTTGTCCAATGGAATATAGTCAATACTACAAGTGACTTGATTGGAAAATTTTCCTTACAGAATTTATTTTTGAAAGAGTAAAGGAAGAATTATTTTTATTGAAAAAGAGGAAAAGGTTTGTGACATTTTTTTAGAAACGGGAGGACAAAATGTTTTAGGTATTTTTTTAATAAAAGGAGGGAAAATGTTTTTGAAATTTTTAGTAAAGAATGAGGAAAAAATGAGAGAAGAGTCTCAACATGATTATTATTATGTTTATGTTTTCACTTGTATTAGGTTTACCTAAACGCAAAAGAAATGTCGGACAGGACCCGCGCATGCGAAAATTGGTTTGAAAAATATGTAAAACATGGTTTGACTTGTTGCCAGGCTCATGGGCAGGGTCCCATTTTGAAAAAAAGATGAAATCACGCAAAAATTTGGGCGGCATGCCGACCCGACATTTCGGCAGAGTTTCGTGTAGTAACTAACAAACTAAATATGAGTACCCTAGGTTTGACGCCTGTATGAGGTAATGAAGTTGCTGGGTTAGTGTAAAGGTATCCCCCTTTGGCATGACTTCCACGATATATGTCTTTATTTTGAGTGCAATCGGTACCCGTGAACAAACTATTTGATATACCTGAGTGTAGGTGAATTGCCTCACTATATACCTCGTGGGGACAGTACGTGTGAGAACGATTTCGATATACTCGACGTACGTGAACAAGTTCCCTTCTATATACTTCTTTTTGTGAGTTCGGTCAAGCGGTACGCTGTGGGGGGAACTGTTCGATATATGTCGAAGGTATTGGGTCAATGGAAGGTGAGAGTCATGTTTTTTAGGCTAACTGCACCTTGTCGGATCAGTGCCCATCACAAAGTGACCCCGAGTATGAGATAATTTTTTGTCAGTATCCATGCTCTCGGTGATTTAGTGTGCCAAAATGCATGATTCTTGATTAGTATATTATGAAGAGAGTAGTTTATTTGGCATAATGAGCATTATACTAATAAGAAAGATTGTACAAGTATTATGAAAAGTAAATCTAGCCTGGGACACGAAGAATACACTAAGCATGGATAAGTGAGAGTGTTTGATGTGTGAATATGTATAATTGAGTGTGTGCTAGTGAATTTAAGCATGGATCAACTATAAGTGGTGTGTGATAAGTACAAGTGAGCATGGATATGTGCAAGTGTACAAGGGTAAGTGTGATAAGCGGAGGTGTGAAGCATGCGGATATAAGTGACCCTATATTCAAGTGTAAGTAGTGTGAGGTGTATATGGAGAGAATTTACAAGTGTGTGAAGTGAAAAGTGAGTGAGAGGTGATATAAACATGAGGTATATATATACAAGAAGTAATAGAGGAGAAAAAGGAACATACAGGTAGGTGCTACATACACAAGCATAAAATGATAACATCTATGCAAACAGAGTCTAGACCTCTTAAGTAAGTCAGTTCCCAACGGAGTCGCCACTATTTCCATCCCTCTTAGGTTTTCTCTTCTCCATCTCGGGGGTTGGCGCTCATACACGTTGTGGAAAGAGAGAGAAAGGTCTCAGTTTATTTCTAGGAATGCTTAGACCGTCGTTGATGTTCGGTGATGTAAAGAGATAGAGTTTCCAACCTATTTTGCACAAAATAGGTAAAAGAACATGTTGTAGCCTCGAGAGAATGACATCAAAGATAAAATAATGCTTGCGAAACCAATTGGATCAGAGGTTCGGTGGTTAAATTATGGAATGGGATGGTGTTAGAGACCCATCTTGCCCCTTCGATCTTTCTTGGGCTTATGTTACTATTATCCTAAATTTATCCATGAAGTGTGTGCACGTGTATACAAGCGGAGATCGGAATCGCTCGAGTTGCATCATGGAAAAGAAGAGTGAGGTCATCCATAGGAGTGGTCCCAAAATAATAATTAAAAATATGATTTGTGCGCTTATCAAGATATTGATCGTTATGATGTAACGATAATATGTGTTAGATAAGACGCCAATATGAATTACAAGTATGATAAATATGAATAATACATGGATAAAATAGGAAAAAGAGGAAAATAGGAAAATAAGAATTTAGTGTCGGGTTTTAGCCCAATAAGCCTACATAGCCTATAAAGGCATCAAAGTCCATGTAGTTCGCATGCGACACGAGGGTGGGGTTTATCCTATAAATTCAAATGGGGATTTTATGATATGTGTGTGTAAGAAAAATGTGTCTTTAGTTTCAAGAAAATGTGAAGAAAAATCCTATTGGAATTTATAGCTGTAACCCTCTTTTTCTCGTTTATTTTTTATTGAAAATATATTATGCGAAATTTTACTAATAAAGGATTGAAGATTAATATGTGTATGATCTAAAGTAAAAGCTAAATTAAGAACTTATATAACTAGTAACAAGGCGAAGAAATTTAAAGAGAGGGAAGAATGTTTGGACCTTCATTGGAGACTTGGAGATTGATCTTGATTGATGATGAGCTACCTTGCAAGTGGGTGGAGAATTTAGGGGGGTTTTGCTAAATTGGGTGTGAAAGTGATGGAAATAAATGGTGGAGAAAGGTTTCAAATAAGGAAACCTCGCCGACTTAAGAAGAAGGTTGGTGAAATCACTGCAGTTGATGATTCAGAGGTGTCTATCCAAGTGAGCTCATGCTCTCCTTATATAGGATCAAGGGACTAATGATCGACGTTATCCTTGCCCTGACTATCAGCAGGTAACCCCAGACAGGCAGGGAAATGGAACTGCCAATTTGCAGTCACACGATGATTTTTTAGAAAAATGATCGTAAAATACAATCTGTAAGTCCAAATCAGGCACAGGGCATACTGTTGGAAAGGTTATTCAGATAATTTTGATAATCCTTTGGTCAGATCCAGGGTTCGGGAGTTGACTTTGGGTCAAACGGGGCTTGGAAACACCCGTCGATCCTTTGGATAAGAGATCTTCGGACGATGAGGGATCGTTAATCCAAATCGTAAGTTTGAATCGAACATGTAGTGGACCATTGGAAAGTTTATGTGAGGCACTTAGATGTTCCAAAGTGCTTCGCTCAGTTCAGAGAGTTAACTTTGGTCAAATGGGGCCCGATAGTGCCAGGTGACCTTTCGGAGTAAAATGAGTTGTTCGTTCGTACCGTGAGACTGATTCATGCACGAGGTGGACCTTTGGAAAGGGTACTCAGTGAACTTAGAATATTCATTTAGTCTTATTCGATATGAAGAGTTGACTTTGGTTAAACGGAGCCCGAGAGCGCCCAGTGGCCTCTGGATCAATTTTTGGGGAAAAAATGGTCCGTTCATCCAAATCGTTATGTTATTTTCTGCATGGGGTAGACCGTTGGAAAGGGGATTTAGTGACCTTCAAATATTCATTGAGATTTTTCTCTGACGATGAAGATGACTGGGGTCAAATCGGGGCCTAAGAGCGCCCGGTGGCCTCTAGATTAGTTTTTAATAGTAAAATGATCCATTCATCCGAACTGTTATGCCGATTCGTGCATGGGGCAAACTGTTGGATAGGGTATTTAGAGACCATCGAAGATTCATTGAGATTTCAATTTGTGATCAATATGACTAGAGTCAAATGGGGCTCGAGAGAGCCTTATGGTTACTATATGGGTACTCGGAGTATTACCCAAGGTTTATGGTAAATGGGGAGGTGCTAGGGACCTAAGTAGAGACTTGGGAGGGGGGGGGGGGGGGGGCTAGAATGTGATGTCTACAAGGAGGATAATCAAAAGATACACTTCAGAGGTGTTTTTTCTAAAGAAGATATACAAGTGCCATATTTTCACAACCGCCCACTCTATGTGACAACCATGATCAATGGAATTTCTTTCCTGAGGGCATTGATGGATGGAGGGGCATCCATCCACATCATGCCAATCAACAGTTTATATGAGATAGGGATCTCTCTAGAAAATATAGTGCTCGTACCGCTAGTGATTTCGGGATTTCACAGTGCATGCATGTAATCACTTGGGTACGTGAATGGGGGCATCAAGTTGGGGGCTTTAACTTACCACATTAAATTTCATGTCATCAATGCCAGCACAAGCTACCAGATACTTATGGGGAGAGTATGGATGCACACTCATGGCATAGTGCCTTCCACATATCATCAATGTGCCAAGGCCAACGTTCGAGGTACTGAGATTATAATCAAAGCAACCCAAAAGCCAATTTTGATTGAGGATGCCCGTTTGGTAGATGCAGCATTTTATACTGAGCTTGATGAAGAAGCAAAGAGCTCTGCGAGAAATTAGAGGGGATGCAAGCGGATGGAGGAAGTACCCAACCAAAGATTCTTGTTTATGATCATTTGGGATATAGAGTGATCCCCCAGATGGCAAAGGGAAAGAGAAAGGTAGATGAGGTAGCCAATCCCCCTTAAACATGCAAGAAGGTCATCCTTCCGGATGGGAAAGTTATACATTGCATATAAAAGTTTGCATGTGTGGTGTTCTGGGATGAGACCATCGACCCGGTGCTAGAATGTTTTGTGGTGGATGAGTCCCACATTATTAAGCATATTGAGGAGCCAGAAGAAGCCCCAAAGTGTATGCAAGACGGACCAAGAGAACAATGCAAGAGCTAGAAGAGATTAATTTGGGAATAGAAGCGGTGAGAGTAGACCCATTATAATCTCTAAGGGTTTGAACCCGAAGTAGAGGGAGGAGGTCATCATCCTACTTAAGGAATTCACCAACGTGTTTACTTGGAAATACATAGAAATGCTTAGGATAGACCCATAGGTGAGCTATCATAAGCTAAATGTTCTTCTAAATGTTTTCTGATTAGACAAGAAACTCGTAGATACAAGGCTGGGCTAGACCTTAAGATAAAAGTAGAAGTGGAGAAATTATTGGCGGCGGGGCTCATCAAACCCATTCAACACCCTTTGTGGCTCTCAAGCATTTACCAGTGGAAAAAAGGATAAAATCCAAATTCAGATTTGTGTTGACTTTTACGACTTGAACCGAGCATGTCCCAAAGATGAGTTTACCTTGCCACATATATATAGTCTAGTAGACGCTATCGCGGATAATGAGATGTACAGTTTCAAGGACTAGTACGTCGGCTATAAAAAGATCCAGACGGATCCGGTGGACACAAAGAAAATTGATTTCCACATGCCATTGGGAAAGTTTCATTACACAGTTATGCCGTTTGGTTTGAAGAATGTAGGGCCCCTTACCAGTTGATTATGATGGCCATCTTCCATGATTTATTTCATGACATATTCAAATTCTATGTAGATGACCTGGTTTTGAAATCCATAAAAGAAATCAAACATATCCAGGACTTGAGGCAGGTGTTTGAAAGAGGCTGCAAGTACAAGATGAGAATGAACCCCTCGAAATGTGCCATTGGGGTCACTGGGGGAAATTTTTTGGGGTTCGTGGTAAACTGAAGGGGGTGAAGGTCGATAAGGAATAGAGGAAGTCTATTGTGATGATGCCATCGCCTAAGAGTCAATGACAACTCAAAAGCTTATTAGGAAAGGTGTCATACCTAAGACTTTTTATACTAGTGCTGGCAGAGGTGGCTCGCCCATTTGCCCCCTGATGAAATAAAGAGCTAAGTGGATCTGGGGAGAAGAGCATAAGAAGGCCTTTGATAAAATCAAAGAAATATTAGCATCCCTGTCTACGATGATGCTGTCGAAAGCTGGAGCATTACTGCTGCTCTACCTCACCTCAAGAGAGAGATCTATAGGAGCACTGCATGCTCAAAAGAAGGAAGGGGTAGAAAGGCTAGTGTATTATTTGTCAAGGGTAATTTCAAGCACATAATCTAGATATACCAACGTTGAGAGACACTGCCTTGCCTTTGTCTTTGTAGCCCAAAAGTTGAGACACTACTTATTGGCCTTTACAGTTCATATTGTCACCAAATGTGATCCTATTAAGTATCTCTTAGTACAAACAATCTTGGTAGGAAGAGCATTAATATGGTTTTTGATTTTGTCAGAATATGATCTAAAGTGTGTGGTGCCAAAATATATCGAAATCCAAACAGTGGCAGATTTGTTAGCCCACTTCCCAAGCCAAAAGTTTGAGCCTCCGAATGAAGAGCTGCGTGGAGAAACTTTCCAAGCATGTTTAGAGGAGGAGATAGAGGAATGGGAGATGGAATTTAATGGTTCTTGTGCACAAGGAATAGGGGTGCAGGTATTATCCTCTCAAATGGTAAGGAGAAGATCACTCTCTCTTTCAAGCTAGATTTCAAGTGTTCAAAAAATGATGCTGAGTATGAAGCCCTCATTATGTTAATCTTGGAGGCGCAACGAAGAGGTATCAAAGTGCTATATATACGAGGGGACTCTAACTTGGTAGTAAAACAAGTTAAAGGGAAGTTAGCCCTCAAGCACGCCAACCTATCACCATATAGATCCATCATCCAAAGGTTGCTGGGCCAGTTCTTAAAAATAACCATTGAGAGACATGGACGAACAATGTATAGGCACCCAGACATGCTAGCTACAATTGATAAGAAACTAGAAATGGATGAACTAGAAGAAACCATCATGGTACTACAAATAATGGTACCTACCATGGTGAAGTATCTATTTTCAAGTGACGAGCCGAAAGATTGGAGGTACCCAATTATGAAGCAGTTAGAAAGCAGACAATGAAAGATAAAAATGCTAGAACTGACGAACTACCTCTTTATTGTAAGGGAAACTTTATTTTAAGAGCCCCAGGGGTTTCTTATCAAGGTGTTTAGGAGAGGAAAAAGCTATGAAGAGGTTGGTAACAATGTATAAGAAGCATTGCGGGGATACTAATATCCCTATTTATCACCAGTTGCAGCAGGGGGGGGGGGGATACTACTGGCCCACCTTGAGCACAAAGACTTCTCATCTGCAGTAGGGGTGTCTAAAGTGCCTATCCCAATTTGACCATCCAGCTAAAGCTATATTCATATAAGAACTTGAGGATTGGAGGCAACCTTACATAGCGTATTTGAGCCGAGCAAGAAAATGAGATTTATCTCAAAAAGTGAGTGACCCACTTCTATCTAGTGGAAGGGGAACTCTATTGGAAAGGATACAATGAGAAGGAATTGAAGTTCATTGATAAAGGGAATGTAAAGAGAGTGATAAATGAAGTTCATGTTCCCTCCCACATGAAAGGTTCTAAACTATATAATCAATTGATGATGCTGGGGGTACTACGGGCCAACTGTGGAAGCTGACTCCATTAGTTATGTGAAGAAATGCAGAGCTTTCCAAGTACATGGAAACATGGTACATACCCCTTCAGCTAATTTACAAAGCTTAGCAGATCCCTACCCCTTTCACACATGGGCATTTTATTTGGTGTCAAAGATCAGCCCAACCTCTCACGACAAAGCCTTCATCATTGTTGCTACAGAATTTTACACCAAATGGGAAAAAGCAATCCCGTTAGGAGATTAACTGCCCAAGTGCTAACCCAGTTTATAAGACAGTATATCATATGTAGGTTTGGTATACCCACGGTGATCCTCACAGACAACATGAAACAATTTTTATGCAAGGATATGGGGCTCCTCATTAACAAGTACAAGACCATGCACAAAAAATTCAACTATCTCCTACCCAAAGGGAAATGTCCAAGAAGAGGCCACAAATAAGACTTTGGTCAACATAATGAAGAAGATACTGAAAGATATTACAGGGTAATGGGATGAAAATCTAACCATGGTGCTATGGGCCTACCGTACTTTAAAAAGAAAGCCGACGGGGTTTACCCCGTTCTCACGAATGTATGGGATCGAAGTTGACCTACTGGTGGAATTATCAGTACCCTTAGCTAGGGTTTCTCTAAGTAATAACCTCATACTAAACCCTTTCCAAGTGCAGCTGTAGGAACTAGAGGAACATAGAGACAAGGCCAAGGAGAACTTCAACGTCTACACCCAACAGCTATCCCGAGCTTACGAGAACTTGGTCAAGCCCCAAGAATTTCAAGTAGGGGACTTGGTCCTGTGTGCATCTACTCACCATCTCTGTAGAATGTTGGCGTCAAAATTCAAACCCAACGGGGAAGGCCCCTTCGTGGTTAGAGGGGTGGTAATGTCAGGGTATTGGTAGATATTAGATCTTGAGAGTGACTGTCTTTAATCTATCAACTGTAAGTGGCTAAAAAAGTATTACGCCTAGTTTTTGTTAAGGTTCATTTCTTTTGAAACGTTTGAGCGTCCTGCTCTAATACAAGAAAAGTTTTTTATAAAGTTGGTAGAGCAAAGTCTTGTATACAACATACAATACAAAAGAAATGAATATAAACTATTTTGATCATTACCAGGTGACTTTGACATTATTTATTTACCCACTTTATGAGGTGGGTGCACTAGATTTTCTCTTTCTTAAAAAGTAAGTATAGTAACACTTTCTACTAAACTAAAAGAGGTTCCATGACAAAAGGATTTTTCCTCATTATACTTGGGAGGGTACATCCATCCCAATGGAAAAGTATACTGAGAAAAGTCATGACAAACATAAAAGATAAAGGTTTTGTGAAATTGACCAGTAGGAGGTGATCTTCCTAGTAATAATATATATATATATATATATTCCTTATAATTTCATAACAGACTTAGATCCTAGAGAACAAGTGCTCACCTCTGTTCTCATGCTGAAGTTTTACTTGTCCAGTTTTCAGAAAATGGGGAGAAGGGGGTCTACCCCCTCTCTAAACTTGTTATTTTTCTAAAACAAAAAAGATTACTAAGAAAAGTCTAGAACGAGGACCCCACAGACCAGGGGAAAATTGTTGTATTTAGTATAAGGAAATTGTAATTTTCTTTACTTACATTTGTGAAATTTTATTCAAGGTTTGTGGGAAGGAGAAAGGCTAACCCCTTCTCCTAGTTATTCATTAAGAAATAAATGTACATAGCAAAATACCCCACAGTCATACACATGGCAGTTCAAATGGACCAAATCGCATAAAATTAGAGTAGGTCATTGTAAACAGATGCCAAAAGTACAAAATAGAGGAAAATAATAGAAGAAATACATTAGAAGTAAAAGTTGGTTTCATTAGTAAATGATAAATCCTTTACATATGAAGGAGAAAAAAAAGTACAAGGCAAAAGATACATGCTAAAAAAAGAGGAGAGGCAACCTATATAATAGAAATAACAAAAAAATAAATCATCCCTAGAAAGGGTGCCAGCATATGAGGGCCTGCCTCTTGCACAAACTCTACCTCTAGTTTGGAGAGCTTGATCTCATCATCCTACTCACCCGCCTCGAGCTTGGCCAACTTGGCCTGAAGTAGCTCTATCTGACCATTATTTGGGTAGCATCAACCTATCACTTCTCAGCCTTGGACTGCCTAGATGTGTGGAGCCTCACCATATACCGAATGGAACACTCAAGAAATGGCGAACCTCAGCATCAATCCAGTCTAACCGAAAGTGGTAGAACTACTGCAGATCTCAAAGAGCCTCCAAGAATAGCAAAGTAGAAGTGTTGGTCAACTCATATGGATGGGTGGCTAAAAAATCATAGACATGAATGGAGAGGGACTTCAAGTTTAACACCATAAGTCTATCAATATAAAGAACACTCTGAGAATTTAATGTCTCAGGGTGGTTCTCTAAAATCAAGTCTAGGGTCTCCCGCTCATGGTTCCTGAAATGCCTAGGCTGCTCCTCACGCCACAATCTGCTCATGAACGTCGCAGGAGCCTCCACTGCAGCATCATCACCAATATGATGAGACTCCACATCAGAGGGAAGGAAATAGGACTCCTCTCTGTAATCAACACCCATAGCTGAGGAAATGGCCTCAGAGCTCTGGCCTCCTCCCTCAGCTAACTCAACGGGTTCGCTAATAGGATCCTGCAAAAAATAAAAAAATGGTACAGGAATGCTAAATCAGGAGAACAAAGGACAACTATACTTATATTCCTTAAGGGACTATGATGAAAAATTTACCCCAAAGCTCAGAGGGGTGAGTATGGTGCCACCTAGACAAGAAGAACCCACGGGGTGATGACTTTCAGACTAAAAACATATATATTAGCATGATGTTTTTCATAAAAGATAGAAAGAAGGAGAACACAAAACTCACAACTAAGTGTCACTTGGTCACACCGGTGGCCACCACTGTAGAAACGGTGATTGAGATAGGCAAATAGCCAACTAGAAGCTCACTAACAGTGGTGGCAACGCCAATGGAGGTGGTGTGTGATGATGATGCCATTGAAGAGGATTCTTAAAATATTAAAGAAAGAAAAGTTATGGAAGAACAAATTCTCTTACTTCTCTCAAGAACTCTGATGGTGAAGAAGATGAAAAGTGAAAGTAAAAAATAGTGAAGTTTAAAAAACTTCTTTTATACGAAAATGGGATAGCATGTGGGAAAACTAAAAGACGCACATATTTTTTTCCCAAATGATGGGGTAGCAGTTCCCATAATGACATGTGGCTCCTCGAGACCCAAAAACCTGGGATGAAGTGATAGAGCATTTAATGACGCTAGGAATAATGATGAAAGAGCCCTAGGGTCCCTCAAAATTGAATATTGTAATTATGGTGTACAAAGACTTTTGGTCTGCCCAAAACAAAAGAATTTGCACGAGGGGACTAATGTAGAGGGGTACTGCTCCACAAGCGAGGGACCCCCTACCAATGTTAGTGGAAATGAGAAATTGGGTGAGGGAATCCATAAGCGTGGGACCCCTCTGCCAAGGTCACCTAAAGTTCTATTTGGGCGAGGGAGTCCACAACGACCGACCCCTCTGCCAATGACCAAGTTAAAATGATATTTGGGTAAATGAGTCCACTATGAGGGACCCCTATTTCAATGACCAAGTTAAAATGATATTTGAGCTAAGGAGTTCACATCGACGGGCCCCTCTAACAACATCAAGTTGAAATGTTATTTGGGCGAGGGAGTCCACAGTAAGGGACCCCATACCAACAGAAGTTCAAATGTCATTTGGGCAAGGGAGTCCATAGAAAGGGACCCCTATGCCAACACCAAGTTAAAAAAGTTATTTGAGCAAGGGAGTCCATAGCCAAAAGATCAAATATAAATACTATTTTGCAGCAAGGGGGTCCAAGACACCAGGGGACCCCCTCGATCATAAATAAAGTTTCCACAAAAAGGGACCCCTATGCCAACACCAAGTTAAAAAAGTTATTTGAGCAAGGGAGTCCATAGCCATAAATACTATTTTGCAACAAGGGGGTCCAAGACACCAGGGGCCCCCCTCGATCATAAATAAAGTTATTGTTTTTTCACAAGTACTAATATTTATTTACTTGTACAGGTAGTCTAGTTGAGCAAAGCATAGCTCAAATAGGCAAGTTGGGATTTTTTGGGCATTTTGGCTTGGTGGCTAAGAGACAAGGTTTTTTGAGCAAGACTCAACCACGTAGCACTTTAAGATAAAGAAAATACTAGTAGAGAGACCCTATGAGTCACTCAAGTCCTTACATAGCTTACACTTAGTTATAATTGAAGTTAGTAGCCAAGAGGCTGCTCATAAGAAAATAACTTTTATAAATGATTTTAGAGGGGGTGGCCCTAAAGGCCACTCTCAAGTTTATAAAAGTTTGAGCAACAAGTTACCGTTCAAAAAGATATTTACCAAATCATATGTTTTGTCTCCATTAGGAGACATATTTGCTTTTTAACTTTGGTTTCACCAGATGTCGTCTGTCAGAGAGGGACAAGCGGCTACAAACATTATAGGGACAAAAGGTACATTTTAGACCTTGTCCCTCAAAGCTAGCTCTCATTTTTGGTGCCCAAAAAGGCCATGTAATCCATATCATGTATCTACGAATAAGACCCGTAGGCAAGGTAAGGTCAGATCAGAAAACTCAACTTATACTGTTACTCTGTCAAAATCACACTAGGCTTAGTATTCTCTCTCTGCTCTCTTTCTAAGTGCTGAGTGCTTGTCTATTCACTCCTATCATTGCAGTCATCAATATCAAGAGGTTATTCTTCTCCAAGTTACTATTATTGTTTGTGAAGTTTCATATTTTTCAGGGGAGGTCCATAAAATTTAATCCATTTTTATTAGTTATAAAATCTCTTCATACCCCACTGCTCTTGAGACCTTGAAGGCAAATTCCATTGGAGTGGGTCACGCTTCACCCGTTTTACTTTCTTATCTGACCCAGTCACACTACCCTCCTACAGAAGGCTTCCTCTCTGGGAAAAACCTTGTATTCTCCCGATAAACATCAGACATGACTCTCAGTGAGGCCATGTGAGCTCGCACATCTCTAGGTTGAGGCAAGTTTTTTAGTTATTGATACATCGTAGCTATTCTTTGTGAAGATTGCTTTTGTTGAAATGAAAATCGTTTCATAGACGGTGCCTGTTGTGAGTACAAATTTATCAAAACAAAAAGGAATACAAAAAGAAATTAAGGATGGAAAAATATATGCCAACCACACAACACAAGAATATACATAGTTCAACAAATTTCTTATTCCAAAGAGCCAGGAAAGATCGCCCACATCGCACAACCTCCACCGATAGCATATTTGCTAGGATAGGTATGTTTCATATAAATATATGATACACATAGATATAATTATACATATATATACTGTCTATCTACCCGTATATATATTTCCAATTCACTTCGACTAACCTAGCCTATCACTCGTAGCAGTAACCTATAATTCCCAAGTAACATCTCGATTTTTAATTATTTAAATATTCACATATTTAATTGATTGAATCTCAAAATATCATTTCTGGACATGTACTATACTCAACCATCCCATATCCCCATTTTCTAAATTTTCATTCTAATTTCATTAATAATTTCCAGAATATAGTTTTTCCCCGAATACTCAAATTCTTACCTCGGACATATCCCCACTCATCATAAGGTATTTTTATTAGTATTACCATAATTTCCAAAAGTCCTAAATTATCCCCGGACAATCATAATTAAACCCAAAATTAATTCACAAACCATTTAAATCACACAACCCAACCTAGTTGTAGCAGGGCAACCGAACCGGTTCAGCTTGAGGGCGGACCAGTTTGCCCCCAAAACAACCCCAGTTCTTTCCAAATTTAATTTTTAGCAAGGTTTAATCTTATTTAATATACCCCAAATCATTTTTCATCAATGATTATCAATTTTCATGAATCCTAAACATGAAATAGATCCATTTTGATGTAGAATTCCTTAACACATGATCACTACTTGTGATTTATACTTAATTTCTAAATATTATGAAATTCTCACAATATCGCAATAATTAATAACTTCTCAATCGTTTAAATCAACAATTCATTTATCTATATTGGATTTAAATTTTCATATTTCAATCTTATATATATCACACAGTTTTAGTATTAAATCATTTCTCAAAAACCTAATTGAATATGAATCCCACCCAAAAATCATTTCCCAATCTTGATATGAAATGAATTGTGCAGTTAACTATTTAGAAAGATAATTACTTAGCTTAATACTTATGTTTGATTTTGTGTGAAGGATTCCTCTTTGGTGATGATAATTCCTCCCAAATTGCTTTCCTTGAATCCTCATTTGCTTCCTCTTGGAATCTTTTTGAGTTTTCTCCTCTTTTTTCTCTTTAATTTTTCTCCAACTTTTGGTATAACACAAAACAAATCTTCGATATTGTAGAATGACTCTTCACATCACCCCAACAGGAAAATATATAGGTTGAATCCCGAAATTTCATTTACCCGAATTTTTAAAATGACCAAAATACCCCTATACGGGTCCCGTCTAGTTTAAAAAGCCCCTAAAACCCAATCACTACCCACAAGTACTTAATTTTGACCTTTTTGACCTATTTTGGACCAACTGTGCACTCAAAATCTTCATCCAAGTCACCAATATAAATGTTCCATCCAAACCCAAAATAACTCATACACTTCTCTCGATTTAGATACCGGCAAATCCCATCGGGTTTACTCACTTATGACTTAATACCACTTGACATTATTTTATTTATTTTATCATGCTAGTAAACATTAAATGATGTAAATATTAATCCATTTTTCGCTAACTAATATTTATGTTAAATTCACATTATTTCTCAACTTAATTAAATTACCGCGACACATGTAATTTAAGTATTTTTAAAAAATTTGGGGTGTTACAGGATACTAAGACAATGTGTCGATGGAATTCGATGGTAGCTTTGAAACATGATAGTTAATCCATATAAAGATCATCTTAAACCTGTCTATGTCCGTAAAAATCAAATCATACTCCAGAACATAGTCTCCATCCATGACCACACATTTATGGCAGGCCCTATCGAGAACTATGCCCCCACCGACTGAAAGCCCTTTGAAGATTGGAGGACACAATTAATCTACCGTTAGTACCAAAAAAAATGCTAATGAACTCACAATGAAAGGATGTGATGTGCCATAATCAAATAGTACCTTAACCTATGTATTATACAAAAGAATCATACCTTCCATCACTGATGGATCGTCGAAAACTGCAGCGAACGATGATGTGGCATAAGTTTGCTCGGGGTTGAACCGACTTCTTTGAATGCAGGGAACCTGACCTGGACCACGGATATCTTGCCCCTAACTCGGATGTGAACCTTCAACACTATACCTCACGAACTAATAATAACCTGATGAGAACTGTTGGTATTATTACTGGGTGGGGCCTGTGTAATTAGAACTCCGACCTGGCATAAAATTGACGGTCTGCTGACTGCCCGACTGATTGACCAAAGCTTGCTGCAGGAAATCTCTTTTAAAATGATCGGGGTATCCACAAGTTGTAGGACCCTTTTTAACTCGTGTGCTTTTGAACCAAACAATTTTCTCTTTTTGAAAAACTCTTTTTCAAATTTTATAAACTACACACCAAGATTGTGTGAACCAATTTTACCTGAAATCAATTTTATCTTGTTTAATCCTAAATGTGCATCTAGATGATTAAAATAAGTAAAACAAATGAAGTTAACAACGCCGGATGTACGAGGAAACCACTAAGGGAAAAAACCTCGGACGATCACTATGATATGGTTTTACAAAGTACAAAAACAGACTTACTCAACGAATCGATCCCTACTGGTCTTGACGCTTCTCTGAATCTTCAACCACTCCTCCACAGTGCCCACGCAGAAATTCCTTCTTCTACGATGCTCATCAACAACACACACGTCCACGTATGTCTCGGTGTCCATCGATATGGTTTGATAACGTCTATGATGTTGAACACGAACTCCTTTGCTTCTTCACTATAAAACCCAACGATGCTCAAGTGTAGAACAAACCACTATGGTGCAAACAAAGATCACTATTGCATATGATAATGAAAACTCGGATCTTTGAAACTCTAAGGATGTTTTTAGACTTAGAAAACCTTAGAAAACTTATGTAGAAAATTTACTGGATGTAAACTGATTTTATGGATTGCACTACTACGAAATTATGAGTGAAACACGCCTTATATAAAAAAATTGAGTCGGCGAATCGTTCGAACGAGATTGAATTATTGCTCAAACGAGATGAAGTTGTCGCTCGAACGACAATCCTATCTCGCTTGAATGACCTATGATGCCGTTTGAACCAAGAAAGTTAGAGTTTGATTTTTATACAACTCTACGCAATCCTTATCTCAAAATAAAAATAAAGTTTAAATATTTGAAAATAATTAAAAACATTTTTAAAATAATTTCTTTAATAAAATAGCACCCTTAATATTTTTAAAACAGTTTTCGAGACCCATTAACATTACGCACTCATACCTGAGCGATCTTGGAATGTAATCAAGACGTGAAACGTGCACTGATAAAATCTCGGCATGATTGATCTTGAAGCTTGGTCGCAACGTCTTCAATAAAATTTATGTCATTGACTAAGTCAGATCGTGACAATATAAAATCTATCTATGACTCAAAGATAGTTTTTTGTTCCAGGAATAAGTCAAAAACTACAATGGACTCAATTACAAATTTTGTCCTTACAAATCTCCCCCTTTGACTATTTCAGGACAAAAGTCAAATAGTGAAATGCCTAAGCTGGGTCGTCAAGCCGTATTATGCCTAAATCCCATCCCATAAAACCCAAAATAAAAAATTACAGGACAAGACTAGTAAATGATGGTGAGCTGTTTGAATGTGATGTACACTTGAAATCTCCAATCTCGTAAGCATACCTACAAACATGAAAATACAATTACCGAGTCAAATATGGAGGAACAAATGATATAAAAACAATATGATACCAATATAAAATATCAATACCAATATGTAAAACCAAACTCAGATCATTTGATAAATATGTGAGCAAATTTGATATCAATTTGAAAACAAACATTTAAATCAGGATACCAATTTGTGCAAACTAATTAATACCAACATATAAGCATGAAAGCATTTGATATCAATTTGAAATGAAACAAAACTATGTGCTCAACAAATAAAATCTCCCCCCACATCACATATATCTCTCCCCCTTTTTGTCTCAAATAGACAACTCAGTGAAAAGATAAACATATCTAGAATAAGATAATCAATGAAGTATATCTAGATATACATAATCCAACCAATTGAAAATGATCAAAAGATACCAAATTCGTAGATAGCAAACAAAAATAGTCACATGTGAGAAATCATCTATCTAAGAGATGTGACTAAACGAAATCCTATGAAGTGTGAGAAATAATCAATGAGAACTGCATAAAAACAAACCCAGTCAGTACAAAAAAATATATCAATATGAAGCAGGGTACTGAAACAGAAGGATTAAAAAAAATTCCTCCAGCAGGTTGCTTGAACGACTTAGCCTTTTCTTATGAACGACACAGGCAAGTCGCTCAAATGAGTTGACCAAGTGAGCTAAATAAATGTATTCTAGTAGCATCTCTCTCGAAGAAACCCATCTCGGGACCTTTGCGCGACCTTCTTGCGAACAACACTGACAAATCGAGCCCTCAAAATCTGTCTCGCTTGAAGCTCGTATGAATAGTGCTTCGCGCGACATCAAGATATCACTCGAATGAAACCTCATTGTCATTTGAACGACTTACAAAACTCTCAATTCCAGTTCCAAAAACCATGAGGTTTTGCCCAGTGAAAAAATTTCTTGAAAAAATTAATTGGAAAGAGCAGAAAACATCGAAACAAACACAAAATAGAAAAATAAAACATGTAAAACAATGTGAGTTTCATGCCAACATATAATCAATCTGCATAACAAGGATATGGAGTGAATGTGTGTGAACTACAATAAATAAATCATAACTCCAACACATTGAAACATTCAAGAAGCTCTAATTGATAGCGAAATGTCGTCTAACTTTTATTTTAGCCAAACGTGACAGTTAATAATTTATCTAAATGAACTAAACAATCTATGTGCACACAAATTCGGAATATCAACGATTCTACAAACAATGGTATCATGATGCAATGTTTCAACACTAGGCTTCGTGGTGCAAACCCCTTTATATATCCATCCAATCTCCCTAAAATATAATCATACTTTTATTTTGAATGAACATAAACTACTTGCCCATTTTGTCATATGAATCTTTTTATTTCCTTTATTTCTTTTTGGGATCTTTTAAATGGTGGCTTTCATGGCGAGTTAATTTTTCACTCTCACAGCCCTTTCCCATGAACACTCATCATTTTTTTTTTAATTTATGAAATCTAATCATCACGGTAAACGATTCTTACATGAACACCTCCTCTTTAAGTATACTTATGCATAGATTATAAGATTGGGATAAGAATGTCTCATCAAACTCAAATATTCAAGAGAAGTCAAACATTCATATAAATTCGTTTATGTGTGCAATGATGACATATATACAAAGTCGAATCAAAATGCATATCAACTTCTAAACTACCCCTTAATACAATGGTTAATATCATTCTAAGCATCAATAATTATGATAAAATGTCCTAGCCATATGGATAATGAAGTGAAGGGGGTCCAAGCACACCAATATGTCATATCAAACATATAAACTGAAAATCAAACAAACGGAAAATCCTTTATGTTTTTTCAACATATTTTGACTCAAAATTAAAATAAAATCCTTTTGTATTTTCTTAAAATTATTTAAAACATTTTTTTTGTATTTTTCAAATAAGACTCAAATAAATAAAAAAATATAATACAAAATGATACACATGTCATAATACTAGCAATGGATATATCATGAAGCAAACTAGAATATGACAAACATGGAAACATAATAATCCTTTAGATTAAGCATGGGAAGAACCAAGTGCAACCGAATGAGAATCATGAAGTTTAATTCCTAAAGCCACTAAGTTCGATTTCCTAACCTAAGTAGGTGTGAAATTACGCATGGGGTTGTTGGGAACCGAAGCTAATTTATTCCTAAGCTGCCTAGGAGCATTCTTAAGGTCATAGAAAAAACCTCTAAGGTGACCTTTCCTACCGCAAAAAGTGAAAGTGTAACAACGGTGGGAATTGTTACCAAAATGTGAACCTCTCCTAATGTTCCTACTTTGATTTCTCACACGTGCGGGGTTGGCTTTGGTAATGGGAACAACACGATCATTGAAGCCTATACCACCCATATCACCTCTGATTTGGACAGTGCCTAACATCCTATCTAACTTCTCCGACCTAGACTCCAAATGTAACTTAACTCTAGATGAGTCTTTCAATCTCTCCTCTAACTCATCAACCCAGAATCAAGGAAACACCTATACTCCTCAAACTCTAAAATCTTTTTTTCGAAGACTCCATCAAACCACGGAGATTATATCTCTCACCCTCAACATATTCTAACTTCTCCCTAAGAGTCTTATCTCATGCCCTAAGATCCTCAATTAATTTATCATTATTTTTTACGGCACACTCATTCAACTTAGCTTGCAACTTTGAGTTTGCCTTTTGCACTTTTACCGCTTCCTCATACAAGTAATTAAAGGCAAGTTTCAACTCTTTCACATCTATCTCCTATTCTTCACAAAATTCACCCTCACTCACTTCACCCTCACTCACTTGTGATTCCCACACAATGACCTCAGAAGTGTCATTCACATGAGAATCTTCATGAGAAGATTTATTTTCTTCGCTCACATGACATGACATAAATGCAATAAAGTTGTGCTCAATGGGGTAACTCTCTCCCTCTTCTGGTTCATTATCACTTAAGGTGGCATTATATGCAATCGGTTACTTGCCCTCTTTCTTAAGTCTAATTTTCACACCCAAAACACCTATCTGACTCATCCCTTTTAACATTCTCATTACAATTTTAGGGACACGTTCTTCCTTATTGTTCTTGAAATTTTAAAATCTCTTGGCATCTTTCGATTTCTTTTGAAACTTAATAATTTTTTTTAATTTTTTTGCCCACAAGGATACATCCTTAAAATCGAAATCAGAATCATTATTCAAAACTTTAGTTTCCTCCTTCCTGTATTTCAAAGCAATGCCCTTTTATTTCTTTGGCACTTTCTTGGAGGTAAACATATCAAGCTCATAGATTTGTACGTCACCTACAATCTCTTCTAGTTTTGTTGATGCAAGGGCACCCAAGGAGTTCAAAACGATAACTTTAGGATCAAATCTACTTGGCAACGACCTAAGGATTTTCTTTATGACTCGGTTGTCGAGTATTTTCTCACATTTGACAACCTAGCATATAACTCATCAAACGACTCACTCTTTAACATTTTAATCATCTCAAATTGTGTAGAGAGGTTTTGAAGTTTAGACGCTCTAACCGTGGTAGTACCCTCATGAGTAAGTGCAAGAACATGCCAAGACACTTATGAAGTTTCACACGTCAGTGCTTGATAGACAATCCTCAACATCTAACAGTTAAAATAAGCCATTCTCAGGAGCAGCATAGCATAGTGATAACTATTGTGTATGCTAAATGTTCTAAAGATGAAAGATTGGAGTTATGGGATCCTTTGTCATACGTTGCTTGTAATTTTTAGAACTTCCCTCGATTGGTTATTGGAGACTTCAATGTTGTCACTACTCAGCATGAAAAACTTGGGGGAAATGATATAGATCAAGTAGCTGCTGAAATTTTTATCCAAGCTATAGACGATTGTGGCCTGAATGACTTGGGTTATAATGGTACTAGATTTACTTGGTGTAACAATAGGAAAGAGGAGGATATCATTATGGCCAGACTGGACAGATGCCTCGCTAACTAAAATTTCATTAATTTGTTTCCCCTGACTAAAGTCCAACATCTGAACAGATCCACTTCAGACCATGCTCCTCTTCTTCTTAATGTTCTTTCTCAATCTTCCTGCCTACCTAAGCCATTTAAATTTCAATACATGTGGTGTAATCATCACCAATTCCAAGAGGTAGTCTAGAATTCTTGGAATATTAACATTGATGCTATGGGAATGAATTGTTTTGGCTTGAAGCTCAGAAGACTTAAAGAGGTTCTCAAAACATGGAACAAGGTTATATTCAAGGATGTTTTTCAATCAATTAAAGATTTAGAAGATGAAATCCTCCAGCTTGAGCTTAATTTCGAATTGGACTGTAATGATTCTAATAGAGAAGCCCTGAATAAATGTAGAGCTAAGTTAATGAATGCCTGTGCAAATGAAGAGATCTATTGGAGACAGAAATCAGCTGCTAAATGGCTTAAAGCTGGTGACTCTAATACAAAGTTCTTTCATAATAGTGTCAGGGCCAAAACTCATAAACTCTTGATTCAATCAATCAATGATGAAGAGGGCAATATATTAGAAGACTTTGAAGATATTAAGGCTCACATTGTCTAATTCTATGAACACCAGCTCAAGGCAGACACTTACATTCCTTTTTCTGATGTCAGTGATACCATTCCTACCATCATTACTTCTCATCTTAATGAAAATTTAGAAGCTTTCACCAACGAAGAGGAGATTTTAGCAGCTATAAATGACCTAAATGAAGAGTCTGCTCCTGGTCCTGATGGATTTGGGGGCTACTTCTACAAGGTCTGCTGGAATATCATTAAATATGACTTAGTTCTTGCTATTAACTCCTTTTTTGCAGGTAATGTTCCTCCTCGTAGCTGGACAAGCACATCTGTGGTGCTTATTCCCAAGGTCAAATCTCCAAAAACTTGTGGTGATCTAAGGCCCATTAGTCTATGCAACTTCTCATTCAAGATCATTACAAAAATCTTATCCACAAGGCTGGCTAAAGTTCTCCCAATGCTTATATCTCAAAATCAGAGTGGATTCCTAAAGGGAAGGGCTATTCAAGACAATGTTCTGCTTGCCAAAGAGATGGTGCATAATCTTGGGAAAAAAATTCATGGTGGTAATGTCATCATTAAGTTGGACATGGAGAAGGCTTATGACAGGGTCCACTGGGGCTTTCTAATCCAAGTTCTTCGTGCTTTTGGATTCGGTGAAAGATGGATTGATTATATCTGGAGGAGCATTTCCAACAACTGGTTTTCTTTAGTTATCAATGGGGGTCAGTATGGCTACTTTAAATCTTCTAGAGGCCTTAGACAAGGGGATCCATTGTCCCCAAGTCTATTCATTATTGCAGTTGAGTATCTGAGTAGAGGATTGAACAGATTAATGTCTTCTAGAGAAGTTAACCCATATTATCTTCCTAGTGGCAGTCCGTTGGTATCTCACCTTGCTTTTGCAGATGATCTTATTGCTTTTTGCAGAGGTGACAAAAGATCTCTCAAGAAAATAGGTGACTACATCCAGCAGTAATGCTATTTATCTGGTCAAAAAGTGAATTCAACCAAAAGTTCATTTACTGTGGATTCTAAAAGTAAACCTCAATTGAAATAAAAAATTGCTTCTATCTCTGGCCTTAACCACAAGGAGATGCCCCTTAAGTACTTGGGGTGTCCTTTATTTAAAGGTAGAAACAAAATCAAATTTTATGACAGCCTTATTATTTCTTTGAGGTCGAAAATAACTGGATGGCAATCTAAATTCCTTTCAAGTGGTGGTAGACTTATTCTTCTCAAGCATGTTTTGTCTTCTATCCCATCTTATCTTCTGTCTTCTTTATCTCCCCCTAAAGCTGTTATTCTTAAAGTCCATGCTATCCTCAATAAATTCTTCTGGGGAGGTTCTGTAGATCTTGGTTGGAAGCACCAATGGAAGAAATGGGAGGCTATTTGTAAAAGCAATTCTGCGGGTGGTCTTGATCTGCCCAATTTCAATTATATATCTAAAGCTTCTTTCATGAAATTGTTTTGGAAGTTGAATACTGAAAAGTCTCTCTGGGCCATGTACATGTCTAATAAATATATGAGACATGAAGATATTTATTCTAATAGTTCTCATACCTGGAAAAGCTTATTGAGGGTGAAAGATATTTGCCTTCTTCAAATGCAATGTATTGATTGGAAATGGATATGGACTTCTGAATCTTCAGGTGAATTTTCATTCTCTTCTGCCTATGCCTCTTGCCTTGATAATCATCCTTCTTCCACTGTCTATAGCATTATTTGGGATAATAATATTCCTAAAAAATGCTCTATTAATATGTGGAAAATTATCAACAAAAGCATTCCTTTAGATGATATCATTCAAGGCATTGGTATAAAATTATGTTCAAGATGCAACCTTTGTAAGAAAGATGGTGAGACAGTTGACCATTTATTCCTTCACTGCCCAAGTATCACTCCAGTTTGGAAGTTCTTCTCTAATCTTATGGGAATTGATATGAGCTCAATCAGTATATCCTCTATGCTCTTAAGTTGGTGGATCAAAAGTGGCCCAAAGGATTATTCCAAATTTCTTGGTAAATGCATCCCCATTATTGTGTGCTGGGAGATATGGAAATGCAGAAATAAAGTTCTTTTTGATAATTCTTCATTTGATGGAAAAGCTCTTATTTCTCAGACCATTCAATTGATTTCTAGTATTTGCAAAGGGATTGTATTTAAATATAGAGTATCTTGCTTTGATATTGGGATTCAATCTACTTTCTATCTCAACATCAAACAATATATTAAAGTGTCTATCCCTGTCAAATGGAACTACCCCTCCCCTCATAAATTCAAATTAAACGTGGATGGGGCATCTAAAGGTAATCCTGGAAGAAGTGGTATTGGTGGCATTCTAAGAAATCACAAAGGAGACATCATTTTTGCCTATGCTCAGAATGAGGGATATGCTTCTAATTCATTTGTGGAAATCAAAAGTCTATGGTTGGGATCAAATCTTTGCTTGGAATACAATCTTGAGGAAGTGGTGATTGAATCTGATTCTTCTTATGTGGTGAATCTGATAAATCGAAACTGGAAACCGCCTTGGAATCTTATTAAATGTGTGGAAGAAATCAAAGAGAATATCATCAATACCAAAAGTTCTTTAGTTCACTGCTTCAGGGAATCAAATATGGTTGCAGATAGTCTTGCTAACTATGGGGTTAATATTCATTCATCTTCAATCTTCAACAATTTCTCGGACCTTCCAAAGATATCTCAAGGAGCTTATAAGATGGACAAGATGGGATGTTGCTACATTAGATCTTCTTTCAAATAATTTTCCTTTTCCCTTGTAATGGGACTTTTATTATTGCTTTTTTTATTGCTTTTTTAAGTTTCCAGTTTCTTTCTTGTAAAAAAAAAAAAAAAAAAAAAAAAAAAAAAGATTCTATTATACTCTTTCGGTGTGACATGTGAGGAGATAATGTGAAGACCTTTAGAATTGTAAAGTGAAAGTCTATGTTCAGTTTCGGTCCCTGACTTAACAGGATTTAAACTAGTGACCTCTCCCTTTATTGTGATCGTGGGTGACCAACCTTTCTCAACCGCTAACCAAACACGCTCATCAATTGATTTTAAGTCACTTTTCATTCGCATCTTCCAATAAGTGTAATTTGTGCCATAAAGAACATGAGTTCTTAATGTATCAAAATTTACGAAATTCATGTTTGAAAACACACGAGATCACAACACAATAAAATAATATTTCTATCTATGATACAAATTTGTAGGACCCTTTTTAACGTGTGTGATTTTAAACCAAACACTTTTCTCTTTTTGAAAAACTCTTTTTCAAATTTTATAAACTACGCACCAAGATTGTGTGAACCAATTTTACCTTAAATCAATTTTATCTTGTTTAATCCTAAACATTCATCTAGATGATTAAAGAAAGTAGAATAAATAAAGTTCACAACGCCGGATGTATGAGGAAACAACTAAGGGAAAAAACCTCGGATAACCCAAGCCAGACAATCACAATGATATGGTTTTATAAAGTACAAAGATAGACTTACTCGACGACTCGATCCCTGAATCTTTAACCACTCTTCCATAGTGCCCACATCGAAAGTCCTTATTCTACGATGCTCTCCCACAACATACGCGTCCACCTATGTCTCGGTGTCCATCGATATGTCTTGATAACGTCTACGATGTTGAACATGAACTCCTTCGCATCTTCACCCCAAAACTCAACGATGTTCAAGAGTGTTGAACAAACCACTATGGTGCAAAAAAAGATCACTATTGCATATGATAATGAAAACTCAGATATTTGAAACTCTAAGGATGCTTTTAGATTTAGAAAACCTTAGAAAACTTGTGTAGAAAACGTACTGGATGTAAATTGATTTTCTGGATTGCACTAATACGAAATTCTGAGTGAAACACACCTTATATAGAAAAGTTGAGGCGGTGGATCGTTCGAATGAGATTGACCTGTCGCTCGAACGACAAGCCTATCTGGATTGAACGTCCTCTGATGTCGTTTGAACCAAGAAACTTAGAGTTTTATTTTTATACAAATCTACACAATCCTTATCTCAGAATAAAACGAAGTTTAAATATTTCAAAACACTTTAAAACATTTTTAAGAGAATTTCTTTAATAAATTAACACCCTTAAACATTTTAAAATATTTCCCGAGTCCTGTTAACATTATGCATTCATACCTGAGTGATCTCGGAATGTAATGAAGACGTGAAACGTGTTAATCCTCCTTAACTCCTTAAGGATGGAGGCGAGGTAGTACTCTTGATCATCTCACTTCGGTTGGCCCTTTTTTTGCTGCGCGAGGGAGTCGACAATCAAGTACATGGATTGCTCCATGCATCTAAGCTCGTTAGTACCTTACCCACTAGCTATTTCATGACGTGGAGGAATCTAAACGAGAAAGGACAGTTCAATACACAATGATGCGAATTGAAAGAAATAGCGAAAGCGAGTTACTAAAATAGGGACTAAAACATTAACTAAGTAGAAACATAAAAGGAAATCGTAAACACTCCATCAAACCTGAGTATCCTATTGCTCTAATACAATTTGTAATGCCCTGACCCGAGTTTAGGCCATTGTAGGGTCAACCCACACAGAATCAAGGAGTTAAAGTGGGGGGGGGGGGAAGTCCTATTTTGTTATTTAAGAAAAAAACCTTTTTATTTTCATCATTTATTAAAGGTTAATTTACCAATTTTAAGTTGAAAAAGGGGTGGCCACTTTAAGTAACTAAG
This sequence comes from Sambucus nigra, assembly GCA_949130495.1. Lineage (NCBI taxonomy): Eukaryota > Viridiplantae > Streptophyta > Magnoliopsida > Dipsacales > Adoxaceae > Sambucus > Sambucus nigra. The sequence continues at coordinate 9,756,507 of OX422219.1, read as the reverse complement.
TCAATTTACAAGGTTTATTGATAAAAATCCGATTTACTCCACAATACTAATTAAATAAGAGATAAACCATAGTCATCTCTTTATTATTACAACACTTGGACAAAAACCCGAATAAAAGTTCAAATGTCCCAAATTATCAATGCTTCAAAAGATAATTTAAATAAAACTAGGGAGCCACTAACGACGTTGATTTCCTTATGGGTCCTTACTCGCGTCCTTCCCGACGTCCCTGCTGAAAGTACTTGGGGTGGGGGCAGGGGATTTGACATAAAAAGCAGGGTGACCAAATGCTCAACAGGTTGGGTAATACTAAGCTAGACGTTTTCTGCTAAAATGCTATAGATATAACATGTATTTTTAATAAATTCTAAAAACATTTAACAATTTAAATTGCATTAATGCTACTACTATGCAATGAACTCGAGCGATGATCTCATACTCATACTTAACTATTTCATATCACCCTTTACCGGGTCTACAGACTATTAATCATATCTTATTCATTAGTATCCTTTTTATCACACTTCATTAGGTTGTCTTACTTACACAATTTCGAGCACAACCATTACCATTTCCTTTTTCATTATCTTTTCTCTAAATCTTCCAATATCCACATTCTTTAACGAGGTCCACATCGTCGGCTATCCTTCCATATGCTCTGGCCAGTGATTTTTGATCTTTCACCCCATGGCTCCGGGCCCTTCTTACTTATTCCCAATTTCATCTAATTCCATATTAATATGTTTTAACATTTTTGACTAATGTCCAAATTATCCCATGATTTTACCGTTTTCATCGTTTCTACAACACATACCACCATTTCATCTTAGCTTCCTCAATTTGCCTTATTTTTTTTTTATTTCTTTCATCTCTCTCAAGAGTTTCTCGCAAGTTTTCTGCTGGAATAGCCATTATGTAATCTTTACCCTAGATGTAATGGTTAAGAAAGGAACAAATATTACTCTTTTATAGGAAAAGTGAAAGTTATTTATTTCTTGACCAGAAGTAGTTGGGAAGTGAGTAGTTGAGCTTAATAAATTGATTTTGGTTATTGTGTCCTTAATGAATTCTTCAAAGTAGTTTTCAATTAAAATAATAAATAATTATTATATTAACCACAGCGTGTACTTTAGTAAAAATGCGTGTACTTTGAAGAATTCATTGGTGTACTTAGTAATTATGACTTGTATTTTTCGTGAAAACTGCTTGTACATTGTTTCATAACAATCAGATGCATTGTTTGTCTAAACCTTACATGGATTGTGGTCCGCGCCAGCGGGAAAAAACCATCTTGGTGTAATAAATATTGTAAACAATAGCCAATATAACACAAAACAAATTACAAATATATGTTTTGAATTTGAATCACAATTTATAGATGTTTTTTCTCATTTCGGGGGAAGAAATATTTTGACAGAAGAATTTCCCTGAGTACATATGCTCTTTGTTTTGGCATGTCAGGGTCTTGAAAGAATTTTTGCATTTCTTTGTTTCTGCTTATTTGTTCAATATAGTACATGCAGAACACCCCACAGTCAACCCTGAAATTACAATAAAACAAATATAAAATTAGTATGATGTGATGAAATTTTTTGAAAGGATACAAATTAGTAATTTTTAGAAATCAAGTTTTTCTTACCCATTATATTGATTAGGGAATTCATGATCTCTTATTAGGTCAAATTTGAGATCACTTTCCAGCAAGAAACCTACAGTCCTTCTTTCTTGCTCTGTCAATGGATCATCATCCATTGTAAACTCATTTGGGGTACCTTCCTCAAATTTCCTCTGAATTTTGTAACCATTGTTTTTCATTGTTTCTGCTTCAGTCTTCAATACGGACAGTGTTTTTTGGAAGACAGAAAACTGTTAAGAAGACAAATATTTAGTGTATACAAATAAAAGAGTATATGAAGATGAAAGAGTGAAAAGTACACGCATAATATAAAAGTACACGCATATTTTATTTTTTCATATCACGTGTATTTTAAAATATGATGCGTGTACTTTGCCTAATGTGTTAAAAGTACACGCATAATATTAAAGTACACGCATATTTTATTTTAAAATATCACGTGTATTTTATTATATGATGCGTGTACTTTGCCTAATGAGTTAAAAGTATACGCATAATATTAAAGTAGACGTAACTTGTATTGGTTCATTTCACGTGTATTTTAAAATATGATGCGTGTACTTTGATAATCTGGGTAATTATGTACAACTAATACAAAGTACACGCATTATATAATGCACGTGTACAAGTGTATAATATAAGTACAAGTAACATTACTAATTAAGTTTAGGCACTAACCAATTTTTTTGCATCATCAAAGAATGTTGTGTTTTTTTCCTTGCCATTCGGTCGGAGGGGATCCATGTGGACCACTTTATTTTCTTTAGTGTATATCACAATTAATGTGAAATGTCCTATACTATGTCTAAGTACAATGAACAAATTATTACAACTGCCTAAGTATTCAAATAAATCCTCGTATAATTCCCCCTTCTTATTGACTCCGTTTGTTCTACCAGCTTCAATCTGAATAAAAATTATAGACATAGTGTTAATAAAAAAAACTGAAATTTTGTTTATCAAAACTTTCGTTTTATTTGTACTTACCCAACAATAATCAGAAAAAGTGTGTGAGTAGGAGAGCCCTTCCTCTGACAATTTTAATCTCAATACTTCGCTAAAGGCAAGTATTATCTGATTCACACAATATAAAATGGTGAGGAAATAATAATGCTGAAATTTAATGGATGTCTAATATTTAGACTACATACTTGGCTTGAAATTTCTTGATTGTTGAGGACTTCAAGTAAATCTTCCCATGGGACATACGAAACCATCCCTTGGAAAATAAACTCCCTGCATTTTATATAATCAATAAGAATTGTATAATAATAATAACCTTATTCTTTTGCACCAAAAAAAATATAAATTAGCGAAGTGATAAATCATAAAACAATAAATTTTACCCTGGCTCAGCAATTTTAATAAACTCTTCAATCTTTTTCTTCGAAGCTTCATCAAGATATTTATATGCTTCGATATCTTCAAGCTTGACGCGAGTTTCCTTCATTTTTTCAGCTATTGTTGTAGGGCCTTTTCTAAGCTTTGACTCTTTTAGTTTCTTAATTGGTTCAAGCTTTTCTGTTTCGCCCTCAGCTTTTAGTTTCTTCTGACCTCTAGTAAGAGGTGCTTTGGTTTTGGATATTTTGGGGCTGCCCTCAACTTTCTTTGAGGCTAATTCAATCTTTAACTCGTAATTTCGTCAAGGAGTTGTTTATTAATGTTTTCCTGATATATTTAACAAGGAATGTTGGATTGTAAGCATTTTTTGAAACAATGATTTATTTTCTCTTACGTGTATTTTATATAATACACGCGTGTATTTTAATACATGCGTGTATTTTATAAAGTACATGCGTGTATTATAAAATACGTGTACTTTATAAAATTTATAATATACATAAAATTTATAATAAAATTAAGAAAGTGTAGCGTGTAATAAATATCTATTGTATTTTATAGATACATGGCCAATTTTTTTCAATTCTGATTCTTCAAGAATTTTCTTCAACTCCGAAATTTCGTCATTAAGGATTTTATTATTGTTTTCCTGTAATACAAAAAAAATGTTACATTTTAAACAATGCATTATTTTTAATAAAATAATGCATGTACTCTTTATTATATCTAATATCAAATAAAACTGCATTAAAAATAGTATGAAATAAAACTGCGTGTACTTTGAGAAAACTGCGTGTACTTTAAGAAAACTGCGTGTACTTTAAACGTGTACTTTAGGAAAACTGCGTGTACTTTAGGAAAACTGCGTGTACTCTGCATTCAAAAGAACCTGTTGAGTTCTTTTCCACTCTGACTCCTCAAGATTCTGCCTCAAAGTCATCTTTTCTATGTCAGCATCTTTCCATTGTTGCAATGTATCATCGTACTTTCTTTTGAGATCTTCATTAGTCAGAGACAGATATCCATTCTTTTGTTCCAAAATTCGTGTTGATTCTGCCTGTTTTTTCAATGATTCATCCAATTCTTTAATTCTATCTGAGTCACTCATTGTGACTTGATCAAGCTTTTCTTTTAAAGAATTGTTTAACTCAACTAGTTGGGCATTTTCTACCTCCAACTTATTTAATAACTCGTTTTCCTTCAAAAGGTTGGAATTCCCCACCTTTAAGTTCTTCACTTCCTCATGGGCTTCAAAAAGTGAATCATGATCTACCTGCAACTGTACATTCAAAATGGCACTCTCCACCTCCAAAGAGGTCACCTTCTCAAGTGCAACATTAATGTCTTCAGCTGCTTTAGATAGTTGGTTATTTTTTTCCAACAATTCCCTTTTCAAAACAACAATGTGTTCCTCCAAATTAACCTTTGGTTGATCTTTTCCCTTCTTTTTCTTTGGAGTCACAATGTTTTGAAGGGGAATATTCCAACCATGTGAAAACTCATTGTCATCAATATCTTCAGCAACATTGTTTGATGATGAATCAGCATATATAGGACTTTCTGTAGATATGTTCAAAGAGTAACTTGGTCCTTCAAAATGAGATTCCTTTTGTACAGGACAGTCCTTACAAGCTGGTTTACTTGTAGCCTGCTTCAAAGTTGCTGTTGCGATGTCATTTTTCACAAACCATTATTTCAAAGACGACAACTTCCATTTCAGGAATTTTGGAGTATTTTCTTTATATTCTTCAACAGGAGAAATAATTTCAAATTTCTCACATGCCCAATACTGAGATCATACAAAAAACAAAATGAATTTAATACTTGTATTACCTAGGGATTCATAATGGAAAGTACAAGAGATTTGTTCAAAATACACGTAAAATTAAACGTGTACTTTACAAATTTTACAATTGTATATTGAAAGTACAAGTTACCATTTCAAATTACACTTATACTTTGTCAATATAAGTTCACGTGTACTTTCTAAAGTACATTTATAATATTGATAGAAGATATAACAAGAGTATTTTGAGAGTACACTGGTTATATTTACAAAACATAGTACACGTGTACTTTGTAAAATACAAGTGTACTTTCACATGATATAAGACGTGTATTTTCAAAATACAATTGATATTTAACGTGTATTTTCAAAATAAACGTGATATAAGACGTGTATTTTCAAAATACACGTTAAATATCAATTGTATTTTGAAAGAACAAGAGAAAATATCACATGTATTTTGAAAATACACGTAATATTTTCAAAGTACAGGTAAGTATTGGTATGTAAATTTTGAAATATCAGGAATATCAAGTGTATTTTAAAAATACACGTGAAAATAAACGTGTACTTTCAAAATACACGTGAATTTTTCACGTGTATTTTGAAAATACACGTGAAAATAAACGTGTATTTTCAACATACATGTGAAAATATCACGTGTATTTTGAAAATACACTTGAAAATAAACGTGTATTTTCAACATACACGTGAAAATATCACGTGTATTTTGAAACTACACGTGAGTATTGCTATGTAAATTTTGAAATACCAAAATGTTTTTTTGCTCACCAGTAGGAAAATGACACATCCAGTAACTGTGCTAGGTTTTGAACTTGCTGATTTGTCAAGTGAATGTATGAGAAACTCTTGCACAGCAGATGCCCAATCATATTTATTCATTTCCTCAATATTTTCAATGTATTTCATCCAAAATTCTCCAAGGGTGAAGTTTGAGTTGGAGAAAAATAACGTGTTCAAGAAGTGGAGACACACAATTTTTACAAAATCAGCAATTCCTTCATCTGTCTCCAATTCAACTGATTTTTTCAAACCATTAAAAATTTCTGACTTTCCTATTCTTTTTGAGAAGTATCGTGCTTGTAATCCAGATTTTTGAGCAATATTCGGTCGCTTTTTCAGTTCTATTGATATTAAACCCTCAACCAGGGGTATGCCAAATATTTCACTTATATCTATTGGCATTATTGGAATACTACTCTTCATATGGAAACTTTTGGTTTCCGTATTGTACAAGTCGATAATTGACAAAATATTTTTATCCGTCTTCTTGTGGTCCACTTCTACTACTTTCTCACTGTAGTAGGCATTGAAAAGCTCCCAAAATGAAGTCTTCTTAAGAAGTTCAATATGGCTATTATTTATTTTATCTTTAATCTGATGCAAATCATGGAGAAAGCTAACAATATTTGACCGATATTGGTCATTCTTCTTTGCAGGACGTTTAGCTTTCAATGCCACCCTAGAACTGAAACTGGATGAAGAACTATCATCAGAACTGCTCTTTTTTTGTTTCTTTCCTCTTCTTGCCTTCATCTTTATCCCCATTATATTGATTTATAAGCAAAATTTAAATTACTAACCTATAATGATATGTACAAAAATAAATAAATGCGAATTAGAATAAAACATAGAATAAAATAATAAAATACAAGCGTATTTAACAAAACTACATGCAATATTCTCACAAACAATTTATACAAGTCTCATCAAAATACATGCTAAAGACGATAATATATATCGTCGGTTTCATGGTAATACCTAACAGAGGTTGTTCGACAAGTCAAAAACCAAGATTCTCTACTCCTAACATATTCAGTAAAGAAGTGATACAATAGCTGAATGCTAAAAGCTCCAACATTATCAAAACCCCTTAAGCAATACTGCTCAATTCGTTTAGCTAAATCCTTCGCTTTCGATTCAGTTACTTGAAGCTGTTGCACATCAAAAGTGCAGTAAATGTCTTCAAAGTAGTAGTAGAAACCAAGTAACCTTTTAGCTCTATCATTGATGCGAAGGAGAAAATGAATTTCGTCATCATTAGTACTATTCACTGTCAATGTGAAAGGTTTTGTATTGTTAAGATCTTCGAACGTGCAAGCAGCAATTTTGTAGTTGAACATGCTTGATCATACGATTCCTAAACAATAACACAACAATACAAAATAGTACACTCATAATACACATTAGTACATGGACATTGGATTGAACAAATTGAATTTCAATGTGCGTGTACTTTCTGAATTTTTTGCGTGTACTTTCAACAAAATACACGCAAAAAATGAAAAAAGTACACGCAATAAAACTAATTATTACCTAATAACATATCATTCAAATGCAGCTGGCTATTGGACAAAAAACACTCCTAAATATTAACAAAATAATAATACTTCTTAAAAACTCATGGAATATCATTCAAATGCCGCTGGCGCAGACCAAAATAACATAGGATTGATCAAATATGGATTTAAAATTAATATTTTATAGAGTACACGTATAAAACATAAAAGTACACGCATAATGAATTGAGAAATACAATTTCAATGTGCGTGTACTCTGTGTATTTTGCGTGTACTTTTGAAAAGTACACGCAAAATACACATAGTACACGCAACACAGGGCTTGTACATGTACATATTTTATAGAGTACACGTATAAAACATTAAAGTAAACTCATAATGAATTGAGAAATTCATTTTCAATGTGCGTGTACTCTGTTTATTTTGCGTGTACTTTTGAAAAGTACACGCAACACATGGCTTGTAGATGTACATATTCCAATCATGTATATATTATCCCAGTCCTTGATAAATCCTCGATAAATGATGTATACAGGAGGAAAAGTACAATGATGAAATACATAAATCTAACATGGAAAAAGTGTGTTTTGGAATTAAAATGAGGGAAACAAATATATGATGAAATACATATCATGAAAAAGAAGAATGTGATTTCATCAGTCAATATGTCTACAAATTTATACATATGAGAACACAAAATACACAACGACAAAAAGGTGATAAGAGAATGTATACATACTTGTTAGTGCTGTTTGGAAGAATTTGATTTGGAATGTAAAATGTAGAACTTCAACGATTAGGGTTTGAAAGAAGAGAGTTAGGGTTTTGATCGAAGAGAGTTAGGGTTTTGATCGAAGAGAGTTAGGGTTTTTATCGAACTGAGTTTCTAGAGCTTCGATCAGGAGTATTTATATGTTGTTCTTGACCAAAATTTGATTGAGAAATAGATTCGTTTTGGGGTTTTGATGGAAGAGATGGTACGATTAAGGTTTTGATTCAAGAGAGAATACAGTGTTTTTCACGCTTTGATTTCTAAATAGTGCGTGTTTGTTTTAATTTCGGGGTATTTATATGTTGGACCTAATCGTTTAAAATTAGTTGGGCCGGGTTTTTTTGTCCAAAATTGCTAGTTTAAGGACTAGACCGTTAAAGCCCCTATATTTTACGCCATCAACATTAATTGCCAAAAATGTATAAATACATTGGCACATCTATGAAAATGAAGACAACTATATCAAGTTGCATGTATTACTCTTCCGTTCTTCTAAGACGAGAGGTGGTGATAAGAACATGGTAACATAGTAGGTAATATACGATGGGGAATGAGAAAGTATTTGAGGAAGATTCATTTAAGATTGTGTTCTTTAATAATTTAGATTTTTATTTATTAGTCACAATATTTTTAGTAATTATCCTTTAGATTTTTTACTTAGTACTTTGTATTTATACCCTTATTCCGGTATTAGTTATCCCTTAGTTGAATTCTTAGCCTATAAATATTTGTAAGCGTCATTATTGAGGGTAGACTAGAACGAATTATATTATTAAGTTTTAATGAGATTTTAGTTAATAATTAGTGGTGTTTTTTTCTTCAAAGAGAGAACATAAAAAAGAGATAAATATTTGAACCATAGCCTCTAAGAGTCATTCACAAACATAATGGTTTCCTTCACAACTCGAGAACTATTGGTCATATGGATTAACATTATGCATTAGAGGAGATATTGACATCTTATCCAATCTAGGGTTTTAATGTAATTGTAACAAATTAAAGGCCAAGTAGTTGGCTGTGGTACATCTAATCTTTCAAATTCTCAATATCTGCTTACCTCCTCAATTTTAGTTTCCAATTAAGCCAAAATTCTTACCACAAAATTCCTATTATTTGAGAATTGCATGTTATCACGTTTAGGTCTCTTTACTACTCTATATGGAATTATAGCATTATATTATCAGACCTCATATTCGATAAAATGTATATTATAACACACAAGTATACGCTATAAAAATTAATTAGATAAGTTGCACCTTACTTCAAAGGAACTAAACATAGGCATACGGGCAACAGTTATTTTCTAGACATTTTAATCAACGAGTGTGGTTAAAAAATGAATCTAACTATTTAATATTGATTTGTTTCCATTGAGGAAATACCTGTATAAATTTATTTGTAGTTGGAATATCTATTGTTTTTGTAACATATTATTAGGGTCCAACTTGATTAGCATGTTACCATTTACTAATTCTAGTCTACCATTTATGTACTGTATAGCTACAATTCAATTATCGTTTGCATGATTAAGGTTTTTACAGTTTAATTGAGTTCGTTTTTAAAGGTTTTTCTTCCTTTCGCCCATATTGCACTCTATATTGTATATTTAGGAAAAGGCTTAACTATTTAAATAAAAGCACCATAAAACTAGGGTTATTTATGTTTTAGCGTTTGTTAATTATTTGCATTTGGGGATTGTCCTCCAAAAAAAACCTATTGCACCATGGCCCCAAATTTAAACAGAATCTGTCAGTTGACTTTATTCGACCATTAATTTGAGTTAAGTTACTCATAATACTGTAAATTCAATCATATAGGGAAACAATACACCAAGTCTTGCGAATAGTTATGGTCTTCGGGTCATGGCACATAGCCGTGACCATATCAAAAATGAGCGTGACAAAGTCGATGACTCATTGTGGTCATGGATCGTCTTGCATGTGGTCATGGACCACGATCGTGACTCGTGTGGGTCACGAATATGAGCCGTGATCCATCCTTGACTATTATGGCACCAAGTTTCCCTCCAAATGTGGTCTCGGTTGGGGTCATGGTCTAAGGTCGTGACCACACTGGGAATCAAGTCAGAGCTTTGGGACGTTACCAGTGTATTATTTACACACTGACGTGTTAAAAGTTAAAGGGTCACAGGATGTGGTCATGGCTGAGGGACATGACCAGTGTATTTACAGTTAGTTCCTAGACGAACTTTTCATTTCCCTAAAAAATTTCTAAACCCTCTAAAGTTTCCCTCTCTCCTACGATTTCGGCTCATCTCCGAAGATTTTGGCTCTCAATCTTAATCTCTCTTTCAATCTCAAAGGTAATATTTTTTGCATTTTTTTTGTGTATTACAGTGTGTATATATGTGTGTGTGTGTATTTCAATGTGTATATATGTGTGTGTGTGTGTATACGTGTGTGTACTGTGTATGTATGTATGTATACTATATATATATGTGTGTGTATATATATGTATACTGTATGTGTGTGCGTGTATTCTAGAAAAAAATATATGACTAATGTTGGTTTAAGATTGGGGTTGAAATATAAAAAAAATTATGTATCAGTTAATATTGATGCTAAATTCGGGATTGATTTTAGGGGTAATGTTTGTAAGGGATTAATTTTATGACTAATGTTTATAAGGGTTAATTTTACGACTAATGTTTGTAAGGGTTAATTTTAGGATTGATGTTAGGATTGATTTTAGGTATTATTGGCTTAAATGACAAAAGTACGTATTTAAAACCCATTCAATTAACGGTGCGATACACACACATACACGGGATTCACTTGTGGGAGACTACGTAGCTCCGTTGGTTTCTTTGGAGTTTTGTCTGGACAGTCCTATGACTAGTGCCCTGACTTTTTACAACTATAACAAGTGTTCCCAATTCTGATTTTAGATGGTGGAGTTTGATTTTGTTGAGTGATGGGAAGTAAGGCTTGTTATGCAACTATAGTTTGATTCCACGCTCTCCTTATCAACATCCATATTGTTGGTGGGAATTTCCATTATAAAGTGAAGACTTAATATGAGAGATAAATAACCATTATGTGAAGGAAATCAAAGGTCGGGTCACAAATATTTTCGCAACTGTTGTGTGAAGTAAGTCCATAACGACCGCAAAAAAGTGAGGTCTATTTTGGGAGTATGCAACCCAAAGTGACCCCATAATCGCACATATATCTTTACGTAAAACAACCACAAAATGGCCAATGTAACCCGCAAGAACCGAACGTGTAGTCACGGGACCCCCTGTCTATTTGTGTATTTTTATGTGTACGTGTGTCTTTCTGTGTGTATGTGTGTAAAGGATTCATGCCCTCATACATAATAACTAGTTAGTGATTCATTAGAGAAATTATTTATAGAAATAATATTCACACCATCGTTCATTTTTCTCAGGAAAAATTAGTCATGGTGATAAGAAATGGCAACAAGAGTGTGAAAGGTTGTAATTGGCCTGCACTCGTACCCCTTTCATTAATGAGAGTCATTCAGTGGATACTCCGATTTATTGGTATGGGAATAGGAAGATCGAACAATTTAACTACCTTATAAACCGTGGAGTTTATCTCCATCAAGAGTACTTGTTAAATCGTATTATTTTTTCCCTACCAGAATGCTAGGATGAAGCTGTACAATATATATTTTGCGTATACAGTCCTGATATAGCACTGACCTCGCTTGCGCTGTTAGTGAAGGCAGAAAAAAAATTCACCAATTATGGATAGAATTACGTATAAAGAGCATTGTCGAAGACTGTGATGTCTCGTGACACATCCACGTTAAACTCAATCTTTCCAATAGGATGAAGAGGATGAGATTTCGAGTTCATGTCGCTGACATCTATGCATCCATTATCAATACGCTTCCTTCTAATTGTCCACGTGCAAAAATTCATAGGTTTTTAGAAACAAATACCGACTGGATGGAGATGAGACACATTGAAATTTAATTAAAGTCTTACCCTGAAAAGGTTGATTATAATATATGGTCAAAAAAATTATTTTGTTAGTTATAATTTCATATTGAACTTTGAAATTATGCATTTATTATTATAGATACACATTGAACTTTTATTATTTTTATAGATAATGTTAGGCGGTAATGGAAACAATGCTCCAATCGAGGACGTGACACCAACATACGTAGAATTCTCATCACCAGTTGGTGAGCAATACTCAACTCCACCAACGGTTCAATCCCCTACTCCGAATTGCAGTAAGAAAGGTACTCCCATTAATCCAACAGACATGCCCACCGCTCTTGAAACTGTCGGGTCATTTGAGAAGAAGCCCGTTGGGTTCTCTATATTGGGAAATAACCCCACAGGGGATAAGAATCGCGTTTAACAATTTAAATCCCAGTGTTTGCCCTTGGCAAAAATGAATGTGGGAGTGGGAGTAGATGATAATTGGAACCTCGTAGGTAAAGCTATTAAAGATGACATCTAAGAGCAACTCAACAAACTGTTTGAATTTTCTGCAAACTCAAAAAATAAGGTTCTTTCTCGAGTTGCTGAACAACTCTGAACATATCGGAAAAACTTAGGCAGAAGCATTTCCTTAAGGGAGCATCGATCTTCGACATTTTGGTGCTCAAAGGCAGTCTCTTCGAACGTTGAGATGCTAGTCGATTAATGGAATTATTTTCTATAAAATGATGAGAACGACTCGAAAATGCTGCAAAGTGAGAAAAACAAACAGAATAGGGCCAAAAAACTGATGTCCACCGACTTAGCTCAAAATATTACTAAGATTTGAAGAACGAGTGGTCAAGAAAGACAAAAGGCAACCTAAATAAAGGAAAGACACCGAATAGGGCCAACTTGTGCGTGAATTCAAGACGAGACAAAGAAAATAAATTCCTTCATGACTTGGCCAAGACTCTAGAATCAATAGAGTCTTTGAGTAGTCAGTCAGGTTCAAGATCCTTCGACGACATTAACAATGATGCCCTCGCATAGACCTTGGGGAGGACCATAGAGGGTGGATGAGAGCTTTGGGATCACATATGTCAAAAACTAAATTAAAACACATTGCACCTCTCGTGGACGAGATTTCTTCAGTTAATAAGTGTCTCTCGGCCAATGATGAACGTCATTCTAGGACTGAAGGGGATGTAATGGGGATTAGAAATGAAATGGGAGGCATGAATGATAAACTTTCACAAATTGTGTCCCTTTTAACCGGTCGTATTCCCCTACAACCCCAATGCATCTCGGTCTCTCCTAACCTCTTCAAAATATTTCTCCTTCTCCATTACACTCACAGATGTCGGATCCTCCTTTAACAATACCCTTTTCAGCGCCTCAGCAGGTCACATGTTTTGGATTATCATCAATAACCCATGCTGAATATGGCGAGAAATACTATATGAAGGACCTGGGCGATAAAGTGGTCGTTGGGGTGTGCACAATCATCTCCCCTCAAGTAGGCACTTTAGTACATAATCGACCTTTGCAAGAGGGTGAGTTTCATATCCTGGTTGATAAAGTATATGTTGGTTGTGAAGATGCTCCAGTGCATGTCTCCAACAGGGAAGGGAAGTTGTTAAAAAATTATTTAAACTCTTTTACCACTTGGCTAGTTTATCGTTTGATGAAGATGTAGTAATATTTTTCTTATGATATAATAATATCACCAGACAAATTTATGTAATTTGATTTTAAGTGGGTGTGTTCTTGTATTTAAGTTATTTCATAGTTTTATTGATTGGTGCATTGTTGATATTTATGATATTTATACCTTACTATGAAAAATGCTATTTATGCAACATGATATTTATTTTATCATGTTAACACATCACTACAAGTTGAAGATTATTAAATAGACTTTCTACAGTATAAATAGTGGACGGGGGAGACTCGCTGAATAGTTAATAGTTATGTTAAAGGAGTTCAAGAATTTATTAGCTACGCTTTTAAGAACCTTAAAAGTGAGAAGATTCCGTGTTCGTGCACCCATTGTATTAACAAAAAATATAAATCTTTAAAAGATGTTGAGTTACATTGAATAAAGTGGCGACTTTGCCAAGATTAGAATAAATGGACATACAGTGGGTAAAAACATGTACCTTATGTTCCTGAAGAATTACCGGTAACCGATCGCGTAATAGACCACTAATGAGTGGAAGTGATAAATGATTCGCCAACACATCTTCAATTGACTGACCTAATTGATGATTCTTACGAAATCTACCATGACCAAAATCACCAATCTAAGGAGATAAATAATGTGGACAACACATCGCATGGGACCAACGTAGCTCGTACGAACTGATCGCGTGGCCACGGGACCCCCGGTTTGAGAGCACTGCCCAAATTTCAAGATATCTACACTTAGGCCGAAAAACATGTCGTTATAGGGGAAAACCACAAACCACCCCCCATATGTCCCCGTGAGCGGTGCCAATACCTCCCACGGGACCAACGTATCTCATAAGAACTGACTGCGTGGCCACGGGACCCACGGTTTGAGAGAACGACCCAAATTTCATAACATCTACACTTAGGCATGAAAACATGTCTTTAGAGGGAGGAACCACGAACCACAACCACCACCACCCCAAACGGCTTTGTGAAAGGTGTCAACACCAACCAACCGCATCGTCACGAGACGCCTAGTTTGAGAGAACGACCCAAATTTCAAAATATCTACACTTAGACTTGAAAACATGCCGTTAGAGGGAGGAACCATGAACCAACCCCAAATGGAAGCGTGAGCGGTGCCGACACCTCCCACGGGACAAACGTATCTCATATGAACCGACTGCGTGATCACGGGACCCACGATTTCAGAGCACGACCAAAATTTCTGAATATCTACACTTAGTCTTAAAAACATGTTGTTAGAGAGTGAAACCATGAACCACCCCCTAAACGGCTATGTGAATGATGCCAACACCTCCCATGGGATCAACGTAGCTCATAGGAATTGATCATATGGCCACGGGACCTCGGGTTTAAGAGAATGGCCCAAATTTCAAAATATCTATACTTAGGCCTAAAAACATGACGTTAGAGGGAGAAACCATGAACCACCCCCAAAGCATCCCTGTGAGCGATGCCAAACGACTCCCATGGAACCAACATATCTCAAAGAAACCAACTGTGTAGCCACGAAACCCATGATTTGAGAGCACGGCTATAATTTCATAATACCGACACTAAGGCTTGAAAACATGTCGTTAGAGGGCGAAACCATAAACCACCCCCAAAATGGCCCCGTGAGCACCGCCAACACCTCCGACGGGACCAACGTATCTCGTAGGAACCAATCACATGGACCCGAGACCCACGATTTGGAAGCACATCCAAATTTTAGAATATCACTGTGCTCTCAAACCGGGGGTCCCGTGACCACACAGACTTTTATAATTTATTATTTAGCATTATGGTCGTGCACGGTTTACATTACGCGGGTTTTAAAATTTCCAAAAAATAGATAAAATTATGCCCAATTTTTTTAATATATTTAAAATTGATCACGGACATAGTCCCTGACCAGCCCTATTTTTTATCCATGCATAAATGGGGTCACGACCTAGGGTCGTGACCATTTTGAGTACATCAGGGTATGGGTGATGGTCTAGGGTCGTGACCAATGTAATAACATGAAACTATGGATCATGATCCAGGACCGTGATAATGTTTGTGACCATTTTCATACGCCGAAAGGTTGGTCACGACTTTGAGCCATGACCCTCTTCGTGAATATTCCCGTAAATTTAAGGGTAGGTCACGGTCTAAGGTCATGACTAGTTATGAGATAGGGTCATGGATAGGGTTCGTGACTATATTCTATGACCCCTGAGTTCCGTGACCAATGTTGTGGTCAGGGATATAGGTCGTAACCACTGAATATGTTCATGCCTAAGTTGGTCACGAACCAAATACGCAACCCACAACCTATGGTCACGGACAAAATTCGTGACCAATCGCCCAGTTTGGTGTATTCAAGGTCATAGTGGATGGGGTGGAGGTTACTTAGGATTCGGCGATCAGGAAGGCTATTAAAGAGATATATTCACGGAAGATGGGTATTGAAGACCTATGTTAGATGGGTTGCAGTTCGGGGCCATCTCGAGGAAGAGTGGGGAGGTTTTGGAAAGAAAATTTTCGGAGGAAGAGTGTTACTTGCGTTGAAGTGGGGATATTGCTCGTGGAACGGATGAATTCTCGATGGCAAGAGTGATGGTCGAAGGTACAAGATGATATCTAAGCCTTTTAGAGGAAGTTTTATGAGGTAGATTTCAGCATTTGTTGTTGTAATCTCAAATAAGTGAGGGGAAATAGATATGAGGGACTTCCAAAAAAATAGTTTGGTTAAAGGAATTCATAAGCTATTGGCTGAAGTGTTGTCAGTTAGGTTGAGGAGGGTGATAAACACATTGTATAATAGGTTTCGAATGCTTTTGTGGGGGGAAAGTAAATCATGAATGTGGCTTTGGTAGAGAATAAAGGTGTGGAGGCGAGACTGAGGAGTTGGATGTCGGTAATTGTGTACAAACTTGATATCGAAAAGGCTAATGATCATATAAATTGGCATTATTTTTTGGATTTGTCTGGGAGGATGGAGTTTGGGAAACGGTGGCGAATGTTGATGGAAAGTTATATTTCTTCGGTCAGGTCTTTCGTGTTAGTGAATGGGTGATCGAAAGGCTTGTTTCTAAGTTCACCTGGTATTCATCAAGGGGACCCTCTGTCACCGTTCCTTTTTATTCAAGTGATGGAAGGGTTGGGTAGGCAATTGTAGAGGGCAAAGGGGGGCAAGTATGTTATACATTTTTAAGGTGGGTGACCACAGAAGCTCTCCATGTCGAGTCTCCCACCTTTTAATCGCATATGATATTTGATGTGAAGGAGGAGGCTTTTAGGCTATTTTTAGTACTTTTAGTACATAGTGGCATTTTGGTTATTTTCTCATTTTTGATGTACTTTCTTTTATTAATTATTTTGCTTAGTACTATAGGTGTAAGTATTAAAGGCTAATAAGAGCATACTTGTAATTAGGTCCTTTTATTAAAGCTCAAGTTAGAACCTTCTACTTCTCCCTATAAATACCCCTCTTGTACCCTCATTTTAGGCATTCTATCATTTTTAGATTTTAAGAGAGAGTGGAGACGAGAGTTCGATCTTCTTCTTACTTTCCATTTTATGCTCATTTACGTCAATTGCTATCAAAGCCTAATTGGCTCCACCCGTTGTTGTTTTATAAGAAAATTCGTAGATGGAGGCAAATAGGACCTAAGAAAATATTTGTCTTCGTGGATTCACATACCGATCGGATTGAGGAGGTTTCAAACCACCTCATTGCCTGATTTGACGCTCTCGACACAAGCCTTCCACCCCCGGACGCATCTACAAGCCACCCTCACTCTGCCCCCACCAACTCCAAACCCTAATATCCATGCCTCCAGTTCCACACATCTACCCCCAAAAACATTAGCCACCCAAGTGCCACCACTGCCCCTCTAAAGTGGTCAAACATAAAGATATGGTGCCTCCCTCCTTCATAGGGGTACAACTCACAAAACCCACAAAAATAACCCTGACAGCAGCCTACCTTCTCAATCGCCTCCACCAATAAGAAGATATGGTGCCTCCCTCCTTCATAGGGGTGCGACTCACCCTCCCCCATACTCGATCAACCCGACCCACTTCTTAAACCTTAATTTAATCCCTTTAGCCCAAGATCTAACCCCATTTCACAAATCTTCCATCCAAAATCCAAGACAAACCAATTCTAGGGTTTCAAATTGCATTTCATAATTTAATAAACAATTTACAAACCCTAGCCTCCAAGCTTACAAAATTCCTCCACCGCCAACCAATCCAAAATTATTCGATCACAAACCACCATTTTCCCCTATGAGTTCGATGATGAACTTTTGGAGGGTAGAATGATGAGAAGGATGAGGATTATAAGCTATTTTTAGTATTTTTAGTACATAATGGCATTTTGATTATTCTCTATTTCTATGTACTTTTTGTTATTAGTTATTTTTGCTTGTATTATAGGTGGAAGTATTAAAGGCTAATAAGGATATAATTGTAATTATGTCCTTTTCATGTCGCCCAGTTAGAACCTTCTTCTTCCCCCCAATAAATACTCCTCTTGTAGCCTCGTTTGAGGGAATCCATCATTTTGAGATTTTAAGAGAGAGTTGAGATGGGAGTTAAATCTTCTTCTTACTTTCCATTTGACGCTCATTCACGTCAATATTATTATTTTTTGTGGAGACGAGGAGGCATAAGTGAGAAGTCTCAAGTTCATTCTAATGTGTTTGGAGGCAATGCCAGGATTGTATACAAATATGGGTAAGAATGATGTGATTCCGGTATAGAGGGTCATTTATTTAGCATAGGTGATTGGATGTAAATTAGGTTCTTTTTCATCTACCTACTTGGGACTTCCGTTAGGTGCTTCTTAAAAAGCCATAGCCATTTGGGACCCGATCATTAAAAGGGTGGAGAAAAGGCTCAAAGGGTGGAAAAGGGGGTATTTATCCAAGGGAGGCATATTGGCTTAATAAACAGTAGTAACCTTTCTAGTTTTCCCTCTTATTACATGTCCATTCTTTTGTTATAGATCTTTCTCCATCGAAAGCTAGGTAGGTTAGTGAGGAATTTATTGTGGCATGGAAGTGAGGATAGGTTTAAAAATAGTTTGGTGAGGTGTGATATACCAAAGTGTAACCTCATCCCATCCTGGAACTTGCTCGGCCCAGGCTGACCTTGCACACTTTCTACAAGGAATTCGGCATCAGCAGTCTCGGCCTCATCCAACCTCTTAGGATGAGACCCTTCAATAAACCTATCCACCTGAAGATCTTGTCTCAACTGCCATCCCAGAAAACTAAGACCTCATTGGTCAAATTATAATATTGTCTCGGCCAGACACCTGCGCAGCCAAGACCACACTTCAGCATTCTCCATCATATAATCGAACAAAAATCTGGGGGTCTCACACTCGGCTTGGCCGAGATCCCTCTAAACGATGTCTCCCCCACATGTGATGCAAGACTTCAGGATGCCCATTCCATGTGGGTGGACAGTTATAACTAAATCACATGTGCACCTAGAGAGAATATTTGCATCATCATTACTTATACATTCTAAAGGACAAGTTTCAAGATCCTATTGTGACTCCATCCAGGACATGAACCTTGCATGGTTGGGGGTGCATTGTGAAACCCAAGAACTACTTAAACCCATCTTCTTCCCCAGAAGAAAGGATCGAAATATTCAAAACTTGGCCAAAGCTTTGCTTCTGTTATAGTAAAGAGAGACAGTAGTGAGAATTGTATCACTTATGCCATTAGTACCCATTTTCAGAGTGAAATTCACACTCACTTGCACAATGTAGTAGGCTAATGTATGAACCACTTATATTCTAGTCTTATTCCTATTTGCCTCATCTCCTTTTTCACTTAAACATTTGTTTATGTTTACCTGCATTGTACACCATTAAAAGTTATTCTGGATTACGATCATACAAGTTTACTTGTTAATACTAAGTCAGGTATCATCAGTTGGCGCCGTCTATAGGAATGAAGATCCTTCATCTTCTTCCTATCCATTTTCATCTTCTTCATCACATGATTCTCTGGTGGTGATCCAGTTCCACACTTGGTTAGATATGTAGTACCATTGAAATAACTCTTGTTGAGTTTTTGAATCTCTCCAGCTTTCTCAGCTCATCCAGTACACCCTTTATTCTATTCATTCACTAGAGTTGATGGCTTCCAATTTTCCACAAGGCAGTAGCCCCAGTTCTATCCAGGTGCCTCCTCAATCAGAGATGTCTGAGGTTGTGACGGCGATGCGCTCGCTGGAAACCATCCAATAAAACATAGAGGAAGAACTTATTGCTTTTAAACAAAATATAATGACTAGGCCCACTAGCGCTATAGCGGAGATGATAACTCTGTGCGCTAGAGAGGGTGTGAATCAGGCGACAGGGGGACCACCCTTGGCCCCACCAAAATAAGTGCCACTGCAGCATAGACGCATAGACGTGGACAACCCTAGACGATTGTGCCTAGGAAGACAAGGTTAGGAGTTCTGAGATGACCAGTATTGTGACAACGACGAGTATTGGAAGCCTTATGAGATTTTTTGAGGTACAGTGCACCCAATCCAAGTCAGTAGAGGAAACTGTGGTAGTCCGAGCCGAGATGTCCAACCCTGGGTTTCAGCATTTAACAGATTGATTAGAGGGTCGGCTTTCGACAGGCTGAGCCTAGTTGGTGATCTATGAGATCGACTCTCCAGATCACACAGTATTGCAGGCTCCAGGGGAAATGGGATATATGGTGACCATTGTCCTCTATTCGGATGAGAGGATGAAAAAAGAGAAGTTAACAGACTCCAGAGGATAGTTGGCAAAGATCCCTTATAATGCCCAGTCAATAAAGAAGGGATTAGGGATAATGTTGTGTTAACCGAGGGAGACAATGCAATAGAGATTAACAGGCCATGGAACAACTCGATACGTAGGATTGAACATAAAATTAGTGATGCTTTGAAGAGCCGAGACCCCATGCAAAGGGTTTACATGGAAAGATCTTCATTTTTTAAAAAATAGTGAATTACCCAACCCCGGCTAAGTTCAAACCGCCAGTTATCACGCCAAAATATGATGGGAGAACTAACCCAGTTCATCATGTGTAAATGTACCAGTCGGCAATAAACATCTATTAAGGTCTCCGATGATATAAAATTCTGAGCTTTCTTAAGCACCCTTACTGGTGATACATATGTATGGTGAACCTCTTTCCCCAAGAACTCCGTTGATAATTTTAAATAGTTGGCCAAGAGTTTCATCCACCATTTTTGTTTTGGAGTAAAACCTCGGAAGAAGACCACACAACTGTTGTACGTTAAGCAAGGGAAAAATGAGTCTCTGAGAGACTATATAGCCCATTTCAACAAAGAAAATCTAGATGTAGAAGATTATGAGGAAAGCATCACTATGACTGCCCTTATGGGTGGACTGTGGAAGGGGAAACTCCTATGGAAGTTGGTCGAAGATCCTCTAAAACTATGGCAGAACTCCTAGCCACGATCGAGAGAGTCATGAATACGGAGGAGGCCATGGCTACCAAGGGAGAGGATGATAAAGGAGAGAGTGGGAGTAAGTCCCAGAAATACAAAGGAAAGGAGGCAAGAAGAGGTCGGTGGATGATAATTTTACAGACTACACCCCACTGACGGTCAGTCCAGATATGATACTGAACAAGATCAAAGATGACCAAAAAAGCTTAGATGTCCTCCTCACAAGAGGGATAATAGTAAATGGTGCGAGTTCCACCAGGACCATAGTCACACTACTAATAAGTGCTTTGCACTTAAGGATGAGATCGAAAAAATGTTGAAATAGGGAAAGCTCAGGAAATATGTTGATATGAGTGGTGATAGAGACGTCACTAGGAAGAGACGAGATGACAAGCCTAGAGGGGATGTCCATGAAAATAAAAATGATAATGTCTTTGATGATGATGATGAGGTTGACCCTGATCTTCTTCCAAAGGTACCTTCACCCAAGGTTCGACTGAATATGATCTCCTGAGGATTGAAGATGATGTGTGATGGGCTAGAAGAAAGTGGCAGGGATATAGCCGACATGAAGGCCCATGTCGCAGAGGCTAAAGCACTCCTAAAATGTGAAGTGGTAAACTCGGACGCAGTTGACTCCAAGTTGAGTAAGAGGAAATTGGTGGATATGAACACCTAGTGATAGGTTTCTCAAGATTAGACTTTAAGGGAATCCTGTCCCTCGTGATGACCCACTAGTGATTACCATAAGGGAGCATTTTTTAATAAATATGTGTTTAATTCCATGTTATTATTTTTTTGTTGTGGGTACTATATTTTTACACTTGTCATTATCCACAAAAAGAGACATGAGCAGTTATGAGAGGTAACATGGAAGTTGATGGAAGTTTTAAACAGTTATGGAACTTATAACAATTTAAAAAACACCTGGGATGGGAGACTAACAAAACCTTATAATGGGACTAAACCTAAAAATAACATCAATGTAGGGAATTCAGCTGACATGATGTTTTGGTAATGCTTCAAGGGATTGGGTCTTAGCAAGAAACGACTTGTCCCATACCACCAACCATTCATCTGCTTCAGAAGGGAAAAGGTCCACCCCTAGGGATATATGAGATGGATGTTTGTATGGGGACCTGGGTGAGCTGATTCACCAAAAAGATAAACTTCTTTATAATGGATGAAAATGTCTATTCATCTTAAAATATCATCATGGGAAGAGTATCCCTCAAGGAGTTTGAGGAAGTTCCCTCTAGTGTACACAAGATGATAAAATTCCTGATTTCCTATGGAGTAAGAAAAGTTCAGGGTGATCAAGTAGAGGCACGAGAATTCTACTTTAACTCGGATGAAGAAAGAGATACTCATAAAAAAAGCCACCACCATATATAACATTCTTAATCTCGATGCAAGGGACGAGACTAAGTTAAATAAAGTATAAGTCGCTGAGGAGGTAGAATATGTCATCCTCAATGACAACGAGCTGGAAAAAAATCCAAATTGGAAAATTCTTGAAGAAAGAAATAAAGGATGAGCTGATCAAGTTACTTAGAATGAGGCAGAGTATCCTTTCCTGGAGTCATGAAGACATGCTAAGAATCAATCAAAAAATTCTCTGCCATAAGTTGAATGTGGATGAAGGAATGAAGATGATTAGATAGAGGCAACGAATCTACTCCATAGAAAAGTATGAGGTGATAAGATATGAAGTTAAAAAGTTAGAAAAGGCTGAGTTCATGAGGAAAGTGGTCTACCTAGAGTGGCTGGCTAATGCAGTCATCATACAAAAGTCAAATGGTAAATGGAGAATGTGTGTAGACTTTATCGACCTGAATAAAGCTTGTCCGAAAGACTGCTTTCCTCTCCCCAAGATTGATCAAATGGTAGATGCCACGGTTGGGCACAAATTGATGAGTTTCATGGATGCCTATTCAGGCTATAACCAAATCTTTATGGACCCAGCCGACGCTGAGAAGACCTTATTCATCACAGACAAAGGAACTTATTTCTATACAGTCATTCATTTCGGCCTCAAATGCCGGGGCAACATATCAAAGACTGGTGAATAAGATTTTTAATGAATAAATTGGCAAAACTATGGAAGTGTACTTGGATGACATGTTGGCAAAAAGCCTCAAGGACAAGACACACGTGGATGATCTTGAGAACACCTTTGACACCACAAACAAATATCGAATGAAACTCAGCCCTGTTAAGTGTGTGTTCGGGGTAGGAGTGGGAAAATTCCTGGGATTCATTGTCAACCAATGGGGAATAGAGGCAAATTCAGAAAAGATCAAAGCCTTGATTGAGATGAAGACCCCGAATACCATTAAGGATATTCAGAGGCTGACAAAATGAGTCACTGTACTGAACATGTTTGTATCAAGTGCCACAGAAAAATGTTTAACCTTCTTTAAAATATTGAGGAAAGCCTTTGAATGGAATAAAGAATGTGAAATAACCTTCCATGAGCATAAGTGTTACTTGGTATCCCCAATTGTATTGGCCCGGTCAGTGCAGGGAGATATGTTATATTTATACTTGGTTGTTTCTGAGACAACCATTAGTACAACGATTGTACGAGACGATGATGGGGTAAAAAGTGGTCTACTTTAATAGTAAGGCCTTTTAAGGGGTCGAGGAGAGGTACCCTAGGATGAAGAAGTTAGCGTATGACTTGATACATACCTGAGAAATATGAAACCATATTTTTAAGATCACACAACGGTTATCCTCACTAACTCCCCTTTAAACTGGTTATCCATAAACCCCACAAATAGAGTAGGTTGATGGCTTAGTCGATTGAGTTGGGATAATTTGATATTATATACCAACCGAGAACAGTAATTGAAGGGAAATATTTAGGCGACTTCGTAACCAAGTTCACTTAGGACGAGGTCGATAGTGAAGAGTTTGTGGTTCCAACAACTGAGCCATAGAAGAAAGTGGAATCCCAACTGAGATCCAGATAAGTGTTGCAAGGCGTATCATGGTCGATATCGAAGAAGAAAAGTTATTGTTTAAAAATGGCTTCCTTGGGTGAAGGGAACTTCTCAAAAGAAGGCACAATTTGGAACCTATTTATAGATGGCTCCTAATGTGAAACAAGAAGTGGAGTCGGGTTAATAGTATCGGTCCCAGATGGAACCGATATAGAAGATGCCCTGAGGTTCAGCTTCAAAGCGTCTAATAATAAGTTAGAGTATAAAGCACTTTTAAAACGACTCTCCCTTGCTAAAACATTAAATGTTGGATAAATTTTAGTTCACCGTGACTCCCGATTAATGGTAAATCAGATCTTGGGAACATATAAGGCTAAAGATGAAAGGATGGCCAAATACCTGGCAAGGGTGAAGACAATGTTGAAGAACTTTATAGAGGTAAAGCTCAAAAGGATCCCTCGGCTAGAAAACAACCGAACCAATGCCCTAGCAATGTTAGCATCTGCGATGAGAACTGCGATCAGTCAGTCAGTGTTAGTGGAGACCCTATATTGACCGACCATTGAAAAAGATGACAATATAGTTGAGTTTTATTTACACCTGAACCTAAGGGCATCATGGATGTATCCCATCATCTGACACTTCAGAGATGGTTAATTTCCAGAATCAAAAGTTGAGAGGAAGAAGTTGAGATAAAAGGCAATAAAGTTTTTAATAATAGGAGTTGTCTTATACATAAAAGGGTTAATCCTCCCTTTACTATGATGCGTTCATCCCACTAAAGTGGAGTATGTATTGAAGGATGTGCATGAGGGTTACTACTCCAGACATATTGGAGTAAGGTATTTGGCCAAGAGAATGTCACTCAAGGATATTGGTGCCCTACCTTGGCCAGAGACGCAGTCAACTAGGTGAAAAGGTGCAACAAATGTCAGAGATATTCTTGTATGCCTCATCAACCTCAACAACCCCTATTATCTATCACTTTCTCGTGGTCGTTTACAGTCTGGGGGATTGACCTGGTGGGACCCCTATTGTGGGCTACCGCCAATTATAGATACCTAATAGTGGTGACTGATTATTTCACAAAGTGGGTAGAGGCTGAGGCCAAGATATATAATCGAGATGAAGACCGTTAAAATTATTTGTAGGAAAATCATCTCTTGGTATGGTTTTCCCAACACTTTGATCTCCAACAATGATAAACAGTTTAAGAACTCGTCCCTGTAGGCCTATTATAAGAAGGTCGGTATAAAATATTTTTTTTTAATACTTGGCCAAACTAAGGTGACTAACATGACTATCTTAGATGAGATCAAAAAGAAATTGGAAGACACCATGGGTATTTAGACAAAAGAAGTAAATGTCGTCATGTAGGCCTACAGGACGACAGAGAGAACACCAACAGGGGAGACACCTTTCATGCTTGCCTATATCTCATAGGTAGTGATACCCACTGAGATTGGTCTGCCAATTTATAGGGTCCAAACATATAGTCCGGAGGCAAACGCAAAGGAGAAAAGATTAGACCTGGATCTCAGCGAAGAAAGACGAGAAGATGCAGAGGTCAGGCAGGTTGTTTATCAACAGAGGACTATGAATTTTTATAATAAGAGGGTTAAGGCTAGGTCGATATTCATTGGGATCTAGTTTTGAAGAAGACCTGGCTGAAGCTGAATAATCTCCACGCAAATTGGCATGGCCCGTACAGAGTCACCAAAGAACTTGTTCTAGGATCCTATAGACTTCAGAATTTGGAGGTAGATCCATTCTCAAACCCATATAATGCCGACCATTTGAAGAAATACTATCACCAAGATTTTATAAAGATTTTATTTGAGTTTTATATGAGAAATGTTCTAAAAGTTATGAATGAAAAATTTTGAAGTGTTCCCTCATATTTTTCTTTTGTGAAGTGTTCAATTGCATTTTTTAAGTAGTCCTAATCTAAAAAAACATCATTCATATGGTGAATTGGCATTAACTCACTCTTGGTGACACAAGGATCCAGACAGGGCTTTTTTTGTCCATGGATTCTCAATAACACCAAGAGGGGTGAACAGTGTGATAACATCACTAAGGTGGTGAAAAGCATAAGGAAAATTTGAAAAATCATTTAATTATGCTCCATTTAAACATCATTAACTTAGTGGTATCGGAGTCAAACTCTCTCGAGGAGACGATAATGCAGGACGAGGTGACACTCGCCCATACACTTTCAAAACGAAGAGAGGGGACTAGTACTTAAACACCATTAATTTGGTGGTTCAAATTTGAAAATAATTTAATTAGGGTTCATTTAAACATCATTAATTTTGTGGTATCAGAGGAAAACTATATCGGTAATATGACAGTGCACAACGAAATAACACTCGTCCATATACTCTCAAAATGATAAGAGGAGGCTTGTAGCTAAACACCATTAATTTAGTGGTTCAAATTTGAAAATCATTTAATTATGGTTCATTTAAACATCAATAATTTGGTGGTATCAGAGTAAAACTCTCTCGGAGAGAGGAAAGTTCAGGATGATACAACACTCGTCTATACACTCTCAAAATGATGAGAGGGGACTTATACTTAAACACCCGTAATTTGGTAACTCAAAATTGAAAAATTAGTTAATTATGGTGTATTTAAAAATTATAATATGGTGATTACTAATTTTAAAAATCATTAAGTTGGTTGAATTACTTCTCGACTAAGGACGAGAATATATCCACAATCAAATGGCTGCAAAGTTGCTTAGCAAATAGTGAAAACTCGAGGCAAGTAAACATGGCATAATAAGAAGAGTTGGCAGAAACAAGAGTTACAAATATTTGCATTCAATAACATTTGTCAAAGTTTAAATACGAGAGTAATTGAGATGAAACCATCATAAGTTAAACCATCAGAATTCAAAAATTAGTTGTTCAAATTTTACACAAGGGCATCAAGCCACAAACGACCGCCCTAACTTAAAAAGGAGGATTCAAGTTGTTTATTTTCCTTCAGTCTTTACTTGCACTGACCCATCAATGGCATCATTCTTCTCAGCCTCAACATTGCCATCATTCTCGATTTGGGTTGTCTCGATCTCGTCACTGGCTGGCTAATCGCCACCCTCATTATTGACCGTGTGGATAGTCGACTCAGGTTGTGTCGACCCTTCAATTTTGGTCAAGGTCGTAATAGTCATTGGGTCAGAAAAGTCAAAGGCCTTAATCTCCTTGGTCAAATGTAAGACGTCAGGAAATTTGAGGGTAGTTCAACGGCAGGTTGTCCTAGCTCCTCTCTCAAGGTACTGAAGACTATACCCCAAAAACTCATCAGATGATTTAAAATATTCAACTGCCTTTTTCTTCACCACCTCAAAGGACTTATCAATAGTAATCCTCACCTTCTCCTTCTCATCATTCTCCTATTTGTCAGTCAAATTCTTGATTGAGGCCTCGTGACCGATGTTTATCTTGTTGATGGTCTTTGTGTGTTACTCCTTCAGGGTGTCTAGGGTTTTCTTATGGTCATTGTCCTGGGTTCATATCTTCTTCTTCAAATTCTTCTCATTTTTTATAGCCTCTCTGGCTAGAAAAATATCGAGAAGCTTCTCTTGGACCCACTAGTGGACTTTCATAAGAGATAGAATAGAATGCAGAAGATACGAGACATCAGTACAAAACGATTATACACATTTAAAATATAAATCAAATAAAAACATAAGAGCTTACTTGAATAGCCCTATGCAGATAAAAGTCACTCGAAAGAGAGACATCCATAGATTCCAGGAAACGATCATTGATCTCTGGTGTTATGGAGACCATCATCTCAAAAGCTTTCTTCTTTTTACCCATAAGGGAGTCTGAGTTGATCTTCAAATTTGCCAGATGGGCCGAAAGTTCATCTTAGGAAGATATTGGAATTTCTTTTGTCGGTGTTGTTCTGGCCGAGTTTTCCTTACATTTATTTTGTTATTAGGGTACATTAACACCTCCAGAGACCTCATTCCTCTTCTTTGATCCCTCAGTCTATGAGGGATTACTAGCAGTGGATTTCATTGTCTGAGGTGGATGTGCAGACTTCTTCCCCACATGTTGCATTAGATTGGCTAAGCTTAGTGTAGCCATCTTACACATAGCCTCTGGTGTATTAGGTGGACGATCTGTAAATTTAAGAAGAGGTTAGTAACAACGAAAGCAAAGGTATGACACAATAGTTGAAAGAAAAATTCTTATATAACTCAGTTAGGGGTCCACCCCCAAACCTGCTACTCCAAAAAATAGGGGGTCATCAATTGCTCAAATTCTATAAAACCACCCTCTTTACCCTGCTTCCTAATCTTGGACACCTTCTTAGTAGCATCAACACTCAGTCCCGAGTGTAATTTAGCTGATATAGGTGCTTTTGCCCACCTCTGAAGAACCCTGGCCTCTGAGGCACTACAAGAAACATCTGGGCCGAATTCCCAAGCTCCAAATATGAAAAATAATGGGCCTTCCAGTTGTGATTTTAAGTATGGTTCACGAGCAAGACTTTCTTTATTGGTTTCCTAGCTACGAGATGATAGTAGACAGGATGGGTTTTTGGGAACGACGCCTTATAACTAGCACTAAAAACCATTACTGGAAGGTCATAATGGTGAACTAACTTCCAGAGTGACACAAAGCCCAGGATAGTTTCCCAGGCATTGGGCGAGAGCCGAAACCTAAACTTTATAAAATGTCTCATACAGTCAGGTGAATGGGAACCCCGAAGCTCACCTTAAACATCTACTCGTAGGCCAAAATCTCATCGTCTGGGCCATCATATGCGCTCTCACATTCAAAAGGCACCCTCAAGTTGATAGAGGGACCTATCCCATAAAAATGTCTCCATGTTAAGAGATCGACCTCTATAATTGTACTGGGAAAGGAATCTGCATAAGATGTGCTAAGTGTACCCTCAGTCAAATAAAACTCATCGTCTGGGTTAGCAGCTAGGAAACTACCTGAATATCAGCATGCGAATTCATCATCTGAAATGGTCGATAGCGAGACTTCCATTGGAGGGGGTGGACTTGTAATCTCTATCCTCGACTTGTCTAGGTCCGAGATAATTTTTATAGAAGAATCTTATTGGTTAGAAGACTCAGCATGTTGAGAGGACAAGGCTAGGGAAGAGGCATCAGCCTCTTAAGACTCTTCAGAAGAGGATGTTGAAAGTTTCTCATCCTCCTCATAAGAATCCACACTCTTAGCCGTGTGGGAGACGGAAAGATTGTCGTCCATAGAGGCAGATGACTCACACATGGAATCATTTATCGAGGAAATTGGCATACGAGCAGTAGTTATTTTATAGACATTTTAGTCAACGAGTGTGGTTGAAAATGAATGCAACTATTTAATATTGATTTGTTTCCATTGAGGAAATACATGTATTAATTTATTTGTAGTTGGAATATCTATTGATTTTGTAACATATTATCAGGGGCCTACTTGATTAGCATGTTACCATTTACTAATTCTAGCATACCATATATGTAGTGTATAGCTATAACTCAACTATCTTTTGTATGATTAAGGTTTTTATAGTAAATTGAGTTCATTTTTTCAAGGTTTTTCTTGCTTTCTCCCCTACCCCACTCTATATTGTATATTTAGGAAAAGGATTAACTATTTAAATAAAATCATAATAAAATTGCGGTTATTTGTGTTTTAGCATCTGGAAGTTATTACCATTTGGGTATTGGCCTCCCAAAAAAAACTTATTTCACAATGGCCCCAAATTTAGACGGAATCCATGAGTTGACTTTCTTCGACCATTAATTTGAGTTAAGTTACTCATAATACCGTAAATTCAATCATATAAGGAAGGTAGTACTTAATGGGGTGGACATTACTGAGGATCCAGAGATTAGGAAGGGAGTTAAAGACTTTTATGCAACTCTGTTCACAGAAGATGGGGATTAAAGACCTACGTTAGACATGTTGAAGTTCGGGGCCATCTCAAGGAAGACTAGTGAGGTTTTGTAAAGACAATATTCGGAGGAGGAAGTGGTACTTGTGTTGAAGTGAGGATAAAGCTCGGGGACCAGATGAATTCCCAATGGAAGGAGTATTGATCGATGGTACAAACTTGATATCAAAAAGGCTTATGATCATAAAAATTGGTGTTATTTGTTGGATTTGATGGGGAGAATGGAGTTTGGGTAACGGTGGCGTATGGTGATGGAGAGTTATATTTCCTCCGTCAGGTCTTCGGTGTTATTGAATGGGTGACCAAAAGGATTCTTTCCAAGTTCACCTGGTCTTCATCAAGGGGACCCTCTCTCATCGTTGCTTTTTATTCTAGTGATGAAGGGCTTAGTAGGCTATTGTAGAGGGCAGTGGAGGGCAAGTAGGTTATGCATTTTTGAGGTTGGTGACCGGAGAAGCTCACCATGTCGATTGTCCTACCTTTTATTCGCATATGATATTTGATGTGAAGGAAGAGGCTTTTAGGCTATTTTTAGTACTTTTAGTACATAGTGGCATTTTGGTTATTTTCTCTATTTTGATGTACTTTACTTTATTAGTTATTTTTCATAGTATTATAGGTGGAAGTATTAAAGGTTAATAAGAGCATACATGTTATTAAGTTCTTTTAATTTGTCTCAAGTTAGAACCTTATACTTCTCCCTATACATACCCCTCTTGTAGCCTCATTTGAGGCATTGTATCATTTTGAGATTTTAAGAGAGAGTTGAGATGAGAGATCAATCTTCTTCTTACTTTCCATTTGGCGCTCATTTACGTCAATTGGTATCAAATCCCAATTGGCTCCACCCACTGTTGTTGTTATATAAAACAAATCGTAGACAGAGGCAAATAGGAACTTTGAAAAGGTTTGTCCCCATGGATTTTCATACCCATCGTCTTGAGGAGGTTTTGAACCTCCTCCGGCCCAATTCAATGCTCTCGACGCACGCATTCCACCACCAGATGCATCCACAAGCACCCTCACTCCACCTCCCATCCCTACTCCAAAATTTAATCTCCGTACCTCTATCCACACATCTACCACCAAAAAAATTATCCACCCAAGTGCGACCACCTTTCCTCCAATTAGAACCTTCTTCTTCCCCCCAATAAATACTCCTCTTATAGCCTCATTTGAGGAATTCTATCATTTTGAGATTTTAAGAGGGAGTTGTGATGAGAGTTAAATCTTCTTCTTACTTTCCATTTAACGCTCATTCACGTCAATACTATTATTTTTTTTGGATCCGAAGAAGCACAATTGAGAAGTCTCAAGTTCATTCTAATGTGTTTTGAGGCAATGCTAGGATTGCATATAAATATGGGTAAGTCTGAGATGATTCCGGTATGGAGGGTAGTGGGGGTCATTGACTTAGAAGAGGTGCTTGGATGTAAATTGGGTTCTATTTCATCTACCTACTTAGGACTTCCGTTAGGTGCTTCATACAAAAACAAAGCCATTTTGGACCCGGTCATTGAAAGGTTGGAGAAAAACTCGATGGGTGGAAAAGGGGGTATTTATCCAAGGGAGGCATATTGATTTAATAAAGAGTAGTGCCCTTTCTAGTTTACCCTCTTATTATATGTCCATTATTTCATTATCGATATTTCTCCGTCGAAAGCTAGGTACTTTAATGAGGAATTTCTTATGGCATGGAAGTGAGGATAGGTTTAAAAATAATCTAGTGAGGTGTGATATACCCAAGTGTAACCTCGTCCCAGCCTTGGACTTTTTCGTCCCAGACAAACCTTATAACGCATACTTTCTACAAGGAATCCAACATCATCAATCTCAGCCTCGTCCACCCTCTTACATCTAGAGCCTTCAACAGACATACCCACCAGAAAATCTCATCTCGACTACCATCCCAGACATCCGAGACCTCATTGTTCCAATTACAAGCTCGTCTCGACAAGATACCTTCTCAGACGAGACCACACTTTAGCATTCTCCATCATATAATCGAACAGAACTCTGGGGGTCTCACACTCGGTCTGGCCGAGACCCCTCTAAACGATGTTTCCACCACGTGTGATGCAAGACTTCAGCATGGCCAATCCACCTGGGTGGACTGTTCTAACTAAATCACATGTGCACGTGGGGAGACTATTTTCATCATCATTACTTATACATTTTGAAGGACAAGTTTCAAGATCCTATATATGACTCCATCTAGGCCGTATGCCCATGGTTTTGGATTCTTTGAAAAAGGGAGGGCTAACTCGGAGACCTAGGACTTGGCGAGATATAATGGAAATCCTAGCAGGGACAAGGAATGCATGTAACATGGATCAGTTAACAACTCAATTTCCAACTAACTTTTCTCTTTAGCACTGTGGGGACTAGAATTATGATAGCACATGCTTAGCATGAGCCTCCAGGCTTCTTGTACATCGATCTCTGTGTTTTTTATCTTCTTGGAATACTTCTCTTAATTTAGCTTGTGCGCATTGAATACAAATATTATGAGAAATTATCACCTACAACTGGCGCTGTAAATTCCTAGGATGTCTCACTCACTTCACCAAGATCATATGATTATCAATGACTAGGATGGTCATCAACAACATAATTATGAATACTAATAAGGTTATGCCCTTTACCATAGCGTTCAAGATGACTAAGAGGGTCATAAGATAACCCCTCCCTATCAGAGGGTTAAATTCGAGATTGGTGAGTATCACCACAAAAATAAGCACAACAGTGACTACCGATCACAAAATCTTATTCCTCGGACGATCATAGATCGCAACCGAGAAAAGAGAACTCAGTGACAGAAGGAATAGTCTCCTAACCGAAGGTCTCCTAAAGAGAGACCATGACCTGATGATCGGCAAGGAGACGGAGAGCTCTGTAACTTTATCAGAAGGGAGGTAGAGAGACACCCAACCAATCACGAGGCTCACATTATGAAGGAGATCGTCACAAGATCACTCATCTTTAAGATGAAATCATTAAAAACCTATCTATATAAGAGTTTGAGTCTCCTAAGAAGTTTGATCCTCTAATATTCAAGATTTATGACAGAAATTCAGATGCCACTGATCATGATAGGCAATATCACCAGGTGATAACATTATGGAACACTAATGAAGGATTAATGTGACGAATATTCCCTTCCAGTCATGGAGACATTACCCAGAGAATCTTCCACATAATCGATAGCCTCCTTCAAGTAACTCATTAAGTCTTTCACTGCCAAATTCATTTACTAGCCACACCTATCCCTAGTCGATGGATTCACTTCTAACGATGAACAAAAGGCCCCAAAAAGCACTTTATGAGTATCCCAGATGGTATTGGGAGATGTGCAATGGGGTAGAGGACTGCACCAAGAAATTCATGATGGCATCCTTCAAAATTGGTATGTCGAGTAGTTTTATGCTTTACCCATAAAGTGGGACGTCATCACACTCCCTCATAAAGTGGGAGGTCATCACAATTGGTGGCCTCATGGCAAAGATAAAAAAATATGCTAAGGTTGAAGATATGGTGACCATAGTTAGGCAAGTCGGAGAGTGAGAATAGAATCTTAAAAATGGTGATAAGGAGGGGCAAATAAGAAAGGAAGGAGAAATCAAAACGGGAAGCTGAAGTGGGTCATGAAGAAGGATCTCAAAAAATCATTCAAGGTAATTAACACGATGTTCTCTAAACCGATCTATGAGATTAGAGGTCGATAATATTTCAAATGGCCTAATAAGATGTTTAGCAGTCCAAAGAAGAGACTAGGCACTGAAATGTGAATACCATAAATATCACAGTCACAAGATCGAAAACTGCAAGATGCTTAAGTCCCACCTTGAGCAACTGGTTCAAGCTGGGCACATAACGGACGTTTTAGATAGAAGAAAGGTGTAGCGCAGACTGTACACAACTAGAGACCAGACAACATACTAGACAATGATAGGGGACACGAATTTTTGGCAATCCATGGGTCCTAGGACCAGATAACTTCTTGAACGAATGTTTAAATCAGGAATTCATGATGATTCATGGTGCATTAAACCCAAACCAAATCAAATGGAATGCCCTCATAATAGAAGTTAAGAGGTTCACAGCGGTCATAGAGGCATTTCAGATCGATTTGTCTAAACTCATTGCGAGCAAACACTGAAGATGTTGATTATACAAGTCACTTCGGATTCACTGATGACAATTTGGTTAAAGTAAGGACTCCCCATCCTGACACCCTTATCATCTCTCAAAGTTAATAATTATGATGTGGATAAGATATCAGTGGATTAGAGGAGTTGACCAAAAGTGATATTACTCAATATGTTCAATCAGTTGAACCTGGGTATAGATGACGTGCAGGAGTCCACTTTTCCTCTAATCAGATTTATAGAATGGATGACTTTACCCCTAGAAAAAGGTCATTCTCTTTGTCAGAGCGGGAGGAATCTCTAAACTTCTTGAGTGCCTCGTGACAAATTTTAACTCCCCATACAATGCTATCTTCAGCAAAGGGTGGCCACACGCCATGATGGTTATACTGTAAACTTACCAGTAAAAGATAAAATGCATCACTAATAAAGGAGTTATGTAAATATGGGGGAACCAAGGCTTGTCCAGAAAGTGTTTCACAACATCCATATGAACCAAGCAGGTGTATACCAAGGAAAAATTCGTAAAGCAGAGAAAGACTCCATACCTTCCAAATAGTGATAGAAGTATGGGCAACCTGGTATTTAAGAAACTAGGATTGCCCTTGTCGATTGCATCATGCATCCTCTTCAAGAGGTAGCATTTGATGATAACCAACATGAGTGAAGTTCTTAATCAACAGTTCACTAACGAAAGAATAGAAGAGAACGTTGGTTGCTTTCCTTGAAAACAACCAAGACGTATTTAGAAGGCAACCATATGACATGCCTGGAATAGGTACATAAGTGATGTGTCAAAAGCTCCAAGTGAATCCGTTACATCAAAAAGTAATTCAAAAAATGTGAGAACCGCGCCCGCAAGGCCAAATATATTTAAAAGAAAGTGGGAAAATTTTGAAAGCGTAATCCATAAAGGAAGTTCAATTCTCGAAGTGACTGTTAAATCTAGTAGTCATGAAGAAAAACAACTAATGGTGGGGAGTTTGCATATATTTCACTCATTTAAATCGTGTATGCCAAAAGGACATCTTTCCTTTACTCAAGTTAGACCAGTTGGTCGACGCCGCCGCTAACTATGAGCAAATGAGTTTCCTTGATGCCTACTCAGGGTACCACCAAATCCCGTTGTTAACCCTCGATCAGGAGAAAACTTCTTTCATCGCACACTAGGCTTGTATTGTTACAGGGTGATGCCATTCGGATTGAAGAACTTTGGGGTGACCAACCATAGGCTTGTGACAAAGATTTTAAGGAATAATTGGGAGACATGATGGAAGTATATACGAACAATGTGCTTGTGAAAAGCAAGAGGAGGATCACCTTAGCAAAAGCTTTTGATGTCCTTCGCTATTACAGGATGAAGCTAAATGCGATGAAGTGCCCATTTAGGGTACAATCGGGAAAGTTCATCGCATACCTTGCCAGTCAAAATAGCTATCAAGGAAGGTGCCGCCACTAAAACTGTGCGTAAGGTATAAAACTTAACTGGAATGCTAGCCATACTCAATCGCTTCATATCTAGATCATCGGAGAAGTGTCGACCAAGGAAGAATGAAATGAAAAATGCACCAAGGCACTTGAAGAAATATAAGACTATTTGAGCAAACCACTGCTGCTAACCATTCCGGATGATGGAGGCCCTTTATACTTATATCTAACAGTATCCAATGGTGCCATAAGTTCAGCCCTAGTTTATGAGACGATTGGTGGGAAAACCCTATTTGTTATGCAAGCATAACATTGCACAGTTCGGAAAGGAGATACCAACCATCAAAAGATCTTGCATACCCACTGGTGATAGCTTCCAAAAAATTAAAACA
Organism: Sambucus nigra; assembly: GCA_949130495.1. Lineage (NCBI taxonomy): Eukaryota > Viridiplantae > Streptophyta > Magnoliopsida > Dipsacales > Adoxaceae > Sambucus > Sambucus nigra. The sequence continues at coordinate 9,720,732 of OX422219.1, read as the reverse complement.
TTACTTCAAGTTGCACGCAATCCTTGTTCTAACCTCCTTCCCTCTGAAAACAATGCTTAGTAAGACAGACCTATCTGGGAGAATGTCCAAGTGGTTGATAGAACTCAAAATATTTAACACCCAATTTCAGCCTAGAACCTCTAACTCAATCGCTAAATATTCCAGTGACCAAGAATCCCTAGAAACACACAACAAAAGTAAAGAATATTTACAGCCAATCGAAGAAGGTGATAGATGGTAACTGTATATTGACGGAGCCATAAATTTCAAGGAAGGAAGAGTATAGATAATACTAGTATCCAGGAAGAAAACAGTCCTCAACTAGGCAATTCACTGGGGATTCAAATCATACAACAATGAAACTGAGTATGAAGCCTTGCATGGAGGATTATGGAAAGCACTCAATATGAGATCCCATCACCTTGATGTAATTTATGACTTAAGGTCGATACCAAATTAGATACCAGGAGACTACATCATTAAGGACGGATGCATAGCCGCACCTTAAGGAAGCCCAACACTTGATTGGTCAATTTAAGCATTTACAAGTGTAATAATTTTCAGAAGGGAATAATAGTCATACAGTCACACTGACCACACTCCCTTCAACTATTAAGGGGGATATGAATTGGAATATAGAAGTAGAACACCTCGCCCCGCCCAGTATCAATAAAGAAATACTTACCACGCAGGTGGTTGTCATTAATAGGACTCCCCGTTAGATGGATTTGATCGTTCACAACCTAAAGGAAGATGCCCTACCAATTGATAAAAAGGAAGCACATAAAATACGAGTGAAGTTTGATCGTTTCCACATAAGGAAAGATCAAAAGTTTTATTCGATGTTTTTAGGAATTTACCTCCAATGCATAGCAGACCCTCTACGAACTTCATGAGGGGATATGTGGTAGCCATGCAGGGAGTAGGTTTCTAGCTTAGCCTTTAGGGCAACGAAAGAGGGATATTAGTGGCCTTATATGCAAAAGGATGCAGTTGCATACGTTCAAAAATGCAAGAACTGTAAGCCTTTCTTGCCATTGGTATACCAACCGACTAGCAACCTCAAGTCCCTCAGTAGGAAGTATTTATCGGTCGATAAAGACTACTTCTATAAATGACTTGAAGGAGAACCTTTGGCAAACATTCGAGATATCGATATGATCAAGTTCTTATGAAAGAGAATCATAACATGGTTTGACACCCCTCGAATTATCATCACAGATAACAGAACTTGAATCGAGAGAGGCATATTTCAAGGCCTCTGTGGCGAGCACAGTATTAGGCACTACTATAATTCAGTGGTCTACACGCAAAGCAATGGGTAGGCAAAAGCTTCCAACAAAACAATTCTCGATGGAATAAAAAATAATTGGAAAAAGTAAAAGGTTCGTAGGTAGACCAACTCCCCCATATTCTCTAGGCGTTTCGAATAACATTCATGAGATCGATGGGGGAAACATCCTTTACTTTGGCTTATGTGATGGAGGTAGTCAACCCGCACGAAGCAGGTCTGACAACCATAAAGTGCACCTTAGTCGATCATGATCCCAATAATGAAGTGATATGATCAGAGATTGACTTAGCTAAGAGTTGGTTCTTATAAAACTTTCCTCATATCAGGAGCAGTTGGCCAATACGAAAGGGGTGTCAAAGTGGGAGGATTTAAGGTCTGGGACTACTTAATTAGAAAGATCATAGACAGCGCCAAAAAGCCTTCAGACAGGAAGCTTAAGCCCAGATGAAAAAACCCATCCAAAGTAATTCGAGAGGACTTAATGAAAGCCTACCACTTAAAAACAATGGAGGGTGTAAGGCCAAAATTTTCATTTCAGTCAATTTGTATGTAGTTGACTTATTTTCGGAATAAAACTTGTTGTCCGAGTCATAGATATATTTTTATATTGTCATGATACCCACACAGTCTATGACATGTTTGTTTAGAAGATGTAGTGGCAAAGCTTCAAAGATAAATCATGTCGAGTTTTATTGGTGCACGTTTCACATCTTCATTCAGATTTCATTCTGAATATCTCTTAGGTATGAATGCATTATGTTTATGGAGTTCAGAAAGAGTTTTAAACGATGGAAACTTTATTAAAAATGATTTTAAAATGTTTTAAATCGTTTATTCTAAGCTTAACTGGTGTTTAGAGTCATATGAAACACTAACATTGGTTTAAGTGCTTCAAACGACATGTGTTGTCGTTCGAACGACATCTCACTGTCGTTAGAATGACATGGAGATCTCGTTAGAACGACTTATCGACTTATTTTTTTTATTTAAGGCGTGCTTCTCTCAGAATTATGTGGGTGTACAGAACCAAAATAAATTTTAGAGTAGTTATATTTTTCTGCACTTGTTTACAAAGGTTTTTAAAGTCTAAAACCATCCTTTGTGTTTAAAGATCCGAGCTTTCGTACATTTTTGCTATAAAGATCTTGTTTGCACCATTTGGAGTTTGTTCATCCCTATTGAACATTATTCATTGGGTTTTGCGGTGAAGAAACATAGGAGACTATGTTTCGAATCGTAGACGGTTCGTGGACCCGTGTGTTGTGGACGAGTATTATTGTAGAAGGATTTCTGCATGGGCACTGTGGAGGATCGGTTAAATAGAAGAAGAGAGGCATGGCTTATGGGGATCGAGTCATCGTGTAAGTATGTATGTCTTCCTTTGTAAAACGATATCATAGTGATTGTCTAGCTTGGGCCATTCGAGATTTTTTCCCTTAGTGGTTTCCTCATACATCTGGCGTTGCTTTTGTTAACTTGTTTATTTTACTTGCTTTAATCACCTAGATGCATGTTTAGGATTAAACAAGATAAAATTGGACTAAAGTAAAATTGGTTCACAAACTTGGTGTGTGTTAAATTTGGAAAAAGGTTTTTGAAAGAAAAAATATTTTGTCACCTTAAAGCACACTTTGAAAAAGGGGCCTACAAATTGATATTTGAGCTAGAAACGTTTTTTTATGTTTGTTGATCCCTTGTAATTTTAAGGATGAATTTTGAAAGTTTTTATAGTTTTAGAACTCCACTCTAAGACCCCATATTACCGAGTGTTTAGATTTTAATTAATTCGAATATTGTATGTAACACCCCGTATTTCTGAGTATTTAGAATTTAATTAATTCGAATATTTTTAAATTACACGTGTGCAGTAGTTTAATTAAATAAAATATTATGTATTTATCATGACAGATTAGATTAATATTTATGGGATAAATTTACAAAGTGTATAGTAAATAACATGTGGTAATTATTATACGTCATAGCGGGTAATATCGACACGACTATGTTATATCTCAACCGGGAGTCGCGTATAGGCTATATTGAGGTCGAGATAGGCAATTTATGTAGAGTTACTGGGATGGAAATTTTGAGATCACGGTTGATTCTGAATGGGTCGAAATAGGCAATATAGAGTACCCGGGTGTATTGATTGAGTCCCGGGGCAATTTTAGACCAACCCAGCACCACATAAAGGTGTTTTGATTATTTTGAAGTCTAAGGTTGGAAGAATTCTGAATTTTAGAGTGTTTTATCAGTCGCTTTCTGATAGAGGTGAGGGTTACAATACTTGGTATAGAAGAGAGGCCATATGAGAGGAAGAAGACAGTATCCTTAGGCTATTCTACACCTTTTTCCACCATCGTCATCGCCGGAATCAAGATCGGAGCAAGGGAAGAACAAATCCATCATCAAATAACGAAAATCAAACCTACACACATATGGAAAGTGTTTATATTGCAATATTTTGAGCATGTTATAATACCCATGTTAGTGTAAGGTTGAAATTTCATTAAAGAATGATATCTTGGAATTGTATGTAGAATCAATTCATGTTTTGGGGTAGAAATCATGCTAGATATATTTCAGATATGATTGTGATACGAAATATCGGAATAGATTATTATACACATAAGACAAATCTGGGTTTTGTTACGAATAAACCTAAAAAGAATCATATTAGGGTTTATATGATAATTGGAAGATTTAATCTGGTTCTTGTTCAATTCTTATTAATTAACAGTTCAATAATAATATTCGGTTAATATTAATTATTAGCTCTACATTAGTGGTACGGGTGAGCTAAACTTGTGGTGGTTAGTTAGATACTTATGTATAGTTAGGCTGGGTAGAATAGTTAGGTGGGTTTAATAGAAGATGTTAGGTGTGCACCATAGTTGAGAGGTGAGGAACTCAAGGGAGTGTGCATGAAACTAACGTGTGCATCTAATAACTTCTTTTAATTGCAATTTAAATACTTACTAAATATTTTCCAAAGGTTTTGGGCTCTGACCCATGTCAAATCTATTTTCAAAAACTTTTAGGTGTCCAGCCATAGGGACGCCAAGCATGATGATTCATCCCAAGGATGTATAGCTACAACACTTGTGGAGGCATGCAGGACTTGAGTAGACACTTTACTTATTTCATTCCTATATTAGGATTCATGATCAATTATTTTGATTTGGGTAATGTTGCCCCTTCAGTTTATACATTTATTTAGATTTATTTATCAAACTTTGTATTTAGATTCAGTTTCATACCAGTAGACTTATGATTTGGATGTTTGTTTTGGAGCCGATGGTTTATTCGACATTTATTAGTTATCTATTTTATCTTGCAATGTTTCAAACTTTTATTATTGTGTGGATGAGTTATATTATTTTATTTCCACATATTACTTTATGTTAATGAAAGATCAAATTTGTCATCAGCTTAATTTAACATAAGTGGTTTATAGTTTTAAAAGTTTTCGATAGTGATGCTAAGAATGGGCTAAATGATATTTCCATTTGTTTTAGTAAAGGATTGATCACCCATGATTAAAATAGGAGGGGTGTCACAGATGGTATCAAAGCATCAGGTTCTAGTGTCCATAGGATATGTGCAGCTTACTACGATCTCAACATAACGTTCTTTGGTATAGAGCCTTATTATTAGAATTATTGATTTCATGCTTATTTGAGATTACGTTCTTATGCTATTATGTTTGTATTGATCGTGAACTCATAATATTCAATCTGGTTTCAGATGCCACCCAAGAGAGGATGATCGACTAGGGCAGCGGCAAGAGCCCATGAGAGGGAGGCTCAGTAGGAGACACAGGCGCCATAACCACAGCCACCACATGGAACGATGACGGCTGTAGAGGTGGCCGCTATTATCCCCCAGGCAATTAATGCTACCATAAAAGCCACGACACTTCATTTTCCTCAGGCCCAGCCACCACAGCAGCCAGTGGCGTCAGTTGTCCAAGCCCATATGGGTTCATCTGATTAGCAAAGAGTGAGGGAGGTATTTCAGAAGGGCCACCCAACAGAGTTTCAGGGTAGTTCTGATGTGAGCATGGCTTGTTAATGAAAGAAGGACATTAAGCATCACCTTCGTATGATTGAGTACAACAACACTTAAAATTAGATGTCATCCACATTTAAGCTAGTAGGAGCAGCTTTACAGTGATGGGAGTCTATTACCACTGCGGAGGAGAGGGACATTATGCCTATTGTCGAGTTATGGGTTCGATTTGACCACAAGTACTTCCCATCGGCTATCGAGATGGAGATGCTTGGTAAGTTTAATGAGGTGTCTTAGGGTGACCATTATGTAGCTAAGTACAAGGAGGAGTTTACCCGTCTGTATAATTTTATGCCCGACAAGGTGAATAACGAGGATAAGGACAAATTGAAGTTTATGGATGGACTCGCCTGGGGAATCAGGCAACACTTGATTGGCAACCCAGCATTGAGGACTTATATTGAGGTCGCCAATAATGTACTTCTTCATTGTCAGGATCATCGCTTCCACCTTAAGGGAAGCAAGAAAGGGGGTGAGCCTAGCCAGCCAGGCAAGGCAAGAGGGAAAGGTGCTAGTGGAGCACCGCGGTAGAAGATGAGTAGGCACTAGGGGAAGGATTCTCGACAGGGGGATTCGACCAAGAGATTCAGATCGGGAGGTTATTGAACCGAGGGTAGTGGACTCAGTCAGGGCCAACAGGGTCCTTAATAGCAAAAATAATATATTCCTTATGGTACTAGGGACAAGGGATCCATGGGGAGGACAACAAGGCCGAGGTCACCCGGTCTAGAATCAAGGGAAGCCTCGATAGGGACATCATGTCAAGAGATAGAGAGAGTTTTTGGATCTATATTTTACTTGTCGACAGACGGGTCATTAGAGGAGAGACTGCCCATAACAAGATAGAGCACCACAGTAGCAGGGTGCCCAACAGGGACAACAGATGCAGTTACCACCTGCCCCATCAGCCCCATAGCAGCAGGGGTAATTACAGTATGGATGCGTTTATAACGTTAGGGATGCAGTCCTACTACAGGCACCGTAGGCTCCACCAGCAGTTGAGGGTGCGTTTCATATTCATGGGCATAAGTGTAAGATTTTGTTTGTGTAAGAGGGGAGTTTAATATGGGTAAATATCAAATTTTTGTACGTGTTTGACCTGAGAAACTTCGGTTGCACCTACGTATCCATCATACTTAGAATCAAAGTAGTGTAGTTCGTGGGTTCGTACTATTTACCAGAAAACTCATTTGTGGTGGTTTCTCGGAGAGGTTGGAGGTGGTGAAACTCTTCTCAAAATCTTCTCCAAAATCTTTTCTAAAACTCTCTAAAAACTCTTAAAGACAATAAAAAACCTTATTCTATGAAGAAGCTCTCTCTAAAATGTAAGGAAATGAAGTTTATTTATCGTAAAAAACCAACCTAAGTGGGTTACCAGGTGTCAAATATATTGTGGAGACATGTGCGACACAACCTGTGGTGACACATGTCCTATTTTGGATGGCTTATATCCCATAACATATGTTGTACCCTCAATACTATAATATTATCTAGTTTATGTATAAATAATACACAAATATGCGTGATGTGCTGAACGCGCATAATAAAACCTTAGTCGCATAAATACATGGACTTTTATCAATATTAATCATCTCGAATCTCATTTAATTATTAAATGAGAGGCCTATCATTATGCCCCTCCTACATTTTCCCCCTTGTACATATAGCTGATGCCCCACCGAAACATATCGACTCTATATATACGAAATACTTTAATTTGGTTTTGATATGTTTGATCAACCTGTGGATCGTGGGTAATAATCTCATATCTCATTTTAATTTAAAGATATACTTTAATCTCATATCTTGAATATCATATCTCATATGTCATTTTAAGCCATGGATTATTCAGACGAACTCATGGTCATCATTTTCTATGCAACTGCTGTGATTTGAGTTTGTCCGATTGACCCCTATTTTGGTTTGGAGGATGATCTAGCAGTTGCCTCCATTCCTCTTTAAATTAACTTGCATCCACAATTTTACGGTGTTTGTTCATAACTTAATTTTGGTAAAAGTATTATCACGCACACATAATAACTACTTCATCATTCTCTTTTATCATTCTCAACCGAGCTTGGTGGAAGTATTATAATGGTCACATAATAACTACTTCATTGTCCTCGATTAAGCTTTTGATGCATGCACATGTTATTGACTCGTCCAAATAATGATGAGGGTTTTTCGTGCATGCACATATTATTGATTTATCCAAATCACGATGAGGTTTTTCGTGCATGCACCAGTTATTGGCTCGTCTAAATCACGATGATGTTTTTCGTGCATGAACCTATTATTGACTCGTCCAAATCATGACGAGGTTTCTTGTGCGGGCACGTGTTATTGACTCGTCTAAATCAGGACGAGGTTTCTCATGCATGCACCTGTTATTGACTCGCCCAAATCATGACGAGATTGTGAAAACTGCTAAGCTTTTCTCAAATTTTACACTTTGTAAGTCAAATTAACACATATCTTGCTAAGGTTTTCAAGCTTTTCTCTTTCTTTAAAGTTCGAAGTTTCTTCCACTCTAAGCTCTCTCAAAGCTTCGTGATTACCTGTAAGCCACCGTCTTTGCATTTGCTAGATTCTTTTTCTTTTTATATATTTGTCTAGTTACTGTTACTAGGGTTTCTTTCTCTGTATTCCTCCATGGCGATGTTAGACAGTCAATATGTAGAGAAATTTAGGTGTAAGTACAATATCCCTGAATTGGTGATCATCGACTGTGTCCCCCTCCCTCGTAATATTCATAAACTTAATGAGGGGCACTAGATTCACACCTTACTGATAACCCAGGGGGTTTGACATTTCCTCTAAATGAACTGTTCCTTAGACTCTTTAGGTATTTTGAGATTGTTCTAGCTCACTGTGCTCCCAATGTATGGAAGATAATGAATAGCATTCATAGGATATATTTATGGAACGAATTTGGGTCTTCCTGAACTATGTTATTGTTATGTGTTCTCAATGACCAAAGAGGGTTTGTTGTATCTGAAAACTAGGAGGTCTGAGCTAGATATGGTTGTAAATCTCCCAGATTCCCATAAGGATTACTAGGAAAGTGGATTCATCGCAAGGAACTGGCAGTACCCTCTATTGGTGGAAAGACCACGAGATATTCCTATTTTAGACTATGGGGTGTCCTAAATAAGTTGCTTCCTCTTTTTAGTTTTCTCTTTTCTGTTAATATACTTTGAGTTTTGTTTACTTTTGTAATTAATATCCCCTTTTCTGTTTACTGCAGCTCGTGCTAGGAACCAAGAACCTAACGTTAGTAAGATTAGTACTGAAGAACTCACCAAAGTCTGGAACATAAAGGAAAGATTGGTTGAAGGTGAGCATCCTCGATCAGCGGACTTTCTTTTGGAATACAAGAACATAGGCAATAGCTTCATCATTTGACTTGTGGATCAGGTTCCAGTCTTTGAAGTTTCAATGGTAGGTCTTTCTAAATTGGTTCTTGTGGAAGAAAAGAGTTCTTCGAAAGAGGAGGTAAGTGAAGAAGGTGATTAAGGAGGTGTCAAAGTAGAAGAAGAGGAAGAAGAAAGGGAAGAAAAAGAGGCAGAAGAAGAAGAAACGACTCCTTTGGTTAAGAGAATGAGGTTAAAGATCCCCGACGATGATGATGATCATACTGTTCTATCTGAGAGGATCCCTGCCTTGAAGATTTTTGCTGTAAATTCTCCCAAGGTAAGTGATTCCAATTCGTCTGGTGGAGGGAGAGAGAAAGATAAAGAGAGAGAGAGAAGAAATAAATTGAGGAGAAGAGGAAAGAGGAGTAGAGAAAGAGAGAGAGAGAGAGAGAGTGAGAGAGAGGAAGCAAGAAGAAGAAGAAGAAGAGATAAAGAGATAGGGAGAGTGGAGGCAAAAAAAAGTTAGCCTTGCAAGCTGTTGGGGGTCCACTGTCCTTAGTCTTGAGGGGGTGAGCGTGGGTGATTCTCTTCTTTTGGCCCTCTATATATTGAAGAGGTCGGTGTTCGCCGTTGATCGCGAGCGTTCTTTGAGGTTGGGGGCACCTCAACTTGCCCTCAAAGCAGCGCAGGGGATGGTTCTGGTAGGTCTTTCTTACTTATTCTATTTCTTTTCCATCTCTCGTTACTATTCCGATTCTCTACTACCTTGTTCTTTCTGCAGATGCTCTTTGATTTTACTGCCCTTTTGGATAATCATTTTGATAGATCCAGAATGGAAGAGGAGGTGAATAAAGTCCTAGAGGTTGAGAGGGTAGCCCTAGATACCGAAAGGTTGGTCCTTGCAAATGCTCGCCGATTGTGGAGCTTGAAAAGAACAACATGACTAAGGCCTATGGCGCTATGGAGGCTGCTCAGAAGGTTATTGTTATTGAGATATCTAAATTGGTGGAGGCCAACAAAGAGTTATCTGGTTAGGTCACCAAGATGGAGGCCGACCTTTCTTAGGCCAAACATGATAGCTATCGTGAAGGTTTTTATAAAGCCTATGAGGATGTTGATCGGTAGATTGCCTATACTTGTAAGGTATCTTTTATGAGAGGATGGGATCAAGGCTTGAAGGTTGTTGGGACTCTTGTAGATTCTGAGCTTTTTTATCTTCACGTCCTGATCCTTATGTTAAAGAAGAAGAAGAAGAAGAAGAAGAAGAATAAGAAGAAGAAGAAGAAGAAGAAGAGGGAGAGGGTGGTGATCAGGCTACTGGAAATACGTAAATTATTCCCGTTACTGTTGGCGAGGGTGCTAGTGCTAGCTAGGAGCAGTAGATGGTCGACAAGGGGAAGGCCATAGATGAAGGAGACCAGGCAAAAGATTAGGGCTTTTATAGACTATGAACTTTTATTCTTCTCATTCTATTCAGTGGCCTTCTCTTCGTTTTTATGTGATAATGGAATTTACCTCTTTGTTCATGTATTTGCGCTAATACTTGCCCCTGATTTGATATGCATTATTTGTAGTCTGCTAATTTAGATCACTATATTCCCCCAATTCTCAATTGGGGTGAATTCTTGGACCGTGACATCAATCTACAAGATCGCAAAGCTTTCATGAAGATCTGCAAGTCACTAAGAGCTAAGAAGGAATAATACAAAAACTAAACAGAAGTTGCTGCGAAATTGAAAGATAATCTCCAGGAGATGGGGGAGGTAAAGGCCTTTTTTCAGGAGGAAATAGATTCCCTTAGGACCCAGCTTATGGAGAGGACTGAGGTCGACTAAGTGGGTGAGGTTTTACAGTCCAAAAATGATGCTCTACTAAAGGAGGTGATGAGCTCGAAATATTTTATAGGAACACTAAAAAGATGATGTCAAAAAGTTGAGATATTCATTCAAAGTGGGACCAGAGAGGTCTGGGGAGAAGGTTATAATTCTGGTTGGACGGATGGCCCGAAAAAAATTAAAGAAGCTGAAAGTATTACTTTCTCTCGAGGGTGACTAAGTGCTCCTAAAGAGGCAAGAACTTCGAAGGAATCCAAGCTTTGGTATAAGTACCAGGTTGAATGTCCTGCATATTTCCACAATCCCTTCTCAAAAGATGATAGATAGGTTCTATTTGATTCAATTCCTCCCCAAATCTTGGATGAAGACCTTGACGAGGACGTTGAAGAGTTTCCCCCGAAGCTAGAAGATGGTCAGAGGGCAACCATAGCAGAATATCTTGCTCGACACCCTAGACCTTCTTAGGCCTTTATGTATTTTATTTTTGGTCTTGTGAATGTAACCTTAAATTTTTAATGGACTTTCTTTTATGTTTTTAGCATGTGCTGACTAAACATATTTTTGGTATTATTTTCTCAAAGCTTACGTTAGCACTTTTATTTATTGGAATGTCATTGATCGACTACTAGTAGGCTTTGGGCAAAGTATCAATACTTAAGCTCCATTTATTTTTCATACATTTGAACATTCTCCCAGTCCAATATGCCTATGCAGTACCATTTCATTCACTTTACCTTTTAGGTTGTGTCGTCACAATCCCTTAGGCCTAAGTGGGATGATGGCAAGAATGCACCTGGCTTTTGGACAAATCCGTCTGAGCAGGATTTTTGCAACAAATAGATGTTGGTGACTAACCGAAGTTGGCTTTATTTACCTAAGGATACCAAGTAGAGCTTTTGTTGTTGTCGGAATAACTCATGAGGCTTCTTGTGTTAATTGACAAAGTCCTGAGAGTGTTTTGAAGTGTTTGTATTAAACCTACTAACCATATTAAACATTCTAGATGTGTATAGAGGAGTTATCATTGGGAAAGGTGCAGATTAATGAGACATAGTTGAGATGAGTTAAGAAACCAACACATATTATGATAATAGATGGGACAGTCCAGTCTTTATTCATTGCAAATTGTCTTGTCTAGCAACAAAAAACAAAAATACAAATTTCCTAAAAAATAAAAATAAAAGTGAAATCTAAAAGTAGAACTTCTTAAGGTTGGTTGTATTCCATGTTCTCGATATCTCTCTGACCTCTAGTGTTTCTAGATGATATACTCCTTGAAGGTCATCCCTAATCACTTTGAATGGACCTTCCAAGTTTGGTCCTAGTTTTCCATCTGATGGTATTACAGCACTGCTGAGGACTTTGCATAAGACATAGTCTCCTATAGCAAACTTCCTCGGGTTGACCCTTTTATTGCACTTCTTGGCTAGCTGTTGTTGGTAGGAGGTCAACTTGATCAAATCTAACTCTCATCGTTCGTCTAGTAGGTCAAGTTCAGTGCATACGTCTTAATCGTTGAGGCCTTGGTTGACCAGCGTAGTTCTTATTATAGGGAGGCATGCTTCCGTAAGGATGATGGCCTTCATCCCGTAAGTAAGGGCAAATGGCGTTTCCCCAGTTGGTCTCCTGGGCGTTGTGCGATAGGCCCAAAGAACATGGGAGAGCTCATGTACCCAAGCGCCCTTGGATTTTTCCAATCATTTTATGATCCCATTGATCATGGTTTTATTGCAAGCTTATGATTGCCCGCTGCTTTGTGGATATGCCACATAAATGAACTAGTGTTTGATGCCACGCTCATCATAAAAATCTTGAAAAAAAATATTCTCATACTGCGTACCGTTATCAGTGATGATGGTCTTTGGTATCCTAAAGCGAGTTATGATGTTACTCCATATGAACTGGTCATGTCAGAGTCTCAAATGTTTGTCAATGGTTCTGCCTTAACCCATTTGGTAAAATATTCCGTGGTGACCAAAAGTACTTATGATTTTGGATGCAGTGGATAGTGGTCCCATAATATCCAATCCCCATTGAATGAAGGGCCGTGGACTGGTGAGGGTTTTGAGGTCGCCTACGGGCTGGTGAATCATTGGCGAATGCTTTTGGCATTTTTCACAGTTGCGAGCATAAGTACCGGCGTCTTTCTACATGTGGGGCCACCAATACCCTTCATTGATTGCTCGAAAGGTTAGTGATCTTCCACCTATATGACTTCCATATATTCCTTCGTGAAGTTCACTAAGTAGTTTCTCAACATCATGTGGGTGGATGCATTGGAAGTAGGGACATGTGATTGATTTTTTATAAAGTTCCCCTCGGGGCTAAGGTAAAAATGAGCAGCCTTGACTTTGATCTGGTGGAATAACTTCTAGTCATCTGGTAGCATATCTCTCCATAGAATTACTAAGGCATCAGTGTGGATGTTCTATCCTCGCGGGAACTATTGAATCTCTAGTTGTTTAAAATCTGTCAAAAGTTCTCTGACCACGTCAAGGTATGCTCCCATCCGATCATCTTTGACGTTAAAGTCTCCATTTACTTTCTTGGAGACCAGATTGGAATGACCAAATACGTTGAGGCATCTTGCCCTAGTAGTTTGGCTGTCATAATCCAGCGATTAATGCTTCATATTTAGCTTCATTATTAGAGGCACCAAATCCCATTATGATTCCTTGCTCAATTATCGTGTCTTTGGGAGTAACGACAGTGATTCCTACTCCTGACCCCTTTGAATTTGAGGCTCCATCAACATATAATGTCCAGATTTGGGATGTTGAATCATTCGTGTCTAATTATTCTTCATTTAGTTGATCTGCTGGCCGATCTCCTGTGAATTTTGCAATGAAATCTGTTAGGATTTGTCCTTTATTCGTCGTTCTGGGATGGAAATGGATGTTAAATCTTCCTAGTTCGACCTGCCACTTGAATAGGCACCCAAAGAGGTCAGCTTTTTGCAGAACGACCTTGAGTGGATAAGAGGATATTATCGTTATGCAATAGGCTTCGAAGTAGTGCTTCAACTTCCTCGAAGATACCACTATGGCAAAAGCAAGTTTTTCCACTGGCAAACATCGTTGTTCGTCATCTAGTAGTGTCTTACTGGAGTATTTTATCAGATGCTATTATCCTTCCTTTTCACAAACTAAGGCAAAGCTTATAGCGTTGTTTGATACTGCCAGGTAAAGGAACAATTGTTCTCCATCGTTCGAGATTACCAACAATAGGGGCTTGCCAAGGTAGGACTTTATCTACTCTAGAGCTCGTGAACAGTCCTCATTTCAATCCATGCCTTTTCCCTTATTCAAAAGTTAAAAACAAGGGTCGACATAATTTTAAAGATTTGGAAATGAAATAATTAAGCATAGCGAGCATCCCAGTTAGTTTCTAAACGTCCCTTATCATATGAGGAGGCTAGATCTTAGTGATTGCATCGATTTGATTTGGGTTGGCCTCAATCCCCCTTTTACTTACTATGTAACCTAAGAATTTTCTTGACTGGACCCCAAATGAACACGTACTTGCGTTAATCTCCATTCGGTACTTCTTTAAGATTTCAAAGGTTTTTTTAGGTTAGACAGGTGGTCGGCCTTATTCTTTCTTTTGATAAGCATCTCGTCGATGTATACCACCATTATTTCTTCCATCTGTTTGCTAAAAATTTTAGTTACTAGCCTATGATAAGTTTCCCCTATATTTTTTAGGTCGAAGGGCATGACCTTATAATAATATAAACCCATTGAGGTTATAAAGGAGGTCTTATCCTAGTCGGGCCCATATAGCGGGATTTGATGATATCCTGAGTAAGCGTCAAGGAAGCTCATCTCCTCGTGAGTTGTTGTGGCATCAACCAATTGGTTTATCTTCGGGATAAGGAAATTATTTTTGGGACATACTTGATTGAGGTCAGTAAAATCGATGCACACCCTCCAACTACCATTTCTCTTGGGTACAACCACTGGGTTAGATAACGATATAGGTAACTAAACCTCCCTGATGGACCCTGCATCCAATAACTTTTCGACCTCTTTCTCCACTTCTTTAACTTTCTAAAGTGATGTTCCGCGAGCCTTTTGAGTGATGGGATTACAAGTATGGTCGATATGCAGGTGATGGCATGCCAAACTGGGGTCAATCCCAGGCAACGCCAAAGGATCCCATAAAAAAATGTCTATATTGCTCTTTAGGAATGCAACTAGTTCCCCTTTATCCTAATTAGTGAGGGCAGATCCAATCAAAAACTTCCTTTTTATCAAGTTGTTATTGGCTACGATTTCATCCAGGCTTTTAACGACTCTATCAGCGAGGTGGACTCTGGTCTCTTCCACCCCTAATCGGTCGTACTATAATTTCTATTTGAAAGAATAACTCCCTCCTGAGCTTTCTCCTAGGCATTATCTAGCTCCTTCTTCTTGTCTTTCTTTGGGCGAATGGCGATAATGAAACACTTCCGAGAAGTATCTTGATCGCCCCATTTTTCAACCACCCCATGATCTGTAATGCACTTCAGCTTCTGATGAAAAATGGATGGTACATCCTTCATGGTGTGGATCCATCCTCTGCCCAAAATTGCATGATAGGGGGACTCAATGTCCACAACTAAGAACTTGATTAACTTCTAGATATTTCCCGCCCTAAATGGAAACGTGATTTTTCCCAATGGCATGGTAATCTTTCCATCAAAACCCACCAATGGTACTATAGCTTCTTAAAGGTCAGCGACGTTCAATTTCAGTTTACGGAATAGGTCCAGATACATCACTTCGGATGAACCCCCCTGGTTCACTAGTATTCTGTCCACATCCCAGTTAGCAATCCTGAGTGTGATTACTAATGCATCATGATTGGGGGTTCTCACCCCGACCAAGTCTTCCTCTATGAACACGATATGTTTTGTACAGTCAATGTCTTGTGGTCAGCGAAGTTTTCCAACCTGTGTTTTGGCTGGATCGATATGGAAGGCTTTCATTATTTTAGAGCTCCATACTGACAACATTGCCTTGGATTTGTTTGAGGTCTGACGCCCCATGAATGACCACAAACTCGTGCTCCGTGTCTTCATCGAGGACATTATCTGTCCTCTGGTCTCCAGTGGAGGCGACCTTCTCTATCTTCTTATCAACGTACTCTCTGGTGCCCTGCCTGGACTAGCTCTTCAACATGCGACTTCAGAGATTTGTTTCATTTGGTTTTCTGACCTCTCTCCTTATGGAATGCACATCTTAGTGCGTTATTCCTCTTGGTTGGATCGCTACCCATTTTCTTGGGCCATTTGACGAAGGTCTCATCCTTGATTTTACTAAGGATTTTATAAATGTGTTCCTTAAAGACTGTATTAACAGCTTGGAACCTCTTGGAGGGGTCATTATTCCTTCCACCTTTGGAGCCATTCTTTCTCCTATTCTTATTTCCCTTTTTTTAGGCACCATTCTTATTTGTCGATTTGCTCACCTTTGCTCGTCCATTGTCCCCCAGGGTGGTATAAAAAAAGTGTCATCTCTTGCTCCCATCAGGCTTAATCTCCTCCCACACAGTCACTTATGAAAATGGGTGACCGGTGTTTGTCTCTAAAGGGGAAGAGATATTATCCTCTTTCTCCTGGCCTATTTGGAGGAAAAAGGAATTAGCACAAATATGCTAAGCAGGCCTTACTAATTTTATATGAAATATCTGTATAGATGAGAGGTGGAGTGTGTATATAATTCTATGTTTGTATAGGAACGCTAAAGAATTAAAGCTGATAACCCCATAATTATTAGTTTATTAAGGGTTTCATAAAGAAAATAAAGGATATTTAAACTAATAATCCCATACTTACCAACTTACTAGGGTGATATAAAAATAAGTAAGCCATCAGTAAAACCATATAATAAATAATCCAAAATTTTTGGATAATAACTGGCTGGGTGCACAATTAAAGTGGCACTCATATGTATGTAGAAATACAACGACTCTCAAAATCGGAGAACATATTCCAAGTAGAAAAATTTCGTGGGATAACACGACAGTCTACTCCTTAGTTAGTACTGATGCTTTTTCAATAAGAATAATGCACAAAAGTGCATGGTAAACTAAATCGTTATAACGAATTGTTATGATATTAGTTATTAGGTGATAAGGGTTAAATTTGATCTGAAATATCATAATTAAAATAATCAATTAATATAATGACATATGCGTATAGTAATTTCTACACATACTTGGAATCAAATTTGATTATCATTGAACATGATCAATAGTAGTTATCAAATATGAAAAATTTAAAATTAAAAAGGTAAAAGAAACCTACTTGCTCAGTATTTCGAATTTCTTACGAATTAAAAGAGGATATCGGGACGAGATGGTACTTGATTTTCTGTATACAATGTTTGGGTACATAAGCATTTTTTCGAATTGGGGTTGGGCTGGTAAGTTTATACAAGAAACTATATTTTTTAAAGTTTCTGGGATTTAATTATAAATAACTTGGAACTTTAAAATGTTGGATTTAAGGTTATATTTAAACTTTGGTGTAGACTTTTTGACTTGAAATATTTTTAGGTAATACGCTAAGGTCAAAGAAAATTATGTCTTCGACCTTAGCGTATTTCTCAATACGAGCCATAAGTTCGTCAATGTTTATGGCTTCCTTCTTGGTGAGAGACTGGTGCAGCAAAGAGGTGCTTGGTAGGCCGATATTGAAGGACGCTATAGCAACCTATTCCGAGAAGTCCTCGAACTCTTTGAATATTTCCTACTACCTCTTGGTGTATTCCCTGAGGGTTTTTTGTGTCTTCTTCTTCATACTGAGCAGTGCATGCATCCGTTTGGGGTGGGAACTGCTTGTAATGAACCATGCGATGAAGGCCTCCTCCAATACTGCGAATTTTTTGATCAACCTATATGGGAGATTTTTAAACAACTTCTTTGTTACATCATGTAGGCTAGAAGGGAATATTTTGAACATAAGCGCGTCATTATGGCTCCATAAGTCATCGCAATAGGGTCTGTTTTTCCATGGTAGACCATGAATCTTGGGATAGCAAATTTCATGGGGGGCTCATTGCATTAAATTTTCCTTGAGAAATGGGTCTTCATCTAAGAATTTAGATCTCTTCTAAAGAGATCTCTGGTCGATCTGGCACCGTGGTGTGCTGGATGTTAGTCCATCTCTCTACGGACCAAAGTTCTCAAGTCCTTATTTGGTTGATCATTATTCCAGTAGCGCCTATCCTGGTGTCTACGCTCTGATCTTTCTCGTTCTAATCTATCATGTTCGTCCCTTCATTGGTCACATCTAGGGCTCCTTCCTAAGCTGGAGGAATTTCGCCCTGAGGGCTAGGTGTCCTGTCATGACACCGCCTGGTGATTCTCGGTATATCTTTCTCCATTCTTTCTAGTAGCCTTTTGAGGCGAGCATTCTCTTCTTCTTGGCGGTGAGCTGCCACTTCTTATTATCAAAGTCTGGCTTCGTAAGTATTGAACAGTCTGGAAATCTAGGTGTACCTTGGGGGCCTATGACTCTCTCCTAAAGGTTATCTTTCTTGGCGAAATCTTCAACTTGAGGGTATGCGTATTTTAGACCTAACCCTAGGAGGGGATGGGCGTTCCTGAATATCACCATATTGTGGGACATTGCTGATGTGGTGAGACATTGATAATTTTCTAGTGTTTGAATGCTTTCGTAGGAATACAAGTCATTTTCCACAGACGGCGTCAATTGTGAGTGTAGAAAAATTCACAATAAAATATTTTCGAAAGCAATCACAAAACATAGAAAGAACATGAAATCACACACATAGAAAAATTATGTGTATGGTTCAAAAATTTGCCTACGTCCACGGAGAGGTTACTTGTTTACTATTAAGTGTCTCTCAAGAGTTACAATTTTTCACCCCTTTACCCTGGGTCAGGGTGTATAATTTATAGGTTTTCTTGTTACACAGTTTGAGATATTTAAGGAACTCTATCAAGGTGCGTGAATGAGTTGATATTGTTGACATATCTTGGCTGAAATCCATGGTATTTGATTTTACCATACCCATGAGTGTCCTTCTCTAACTAAACTACTTGTGTGGAGGTTATCGTATGATTTGGGTCGGCCCAAATAATACTCATTATCTTAGTTGGCTACTCTCATGGGTTCTTCAAATAATGGGCTCCACCCTACTAAGGTTTGTTTTGTAAAACAATATAGTGCCTACTTGGCAACTCGTCCAAATCACGACCAGATTTTTCTAAAAAAAAGGCTTGCCTGGCAACTTACCAATTTTGATAAAGTTTTTTGGAATATAATACACCTCTGAAAATGATTTGTCGCGAAATTGACAAAGTTTTCACAATTTGATGTCATATCTGAAGGCTGTCCATGACTTTGTGTTGTCAGTTTCTAAGGGACAACTAGTTAATCAATCTGAACTTGTTGCCAAAGGAATTGAAGAAGCTTTTAAAATGGCCTATTTAGGCAGTACTAAACTCTAAAGGTTCACCAATATTACCTTATCGCGGAGGTTATCGAAGAATCTTTAGAATTAAAATCTACGTTACACCATAATATCCATTTGCCTCCTTTATTTTATTTTATCTCGAGATAAAATAAAATAAATTACACATATCATTTATAATGCCCATTCGAAAAAATGAAAGAAACCTAATCATTACATTTCATGGGGTATATCTCAAACTATCATATCTTTGAAGAAAATGGCTTGATGTTTGCATCCCTCAATATCTGCTCATTCAGAAGCCTCTACAAAATAATATAACTTTCTAACATAATAATATAACATTTCAAATGGTTAGTAAAACTCAAGAAATATCCAATTACAATTCTCTTCATGACCCCTTTATTTTATTTTATTTGATGTAATAAAATAAAACTAAAATAAAGTCTGGGGGTATCTGTGTAATGAATCATATTTAATTTCATTTAAGAACATTTTTCATCAAATTGAAGAGTGTGTAAAATATTAAGGTGAATTCTGAATTCTAAAACATACTCTCAAGTTGTTTCGTAATGTATTAATCACATTCGACGTGGTCTCCGGCTACAAAATAATATTTACAAAATATTTTATGATACACTTCTTCTAACTCATTTTTAGCTTTATGTTATAACATAGAGTATAAATATATCACACAATAAATCGTATAGCAAACCCCATTAGTCTTATCTCATAAGAACCCCAATAGTTGTATCTCATAGCAAACCACAATTGTTGTATCTCAAGTGGCATGGTTCATCGTATACACAGGCTTCAAGCATATCGTAAATAAATTTAAGAATCATGAATCATGTTCAACATGATTTAAAGTACTAAAATAACATTTGAAAATATTTATGGGATACCATATTCCCATGAATAACTCATTATGTTTCACCTTTATTTTGACGTCTGAAGAAATTCAACTCAAACAGGAAGATAGCACGAACCATAAGGTGATTCTATTAGGCGTATTATGCACACACTAAAAAAAGTAATTTCCATTTAGTCACTCATCATTTTTGGTCAATGGAATTAAAAATATGCTCGTATCTCGATTCGTCATAAATTTTCAAATAATGTTTATAGTATTGGAGTGCGTGTTCACTAAATTAATAAATGTTTTTTTTAGCAAATTGATGTTGTCAAAGTATCTCTAAAAACTTTAATAATTTTTTTTTCAAAACATTCCAAAGCTCTCTTTAATCTCCAATTATAACCACGCCTTAATATTACTCAAATACTTTTATAATACATATGAAATGTTAAGCACAACTGTATAGGCTTTTATAATATGAGTACACTCAAATGGGTTCTACTTTTGAGGGGGGAGAAGGGAGCTTGGCAAATAAGTTTTATTTACATAAGACATTTCCTTATAGGTCCTATCATAATTTTTTTTCCCGAATAGGTCCCATTTATACATATAGTGAATATTCACTGTATGTTTATAAATAGGACCTATTGGACCAAAAATCTTATTTCATGGGACCTGTTAGAGCAAAAAAATATGATAGAACCTATTGATAATACATACTTAGTAAACGGGACTAATTGGTAAAAATCAAGCCTCTATCACGATGCCCTGATCTAAACCCTGCAATGGACCCATATCGAGTTTAGGTTAAACATCCAAGATGAGTTGATTCCGAAGAAAAAAAGAAAATCACCTGCGAATCATTTTTTTTTCACTCTGTTTGAATTTAACATCCCTCTCTCAAACAATCAACCACATGGACAAAAAAAAAATTCTTCTAAATGCCATCCATGGGCTCTTTAGGTTTTGTGTATTTTAAAAGCATGCCCATTATCCTTTACAGTCGAAAGTAGCACTATACTATTTGTACAGGTATTTGGACAAAGTTTATTTAAGTCCCCATTTGGTTCGTGATAAAGTTGGGTGGAATCCGATTCCTTCCCAATATTCCTGAGAAAGTATAAGATTATTGTGTTTCGTGTGGGGTTAAGTTGAACGGAAATGTGGGCCACAATGAAATCAGATTACCTCCGTTGTGAGAAAGTGAGTGGAATCAAAATCCATCCAATATAGGCGGGATTCTTACATTCCCATGGGAATCCTTACAAATAATTTTTGTGAAGACAAAAATGCCCTTAAAAATATTAAATTATAAAAACTACCCATAAAATCTAAATATTTATTTCATGAAGATAATTTTGTTACGTTAGTTTGTATTAAATTTAAAGTTAAACAAATTTTATTCAGGCAATTTTTTCTACTCATATAATAATTAATTTGATTCATTTACAATATAATGCACACATATCTACGATAAATTATTATATTTGTTAAATATTGACAAAAATATATTTAAAAAAATCATATTTGAGTTCATATATTTATAAATAGTGAACTGGAATATTGTGTATATATAGGCGCGCGTGTGTGTGTGTGTATATATAGTGAGAGTCTCATGTACATACCAAACGGTACATACTAACAGTGCATACCAATTTTTTAAAATAGTAAAAGAATTATTTTTAGATTGAATGTTTTTATATGATGGTTAACATTTCAATAGGCCCATATAAAAAAATCAGCTCAAAATAATATTTTTTGCTATTTTAAAAAAATCGATCAAACTTTCGCAACTTTTAAAGCGCTTTAAAAGCTGCAAAAATATAATCAATTTTTTTAAAATAGAAAAAGAAATGTTTTCATTTAATAAGAAATGTTTAGTACAATCTTTTTCAAAAGTCAAGTTACCTCTCCATTTGTAATAAGTGGATGATTTGTCCTCATCTTTGAATATGTGATATGTGTGATTTTTGTTTAGCATAAAATAGAAATATATCAACGGGATAGCTATTCTGATAAATGTACTTTATGCAACCAGTTAGACTCAAATTTCGATTTTTTAACGGAATGTCCCATTTTTACGGGCATTATTAATGGATTTGGCCTCATGCCTCTGTGACAACACGCTCATCAGAATAAGGGATGGCCAGCCCGATACTCAGATATTTACAAGAATCATAGAGTGACCATTCTCAGCATCACAATAATATACTAAGTATACGGGATAACCACCGTATATTTCAGAAAAATGGGTTACTAAAAATTTTATTTTATAAGTTAAAGAAAGTATTTAAACAATCCAATTTCAAAAGAAGGTGGATGAAATCAATAGGAATAAAACTGAACAATACATATATACACAATAACCGAATAGTTTGTTGGTTAACAGTCTCATATAACGTATTACAACAGTTAAATTAAGTTACATGATAAATTACAGTAAGAAAATACAAAAGCATGGGCCACACGCTCGAGTAAATGACCCGATGGTAACTAGAATACAAAAATGAAAGCGTCTATAACAAAATATCTCTCAACATCCTCAAAGTGTTGCATCTCCATGAAACTGGAAAGGAAAGTCAGTACGGGCGTCCTTGCGGTGGAGCACCTAGGCGAATATAAGATTCATGCACAATAAGAAATATGAACTGGTCAGGGCCCGGTTTTATATCATCATCAGATGAATAAAGAGTATGACAGTTATGAACAGTTAATCATGATAGATAACGCTAAGAATCTACCTACTCAATCTCAAAGCATGAACTAAAGCAATTAAATGATTGTAAGTTTAATTTAGTTATGAAAGAGGATATGAATGAATATCATTAATTAAAATCTCCGTCATTTTACACTGTTTCATTTCATCGTTCCATATCTCATTAGTAAACATAATCATGGTTATTTGCTCTTTATGGAAATTATCATAAATCAAGTACCACTTGAATAAGAATAGTTATATTAATCTATATATAACGATTCTAAGACCACCCGTCCGGGTTTCCCCACTGTGCACGCCCCTAAATGACTATCATCTTCCAGGGCCTATCAAACAAGACAACCTGGGAATCCTAACGCAACGTCGGGAAGTGGCCATATACCTGCGAGTAAGTCATAACCACACAGGGAATTACCTCACTAGCGCAAAATAAATACAACATACATAATAACCGGTTATATGTCCGAGGACTATATTCACCCTGCATTCACTATCCAAGGGACTTCACCTCATGCACAAACTTCCCTTATGATAGCATTTAGAGAGGTGTGTTTAAGAAAATTATTATTTACCATTTTAATTTTCATTTTAATAAATACATCCCATTTTATCCGGAGCCATACGTAATTCATGCCATCAATATAACCTCCATGAATGAATAAACTCTCAATTTATTCTCCAAACATTATTTTGTGGTGTTATTATAAACCACCAATTCTAGCATCTCCCAATAATGTGACAATAACTCTTCAATTATTTATTTCTACATCCCAAACTATTCGATTAACTAATTAAGGAAAGAAATACCTAATCATCAATTTGTTAATCCCCAAAATAAGTCATAACCTTCCCCTTCTAACCTAAGAAAGTTGCCTACCCAATGTAAGACTCTGGGACACTAAGTTTACTTCATACAAGAAGGTTCCTAAGTCCTAATCCTAAAATAAAAGGATAAAAATTGAGTTAGAAAAATAACTCAAAACAACCTGATTTCGAATTGATTCGGCCCAAGCAGCGAATATATTCGGATGAAGAATCCAAGTTTCTGCCTCAGCCGAATCGATTCGTCCTTAACCCGAATCGATTCGGGCTTGCAGACCTGTAACCTGACCCCTTAGCGAATCGATTCTCCCTAGGGCCGAATCGATTCTCCCCTGCGAATTTTGCCAAGAAGGGGGCTACGGGTTATGAACCCTAGTTTTCCCCAAATCCTAATTCTTTTCCATTTTTACACACATCCACCAACATTAATCTACCCAAAACCATCCTACATGATTATCAACTACCATAATCCACAATATCATCAACATAGACTATGATTAGGGCTCAAACACCATAAAATCCATAAAATCCATTTTTGTTCCAATGATTCACATACACCACTATCACACATTTCACTCATCTTAAACCATAGAGTATTTTAGCCAAGCGAGCAAATGAGATTTATCTCAAAAAGTGAGTGACCCACTTCTATCTAGCGAAAGGGGAACTCTATAGGAAAGGCTACAATGAGAAGGCATTGAAGTTCATAGATAAAGGGAATGCAGAGAGAGTGATGAAGGAAGATCATGTTCCCTCCCACATGAAAGGTGCTAAACTATATAATCAATTGATGACGCTAGGGTACTACGGTCCAACCGTGGAAGCTGGATCCATTAGTTATGTGAAGAAATGCAGAGCTTTCCAAGTACATGGAAACATGGTACATACCCCTTCAGCCAGTTTACAATGCTTAGCAGCTCCCTACCCCTTTCACACATGGACATTTGATTTGGTGGCAAAGATAAGCCCAACCTCTCACGACAAAGCCATCGTTGCTACAAAATTTTACTCCAAATGGGCGAAAGCAATCCCGTTAGGAGAGTAACTCCCCAAGTGGTAACCCATTTTATAATAGAGTATATCATATGTAGGTTTGGTAAACCCAAGGTGATCCTCACAGAAAATGGGAAATATTTTTTATGCAAGGATATGGGGCTCCTCATTAACAAATACAAGATCATGCACCAAAAAGTCAACTATCTCCTACCCAAAGGGAAATGTTCAAGAAGTGGCCACAAATAAGACTTTGGTCAACATAAGGAAGAAGATGATGGAAGATATTACAGGGGCATGGGATAAGAATCTAACCATGGTGCTATGGGACTACCATACTTTAAAAAGAAAGTCGGTGGGGTTTACCCCGTTCTTACTAATGTATGGGATCGAAGTTGTCCTACTGGTGGAATTATCAGTACCCTTAGCTAGGGTTTCTCTAAGTAATGTCCTCATACTGAACCCTTGCCATGTGCAGCTGGAGGCACTAGAGTAACATAGAGACAAGGCCAAGGAGAACTTCAATGTCTACACCTAATAGCTATCTCGATCTTACGAGAACTCGATTAAACCTCGAGAATTTCAAGTACGGTACTTGGTCCTGTGTCCATCTACTCACCATCTCCGCATCATGTTGGCGTCAAACTTCAAACCCAATTGGGAAGGGCCCTTCATTGTTAGAGGGGTGGATATGTTAGGTTACTGCCAGATATTAGATCTCGAGAGGGACTATCTTCAATCTATCAACTGTAAGTGGTTAAAAAAGTATTACACTTAGTTTTTGTTAAGGTTCATTTCTTTTGAAACGTTTGAGCGTCCTGCTCTAATACAAGAAAAGTTTTTTATAAAGTTGGTAGAGCAAAGCCTTGTAAATAACATACAATACAAAAGAAATGAATAGAAACTATTTTGATCATTACCAGGTGACTTTGACATTGTTTATTTACCCACTTTATGAGGTGGGTGCACTAGATTTTCTCTTTCTTAAAAAGTAAGCATAGTAACACTCTCTACTAGACTAGAAGAGGTTCCATGACAAAAGGATTTTTCCTCATTATACTTGGGAGGGTAAATCCATCCCAATGGAAAAGTATACTGAGAAAAGTCCTTAAAACATAAAAGATAAAGGTTTTGTGCAATTGACCAGTACGAGGTGATCCTTCTAGTAATAATATATATATATATATATATATGTTTTTTTCTTATAATTTCATAACAAACTTAGAGCCTAGAGAACAAGTGTTCACCTCTGCTCTCATGCAGAAGTTTTACTTGTCCAATTTTTAGAAAATGGGGAGAAGGGGGTATACCCCCTCTCTAAACTTGTTATTTTTCTAAAACAAAAAGGTTCATGAGAAAAGTCTGGAACGAGGACCCCACAGACCAGGGGCAAATTGTTGTATTTAGTATAAGGAAATAGTAATTTTCTTTACTTACATTTGTGAAATTTTATTCAAGGTTTGCGGGAAGGAGAAAGGCTAACCCCTTCTCCCAGTTATTCACTAAGAAATAAATGTACATAGCAAAATACCCCACAGTCACACGGGGTTGCGCTAAAAAATATAACCTGCTCAAACTTATTAAACTACCCCACAGTATACATGGTAGTTCAAATGGACCAAATCGCAGAAAATTAGAGTAGGTCATTGTAAACAGATGCCAAAAGTACAAAATAGGGGCAAAGAATAGAAGAAATACACTGGAAGTAAAATGCATTTTCATTAGTAAATGATCAATCCTTTACATATGAAGGAGAAAAGAAAGTACAAGGCAAAACATACATGCTAAAAAAGAGAGGAGAGGTAACCTATATAACAGAAATAACAAAAAATAAATCATCCCTAGAAAGTGTGCGAGCATATGAGGGGACTGCCTCTTGCACAAACTCCGCCTCTAGTCTGGAGAGCTTTATCTGATCATCCTACTCACCTGCCTCGAGGTTCGACAACTTTGCATAAAGTAGCTCTATCTGACCATTATTCGGGTAACCTCAACCTATCGCTTCTCATCCATAGACTGCCTAGATGTGTGGAGCCTCACCATCTTTTGAATGGAACACCCAAGAAGCAAAAAAGTGCAGCATCAAGCCAGTCTAATTGGAAGTGGTAGAACTGCTGCAGATCCCGAAGAGCCTCCAAGAATAACAAAGTAGAAGTGTTGGTCAACTCAGATGGATGGGTGGCTGAGAAGTCATAGACATGGATGGCGAAGGCCTTCAAGTTTAACACTATAAGTCTATTAATATAAATCACACTCTGAGAAGTGAATGTCTCAGGGTACTGTTCTAAAATCAAGTCTAGGGTCTTTCGCTCATGGGTCCTGAAATGCCTAGGCTGCTCCTCACGCCACAATCTGCTCATGAACGTCGCAGGAGCCTCCACTGCAGCATCAGTACCAATATGATGAGACTCCACGTCAGAGGGAAGGAAATAGGACTCCTCTCTGGAATCAACACCCATAGTTGAGGAAATGGCCTCAGAGCTCTGGCCTCCTCCCACAGCTGCCTCAACGAGTTCGCTAACAGGATCCTGAAAAACAAAAAAAATGGTACAGGAATGCAAAATCAGGAGAATAAAGGACAACTATATTTATATTCCTTAAGGGACTATGATAAAAAATTTACCCCAAAGCTCATAGGCGTGAGTATGGTGTCACCTAGACGACAAGAACCCATGGGGTGATGAGTGCCAGACCAAAAAACAATATATTTGTAAGGACATATTTTCATAGGTCCGTTATCAATTTGTTATGTCATATACCGCTACACCGTCGAAGAGCATTCAAAAGACATCTACATCAAAGACGAATCCGAATTACTCAAGTTCTTCATCATTTAAGACTCCGCGAAGTTTACTTTGGTAAGGTTATGTTTTAAATACCTTAACTTTTCGCTTAGAGCTTTTGAGATATTTTTACAAAATATTTTCGAAGTGTTGGAGCGGAATTTTTTGTCAAAATTTGAGAATGTGTATTTTTTCTAAGTATTGAAGCGGATATTAAAATAATGTTTTTTTCGCAACAGTCGTTCGAGTGACATAGCATGTCATTCGCGCGAGATAGAATGTCGCGCGATCTCATTCGAACGACAGCTGTCCTTCGTTCGAGCGACTTGCTGATCTCGTTCGAACGAGCTCTGTTTTCGAGGCGGCGCGATTTTCTATAAATACTCATTAAATGAGTCCATTTGCATTAAGAAGTCCCAGCGTTTTGAAAGACAAAAACCTGCGAAAGTGTAGAATCCTTTTGACTTCTTCCTTTAGGGTTTAATACCTTTTTATTTTTAATTCACAAAACTCCCATATGCTTTAGTGAATTGTTTTGGTTTTCAAGAACATACTTTGCTCTTGTTTATACTTTGTGGGGATATCTCTACAACCGACAGTTGCATGCTATTGTGGAGGGAGTCCTTATAAAGTTCACTCTTGTGGAGAAGCCGTTTTCTTCTTCATTGCTGACCGCCTGGAGTTCCTGCAGGAGATTCCAGCCGTAACTTATGGAGGAGCCGTCTTCTTCTTCACTGCTTCCCTCCTGGAAAGGGAAAGTTCCAGCCGAGACATCGGAACTGACACCTGCGGGTATTTTGTATGTCACACTTATTTCATTATAATCCGTGTAAGTCGTTTTCTTACAAATTATAGTGAAATAAAAGGTTTTGCCCCTGGGGGGATTTTTCCTGAAATTGTTTGTTTTATCCTGCATGCTTTATTTTTTTGGATAAATCATCTAGATGCATGTTTTAGGGTTTAACTAAAATTTGGGATTAATTAAAATTGGATTTTATTTGAGAAGTCGCAATATTTCCACTGTAGCGATTCTACAAAGTTGTATCAGAGCTTATTTAAGCGATCATCACTTTACAAATTAGTATCAGAGCTTGTTGCACTAAGTTATTGTGTTTTGATCCTGATTTTGCACAAAAATGGCTTTTGATGGTTTTGATGATCTTCGATGCCAAATTTTTGAAAAAGTTAATTAGAAAATTCACATGAACTCTTGTTTTAAATCTTCTGTTGAAAACGACTCTGAGAGGTGTCCTTGTTGTGAGGGTGTTGGTCACATATTAGATGAGTGTACCACAAATTTAAAGAAAAAACTAAATAAACCGGTTTCTCATGTTTCTACCCTTAGTGATAGTGATTCGGAAGAAGAAGTCTTTTATACTTCTAGGCGAGAGCTTCCCATCCGTGTGATTAGTGATGAGAGTGAGGGTGAAAAGAGTGAGGAGGAAGAAGAATAATTGAGTGAGTTGCAAGCTGCCTACAATAATTTGTATTTTGAATCTTTAAAGACAAAAAAGGCACACTTGAAACTTAAAGCTGAATTGGAGAAACGTGCTTTAGATAATGATAATACTGATGCGTTGTTTAAGGATCTTAGGGCACGTGAGGAGATGCTTAAAGAGAAATTAGGATACGTCGAGGGTGAGAGAGATAGTCTTAGAGGGTTGATGGAGACTATGAAAAAGGAGATTTTAGAGTTTGAGGATTCTAGACGTGTACTTGAATCTAGGATAAGTGAACTTGAGGTGAAATTGAATGATTCAAGTAAGGTGAAATTTGATTTGGAGTCTAGATGTGAAAAACTTGATAAGATTTTAGGCACCGTCGAGATAAAAAAGGATAGGGGTGGGATTGGTCTTGAAAAATATGTTGCACCCATTCCCACACGTGTGAGAGAGCCTCCTAGGATTGTTAAGAAAGAGGCACCTAAGTTTGTTGGGAAAGAGCCCCTAGGAACATCGTGAGAGAACCTCCTAGGATCATTAGGATAGACCCACCTAGGCAAATTCGGAGAGAGCAACCGAGAAATTTGAGGAGAGGGCCACCTTTAGGTAACACACACCGCCTGATTTACACTTGCACACATTGCGGTAGGTAAGGTTATCTTAGGCGTTTTTGTTACAAGATTTTAAATGGACCTAGGAAGGTTAATAGAAGAATAAATTCGATTCCTCACACCCCCACACCTCTTTACACATCGATTTGGGTTAGGAAATCGGATTTAGAGGCTTATGGTTTACTTGTCCATGATTCCCGTTTGCTTGCACATGATTCACCCCATGTGAAATCTTTTGGTTGATTGTGTTGGATGTTTGTCATACACTAGCGATGCATCATGTAATACTCTTTCTAGTGTTATAACTCATTTTGATGTAGTGCACATTGGTATATTTGTTGCATTTGTGTGTTTCGCTACTCATTTAGCACTGTTTTGGATCTGTTTGCCCCTTACAGGTACTATTTTCACGAAATTTTTGCACTAGGCAAAACTGTATGATTTTTTGGGAATACTGGGAATTTTTTATTTTCTTGTTCAAGTGAGATGCATTGTCATTTGAGCGACATCTTATCTCGCGCGAAGTCGCATCTCGCGACATGCCCTTGTCGTTCGAGCGACAGAGCGATATCGTTTGAGCGACCTATTTGAAAATTCTATTTTTGCTTCCCTTCTGGTTCCAGTACCCGGTGTTCATATGCTTAGATTTTTGGTACTGATGGGTTTCCATTTGGTCGTTTATATGCAGTTACTCTTGGTATCCATGCTTAATTTGATAACACTGCAATACTCATTTATCACATATGCGTTCATTGTGGATTCTCTTGTGTGATTTCTGTTTGCTAGCATAGGATGTTATGCATATCGATATTATATGCCTATTGCTGGTTGTATCATTTTGTAGTTATATTTTTTTTTACTTGAAAATTTTGAAAAAATACAAAAAGATTTTATTTTGATAAAAATTTTAAAAATCCAAAAAGATTTTTGTATTTTGTTTACACCGTCTATGGATAGACACTTAGGATGACCGAGTCACAATTTCATTCCATTTATCCATGTGACTATTTGATAGTGTTTTGAGACAATAGGTCAATTCATCCATGTGCTTTATAATGTTTGGAGTCATTAAGATGTAATTAAGTGTTGCTTACTACATGTTTGACTCATAATTTCCTTTATTGAACACATGCACGGATTTATTTGATTATTGTTCTTGACTTATCACATGTTGGTTGGGTGTTTTCATCTCAATGCTGTCCTTAAAATGAACCAAGTGCAATAATAAGAGAGTAATAAAAGTAGTGCATGTAAAAACCATTGCTCGTGAGGAATTAATTGTTTAGTTTGAAATAATGATGTGTGAACACGGGAAAGGGCTACAAGTGAATAATAATCATGTCATGAAAGCCACCGTTTGAAAAGATCCCACACAAAATTAAGGCAATAAAAAGATGAAATATGCCAAAAATTTGGGCCAATAGGTTTTCTCTAATTTGAGAATTTAGTACCTCTTTAGATATACAAATTGCATTATTATATATGAGGGAGTTTTGGATGGTTATATCAATGGGTTTGCACGTCTTTTGAAAAGTTCTCGAAACGGCACTAAATAGTTTTGGACATTATTGGTGTGGAAATCATTTGACTTTGATTTGTTGATTTGTATAAGACGATGTCATTTAAATTCAACAAATTTTTTCACCTAAGGATACTTTTGATTCTCATTCATTAGGAGTGCACGCATGCATCGTTCACATATGATTGATTGAGTTTATTTACCTATCAAATGTGTTCACACCCATTCATTACGTTTCCATGACATGGTTGTTTGAGTTTAAATCCATGGTGTGATTTTTTTTGTATCCTATTTATGTATGAAAAATTTGAAAAATAAAAAATAGTTTGTTAATGTTTTCGGGATACTTCTTTATATGCGCATTGATGGATTCATATTTGCTATGCAATTTTATCATGACACTCCATGTTTTGATTGTTTCTTCTTATCTGTCTAATTGGGGACATCATAAAAAGGGGAAGAAAGAATTATCAGTTATGAGGGAGTTTTTTGCATTATGGGGGAGATTTGATTTATTAATTCTTTATTCTTATATCATTTCAAACTTGATGTTTCACGAAGGTATTTTGCTTTATCTCATGTGTGTAGGTATAAAGACTGAAGATTATGATGTTGCACACCCTGATGAGAAAAGCTTTGAGATTTGATGAAGATTTTTGAAGAATAGTTTGAGATCTTGCAAATTTATTCATGGGAGGATAGATTTGTATAGGTATTTTGTTTTTTTTTATAATTCGGATTTTTTATGTATGTACCAGCATAGACATAGGGGGAGATTTGTAAGGATATATTTTCATAGGTTCGTTATCAATTTGTTATGTCATATACCGCTACACCATCGAAGAGCATTCAAGAGACATCTACATCAAAGACGGATCCGAATTACTCAAGCTCTTCATCATTCAAGACTCCACGAAGTTACTTTGGTAAGGTTATGTTTTAAATACCTTAACTTTTCACTTAGAGCTTTTGGGATATTTTTACAAAATATTTTCTAAGTGTTGGAGCGGACTTTTTCGTCAAAATTTGAGAATGAGTATTTTTTCTAAGTGTTGAAGAGGATATTAAAATAATTTTTTTTTCGCAACAGTCGTTCGAGCGACATAGCATGTCGTTCGCGCGAGATAGAATGTCGCGTGATCTCGTTCGAACGACAGTTGTTCTTCGTTCGACCGACTTGCTAATCTTGTTCGAACGAGCTCTATTTTCGAGGCGACGTGATTTTCTATAAATACTCATTAAATGAGACTCTTTTCATTAAGAAGTCCCAGCATTTTGAAAGACAGAAACCTGTGAAAGTGGAAAATCCTTTTGACTTCTTCCTTTAGGGTTTAATCACTTTTTGTTTTCAATTCACAAAACTCCCATATTCTTTAGGGAATTGTTTTGGTTTTCAAGAACATACTTTGCTCTTGATTATACTTTGTGGGGAGATCTCTACAACCGACAGTTGTATGCTATTGTGGAGGGAGTCCTTATAAAGTTCACTCTTGTGGATAAGCCATTTTCTTCTTCATTGTTGACCACCTGCAGTTCCTGCGGGAGATTCCAGCCGTAACTTGTGG
This sequence comes from Sambucus nigra, assembly GCA_949130495.1. Taxonomy (NCBI): domain Eukaryota; kingdom Viridiplantae; phylum Streptophyta; class Magnoliopsida; order Dipsacales; family Adoxaceae; genus Sambucus; species Sambucus nigra. Next base: position 9,688,446 of record OX422219.1, on the reverse strand, counting down.
AGGAGCCGTCTTCTTCTTCATTGCTGCCCTCCTGGAAAGGGAAAGTTCCAGCCAAGACATCGGAACCGACACCTGCAGGTATTTCCTATGTCACACTTATTTCATTGTAATCCGTGTAAGCCGTTTTCTTACAAATTATAGTGAAATAAAAGGTTTTTCCCCTTTGGGGGATTTTTCCTGAAATTGTTTGTTTTATCCTGCATGCTTTATTTTTTTTGGATAAATCATCTAGATGCATGTTTTAGGGTTTAACTAAAATTTGGGATTAATTAAAATTGGATTTTATTTGAGAAGTCGCAATATTTCCACTGTGGCGATTCTATAAATTGGTATCAGAGCTTATTTAAGCGATCACCACTTTACAATATTAGCATGATGTTTTTCATAAAAGATAGAAAGAAGGAGAACACAAAACTCATAACTAAGAGTCACTTAGGTATACAAGTTAAATAACTGAGGAGAGTGCAATATATCACTCTCAAATTATTTCGCAAAACCAAGAATGATCGCCTCGTTAACCTGAAAATAATGAAACAGGGAAATGAATGTGAGCATACTTGCGCAGTAAAAGCAAGAAGAGAAGGGAGGGAGAAAGGAGAAAATGGTATGAAAATATAATACCTGAGTTATTGCTCTCCCCCCCCCCCCCCCCCCCCCCCCACAGATGCTCCACATCTATTGGAGCACTAGATATGCTGACCTGAAAATAGAGAAATAGGTAAGCATTAGAAATACTTGCACAGTAAAAAGGAAAGAAGAAAAAATGGCAGAAAGGAATAAAGGGTATGGCAGTATAATACCTGACTCACAGCTTCCTCCTGCAAATGCTCCATAGCTATCTCAGAACTAGATGTGCAAACCTAAAAATAAAGAAACATGTTAGTATTAGCAAATGCTTGTGGAAAAAAAAGCAATTCGCACAGTATAAATAGTTAAACGCTCACCATAATAGTTTCTTCGGATGAGCTAAGCAAATGTTTCGTAGAAATAGGAACGATTGTATAACTGACCTGAGAAGCAAGGAGGTGGGTAAGGGTTAGCAAAATAGTTGCACATAACATGCAATATAAAAATAATCAGGTATGAAAATCTTACCAGAGGTGCCTCCTCCGGAATGCTAGCTGAAGGCGCCACAGATGCAGAGGTTGTCGTAATGCTAATCAAAGAACCAAGATAAAAGTCTTACAGATAGAGGGATCGAAACTAAAAGTGTGTTGGAAATACTTGAAGAGTTTTTGAAGAATGAAAAAAAGAGATCAACCGAAAGGAGCCATTTCATGTAAAAGAAATACATGGGGAGTCTCCACCTCAAAACTCGTAGCAGGCCCCGCCGATGAAGGGACCTCAACCATGCTAGTCTGAAAACATATAAAAGAAAAGAAAGTTAGTAAAAATTAGAGAGAGTAAGTGAGAGATGTGCACAAAGTAAATAGTACCTTAGGAATAACCTTCGTAGGACTCGCAATAGATTCTATAGGCGAAGGCCCAACAATGCTAGCCTGATGACCAAATGAAAAAAAAAATCAGCAAAAAGGCTACCATCGAGAATAAATTAATATAAAAAATTGAAGTGGCACATGAGGAGTAAGCTCTGCAAGAAGGGAAGCAGGCTCTACAGAACGAAAGGCCTCTACATGACTAACCTCTAAACGAAGAAAAGAAAGAAAGTGTCAGTAAACCACTTATCTCATAAAAAAGACAAGTGTGCAGAGGATATTAAAGGCCTATAGTAGAAAATAATTACCGAAAGAGGAACTATAATAGGGGTCTCATTATAAACAGCGGGATCAGAAGGGTCAACCGCAACAGGGGATGCTAGAGAAGCAAGAATATAAGGTACCAGCGACGTAGTACTATGAAATAGTTATAAATTGATGAAACAAAGCATCAGTATGAGTTAGATAATAGACATCCTAGATGAAGAAGTCAAAGAAAGAAAGCTAACATAATACCTGAGCTCCCGCCAAAGAGGAAAGTTGGAAGGTGACCACGGGCGCAACATGAACCACAGTGATAACCTGCTTATCATAAAAATGTTAGAATTTTTTTTGCACAAGAAAGGAAAGCAGTATTTTCAACTTTAAAAAAAGGTTACAAGTATATTAGTACCTAAAGAGAAGAAGGAAGTTGTAAGATGGTCCCAATAGTGGAGACCACAATTAAAATTTTCTCATGAGCAATAGACTGGACTAAAGGTCTGTTATCCATAGCAATGCGAACTCGAGGGACGAGAATCCTTCCCGAGGTTGATAACTCGGAATGGTAATCCTAGGAGAATAAAGAGCCCCTATAGATGAATATGGTATACGGAGTCCATGGCCCTGAGGAAATAAAAAAATGATAAGCTCCAAATCAGTAAAACACATAAAGGTGAACATCACATGCAAGGAAAAAAATACTAAAGGGGTAGACATACCTTTGGGAATGAAGGAGCAGGGGTTCTAACTCTGGGAGAAACCACTACTAAAGTAACAGGGGTTCTGATGGTGCTTATCTTTGAAATGAAATCCCCTAGTATGGCAGAAAAAGGAGGTACAACAATGGTTATGGTGGTCACACCGGTGTCCACCACTGTAGAAACAGTGATTGAGATAGGAAAATAGCCAACTAGAAGCTCACTAACAGTGGTGGCAACGCCAATGGAGGTGGTGTGTGATGATGATGCCATTGAATAGGATTCTTAAAAGCTTAAGGAAAGAGCAGTTATGGAAGAACAAATTCTCTTACTTCTCTCAAGAACTCTGATGGTGAAGAAGATGAAAAGTGAAAGTAAAAAATAGTGAAGTTTAAAAAACTTCTTTTATACGAAAATGGGATAGCATGTGGGAAAACCAAAAGACACACACATTTTTTCCCCAAATGATGGGATACCAGTTCCCATAATGACACGTGGATCCTCAAGACCCCAAAACTTGGGATGAAGTGTTAGAGCATTTAATGACATTAGGAATAATGATGAAAGAGCCCTAGGGTCCCTCAAAATTGAATACTGTAATTATGGCCTACAAAGACTTTTGGTCTTCCCAGCACAAAAGAATTTGCACGAGGGGACTAATGTAGAGGGGTATCGCTCCATAAGAGAGGGACCCCCTACCAATGTTAGTGGAAATGAAAAATTAGGTGAGGGAATCCATAAGCGTGGGACCCCTCTGCTAAGGTCACCTAAAGTTCCATTTGGGCGAGGGAGTCCGCAACGAGCGGCCCCTCTACCAATGACAAGGTTAAAATGATATTTGGTCAAATGAGTCCACTATGAGGGAACCCTCTTTCAATGACCAAGTTAAAATGATATTTGGGCTAAGGAGTTCACATCGACGGACCCCTCTAACAACATCAAGTTGAATGTTATTTGGGTGAGGGAGTCCACAGTAAGGGACCCCTCTGTCAACACAAGTTCAAATGTCATTTTGGGCAAGGGAGTCCACATAAAGGGACCCCTATGCCAACACCAAGTTAAAAAAGTTACTTGAGCAAGGGAGTCCATAGCCAAAAGCTCAAATCTAAACACTATTTTGCAACAAGGGGGTCGAAGACACCAGGGACCCCCTCGATCATAAATAAAGTTATTATTTCTTCAGAAGTACTAATATTTATTTACTTGTTCATGTAGTCTAGTTGAGAAAAGCATAGTTCAAATAGTCCAGTTTGGATCTTCTGGGAGTTTTGGCTTGGTGGCTAAGAGACAAGGTTTGTTGAGCAAGACTCAACCACTTAGCACTTTAAGATAAAGAGAATACTAGTAGAGAGACCTTATGAGTCACTCAAATCCTTACATAGCTTACACTTAGTTATAACTGAAGTTAGTAGCCAAGAGGTTCCTCATAAGAAAATAACTTTTACAAATGATTTTAGAGGTGGTGGCCCTAAAGGCCACTCTCAAGTTTACAAAAGTTTGAGCAGCAAGTTACAATTCAAAAAGATATTTTCCAAATCATATGTTTTGTCTCCATTAGGAGACATATTTGCCTTTTGACTTTGGTTTCACCAGATGTCGTCTGTCAGAGAGGGACAAGCAACTGCAGACATTATATGGACAAAAGGTACATTTCAAACCTTGTTCCTCAAAGCTAGCTCTCATTTTTATGCCCAAAAAGGCCATATAAGCCATATCATGTATCTATGAATAAGACCTGTAGGCAAGGTAAGGTCAGATCAGAAAACTCAACTTATAATGTTACTCTGTCAAAATCACATCAGGCTTAGTATTCTCTCTCTGCTCTCTTTCTAAGTGTTGAGTGCTTGTCTCTTCACTCCTATCATTGCAGTCATCATTATCAAGAGGTTATTCTTCTCCAAGTTACTATTATTGTTTGTGAAGTATCATATTTTTTTGGGGAGGTCCATAAAATTTAATCCATTTTTATTAGATATAAAATCTCTTCATACTCCGCTGCTCTTGAGACCTTGAAGGCAAAGTCCATTGGACTAGGTCACGCTTCACCCGTTTCAGTTTCTTATCTGACACCAGTCACACTACCCTCCTACAGAAGGTTTTCCTCTCTGGGAAAAACCTTGGATTCTCCCGTTAAACCTCATAAATGACTCTCAGTGAGACCATGTCAGCTCGCACATCTCCAGGTTGAGGCAAATTTTTTGGTTGTTGAGATGTCGTAGCTATTCTTTGTGAAGATTGCTTTTGTTGAAAGGAAAATCGTTCCCATAGACGGTGCCTGTTGTGAGTACAAATTTATCAAAACAACAAGGAATACAAAAAGCAATGAAGGATGAAAAAATATATGCTAACCACACAACACAAGAATATACGTAGTTCAATAAATTGCTTATGTCCAAAGAGCCAGGAGAGATCGCCCACATTGCACAACCTCCACCGATAGCATATCTGCTAGGATAGGTATGTTTCGTATAAATATATGATACACATAGATATAATTATACATATATATACTGTTTATCAACCCGTATATATATTTCCAATTCACTTCGACTAACCTTGCCTATCACTCGTAGCACTAACCTATAATTCCCAAGTAACATCTCGATTTTTAATTATTTAAATATTCACTTATTTAATTGATTGAATCTCAAAATATCATTTATGGACATGTACTATTCTCAACCAGCCCGTATCCCCATTTCCTAAATTTTCATTCCAACTTCATTAATAATTTCGAGAATATAGTTTTTCCCCGAATACTCAAATTGTTACCTCGAACATATCCCCATTCATCATAAGCTATTTTTATTAGTATTACCATAATTTCTAAAAGTCCTAAATTATCCCCGGACAGTCATAATTCAACCCAAAATTAATTCACAAACCATTTAAATCACACAACCCAACCAAGCTGTGGTAGGGCAGCCGAACCGGTTCAGCTTGAGGGCGAGCCAGTTTGCCCCTACAAACAACCCAAACAACCCCTACAAACAACAAATATTATCAATGATTATCAATTTTCATGAATTCTAAACAAGAAATAGATCCATTTTGATGTAGAATTACTTAACACATGATCACTACATGTGATTTAGACTTAATTTCTAAATATTATGAAATTCTCACAATATCACAATAATTCATAACTTCTCAATCTTCTAAATCAACAATTCATCTATCTATATGGGATTCAAATTTTCACATTTCAATCTTATATATGTCACACAGTTTTAGTATTAAATCATTTCTCAAAAACCCAATTTCATATAAATCCCACCCAAAAATCATTTCCCAATCACGATATGAAATTAATTGTGCACTTAACTATTTAGAAAGATATTTACTTAGCTTAATACTTATGTTTGATTTTGTGTGAAGGATTCCTCTTTGGTGATGATAATTCCTCCCAAATTGCTTTCCTGGAATCCTCCTTTGCTTCCTCTTGGAATCTTTTTGAGTTTTCTCCTCTTTTTTCTCTTTAGTTTCTCTCTAACTTTTGGTATAACACAAAAAAATCTTCGATATTGTAGAATGACTCTTCACATCACCCCAACCTGAAAATATATAGGTTAAATCCAAAAATTCCTTTTACCCGAATTTTTAAAATGACCAAAATACCCCTATACGGGTCCCGTTTAGTCTAAAAAGCCCCTAAAACCCAATCACTACCCACTAGTACTTAATTTTGACCTATTTTGGATCAACTGTGCACTCAAAATCATCATCCAAGTCACCAATATAAATGTTCCATCCAAACCCAATATAACTCACACACGTGTCCCGATTTAGATACCGTCAAATCCCATCGGGTTTACTCACTTACGACTTAATACCACTTGACGTTATTTTATTTACTTTATCATACTAGTAAATATTTAATGATATAAATATTAATCCATTTTTCTCTAACTAATATTTATGTTAAATTCACATTATTTCTCAATTTAATTAAATTACCATGACACATGTAATTTAAGTATTCTAAAAAATTTGGGGTGTTACAGGATACTAAGATAATGTGTCGATGGAATTCGATGGTCTCTTTGAAACATGATAGTTAATCTATACCAAAGATCACCTCAAATCTGTCTATGTCCATAAAAATAAAATCATACTCCAGAACATAGTCTCCATCCATGACCACACATTTACGGCAGACCCTATCGGGACCTATGTCCCCACCAACCGAAAGCCCTATGAAGATAGGAGGACAAAACTGATCTGCCGTTAGTACCAAAATGAATGCTAATGAACTCACAATGAAAGGATGCGATGTGCCATAATCAACTAGTACCTTAACACATGTATTATGAAGCACCTTATACTCTTGACTCACTTGAGTCTATATTGTATAAGTGCTCATCTAGTTTGACAAAATTTTGTCCATTCCCTAGAATTCAAAAAGCCTCAGACTCTACAACTCATTTCTCTTGTTTAAATTTGATCAAAGGTATATTCACAATCCTCACACACATTAGGACTGCATACATGGGTCTTATACTGCATATAATTGGTTGTGTGCGTGTTGTGTGTGTTAATTTCCCTTAAATTGTTTTTGAATATTTTTTGGGAATTTTTAATGATTTTTAAAAGCATTTTTTATTAATTAAAATTGGTTTTAAAAGTCTTTGGGGTAAATCTATAATTTCATATTATTGGTTTTATCTTTGGAAGTTCACTTGGGTAGAAATTGAAAGCGCTAGAGACTTCAAGGTGTCTTGGTAATTATTTCCAAAACACACATTTCAGCTTTAATCTCACCCTTACACCTGTCAGCCAGATATCGGTCCGATTTGTGTTTCTTCTGAGAGACATTAGCTTTTCCCTTTTCCATACATTGGATTGTTTAAATCAACGATTTACACACGTTCTTATCCAATCCTTATGAACCTCTCTTAAGCCAATCACAATCGTTTTAATCCACCGCTGCTCTTATATCGTTGGATCAAAGTCAACTGGTGAAGACTAGATCGTAGCCATTGATTTTGAACCTCGTTCTCAAACCTTCTCAGCACACTATATAAGGAGGCCAACCCTCAGCCAGAAGATAATTTTTTCCACTTCATTTTTTTGAGTGAGAAGAGAGAATAGAGAGAAGAGAGAAAAGAGAGAGAGAGAGACCAGAGTTAGAAACCCTAACCTCTTTCAAAACCAGTTATATACCAAACACAACCTTGAGTGTTTGAGAGTTTGATAGTTGGTTTGATTAGTTTTTTCATTCTGTAACCTCTTTGTTTTAATATCTTGTGTTCAACTTAAACAATAAGTTTAGATATGTGTTTCTTTTTCATAAAAACCCTAGATCTGAACATTTTTTTGTTATGTTTCACATAGATCTGCATTTATAGCTTCTCATCTTGAGAAAATGTTTATTTATTCTTTTTTGTAAATGTTTTCATCTTCAAATCAACAACAATCATTTTCTATTTTTAGTTCTTTTGAAACTAAGCCTTTGACCTAGTTGGAATCACACTTGGTGGTTTTAAATCTCAAAAATATTTTCAAAACCCTGAGATTGATTAAGATCTTGAAACGCCTTTCGAGCAAGATAACCGTGAATTTCGAGATATTATTAAAGGTCAACTAAGGTTTAAGTTTTCTAAGAAGAGAGAAATAGAAAATCACATCATATAGAACTTATATGTAATTTGATAGGACTATTTGTATAAATAAGCGTGAATGTGTGCATGCATGTGTTAGAATCACCTTCATAAAACACTTGCACCCTACAACACTGAAAGTGTTGGTAATAAGATCTTTTAACAAGAGTCGACGTAAAGAAACTGGAACAAATTGGATGTTAGCAAACTGTAAAACAACATCAACAAACAGAACTGCAGAAAAGTTAGAAGGACGCCAGTGGGTACATTCCTAAACTTGTATAAGTCTGATTTGTGTGTTTGTGTGTTATATAGTTTGTAACTATTATAATTTGTTTTAGTGGAATTTTTGGTTTACTCCGTAGAGGGAGTCGTGGATGTTTCCTCAGTTGGGTGAGGTTTTACCACGTAAAAAATCCCTTGTCCTTAATCTGTCTACATCTCCTAATCTAATTATTATGGTTGTGCTGAGTTTAATAATTTTAAACTCCTTTACCAAATTAGTTAATAAATCTTGAATAGATCTCGTACATATTTTTCTAAACACATCTTGTGATTAATTTGATTTGATTTTAAGAAAAGAGTTTCGTCAAAAAACAGTAGGAGTTACTTAAATAGTTTAATTTTATATTAAACGGCGTTAGTAACATAATTTCAATTGGTATCAGAGATTTGGAACTTTCTTTTTAAAAGATCTTGTGTTTCTGAAATTCTGTTCTGAAAATCAAATATGGACGAGAAAAATGAAAGATTCGGTAACTTGACCAGACCTCCTCTCTTTGATGGAGGCAATTTCGCATACTGAAAAGTAAGGATGATTGCCTTCATTCAAGGAACCTTGAGAGATGATGACTGGGATATTGTTGAAAATGGATACACTTATCCTACTAAACCAGCCACTGAAGGAAGCAATGAGAAGATTACGAAAGCATTAAGTGAATTCACCTAAGAAGAGAAGCAAACTTCTCGAAACAATAACAATGGCAAGAATGCCATCTTCATGTCCATAAATGAACATGAGTTCAAAAGGATCTCGTCTTATGCCACTTCTAAGAAAGCTTCGGACACTCTTGTTACTGCACATGAAGGTGACACTAGAGTTAAGGTTGCTAAAACTCAAATGCTCATTCAGGAGTATAACTCATTAATTATGTCTAACTCTGAGTCATTTGATGACTTCTATATGTACTTGGCTAATATTGTGACCAAATTGCATGCTAATGGGATAACATATGACATACATGAAATTGTATCTAAAATTCTAAGATCATTACCACATAAAATTTGACAACAAAAGATATGCTATTGAGGAAATGTGTGACCAAAATCTCACTCCTGAATTACTCAGTAGTAAACTACGAACTGTGGAAATGGAATTAGAATTTAAGAAATAATTGATTCAGTCCCATAGGAAACAGACTAGTTCTAATTTGAGATTTACCTCTAAACTGATGAAACATGAGCTTAACATTCCTGATTATGACTCTGATGAGGAATGTGACGTAGAGAGTTTGGACAATCAGATTGCCTTCATGACAAAATAGTTTAAGAAAATTGTAAAATTCAGAAATAACATTGCAAGTAAACAAGGCAAGTCCAATTATCCAACACACTCTAATCACAAACCTCATGAGAGAGGTCAAGACAAACATAACAAGGACATTCATACTAGTCCTAATAAAGACTTCAGGAATATTGGATGTTTTAGATGTGGTAAATTGGGACATATATCACAAGACTGTAGAGTTAAACTTAATACTACCAATAAACATGCTAGGGATAACCTTTGCAAAACATGGGATGATTCAAGTGATTCTGAAAATGAGGAACCTGAATCATCTGATGTTTTTTAAACTTGCATGTATTTCTTTGCCAAGATTATCTATAATGATGATATGTCGATGTCTGTGTATGAAAATTATTCTAGTAACTCTACTTATGTTGTTATGAATCATGTTGTTACTGGTTTAGATGCTTTAATTACTGAGAATATTGCTTGTTCTACCACAGAGTATGTGAGTCAAATGGAAAGCGATAATGACGATGTCAATGAGTGTGTGAGTTCAAGAATTGAATCCATAGGGTTCACTTCACACACCACACTTTGTGATTCGAACACTAAAGACCTCCCTGATATTCACATACTTTATGCTAAAACTCTCAAGAAAAGCACTAGACTAGAAAAGATAGTGAAAGATCTCACTAAGAATTTAGAAGACCTAAGTCTAATGGTTAAACTTAATGCCGAAGAGTATACTACCCAATGTCTAACTCATGAAAATAAAGACAAATTTTTTATCAAAAATTGAAGAATTTGATGGATGCAAATGAAACTCTGGAGAAAAAATATAAAAGGACATTATTAGAATTGGAACAATAAAAAGAAAAGACAGCAATAGTTTTCAAGAAATTTACAAAATTTGAAAATAATTCAAACTATTTTGATGGTTTTGTTGCTGATTCCAAACCAATTCTGATGATCGAACTGGAATAGGCTTTTGCCCCAATTTAAAGACACAAACAAAATCTTTTGAATTAATCAAGTTTGTGTCAGGAGGTAAAAGACCTATAGAAACTTGCCCAGATTTTCATTTTTTTAAAAATGAGTTTGATGAAAAACAACAAGAGTTTGATATTGGGGAATCAAGTTACTCTAAGTGTGAAATCCCCCCTAAGGCTAAATATGGCTGACCTCTTATTAGGAAGAGTGACTCTTCCTTCAAAAATGTTCTCCCTAGGAATAAGATTCAATTCAAAACTGCCATAAAGCCTATGTTTAGAGACTTTCCTAAGGAAATACCCCCTTAGAGCAATCTATATTGCTCATACTGTGACTTGTATGGTCATTCTTTTGAAGGTTGCTACTCTAGACGTTTAGTTAACCCTGTCTATAATACCCCTGTGTACCAAAACTTTAACTACTCTAGAAGGAGTCGTAACAATTACGTTCTGCCTAGACAACCAGATAAAAACTTCAACTATAGGAAAAGAAAGACCAAACCTAAAAGAACATTTCCTAGATTCCTAGAAACTTTCCTAAAACAAATGCTCATGTGTTTCAAAAAATTCAAAATCATGCGCAAAACATTTTTCAACAAAATTCTAATGCTTGCAAATTTTATCAAAGAAGAGTAAATAAGCGCAAAATAAAAACAAGAGCTATTTGGGTTAGAAAAGATGATCTATTACCCCAGATGAAGTGTAACAACGTGATTACTTCTTTAAAAGATGAACACACATCTTCTGGTTGGTATTTAAACTCTGGATGTTCAAAACACATGATTGGTGATGATACAGAACTTTTAAACAAAACCAACTTTGCTGGAGGAAAAATTATTTTTGGTGATGGTGTATCATCTCAAATCATTGGTAAAGGAACACTCCAAGAAAAAAGGATTACCTATCCTTGAAGATGTTCTTCTAGTAAAAGTTCTTAAGGCTAATCTACTTAGTATCTCATAATTTTGTGTCTCAGACCATACTGTCACCTTTTCAAAGAATAATTGCAAAATTTTAAAATAAAAAAGGTGAGTGCATAATTACAGGATTCAGGACTCCTGACAATTGCTATATTGTCATGAATAGTACTGACATCTGTAACGTTGCCAGAATGGATGACAATGAAATATGGCATAATAGGATGGGTCACATAAATTACGATAACCTCAGTAGATTATCTTCAGAAGAAATAGTTAGAGGAATTCCAAAAATAAAACCCATCTCTAATATTTTTTAAGGATCATGTCAGGAAGGAAAAATTGTTAAGGCACCTCATAAGAAAGTTAAAGATATCCTTACCTCTAACCCTTTGGAGCTCATCCATATGGACCTAATGGGTCCTTCTCAAACTGTTAGTCTCTGTGGACGCAGTTACATTCTTGTTATGGTTGATGACTTCACCATATTTACTTGGGTAGCCTTCTTAAAACAAAAGTCTGACACTTTTCAAACCTTTTTAAAAATACTTCTTCGGATTAAAAATGAGAAGGACACTGAAGTAAATAGAATTCGTAGTGATAGAGGTGGTGAATTCAAAGATACTGGTATTATAGAGTATAGTGACTATAATGGTTACAAACACGAGTTTAGTGCCCCTAAGACCCCTCAACAAAATGGTATCGCTGAGAGAAAGAATCGTACTCTTTAAGAGATGGAACGTGTTATGATTCTTGCCAAGTTTTTACCTAAACATTTTTAGGTAGAATCTATTCGGACTGCATGCCACATTATCGATAGGGTCTATCTTAGAAAGAATTCTAAACAAACTCCTTACGAACTATGGTATGGGAAAAAACCCAATCTTGAGTATCTTAGAACCTTTGGTAGTACGTGTTATGTCTGCAAAGACAGAGAACACTTATCCAAATTTGAGAGTCATGGAGATAAAGATATTTTTTTAGGATATTCTCCTAACAGTAGATCTTACCGTGTTTATAACCTTCGCACTAAGACCATAATGGAATCTATAAATGTGATGTAAGTGACACTACTATAGAGAGTAAGACTGGAGAACCAACTATCGTGGATGAGTCTGAAAATGTTTTAGAAAATGACTCTCTAGGAATAGATGATTCCTTTCCAATTGAGACACCTGAAGTACCTAAATGGGTCTCTAAAGATCATCCCATAGATAACGTTGTTGGTAACCCTAGTGATCCTGTGCGTACAAGATCTCAATCAAGAAATTATGCTCATTTTGCATGTTTTATTTCCCTTATGGAACCAAAGAATGTAAATGTGGCATTGAATGACTCTCATTGGATTTCTTCTATGTAGGAAGAACTTCTTCAATTTGTCATTCATGATGTTTGGTATCTTGTACCTAGGCCTGATCACAAAAAGGTTATTTCACACGTTGGATATTTAAAAATAAATTTGATGAAAGTGGGATAATCATTAGAAAGAAAGCCAAATTAGTTGCTCAAGGGTCCTTTCAAATTGAAGAAATAGATTTTAACGAGACGTTTGCACCTGTTACTCATTTAGAATCTGTTCGTCTTCTATTTTCTATAGCATGTTACTTACATTTTTCGCTTTACCAAATGGACGTCAAATATGCATTCCTTAATAGAATATTGACTGAGGAGACCTATGTAGAACAACCAAAAGGGTTTATTGACCCTCAATATCCAAATCATGTATTTCATCTTAAAAAGGCTTTGTATGGTCTAAAACAAGCGGGAAGAGCTTGGTATGAACGTCTTTCCAATTTTCTCTTAGATAAAGGTTTTAAGAGAGGTGGAAATAATCAAACTCTTTTTGTCAAACATATCATTATATCTCAAGTATAAGTTGACGATATCATCTTTGGATCCACTTCTCCTTCAGAAGTTAAATCTTTTTCTGAAATTATGCATAAAGAATTTCAAATGTCTCTTATGGGGGAGTTGCAATTTTCCTTGGGTCTTCAAGTCAAACAAAATTCAGAAGGATTATTTGTTTCGCAATCTAAATATGCGTTAGAGATTGTTAAAAAATTAGGCCTTGAGATTGCTAAAGATGCTAAAACTCGCATGAGTACTATGGTAAAACTATCTAAAGATGAAACTGGAAAATCCATAGATCCAACTCTATATCGTAGTATGATAGGAACCTTGTTATACCTTACTGCCTCGCGTTCTGATATTATGTATGTTGTTTGCGTGTGTGCTCGTTATCAAAACAATCCTAAAGAGAGCCATCTAACTTGTGTTAAAAGAATTATTAAATACATAAAAGGAACTCCGAATTTAGGACTTTGGTACACTAATGACACACCTAGCACTATAATAGGTTACACTGATGCCGATTGGGCTGGGTGTATGTATGATAGTAAAAGCACATCAGGAGCATGTTATTATATAGGTAATAATCTGGTAGGATGGAGTAGTAAGAAAGAAAACTACACTTCTTTATCAACTGATGAATCTGAATACATAGCCGCTGGTAGTTACTGTGCTCAATTACTTTGGCTTAAGAAAATGCTAAGTGATTATGGTATTCAAGAAGAACAATTGCATCTCTATTGTGATAATCAAAGTGCGATCAATATCTCTAAAAATCATGTTCAACACTTGCGAACAAAACACTTAAAAATAAGGAATCACTTTATACGCGAATTGATTGAAACTAAGGAATTAGAAATTATTTATCTTTCTACTGATTTGCAACTCGCAGATATGTTTACCAAACCTTTGGATTACAATAGATTTATTACTTTGCGTAAATCAATAGGTATGGTTCCTGCTGAATAAACTCTCTGACTTACATATTTTATTCCCTTTGTCCATTTGAGACAAAATGGGGGAGAAATTCGAGTCTTATGAGTTCATTTTTTTTGTACATATTTCTAATAAGCTTGATCTTAGTGATCATTTGAAGGATTCTATACAGTTATTCTCAACAGATGTAATAGTGTATTAATTTGTAATTAGTTGAGTTATGTACTTTTCTTTTCTAGGAAATGGGTAGATAGAATTTTTGTATAGGAATAGGTTCTTCCTCGTTTCTTTGTTGCCCTACGAGTTCTAGATGACTCAAAGGAGATTTTGTCTCATATTTCCAAAGGGGGAGATTGAAGCACCTTATACTCTTGACTCACTTGAGTCTATATTGTATAAGTGCTCATCTATTTTGGAAATAATGGCAAAATTGTGTCCATTCTCTAGAATCCAAAAAGCCTCAGACTTTACAACTCATTTCTCTTGTTTAATTTTGATGAAAGGTATGTTCACAATCACTCACACACATTAGGACTGCATACACGGGTCTTATACTACATATAATTGGTTGTGTGTGTGTGTTGTGTGTGTTAATTTCCCTTAAATTGTTTTTAAATATTTTTTGGGAATTTTTAATGATTTTTAAAATCATTTTTTATTAATTGAAATTGGTTTTAAAAGTCTTTGGGGTCAATATGTAATTTTAAATTGTTGGTTTTATCTTTGGACGTTCACTTGGGTAGAAACCAAAAGCGCTAGAGACTTCAAGGTGTCTTGGTAATTATTTCCAAAACACGCCGTTCAGCTTTAATATCAGCCTTACACCTATCAGCCAGTTATCGGTCCGATTTGCGTTTCTTCTGAGAGACATTAGATTTGCCCTTTTCCAGCCCTTGGATTGTTTCAATCAACGATCTACATGCGTTCTTATCCAATTCTTATGGACCTCTCTTAAGCCAATCACAATCGTTTTAATCCACCACTTCTCTTATATCGTTGGATCAAAGTCAACTGGTGAAGACTAGATCGTAGCCATTGATTTTGAACCTCGTTCTCGAACCTTCTCAGCCCACTATATAAGGAGGCCAACCCTCAGCCATAAGAGACTTTTTGCCACTTCATTTTGTTGAGTGAGAAGAGAGAAGAGAGAGAAGAGAGAAAAAGAGAGAGAGAGAAACAAGAGTTAGAAACCCTAACCCTGAATCATTCAAACACCTTTCAAACCCTAACCTCTTTTAAAACCAGTTATATACCAAACACAACCTTGAGTGTTTGAGAGTTTGAGAGTTGTCTTGATTAGTTGTTTCGTGCTATAACCTCTTTGCTTATAAGTTTAGATCTGTGTTTCTTTTTCATAGAAATCATAGATTTGAACATTTTTTGTTATATTTCACATAGATCTGCATTTATAGTTTCTCATCTTGAGAAAATCGTTTGTTGACTCTTTTCTGTAAATGTTTTTATCTTCAAATCAACAACAACCATTTTCTATTTCTAGTTCTTTTGAAACTAAGCCTTTGACCTAGTTGGAATCGCAATTGGTGGTTTTCAATCTCAAAAATATTTTCAAAACCATGAGATTGATTAAGATCTTGATATGTCTTATGAGTAAGATAACCATGGATTTTGAGATATTATTAAAGGTCAAATAAGGCTTAAGTTTCTAAGAAGAGAGAAATAGAAAATCACAGCATTTAGAACTTATATGTAATTTGATAGGACTGTTTGTATAAATAAGCGTGAGTGTGTGCATGCATGTGTTAGAATCACCTTCACAAAACACTTGCACCCTACAACACTGAAAGTGTTGGTAATAAGAACTTTTAACAAGAGTCGACGTAAAGAAACTGGAACAAATTGGATGTTAGCAAACTGGAGAACAACATCAACAAACAAAACTGCAGAAAAGTTATAAGGACGCTAGTGGGTACATTCCAAAACTTGTATAGGTCTGATTTGTGTGTTTGTGTGTTATATAATTTGTAACTGTTATAATTTGTTTTAGTGGAATTGTAATACCCCACATTTTTTATGATTTAAATAATTAAAGGATTATCTATTACAGAGGGATTAATTGAATTTAAATGTGAGAATTAAATTGTTAATTAATCCGGATCTAATAAAAATAAATATTAACTAGCGTGCTAAGGGTTAATACTTATTAGTTTATTATTACTGTGCGATATGTAATATGGAACTATACACTTTGATAAATTGTCGAGAGATAATAATATGACAGTTTAGTGAATTAAGTCAGACGTGCGTGTGAGTCGTGTCGGGACTAAATTGGTGGAATAAATATATCAATTATTTTTAGTAACTCGTATGATGATTTCGAGTGTACCGTTGAGTCCGAAAGGGTCGAAATGGTCGAAATAGTATACTCGGGTGTTTAGTTTGTGTCTCGGGGCAATTTTAGGCCTAACTGGCACCCCAAGAGGGCATTATGGTAAATTGGATTTTTAGGCCTAATTAATGGACGAAAATTAGGAGTTCATTTATCAACCAAAACAATTTCATTCGGGTTAGAACGCTGCAGAAAGTAAGAACGGACATAGGAAGTGTTAAGGAGAGCTTTTGCCATGAGAAGAGCGTTAAATCGACAACACCTTGCACAACCACCACCACCACCGTGTAGATCAGGACAAGGGAAACACACCCATACCAACAACATCAAGAAATCAGACTACTCACTCAAGGAAAGTGTTTATAACTTTCTTTAATTCGGTATTCATCATACTCATGTTAGTGTAGGATTGTTAGGATTATGTTATAGGTTATAAAAATGATGAAATTGAGGAATTTGGATGTGTAATTTAATTCTGAGATTTATTAAATTGAAGCCCTTCATTTATGTAGATTAGAAATCACGTTTGGAAGAATTTATGTGTGGAACAAATCTGAAAATTTTGGCCTTTTCAACATATATTGGAAGAACTAGGGTCTTGATAAATTTAAATTGGGGATTTCACATTTTATGAATGATTATTAATGAATTAATGATTTTAGGATGTTAGAATTCATATATTATTGATGGGGTTCGATGTAGAACTGTTTATTTGGAGTTTGGGGTGTTGAATGAGAATATTTGAGGTTAAAAATGGTGGAAAACGTTGGAAAATCTCGGTAGAGGAGAAACAGCGAAATCTCGCGCGAAGTCGCTCGAAGTCGTTCGAGCGAGATTGCAATCTCGCGCGAAGTCGTTCGAGCGACATGTGGCAGTTGTTCAAACGACTTGCCATCTCGTTCGAGCGAGAGAGTGAAATTTTGATAATTTCTTTTAGGACCCAGTTTTGAGTTTATTAGTTCGGAAATGAGAAAAATATTTTTAAATAATAAACTTAAGTAAGGCAGAATTTCGGAAGAAGTATGAGGGACTAAATACTTTAATGAAATAGGTACGGAGATAATATACCGTAGAAATTTCAAGAGGGATAATAACCCAATAACTATTACGGAATGTTGAAATCAAAATGCGCAAGAGAAGCATATATGTAGGTGAGGGAAACACCTATTTATTATAATAGGACGTGTGTATGCCTATTATGTATTATTATTATTAAAGGCACCAATGGGTGATAACCCGGGGGTGCGAGAATCTTATTCTTATAAGTTTACTAATGGGTGATAACCCGGGGGTAAAAAAATGTATTGTAAGTGTACTAATGGGTGATAACCCGTGGGTACAATATTATTTAAAGTGTACTAAAGGGTGATAACCCGGGGGTACAGTATGTTGATTAGGTGCACTAATGGGATATAGCCCGGGGGTGCAGTATCATGTTATATATATATATGGCAGATGTGACTATATGTATATATGTATGGGAGTTGTGAATCAATCTAATGTGTATAGTAATGAATATGGGCATGAAAACTTGTTAAGAAAATTCTAATCGTATACTTGAATTATTATGAAAATGGAAAATGTATTAATTAGCTTTTCGTCATAGGCTAATTGGATAATGTATTGTATGGGCGATACGGGTTTACTAATAGTGAGGGTAAATACTATTAGGATGGATTCAGACTAGTTATATGGGGAGGTATAGCTAAGGAGAAAATTTAGATACGCGTTAGGCGTGCACAATAGAAGAGGGGTGAGAACTAACATGTACTTGATACTTGCTTTACTACAAATTTTAAATACTTGCTTAAACAAATATTTTTACACATCGGGCTCTGACCCGTTTCTTGCATCTCCTCTCTCTTGCTATATATATGTATTATATTAGGTGCTCAGCCACAGGGACATCAGGCTTAAAGTTTCGGATTGCGTGGCGTACTGTAGCTGTTGTGGGAGCTGCAGGACTTTGTTTAGACGCCTCGATTGTTTCATTCCTCTTCGTTTTGACATTTTATTTAGGGCATGTGTCGCCCCTTCCTTAGACAGTTTCAGAGATTATGTTTACTCTATTTCTAAGTCATTTTCATGTGGATTGATGGCTACTGTTGTTTTGGTTTAGAGTTTTGAACTGGGATGTTTTATCCTGTCTTATCTATTTCAGCATGCGATTCTGATTCAGTATTTGCATTAATTAATTATACGTGGATGCTTCATATTGAATTACTTGGTTTGGTAATTAAATGGTTGGTCTTTAATTAATAAGAAAAACGTTTTGACACTTAGCTTAATTATATTAGGTGATTAAATAAGTTATTGTGTTTTTGACAGTGATGCTAAGAATGAACCAACCGAACATTTTGTTTTAAATCTTATAAAGGACTGATCACTCGAAATTTAATTTGGCGGGGTGTTACAGGTGGTATCAGACCATCAGGTTCTAGTGTCCATTAGGATCTGTACGGCTTACTATATTTTCAGCTTTGCGTCTTTTGATATAGAGCCCTATTTTTAGGACTGTTGTGATCTTATATTTTGCGATTACGTCTTCAGCTATTTGAGATTTTAAAATAACTGTGGACTAATAATATTCTTTCTCTTCTCAGATGACTCCTCGACGTGCACCAAGAGACCGACAGGCCCATCCAGGACAACCGTCCATACAGGATCAGGGGACAATGAACGCAACAGAAGTTGCCGCGATAGTTGCACAAGCGGTAAATGCAGCATTAGAGGTGGTGCAGCGGGCCCCACCCCTGGTTCAGGCAGTGGCACCAGTTCTAGTGCATCCATTTCCCACTGCATGGGAAAGAGTTAAAGAGTACTTTCATAGGGCTTGTCCCCCAGAGTTCTTGGGCGGTTCATATGCGGTTACCGCGAGTCAGTGGAAGAAGAACATACAGCGGCATCTTGGCATGTATGAGTGCACAGAGGCTCAAAGGCAAGTTTTGACTACCTTCAAGATGAGAGGGGCAGCCTTACAGTGGTGGGAGTCCACTACTACTACCGAAGAGAGAGATTTAATGACTATCAGTGATTTCTGGGTGCGGTTTGACCACAAGTATTTTCCTTTCGCCGTCAAGACTGAGATGAGACGAAAACTTTTAGACCTCACCCAGGAAGGGAAGATCGTTGCGGAATACGAGGAAGAGTTCACATGATTGTCGAACATGGTACCGGAGGAGGTGCCAACTGAGGAAAAGCGCATTCAGATGTTCATGGATGGCTTGAATTGGAAGATACGACATCATTTATTGGGTAACCTTTCCCTACACTCATATACCGACGTTTTGAATGCAGCCTTATCGCATTATCAGGACAATTGCTTTCATGCTAAGGGAAGCAAGCGAGGTAGAGAGCCCAGCCAGTTGGGAAAGATAGGGGGAGGTAATTCCAGTGGGGTACCTGTTGAGCAGAGTCAGAGGCAGGGTTCCCAGCAGGGGGAGTCTGCTAAGAGGTTCCATTCTGGAGGGTTCAGGCATGGTCATGGGGGTTGGAGACAGGGCCACCAGGGCCAGCCATAGGGCCAGCAGTAGGGCCAACCACAAAATCAGCAGCAGGGTCAATAGCAGGGAGGACAACAAGGCTAGCAGGGCCAAGGTAGAGGTGGTAACGGCCAACCGGGTCGAGGTTACCAGGGGGAGAGAGGAGGAAACTTCATAGGGAAATGTTATACTCGTGGAAAGACTGGCCATAAGAAATAGGAGTGCTCGGATAGGGACAGAGTTCCTCGACAGCAAGGTGCTCACCAGGAGCCCTAGAGACCCTTTTTTCCCGCCGCCCTACCAGCGCCGGTTCCAGTTCCAGCTTTACCCGCAGTTCCGATGCAGCAGGGACAGACGTGTCTATAACGTCCACCAGGACGCAGTTCCGCAGGCACCACCCGTAGTAGAGGGTAAGTTTTCTATCCATGGTACTTTGGGTCGCATCTTATTTGAAACGGGGGCATCACACTCTTTTATAGCCACTAGCTTTGTAAAGGCCACTGGGTTGTTAAGCACGACAGAGAGTACAATGACTTATGTAGACTCACCACTTGGTAATGGTTCATTGATTTTCTTTATACGCCGGGGAGTAGGCATAGAGATTGGCAGTTTGATTTTACCGATTGATATGCTAGTATTAGATATGTTCGAGTACGACGCCATTATTGGTATGGATTGGCTAGTCGAGTATAGGTCCATGATTGATTGCTTCAGTAGGAGTATTGTGTTCGACATTCCGGTCCAGGAGATGTTCTTAGTGGAGATGCCTCGCTCGGAGGGAGGGTCATACACCCACTTGTTTTATATAGAGGATGAGACCTCTGTAGTCGTAGTTCCACTCGATTCTATTCCGGTCGTCTGCGAGTTTGCTGATGTATTTCAGGATACACCGGGGTTGCCTCCGTGTAGGGAGATCGAGTTTATGATGGACTTAGCACCAGGCACTCGTCCGATAGCACGTGCACCTTACTGTTTGGCTCCGACAGAGATGAGGGAGCTACGAGATCAGATATAACAATTGTTGGGACAAGGCTTCATCCGTAGGAGTACCTCGCCTTGGGGTGCCCCAGTTCTATTTGTAAAGAAAAGGGATGGGTCCATACGGCTTTGTATTGATTATCGGGAGCTTAACAAAGTCACGATACATAATAAGTATCCATTGCCTCAGATCGATGACTTGTTTGATCAGCTGAGACGAGTGACCCACTTCTCGAAGATAGATTTGAGATCCGGGTACCATCAGCTACGCATCAGGGAGCAGGACGTGGCCAAGACTGCTTTTCTGATGAGGTATGGATCGTATGAATTCAGGGTTATGCCATTTGGGCTAACCAATGCCCCAACAGTATTTATGGACTTAATGAACAGAGTATCCAGAGAGTTCCTAGATCAGTTTGTCATTGTCTTCATAGATGACATCCTGATTTATTCCTGCACTGAAGAAAAACATGACGACTATTTATGTATGGTTCTACAGACCCTACGAGAGCATGAGTTGTATGCCAAATACGATAAGTGTGAGTTTTGGTAGCGGGAGGTACAGTTTTTGGGACACTTTGTATCAAAGAAAGGGATATTTGTGGACCCTAGTAAGGTGTCAGCGGTGAGGGAGTGGGGACAGCCCATGACACCGATGGAGGTGCGAAGTTTTCTAGGATTAGCCGGATATTACAGACGATTTACTAGGGGATTCTCGAAGATTGCGGGTCCTATGAAAATTTTTACTCGTAAGGGCGTACCGTTTGTTTGGGACGATGCATGCCAGTTGGCATTTTATGAGCTGAAGGACAAGTTAACTTCAGCACCCGTTCTAGCACTTCCCAGAGCGGGAGTGGAATACCTGGTTTATACTGATGCATCATTGCAGGGGCTTGGGGGAGTACTCCAGTAAGAGGAGAAGGCCATAGATTTTACTTCCCGAAAGCTTAAGCCTCATGAAAAGAATTACCCCACCCACGACTTAGAGCTGGTAGCAGTTGTGTTTGCGCTTCGAATTTGGAGGCATTACTTATTGGGAGAACATTTTCGCTTATTTACGGACCACAAGTCACTACAGTACTTGTTCACTTAGAAGGAGTTGAATATGCGTCAACGTCGATGGATTAAGTTTGTAAAAGATTATCAGTTCGAAATACACTATCACCCGAGAAAGGCTAATGTGGTTGCTGATGCATTGAGCCGCATGCCGGTCGATGAGACGGTCGAGGTGTGGAAAGTAAAATGGAAGGAACTAGGACATCAGGATGTTGTGGCCCGGTCATTCATGTCTGCGATGACAGTTATGCCTCAGATTATTACGCAAATAGTACAGGCACAGGCAGCGGATTCTTTCTGTCAAGATCGAATTAGGCAGCTTTTAGCCGGGGGAGCCGAGTCTTATTCAGTAAGTTCTGAGGGTGGTTTGCACTTCAATGGGAGGCTCTTTGTTCCAGAGGGGGAGGACCTTTGATATGCAGTAATGACGGAGTCGCATGGGTCCCAATTTGCGGTACATCCCGGTGGGGACAAAATGTACCATGATATGAGGCGACAGTATTGGTGGAGCGGGATGAAAAAAAATATCGCAGAGTTTGTATCCAAGTGTACCAATTGTCATCTAGTGAAAGTGGACCATCTGAGACCACCAAGTTTACTTCAGCCATTGTACATTCCTACCTGGAAATGGGAAGGCATTTCCACGAATTTTATCACCGGGTTGCCCACTTCACAGAGGGGGCATGATTCTATATGGGTTATTATAGATCGGTTGACGAAGGTAGCTCACTTCTTGTCCGTCGGGACGGACTACACAGCGGGACAGTATGCTCAGCTATTTATTGCAGAGATAGTGAGACTGCATGGTTTACCTCTTAACATTGTGTCAGATGGAGACAAGACATTTGTATCTCATTTTTGGGAAAGCTTCCAGGAAGTTGTGGGTACCGAGTTGCGGTTGAGTACAGCGTATCACCCGCACACCGATGGGAAGACTGAACGCACTAATCAGATGCTCTAGGACATGTTACCCATGTGTATCCTTAATTTCGGGGGAGGTTGGGAGCCGTATCTTCCACTGGTAGAGTTTGCTTATAACAACTCCTATCAGTTTACGATTGGCATGGACCCGTTCGAAGCATTGTATGGCATACCTTGTCGTTCCCCAGTTTGTTGGCTAGAGGTGGGAGACAACAAGCTACTCGGGCCAGAAGTAATTCAGGATACGTCGAGTAGGATCGAGATGATTCAAAATCGCATACGGGTAGCCCAGGACAGACAGAAAAGCTACGCCGATGCAAAAAGGTTCTTTCGAGAGTTCGCAGTGGGGGACCAGGTTTTGTTAAGAGTATCTCCGATGAAGGGAGTAATGAGATTTAGGAAGAAAGTAAAGTTGGCTCTGAGATATGTGGGACCATTTCCTATTATAGAGAGGGTTGGACCAGTGGCATACAGATTGGGGTTACCGGTGTACTTGCATCGTATCCATGATGTGTTCCATATTTCGTCACTGAGGCGATACCTTCGAGATGAGTTGGCACACACTCACATTGCAATTGAGGAGATTGAACTACATCCAGATAGTTCATATGAGGAGAGACCAGTGGCTATTCTAGATTATAGTGAGAGGAGGCTAAGGTCAAAAGTAGTTCCAGTTGTTCGTGTCAGTGGCAGCATCACACTGTGGAGGAGTCTACTTGGGAGCGTGAGGCGGATATGCGTGAGAAATATCCAGATTTATTCATACCTGGTATGCCTTGTTTTTTTCCAAATTTCGTGACGAAATTCCTTTATTAGGGAAGAAGTATGTAATACCCTACATTTTTATGATTTAAATAATTAAGGGATTATCTATTACAGAGGGATTAATTGAATTTAAATGTGAGAATTAAATTGTTAATTATTCCGGATCTAATAAAAATAAATATTAACTAGCGTGCTAAGGGTTAATACTTATTAGTTTAATATTACTGTGCGATATGTAATATGGAACTATACACTTTGATAAATTGTAGAGAGATAATCATACGACAGTTTAGTGAATTAAGTCAGACGCACGTGTGAGTCGTGTCGGGACTAAATTGGTGGAATAAATATATCAATTATTTTTAGTAACTCATATGATGATTTCGAGTGTTTCGTTGAGTCCGGAAGGGTCAAAATAGTCAAAATAGTATACTCGGGTATTTAGTTTGGGTCCCGGGGCAATTTTAGGCCTAACCGGCACCCCAAAAGGGCATTATGGTAAATTGGATTTTTAGGCCTAATTAATGGACGAAAATTAGGAGTTCATTTATCAGCCAAAACAATTGCATTAGGGTTAGAAAGCTGCAGAAAGTAAGAACGGCCATAGGAAGTGTGAGGGAGAGCTTTGCCAAGAGAAGAGCGCTAAATCGACATCACCTTACACAACCACCACCACCACCGTGTAGATCGGGACAAGGGGAACACACCCATACCAACAACATAAAGAAATCAGACTATTCACTCAAGGCAAGTGTTTATAACTTGCTGTATTTCGGTATTCATCATACTCATGTTAGTGTAGGATTGTTAGGATTATGTTATAGGTTATAAAAATGGTGAAATTGAGGAATTTGGATGTGTAATTTATTTCTAAGAGTTATTAAATTGAAACCCTTCATGTATGTAGATTAGAAATCACGTTTAGAAGAATTTATGTGTGGAACAAATCTGGAAATTTTGGCTTCTTGAACATATATTGGAAGAACTAGGGTTTTGATAAATTTAAATTGGGGATTTCACATTTTATGAATGATTCGTTATGAATTAATGATTCTAGGATGTTAGAATTTGTATGTTATTGATGGGGTTCGATGTAGAACTGTTTATTTGGAGTTTGGGGTGTTAAATAAGAAGATTTGAGGTTAAAAATGGTGGAAAAGTTTGGAAAATCTGGGTAGGGGACGAACAGCGAAATCTCGCGCGAAGTCCCTCGAAGTCGTTCGAGCGAGATTGCAATCTCGTGAGAAGTCATTCGAGCGACATGTGGCAGTCGTTCAAACGACTTGCCATCTCGTTCGAGCGACAGAGTGAAATTTTGATAATTTTTTTAGGACCCAGTTTTGAGTTTATTAGTTTCGAAATGAGAAAAATATTTTTAAATAATAAACTTAAGTAAGGCAGAATTTCAGAAGAAGTATGAGGGACTTAATACTTTAATGAATTAGGTACGGAGATAATATACCTTAGAAATTTCGAGAGGGATAATAACCCAATAACTATTACGGAATGTTGAAATCAAAATGACCAAGAGAAGCTTATATGTAGGCGAGGGAAACACCTATTTATTATAATAGGACGTGTGTATGCCTATTATGTATTATTATTATTAAATGCACCAGTGGGTGATAACTCGGGGGTGTGAGAATCTTATTGTTATAAGTTTACTAATGGGTGATAACCCGGGGGTACAAAAATGTATTGTAAGTGTACTAATGGGTGATAACCCGTGGGTACAGTATTATTTAAAGTGTACTAAATGGTGATAACCCGGGGGTACAGTATATTGATTAGGTGCGCTAATGGGATATAGCCCGGGGGTGCAGTATCATGTTTTATATATATATATATATATATATAGGGGAGATGTGACTATATGTATATATGTATGGGAGTTGTGAATCAATCTAATGTGTATAGTAATGAATACGGGCATGAAAACTTGTTAAGAAAATTCTAATCGTATACTTGAATTATTATGAAAATGGAAAATGTAGTAATTAGCTTTTCGTCATAGGCTAATTGGATAATGTATTGTATGGGCGATACGGGTTTACTAATAGTGAGGGTAAATACTATTAGGATGGATTCAGACTAGTTATATGGGGAGGTCTAGATAAGGAGAAAATTTAGATACGCGTTAGGCGTGCACAATAGAAGAGGGGTGAGAAACTCATGTGAGAGTTCGAACTAACATGTACTTGATACTTGCTTTACTACAAATTTTAAATACTTGCTTAAACAAATATTTTTACACATCGGGCTCTGACCCGTTTCTTGCATCTCCTCTCTCTTGCTATATATATGTATTATATAAGGTGCTCAGCCACAGGGACATCAGGCTTAGAGTTTCGGGTTGCGTGGCGTCGTGTAGCTGTTGTGGGAGCTGCAGGACTTTGTTTAGACGCCTCGATTGTTTCATTCCTATTCGTTATGACATTTTATTTAGGTCATGTGTCGCCCCTTCCTTAGACAGTTTCATAGATTATGTTTACTCTATTTCTCGTTCATTTTCATGTGGATTGATGTCTACTATTGTTTTGGTTTAGAGTTTTGAATTGGGATGTTTTATCTAGTCTTATCTATTTCAGCATGCGATTCTGATTCAGTATTTGTATTAATTAATTATACGTGGATGCTTCATATTAAATTACTTGGTTTGGTAATTAAATGGTTGGTCTTTAATTAATAAGAAAAACGTTTTGACACTTAGCTTAATTAGATTAGGTGATTAAATAAGTTATTGTGTTTTCGACAGTGATGCTAAGAATGAACCAACCGAACATTCTGTTTTAAATTTTATAAAGGACTGATCACCGGATATTTAATTGGGCGGGGTGTTACAGGAATTTTTGGTTTGCTCCGTAGAGGGAGTCGTGGATGTTTCCTCTGTTGGGTGAGGTTTTACCACGTAAAAAATCCCTTGTCCTTAATCGTTCTACATCTCCTCATCTTATTCTTATGGTTGTGCTGAGTTTAATAATTTTAAACTGCTTTACCAAATTAGTTAATAAATCTTGAATAGATCTCGTACATATTTTGCTAAACACATCTTGTGATTAATTTGATTTGATTTTAAGGAAAAAGTTTCTTCAAAAAAACAGTCGGAGTTAATTAAATAGTTTAATTTTATATTAAACGGCTTTAGTAACATAATTTCATATTATACAAAAGAATCATACCTTCCATCACTGATGGATCACTGAAAAGTGCAGCGAACTATGATGTGGCATAAGTTTGCCCGGGGTTGAAGCAGCTTCTATGAATGCAGGGCACCTGACCTGGCCCACGAATATCTTGCCCCTAACTCGGATGTGAACCGTCAACACTATTCCTCACGAACTAATGATAACCTGATGAGAACTGTTGGCACTGTCACTGGGTGGGGCCTGTGTAATTAGAACTCCGACCTGGCATAAAATTGACGGTCTGCTAACTGACCGGCTGATTGACCAAAGCTCGCTGCAGGCAATCTCTTTCAAAATGATCAGGGGATCCACAAGTTGTAGGACCCTTTTTAACGCATGTGCTTTTGAACCAAACAATTTTCTCTTTTTGAAAAATTCTTTTTCAAATTTTATAAACTACTCCCCAAGATTGTGTGAACCAATTTTACCTTAAATCAATTTTATCTTCTTTAATCCTAAACTTGCATCTAGATGATTAAAATAAGTAAAACAAATGAAGTTCACCACGATGGATGTACGAGGAAACCACTAAGGGGAAAAACCTCGGACGACCCAAGCTAGACAATCACTATGATATTGTTTTACAAAGTACAAAGACAGACTTACTCAATGAATCGATCCCCACGGGTCTTGATGCTTCTCTGAATTTTCAACCACTCCTCCACAGTGACCATGCAAAAAGTCCTTCTTCTACGATGCTCGTCAACAACACACGCGTCCACGTATGTCTCGATGTCCATCGATATGGTTTGATAACGTCTACGATGTTGAACATGAACTCCTTCACTTCTTCACCACAAAACCCAATGACGTTCAAGTGTAGAACAAACCACTATGGTGTAAACAAAGATCACTATTGCATATGATAATGAAAACTCGGATCTTTGAAACTCTAAAGATGTTTTTAGACTTAGAAAACCTTAGGAAACTTATGTAGAAAATGTATTGGATGTAAACTGATTTTCTGGATTGCATTACTACGAAATTATGAGTGAAACACGCCTTATATAAAAAATTGAGTCAGCAAATCGTTTGAACGAGATTGACCTATTGCTTGAACGAGATGAAGTTGTCGCTCGAACGACAAGCCTATCTCACTTGAACGACCTATGATGTCGTTTGAACCAGGAAAATTAGAGTTTGATTTTTATACAACTCTACACAATCCTTATCTCAAAATAAAACAACGTTTAAATATTTAAAAACACTTAAAAACATTTTTAAAA
Source organism: Sambucus nigra (assembly GCA_949130495.1). NCBI lineage: Eukaryota > Viridiplantae > Streptophyta > Magnoliopsida > Dipsacales > Adoxaceae > Sambucus > Sambucus nigra. The sequence continues at coordinate 9,660,291 of OX422219.1, read as the reverse complement.
GCATTTCTTTAATTAAAAAACACCCTTAAAATTTTTAAAACATTTTTCGAGTCCCATTAACTTTACGCACTCATACCTAAGCAATCTTGGAATGCAATCAAGACGTGAAACGTGCACTGATAAACTCTCGGCATGATTGATCTTTGAAGCTTGGTCGCAATGTCTTCAATAATATTTATGTCACTGACTGTGTGGGATCGTGACAATATAAAATCTATCTATGACTCAAAGACAGTTTTTTGTTCCAGGAATAAGTCAAAAACTACAATGGACTCAATTAGAAATTTTGTCCTAAAAAATCTCCCCCTTTGACTATTCCGGGACAAAACTCAAATAGTGAAATGCCTAAGCCGAGCCATCAAGCGGTATTATGCCTAAATCCCATCCCATAAAACCAAAAATAAAAAATTACAGGACAAGTCTAGTAAATGATGGTCCAACAAGCATGAGCTGTCTGAATGTGATGTAGACTTGAAATGACCAATCTCGTAAGCATACCTACAAACATGAAACATACAAATACCCAGTCAAGTATGGAGGAACAAATGATATAAACCCAATATGATACCAATATAAAATATCAATTCCAATATGTAAAATCAAACTCAGATTATTTGATAAACATGTGAGCAAATTTGGTATCAATTTGAAAAGAAACATTTAAATCAGGATACCAATTTATGCAAACTAATTAATACCAACATATAAGCATGAAAGCATTTGATATCAATTTGAAATGAAACAAAACTATGTGCTCAAAAAATAAAATCTTCCCCCCCACCCCCCACATCACATATATCTCTCCTCCTTTTTGTCTTGAATAGACAACTCGGTGAAAAGATAAACATATCTAGAATAAGATAATCAATGAAGTATATCTAGATAAACATAATCCAACCAACTAAAAATGATCAAAAGATATCAAATCTGTAGCTAGCAAACAGAAACAATCACATGTGAGAAATCATCAATCTAAGTTGACGTGACTAAACGAAATCCTATGCAGTGTGAGAAATAATCAATGAGAACTGCATAAAAATAAACCCAGTCAGTACAAAATAAATATATCAATATGAAGCAGGGTACTGAAACAGAAGGAATAAAAAAAATTCCTCCAGCAGGTCGCTTGAACAACTTAGCCTTTTCTTATGAATGACACAGGCAAGTCGCTCAAATGAGTTGATCAAGTGAGCTAAATAAATGTATTCTAGTAGCATCTCGCTCGAATAAACCCATCTCGGGACCTTTGCGTGACCTTTTTGCAAACAACACTGACAAATCGAGCCCTCAAAATCCGTGTCACTTGAAGCTCGCGTGAACAGTGCTTCGCGCGACATCAAGATGTCACTCGAATGAAACTTCATTGTCATTTTAACGACTTATAAAACTCTCAATTCCAGTGCCAAAAACCATGAAGTTTCGCCTGGTGAAAAAATTTCCTGAAAATATTAATTGGAAAGAGTAGAAAACATCGAAACAAACACAAAAAACAATGTGAGTTTCATGCCAACATAGAATCAACATGCATAACAAGGATATGGAGTGAATGTGTGTGAACTACAATAAATAAATCATAACTCCAACACATTAAAACATTCAAGAAGCTCTAATTGATAGTGAAATGTCATCTAACTTTTGTTTTAGCCAAACGTGACAGTTAATAATTGAGCTAAATGAACTAAACAATCTATGTGCACACAAATCCCGAATATTGACGATTATACAAACAATAGTATCATGATGCAATGTTTAAACACTAGGCTTCGTGGTGCAAACCCATTTATATATCCATCCAATCTCCCTAAAATATAATCATATTTTTCTTTTGAATGAACATAAACTACTTACCCATTTTGTCATATGAATCTCTTTATTTCCTTTATTTCTTTTTGGGCTCTTTTAAATGGTGGCTTTCATGGCGAGTTAATTTTTCACTCTCACAGCCCTTTCTCGTGAACACTCATCATTTTTTTTTATTTATGAAATCTAATCCTCACGGTAAACGGTTCTTACATGAACACCTCCTCTTCAAGTCTACTTACGCATAGATTACAAGATTGAGCAAGAGAAGTCAAACATTCATATAAACTCGTTCATGTGTGCAATGATGTCATATATACAAAGTCGAATCAAAATGCATATCAACTTCGAAACTACCCCTTAATACAATGGTTAAGATCATTCTAAGCATCAATAATTATGATCAAATGTCCTAGCCACATGGATAATGAAGTGAAGGGGCTACAAGCTCACCAATATGTCATATCAAACATATAAACTCAAAATCAAACAAACCAAAAATCCTTTTGCTTTTTTCAACATATTTTGACTTAAAATTAAAATAAAATCTTTTTGTATTTTCTTAAAAATATTTAAAACATTGGTTTTGTATTTTTCAAATAAGACTCAAATAAATGAAAAATATAATACAAAATGATACACATGTCATAATACTAGCAATGGCTATATCATGAAGCAAACTAGAATATGAAAAACATGGAAACACAATCATCCTTTATATTAAGCATGGGAAGAACCAAGTGCAACCGAACGAGAATCATGAAGTTAAATTCCTAAAGCCACTAAGTCCGATCTCCTAACCTAAGTAGGTGTGAAATTATGCATGGGGTTTTTGGGAACCGAAGCTACTTTATTCCTAAGATGCCTAGGAGTATTCTTAAGGTCGTAGAAAAAACTTCTAAGGTGACGTTTCCTACAGCAAAAAGTGCAAGTGTAACGACAGTGAAAATTGTTACTAAAATGTGGACCTCTCCTAACGTTCCTACTTTGATTTCTCGCACGTGTGGGGTTGGCTTTGGTAATGGGAATAACACGATCATCGAAGCCTATAACACCCCTATCACCTTTGATTTGGACGGTGCCTAACATCCTATCTAACTTCTCCGACCTAGACTCTAAATGTAACTTAACTCTAGATGAGTCTTTCAATGTCTCCTCTAACTCATCAACCCAGACTCAAGAAAACACATAGACTCCTCAAACTCTAAAATCTCCTTTTTCAAAGACTCCATCAAACCACGGGGATTATATCTCTCACCCTTAACATATTCTAACTTCTTCCTAAGAGTCTTCTCTCGTGACCTAAGATCCTCAATCAACTTGTCATTATTTTCTACGGCACGCTCATTCAACTTAGCTTGCAACTTTGAGTTTGCCTTTTTCACTTTTACCGCTTCCTCATACAAGTCATTAAAGGCAAGTTTCAACTCTTTCACATCTATCTCCTATTCTTCACAAAATTCACCCTCACTTACTTCACCCTCACTCACTTGGGATTCCCACACAATGACCTCGGAAGTGTCATTCACATGAGAAGATTTATTTTCTTCGCTCACATGACATGCCATAAATTCAACAAAGTTGTGCTCAATGGGGGAACTCTATCCCTTTTCCAGTTCATTATCACTTAAGGTGGCATTATATGCAATCGGTTACTTGCCCTCTTTCTTAATTCTAACCTTCACACCCAAAACACATATCCGACTAATCCCTTTTAACATTCTCATTACAATTATAGGGACATGTTCTTCCTTGTTCTTGAAATTTTCAAATCTCTGGGCATCTTTCGATTTCTTTTGAAACTTAATAAATTTTTTTGCCAACAAGGATACATCCTCAAAATCGGAATTACAATCATCATTCAAAACTTTAGTTTCCTCCTTCCTGGATTTCAAAGAAATGCCCTTTTCTTTCTTTGGCACTTGCTTGGAGGTAAAAATATCAAGCTCATAGGTTTGTAAGTCACCTACAATATCTTCTAGTTTTGTTGATTCCAGGTCACCCACGAAGTTCAAAATGATAAGTTTAGGGTCAAATCTACTAGGCAACGACCTAAGGATTTTCTTTATGACTCGGTTGTCGGGTATTTTCTCACCTAAGTTAAACTACGGGTTGACAATATTAGACAACCTATCATAGAACTCATCAAACGACTCGATCTCTAACATTTTAATCATCTCAAATTGTATAGAGAGGTTTTCAAGTTTAGACACTCTAACTGTGCTAGTACCCTCGTGATTAAGTGCAAGAACATGCCAAGCCACTTATGAGGTTTCACACGTCATGATTCGATTATACTCTTTTGGTGTGACATGTGAGGAAATAATGTGAAGACCTTTAGAATTGTAAAGTGCAAGTATATGTTCAGTTTTGGTCCATGACTTAACATGATTTAAACTAGTGACCTCTCCCTCTATCGTGATCGTGGGTGACAAAAATTTCTCAAACGCTAACCAAACATGCTCATCAATTGATTTTAAGGCACTTTTCATTCGCATCTTCCAATAAGTGTAATTTGTGCCATAAAAAATATGAGTTCTAAATGTATGAAAATTTTCGAAATTCATGTTTAAAAACACATGGGATCACAACACAATAAAATAATGTTTCTATCTCTGATACCAATTTGTAGGACCATTTTTAACGTGTGTGCTTTTAAACCAAACAATTTTCTCTTTTTGAAAAAATCTTTTTCAAATTTAATATACTACGCACCAAGATTGTGTGAACCAATTGTAATACCCCGTATATTTATGCTATATTTAATTTGGGGATTTATTAAATTTAATGTGATGGTTTATTTAATAAAAATCCGGAAATTAATTATGCTATAATTATTAACGTGACAAGAGTTAGTAATTATGGGAAACTTGTTGAATATTACTAATGAGCATAGTAATATATTATATTGGTTATATTGAATGTCATAAGTGAGTTAAATGACTATTTCGGAAATTTAAGTCGGAACGTGCCCATGTCACGTCGGGACTAATTATGTTAATTAAAAAGTGAATATTTTATAAGTTGTCCGTATGGTCATTTTGAGTGCGCCAACGCGTCCGGAAGGGTCGAGATAGTCTGAAAAGTGTACCCGGGGGTTTAGTTCGGGCCTCGGGGTGTTTTTAGGCCTAATTAGTGACCCGGGAGGGCATTTCGGTCATTTTACAAATTAGGGTAAGTAAACCTACGAATTTTAGCAGCCTTTATCAGCTGGTTAGGTTAGCCATTTAGGGTTAGAACATTCAGAACCCTAGGACGGCCATTGGAGAAGAGAGGAGAGACCTTTCTAGGAGATTCAAGGCCAAAACACCTCCGTTTGCACCGCTGTCACCACCAACGCGTAGATCGCGAGGAGGAGAACGCGACCACACCATAATCAACAGGAAATCAGACTTCTGAAAATCCCAAGCAAGTGTTTAACTTGCGTATTTCGTTATTGCAATGTTCATATTAGTTTAGGATTAATTAGGAATGTAATCCATGTAAGAAAACCCCAAAATCTTGATAGGAAATTGCATGTAGAGAAGATTAAAACCTTATGCTGAAAACTTTTGATGATATAGATATGTTACCCACGAATTTTTGATGTATATTAGGAAGAAATTCTGGAGAAAAACTGAATTGAATCATAGTTATGAAAACTTTAGGGTTCTTCATGTTTAGATGAGATTTTGGATTGTTTAACCATGATTAATGATGTATACACGCATGCTGATCGTTACAAACATCTGGAATTATGTTAGTATGTTAGTAGTAGACTTTTTGGGTCGATTAGTGTTGGAAAATATGGTTATTGATGAAGAACTTTGATGAATCCCGTCATTGCAATTTCTGCAGAATTTTTGCCCAGACCTGCTTGATCGATCGATCGAGCATAGAGCATCGATCGATCGAGCCTCAAGCCTCGATCGATTGACCCCTCCTGGCAGACTCCTATTTCTCTTGTTTAATTAGTTAAATTAATTTATCGTGGAATAATCTTTGGGCATTCTAAATAAAATGATTTGGGAGATATTGAGGACCAGTAGGGTATATGGATAAATGTTAGAACCTTTAATCTTCAACGAGAATGGTAATTGTGGGATATTTACTTTAGGTTGGTAGATTTATGAAATTTAAGGGTGAGGTGCGTAAGAGAGTTACGTTGGAATCAAATAAAGTCGCTTACTGAATTACAGATTTGTGAGGAGATAACCCATGAGTATTAGGTAATAAGTGAGAAAACCCTTCGAGTTAAGGTTAGGAATAAAACCTTATACGTAATTCTATAATTGTGAAATTAAGGATAAATGGTATAATTACGGGTGATGGGAAGAACCTATATTAATATGAAATTGGTATATTTATATGATTGTGTGTACATATATTATATACATGTGAAAATCATACCCACGCTACTTGCTATCCCTGAGGTTTCCGCGCTGGGACAAGTCTTATCTCGATGGGACCTTTATGGGGGATATTGACTTGTACCCTAGAAGATAGATGTCCTTGGTACAGGCTATCGATGTGATAGTTCAGACGGTCCTAAGAGACGCCGGTATGTGCTACCCTCTTAGAGACTTGGAATCTATGCTTCTCCTCAATATTGTTTGTGTATTTATGTTAATACAATTCGAGAGTGATTTCGAATGTATTCCCCTTTATGTGAGTGATATGGGGTTTTGGATAGTGGAAGTATGCACGCACCATAGTTTTATTCGGGGTGCTGTTATATATATATTATGCGAGTGGTTAATATATATATATATATATGAGATTATGTCATTTGAAACTGTCTACTGAGATTTGATAAGTAGAACATAGTTGTGGACTCTTATTATTAAATACTTGTTTTGAAAAAATATAATATGTCACGGTAAAACTTTAGGGATTTTATAAAGTTAAAATGGAGGACCTTGGTTACTGTTTGGAACATTCTTTTAAAAATGAAGTCGTAAATTGTAAATCTTGCGGGTAATCTAAGTTAAGTTAAAGCTTTTAGAAAGACGAGTATGTTAGATGTTAAAACGAACCGTTGGTAAGGTTAGTACGATAGGTGTGCACATTAGAGGAGAGGTGAGTATTTCTCAAGAGAGAGACGAACTAATATGTTGTTGCATTGGCCTGTATCAATTTAAATACTTGCTTAACGTATTTTAAAATCAAACACACTTTCGGGCCCTGACCCGTTTTTTTTTTCTCTCTCTCTTGTGTATATATATGTATATTTTCAGGTGCCCAGCCACAGGGGCGTCTTGCTTAGGATCCTTTGAGAAGAACGAGCTGCAACTTAGGTGGGAGTTGCAGGTCACTTGAGTAGACGGCTTCTGTTATTGACTCCACTCCTATTACTCTCATTTATTGGGCACGTGTCGCCCCTTTTCATCATATCATTTATTGTTGGGATTGTTATATTTCAGTTATTCCAGTATTGTTCTATGGGATTTATTCAGGATGGCTTATGATTTTTAGTTTTATTATGTTGACATTCGATTGACAAATGTATGGTATTATTTAGTTCTTCGTGGTGTGATTCTATATTGTAGAAATGTTGTTTTGTATAAATAAATCTTTTCTTTAATTAAAATTTGGAAGTTGGTATGAAAAATGTTTTTGACACTTAGCTTAATTATTTAGGGTGTTAAATTGGAAAAATTATTTTCATCGACAGTGATGCTGAGAATGAACCAACTGTTTACCTTGATTTAATTTAATAAAGCAGTGATCGCCCGGTATTTAATTAGGCGGGGTGTCACAGGTGGTATCAGAGCATCAGGTTCTAGTGTCCATAGGATCTGTACGGCTTATTTCGCTTTCAGCTTAATGTTATTGCTATAGAGCCCTATTTTTAGGACTGTTGTATTCTTGCTTTTACGTTTAAGTCTTCAGCTATTCGAGATTTGTTGATAACTGTAGACTAATAAACTTGTTCACGTTTCAGATGCCTCCAAGAGGTGCTCCGAAAGATAGGCGTGCCCAAGCCGAGCAGCCAGCAGCTCCGGCACCAGGCACAATGAATGCAAATGAAGTAGCCGCCATCGTTGCTCAGGCGGTGAATACCGCGATAGTGGTGATTCAGCAGGCTCCACCCCAGGTTCAGGCAGTGGCGCCAGCACCAGCACAGCTTCCATCCGCATGGGAGAGGGTTCGGGATGCTTTTCAGAAAGCGCATCCCCCTGAGTTTTCTGGTAGCTCCGATATTGTTATAGTCAGCCAATGGAAGAAAGACATCCAGCGGCACCTCCGTATGTATGAGTGCACTGACGTGAAAAGCAGTTATTGGCTTCCTTTAAATTGGTGGGAGCCGCATTACAGTGGTGGGAGTCCACTACTACTTTGGAGGAGAGGGACACGATCCCTATTCAGTTGTTCTGGGAGCGGTTTGACCGCAAGTATTTTCCACCCGCAGTGCAGACTGAGATGAGGCGGAAATTACTAAATCTGAAGCAGGAGAACCTTACTGTAGCTGAGTATGAGGAGGAGTTCACGAGACTTCTCACTATTGTGCCGGATGAGGCACCCACTGAGGGCAAGAAGATTTTGCTATTCATCGACGGGTTAGCTTGGAGGATCCGTCAGCACCTTATTGGAAATCTATCCCTGAGTACTTTCACTGACGTACTCAATGCAGCGTTACTACATTGCCAGGATCACCGCTTCCATCTTCAGGGAAGCAAGAGAGCAGGAGAGTCCAGCCAGCAGGGCAGGACCGGGGGTAATGGTGCCGGTGGGGCACCAACTCATGGACAGACTCGTCAGCACGAGAAGAGTTCCCATCAGGGGGACCCTGCTAAGCGATTCCGTTCAGGTGATTCTAGGCAGGGATTCGGGGGTTTCAGGCAGGGCCATCAGGGCCAGCCTAATCAGCAGGTCCAGTAGGGCCAACACCGACCGCAGGGACAGCAGCAGGACCAGCAAGGCCAACAGCGTGCACATCAGGGCCAACAGGGCCAGTGGCGTGGAGGTAACGGCCAGCAGGGCCGTTGACAGCAGGGTCAGAGGGGAGGTAATTTCAAAGGCAGATGCTTTGGGTGCGACAAACATGGCCATAGGCGCCAGGATTGCCCAGAGCGCGATAGGGCCCCACAGCAGAAGGGAGACCGTAATGAGACGCAGAGACCACTCTTTCCACCAGCCCTTCCAGCTCCAGCCCAAGTGCCAGCCCTACCGGCCATTCCATCAGCTCCAGTGCAGCAGGGGCAATTGCAGTATGGGCGTGTCTATAACGTCCACCAGGCAGCAGCTCCATAGGCACCACCCGTGATTGAGGGTATTTTCCTATCCATGGTACTATGGGTAAAGTTTTGTTTGATACGGGGGCAACGCATTGTTTTATAGCTACGCATTTTGCGAAGTCCTTAGGGTTGTTAGCCACAGCAGAGAGCACCGTGACGTGTGTCGACTCACCACTAGGGAGTGGGTCACTTATATTCTTTATATGCCGGGGAGTAGGGGTAGAGATTGGTAGCTTGGTATTGCCTGCAGACATGCTAGTCTTAGACATGCACGAGCATGATGTGATTATTGGTATGGATTGGCTCGCATCTTATAGAGCCTTGATTGATTGCTTCGGTGGGAGCATTATTTTTGCCATTCCGGGGCAAGAGATGTTTGTAGTGGTGATGCCTCGCCCAGAGGGAGGTTCGACCGCTCATTTATACTACATTGAGGAGGATACCTCTAAGGAGGTTGTGATTCCTTTGGATTCAATCCCAGTTGTTAGGGAGTATTCCGATGTGTTTCAGGAGATACCAGGCCTACCGCTCAGTCGTGAGATAGACTTCGTTATAGATTTATTGCCGGATACGAGACCTATAGCACGCGCACCGTACCGTATGGCTCCGGCAGAGATGCGAGAGCTACGAGATCAGATAGAGTAGCTATTAGGTCAGGGCTTCATTCGTAGGAGTACCTCACCTTGGGGCGCTCCAGTCTTATTTGTAAAGAAGAGAGATGGCTCACTGAGATTGTGTGTGGACTACCGGGAGTTGAACAAGGTCACGATACGGAATAAGTATCCGTTGCCTCGAATCGATGATCTATTCGACCAGTTGAGGGGAGCAACTTTCTTTTCGAAGATAGATCTGAGGTCGGGGTACCATCAGTTACGGATTAGAGAGCAGGATGTTTCAAAGACCGCCTTCTTGTCGAGATATGGGTCCTATGAATTCAGGGTGATGCCGTTCGGACTCACAAATGCCCCAACCGTTTTCATGGACTTGATGACCCGAGTATTCAGAGAGTTCTTGGATCAGTTCGTCATCGTCTTCATAGATGATATCTTGATATATTCACACTCCGAGGAGGAGCATGCCGAGCACTTGAGGCAGGTTCTTCAGACTCTACGAGAGCATCAGTTGTATGCTAAGTACGAGAAGTGTGGATTCTGGTTGCGAGAGGTACAATTCTTGGGCCATGTTGTTTCTGAGCAGGGGATAGCAGTTGACCCGAGCAAAGTGTCAGCGGTGAGGGAGTGGGGACAGCCCACGACATCGACGGAAGTGCGTAGTTTCTTGGGGTTAGCCGGATACTACAGGAGATTCATTCAGGGATTCTCCAAAATAGCGGGTCCATTGACGAATCTGACTCGCAAGGGGGTACCATATGTTTGGGATGACGCTTGTCAGTTGGATTTCGACGAGCTGAAGGACAAGCTTACTTCAGCACCAGTCCTTACTTTACCGAAGCCGGGTGTAGAGTACCTGGTTTACACTGATGCGTCCTTACGAGGACTTGGGGGAGTACTACAGCAGGAAGAGAAGGCTATAGCTTTTGCTTCCCGCAAGCTTAAGCCGCATGAGAAGAATTACCCCACCCACGACCTGGAGTTAGCAGCGGTTGTCTTTGCATTGAGAATTTGGAGGCACTATTTATTGGGCGAGAAATTCCGTTTGTTCACAGACCATAAGTCACTGCAGTACCTGTTCACTCAGCGAGAGCTGAATATGCGTCAGCGCAGATGGTTAGAGTTTGTGAAAGATTACCAGTTCGATATACAGTATCATCCGGGAAAAGCCAACGTAGTTGCTGATGCGTTGAGCCGTAGACCGATAGACGATGTAGCGGACATCTGGAAAGCAAAGTGGAAGGAATGGGGTCACCAGGACGCAGTAGCACGTTCTTTCATATCCGTGATGACTGTCACACCCGAGATTGTTACGAGGGTGATACAGACACAGACCACATACCCGTTTTGTCAGGAGCAGATTGTACGACTTCTAGCTGAGGGTGCTGAGTCCTATTCTGTTAGTTCTGATGGAGGGTTGTGGTTTAATGGGAGATTAGTGGTTCCAGAAGGAGCGGAGCTACGTCATGAAGTGATGACTCATTCTCATGGGTCCCGATTTACAGTACATCCGGGAGGCGATAAGATGTACCAGGACATGAGATGACAGTACTGGTGGAGTGGGATGAAGAAGGACATCGCTGAATTTGTGTCCAAGTGTTCTACTTGCAGCTGGTGAAGGTGGACCACCAGAAACCGTCAGGATTACTTCAGCCGTTGGAAATACCCGCGTGGAAGTGGGAAAGTATTTCCATGGATTTCATTACAGGGTTGCCTACATCACAGCGGGGCCACGATTCTATCTGGGTGATTGTAGACCGTCTGACCAAGGTGGCTCATTTTCTGCCAGTGAGGACAGATTATACCACGGGTCAGTATGCCCAGTTGTTCATCGCTGAGATTGTCAGATTACATGGGGTGCCCCTGAATATTGTGTCAGATAGAGACAAGATTTTTGTGTCACGTTTATGGGAAAGCTTTCAGGAGGCTATGGGTGCAGAGTTGAGATTGAGTTCAGCTTACCACCCACAGACAGATGGACAGACAGAGCGTACTAATCAGATGTTGGAAGATATGCTAGGCATGTGTGTTCTCGATTTCGAAGGAGGTTGGGAGCCACACCTTCCACTGGTAGAGTTTTCTTATAATAACTCCTATCAGTTTACGATTGGCATGGCTCCATTTGAGGCTTTGTACGGCAGGCCTTGTCGTTATCCAACTTGTTGGCTCGAGGTGGGGGACAACAAGTTGTTAGGACCAGAAGTGATTCAGGAGACCTCCGCGAGGATTGAGATAATCAGGAGTCGTATTCGGGTAGCCCAAGACAGGCAGAAGAGCTACGCCGATGCGAAACGGTTCTTCCGGGAGTTTAATGTGGGAGATCAAGTGTTGTTGCGTGTATCTCCTATGAAAGGAGTGATGAGGTTTGGGAAGAAGGGGAAGTTGGCTCCGAGGTACGTAGGACCATTTCCCATCATCGAGAGGATTGGGCCGGTAGCATACAAGTTCGGATTTCCAGAACATTTACATCGCATCCACGATGTATTCCACATCTCGTCGCTGAGACGATATCTTCGGGATGATATGGCCCATACTCACATTGCGATAGATGAGATTGACTTACAGTCGGATAGCTCTTACGAAGAGAGACCAGTGGCTATTCTAGACTATAGTGAGAGGAGATTGAGGTCGAAAGTAGTTCCACTTGTGCGAGTCCAGTGGGAGCATCATAATGTAGAGGAATCCACTTGGGAGCGTGAGGCAGATATGCGCGAGAGATATCCAGAGTTGTTTTTACCAGGTATGCCTTATTTTCCGAATTTCGGGACGAAATTCCGTTATTAGGGGGGAAGTATGTAATACCCCGTATTTTTATGCTATATTTAATTTGGGGATTTATTAAATTTAATGTGATGGTTTATTTAATAAAAATCCGGAAATTAATTATGCTATAATTATTAACGTGACAAGAGTTAGTAATTATGGGAAACTTGTTGAATATTACTAATGAGCATAGTAATATATTATATTGGTTATATTGAATGTCATAAGTAAGTTAAATGACTATTTCGGAAATTTAAGTCGGAACGTGTCCGTGTCACGTCGGGACTAATTATGTTAATTAAAAAGTGAATATTTTATAAGTTGTCTGTATGGTCGTTTTGAGTGCGCCAACGCATCCGGAAGGGTCGAGATAGTCAGAAAAGTGTACCCGGGGGTTTAGTTCGGGCCTCGGGGTGTTTTTAGGCCTAATTAGTGACCCGGGAGGGCATTTCGATCATTTTACAAATTAGGGTAAGTAAACCTACGAATTTTAGCAGCCTTTATCAGCTGGTTAGGTTAGCCATTTAGGGTTAGAACATTCAGAACCCTAGGACGGCCATTGGCGAAGAGAGGAGAGACCTTTCTAGGAGATTCAAGGCCAAAACACCTCCGTTTGCACCGCCGTCACCACCAACGCGTAGATCGCGAGGAGGAGAACGCGACCACACCATAATCAACAGGAAATCAGACTTCTGAAAATCCCAGGCAAGTGTTTAACTTGCGTATTTCGTTAATGCAATGTTCATATTAGTTTAGGATTAATTAGGAATGTAATCCATGTAAGAAAACCCCAAAATCTTGATAGGAAATTGCATGTAGAGAAGATTAAAACCTTATGCTGGAAACTTTTGATGATATAGATATGTTACCCACGAATTTTTGATGTATATTAGGAAGAAATTCTGGAGAAAAACTGAATTGAATCATAGTTATGAAAACTTTAGGGTTCTTGATGTTTAGATGAGATTTTGGATTGTTTAACCGTGATTAATGATGTATACACGCATGCTGATCGTTACAAACATCTGGAATTATGTTAGTATGTTAGTAGTAGACTTTTTGGGTCGATTAGTGTTGGAAAATATGGTTATTGATGAAGAACTTTGATGAATTCCGTCACTGCAATTTCTGCAGAATTTTTGCCCAGACCTGCTTGATCGATCGATCGAGCATAGAGCATCGATCGATCGAAGGTTCGATCGATCGAGCCTCAAGCCTCGATCGATCGACCCCTCCTGGAAGACTCCTATTTCTCTTGTTTAATTAGTTAAATTAATTTATCGTGGAATAATCTTTGGGCATTCTAAATAAAATGATTTGGGAGATATTGAGGACCAGTAGGGTATATGGATAAATGTTAGAACCTTTAATCTTCAACGAGAATGGTAATTGTGGGATATTTACTTTAGGTTGGTAGATTTATGAAATTTAAGGGTGATGTGCGTAAGAGAGTTACGTTGGAATCAAATAAAGTCACTTACTGAATCACATATTTGTGAGGATATAACCCATGAGTATTAGGTAATAAGTGAGAAAACCCTTCGAGTTAAGGTTAGGAATAAAACCTTATACGTAATTCTATAATTGTGAAATTAAGGATAAACGGTATAATTACGGGTGATGGGAAGAACCTATATTAATATGAAATTGGTATATTTATATGATTGTGTGTACATATATTATATACATGTGAAAATCATACCCACGCTACTTGCTATCCCTGAGGTTTCCGCGCTGGGACAAGTCTTATCTCGATGGGACCTTTATGGGGGATATTGACTTGTACCCTAGAAGATAGATGTCCTTGGTACAGGCTATCGATGTGATAGTTCAGATGGTCCTAAGAGACGCCGGTATGTGCTACCCTCTTAGAGACTTGGAATCTATGCTTCGCCTCAATATTGCTTGTGTATTTATGTTAATACAATTCGAGAGTGATTCCGAATGTATTCCCCTTTATGTGAGTGATATGGGGCTTTGGATAGTGGAAGTATGCACGCACCATAGTTTTATTCGGGGTGCTGTTATATATATATTATGCGAGTGGTTAATATATATATATATGAGATTATGTCATTTGAAACTGTCTACTGAGATTTGATAAGTAGAACATAGTTGTGGACTCTTATTATTAAATACTTGTTTTGAAAAAATATAATATGTCACGGTAAAACTTTAGGGATTTTATAAAGTTAAAATGGAGGACCTTGGTTACTGTTTGGAACATTCTTTTAAAAATGAAGTCGTAAATTGTAAATCTTGCGGGTAATCTAAGTTAAGTTAAAGCTTTTAGAAAGACGAGTATGTTAGATGTTAAAACGAACCGTTGGGAAGGTTAGTACGATAGGTGTGCACATTAGAAGAGAGGTGAGTATTTCTCAAGAGAGAGACGAACTAATATGTTGTTGCATTGGCCTGTATCAATTTAAATACTTGCTTAACGTATTTTAAAATCAAACACACTTTCGGGCCCTGACCCGTTTTTTTTTTCTCTCTCTCTTGTATATATATATGTATATTTTCAGGTGCCCAGCCACAGGGGCGTCTTGCTTAGGAACCTTTGAGAAGAACGAGCTGCAGCTTAGGTGGGAGTTGCAGGTCACTTGAGTAGACGGCTTCTGTTATTGACTCCACTCCTATTACTCTCATTTATTGGGCACGTGTCGCCCCTTTTCATCATTTCATTTATTTTTGGGATTGTTATATTTTAGTTATTCCAGTATTGTTCTATGGGATTTATTCAGGATGGCTTATGATTTTTAGTTTTATTATGTTGACATTCGATTGACGAATGTATGGTATTATTTAGTTCTTCGTGGTGTGATTCTATATTGTAGAAATGTTGTTTTGTATAAATAAATCTTTTCTTTAATTAAAATTTGGAAGTTGGTATGAAAAATGTTTTTGACACTTAGCTTAATTATTTAGGGTGTTAAATTGGAAAAATTATTTTTATCGACAGTGATGCTGAGAATGAACCAACTGTTTACCTTGATTTAATTTAATAAAGGAGTGATCGCCCGGTATTTAATTAGGCGGGGTGTCACACCAATTTTACTTTAAATCAATTTTATCTTGTTTAATCATAAACATTTCTCTAGATGATTAAAGAAAGTAGAATAAATAAAGTTCACAACATCGGACGTACGAGGAAACAACTAAGGGAGAAAACCTTGGACGGACTAAGCCAGATAATCAAAATGATATGGTTTTACAAAGTACAAAGACACACTTACTAAACGACTCGATCCCCACGGGTGTTGACTCTTTTCCAAATCTTTAACCACTCCTCCACAGTGCCCACATCGAAAGTCCTTCTTCTACGATGCTCGTCCACAACATACGCGTCCAGGTATGTCTCGCTGTCCATAGATATGGCTTGATAGCGTCTATAATGTTGAACACGAACTCCTTCGCATCTTCACCCCAAAACTCAATGATGTTCAAGCGTGTTGAACAAACCACTATGGTGCAAAAACAAGATAACTATTGCATATGATAATGAAAACTCGAATATTTGAAACTCTAAGGATGTTTTTAGATTTAAAAAACTTAGAAAACTTGTGTAAAAAATGTACTGGATGTAAACTGATTTTCTGGATTGCACTACTATGAAATTCTGAGTGAAACACGCCTTATATAGAAAATTTGAGGCAGTGGATCGTTTGAATGAGATTTAATTGTCACTCGAATGAGATAAAGATGTCACTCGAACGACAAGCCTATCTGACTTGAACGACCTCTGATGTCGTTTGAACCAAGATACTTAGAGTTTTATTTTTATACAAATCTACACAATCCTTATCTCAGAATAAAATGAAGTTTAAATATTTCAAAACACTTTAAAACATTTTTAAAAGAATTTCTTTAATAAATTAACACCTTTAAACATTTTAAAATATTTCGCGAGTCCCATTAACATTACACATTCATACCTGAGCGATCTCGGAATGTAATGAAGACGTGAAACGTGTACCAATAAAATATTGGCATGATTTATTTTTGAAGCTTGGCCGCAACGTCATCAATAAACTTTATGTCATAGAATGTGTGGGATCTTGACAATATAAAATCTATCTGTTGATGTAAAAAACTAGATCGCTCTAATTATTTAATCACAGATAAATAAATAAGACAAAGATTTTTAAAGTGGTTCGGCTAGGAATAAAGCCTACGTCCACTGTTATGTTATTGCTGAGTGTTTGTGGAATTCTTGATTACAAATTCTCTCAAGAAATTCCGGTCCTTCTTGAATGAGGATGATACAAGGTATTTATAGCCTTGAGGCTGTACATGAAAGGTTCGATACATTAAATGACATACATGTGAAAGGGTAATACATTTAATGCAGAGTGCGTGCCAAGAATATAAGCATTCAATGAATATCTGAGCTGTTGATTATCTGGCAATTAATGACACGACCGAGATGCAGCTCGGACCGCCATAGCTGTTCGCTGATCAGGAGTTCCTCGGAACATTAGAGTTCCTCGGTGTGCTAGAGTTCCTCGGTGTATTTTTGTTGCTCGGAAAGGAGCACGGTTAGTCGTAAAATGATCTTCCTCGCTGCTATTGTGCCATGTAGATTGACACGTGTCTTCGTATTATTCGTCCACATCAGCATATTAATTTTGGTATCAACAGAAGCCCCCAATGTTTCATATTTCGAACTTTGAGGAGTATGGAGCATTCTTTCTCTGCATATGGCAATATTAAATGTCCTTCCTGGGTTTCAAGAACATTGTATTCAAATTTCCTTCTTATTTCACAGTTTCTGCCTTTTTTATAAGCGCTTCGATCTTCGTGCAATTTTTGTCCTTTTAGCCGCCGGACGTTCAGTAGTTTCTTTTTGGTAATCATTTCTTTCGCCGCTTCCCAATGCAAAGTATTTAAACTTCTTTGGTAACCATACCGTCGTCTACGTTTTCCATTTTCTGCATTCAAGCTTTCTATTCTCTTCTTCTCTCTTGTGCGTTCATCTTTGTTTCCGTTCGTTGCCAACATACCTCCTTTCTTTTTGTAAGATATTCTTCCTTTCTTCTGTATATCTTTTATTCAATATGGTTTATATTGTGGAGTCTGTTGAGAAATTCCGTTATGATTTTTCCATTCCTTCGTGGGTAACTCTAGAGGTTCTTTCTGAGCCTTTAGATTACTTTCGATTGGCTGAGGGGCATTGGTTCCCCAGTCTTTTTGTTGCTGAATGTGGTTTTTCCTTTCCACCAAACCCATTATGTCTTGAGTTTTGTCAATATTTTGATCTTGTTCCTGCAAAAATAGCCCCCAATTCATGGAGAATAATTAACGGGGTGCACAAATTAAATTTAACTCATGGGACTCGTATTGGGATCCCTGAAATTATGTTTTGTTATAAATGGGCCATTCTAGATAATATTTATTATTTAAAAACTAGGTATTTGAATAGGGCTCTTGTAGTTAATCTCCCTGACTCAAATAGGGATTATTTTGAGCATGGGTTGGTCATAAAAAATTGGCAACATGCGCCTTTATCTGGGAATGAAGTATACAACGGTCCCAGATGCCCCCCATATGGCAATGGGATAGGTTTATTTTCATTTTATTTTACTTATAAAATTATGCTTTCATCATGTTTGATAAAATGTATGACTGATATTTCATTATGTATCTATTCGCAGTTGATAGCAAAAGAAAAACTCCAAAGGAATCAGAAGTGAATATTAAACATCTGAAACTTATCTGGGGTTTGCATAAGACGATTGCTGACGAGCATATTAGGTCTGCGTCATATTTGCTAAAGTATAGGAGTTACACAACCTCTTATACTGCTCGCCCTGTTGAACCAGCTTCAACTCCAGAAGGTTCATCTTCAGATTCTCATATCCCTTTATCTCAAAGAATGGGCAAGAAAAGAGCTCCTCCTGCTCTATTTGGTGAAATTTCTTCTTCTGTTGGAGCCAAGAAAGGCAAAACTGATGTCCCAGAAGGGACTAAAAAAGTAGATGCTGGGTCCTCCAAAGCTGCCGAGAAGCCCCCAGTGGCCTCGAGCAAGAAAAATGCTCCTGCAGATGTAATTACAATCTCCCCGACCAAGACCTCTCTGGTTGAAGGTTCTGACCGCCCGTTGAAGAGATTGAGGAAATCGTCCTCGGTTACTCCGGCTGAAACTGCCTCTTCTTTACCTGCTAGTGGTACTGATGTTCCAAACATCATTCTTCCAAGCTCTGCAATGAGCTCGGTTGTACCCGAGGTCCATGGTCTTGATGAAAGAATTCCTAGGGATACGCTGACATCCCTAACTGCTCGTCACCTTGCTTCAGTAAGTTTCTCATACTTATGATTTCTCTTTCTTTCTCTGAAAGCTTGCATTTTGTATTGACTTTGCTCTTTCTCTCATCTTTCAGCTGGTGAATTGTTTTAATAACATTGTGAAGAAGGATGAGGCTATCAAAGCTTCAAGCTCCTCGTCCTGTGTAGATGATGCTTTTTTGGGTTTGACCCAGTCTTTAAAGAGATCTCGTCAACAGCATATTGACGAAAAAGCTGTTTGGGAGAAGAAATTAGCTTTGGTTGAGGCTGAGAAGGTGAAAATGGCCGAAACCTCCAAGAATTTGGAGGAGAAAGTTAAATTTTTGGAGGTTAAACATCAGGACTCTGATGATAAGTTGAAGAAGGCAGAGGAAGAATTATCTACTCTGCGAGATATCAAGGTCAAGAAAGAGGAATTGGAAGTGAAGCTCTCTTCGGAGAAGTCGAGGAGAAAAGTTGCAATCAAGAAACATTTCAGTGCTGGTTGGGAGAAAGGATGGGAGAGAGGGATAGCTGCGATGACATCCCAAGTCCAATATGGGGAGTTGAAATACTTCCATGATGGCTGGGTAGCTGCTCTGCAAGAGCTGAAGGTCCAAGATGATTCTGAGTTATTCCAAAAACATCTCCCTGGTCCTCCTCCACCAATTATGGAAGAAGAAGAAGATGAGCCTGCCTCAGATGAGTCTTCTATGGCTATGGGTGATCAAGTTTCTGCCTCTCAACCCTCTGCCACCGAGGACGTTTCTTCCATGCCTCCTCCTCCCGAGAAGATTCCTACCGATCAAGCTGTTGTTACCACCGAGCAACCGAGCTCCTCATCCCAGCCTCCCGAGAAAGTCTTGGGGGACAAGGAAAAGGTGTGAAGTTGTTCGATATCATTTCTATATTTCCTTGTAATCGAACAATGTAACTTTTTGATGATCTAATAAAATATATCTTTGCTCATCTCTGTTGTTGATGATTTATATTTGTTGATTGTTGTCTTTTTCTCGTCTTTAGTTTGTTGCTAGAATGGAATTGATCTCTTCACATGATACCGAGCTGATGCAGCAATGTCACCAATACTATAAGGCTGGTCATACAGACCTTAGTACATCGGAAATTGCTGATATCCCTGGTCATGGTGCTTCAGAACAGGCTATTGAGGCTTATCGGTACTTGAAAGATTTACTCGACCGAGCTGTGGCCAATAATGTGGCGTATTACGAACTGATCGAGGAACTTCATGGTTCCATAGAGGATCTCCAAGGTCAACACAACGAATCAATGGTTTTGTTACACAAAGATTATGAAAATAGATACCAACAACTTTCTTCTGAAACAGGCCATAAGAAGATCATTGCTGCATATGATATTAGGGAAAGGACCCTAAAAGGTGAAGTTGAAGCCTGCAGATAAATTGCCGAGATCTTGGAACAAGAAAATAATAATTTGCAGAAAAAATTGGCTCAATATGAATCTGCTGCTTCATCTTCTACTGCATTAATACCAGTTACTGATGAAGGCTTCTCGTTCTTAGAGGTCGAAAATGCCAAACTAAGGCAAGAGCTAGAGGACTTAAGAAGATCTGCTATTTCTGGAACTGCTCGGGGACGAGGAAGAGGTTCTCGGGGGCGAGGAAGAGTCCTCAGCCAAAATGTTGAAGAAGCTCGCACTCAATCTACTCTGGAAACTCAAGCATTCCAGTTGAAAGTAAAAGACCGTGCTCTGACCGAAATGTCCAATAAAAATCTGTCTCTGGAAGATCAGCTTACATCGACGAAATCTGCCTTGCATAATAAGGATCTTTTTGCCAAAAGCCTTCATGAACAATTGGATAGATTAACCTTCCAATTCCATAAACAGCCAAGGGAATTCTGGATGGCAGGATACAATGAAGCCCTTGTTCACCTGGATGCTCGTATAGAACATGCCAACAATGAAGGTTACAAGCAAGGATGGTTGAATGCACTGGGTGTGTTAAAATTGGAGCAAGGGCATTTTTTATGGGACTATCATGCTCCATCATTATTAGACCTGCCTGTACCACCTTTCAAATTGGACATGGCATGGATCCCAGCTCGTTCCATTCCTCGCAGCCTAATTTCAAAATACCTTGGTGATTATAGCCTTCATTCCCAAGTTGAATTATCTCGTCCTGAGCATCTCTTGGATACACCTTCTGTTATGAACGTCAGAATGCTCAGAGATGTTAATTTCATCAATTCTCCCCTTTGCCTAGAAGACCCTCCTGCCGGCGAGGAACCTGTTTCTAAAGCACAGGGCAAGAAACCAATAGAACAGTAATATCCATGTAACAATTTAGTACATTCTTGTATCCTGTAATCTTAAATTTAATGAAAGAATTTCATTTTATGTTTGCCAATTTTGCTATTGTCTTGTGTTTATCAAACACCTTTATATTTGTACATATGTATTTGTTAAAAAGATAACAATAATATTGTTCATTAAGCAACTTAATAAAAAGTTACAAGTATTAGTAATGTTTCTCGATCACTTAATAATAAAGTAATGAGTAAAAATGTTCAAACTGTTTCCAACCAACCAAGGTGGGTAAATAATGTTTGTCGACCAACTACAGTTGATGGGTTTTTATCCCCGACCAGCTATACTTGGTTCAATATAAAAATGCGTCCGACCAACTAAGATCAATAATTCGTCCTCGTCGTCCAACTACAGTTATTGGGTTTTTATCCCCGACCAACTATAGTCGACCAATTACAGTTATTGGGTTTTTATCCCCGACCAACTATACTTGGTGTATTTTTGAATATTTTGTTCTTCAAAGAACTCTTTGTAATAATATTACCTCCCGACCAACATAAGTTGTAATATGAGAGTATATTTTTATCTTACCAACCGTAATTGATCACGCTGGTGTAGCTGGTGTACACCTTTTAACCAAAGGAATATTTTTGGCTCCTTAGAGCTGTCCTCCTAACCAAAGGAGGTTGGCTACTTATAGCACTTTTGCTCCGTAGAGCTGTCCTCCTAACCAAAGGAGGTTGTCTACTTATAGCACTTTTGCTCCGTAGAGCTGTCCTCCTAACCAAAGGAGGTTGGCTACTTATAGCACTTTTGCTCCGTAGAGCTGTCCTCCTAACCAAAGGAGGTTGGCTACTTATAGCACTTTTGCTCCGTATAGCTGTCCTCCTAACCAAAGGAGGTTGGCTACTTATAGCACTTTTGCTCCGTAGAGCTGTCCTCCTAACCAAAGGAGGTTGGCTACTTATAGCACTTTTGCTCCGTAGAGCTGTCCTCCTAACCAAAGGAGGTTGGCTCCTTAGAGCACTTTTGTTGTGTAGTGTATTACACTAGTATTCCCCGAAAAACTTTCAACCAGAAAGAAAATGGTGAAACATCCTCGTTTTATTCATAATGAAAGAAATGCTTTACATTTGACATCACTGATAATACTTGCGCAGGTGTTCAGCATTCCATGCGTTCTTAAATTCCTCTCCTTCTAGAGTTGCTATTCTGTAAGTTCCTGGTCGAACAACCTCTGTAACTCGGTAAGGTCCATGCCAGTTTGCTTCCAGTTTATTCTGCTTCTGAATGACCTTCTTTAGCACATAATCCCCCTCTTTTAGATCACATTTCCTTACCCTTTTGTTGTAAAACAGAGCTGTTCGTTGTTGATAAGCAGCATTCCTAATGGCTGCCTCTTCTCTGACTTCTTCGAGCATATCCAAATCCAGTCTTCTCATCAAATCACTGATCGGGGAATTGAAATTTAACACCCTGTGTGTTGGTAGGCCCAACTCGGCAGGTATCACAGCTTCACTTCCAAATGCTAGCATATATGGTGATTCTCCTGTTGCTGCTCGGGGAGTTGTTCTGTAAGCCCACAAAACTGACTGTAGCTCATTAATCCAATTTTCTTTAGCCTCACTTAACCTCTTCTTCAACCCATTTAGTAATGTTCTGTTCGTCACCTCAGTCTATCCATTGCTTTGGGGATGGCCTGGTGCTGAATAAAACTTCAAAACGTTCGACTGATGACAATAGGCAGCAAATTCTTCATTATCAAATTGCGTTCCATGGTCTGTGATGAAAGCGTGGGGAAGACCATATCGACAAATGATATTCTTCCATATGAACTGATACACCTTCTCGTACGTCATATCAATTAGTGGTTCAGCTTCCACCCACTTAGTAAAATAGTCTACTGCCACGACGAGATACTTGAACCTTCCTCGGGTCGTCGGCAGTGGTCCAACCAGATCAATTCCCCACATGGCAAATGGCCAAGGTGATGTTATGGGTGTCAACAATGCCTGTGGAGTTCTTCGGATGGAGGAAAAACGTTGGCACTTGTCACATTTCTTAGCATAGGCTATACAATCAGCCCTCATCGTCGGCCAGTAGTATCCCTGTGTCATTACCCTTTGCAAAAGTGTCCGACCTGCTACATGAGCACCACAAGATCCTTCATGAATTTCTTCAATCAATTCTTTGACTTCTGATGGATGCACACATCTCTGCAAACCTGCCATAATTCCTCGTCTATACAAAACACCATTAGTTAACACATACCGAGCAACTTTATACTTCAATTTCTTGGCAGCTAGTTTGTCCTCCGGTAATTCTCCTTCTTCAATGTATGCTCTGATAGGATCCATCCAATATGGTCCTAAATCAAGGGTAATAATCTTCACCGTCAGATCTTCTTCTATGCTCCGACTTTGTAATACTTCAATTGGTATCGTTCTTCGCAGCTCGGTGCGCGTAGCTGACGCTAGTCGGGCCAATGCGTCTGCTCTAGCATTCTCCATTCTCGGTATCCTCACCAATTGAATAGCATCAAATTCTGTCAATAACTCCATCACTTTTGCATGGTACTTCACCATTAACTCTCCCTTCACTGCATATATTCCCATCATTTGATTCACAATTAATTGAGAATCACTGAAAACAATTACTTGACGTGCCTCCATAACTTTCGCCAAATGAAAACCTGCTATCATAGCCTCATATTCAGCCTCATTATTTGAAGCTTTGAATTGGAATCTCAAGGCATACTCCATGTCAATATCATCTGGAGAGTTTAATACAATCCCTGCTCCACAACCAGCCGTGCAAGATGATCCATCTACATATAATCTCCATGTATGTAATTCGTCTTCAAATTTCTTATCTGTTAGAGTTCCTCGGTGAAATATCATCTGTTTTCTTTCATCATCCCCGGGTATCCTTCGTTCCTCGTTGGTCATTTGTTCGCGCCCTTCTACCAACCGGAGTTGGTCGGGGTTTGAATATGATGATTTTTCTACATCCACAAGTCCTTTTACCAACCTTGGTTGGTCTGGATCTGTGTCTATTGATCCTGTATCGTCCACAGGTAGGTCAGCAAGCACCTTTTGCTCCTCGGGGGTATCAGGGTATGTAAACTCTGCTATAAAATCTGCCACGGCTTGCCCCTTCAACGATGATCTGGGTTCATACACAATATCATATTCACCGAGCTCTATTGCCCAGTACATCAATCTTCCTGATTTTTCTGGCTTGTGAAGGGCTTGTCTTAACGGCATGTCGGTATACACAATGATGGTATGGGCCTGGAAGTATGGCCTCATTCTTCTACTTGCTTCAATTAATGCCAGTGCCAATTTTTCCAGCTTTGGGTATCTGATTTCCGCACCTCGAAAGGCCTTGCTTGTGTAATAAATTGGCTTCTGGACTCCATTCTCCAATCTGATCAACGCCGAGCTAACTGCATTTTCTGATACTGCCAAATACAAGTACAGCTTCTCTCCAGTTATTGGCCTAGACAACAATGGTGGGGCTCCCAAATACTTCTTCAAATCTTGAAAGGCTTTCTCACATTCATCAGTCCACTCAAAACTTTTTCGCAGTGTTTTGAAGAATGGGAGGCATTTATCAGTTGCTCGGGATACAAATCTGTTGAGTGCTGCAACCCATCCGGTAAGACTCTGCACTTCTTTCCTCGTCGTCGGGGATCGCAGCCCTAAAAGAGCCTTGATCTTTTCTGGATTTGCCTCAATACCTCGTTGGTTGACGATGTATCCGAGGAACATTCCTTCTCGTACTCTAAAGGTACACTTCGTCGGGTTAAGCTTCATCTGGTATTTATCCAGTTGATCAAAAGTTTGACTCAAGTCAACCAAATGATCTGCAGCTCTCTTGCTTTTGGTGAGCATGTCGTCGACATAGACCTCCATATTGCGGCTGATTTGTTCGGTAAAAACCTTGTTCATCAACCGCTGATATGTTGCACCTGCATTTTTTAAACCAAAAGGCATAACATTATAACAATAAGTTCCCCTTGGGGTAATAAAAGAAGTACTTTCCCTATCTTCAGGTTTCATTTTGATCTGGTTGTAGCCAGAATAAGCATCCATGAAGCTGAGTAGCTCGTGTCCCGAGGTAGCATCCACTAGTTGATCAATTCTGGGCAATGGAAAATGATCTTTTGGACATGCCTTGTTGAGATCAGTAAAATCAACACACATTCTCCATTTGTTGTTCTTCTTCTTTACCATCACCACATTTGCCAACCAATCTGGATATTTCACATCTTCAATGAATTGGGCTTTCTGGAGTTTCTCGACCTCCTCTTGTATGGCCTGGTTCTTCTCGGGACTAAACACTCTTCTTCTTTGCTTCACAGGCTTGATCTCCTTATTCACATTGAGTTCATGGCATAAGAAGTTTGGATCTATTCCTGGCATGTCTTCATGACTCCAAGCAAAAGTATTCTTCCTGTTTCTCAAGAAAGTTATCAACTCCTGTTTTATTGAAACATCCAACGACGATCCTATCTGAGTTACTCGTTCAGGATGCTCGTCGTCCAGGATAACAATTTCTGTAGATTCCACAACCTGCCCTTTTACGAGTTGAGATTCATCCCTAGGGTCAAGAGTTTCAATTTCTGTGCCTTCCTCCACTTGGTAAGTAGTAGTCTTTTTCTTTGACTCTTCAAGTTCCTTTTGCTCGGCAGACGAATAATAGCATTCCCGAGCTACTTTTTTATCACCTTTCATAATTCCTACTCCAAAATTCGTTGGGAATTTCAAACACTGATGTACCGTAGATGGAACTGCTTCGAACTTCTTCAATCCAACTCTTCCCATGATGATGTTGTAGGCGGACTGCACATTCTTATCCATCATAAAAAAGCGTATTCTTTCTGTTCGACAAGCAGGCCAAGTTCCAATGAGTATATCCAACTTGATCATCCCAAGTGGAAAAACTTTCTCGCCAGCAAAACCCAGAAGGGGTCTGTGATAAGGTTATAATTGAGATAATTTTAAATTCAAGCTATCAAAGCATGAATAGTACATGATGTCTGCCGAGCTACCATTGTCTACTAACACCCTTGAAATGACCACATCCCTCATCCTCATTTTGATCACCAAAGGATCATCATGAGGGTAAAGAACACCTGCCAGGTCATTTTTTGAAAAACCAATCACTAGCTTCTCTTTGTTTACCTTCCTCGGACGATCATCCTCGGCCAGGTTTATTCGTTGAATGTATGAACAAGCTTGAGCCTCTCCGAGGTAAGCTTTTCTTTCTGCAGTAAGGTCTCCTCCTCCTGCATCTCCTCCTGTAATAACATTACAATCAAATGACCCAAAACGTATGGAAAATACCTCTCGTTCAGGTTTCCTTGGCTTCTTGGGAAGATCGGGGTCATCATCTGGATCCTCTTCATGGTCCCTCCTCTTTTTCTCCTCTGCACAACGAGGAGATCTAGATCTCTCTCTAGTTCTATCATCATTCTTCCTTTCGCCTCTGCGATCTACATACTTTGATAATTTTCCTCTTCGGATGAGTGTTTCAATCTCGTTCTGAAGGGCTATACAATTTTTGGTCATATGGCCATGATCTTTGTGAAACTCGTAATATTTGGCCTTATTCCTCAGGTCGGGATTTGTCTTCAGTTTCTCTGGCCACTTGATTTCTTCGTTATTCCTGATTTCTTCCAAAACATGATTAATACCCATTTTCAATGGAGTATAATTATCATACTTCTTTAGGACTTCCAACTTTATCCTGTTATTCCTGGAATGTTTGTCACCACCATTACCTTTCTGATCTTTCTTCTTAGAGTTGTCGACCTCCACTTTAACTTCTTTATCCATATTCTTCTTTGCAGCCATAGCCTCCTCGGCATTCATGATTTTGGCCGCCTTTGCCATCAACTCCGACATATTTTTAGGTGGATCTTTGGCCAAAGTGTAGTACAGCTTGTTAGGCAGCAAACCACTCATCAGAGCAGTGATTGCTGTCTTTTCTTCATAATCTATGACTTCCAACTTCTCATTATTGAAACGAGTTATGTAATCTCTAGTACTTTCACCTGATTTTTGTCTCACACTTAGCAAGTGTGCAACTCGCTTTACCGGCTTTGCTCCAAAACAAAAATTGCCAATAAACAACTCGGCTAACTGAACAAAAGTTGAAATCTTACCCCGAGGAAGATTATTGTACCATATCTGTGCAGATCCGGTAAGAGTTCCCGAGAATGCTCTACACCTCATCTCGTCGGGGACAGCGTAGATATCTGCAGCAGCTTGGTATTGTTCTATATGAAGTACAGGATCTGTCTTTCCATCGTACTTAGGGGTCACTACAGGTGCTTTGAATTTCGATGGTGTAGGGAAATCCACAATGGCTTGCACAAAAGGTGTCCCTTAAACAAAAGTTCTCTGTAAGGGGTTCCTCGCTTTAGCCATTTCTCCCAATCTATCCTCCAACCGTTGAATAGAACCTTTCCATGCTTCATTTCCTTCCTCAGGCCGCCTAGTCCGAGCAACTGATCGCTCCGACGTTGCTTCCTGAGATTTATCTTGACGAGTGGCTGGTCGAGATTGTGCAGATCCTTCTCTTAAACCTGGTGGTAGCCGAAAACTCTTTGATGGAGCTCTCGGTGGACTCATGTTTCTCCTTGGTCCTAACCGACTGAAAGGAGACACTCTGCTTAACCTTTCCAAAGCGCTAGTTCTCTCCGGAGAGAGAGTGATACGTTGATCTGTATCCGTAGCCCGTATCGATGAAGTTCGCCCAGGTTGATAAGAAGAATCATTAGACTCCTCATTGCGATATGACCCAGTACGTCTAGATTGCGATTGCCTATGATCACTCCTTTGCCCTGAATAGGTAGGTGCACCGCCCTGAAGAGTTTGAATGAGTTGCCTCATAGATTCTTGCATGGCGATTTGTCCTTGAGCCAGATTCATCATAATTCCAGCCAGATCTGGGGACGCAGATGGATTTGGAAGATTTCCAGTATTTCCAACATTTCGATTACTGGATTCTGGATTATCTGCCATTGGTGATAAATGATTTTTATGAAAAACGATAATAACAGTTGTTTCCCACAGACGGCGCCAATCTGTTGATGTAAAAAACTAGATCGCTCTAATTATTTAATCACAGATAAATAAATAAGACAAAGATTTTTAAAGTGGTTCGGCTAGGAATAAAGCCTACGTCCACTGTTATGTTATTGCTGAGTGTTTGTGGAATTCTTGATTACAAATTCTCTCAAGAAATTCCGGTCCTTCTTGAATGAGGATAATACAAGGTATTTATAGCCTTGAGGCTGTACATGAAAGGTTCGATACATTAAATGACATACATGTGAAAGGGTAATACATTTAATGCAGAGTGCGTGCCAAGAATATAAGCATTCAATGAATATCTGAGCTGTTGATTATCTGGCAATTAATGACACGACCGAGATGCAGCTCGGACCGCCATAGCTGTTCGCTGATCAGGAGTTCCTCGGAACATTAGAGTTCCTCGGTGTGCTAGAGTTCCTCGGTGTATTTTCGTTGCTCGGAAAGGAGCACGATTAGTCGTAAAATGATCTTCCTCGCTGCTATTGTGCCATGTAGATTGACACGTGTCTTCGTATTATTCGTCCACATCAGCATATTAATTTTGGTATCAACACTATCTATGACTCAAAGACAATGTTTTGTTCCAGGAATAAGTCAAAAACTATAATGGACTCAATTGGAAATTTTCTCCTTGCACAAGTAATACAAGTCCTCTATGTGGGGCCATAGGACCCTGATCGCTGATGCAATGGGTTGATGATGATCCAACCCCCATGGAGGCCTTTAACTTCACAAAGAAGCCTCGAGCCCCACCTTAGTACTTCTTGTGATCGTCGCCCTGTGACCCGTTAGACTCCTTATTAATTTTCCTGATGGCCTTTCTACACTCAACATCTATCTCCAAACAATTCTCCTTATTCAATGCTGACCTGAAGTTTGGCAGATCCACACATTCTAGGATCCTCCGAATACTCAAGTTGAGTCACTTAACAAATAGCCTCATCTTTTTATTCTCATTTTTCTAAACGACATTGACATACTTACACAATCTTTTAAACTTCAGCAGGTACTCATTCACATAAGTCTTCCCTTGTATCAAATGAAGTAACTTGTCCTTCTTGGCATCCTTAAATGCCCAGGGAAAGTACATATCGAGGAAGGCAACCCTAAAGCTACCCCAGTCTATAGTCTCACTTGTACTGGAGAAATAGGCACTCCACCATCGTTGTTCTTGCTTTGTGAGCTGGAACGTAGATATCCTGAATTTGTGCCCAACTGAAACGTCAAGAATCTCCATTACCCTAGTGACTTCATCGAGCCACTCCTCTACAGCATCAGGGTCAGCTTCCCCATTAAAGTTGGGTGGGTTAATCCTCCTTAACTCCTTAAGGATGGATGAATAGGTAGTACTCTCGACCATCTCACTTCGGTTGGCCCTTTTTTTGCTACACGAGGGAGTCGACAAGCTAGTACATGGATTGCTCCATGCATTTAAGCTCGCTAGTACCTTACCCACTAGCTATATCACGATGTGGAGGAATCTAAACGAGAAAGGATAGTTCAATAAACAATGATGCGAATTGAAAGAAATAGCGAAAGCGATTTACTAAAATAGTGACTAAAACATTAACTAAGTAGAAACATAGAAGGAAACCGCAAACACTCCATCACACCTGAGAATCCTATTGCTCTAATACCATTTGTAACACCCTGACCCAAGTTTAGGCCATTGTAGGGTCAACCCACACAAAATCAAGGAGTTAAAGTGGGAGGGGGAAAGTCTTATTTTGTTATTTAAGAAAAAACCCTTTTTATTTTCATCATTTATAAAAGGTTAATTTATCGATTTTAAATTGAAAAAGGGGTGGCCACTTGAAGTAACTAAGTCAATTTATAAGGTTTATTTATAAAAATCCGATTTACTCCACAATACTAATTAAATAAGAAATAAACCATAGTCATCTCTTTATTATTACAACACTTGGCCAAAGACCCGAAAAAAAGTTCAAATGTCCCAAATATCAATGCATCAAAAGATAATTTAAATAAAACCAGAGAGCCACTAACGACGTTGATTGCCTTATGGGGCCTTACTCGTGTCCTTCCTGATGTCCCTGCTTAAAGTACCTGGGGTGGGGGCAGGAGGTTTGACTTAAAAAGGAGGGTGACCAAATGCTCAGCAGGTTGGGTAATACTAAGCTACACATTTTCTACTAAAATACTATAGATATAACATGTATTTTTAATAAATTCTAAAAACACTTAACGATTTAAATTGCATTAATTCTACTACTATGCAATGAACTCGAGCGATGATCTCATACTCGTACTTAACTATTGCATATCACCCTTTACCGGGTCTACAGACTATTAATAATATCTTATTAATTAGTCTCCTTTTTATCGCACTTCATTAGGTTGTCTTCCTTACACAATTTCGAGCACAACCATTACCATTTCCTTTTTCATTATCTTTTCTCGAAATCTTCCAATATCCACATAGTTTAATGGGGTCCACATCGTCGGCTATCCTTCCATATGCTATGGCCAGTGATTTTTGTTCTTTCACCCCATAACTCTAGGCCCTTCTTACTTATTCCCGATGTCATCTAAGTCCATACTAATATGTTTTAACAATTTTGATTTAAAGATCATTTTAGCCAAATGTCCACCACTTAGTCCTATTATTTCATGTGACTTCAAATATCCATTTTCTTCATTCTAACAATATTTATAACACATATTTAGGGCTATTTTCTACATTTAATGATTTCCTTATAAACTCAATCCAACATAATTTATCAAGTCTAAAATTCCATTTTCTATTATACTACATGATTTTAAACATGTTAAGGAGGATTTCAAGCCTATAAAGTCCTCTACAATGAATTAAACAAGATATAAATCACGAGTTTACATTTCTCATGATTTTTTTCCATATTTCAAGTAAAAAATGCCATTTATTCATAAAATACCATTTAGGGCTTGTCTTTTTTAAAAATCCATTTTTGCAAGACTTCGCTATATTAGCAAATAACTTCACTTTTTACATTAAATATCATCAAGCATGCATTCTACACATTATTCATAGCTGGAAACCTTGAGATCTTAGGAAGAGGAAAACCATACCTTATGGTTTGAAAAGGAGACAAAGAAGAAGATGAATATGGAAGTTCCTAGCTCCCGTGACTCCAAGTACTCTTCGAAATAATCCAAATCTCTACCTACTTGATTGATTCTACCCACTTCTAGCCTTGATAAAGCTTGAAGATGAAGAAAAAGGCTTGGAAATAGTGTATAAAGGTGGTGGCAAGGTGTAACTATGATGGGAAATACTTGGGGAAGGTGGTGAGATCTTAAAACTTAGAGAGAGGGAATATGGATGATGAAAAATGGTGGGGAAAGACCCATCCTCTCTCCCTTATTATAACCCCAAAATAACCTACAAAAATTTATACACGTCTTGATAATCTAGTGCTCTTAGAGGTTGACACCTCATCGGTCCAAGGGTCCAAAATTCAAAAGCACACAAGGGTAACTCGAATTATAAAATTTTAGATGCGGTCGATCGAACAAGATCACATCTCATTCGAATGGCATTCGAATGTCATACTAACGAGGGAAAAAAATCCTATACATGTGTGATTCGTTAGATCTTCATTAGAATCTCATTCAAACGAGATGGTTTTTTTGTTCTAAACTAGAAAGGACTTCGTTCGAACAATATCCTCATCTCATTTGAACGACCCATAACTTCATTAGAACGAAAATTCCAAATTTTCCCAATATATTTCAAACAAATTCCACAAGGGCCACAAGAATATTCAATTATCAACAACAACAATATATATATATATATATATATATATATATATATATATGTATATATTTATATTTATATTTATTCGAATTCTAAGGGTTCTATATAATTACAAATTACGCGGGAAAAAAGGAATAAAATCATGGGCATGTGTATTACAAGAAGAACTAAAATGACTGACCATGAATACATAAAAAGTAGGTTCATGTGGTGATTCATCCCCGGAATGCACTGATTCAACGTCACTTTTGCTAAGAGTGGCTTTGTTTGCAGCTTTGCCTTTGCCCCATCTTTTTAATTTAGTGGGATACTCATGTGCCTTGTGTCCTTTTCCCCGCACATTCAAAAACTTTCACCACATCTTTCTCACAAACTTTTTTAAATTCATCGCCAATTTTATTTTTCTCAGAACAATTTTTTCTTTGGAGGATTTTTTTATTAAATTTGAGATTTTTTTAAAAAAATTTTTTTGCAAACAAGGTAAGATCATAAACCTCAAAAACTTTTTCATTTTTCTTTTCGGATTGGGATTTCAAAGAAATCCCTCTTTCCCTTTTATTTTTAGTTTTGGGGAACATATCGATTTTATAATCTTGAAGGTCTCCTACGAGTTCATCTAACCTGAGCGTATCTAAAATCACCAAAGCATTAAGGACAATGACTTTGGAAATATATCAAGACGGTAAGGTTCTTAGAAAATATTTCACTACTCTCGTTTCAGGAATTTTCTCACCCAAATTATAACTGGAATTTACTATGTTAGATAAGCCTGCATAAAATTCATCAAATGTCTTAATCTATAGCAAAGTAATGGTCTCAAATTGTGTAGTGAGATTTTTAAGTTTAGAAGCTTTCACAGCATTGGTACCCTCGTGAGTGAGTAGGAGGCCATCCCATTGTTCCTTAGTCATGGTGAAAATCATGACGCGACAGAATCATCAGGGTGATGGCTCTAGAAATGGCATTTAATCCACAAGAGTGGAAATTACTCCATTTAAATTATTCATCTGCCCAAGAGGTGAAGCGTTTAGGACTTATGACATCACCATTAGCCACAATGGATGGAGTCCACCCTCTTTCACACACAAGGCAAACCCTTTCATCAATATATTTTCAAACTGACCTCATTCTAGAATTTCAACACGCATAATTTGACCAATCATAAATTGGTACCCTATTATACAAATCCATATTAAAATATATAAAATCCACATAATCAAACCAAGCAGAACAAGAAATGAGGAAAATCCCTTTCAGTAAAACCTATATTCAGCACTGTAAAGATTTTGACAAGCTCGACAACTTACAAACTACTTAGATCTCGACTCAATATAATGTGTGAATGTTAAAATCTTCAATAGATATGGCATAGTCTAAAACCATCCACATGAAGTTTCTCTTCCCTCGGTATCCACCGATCAACCTTAGGATTATGGTAGCCTTTTTTCTTCAACCGTAGAGCCTCGGCTCCATAGAACAATCGTAGAGTAAACTAAGAGGGTTTTATATAGAATTTGGAAACTGGGGTTTGAAACTCAATAACTAATTATAAGGATGAGTGATTTGGATAAACAATACTTGGTTCAACAAAACAAAAATAAGAACATTTTTGTAACAAGTATGGGGATTTTGTTATCGCCAAAATCTTGAGAGAAAACGTTCACAAAAGTTTTTTTTATATAATAACATAAATTTAAAGGCACCATTCTCATTAAAGAAAAATGGGATCTTTCTTGAACGAAAACCATAGTTTTGTTTTAAGGAGGTGAAGTCTCGTTTGAATCAAATTCTGATTTTGTGCGGTCATCCTTCCAATGAACTTCCAACAAGAGATGTTGTTAGATGTTCATTAGAAGTTGGTTAAAACGAGTTAGACACTTCGTTCTAACAAGATTTAATATCGTTCTAACAAGAATACGATCTCATTAAAATGATATTCGAATCTTGTTCTAACGAACTAAAAAAAAAATTATTTTCAAAACCTTTTATAAAAAATTCCTCGA
The DNA here is from genome assembly GCA_949130495.1 of Sambucus nigra. Taxonomy (NCBI): domain Eukaryota; kingdom Viridiplantae; phylum Streptophyta; class Magnoliopsida; order Dipsacales; family Adoxaceae; genus Sambucus; species Sambucus nigra. The sequence continues at coordinate 9,626,478 of OX422219.1, read as the reverse complement.
GTAAAAAACAAACACCCCAGAATAATTTTACTAATTAAAATAAAAACCACAACTTCATCGTGATGAATATAATAGTTTGAATCTCGAACACGATGTTGGGTCAATCACATGTCTACAAATAAAAATGGAGGCAAATGCGGACGTGGTGAGCGGTTTATAGCAACAATTCGTAATGGGATACATGAAAATAACTAGGTTGGGGCTAATTGGAGGCAAATGTAGATCTATCTATCTATCTATCTATATGAGTGCATGTAGTTCTTGAATATATGTGTTGTAAGCTAGTAGTATGTACAAGTATTGTCTTCTTATTCATAAAAATCAGGTTGTGCAAAAACTAGGTTCAAACATTCAAACCATCGTTCATTAAAATGTGAATATTTGACTTTATATCATTTTTAGGCTTTATTATAATGTGTATGTTTATTATAAACTAGTTGTACATACATGTATGGCTTTCATAAATTGAAAACAATTTATGCAAAAAAATTAGTTTTAACATTCGAACCATTCTTCATTAGAATGTGAGTATTTGACTTTGATATTGGTTTTGGCTTTATTATAATGTGCTTTTTTTTTGTAAATATAATAATTTTGGTCAAAATATATAGTTTGTGAGTTTATTTTAAAATGAGAAGGATTTTATTCTTTTGGTTGAAAATGGCAAAGAACATAATGAACGTACTTTGAATTTTTTTAATATTATTCAAATGTACATACGTTTTGAAAGTTGGATTTGATTAGGTTATGAAGAATAATAAAATCCAAACTTATTAGGACATGATAGAATTTAAGCACATAATGTATTTTACGTAGCATTGGGTCTATTAGCAGCTATATACTTCATCAGACTTGTAATAATCCGAAATTTCAAATCTATCAACTGACCCTAATCACCTGCATTCATTATTTCAACCCTCATAAAGCTTTCAAATTCAAAATTATTCTAAACAATAATGAAACTATCCATGATGTCCCACAAATTTACTAAATTAACTTGGACACCCTAAAGTTTTAATAATTTCAATGTAGCCCCTAAAATTTTCAATCCAACATAACATGACTTATACTTAACCCCCAAACCCCAACTTTATATCAAATTACTCCTATAGACTTCAACTAACAAAAACTACAATTTCAGCCATTAAAACTTTCTGAATTTACAAAAAATACCCCTAAACTTCATCAAAAGTACACTTTTAAAGCTACAAATGCATATACTTTACCAAACAAGTATCAATCACCAAAGTTTAAAATTTCACATTACCCCCTGTCCAAATAAACATACACATCAGCACAAGAAGCCTAAAATTACATGTGTACACCATGAACAGATGTGAGGTACACTTACCAAGCTAGAAAACTTCACATATTCAGTTCAAACCCACCTTCCTTATCCACGAATGAACTCTCATGATCAAACACTATAAATACCGGACAAATTCCTCAGTTCAAACCCACCCCAATAGCAGTTTGAAAAGTCAATTTTTTCACTCCAAATAGGTACACTATGATTTTATGTATTATATTCAGTTCTTTTAGTTTCAATCGATTTTTGTGTTGTTATATTGCAAGAATATATCACAACAGTAGAAATCTTATGTAAAAACATGCCCTAGTTGAAGAATATGAAGTTTCCACCATTAAAACATGAGCTTGAATGGTGAATATACAAATAATGATCAAAACTCAGGTTTGAATGTCTTCATTAGAACCTCAAGAACTCAATTCTATTGATCAAATCCCATTAATGTTCATAATAAGCTCTAATCGATTGAAAGTGTATCATGAACTAGGAAACTGAATATCTTAAATTTTCCCTATATAATCCATTTCAAACCTTGAAATAAAAAAAACTACTACTAGATATAGAAGAAACCAAACTATGTTCATAAGAATCCCTGCCATATCCTTGAAAGCCACGAATGTTCGATAAAATTTTTAATAAAACAATCAGTTATAGAACATGAGATATACTGTATCTCAATCCACAAAACCTATGTATTTGGATTCCTTATGAAATTTTAGGTTGATTTTATTAAGAAATCATCGAGAATGGTTTAGAAATGAAGGAGAAATTTCATGTCAAAAAGCAGAAACCCTAAAGTTAACTGTCGAGGGGAAGATGATGAAATGATTTCACCCCTCCTGACTTTTTCAACTTATGAATTTGAATCCCAAACTTTGTCTATGATACTTCAAAATTTTTTAAGACAAAAAGTCTCTTACACCAAAGTTCAAATATGACCTTATGTCCAAGATTTTAAAGTCCCAAATTATTTACAGCTAGGTGTAAACCCGCATGATGCGTGGGTTAGATGATTGTGCAACAACCGATTTATGTTTCCCTTCAACGGTTAAAGAGATCTTATGGATATCTTTTGTGCAGAACTTGTGAATTGATAAAAAAAAAATTAGTAACTTGTTCAAGTTCAATTTCAAGTTTAAATTCAAACCGTAAAACATTAGTAACTAAAACACCCAAAAAAATTCTAACTAAAACATCCGGGAAAAAAAATAGTAACCCAACATATGAGTAATTCCACATTAAATTCAACATTATGGACTAGAGATAAATACATGTAATTTGATATAAATAAAAGATGTGAATATGAAGTTGTTTAATATATATACAATTTCAAATAAATTTAAACAAACAAAGTAAAACACTCATTGAACATTTATTCAAACACATCACCTACTAAAGAACTAATCGATTCTCTATGTTTATATTGGATGTGTTGCTTGAATATCTAGAAAGATTTGTCAAGGGTGCTTTACTATAGGAAAATTTGTATTTAGATAGATATCTAGGGTAAATTACTTGTTGTTTTCACAAGTATAGAAATAGCTTGGGAGAATCGACGAAAAAATTATGTCTTAAGGTTTACTCAATGGATGTTTTACAATGCTTGAAGTGCCATATTTTTGTTCCTTCACCATACAAACAAAAAATGGGAAAACTGTAGGCATTTAGAATTTTTATGGCTATTTCTTGTTCACATATTTTCAGACTTAAAAATGGGAAAGCTGTAAGCATTTAGAAGTTTTAGACTTAAAAATTGATGTTGAGGCATTGTTATTTGCTTATAAAGTCACCTTTATTTTTTATATAATTAAATCTGTTTAAAAAAAATCGGGTTTTAACTCACGGGGCGGGGCGAGTTCTGAACCGTTTAATTCATGCGGGGCAGGGCGGTAACGGGTTTGAGGAGGTTATACTTAAACGGGTTCGAGGTTTATAATCATAACCCGTCGCGGGTCGCGGGGGGGGGGAGGGGTAATATTTTTTTTCGCGAGGCAGGTTTGGGTTTTGACAAACCCGCCCCATACCCAACTCGTTGCCATTTCTATATACCTGGGCACCCTAAGACAAGGTCATCTATATTAAATTTTATCTTTGGTACTTTCCATAGAATTTCTGTAATCCTCGAATTGTGAAAATTTTTAATCTCAAGCATCATTGTTCATTATTCAACTAATTACTTTGGTTATTAATATTAGTGGATCCTACACATATGTGATGCACCAGTTGAATGGTGGAGATGTGCCTTTAAACACCAATTGGTTTCTAGTTTTCCATATCACATTTAAACATCACATAATGGCAGCTAACCACATTTTTTCACATGGGAACTGAATTTTCTTCTTACTCAAATTTTGAAACAGTACACAATATCTACAAAATTAATTAAAAAAAGTTACGCAACCAATCCAGAACTGTGAGCAAAATTTACAAGGAAAATAAATGAGAGGTCTTAATCTTGGCACACTTAACACCTTGAAGAGAAATGAAATATAGTCCTCTATAGATTATAAACAAACCAAGGTTTGTTGTCCTCCTGATCAAAACCAGATTCATATGCTTCCTTAATAAAGTCACTTACCTTGCAAAATAAAGTCAAAAAATTGACACTGTTGTTCTTATTCCTCATCTTCTAGGTTATTGATTTCCATAATTCTCATAAATGATATGGTAATCATTCAAATTACAGAGCAGAAGAAATGAGATTTCTTAGATTATCACAATTGAGCCTAGGTTTATAAAATCCATATTATACGATGCTAGTTTTAGTATGCAATAACAAATAATAAAAGAAAATTTATTTTGTATTATAGAAACAGAGCGCGCGCGCGTGAGAGATAGAGATAGAGATAGAGATAGAGATAGAGATAGAGATAGAGATAGAGATAGAGATGGAGAGAGAGAGAGAGAGAGAGAGAGAGAGAGAGGAGAAAATAGAGATCTATTTCTATTATTACCTCTCAATAAAAAAATTAGATCTTCGTGCAGGAAATTACAAAATAACATCAGAATTTATATGCTAACATGGTAACATCAGAAATTATCAGAGGGAGAGAGAGAGTGTGGGACTTACTTTATTGCAAGCATTATTATCTCGCATGGTGGAGGGTTCGAAAAATTTGGAGTCAACGATCTATTTCTAATGGATAATCAAGAATTTCTAAATCCTCCAGTTTATTGGCACTTCCCGGTTCAAAATGAATTTCTAAACCCCAAAAACCATTTTTTCCATCACTAAGCTTTGGAAGATGGCATTTGTGCACTAGCATACCCAACCATAAATTGCAACTCCCTCTTATCATAAACCTCGAAAGAAAAATCCCTAAACATCTGAGTAGTTGTACCCGTAGCATTACCAGAACAAGTTATTGAACTCGAACTTGGAACCATAGTTGTCACCTTCATATCTTTCTCCTCACTCTTACTATTCTAAACAAATTCCTTTGGTTTATTGGCACTTCCTAAAGAAAATTTCGAAAAAAAAGAGAGGAAAGATACATCCTTCCTCCTATCTCTGGTTTATCAATAGACGAACTGAATTGAATGAAAAATGGAAAGACCTAGAGATGGGTTTGAAAAGAGGCAAAAATGGAGAAAATCAAACGTCGTGGTCTATCAAGAGACGAAATGAATTGATTGAGAAATGGAATGACCTTGAGGTGGGTTTGAGAAGAGGCAGAAAATGGATAAAATCAAACGCCGGGTGAGGAGATATAAAAATAGACATAAGGTAAAGATTAAAGACTTAATTTCCCACGTGGATGCCTTAAAAAATAGCCTTTAAGCCTTTGTATAGAATTTTATAGTATATAAAATATTTTCCATTTGGATGCCTTAAAAAAATCATTTGAGTCTTTGTACAACATTTTATAGTATATAAAAGATGAAACCCCCGAAACATCAGAAGATATAGTTTTTTGTATAAACTGACCAACCCATCCCCAATTCTAACAAATACTTATATACCCAAACATTGTATACATAAAATCAAGTACCATATCCTCCCTATCTCATCTTTTGATTCATAAAGACGTACAAAATACAAATCAAGAATATTTTTCTACCTTTTCAATAGTAAAAGTTTGCGTATTGGCATATTACTATTGATATCACTATGTGATAGATCCTATTTACTTTTAGTATGTGCATTTTATTAAATATCATTGATATTTGAATTTGAATATGGATCAAGCTAACCCTTCTCACCTAATAACTGATGTCATGTTCCTTATTAAATCAATTCAACCCTCCACCTTTGTGCTATTATTTACTTTATGAGTATTAATATTAACTAGGGAGTACATTGATGTGTTGTCCCATAAAACTTTCTGCTTGGCCTAATGGTCACAAATGTTTGAGAGACTTGATTATTACTACATATGTATGAGTGACATTTTAATTGTGTACCTGGCCGGTTACTTTTCCCCAAAGGTTTTGGGTTGATTAATACTTGATTTTACTGATGGCTTAATTATTTCTATGCCCCTTAATAAACTGGTAAGTATGGGATTATAATTTAAAAAATCCTTAATTTTCTTTATGGTCCCTAATAAATCTATAAGTATGGGATTATCAACTTTAATTCTTTAGCGTTGCTATACGCTGAATTCTATACACACTGCAACTATCATTTGTACATATATTTGTCATAGAACTGGTAAAGCCTGGTTAGCATATTTGTGATAGTTCCTTTTCCCTCCAGATGAACTAGCAGAAAGAGGATAATAGCTCTTCCCTTTTAGAGACAGATACCGGTTATCTGTTTGCATACGTGACCGTGTGGGTAAACAAGAAGCCATATGGGATTTTCAATTTCCTACTTTATAGTTCGTGTTACAAAAATGTAACTCACCCATGCGATGGGTCTACCCTATGTAAACTATTTTAATAATGAATAAATTTCTATTATTCTGCCTTAACTTTAATTCATTTCTTTATATATACTCTGTTGTGCATTCCTATCAAAGAGCAGGGTGTGACAAGTTGGTATCAAACCATGTTTTAAATTTAACATATCACCGGGTTAGAATTTTATACTAGAAAAGAAATTTATAAGTTATTAGTTATTTTCTCTTTTCATATCTTCTTTTATTATTATTCTATGGTAATTCCATTTTTCAGTATGGATACTTGGGATACACTGTTCAATGTGGAGATTGAGCCAAATAACTATTGGGAAACTAGAGACTTGGAAGAAGCAATATCAAAGTTACGGGAAATGATTCGTTCACTAGAAGAAGATTGTGTAGGTGCTTGTAGCGATGTCAAGAGGTTAGTACTGACAAATAGAGTTTTACGTGAAATGTAAGTTATGAGAAAAGTAGACGACAACATGAACGATCTAGTGATATTTTAAGAAGCTATCAATCTTGTACTCACAGATAGTCCACCGACCCCACCTATGTATCCAGATGTGACGTCAAATGGCGAAATACATGGTGATTATTCTCCTGACACCAACAGTGATGGTTCCCCAGATCAAGAAGATTATCTAGTTTCTCTGGAATCCAACTCTGAGGACGAGGCTGTTGTATCTACCTAAAACCCAAAGCTAAAGTTTTCTCCTAATGTATATAGCATAATAAAGTATTGTAAATAGTGAGCCATACTAAGCCTCGGGAGATTAACTAACTGTTATAGTTATGCACTAATGTAGAATTAGCCTATAACTTTAATGTATCATACAACTCATATTGTATAATATAAAAGGCTTGTGAGATATCCTTCTTTTATGATTCTTATTATTGAACCGTTATATTATATTTTAGGATGGTTAGTACTCGAATTTCCTCTGCTGGAACTCAAACTGAACAGACTCAAACTGAAGGAATCATGCGATGTCTTCAGGAACTCAATTGTTGATTCGACACAAATATTTCATTTATATACACTTTATACTTATGCATTTTAGCCCCTTTGGGTACTTTAATGTAATCTTATGGATTTTTAATTGTGGAGTGAATCGAATTAAATACGGGAAATTAATTTATTACTAATCCGATTTTAAATAAATATGAACTGGCGAGACAAGGGTTAGTATTTATTGATATGAATTATATTGAATATTACTGAGTGAATAAATTAATATGTAACTATGATTTTATTAAAATTTCCGCAAGTGAAAAATACGGTAATTTCGATAATTAAGTCAGGACGCGCGTGTCAGTCATGTCAGGACTAAATTAAGGGAATAAATATTAAATTACTCATAAGTCACCCATACGGTTAATTCAAGTGCACCAATATGTACAGAAGGGTCGAGATAGTCAGAAAAGTCTATCGCGGGTTTAGTTTGGGTCCCGGGGCAGGTTTAGGCCAAACTCGCATCCCAGGAGGGTATTTCAGTCATTTTAATTTTTGGAGTAATTAATCCCACGAATTTCCTAAGGCTATATCAGTTTCTAGGGTTAGGTATTCTAAGGTTATCAAACACAAAAACAATAGAGGCCATTGGAAGAGGAAGGAGAAGAGATTCCAAGCCAAAAACCACCCATAGTTGTACCTCTTTCACAATTAACACCACGGGAGTGTCGATCGGAAGATGATGAACGTAGCCAAACCCTTCACCACCAAAGGATTAGACCTGTTATTATAAGGCAAATATTTTTCTTGCTAAATTCAAGTAGATAAAATATCCATGTTAGTAGAGTATTGTAAGGACACAATTCTCCGATTGAGTCTTAATGTAGTTTTGGCTCAATTTCGGACAAAAACGTTTAAGTCATAGGATAGTTTTATCTTGTATCCTTTCAATCCTATGACGAGTTTGTTGAAGACGTAGCGGCCAAGTGTGTAAATCTTCATCAAAATGTCGAGTTTAAAGTTCCTTGTTTCTACGTCAACAACATTGGTTTCATTGCTCCTAAGGTATGAATTCATTTTAATATATATATATATATATATATATATATATATAGGAGCTTGGAACATTTTATATTTGTGTAGGTTTAATTAAAACTGTTGCTTATTTTTAGAACGGTACATTTAAAAATTTGAAATAAAGTTTTTGGGCTAAAAAAAACATTTTCAACTTTCTGTAAGTTCATTCGATAAAGTCGTTCGAACGAGTTTTTCGTTCGAACCAGATTGTCATTCGAACGAGTTTTAGTTCGAACGAGAATGTCATTCAAACGAGTTTGCCAATGATATTTCCCAAAAGTCCACTGGAACTTCGTTAGAAGTATCGTTCTAACGAGGCTTCGTTCGAACGAAAATCTCATTCGAATGAGATTTCAGTCGGGAAATTTTTCTGGCAGTTTTAACCATGTTTCCGCTACTTTTCCCACTAACTCATTTGACAGTTTTATAATGTGCGGAAACAAACTTTCCTTAATCAACTTTTTCATATCCTACAACCTCTACGAGAGAGTTTTGAGAGTTCAACTTTCCAAGAAAAAGTTCATGTTTTTAAAGTGTCTACATTTCAAGAAAAATTCATTATACACTTTAGTTTTCACCCATAGTTTGTTTCATCCAAGCTCCCTTATATATATATACTTTCTTGGAGTTTGGCACCGGTTTTATAAAAGTTCCCTTATATATATATATACTTTAGTTTTCACCCATAGCTTGTTTGTGTTGTGTGAACCATCACTCGCTTCCGCATCTATTAAAAGAAAATTCCAATTTTTTAATAAGAAGTTTAAAATTGAGGGCCTCGCGTTCCAACAAATGGTATCAGAGCCGGATCGCTAATTTATCGCGTTAAAGATCCATTTTTCGACTTTCATATTTTTGTGCTCCTTTTATTTTTAGGTGGTTCATTTTTGTCTCACTCTCATTTTTTTGTGTATCTCTCGATGGGACGTCTTAATGATAATTTGCCCATTTCTAATGATAATGAAGTATTTGCTACTCGAGAGGAATTTAATGAGCTTAATAAGTGAAATGAAAATTTAAAGGAATTAAATGTGAGATTTGCAAAAAGAATTAAATTTCTTGAAAATTAAAATTCTTGTTTTAAAGCTAAAGTTGAGTTTTTGCAAAACTCCCTATCTCAAAAAGATATCTTTCGTGAAAAGCTTGTGGACTTAAATTACAATTTCAATATTTTAGAAAAGTCCAAGAAAGAGAGTGATTGTCGTGAAAAGAATCTTAGGGACAAGTTTACTCACATTGAGGGGCAGCGTGATAACCTTCTACGTGTGATTGAAAATTTAAAGAAGGAGTCCCGTAAATTTGAGGAGTCTAATTTATTACTTGAGTCCGAAATTTTAAAAATGAAAAATGACTTATAAGACTCGAGTAGTAGTTATAATGGTTCTAGAACATTTTGTTCAAATACTTTTCGTTGCTAAAGCTAAAACCATTGTTTGTTTTAGAGGGTCTACTTTATCCAAAGACTTTAGAAAAGGTCACTCCCTAAGTAACATTCCTCCTGTTTACACATGCTTGCGTTGTGGTTGGAAAGGTCACCTTTAGTGATTTTGTTTTGATCTTAAAAGAAGTCTTAGAAAGTCTATGTCTAGCATTTCATTAGTTCCCAAATCCCATCATTTTAAATATACATCTATATGGGTTAGGAAATCATTTTTAGATGCGCTAGATATTAGATTTGTTGATTCTCATTTGCTTTCATATGAAACCTCTCTTGCTAAATCTAAAGGTTGAATGTGATAGTTGTTTGCATACTATAGCTTTTTGTGCTTCATATTATATATCATTGCTAGGTGTATGCATGTTCAATCATTTTCTAGTCATTGCTTTATCACATATCTCGTGCTAGAATTATGATTTTTGTTTATCTTTTTGTATTATATTTACTTTGTTTGCATTAAATGAAAAATACAAAAAGATTTTGTTTATCATTTGTGTTTTACCTTTTTTTAGTTTAGGCTTATTGAAAAATACAAATGATTTATGTTTGTCTTTTGAGTAAATATTTATTTTAGTTAAAAATTTCTAAAACTCAAAAAGATTTTCATTTTGCGTGTATTTTTGTTTGACACACTTTATGTGGCATATACTTGTGTTTGAATCCCTTGTTTTTCGCTCCCATGTGGATAGAACTTTTGGTTTAGATTGTCAATCCTTAAAATGTTCCTTACCATGGTTATATGGAGTAGTTGGATTTTGTATTGATTAAATGGATTCTATTTTTATATACCTCAATTCACACATGCACGAGCTCTTTTGAAATTTAAATGTCACATGTTATATCTGAGCTTTGTGAGGTGTTCTCCTACCAATCTTGTCATCTACATATTTGTGACCTAGGAGGACTAGTGCATGTCAAAATCTGTTGCACGTGAGTTTTGTGAGATATAAAAAATGATATATAAATGTGCACGGGGAAGGGCTCCGAAAGGAATATAATCCTTTGCGAATAGTAAGCCACCATTTTGAATGTATCTAAAAGAAATACGCGATCCAAAGGCCTAAAATAGAATATGGCATTAAAAATAAAAATCATTGCCAAGGCCTATGTTTATTTGATATATTCATTCAAAAGAAAAAGAATATATATGCTTAATGAGGGAGATTGGATGGTATATTAATGGTTTGCACAATGTCCGTTTATCCTAGTTGCGTTTATAATTTCATGACTCTATTGGTTTGTAGAATCATCAACATGCTAGGCTTGTATGCATTGTGTATGTTTGTTCATTGAGTTCAATTTATATTGTCACATGAGGTTATATTCAATTGTGATAAATTTTGAAATTAAATGAGAACTCCGTGAACATGTTTTAAGTGTTTGGGTCTAAATTTAATTGTTACTAGTTCACACCCCTACACTTCCGTTTCCATATGACACATTTTAGCCATACAAATGTGAAAAACTTTTTTTATTTTGTGTCATTTGTCTGTTTATATCTATATATATATGTGTGTGTGCATCATTGATATATTTAAAGTATGTATATATATGATATTGTTTTGACTTTGCCTTGCTTTCTAGTCCATTTATGCTTATACTTCATAATTGGTATCTACCTTGTTGCATCGTTTGTTGATATCACATGCTTAATTTCTCATGTATCGTTTTGATATCGTTTTCTTGCATCTTAGTTGGTATCGGTTAATCTTTGTATGGATTAGTTATGCTTTTATTGCCCATATGATTTCATGTTCTTAACCTCTTATGCATTATCGTGTTTATTAGTTTATATCCTTTGTCTATTCCTGAACAAAAAGGGGGAGAATGATAGGGGGAGAAATGGTGTCTATTCCTATTATTATTATATCTTAGTTTAGGAGATTTATCTTAGGGGGAGTAGCTATCTTCTTAGGTTGATCATTGTTGATAAGGGATAATTAATTTAAGGGGAGTTTTTATTTTACTTGCATTAAATATTTTCATATTCCCTATGCGTTTGATAGTTTGCTTACGTGTGCAGGAATTCTACTAAGCGGCAACTTTCATCGGGCTAAGCGGTTGATCATTGGGTCTTGAGTCAAGTCTTGGGTGGGATGTTTGAGTCTAGTAGAGCTTGACGGCACTTTAGGATTTTTTATTGGTTTTTCTCCCGGAATAGCCAAAGGGGGAGATTTGTAAGGACACAATTCTTCGATTGAGTCTTAATGTAGCTTTGGCTCAATTCCGAACAAAAACGTTTAAGTCATAGGATAGTTTTATCTTGTATCCTTTCAAGACTATGACGAGTTTGTTGAACACGTAGCGGCCAAGTGTGTAAATCTTCATCAAAATTCCGAGTTTAAAGTGCCTCGTTTCTACGTCAACAATATTGGTCCCATTGCTCCTAAGGTATGAATGCATTTTAATATATATATATAGGATCTTGTAACATTTTATATGGGTGTAGGTTTAATTAAAACTGTTGCTTATTTTCAGAATGTTACTTTAAAACTTTAAAATAAACTTTTTGGGCTAAAAATAACATTTTCAACTTTCTGTAAGTTCGTTCGATAAAGTCGTTCGAACGAGTTTTTCGTTCGAACCAGATTGTCGTTCGAACGAGTTTTGTTCGAACGAGAATGTCGTTCGAACGAGTTTGCCAACGATATTTCCCAAAAGGCCATTGGAACTTCGTTAGAAGTATCGTTCGAACGAAACTTCATTCGAACGAAAATCTTGTTCGAACGAGATTTCAGGCGGGAAATTTTTCTGGCAGTTTGAAGCATTTTTAACCATGTTTCCACTAGTTTTCCCATTAAATCTTTTGACAGTTTTATAATGTGCGGAGACCAACTTTCTCTAGTCAACATTTTCATATCCTACAACCTTTAAGAGAGAGTTTTGAGAGTTCATCTTTCCAAGAAAAAGTTCATGTTTTAAGCTATCTAGATTTCAAGAAAAAATCATTATACACTTTAGTTTTCACCCATAGATTGTTTCATCCAAGTTCCTTTATATATATATACTTGCTTTGAGTTTGGAACCGGTTTTATCTCTACCATTAAAGAGAAGTATGGGTTTGCTTCTACGTCCCTCAAAGAAGAAGAAGTGTGGTTTTGGTGCGGCATTGTCACATGGTGAAAGGCACCATGTGTGGTTGAAGGTGTACCTATTATCTCATTGGTGAAGTCCAAGATTCCGGTGGAGCTCCGGGGTTATCTACTGGGCGGAGGTGTTTACAAGAAGACGCGTCAAGGTTTGAAAGGGGTCGAGTCGAGTAAGTACATCATCTATCTTTTAATTGTAAAAACCATACTTAGTGGACTTAAGGCTAGGGTCGTCCGAGGTTTTTTCCCGTTGTGGGTTTTTCCTCGTACATCGCAGCGTAGTGGTTTGTTGTTTAATTTTATCTTGCTATATCACCTAGAACGCATGCTTAGGTAAAAAGATAAAATTTGGTTTTAATCACTACTTGTTTAATTTGGTGCTAAATTAATTTGGCTAAATATTAATTTAATTCAAGTCGTGGTTTAATTTCTTAAAAATTAGTTTAAAGTGAAAAATGTATTAATGATTTAATTTAATTTCACTTTGTTTAATTTTAATTTAAAAGAAATTAAAATTTATTTTTGTTTGTGTTGTGTGAAGCATCACTCGCTTCCGCATCTATTAAAAGGAAATTCCAATTTTTTTAATAAGAAGTTTAAAATTGGGGGCCTCGTGTTCCAACAAGTATGATTAAGGTTAAATTTCATGCATGTAGAAGACAATTTTTTGTGGATTAAATCATATTCTAGGGTAGGATTCATGGTTAGGATTGAGTCACTATTGTGGAAAAACAAAATTGAATATATTCTAAGAATTTATACATAGAAAATTTGGAGTTTATACATGTTCTTGAATAAAAATCATGAATTAGGTTTCTTAAATGGAAATATTGAATTAATTTCATATTATCGTTAGATTTGATGTTTTACTTATTTTACTACGTTAGAAATCAGGTAATTAGGTTGATATATTGATGGGTAACCATGGTTGGATGAATGGGTTTAAATCTTAGAAGTTTTGGGAAAGAAAAGGATGGAACACGTTGGCAAAAATGAAGGTGAAGAAGTGCATCTACACAGGTACGAATCGATTCGCTGACTTGCGAATCGATTCGGCAAGGCGAATCGATTCGAACCAGGGGGAATCGATTTAGCTGCCCAGTTTTTTCTAAATCTTTCTTGTAATTATATTATTTTTGGAGTTCTTTCGAGATTCGATTATAGGACTTAAATTTTATTAGATTGAGGGATATATGGGAATACCAGTAGGCCTAGGTTGGACTTTGGGATAGGTCCTATAGGGGGAATTAAGGATTAATCTTAATTAGATTAATTCAAGATAAATACCTAAATGAGAGATTAATTCTAATTATGGGTATTCAGGGAAAGTGATGAGTGAGACCAGTAGGACTTAAGGAGTTACCTACTGATATTAAGAATAGTATAAGAGTTAACCTTAGAGAGGTGAGAGCTACTTGGGAGCGTACGATGAGAAGGTATGCTATAAATCCTTTAATAGGTGGGACACTTGAGAAGTTATACAATGTTTGAGAATTAAAATAAGGTACTTGCATATACCTATATGAGGAATATAAATAATTAGGTTGTGTGAATACCTATTGTGTGGATTTTTATGTGTATGACACACCTACCATACTCGCTATCACCAGGAGATCTTTGAAGGGGACAGTCTTATCTTTAGGAGCCCTTCTGGGGGGGGGGGGGGGGGGGGGAGGATTTTAGATTTGGTACCTTAGAGCATATGATCTAAGGAGGACCTGTCTATGAGTTGATAAGTTTGGATTGTATGGGTGCGTATCCCATTACACCGTGGTCCATGTTCACTTCCAAATTTGTGTGATTTGTTTTGATATCGTTCTTGAGAGATTAGGAATCTTTAGTCCTAATTATGTATGTGATGTAACGGGACTTGATAGCAGAGTATGCTCTCATCGTTAGTTCGCCTATGTGGGGTGCGGTATTAGTATATATATCATTCAAGTGAAATATATATATATATATATATATATATATATATATATATATATATATATATATATATATATATATTTATACACGTGTGATTAATCTACCGTGTTTCATAATAGATAACAAAGGTTACGATACATAATATATGTTAAGAATGTGGAAACTCAAATGAATAAAGAGATACTTGAATTGATTAATAAATATTGGAAATGCGATAAAGTATTATTCGGGTAATACGGGTGGGCACAATAGCGTACCCATCATACACAGAGATTGGGTCCAAACTGGATAGGTGAGATAACGTAACTAGGATGGGTTAGGAGTATGCGTTAGGTCTACACAATAGTTGAGAGGTGAGAATCTCAAGTGAGAGTACGTGATTAACATGTATATAATTATATGGTATTTATGCATTTAAATACTTGCTATTTTTTATAAAGATTTTCAACTCGGGCTCTGACCTGTTTTCTTCCAATTCTATTTTGTCTTTGTAAAAACCTTTTAGTTACCCTTCCACAGGGAAGCTAAGCATTGGACTTTCCATCAGTTGACGTGATGCAGCTGCTATGAAAGTTACAGGACGTCGGTACTAGATGCCTTCACATTTATCCTTGATTCATTAATATTTACTCATTTTAGTAAGGACATGTTGTTTATTATTATTTAGAGATTGTGATTTCAGGCATTTAGTTTTATGGTAGTTGTTGGGATTTATTTCGTATCAGATTTGTATTGGGTTTTTATTCTGGAAGCGTTTACTCCAGACCCTTTTTATTTATTTATGCCATTTTATTTCCTACGAGACTGTTTATAGGATGGTGAATGTTTAGATATTCATTTAATGGGTTGTATGTTAATTCATAAAATAATATTTAACATCAGGCTTTCTAAATATTAGGTGGTTAGTTTTTAATAAAAGGAAGTTTTCATTAGTGGTGCAAATGCTAATATAACTAGATATTCTGTTTTAAATTTATAAAGGGCTGATCACCCGATATTTAATTAAGCGGGGTGTCACAGGTGGTATTAAAGCATCAAGTTCTAGAGTCTTTAGGATATGTTCAGCTTGTTATGCTTTTAGCATAGCTTCTTTGAAATAGAGCCCTATATTTAGGACAGTTGTATTCTTCAATTGCGCATTTTATGTCTTCTGCTATTTTGAATTTTACTATGAACTTATCAAACTTCTCTCTCATTTCAGATGCCTCCCCGACGTGTACAGAGTGCCCGTAGAGGTGTAGAGCCTAAGCCTCAGCTAGCTCAGGGCCAGGGTACTATGAATATTGTGGAGGTTTCCGCTATAATGGCCGAAGCGATAAATGCATCTTTAGCAGTCATACAACAGGCACCACCTTAGGCATAGGCGGTGGAATCAGTGCTAGCGCACAGGTTCCCTTCCCCTTGGAGCGAGTCAGGGATGCCTTACATAAGGCACACCCCTTGGAGTTCACAGGGGGTTTCGATGTTGTTTCAGCTAGCCAAAGGTAAGGAGGATATCCAGAGGCATTTAAGGATGTATGAGTTCATGGAGGTACAAAAGAATATAATAACTGCTTTTAATCTAGTAGGGGTAGGATTGCAGTGGTGGGAGTCCACCACTACTGCAGAGGATCGTGATATGATGACTATTCAGGACTTCTAGGTACATTTTGATCGCAAGTATTTCCCTTCCACCATTCAGACTGAGATGAGGCAGAAATTATTAGAACTTACCCAGGAGGGGAAGACCTTTGCTAAATAGGAGGAGGAATTTACGAGATTAACTAACCTGGTGCCAAATGAGTTACCTATTGAAGAGAAGAGGATACGAATTTTTATGGATGGCTTAACTTGGAGGATTCTTCAGCACCTTTTGAGTAACCGTTAATTGGGGTCATATAACGATGTGCTTAACACTGCCTCACTACACTTCTAGGATCACCACTTCCATCTGAAGGGAAGAAAGTGAGAAGGGGAGTCCAGCCAGCAGGGAAGGATAGGAGGTAGTGGTGCTAGTGGGGCACAACCAGCTCAGGGTCAGCAGAGATAGGGTAAGCATAGTTCCCATTAGGGGACCCTGCTAAGTGACACAGATCCGGTGATTACAAGCAGGGACAGTGAGGTTTTAGGCAAGTCCAATAGAGCCATCTTGGTCAGCAGAATCAACAGGGCCAGCAACGTGCACAACAGGGATAATTGAGTGGTCAAAACGGTCAATAGGGCCGAGGACAACAGGAGAAAAGAGGAAGAAACTTTATGGGTAAATTCTTTGTATGTGGCAATATTGTCTACAAGAAATAGGAATTCCCTGATAAGGGAAGGGCCCCACAGCAGCAGCAGGGTGCTCGACAGGAGCCTTAGAGGCCGATCTTTCTAGTTGCTCTCCCAGTGCCACCTCAGATGCAAAATTTGCCTACCATTCCAGTGGTCCATATCCAGCAGGGACAGCTACAGTATGGGCGTGTTCATAATGTCCATTAGGCCGCAGTCCCACAGGCTTCGCCCGTAGTTGAGGGTATGTTTTCTATCTAGGGGACTATGGGGCGCATTTTATTTGACATGGGGATTTCTCACTCATTAATTGCCACTAGGTTTGCACGTTCTATGGGGTTGTTAGATATAACAGATAGTACTGTTACGTGTGTTAACTAGCCATTGGGTAATGGGATGTTGGTTTTCTTTATATGTTGGGGCGTGGGTATGGAGGTTGGGAGATTCATTTTACCTACCGACATGCTTGTATTAGATATGTATAAGTATAATGCGATTATCGGTATGGATTGGTTATTAGCGTATAGGGCCATGATCGACTTCTATAGTCATAGTATTGTATTTTCTATACCGGGCCAGGAGATGTTTCTAGTGGCGATGGTTCACCCTGAGGGCGGATCGTCCACTCACTTGTATTATATAGAGGAGGAGACCTTTAAGGAGGTGGTGATTCATCTTTATTTCATTCCAATGATATGTGAGTTTCCTGACGTTTTCTAATATATATACTGGGGTTACCACCTTACAAATAGATAGATTTTATGATTCATTAATGCTAGCCATTCGGTTGATCGCCTGTGCTCCATACCGTATGGCTCCGATGGAGATGAGGGAGTTACGAGATCAGATTGAGCAGATATTGGGATAGGTCTTCATTCGAAGGAGTACCTCACCTTGGGGGTGCTCTTGCGCTGTTTGTATTGAAGAAAAATGGGTCGTTACAGTTGTGTGTTGACTACCGAGAGTTGAATAAGGTCACGATACAGAATAAATACCCGTTGCCGTGAATCGATTCCTTATTCGACCAGTTGTCAGGTGCCGCCTACTTCTCAAAGATAGAGTTGAGGTCGGGATACCATCAGTTACGTATTAGGGAGCAGGACGTGTTGAATATTGATTTTCTGATCAGATATGGGTTCTACGAGTTTCGGGTTATGCCATTTGGACTAACCAACGCACCAGCTGTGTTCATGGACTTAATAAACAGGGTGTTCAGAGAGTTCTTAGATCATTTTATCATTGTTTTCATATATGACATCTTGATTTATTCCCAGATAGAGGAGGATCATGCCAAACAATTGCGTAAGGTACTGGAGACACTATGGGAAGATTAGTTGTATGCAAAAAATGAGAAATGGGGGTTTTGGCTGAAGGAGGTTCATTTTTTAGGGCACATTGTGTCTAATAAGGGGGTATCCATAGATTCGAGGAAAGTATCAGTGGTGAGGGAGTGGGGACATCCCACGACACCTATAGAAGTGCGCAGTTTCTTGGGGCTAGCCGGATACTACATGCGGTTTATTCAGGGATTTTCGAAGATAGTGGTTTCGTTGAATAACTTGACTCGCAAAGGGGTTCCATTCATCTAGGATGACACTTGTCAGTTAGCTTTTGATGATCCGAAGGACAGGATAACTTTAGCACCAGTTCTAGCACTGTCCAGGACGGGAGTGGGGTACTTAGTCTATACTGGTCCATCCCTACAGGGACTTGGGGGTGTGCTTCAGCAAGAGGATTAGGCTATAGCTTATGCCTCCAGTAAGCTTAAGCTTCACGAGAGGAATTACCCCACCCATGACTAGGAGTTAGCGGTTATTGTATTTGCACTTCGGATATAGAGACACTATCTCTTGGGGCAAAAATGTTTCTTATTCACATATCACAAGTCACTACAATACTTATTCACTTAGCAAGAGTTGAACACGCGTCAGCGGAGGTGGCTTGAATTTGTGAAGGACTATCATTTTGATATCCAATATCACCCGGGGAAGGTTGACGTAGTAGCAGACGCGTTGAGCTGTAGGCCAGCATGTGATGTGGCCGAGGTGTGGAAGGAGAAATGGAGGGAGTTAGGATAGTAGGATGTCGTGGCCCACTCTTTTATGTCAGTCATGACCATTACGCCCCAGATATTCATGAAGGTTGTGTAGTCTCAAGAAACAATTCCATTCTGCCAGGACCGAATAGTATAACTTTTAGCCGAGGGAGACGAGTCTTATTCTTTAAGTTTAGATGGTGGATTGCACTTCAACAGGAGATTGGTTATCCCAGAAGGGGAAGACTTGCGATAAGTGATGATGATAGAGTCACACAGTTCACGCTTTGCGGTACATCCCTAAGGGCATAAGATGTACTAGGATATGCGACGGAAGTACTGGTGGAGTGGGATAAAGAAAGATATTACTGAGTTTGTTTAAAAATGTGCCAATTGCCAGCTGGTGAAGGTGGACCACCAGAGACCAGCAGGGCTTCTCCATCCACTAAAGATTCTTATGTGGAAACGGGAGAGCTTTTACATTGACTTTATTACATGGTTGACTATTTCTTAGAGGGGAAACGATTCCATATGGGTGATTGTGGATCGGTTAACTAAGGTTCTCACTTTCTTCTAGTCCATACAGATTAAACTATGGGAAAGTATGCTCATATCTTTATAGCCAAGATAGTATGACATCATGGGGTGCCCCTTGATATCGTGTCCGACAGGGATAAGACTTTTGCATCTCGGTCTTGGCAGAGCTTCCAGGAGGCCTTGAGTACTGAGTGAGTACGACCTATCATTCGAAGACTAATGGGATGACTGAGAGGATAAATTAGATGCTGGAAGATATGTTGCGAATGTATCTCCTTGATTTTGGCAGGGGATGGGAGCAGTATCTCCCACTAGTGGAGTTTTCTTATAATAACTCCTACCAGCTTACTATTGATATGTCTCCCTTTGAGGAATTATACGGTAGACCTTGTCATTCCCCAGCGTGTTGGCTAGATGTGGGGGAAAATAAGCTACTAGGTATAGAGGTAATCTAGGATACTTCAGCCAGGATTAAGGTGATTCAGAGCCGTATACGGGTTACTTAGGATAGATAGAAGAGCTACGCTGATGTCAAAAGGTTCTTTAAGGATTTCAGTGTGGGGGACCATATATTGTTACGAGTATCTCCTATGAAGGGTATAATGAGATTTAGGAAGAAAGGAAAGTTGGCGCCGAGGTATGTAGGACCATTTCCTATTATTGAGCGGATTGGGACAATGGCTTATAGACTTAGGTTACCCGAGCACTTGCATAGGATTCATGATGTGTTCCATATTTCTTCATTGAGGAGATATCTTTAGGATGAGTTGGTACACACTCATATTTCTTTAGAGGAGATTAATCTGCATCCCGATAGTTCCTACAAAGAGGGGCCAGTTTCTATCCTAGACCGTATCGAGAGGAAACTGAGTTCGAACGTAGTCCAGTTAGTGCGTGTACAGTGGGGACATCATAATATCGAGGAATCTACTTGGGAGCGCGAGGATGATATGCACGAAAGATACCCAGAGTTGTTCTTACCAAGTATACTATTATTTTTGAATTTCGGGAAGAAATTCCGTTATTAGGGGAAAGTATGTAATAGCCCGTAATTTTATTGATTTTCAATTGTGGAGTTAATCGAATTAAATACGGGAAATTAATTTATAATTAATCCAATTTTAAATAAATATTAACTGTTGAGACGAGGGTTAGTATTTATTGATATGAATTATATTGAATATTACTGAGTGAATAAAGTAATATGTAACTATGATTTTATTAAAATTTTCGCGAGTGAAAAATACGGTAATTTCGATAATTAAGTCAGGACGCGCGTGTCAGTCATGTCGGGACTAAATTAAGGGAATAAAAATTAATTTATTTATAAGTCACCCATATGGTTAATTCGAGTGCGCCAATGTGTACAGAAGGGTCGAGATAGTCAGAAAAGTCTACCCGGGGGTTTAGTTTGGGTCCCGGGGTAGTTTTAGGCCAAACTCGCATCCTAGGAGGGTATTTCAGTCATTTTAATTTTTGGTGTAATTAAACCCATGAATTTCCGAAGGCTATATCACCTGCTAGGGTTAGGTATTCTAAGGTTATCAAACACAAAAACAATAGAGGCCATTGGAAGAGGAAAGAGAGAGATTCCAAGCAAAACACCACCCATAGCTGCATCTCTTTCACAATTAACACCACCGGAGTGTAGATTAAAAGATGAGGTACGTAGCCTTACCCTTAATCACCAAAGGATCTAACCTACTGTTATAAGGCAAGTATTGTTCTTGCTTAAATTCAAGTAGATAAAATATCCATGATAGTAGAATATGATTAAGGTTAAATTTCATGCATGTAGAGGATAATTTTTGTCGATTAAATCATATTCTGGGTAGGATTCACGGTTCGGATTGAATCACTATTATGGAAAAGCAAAATTGAATATTTTTTTGAGAATTTATACATAGAAAATTGAAGTGTATACATGTTCTTGAAGAAAAACCATGAATTAGGGTTCTTAAATCGAAATCTTGAATTAATTTCATATTACCGTTAGATTTAATGTTTTAATGATTTTGCTATCTTAGAAATCACGTAATTAGGTTGATATATTGATGGGTAACCATGGTTGGATGAATCAGTTTAAATCTTAGAAGTTTTGGGAAAGAAAAGGGTGAAACGCGTAGGCAAAAATGAAGGTGACGAAGTGCATCTGCACAGGTGCGAATCGATTCGCTGACTTACGAATCGATTTGGCAAGGTGAATCAATTCGGACCAGGGAGAATCGCTTCGGCTACCCAGTTTTTGTTAAACTTTCCTTGTTATTATATTCTTTTCGGAGTTCTTTTGAGATTCGATTATGGGAATACCAGTAGGCCTAGGTTGGTCTTTAGGCTAGGTCCTATAAAGGGGGAATTAAGGATTAAACTTAATTAGATTAATTCGAGATAAATACCTAAATTGGAGATTAATTCGAATTACGAGAATTCGGGGAAAGTGATGACTGAGGCCAGTTGGACTTAGAGAGTTACCTACTAATATTAAGAATATGATAAGAATTAACCTTAGAGCGGTGAGAAGTACTTGAGAGCGTACGATGAGAAGTTATGCTACAAGTCCTTTAATACATGGGACACTTGAGATATAAATATATAACATTTGACAATTAAAATATGGGATGTGTATATACCTATATGAGGATTATAAATACTTATGTTGTGTGAATACCTATTGTGTGGATTTTTATGTGTATGACATACCTACGATACTCACTATCACCGGGAGGTCTTTGAAGGGGACAATCTTATCTTGAGGAGCCCTTCGGGGGAGATTTTAGATTTGGTACCTCAGAGCATAGGATCTAAGGAGGACTTATCTGTGAGTTAATAAGTTTTGGTTGTATGGGTGCATAGGTATGTGCATATCCCATTACAACGTGGTCCATGTTCGCCTCCAAATTTTTTTGATTTGTTTTGAGACGGTTCTTGAGAGATTCGAAATCTGTAGTCCTTATTATGTACGTGATGTATCAGGGCTTGATAGCAGAGTATGCTCGCACTGTTAGTTCGTTTATGTGGGGTGTGGTATTAGTATATATATCATTCTAGTGAAATATATATATATATATATATATATATATATATATATATATATATATATATATATATATATATATACACTAGTGATTATTCTACTATGTTTCATAGTATATAAGAAAATTTACGACACATAATATAAGTGAAGAATGTGGAAACGCAAATGAGTAAATAGATACTTGAATTGATTAATAAATATTAAAAATGCGATAAAGTATTATTCGGGTAATACGGGTGGGCACAATACCATAACCATCATACACAGAGATTGGGTCAAAACTGGTTAGGTGGGATAACGTTACTAGGATGGGTTAGGATTATGCGTTAGGCGTGTACAATAGTTGAGAGGTGAGAATCTCAAGTGAGAGTACGCGACTAACATGTATATAATTATCTGGTGTTTATGCATTTATATACTTGCTTTTTTAAAAAGATTTTGAACTCGGGTTCTGATTCGTTTTCTTCCAAATATATTTTGTATTTGTAAAATCCTTTAGGTGCCTAGCCATAGGGACGCCAAGCATAGGAGTTTCCATAAGTTGATGTGTTGTAGCTGCTGTGGATGTTACATGACCTCGATACTAGATGCCTCTATATTTATCATTGATTCATTAAAAGTTACTCATTTCATTCATTACGTGTTGTCTATTCTTATTTAGAGATTGTGATTTAAGACATTTAGTTTTATGGTAGTTGTTGAGATTTATTTCATACTAGATTTGTATTGGATTTTTATTCTGGAAGCGTTTACTCCAGACCGAGTTTATATCTTTATGCCATTTTATTTCATGTGGGATTGTTTATAAGATGGTGAATGTTTAGCTATTCATTTAATTGGTTGTATATTAATTCATAAAATAATATTTGACATCAGGCTTTCTAAATATTAGGTGGTTAGTTTTTAATAAAAGGAATTTTTTGTTAGTGGTGAAAATGTAACACAACTGGATATTCTGTTTTAAATTAATAAAGAACTGATCACCCAGTATTTAATTTGGCGGGTGTCACATTTAATCTATATATTTATGCTCGTTAACCATACAACCTCTATTTTTTTATGTTTACATATTTTGCGAGGTATAATTGATCTTTTGTACGTATTATAGTGCTTAGTGTAAAGTTCGTTAGCATTCCGAGAAAGTTCCATTGACCATGGCACGCGCAAGGGTAATTTAGTAATTTCAAAATTTTGGTTTCTAGACCAATGTCTTCACAAAAGTTGAAACCCTCTAAGCTAACTTCACATGGTCGTTGACGGTGTGCGGATTCGATTCCTAAAGAAGAAGTTACGAAAATCTCAGCGGAAGGGAACTAAAAGTAAATCAAAGATGGGGAATGATCCAACATAAGCAGGTCCGAATCGATTCGTCTCTCTAGAGAATCAATTCGGTTGGTGGAAGTGATGAATTTTTCTAGGACTAAATTGATTTAGGTATAAGCCGAATCGATTCACTTTTATGCAACATTTGAGATTCCCCTTTCCGAATCGATTCTGTATCAGACCAAATCGATTCCCCTCCATTTCCCCTATTTTATTTATTCACAATATTACCACTAGGGTTTCTGTATATATACTTTTCTCTTCTCATTTTGAGAAGATATCTTTTTATTATCTTTCATGTTAGTTAGTTTTAGGGTTGGCTTGTTGGGTGCTTCCCTCTCGTTTTTCCTTTTTGGGTGTTTACCCATTTATGTAAATTTATTTCTACTATTCAATGTCTTCTTTTTTTGTTTAAGCTTTATTTCCGTTATGTATTTACATTTCCATGCTTGGAAATTATTTTTAGTTAATTCATTTATTATTTTCTTTAGTTAATTAATTGTTTAATTAGTTTATTCATGTCTAATACTTAGTGAAAGGGAAGGGGTTATGTTTCCGCCATTAATGGATCTTGAGCTTCGAAAGTTATGTTTTGTGTTAAATTGCGTTTAAATTAAACGTCTTATATTAATGTTGGACTATTATGCGTTTAACTTTCGTTGTCAAGTAACGTTAGTGTTTATAACGATATTTTGAATTTAATCCGCGTGTGACCATTTTCGGTTAAATGTTTTATCTCTCATTTTTGGGTTAGATTCCTTCTTGCATGATGTTTATAATTAATTAAATATGCTCGGTAAAAAGTTTTCAAATCAAAATTCTAATTATGTGTTGTTTAGCCGACGACGGAGATGTGATCCTGGCTCTCATTTTAGCAGGTCTACAGATATGTGTGCATCCTTCAGAAGTTAAAGATCTGATTGAAGAGGTTCACGAAGGCTCTTATGGAGCTCATGTAGCAGGTCAGACTCTCCTGCAGAGGATAATGACGCAGGGATATTATTAGCCAATGATAAGAACTGACTGCACAGCTTATGCGAAGAAGTGCGATAAATGCCAACGTTTCTCTTCCATTCGAATAACTCCTCAGGCATTGTTAACACCCATTACTTCGCCTTGTCCATTTTCATTGTGGGGTATAGACTTGGTCGGGCCGCTGCCAATGACCAAAGGGAGATTTAAATATTTAGTCATCGTTGTTGATTATTTCACCAAATGGGTGGAAGTTGAGCCTCTCATTGACATGTCGTATGAAAGTTACCAATTTATTTGGAAGAATATTATTTGCAGGTACGGTCTACTACATGCTTTCAAATTTGATAATGAGGAGTTCACTACATATTGTCCTAGTATTCATTGTTTTATTTGTTTTTTAAGCTTTATTTCCATTATGTATTTCCATTTCCATGCTTGTTAATTAGTTGTAGTTAATTTATTTATTGTTTTCTTTAGTTATTTAGTTGTTTAATTAGTTTATTCATGCCTAGTCCTTAGTTAAAGGGAATGGGACATGTTTCCACCATTAATGGGTCTTGAGCTCCGAAAGTTAGGTTTTGTGTAAAATTGCGTTTAAATGAAACCTCGTGTATTAAAGTTGGACTATTATGCATTTAAATTTGTTTGTCAAGCAACGTTAGTATTTATAGAGATATTTTGAATTTAATACATGTGTGACCATTTTTGGTTAAATGTTTTATCTCGCATTTTTTGGTTAGATTCCTTCATGCGTGATGTTATAATTAATTGAATATGCTTGGTTAAATGTTTTCAAACCGAAATTATAATTATTCTTTGTTTAGTCGACGACGGGGATGTGATTATGACTCTCATTTTATTAATTCTTGTTTAGATTTAACTTCTTATTTTCCACTCTCTTTACTTCCAACCCATCACCTTTTACACTTTTATTCTGGAAGTAATAAATAAGTTAAAATATGTCAAACACTCCCTGTGGATTCTTGATACCCAGACTAGACGCTATACTCCCTTGTTGAGTGTAGTCATAGTTTAGGTTTTTTACATCATGGTCGAAAGATGATAAGAACGATTAACGTATCTACACAGACGCTTGGTTTCCGCCACATCAAAATGGTGCCGTTGCCGGGGAGTGTTTTATTTTAGATTTTAGTTGATTTATTATTTCATAATATTTTTTTCCTTTGTATTTGTAATCTTTATTTTAGCCTTTCTTTTTTACTTGTGCTAAGTTGTTTCGAGAAATTGAAATTCTGGTTCTTGTCGCATTTCTGAATTGCCATTTTTGAAATGTCTCACCTTAACTCTTTTAATACCTTTAATTATTATGGTAATAGTTCTCAAAGTTACACTTCTAAAACTATGCGTGAATGATTTCAAATTCTTGAAAATGAAAAAATGAAGCGTGAAAAAAAAATCTCCACCACCTATGATGATGGGTGATTATGTGAAAATTCTAGAAAATCAGAGAATTCAACAAAGCGCTTGGGAGAAAACTTTGTGAAATGAGGGATTAGTTAGCTATAAGAAAACCTCACAAGATAATGTTATGTCTTCTTGTTGGTTTTATCATGAGTTAGTGGTAAAGGAATCGAATGACCAATTCGAGAGTTCTAAAGTTTGGTTTTTAGAAATAAATTCCCATCTCGATGAGATCTTTTCTTCTTCCGCATGCTCGGTTGAGGTTGAAACTTGCGTTTTAACTCCACCCACTTTTGAATAAGAAATGATTGAGAGTGATCCAAGAACTTTCGAATTTCAACCTCTTATTAATTCTTCCAATTGTATTTAGGTTGATGGTCCTTCCTTTCCTTTGTTCCCTACCATTAGCGAACCATAAAATCTATCACAAGAATCGGATGAAATTTGGATGAAAGTTTTGAGGACTTTGACCCGATTCTGGAAGGGAGTGTTATTTTGAGATACTTCATCTTATGGGCTATTCGCTAGCACTAGCCCTACCTCCCTTTCTAATTGAAAAATCTTGGGGAGGTGATTTTAATTTTTCGGAGATCAATTTGGTCTTGTCCCCCTTAATATCCAAATCCCCCATCATCCCTCTCAAATTTTTAATTAATGATGGTTCCCTTCTTCGACTTTACACATCCCTTTCGTTGTCCAAACATAATTCTTATTTTTCGGGAGCCAAGCATGAAAGGGAGGGTCCACCATTGATCCTTCAAAGTCAAATTCTATTTTGGGTGGACCCTAAAAAATTTAGAGTTCTAGTGTGTAGTTTGTTAGAAGTTAAATTGTAGGTTGTATATAGTAAGTTTTTTATTTTTCTGTTTACTTATAGTCTCGTGTAATTAGTTAAGTTTTTGTTAATCTTTTTGTTATGCTTGGTACTAACTTGTTTTGTAGATTCAATGGACTTGTGCTTATCGAAGATCGTTCCACCTTGGGTAATATCTTTCTTTTCCTCTCTTTATGTTGTGTTCTTGATTTACATTGAGGACAATGCAACATTTAAGTTAGGGGGTGCGGGATACATATTCCTTTCATTCCATAACCTTAACCCCAACCCTACATTACAACCCTATAAAGTCCTATGTGATCCTAGGGTAAACTATATTTAAAAGTTTAAATAGTCTCGATAATCTGTGAAAAAACATTTTGCCTCCTTTAATGAGAGGCACCATGTTTTTCATTTTATATATAGCGTTCTTCACTACTGACATGTGCGCGGCCTAGTTTCCATTTTATATTTACTCTTTATACCGGCATGTCCCGTGTGTGTTACACCCCATTTCATAGTGATTTCATTTGTTGAGTGTAATATCCGACGATGATTGAAATTATGCACGCTTTAATGTTTATCCAGTTTATATAAGTTTTTGCCAAATCAAACTTTTCACGTGCTCGCTTTCCACCCACTTTTAAGGTTTCAATTATATGTAGTTCGTTTTATAATATTAATAACGAACTTTCGTGTGAATTCGTTCACTATGCTAAAACGTGTTTGAAGTCTTTTCGTTATTGTTGGGCTTGTCGCATGTGATTGAGCATAATTTTTTAGGAAACTATGATGTTTAGGAGTTTCATCCTTGAAAACCCTCATAAGACAACACTCGTCCACTAGGGTAACCTAGGAGTTTAACGGTTTATTGCATATGCTAAATGCAATCGTTCGCCCGTAAAAGTGGCTTTTATCTATTTTCTATATGTATCATGTCTTTTGCTTTACTTGTAGTTCTTATTTCTCTGTATTTCATTGCTAGGGACTAGCAATGTGTAAGTTAGGGGTGTAATTCGGTATGAATATTGCATTTATTCACCCTTTATACTTATGCATTTTAGCCCCTCGGTACTTTAATTCCTATATTTATGCTCGTTAACTAGACAACTTCTATTTTATATGATTACATATTTTGCAAGGTATAATTGAGTTTTTGTAGGTATTACGGTGCTTAGTGTGAAGTTTGGTAGCGTTTCGATAAAGTTTCGTTAACCACCGCACGCCCAAGGGCAATTTAGTAATTTCATAATTTGAGTTTCTGGCCCAATGTACACACGAAACTTGAATCCCTCTGAGGTAGCTTCGTGTGGCGGCTGACGGTGCGCGAATCTGATTCCTAACAAAGAATCAATAATTCGGTTGCACCTTTACAAATCCATGAGTATTCTTAACTTATCGACATTGCAGCAATTGTAGAATGCAATTCTTCTACCTTAATATGATTTTCTACCCCCGTTATTAAAAATAATCATGTTATCAGAACCCCATCTCAATATTGACCTCAACTATATCCCAATTCAAGAGGACAAGAATACTCTTAGATCCTTCATAACACAACGCGTTCAATGATTCGTTGTCATTAATGTCACTAAGTAGGACATATCCAGCCATAGTGTCTAAGTTAAGATCTGTTATAATCCAACATCAACCGAACAACCCCTTACAAAATCCAAAATCACGTCCTAACTAAAATTAACCTAAGTCAAATGCTGTTAAGGAAATTGTGCCAATCCCGAGTCATGGAAAGAATTATGCAATACGGCCTACACGAAACTCCCATGACGGGATAAAAGTTATGATATTTTTCCAACATCTTCCCGCACATGTTTTATTTGATTTAGGTTCAACAGATTCCTTTACCAGTCTTTAACTAGATAAATTATTGCAATTACTACCTAAATCTTTAACTGCTCCATTGGATATTAGATTACCAATATGTGAAATCAATACACCAACACAAGGTCATATAAATTGTAGAATGCAACTTTGTTTAGGAACACTCCTTGTGAATTTGATAATTTTAGAGATTTGTGGTTTTAATATAAAAAAAGAAATGGATGTTCTATCAAGACATCATGCTTATATCGATTGTCATGCCAAGAAAATTTATTTTCGAAATGACGAAAATTGTTCTTTTGTATTTCAAGGATCAGATCTGTCTGAACCATCAAGTTTCCAAATTTAAATATCTTCTTTAATTCTAAACCTTTTTTAACAATTTAAATATATTTTTCCCGAAGAATTACCAGGATTACCCCCTTCCAGAGAAATCGAGGTTACTATCAATATTTATCCTAATGCATTTCATATTTCGATACCTCGCTATTGAATGGCTCCTTTAGAACTTCGAGAACTCCGTACCCAATTAGGCGACCTTCTTAAAAAAGGTTTTATTTGACTAAGTTCATCTTTTGGGGGATCTCCGGTATTATTTGTCAAAAGACATGATGGAAGTTTTAGATTATGCATAGACTATCGTAAACTAAACTCAGTAACTATTAAGAATAAGTATCCTTTACCCCGAATAAGAGATATATTTGATCCACTTCTAGGTGCAAGGATTTGTGATAAAATAGACTTACGTTTCGGTTACCATGAATTGCAATTTAGAGAAGAAAATATTCCGAAAACTTATTGTCTAACTCATTATGGTCATTTCGAATTTACAGTAATGTCATTTGGGTTAACCGATGCACCCGTAGATTTTATGGATCTAATGCATAGAATCTTTAAGTCTTTTCTTGAACAATTCATTATCATTTTCATTGACAGTATTCTTGTTTATTCTCAAAATCCAGTAGAACATGCCCAACATTTAAAAACAATTTCAGTCACTCTCATGTAAGCACATTGTCCGTCACATTTCATATGTCGTATACCGTTACAAGTTTGTCGAAGCATTGGAAAATGCACATCAACAATCGACGATCCGAATTTCAAGTCATCTTCAACAATCATGCCCAACAAGGATGAACTTCGTAAATTGGTTAAGTTCGATTTACTTTTTAAATAACAAAGTTGGGATTTTGAATAAAAATTAAAATGTTTTTCCTTCTTTAAAAAATGATTTTTGAATTATTTTAAATGGATATTTATCTTTTGAAAAAACATTTTTATCATAAATTTTTTTATAAATGTTCTCATATTCGTAAGAGTGTTGGTTTCTAAGTGTCCAAATGTTTTAAAACTCTGTGAAATGAATCTCGAGATTTTTTCTTGGTCGTTTAAACGAGATCCTATGTCTTTCGAACGAGACTAGACGTCATTCGAACGACATGTCAGTTCGTTAACGAGAAGTCTTTTTACCTGACACGTCACCGCCTTAAAAGATTTTATAAATAAGGTGTCAGGGTTCTGCATTTCGTGTGGAGAAAATTTTGTTTTGATCACAATACGTTTTTGAGAGTTTTCCTTTTATCCAACACAATTTTGAGGGTTCAAATTTGTTTTCACAATTCACAAATCCCAGAGAGTTTATTTTGTGTGAGTTGATTTGTGGACCCCAAACCATACTTTACCTAAAGTTCAACCTTTGTGAGAAGAACTCTACAACTGGAGAGCCGAGAGATATTGTGGAGGGTGATCCTACAAAGAATCAAGACTGTGTGTCTGGGCTGTATGTCCAAATTGTTATGGCTTCTAGCCAAAGCTTTGAAGGTTTGACATAGACATCGTGCATTACGCTTGAGGGAAGTTATATGCAATTCAATGGTCATGTAACCTTATCAAAGTTCTAAAATATAAATGGTTTTGCCCTGAGGGGATATTTTCCTGAATTATTGTGTCACTTGCTTGCCTATTTTCATTTACACTTGCACGCACATGGGCTAATTTTAATTTGAATTTGGTTTTGTTAAATCTGAGTTACCTAATTAAATAAGTGAATTTGCGAATTAAATCAATTGGTAACACACCGCGTTTACAAACTAGTATCAAAGCAGGTTTCACTATCTTACTGTGAATTCCTATTTTTCGCAAAAGTTTTTGTGATATCAATTCTTTTAAACCTTGATGGATCACTTATATAATCGGGTACCTACTTTTGATAGTAATAATTTTGCCTATTGGAAAGCTCGCCTGAAATCTGCTTTAAAAGCTATAGATTAGCACGTTTGGTTGTTGGTTGAAAATGGTTGGTCTCCTCCCACCGTTATTGTTGAGAACATTACCTCTTTAAAACCTGCGTCAAACTAGACTAAGGACGATTTTAAATTGTCCGATTTTACTTCATGTGGTTTGAGTTCTATCTATAGAGTCTCCACTCCCGAAGAGTTACACCGAATTATGACGTGCACCACGTCTAAAGAGGCATGGGATATTTTAATATTGACACATGAGTGGTACCACCGATGTTAAAGAATCTAAGTTACAAAATCTTGTCACTCAATTTGCGACACTCACTATGTCAGAGTCTGAGACTTTTGACGATATAGTCAACACTAGCTTCAATTTAGGTGAGGTAATTGAAACACGCGGGTTGTGAAAAAGATTTTGAGATCTCTTCCAAAACGTTTTATTCCAAAAGCCACTATTTTAAACTCGAAGGGGAATTTGAGCACACTTAAGTTAGAAAAGTTAGTAGGTGATCTTCAGACCTATGAGTTATATATGTTTCCCCAAACTGTTAAGCCTAAAGGGGTTGTACTTAGGACACAGTCGAGATCCAGTGAGGATAAAAGAAGAGAGAGCAAAAAAAAGGAGAGCGTATATGAATCTGAATCTGATGATGACTCTAACATGGCCCTGCTTTCCAAAATTTTCAAAAAAATTCCCCAGTTTTCAAAACAAAGAAATCCAAATAAAAAAATTTCGAAGAAATACAAAAAGAAAGACAAGGCCAAAGAAAGAGATGAGAAAGAAAAAGAGAGTGAGGAGAACCTTGAGAATATAAGATGTTTTGAGTGTGATGGGAAAGGTAACAAGTCATTTGAGTGTCCAATTAGAATTAGGAGACAGGGCAAGAAAGTTGCCATGTCCGCTACCTTAAGCGATAGTGAGGGAGAAGAGGAAGAGGAAGAGGAGGACGATGAGTCCGAAAAAGAATTAGGACAAGGGATGACTATTTCCTTTAATAGTCGTGTGAATACCTCCACTTTATCCCACGATGATAGCATCCACGAGAGCGTCTAAGATGAGTCAAATGAAGATGAGAGTGAGGTTGAGAACGGAGATGAAAATGAGCTCCGAAAAGATTTTAGAGAGTTGTTTACCGAGACCATGAAAAGAAAAAGATTAAATAGGGATCTAGGTCTTCGGATTTATGAGTTAAAGGAAGAGAATGATGAACTAAAATGGGAAAAATATGACTTGACCAATACGGTGCCTAGTCTGACGACACGTGTATCCCATCTAGAGGATGATCTCGAACGTGCACGGGAAGCCCAAGTCTCTTTAGAGAACGCATATGAGAAGGTTGATAAGATGGTTCCCTATCCCTTTTTGAATGATGGTGAGTATGTTGGAAAAAGTCATGACGGTGCTTCCACTACTATTAATGCACTCGAGCCTATTTCCACTTTGGTGAGTGATTCTCATGGGTGTCCATCTAGGAAAAATCATCCCAAAATTTTTGATAAATTACTTCCTAGACTGGTTTATGTTTGCTCCCATTGCAAAAAGAGAGGACTCTTTAGGGAGTTTTGTTCTAAGTTGGGGTTCGTGCCATATCATACCACTTCACGTGTTCACGCACATGCACCAACTCATGATACTTTTCTTGCACATAATGATAGAGAGTTTGCACATATTCGTGAGCAAGTAAAGTTTTTGGTCAACACTACACATAATCTAATGGAGTTGGTTCAAATCATGTAACCATCTTTGGAAAACTCCACCACATTTATGGGTTGAGGTCCAGACATGTTTGCTAGCATAGGGTGATTTACATCATGACATGTTTTCTTATTGCTAGTGTGTAACATTTTTATTTATTTTAGTTAGCATTTTTATTTGCTTTTCTTATTTTTTTTGGTACTATTTTAGCACTGTTTTGCATCTGTTTGCCCATTCCAGGAACTGTATTTTACAAAATTTTCTCACTCGACAAAACTGCATGTCATTCTGGATAATCTGGGAAATTTGTGTTTTTCTCGTTCTAATGAGATTGCATCTCGCTCAAACAAGATCGTCTGTCGTTCGAATGACGTGGCATCTCATTCGAACAACCCCTGGAATTTCATTTGCAGTCCCTGTTTCTTCCTGATATATGTTATTGGTACTGCCGGGTTGTTTCTGAATAGTGTTTGAAAAATACAAAAGGATTTTCCTTTTCTTTTAGAAATTTTTTAAAAAATCCAAAAAGAGTTTTGTATTTTGTTTGAACCGTATATGAATATACACTTAGGATGACCAATTCACAACTTCATGCCATATCCTTGTGACTGTTTTATAGAGAATTGAGACAATATGTTGTGTCATTCATGTGCTTTACAAAGTTTGGAGTCTTTGAGATGAAATAGTGTTGCTACCTACATGTTTGACTCACTTTGTCCTTTATTGCACACATGCACGGATTTGTTTGATGTTTGTTCTTGACAAATCACATGTTGGTTACGTGTTGTCATCTCAATTATGTCTATTAAAACAAATCAAATACGATAAAACAAGATAATAAAAGGTGTGCATTTTTTTTACCATTTTTCCGTAAGTTTGTGTGAATTTTACAAACGGTGAAGGGATACGAAAGGTACACATCTATCCTTTAAAATTAAATTGGACCTAAAAAATTGAGGAATATTAATTATCCGAGGTCCAAAGATGTTTAAAAGAGCCCGAAAAATATTGAATGGCAATAAAAAGGAATATATGACAATAATGGGCCAATAGGTTTATTCACCAATTATCCAATGTTTGAGAATTTAGATCACCTCGAAAAGAATATATATATATATATAAGGGAGTTGGGTTGGAGAATTAAAATGGCTTTGCACGTCCTTAAAACTCTTGAAAAAGCATGAAATCGTTTTGGACGTTATTGGTGTGAAAATCATGTAGATTTTGATTTGTTGATTTTGATTTAAGACGATGTCATCTAAATTCAATAATTTTACACCAAAGGACTATTTTTTATGTTCATTCTTTAGGAGTACACTTACGCATCTTGCACATATGATATGATTGAGTCGATTTTCCTATCGAATTTGTTCACACCCATTCATTCCGTGTCCATGATTTGGTCATCGTAGTAAATATTCATGGTGTGTGATTTTTTTTTGTAACATCATATTTCTTTCATTTTTGTATAAAATGTTTTTAAAAAATTCAAAAATAGTATGTTTCGTTTGTTATCCGTGACACCCCGATTGGCTTTATGTGGTTTATTCTTTTCCTTGTTTATTTCGAACAAATAAAAAGGGGGAGAATGACTTATGATATTATGGGGGATTTTTAAGTATGGTAGAGATTTGATTATGCTTACATGTTTTATGTTTATATCATTTCAAACTCGATACGTCACAAGGTTTTTGCTTTGTCTCATGTGTGTAGGTACAATTGAAGATTCTTTGGATTGCACACCTTGATGAGAAAAGCTTGGAGATTTGAAAAGTTGATTGTTGAAGCGAAGTTTGATTGAAGACTTGATCAGTTTATCTTTTCAAATTTGAGTTTATGGGAGGGTAGATTCGTATAGGTTATTTTTTAGTTTGATAATTCATATAGTTTTTATCGTGTACTGGCATAGACATAGGGGGCGATTTGTAAGGACATTGTTCATCACATTTAGTATGTCGTATATCACTACAAGTTTGTGGAAGAATTGTAAAGCGCACATCTACAATCGACGATCCAAATTTCAAGTCATCTTCAACAATCATACTCAACAAGGACGAACTTAGTAAATTGGTGAAGTTCCATTTACTTATTAAATAAAAAAGTTTAAATTTTTTTATAAAAATTAAAATATTTGTCCTTTTATAAAAAATGATTTTTGAATTATTTTAAATGGATTTTTATGTTTTCAAAAAACATTTTTATCATAAAAGTTTTTTGATAACTGTTCTCTAATTCGTAAGAGTGTTGGTTTCTAAGTGTCCAAATGTTTTAAAAATCTGTAAAACGAATCTCAAGAGTTTTGCCTGTTTGTTCAAATTAGATCCTATCTCATTCGAACGAGACCATACGTCATTCGAACGACATGTCAGTTCATTCGAACGAGAAGTATTTTTACCTGACACATCACCGACTTTAAAGATTTTATAAATAAGGTGCCAGGGTTCTGTATTTCGTGTGAAGAATTTTTTTTTTATCAGAATACATTTTTGAGAGTTGTCCTTTTCTCCAACACAATTTTGAGGGTTGAAATTTGTTTTCACAATTCACAAATCCTAGAGAGTTTATTTTGTGTGAGTTGATTTGTGGAACCCAAACCATACTTTTACTAAAGTTCAACCTTTGTGAGTAGAAATCTACAACTGGTTAGCCGAGAGCTATTGTGGAGGGAGATCCTACAAAGAATCAAGACTGTGTGTCTGGGTTGCGTGTCCTAATTGGTATGGCTGCGAGTGAGACACTGCAGAGTTCTAGCCGAAGCTTTAAAGGTTTGACATAGACATCGTGCATTATGCTTGAGGTAAGTTGTATGTAAGTCAATGGTCATGTAACCTTGTCAAACTTCTAGAATATAAAAGGTTTTGCCCTGAGGGGATTTTTTCTTGAATTACTGTGTCACTTCCTTGCCTATTTTCATTTACGCTTGCACGCACATGGGCTACTTTTAATTTGAATTTGGTTTTGTTAAATTTGAGCTACCTAATTAAATAAGTGAATTTGCGAATTAAATCAATTGGTATCACACCGCGTTTACATCTCAGAAACCATCGGTTATATATGCTAAGAAGAGCAAGTGTGATTTTTCAATGAAGAAAATACATTTTTAGGACTTGGGATTTCTAAAAACGGAATCCAAGTCGATGCAGCCAATATTTCAGCCATTCTAGAATGGAAAATTTGTAACAATATTACCGAGATAAAAAGTTTTCTAGAATTAGCTGGATATTATCGTCGATTTGTGGAAGGATTTTCTCGTATTGCTCTCCCCCTTTTAAAGATAACTAGGAAGGAAGTTCCATTTGTATGGACTGATTAATTTAACCAATCATTCCAAATTTTAAAGGATAAATTAACCACTGCTCCTATCCTCACCATTCCTTCTAGTGATGTAATCTACGATGATATATTGATGCCTCATTGCAAGAGTTAGGATGTGTGTTAATGCA
Organism: Sambucus nigra; assembly: GCA_949130495.1. Lineage (NCBI taxonomy): Eukaryota > Viridiplantae > Streptophyta > Magnoliopsida > Dipsacales > Adoxaceae > Sambucus > Sambucus nigra. Next base: position 9,590,229 of record OX422219.1, on the reverse strand, counting down.
GAATGAGAAAGTTATATAGTATGGGTCACGACAAATCAAAACTAATGAACATAATTACCCTGTCCATGATCTTGCGTTAGCAGCTATGGTTTTTGCATTAATAATTTGGAATTGTTACCGTTACGGTGAAAATTTTCAAGTCTTTTCTGATCACAAAAGTTTGAAATAAATTTTTACTCAAAAGGACTTGAATTTAAGACAACGACGATGGATGGAATTTTTGAAAGATTATCGATTTAAATTAAGTTACCATTTAGGCAAAGGCAATGTACTAGCCAATGCTTTAAGTCGAAATCCAGTAGAAACACTCCACACTTTAATTTCTTATGATACTGCTGCTACCATCGAGCAATGTGACCTTTGATTGATATCCCCTTTCGTAAAAAATTCCAAAATCGTTGCATATCCCGAATTGAGAAAGAAAATCTTAGTTCAACATACCCAAGATCCTTTTGTACAAACCTTTAGAGAAAAAAATCCCAACTTCTCATACCATGAGGAAAAATGTTTATGATTTAGAAATAGATTGTATGTACCGGATAATTCATCTATTCGAGCAAAAGTATTACAAGAAGCCCAACGTTCGAAATTTATGATTCACCCTCAAAGTTCAAAAATGTACCACGTCCTAAAGAAGCAATATTAGTGGTCAAATATAATAAATGATATCAAGAATTTTCTAAGGAAATGTTTTACTTGCCAACAAGTAAAGATAGATCACCAACACCCTAGTGGACTCCTCCAACCCTTACCAATTCCTGAGTTGAAATGGGATAATATTACCATGGATTTTTTCAGTGGACTACCTCGTATGTCCCAAAGATATAATTTCATTTGGGTAATAGTAGATCGACTCACCAAAGTTGCTCATTTTCTACCAATGAAGACCACCGACTCATTTCAGAAGATCAACAAGCTCTACATTCCAGAAATTATCCGACTACATGGAATTCATTTATCCATCATTTCAGATAGATATTTCAATTTTGTAGGAAATTTTTGGCAAGCAATTAAGATCGCAATGGATACTAAACTTCATTTAAGTACCGCATTCCACCCACAAACGGATGGACAATCAGAACGTAAAATATAAACATTAGAAGATATACTATGCGCTTGTGCGTTATATATGCCCGACAACTCGAATGTACATTGTAACAACCCTCGCTTTTGAGATCCTATTTTATATTAGTTTACTGTGTGAAGTAATTATATAAAATGTCGTAATATGAAGTAAATCTTAATTGCATGAGCTGAAAGTTAATATTTACTAGATTGTTGCATATTTACTGCATGTATAAGTAAATATCATCATGTCGCATTTTCTAGTGTCATATATTTTAAATGACATTTATGGTTTAAATGAAACCGGAACTTGAAATGATTTATAAAATTTCCAAATGATAATTTGGAGGGTGTAGTTAGTCCCGAAATGTGCGAGATAGTCAAAATAAGTGCCATATTGTATTTTTATGTTTCGGGCACTTTTGACTGGTTTTAACATAAATGTGTAGTTGTGAGTCATTTTAATGGGGTATTAACCATTTAAGTTGGAAATTGAGATTAATGCCACGATTAAGTCTTGCCTTTCATTTATTTCTCTAAAGTGCATTTATTAAACCTAGAGAGATAGAGAGAAGAAGAGAATTGGTGGAGAAGAAAAGAGAGAGGTTGGAGATGGAAGATTTGGAGTTTGATCTTGCTTCCATCTTCCTAGAATCTGAAGTTGCAAGCTTAAGGCAAGTTTTCTACTTGCTAATATATGGTTTAAGATGAGTAAACTATGTGATAGTTGTGTATTAGAATTTTTGGAACAATTATGGATTTATGGTATTTGAGCCCTAATCTTAGTTTGTGTTGATGATATTATGGAATATAATAGTTGATAATCATTTAAGATGATTTGGGATAGATTAATGTTGTTGGATGTGTGTAAAAATTGAAGAGATTTGAGTTGGGGGAAAAACTAGTGTTCATAACTCGTAGCCCCAATCTTGGCCAATTCGCAGGGGCGAATTGATTCAGCCCCTATGGCAAATCGATTCGCTAAGGGGTCATCCTATAGGTCTGCAAACCCGAATCGATTCGGGTTAAGGCCGAATCGATTCGGCTAAAGAAGAAAGTTGGACTTGTCATCCGAATCGATTCTATTTTGGGTGAATCGATTCGGTCCTAGGGCGAATCGATTCGAAATCAGGCTATTTTGAGTTATTTTTCTAACTCAATTTTTACCCTTTTTCTTTAGGCTTAGGACTTAGGAACCTTCTTGTACGAAGTAAACTTAGAGTCCTAGAGTCCTAGATGAGTTAGTTGGCTACCCTACATTAGAAATGGATTAAATGGCGCTTATTCCGGGGATGTACAAAGTGAAGTTGCGACATTCTTTTCTTCTAGTAAAATTTTATGAGACTATGAGTTGTTAGGTCATATTGGGAGACTTTAGAGGCTCATTTAAGGTATGATGCTCATGGTGGGTTAAAATGACACCCTAATATGTTTGGAAAATGAATTGAGAGCTATTCACTCTTTGAGGTCGTAATGATAATATGAATTATGTATGGCTCCGGATAAAATATGATGATATTAAAGGATTATGGTTTCGGATAAAATGAAACATGCACATGGTAAATGGAAATGAAAATGAAATGAACATGGTAAATGATAATTTACTTAAACACACCTCTTTAAATGCTATCATAAGGGAAGTTCGTGCATGAGGTGATGTCCCCTGACTAATTAACGCATGGAGACTATAGTCCTCGGCCATATGATGGATTGTTATATGTTCTATTATGCGCTAGTGAGGTAATTATGGGTGTGGTTATAACTCACTCGCAGGCATATGGACACTTCCCGACGTTACGTTAGGTGCCTAGGTTGTCTTGTTGATAGGCCCTGGAATATGATAGTCATTTAGGGGCGCGTCCAGTGGGGAAACTCGGAGGGACGGTCTTAGAATCGTTATATGTATATGAATATAACTATTCTTAATCAAGTGGGACTTGATTGATGATGAATGCCATAAAGAGCCTATAATTGTGATTATGTTTCCTGATAAGTAACGGAATGATCAAATGCGATAAAAAAATCGATGGAGATTTTAAATTAATGTTAATCACTCTTATCCTCTTGCATAACTAAATAAATATTATGATCATTTACCTTGCTTTACCTCATGCTTTAAATTGTGTAGGTAGGTTGTCCTCTTTATCTATCATGATTATCTATTCATAACTGTCATACTCTTTATTCATCTGGCGATCATATAAAATCGGGCCCTGACCCAATCATATTTCTTGTTGTGCTTGAATCTTGTATCCGCTCAAGTGCTCCACCACAAGGATGCCCGTTCTGATTTTCCTATTCTAGTGTTTTTGGGGAGCCTTGATACTTTGCGGATATTACGGGATGTGTTTTTGGTAGAAGCCTTCATTTTTGTACTCTATATATGATCGGGTCATTTATTTGGGCTTGTGGCTCAGCTTTTGTAATTATCTAATGAAGTGTATTATGTAACTTAATGAACATGTTGAATAGTGGTGTATGAGTTTGTTGATCGACAACATATTTGGTCCATTTAATGCATACTTGTTGATGTTGTAATATAAGTTCTTTTGGGTTTCCACTTTATTTTCAAATGGGATTGTTTAAATTCTTTCTTAACGTATAAAACAAAATTTTTGGCAACCCATTTTTCTAAAATATAGAGTGGTTATCCTGTATACTTATTATATTGTTACGATGCTGAGGATGATCCATCTATGATTCCTATTTTATATAAGTATCGGGATGGCCACCCCTTATTTCGGTGAGCGAGTTGTCACAAATGCTATCAGAGCATCAGGTTCTAGAGTCTTTAGGATCTATGCGGACTTGTCACGTTCTACCATAGCGTTCTTTGATATAGAGCTTAATGATAGGACTGTTTTGTTGCCTATGTACGCGATCTTCTACAAAATCAGGCTGTTTTAAATAGTATTCTAACTCTATTGTTTCTTCATCTCAGATGCCGCCTAAGAGAGGCTGCCCCGCTAGAAGGAATAAAGTAGTAGAATAGGATGATGGTCCTTCGCCTCCGCCACAAGGAAATATAAATACTGTTGATGTAACAAACATTGTGTCCCAAGCGATCAACGCAGCGATGACCGCCGTGGTCCAGCAATTGCCACAAGCTCAACATCAATGAGCCCAGGAGGTACAAGCTCCTACTGGACCTTCTCCATGGGAGAGAGTTAGAGAGTCCTTTTTAAAGGGACATCCCCCAAAATTTGATGGAGGCTCTGATGTTATTAGAGCTCACCAGTGGAAGAATGATATGCAACGCCATCTTCGAATGGTGGAATGTAGTGAGGAGAGTAAACAAGTCCTTGCTACTTTCAAGATCACCGGATCTGCGTTACATTGGTGGGTGTCGATGACTACACCAGAACAGAGAGATACCATGACTATCAATGATTTCTGGGCGTTGTTTGATCGGAAGTGCTTCCCTCCCGCAGTTCAAAGGGAGATGAGAAGGAATATTCAAGATGCGGTGCAAAGTGAGAGATCCATGGAAGAATATGAAGAGGATTTCACCCGGTTAGCAAGTTTTCTATCGGATGCGGTAACTTCAGAAGAGAGGAAGGTTTCGAAGTTCATGGGAGGTTTGAACTGGAGGATCCGACAACATTTGTTGGGTAATCCATATTTGCATACTTTTGGGGAGGTGATGAATGCGGCATTGCTTCATTGTCAAGAACATCGGTTGTACATGCAGAGTAGCAACAAAGCTACAGTGGTGGGGCAAGCAGGAAGGCTCGGAGGAAATGGGACTGGAGGAGGAGCATTTCCCTCGTCCCAATCTTCGAGATATAAGAAAAGAGAAAGGGATCCCCAGCAAGGGGACTTGTCTAAACGCCAATATTTTGGTGGGTTCAATGTTGGGGTAAATAACAATAGGCAAGGTCAAGGTGGACCGCAACAGCAATACGCAGGTAGATGTGGAAATGGAGGTAGGGGTCATATGGGCCAAGGCGTTACCCAGTTTAGAAATAATCGGGGTCGAAATTCAGACAATATGATGGGACGGTGCTTCCAATGTGGGGAGGCGGGTCATTACAAGAAGGATTGTCCTCAGTTGGTTGGGGGTCAACTTCCTAGGGTTCCTCAGCATCCATAGGTTTAGCTACCACCACAGGTACCTAATCTAGTTGCCCCTCCACAGCAGGGAAAGCTACAGTATGGGTCTGTTTATCATATTCAGGATGCTATGCTTCCTCCTGCTCCGTCGGCACCGCCAGCTATTGAGGGTAAGTTTCTCATTCAGGGGTATATGGGTCGTATTTTGTTTTATACGGATGCGACACACTTGTTCATTTCTATAAGTTTTTCTCAGTCTACAGAGCTAATTAAATCCGCATAGAGTACCTTCACTAGTGTTGAATCTTCTATGGGTGATGGTTCACTCATTTTCTTTGTTTGTAAACAAATAGGGATAAATCTTGGTAATTTGTGCTTTGAGGCCGATTTGCTCGTCCTTAACATGGTCGGGTATGATGTAATTTTGGGTATGGATTGGCTAGTGAAGTATCATGCGATAGTTAATTGCTATGGTAAGAGTATAGTTTTTGCCATTCCGGGGCAATAAATGTTTTTAGTGGTTATGCCTCGCTTAGAAGGAGGTACTAGCACTTACTTGTATTGTATTGCGGAGGAGACTTCTCAGGATGTAGTTATTTCCCTAAATTCTATTCCGGTTGTTAGAGACTTTGAAGATGTTTTCTGAGAAATACTGAGTTTGCCTCCTAGTAGAGAGATTGAGTTTGTGATCGACTTAGCACCGAGAACTCGATCGATTGCGAGAGCTCCGTATCGCATGGCTCCTGTTGAATTGAGGGAGTTAAGGGACCAGATTCAGAACTTGCTAGAGCAAGGGTTTATTAGGCGAAGTACGTCGCCATGGGGCGCTCCGGTGTTGTTTGTGAAGAAAAGGGACGGTTCTCTCCGGTTATGTGTTGACTATAGAGAATTGAATAAAGTCACCATCCGGAACAAATACCCACTACCTCGGATTGATGATTTGTGTGATCAACTCAGGGGAGCATCGTACTTCTATCAGATAGATTAGAGGACAGGGTATCACTAGTTGCGGATACGGGAACAAGATGTGTCCAAAATCTCTTTCCTAACAAGATATGGGTCCTATGAATTTTTGGTTATGCCTTTTGGAATAACTAATGCCCCCGCCGTGTTTATGGACCTTTTGAATAGGGTATTCCAGGACTTCCTGGACCAATTTGTCATCGTGTTCATTGATGATATTCTAGTGTATTCTCAGATAGAATCTGACCATGCTAGTCTTTTGCGGTTGGTCCTGCAAAGGTTGAGGGATCACCAATTGTATGCCAAATTCGAGAAGTGTGGTTTTTGGTTGCAGGAAGTACAGTTTATGGGACATATTGTGACAACCCGGGGTATTTCAGTAGACTCAAGCAAGGTGGTTGCGGTGAGGGAGTGGGGTCAGTCCACGACACCTACCGAGATTCGTAATTTTATGGGTTTGGCAGGCTATTACCGTCAATTTATCAAGGGTTTTTCTAAAATTTCTAGCCCTTTGATAAATTTAACCCAGAAAGGGGTGAAGTTTGTTTCGGATGATTCCTGTCAGTCTGCTTTTGACGAGATCAAGGATAGGTTGACTTCTGCTCCAGTCCTTGCATTACTAAGGCCAGGATTGGAATATTTGTTCTTCGCTGATGCATCTCTACAAGGATTGGGAGGTGTGCTTCAACAAGAGCGACGGGCTATTGCTTATGCTTCTCGCAAGCTAAAGCCTCATGAAAGGAATTATCCGGTGCATGATTTGTAACTTATCGCGGTTGTCTTTGTCTTGAAGATTTTGAGGCAATATCTCCTAGGGGAGAAGTTTAGTCTTTTCACGGACCATATATAGTTGCAATATTTATTTTCGCAGAAGGTTTTAAATATGGGACAACGTTGATGGCTAGAATTCGTGAAAGATTACCAATTCGACATCCACTATCACCCGGGCAAGGCGAATGTGGTGGCGTATGCTTTGAGTAGAAATCCCGAGGGGGAGTTAGCAGAGGTATGGAAAGCCAAATGGAAGGAGCTCAGTCAGGAGGACGATGTTGATAGTGCGTTTATGTCGATGTTGACCATTACGCATACTACTGTGGCAAGGGTTGTAGAAGCCCAAGGAAGGGATAAAGGTTGTCAGGACCGTATACGCCAATTATTGATCGGGGGAGAGGAATCCTACTCAATAAGATCGGAGGGTGGATTAAGTTTCCACGGGAGACTCATTGTCCCGGAATAAGGGGATTTAAGACGGGTCTTGATGACAGAATCTAATGAGTCTAAATTTTCAGTGCAGCCAGGTGGGGACAAGATGTACCAAGACATGCGCCGTCAGTATTGGTGGGCAGGCATAAAGCGGGATATTTCTGAGTTCATATCCCAATGTGCTACTTGTCAATTGGTCAAGATAGATCATCAGCAACCGACAGGTTTGTTGCAACCGTTGGAAATTCCGATGTGGAAGTGGGAGAGTATATCGATGAATTTCATCACGAGCTTTACCAATGTCGCAAAGTGGTCACGATTCTATTTGGGTTATCGTCGATCATTTGACTAAGTCGGCACATTTCCTACCGGTATGCACCGATTATAATACTGCTCGTTATGCCCGGATATTTATCGCAGAGGTTGTTAGACTCCATGGGGTGCCCTTAAATATAGTTTCCGGCCGAGATAAGATTTTTGTTTCCCACTTTTGGCGAAGTTTCCAAGAAGCTATGGGAACCGAATTGAAATTGAGTTCTTATTACAATCCTCAAACAGATTGGCAGACAGAAAGAGTCAACCAAATGTTGTAGGATATGCTCCGAATGTGTGTGCTTGATTTCAAAGGTGGTTGGGAACAATATCTCCCTTTGGTCGAATTTGCTTATAATAATTTGTAGCAATTTACTATTGGGATGGCGCCCTATGAAGCCTTGTATGGTAGGCCGTGTAGATCGTACACTTGTTGGCTGGAGGTGGGGGATAATAAGTTTCTTGGACCTGAAATGATCCAGGATACTTATTCCAAGATTGAACTCATCCGGAACCGCATCCGAATAGCTCAAGAATGCCAAAAGAGTTACGCTGATGCAAATAGGTGACATATAGAGTTGGAAGTTGGAGATCAAGTCTTGGTGCGAGTATCGCCAATGAAGGGTATAAAGTGCTTTGGGAAGAAAGGAAATCTTGCGCCGCATTACATGGGATCTTTTCCTATTATTGCCAAGGTAGGTCCAGTGGCATATCAACTTGCCTTATCGGAACACTTACAACAACTCCATGATGTGTTCCATATTTCCTCTTTGAAAAAGTATAAGAGGTGTGAAGGAGCCCTTTGGCATATTCCTTTGGAGGATATTGAGTTGGAACCCAATATCTCGTATGAAGAACAGCCGGCTGCTATCTTAGATCACGGAGAGCGATGATTGAGATCGCGGGTAGTGCCCTTGGTGCGAGTGCAATGCGATCATCACCACGCCAAGGAATCAACGTGGGAGCGTGATGATGATATGCGGGAAAAGTATCCGCATATCTTCTTGCAAGGTACACTTGAATTTTTGGGTTAAAATTCCCTCATAAGGGGGGGAGTATGTAACAACCCTCACTTTTGAGAACCTATTTTATATTAATTTACTGTGTGAAGTAATTATATAAAATGTAAGAATATGAAGTAAATATTAATTGCATGAGTTGAAAGTTAATATTTACTAGATTGTTGCATATTTACTGTATGTGTAAGTAAATATCATCATGTCGCATTTTATAGTGTCATATGTTTTAAATGACATTTATGGTTTAAATGAAACCGAAACTTCAAATGATTTATAAAATTTCCAAATGATAATTTGGAGGCATAGTTAGTCCCGAAATGTGCAAGATAGTCAAAATAAGTTCCATATTGTATTTTTATGTTTCGGGCACTTTTGACTGGTTTTAACATAAATGTGTAGTTGTGAGTCATTTTAATGGGGTATTAACCATTTAAGTTGGAAATTGAGATTAATGCCACGATTAAGTCTTGCCTTTCATTCATTTCTCTTAAGTGAATTTATTGAACCTAGAGAGATAGAGAGAAGAAGAGAATTAGTGGAGAAGAAAAGAGAGAGGTTGGAGATGGAAGATTTGGAGTTTGATCTTGCTTCCATCTTCCTAGAATCTGAAGTTGTAAGATTAAGGCAAGTTTTGTACTTGCTAATATATGGTTTAAGATGAGTAAATTGTATGATAGTTGTGTATTAGAATTTTTGGAACAATTATGAATTTATGGTATTTGAGCCCTAATCTTAGTTTATGTTGATGATATTGTGGAATATAATAGTTGATAATCATGTAGGATGATTTGGTATAGATTAATGTTGTTGGATGTGTGTAAAAATGGAAAATATTTGAGTTTGGGGGAAAACTAGGGTTCAAAACCCGTAGCCCCATTCCTGGCCAATTCGGAGGGGCGAATCGATTCGGCCCCTAGGGTGAATCGATTCGCTAAGGGGTCAACCTATAGGTCTGCAAACCTGAATCAATTTGGGGTAAGGACGAATCGATTCAGCTGAAGAAGAAAGTTGGATTTGTCATCCGAATCGATTCACTGTTGGGTGAATCGATTCGCGGCTTGGGGTGAATCGATTCGGCCCTAGGGCGAATCGATTCGAAATCAGGCTATTTTGAGGTATTTTTCAAACTCAATATTTACCCTTTCTTCTTTCGGCTTAGGACTTAGGAACCTTCTGGTATGTAGTAAACTTAGAGTCCTAGAGTCCTAGATGAGTTAGATGGCTACCCTAGATTAGAAATGGATTAAATGGGGCTTATTCTGGGGATGTACAAAGTGAAGTTTGGACATTCTTTTCTTCTAGTAAAATTTTATGAGACTAGGAGTTATTAGGTCATATTGGGAGACTTTAGAGGCTCATTTGAGGTATGATACTCATGGTGGGTTAAAATGACACCCTAATATGTTGGGATAATAAATTGAGAGTTATTCACTCTTTGAGGTCGTAATGATAATATGAATTACGTATGGCTCCGAATAAAATATGATGATATTAAAGGATTATGGTTTCGGATAACACGAAACATGCACAAGGTAAATGGAAATGGAAATGAAAATGAAATGAAAATGAAAATGAACATGGTAAATGATAATTTACTTAAACACACCTCTCTAAATGCAATCATAAGGGAAGTTCACGCATGAGGTGATGTCCCCTGACTAATTAACGCAGGGAGACTATAGTCCTCGGCCATATGATGGATTGCTATATGAAAAGCCTCGGTTTCTAATTATCTCAAATAAGATAGAATTTCCTTGTTATGTAAACTCAAGAGATGCGGAAGCGGTATAAAGGTGATGGTTCAACTTTCAAAACAACAACAAGTTTTAATTTACTTGAAACAAATTAAACTCTTAAACCAAATAATTAATCCAACTCAAGTCCTAGAATTTGCCTAAGTCATAATTATCAATTATCCAAAGTTAGGCGAAACCAATATTAGCAAATGACTTGAATAAACCAAATTTACCCAATATTTAATTTAGTCCCAAATTAAATGAGTGTGATAATTTAAACCGAATTTTATCTTGAAATTATTCTAAGCATGCGTTCTAAATTATGATGCAAGATAAAATAAATAATATCACACTACGTCGAGATGTACGAGGAAAACCCCAAGACGGGAAACAACCTCGGACGACCCTAGCCACAAGTCCACTAGATATGGAATTACAATTATAAGACAGATAGACTTACAACAACTGACTCGATTCCTCTTCAAGCCTCGACGCTTCTTCTCGTAGAAACCTCTTCCTAGCGGACAACCTCGGAACACCACCGCGGTCTCGGAATCCACCGATAGGACTTTATATGGTTACCGTCACCCAAGCATGGAGCCTTTCTCCAAGTGGGTAGAATCTCAACAAAAAGTCTTCTTCTTTGATGGATGTAGAAGCAAACCAAAACTTCTCTTCTTGAATTCGGTAGAGATAACACCGGTGCCAAAACTCCAAGCAATTTGATATGTAAATAAGAACTTGGACTAAACACAATTGGGTGTAAACTAGAGTGTGAAGGATTTTCTCTTTGAAAAGTAACACTCAAAACATGAACATTTTCCTAAACCATTTTTGCTCTCAAACACTCTCTAAGAGATGGAAATATTTTGGAAAAGATATGGAAATGTTAAGTTGGAAAATGTCATTCCCGCACCTATTAAAGTTAGTAAAAGTTGGTTAAAAACCAAGTGGGGAAGTGGGTGCAAAACTGCCAAAAAACTGCCAAAAACTGTTCCCGCCTGGCCTCTCGTTCGAACGACATTTCGTTCGAACGAACTCTTCGTTCGAACGAGACTTCTAACGACGCTCCAGTTTGGACTCGTTAGAATCTCGTTAGAAATCTCGTTAGAACGAACATCTCATTCGAACGACATTTCGAACGACGGACCAGTATAGAACTCGTTGGCAAACTCGTTCGAACGAAACCTGGTTCGAACGAAAAACTCGCTCGAACGACATTTCTAACGAACGACCAGAAAGTTTGTAAAATTCAATTTTGACCCAGAAACTTTTATTTACTTATTTAAAGTTCTAATTAATTCTTTCTGAAAAGAAAACGCAGTTTTTATAAAAACTAACACCCAATTACTTTGTTCCAAACTCCTATATATACATAATTGCATTCATACCTTGGGAGCATGGAACCATAGTTGATGACGTAGAAACGAGGCACGCAAACCGGCATATTTGATGAAGCTTTATACTCTTTGCCGCTACGTCTTCAACAAGCACTTCATAGGCTTGAGAATATTACAATTAAATACTTTCCTATGAATAGATGTTTTTGTCCGGAATTGAGCCAAAACTATATATGGACTCAATTGGAAATTTGTGTCCTTACAAATCTCCCCCTTTGGCTATTCCGGGACAAAAACCAAACAAAAATCCTAAAGGGCCATCAAGCTCACTAGACTCAAAACATAACCCACCCAAAGTTGACTCAACCCAAGGATCAAACGCTTTGCCATTGAAAGATGCCGCTTTAGAATAATACCTGCACACTTAAGCAACCTCATCAAATGCATAGGGAATATCAAAATATTAAATGCATTTAATTAATTACTCTCCCTAAATTAATTCTCCCTTTAAACACATGACCTACTTAGAAAGACGTCTCCCCCTAAGATAAATCTCCCCAAACTAAGATATGTAAATAATAGGATTAGATAATTTCTCCCCCTATCATCATTCTCCCCCCTTTTTGTTCAGGAATAGGCAAAGGATAAAGAGCTAATAAACAGCATGTTGAAGCTGAAAGAAAAGACATGACAGCATATGGGCAATAAAAGCAAGGCAAAGACAAACAGATATCATATATATATATATACTATAACTAGTCCAATAAGTACTTGCATATATAGATAGATATAAACACACACATGACACAAAATACAATAAGTTTGCACACTCGTATGGAAAAAATGTGTCATATGGAAATGGAAGTGTAGGGGTGTGAACTAGCAACAAGAAAATTTAGACCCAAACACTTAAGAAATGTTCACGGAGTTCTCATTGGATTGCAAACTTCATCACAGTTAAATATAACCTCATGTGACAATATAAAGATTGAACTCAATGAACAAAGATACACAATGCATACAAGCCTAGCATGATGATGATTCTACAAACCAAATAGAGTCATGACATTAAAGACAACTAGGATAAACGGACATTGTGCAAACCGTTGATATACCATCCAATTCTCCCTCAATAAGCATATATATTCTTTTGTTTTTGAATGAATATATCAAACAAACATAGGCCTTGGCAATTGCTTTTTTTTTTTAATGCCAAATATTCTGTTTTTAGGCCTTTGGATCACGTATTTCTTTTAGATCCAATCAACGGTGGCTTACTATCGCAAAGGATTTAATTCATCCTTTCGGAGCCCTTCCCCGTGCACATATTTATTTATCATGTTTTCATTTTTCACACAAATCTGACATGCAACGGATTTTGACATGCACTAGTCCTCCTAGGTCATAGATATGTAGATGACTAGATTGATAGGAGAACACCTCAAAAAGCTCAAATATAACATGTGATATTAAGATTTCAAAAGAGCTCGTGCATGTGTGAAAAGAGGCATATAGAAATAAAATCCATTTCAACAATACAAAATCCAACTACTCCATATAAAACATGGTAAAGAACATTTTAAGGATTGAAAATCTAAACCAAAAGTTCTAGTCACGTGGGAGCGTAAATGATGGGATTCAAACACAAATATATGCCACATAAAGTGTGTCAAACAAAAATACACACAAAACAAAATCTTTTTGAGTTTTTAACATTTTTAACCAAAAATAAAGATATATACTCAAAAGACTAAACAAAAACCATTTGTATTTTTCATTAAGCTTAAATTAAATAATAAAACACAAATGATAAACAAAAATCTTTTTATATTTTTAATTAATTCAAACACAAAATATAATACAAAAAGATAAACAAGTCATAATTTCTAGCATGTGATATGAAATAAGGCAATGACTAGAAAATGACTAAACAAGCATACATTTAGCATATGAATATAGCATGAAGTACAAACGCTAAAGTATGCAAACACTAACACATTCATCCATTAGATTTACCAAGGGAGGAAGCATGTGAAAGTAAATAAGAATCAAAATCCCTATTTTGTAAGGCAACCAAGTCGGATTTCCTAACCCAAATTAATGAAGAATGACTATCTTGGGGTGTTGGAACATTAATTACCGTGGTTACTTTACTATGGGATTCTCTAGGAATTCGTTTAAGATCAAAACAAAATTTCCTAAGATGACCTTTTCGACCACAATGTGTACAAGTAAGAACATGTCGAAAAGATTTTCTTAAGGAGTGATCTCTAAAATCTTTCCTAGACGATTCTCCTAAAACATTGGTTTTGGCATTATGAGTAAATTCATTACAAGTATAGAAGCCTAAACCACAAGTGTCATTTTTAATTTGGACCGTTCCTAACATTTTATCTAGTTTTTCCGAACGACACTCCAAATCAAATTTGACATTACTAGAGTCTTTTAATTTATCTTGTAATTCTAAAATGTTAGACTCTAATAAAGCATTTCGCTCTTCAAAAGCAAGAAGCTCCTTTTTCAAGGAATCCATTAAACCCCTAAGGCTATCTCTCTCGCCTTCTACATATTCAATCTTCTCTTGAAGAGTCCTCTCATGTGTCCTAAGGTCTTCTATTAAAGCATTTTCATCAACGACCTTGACACTCTCTCTTAAACTAGCTTCTAACTTCAAATTAGCTCTTTTCAATTTAATAGATTCTGTATACAGTTCTTGAAAAGCATTTTGAAGTTCACTCATATCAACCTCATCTTCATTTTCACTCTCTCTTTCTTCTTCACTCTCACTATCATCAAAAATAAGAGAATCATGTACAATGACCTTAGAAGCGGCATGTGCTATCGTTTCATCGATCGATGAGTTCTCACTATCACTCACATGACTAGCCATAAAAGCCACAAAAATTTTCTTAGTGGGGGAATCGGGCTTCTCTTCCTTATCACTCTCACTAAGGGTCGCATTATATGAAATGGGTTGCTTACCCTCTTTCCTTAGTTTAGTGGGGCACTCAAAAGCCCTATGGCCATAACCTTCAAAACCAAAACACTTATTAGACTCGTCCCTATCTAAATTGTCATTACTAGTTTTAGGGATCTTCTCGGCTTTAGAAAACTTCTCGCTTTTATCATGTTTAGAAGTATCAAATTTCTTAAAATCATTTTTAAAATTACCTTTGTTAATTTTAAGAAATTTTCTAAATTTACGAGCAAAAAAAGCCATGTCTTCCGAGTCACTATCACTATCGCTCTCTACTACTTGTTTGACCTCTTTTCGGGCTTTTAAAGAAATGCCCTTTTCGATTTTCTTTTCAGTTTTAGAGGGAAACATATCAAGTTCATAGGTTTGTAAATCACCTACAAGCTCTTCTAATTTCGTAGAGGCTAAAGTGGGTAAAGAATTTAAAACGGTCACTTTAGGAATAAATCTATCGGGTAGGGACCTTAAAATTTTCTTTACAACACGGTCGTCAGGTATTTTCTCTCCCAAGTTAAAAGATGAATTAACAATATCAGAAAGTCTAGCATAAAATTTATCAAAAGTTTCTTTTTCATCCATTTTGATAGTTTCAAATTGAGTGGTGAGGTTTTGGAGTTTTGAAGCTTTAACGACACTAGTTCCTTCATGAGTTAATTGTAAAATATCCCAAGCTTCTTTAGCGGTTTCACACGTCATAATACGTCGGAATTCATCCGGTGCGACAGCACTAAATAAGGCATTTAAACCTCGGGAATTAAAGTTAGCAAGTTTAAACTCATTTTCAGTCCATCTATCGGCGGGTTTGATAACACGTTCATTTTCAACTAAGTAAGTTGGTGGGGAGTACTCGGTAACAACAGACATCCAAACTCTCTCGTCGATAGATTTTAGTGCCGATCTCATTCGCGCTTTCCAATACGCGTAGTTTGAACCATCGAAAATAGGAAATTTTGAAAATGGGGAAAAATCCATTTTAGCCAAAAAGTAAAGGATCTTAACGAAATAATTTATCGTTTTTGGCTCTGATACCAATTTGAAAAGCCCCGGTTTCTAATTATCTCAAATAAGATAGAATTTCCTTGTTATGTAAACTCAAGAGATGCGGAAGCGATATAAAGGTGATGGTTCAACTTTCAAAACAACAACAAGTTTTAATTTACTTGAAACAAATTAAACTCTTAAACCAAATAATTAATCCAACTCAAGTCCTAGAATTTGCCTAAGTCATAATTATCAATTATCCAAAGTTAGGCGAAACCAATAGTAGCAAATGACTTGAATAAACCAAATTTACCCAATATTTAATTTAGTCCCAAATTAAATGAGTGTGCTAATTTAAACCGAATTTTATCTTGAAATTATTCTAAGCATGCGTTCTAAATTATGATGCAAGATAAAATAAACAATATCACACTACGCCGAGATGTACGAGGAAAAACCCAAGACGGGAAACAACCTCGGACGGCCCTAGCCACAAGTCCACTAGATATGGAATTACAATTACAAGACAGATAGACTTACAACGACTGACTCGATTCCTCTTCAAGCCTCGACGCTTCTTCTCGTAGAAACCTCTTCCTAGCGGACAACCTCGGAACACCACCGCGGTCTCGGAATCCACCGATAGGACTTTATATGGTTACCGTCACCCAAGCATGGAGCCTTTCTCCAAGTGGGTAGAATCTCAACAAAAAGTCTTCTTCTTTGATGGATGTAGAAGCAAACCAAAACTTCTCTTCTTGAATTCGGTAGAGATAACACTGGTGCCAAAACTCCAACAATTTGATATGTAAATAAGAACTTGGACTAAAGACAGTTGGGTGTAAACTAGAGTGTGAAGTATTTTCTCTTTGAAAAGTAACACTCAAAACATGAACATTTTCCTAAACCATTTTTGCTCTCAAACACTCTCTAAGAGATGGAAATATTTTGGAAAAGATATGGAAATGTTAAGTTGGAAAATGTCATTCCCGCACCTATTAAAGTTAGTAAAAGTTGGTTAAAAACCAAGTGGGGAAGTGGGTGCAAAACTGCCAAAAACTGTTCCCGCCTGGCCTCTCGTTCGAACGACATTTCGTTCGAACGAACTCTTCGTTCGAACGAGACTTCTAACAAAGCTCCAGTTTGGACTCGTTAGAATCTCGTTAGAAATATCGTTAGAATGAACATCTCGTTCGAACGACATTTCGAACGACGGACCAGTATAGAACTCGTTGGCAAACTCGTTCGAACGAAACCTGGTTCGAACGAAAAACTCGTTCGAACGACATTTCTAACGAACGACCAGAAAGTTTGTAAAATTCAATTTTGACCCAGAAACTTTTATTTACTTATTTAAAGCTCTAATTAATTCTTTCTGAAAAGAAAACGCAGTTTTTATAAAAACTAACACCCAATTACTTTGTTCCAAACTCCTATATATACATAATTGCATTCATACCTTGGGAGCATGGAACCATAGTTGATGACGTAGAAACGAGGCACGCAAACCGACATATTTGATGAAGCTTTATACTCTTTGCCGCTACGTCTTCAACAAGCACTTCATTGGCTTGAGAATATTACAGTTAAATACTTTCCTATGAATAAATGTTTTTGTCCGGAATTGAGCCAAAACTATATATGGACTCAATTGGAAATTTGTGTCCTTACACTATATGTTTTATTCTGCGCTAGTGAGGTAATTCCGGGTGTGGTTATGACTCACTCGCAGGCATATGGCCACTTCCCGATGTTGCGTTAGGTGCCCAGGTTGTCTTGTTAATAGGCCCTGGAAGATTATAGTCATTTAGGGGCGCGTCCAGTGGGGAAACTCAGAGGGACAGTCTTAGAATCGTTATATGTATATGAATATAACTGTTCTTAATCAAGTGGGACTTGATTGATGATGAATGCCATAAAGAGCATATAATTGTGATTATGATTCCTGATAAGGAACAGAATGATGAAATGATACAAAGAAATCGATGGAGATTTTAAATTAATGTTAATAACTCTTATCCTCTTGCATAACTAAATAAATATTATGATCATTTACCTTTCTTTAGGTGATGCTTTAAATTGTGTAGGTAGGTTGTCCTCTTTATCTATCATGATTATCTGTTCATAACTGTCATACTCTTTATTCATTTGGAGATCATATAAAATCGGGCCCTGACCCATTCATATTTCTTGTTGTGCTTGAATCATGTATCCGCTCAGGTGCTCCGCCGCAAGGACGCCCATTCTGATTTTCCTATTCTGGTGTTTTTGGGGAGCCGTGATACTTTGCGGATATTACGGGATATGTCGTTAGAAGCCTTCATTTTTGTACTCTAGTTATGATCAAGTCATTTATTCGGGCGTGTGGCCTAAGAGATTTTGTAATTGTCTAATGAAATGTATTATGTAACTTAATGAACATGTTGAATTGTGGTGTATGAGTCTGTTGACCGACAACATATTCGGTCCCTTTAATGTATACTTGTTGATGTTGTAATATAAGTTCTTTTGGGTTTCCACTTTCTTTTCAAATGGTTGTTTAAATTCTTTCTTAACGTATAAAACAAATTTTTGGCAACCCGTTTTTCTAAAATATTGAGTGGTTATCCCATATACTTATTATATTGTTGGGATGCTGAGGATGTTCCATCTATGATTCCTGTTTTATTCAAGTATCGGGCTGGCCATCCCTTATTTCGGTGAGCGGGTTATCACATACATTTACCCTTATATATATATATATATATATATATATATATATATATATATATATATATATATATAGAGAGAGAGAGAGAGAGAGAGAGAGAGAGAGGGAGAGAGGAAAAAAAATAGAGAAACAGGTCAGAGCTCGAGTTTGAAAATATTTTACAAGTGCATAAATGCCATATTTTAAAATATAATTTATCTCATACATAAATTGGTATCGCACTCCCATGAGATACCCCTCACCCCTCTTCTAATAGTTCACACCTATCGCATACCTTATAAACAACCTAGTTAATCTACCCTGCCTAACAATTCCGTTTCCCGCAATCTCTGAAAATCCACATAAGCTCGAGTACTAAGGGATAAACGTCTCCCCATTTCCAACATTGTGCTGCGTTCGTGCATGGGGCGTCTCGCGAAGCAAAATCCAAACAAGGAACCCCTCCGATACACTACTACTTGGCAATGTTGATCGTCGATATCCATTAGGCCCTCAGCACATAACGGGTATATATATATAGTGAGTAAAAATATATACATATATAGATAGTTCTTACTAGAACCTATAATTCATTTCCATATAAATCCGGACATAATCTACCGGAAGGGGAAATACACCTTATCAGCCTTTTCACTTCATATACATATGTTTACTTTATATGATATCTCATCTTCATATACAAGAAATATACTATACACAACAAGTATAATAACCATCCCACCGAGTTATAACTCGAGGATGCAGTCTCATAGTGCCTATCAAAGTCTGGGTTTACTCACTATACCACGGTACCAAGCCAGACATACTCATGGTTATGGTAAAAATATATAACGGTGGAGGTAGTTATGTTCCCTATGCAAGTGGAGTACACACATCGCACTCAAACAAGGGACAATATGACCTGGGGATATACTCTCCCTGCTCCTCTAGCCAGGGGATTCACCCACATCGCGTAACCTCCCTGGATCGCACAAGAGAAAATATAACTATTCTAGTTGTTCCAACCCTATGCCAAAGGAAAGCCCATGGAACCAACCTGTAAGATACAAATATACCAATCACACACAGATATATATATGTATTCGTATCATATTATATATACTGTAATCCCATCGTATATATAATATACGTCACTTCTCAAATATATATGGACATAATTGCCAATCTCATATAGCGATAGCCAATAACGCCAAATGTTCCCATTCGTAATAATATTTAAGTATTCACGCACTTAAGATACTAATCCCATAAGTATTCTCGTACTTAATTATAACTCATACCTTAATCAATTTTTAAGGATTTATATACTCCCCGAATATACCAATTCATACTAATTAAATAAGTATACTCTCAACATAATTCAATCTTATCGGTACCGCGTTACCTATAATCATAGTCATCAACAGACCCCGGATAACCGCTCATGCATATCTAGCCCCTATCCTCAATTTACATCCTATTCACATCATATATATATATAATCACCCACCGAAATATTACCCCGAGTGTTACTCGTCCCGAACACCCTCAAATTAATAAACCCTTGGATTTCACCTTCAACTAACCCAAGGTATTCACTTCACTCCAATAATTATTTAGAGGTCCTTACACTCCATTTTGGAACCCTAAATATTTAACTCCCCAATTTATTTTCCTCAAAATTATTACTTTAACGACACATTATTTTTGCACCCTCCTAGTCCCAAATTTAACTCCCTTAAATGACTAGGAATACATTGCCCTAGTTGGATATTTATCTCCTCAATTAACAAGCTAAAAACCATAAATTTTTGGAATTTATCCCATTACATTAACTAAGCCAAAATTGTCAAAAATCCTGAAGGCTCGATCGATCGACCCTTAGTCATCGATCGATCGATCTGGGAAGCTTCTTCTCCAAGAAGCGATTTTGGCCATTAGAGCTTCCCTCAAGCTTTTATCTACTCTCCTAACATCGTCCAACCTCAATCAACAACACATACACACAAAAAAGGGGTTTCAATAAATTTTTAAGTTACTCAATTTGGATATTATCCGAGGTTTATTCGTTAATCTCCCAAAAAAACCCGTTTTGATTCACGAAAATCCAATCCTAAAATCTTCATAGTTTTACACTACCAACTATAATATGAGATTTAGGATCAAAAGAATAAATCAAGTAAACACTCGCCTCATGGATAAAATCCGACGACCTCGAGTCGAATCCCGCGGAGTTTGGCCGAAAATCCCCTTTTTCTTCTCCCTATCTTCGTTTCTCTCTTCTTTCTTTTCTTTCTTTTCTTTCACTCTCTCATGACTTATATAGAGGGGAATAAGGGTTTATCCCTTATAAACCAAAAAATGGCTCGTCTACTTAATTACGAGTCCCCACTGGTCCAAACATTTCCGGAACCCAAACACTACTCCCGGATACTCTATTCTGACTATCTTGGCCATTCCGAAACCAACCGAACACTCAAAATCTCCATCTGAGGTACTGAACTACAATTCACGAATTAAAACCAACACATCTCAATACGCATTTTCCAATGAAAATATTATCCTTTGTCGATTTTCCCAATTGCGACATGTAATTAAAATACTCTGACTCATTTAATTAATCCCAAAAGTAAATATAACACATGTTGGTAAACATCTAACACTTGTAAACTCCAAAAATTATTATTCATGATAATTCCTCAAATTTCCAAATTACACTCACTTCTGTAATTTAAATATCCATAAAAGTGCGGGGTATTACATGTTTATCCCCTTTCTTCTTTAGTTTTTCCCCTCACTCTGATGTAATCGAGACCTCCTTTGATGAGGTTCTCAATGATGTTTTTCCTATCAATGAAATAAATGAAGAATTTGAGTATCTTGTTGTGCCTTATATTAATTATCTTGCTTCTAATAAAACACTTGATGATGATGATTTTGCAAATGAACAATTCTTAATTGATCTAAATAAGGTTAGTAACAAACAACATAACTGAATTCAAGTTAACGAAGATGAAATAATTGTTATTAATCTTGGTTCTAGTAGCCAAATGCGTGAGATTAGGATAGGGGCCACCTTTTAATGAGCGTTAGAATGCCCAACTCGAAGAACTACTAAAAGAATTAGTGGATGTCTTTGCATGGTCCTACGATGATATGCCCAACACTTACCCTGAGATAACACAACATGAGATTCCAACTCTTTCGGACTGTAAACCGGTCAAACAAAAACTGTGAAAGCTCCACACCGAATGATCACTCAAAGTTAAAGAAGAAGTAGTCAAGCAACTGAACGTGGGCTTCATTCGTGTGATCGAATATCCCACATTGCTAGCCAATATCGTAACCTTGTCAAAATTAGGAGGAAAGGTTCACATGTGTGTCGACTACCGAGACTTGAACAAGGCCTCTCTGAATGATGATTACCCTCTACTGAACATCGACATGATTGTGGATAATACAGACAATCACGTTCTCAAGTCATTCATTGACGGGTTTGCCGAATATAATAGATCAAGATGCACCCAGATCACCAAGAAAAAATCGCATTAATCACCCCTAGGGGAACCTTTTTCTACACAGTCTTACCATTTGATTTAAAAAATGTAGGGGCTACCTACCATAGGGCAACCACAACCATTATGCATGATCTGATACATAAGGAATTCATAGTCTACATAGACGACATGATTATTAAGTCCAAGACTAGGGAGGGTTATGTTCCCGCTCTCCAAAAGTTATTCGAGCAACTGCGAGAATACCAGATGCGAATCAACCCACATAAATATGTCTTCGAAATACCTAAAGGAAAATTCTTAGGATTTATCGTTAGTGGGAAAAGGATAGAAGCAGATCCTGCCAAGCTAAAAGCCATACTTGAGATACCACCACCTCGAACGGAGAAGGAAGTCCGGGAATTCCTTGGGAAATTACAGTACATTAGCCGGTTCATAATCCAATTGACATCCATCTATGAACCAATCTTCAAACTCATCCGAAAGTATTCAAGCAAAGTCTGTAATGAAGCTTTCCAAAAATCCTTCAACCGATTCAATAAATACCTAACCCATCCTCTGGTGCTCATACCACCGCAGCTAGATCTTGCCTTACTCCTATACCTAACCGTAATCGATACTTCTGCTGGGGATTTGCTAGCCCAATACCTTGAAGAAAACCACAAAGAGAGAGCCATCTACTATGCCAGTCAAAAGTTGGTCGGTTACGAAGTTAACTACACCACCTTGGAAGAGCATGTGTCGCTCTTGTCTTAGTTACCCAAATGTTATGGCACTACATGCTCACCTTTCCCATCAAGCTTGTATACCAAATGGATCCCATTAAGTACTTGCTTGAGAAACCTATCCTGTCCAGACTAATGGCCCATTGGTTGATGCTCTTAGCCAAATTCGATATTACCTATGTCACACAAAAGTCCATGAAAGGAAGAGCCATCTCTGACTACCTTAATGACTACCCTATAGAAGAGGCCAATGTCTGGATCTCCCTGTTCCCTTATGAGAATATCTTTTATACCTGTCAAGAAGACCTTAGATGGCAAATGTTATTTGACGACGATGACAACAAAAAAGGGTATCACATTGGGATCCTCCTAATTGCCCTTAATGAATCTCGCACTCCCATTGAAATCAAGATGGACCTTCATTGCCCTAACAACATGACTGAATACGAGGCGTGCATGGTATGCCTCAAAGTTTCCCTCAAGAAAATAATTTGATACCTCGATGTCTATGGGGATTCAACCCTCATCATCGGTTAAGTACTTAGAAAATGGAAAGTCAAGGACGAGAAACTCTTACCATTCTATGCCCACCTAGAGAGATGGCTTCCCAATTACAAGAAATTACCTTCCATTACCTGCCCCGAGCAAAGAATAACCTAGTCTACGCCCTTGCTACCTTAGCCTCTGTGGTTGACATTCCCAAAGGAATAACCATGACCCCTTTCCTTGTTCAAAAAAAAGACAAACCAACCCACTGCTACAACATTGAGCTTGGCACAGAGGGAGATCCTGAGATAGCCGATTGCTGGTAATATGATATTCGGCGCCTCATCAAACATGGTAGGTATCCCCAAGGATCTGGACTCGCTGGCCAGTATATTGATTGTGATAAAGCACTGTTGTAACACCCCGTATTTTTTATGATTTAAATAATTATGGAATTTATTATTACTGTTGGATTAATTGAATTAAAAAGTGAAAATTTAATTGATAATTAATCCGAATTAAAATAATTATTAACTAGAATGCCAAGGGTTAATACTTATTGTTTTGAATTATTAAATATTAATGTGTGATATGTAATATGGAATTATGGAATTATGATATTTGATAAATTGTCGGAAGTGGGAAATACGACAGTTTGGTAATTTAAGTCTGACACGCGTGTGAGTCGTGTCGGGACTAATTGATTGGGATAAAAAGAGAATTTATTTTTTATTAACTCGTATGGTCATTTCGAGTGCACCTTTGAATCCGAGATGGTTGAGATAGTCAGAAAACATAACCCAGATATTGTATTTGGACTCCGGGAGATTTTAGGCCAAACCGACATCCCGTAGGGGTAAATTTGTAATTTTAATTTTTGGGGGAATTAAATGGACGAAAATTGGGAGTTTATTTTATTGGTTATGTGGGAGAAATTATGGCTCACATTCACATAACTCAAGAGAGGGTCACAGAGAGTGAGAGAGAGAAAATCCCAAAGAGCCAAAGCTTTTAAGCATCATCTTCCACCGCCGTGACCACCATCGTATAGATCGGAAAATGAGGAACGCATATATACCAACATCACCAACGGATTAGACCGTCATATTTTAGTCAAGTGTTTATTACTTTCTTTCTTTTAGCAATAATCATACTCATGTTAGAGTAGATGAAATTAATCATGATTTACATGTTAATTGGGTGAAAATTAGAGATTTAAATTATGATTAGGGGCTGGGTTATTTAGTGGTTGAAATTCCTTCATGTATGTATAGGATTAATCACGAAATAGAATTATATATTGATGGAAGAATATGGATTGATTAGGTTCTTTAATTAAAAATTTGGAAGCTAGGGTTCATATGAATTAATTTGGGGATTTCATATAATTTTGATGACTGACGACAAATTAATGATCCTAGGATGTTAGGAATGATTTATAATTTGTTATGTGTTGATCGGTATTGATTATGAGGCGTTGGGTGTTGAATCCTAGAGGTTTTTAGGTTTAAAAACGGTAGAAACACTGAAGTTCTGTGAAGAAGACGAAACAGTAGGTCTCGCGCGAAGTCGCCCGAAGTCGTTCAAATGAGATTGGTATCTCCCGCGAAGTCGCTCGAGCGACATGTGGCAGTCGTTCAAATGACATTGCCATCTAGTTCGAGCGATAGGATGAATTTCTGGGAATTTTCTTAGAGTGCAGTTTTGAGTTTACCAGTTTATTGGAGTGAGAGAAACTGCCAGATAGTAAACATAAACAGGACAGAATTTTGGAAAAGTATGTGAGAATTAATACTTTACTTATTTTGGTATAGAGAGAATGTACCTTGGAGATTACGAGTGAGATAGCAATCTAAACATTTATACTATACGTAGTGTTGAGATTAAAATACATATGAGAACTATATATGTAGGTTGGAGAAATACCTATAAATTCTAATAGGATGTGTGTATGCCTATTATGTGATATTATTGCTAAGAGCACTAATGGGTGATAACCCGGGGGTGCAAGAATCTTATAGTTAAGCACAATAATGAGTGATAACTCGGGGTGCAGAAACTCTATTGTTAAGTGTACTA
The DNA here is from genome assembly GCA_949130495.1 of Sambucus nigra. Classification (NCBI taxonomy): domain Eukaryota; kingdom Viridiplantae; phylum Streptophyta; class Magnoliopsida; order Dipsacales; family Adoxaceae; genus Sambucus; species Sambucus nigra. The sequence continues at coordinate 9,565,086 of OX422219.1, read as the reverse complement.
ATGGGTGATAACCCGGGGGTACAAGAATATTATTGTTAGGTGTACTAATGGGAGATAACTCGTGGGTACAAGGATGATTATTGTTAGGTGCACTAATGGGTGATAATCCGGGGGTGCTGGATTATTATTGATAGGTGCATTAATGGGTGTTAACCCAGAGATGCGGGATTTTCTTAATAGGTGCATTAATGGGTGCTAACCCGGGGATGTAGGATTCTCTTGATAGGTGCACTAATGGGTCTTACCCCGGTGGTGCAGGATTAGTATATATATATATATATATATATATATAAATGAACTTGTGAATATTTCTATTGTGTGAAATTAGTAGACTTGGTAACAATAATAATCATTACATTGCGCCAAGTGGTCTGAACCTAAGGGTGCATGATCACTATATATATATAGGGATGATAGGACTATATATATATATATATATATATATATATGAGTGTACTGGGAGAACTTTCTATTTTGTGAAACTAGTGGATAAAGTCGAAATGAGAAATAAAATAATCTTAGTGGATAAAAGATTAACCATTCGAACGGTGAATAATGAAACTTAGTATGTGATATAAACTATTTGTATAGCGTATTATATGGGCGATACGGGAATACTAATAGTGAGCAAAGTTAGTATTAGTATGGTTTCTAACTAGTTAGATGAGGTGGTATAACTAGGGGGAGATTAGATGTATGTTAGGCGTGTACAATAGATGAGAGGTGAGAAACTCATGTGAGAGTTCGATAACTAACATGCGTATAAGACCTGTTTTAAGAACCAGTTTTAAATACTTGCTAAATCATTTTTAAACCTCGGGCTCTGACCCGTTTCTTGTATCTCTTCTCTCTTTTGCTATATATATATATATATATATATATATATATATATATATATATATATATATATATATATATATATATATATATTATATCAGGTGCTCAGCCACAGGGGTACTAGAATTAGAGATTGGAGTGTTAGACGTGTTGCAGCTGTTGTGGAAGATGTAGGTCCTTACAGTAGATGCATATATCTTTTCCATTCAGTTTCATCTAGACTTCTTATCTAGGGCATGTGTCGTCCACTTCTAGTCCTTCATCAGAGATATTGTATTCGGTTTATTTTATGGTTTGGAGTTTTGATCTGGGAGGTCTTACCCAGTCTTATTTATTTCAGTACTTTATTCATGTTCAGTATTTATTATATTCCTATGTGTGGTGAATGGTTTATATTTTAAGATTGAATGAGAATGGATTTACTTAGATTTACTAAAATTGGAAATGTTTTGACAACTAGCTTAATTTTATATTAGGTGATTTATATATTAAAAAGTTTTCGACAATGATGCTAAGAATGAACCAACCGAACATTCTGTTTTAAATTGGTACAGGACTGATCACCCTTTATTTAATTGGGCGGGGTGTCACAAGTGGCATCAGAGCTTCGGGTTCTAGTGTCCTTAGGATCTGTGCGGCTTATTACGTTTCAGCGTAATGTTCTTTGATGTAAAGCCTTATTATAGGATTGTTGTGTTCCTTTACGTATGCGGCTTACGTTCTCAAGCTATAAATCATAATGGAGGAAACTCATTATATAAAATTGTGTGTTCTTCGAACACCAAACAGTATGGGATGACCAGCGAGGGCCGTAAGAAGGACTGCAGGAGAAGAATGCCAACAGAAGACATAGAGTAATCGGGAAAGAGTGGTCGTGACAAAAATCACCATGAGGATTACTTAAGAAAGTGATAATAAAAACCATCACTCGGGAATGGTGGGTTCCCAGAGCATAGTCGTAGGTAATGGTGGAATGATTTCAGCACCACCTATCGTAATAAATAAGGGGGAAATCAGAGGGACTCTTGTGAAAATAATCAATGAAGATGATGAGAAGAAAGATAGAAAGTGTAACAGACCAATGGAAGTAGAAAGTCTGATGGAAATTGTGTAGAGTGGGGTGTGATGACACTCAGAATTAAATTTGGAGTTAAAAGCTATAGCTCTTAGGAGCATCATGTAGTGATTAGAGGAAATCACTATATATGAAGAAGTGTGTTTGAAATTTAGAGCAAAATTTGGGTACGATTTGACCGTGAGGTCTTCCATTCGATGTGGTGACAATAGGCGAGTGAAATTTTGATGTTTAACACAATGGGTAAGATAGGAACCAATCGTGAGAGAAAGGTTGAATTTCATATCGAGCTTCGTACCTAGCATAGGGTATAAATTATCCAAAGGGGTTTATGTATGATAAAGTACCCATGAGTATAATACTAGTATGAATGGGAAATACGACTAGGATGACTAGTGTCGAGGTCGTCAAGATCATACATTAGTATGACAATGTTAACGCTTCCAGGAGAAGGGAGTAAAGAGAGTTAAATAATCTGCTGAAGAGCAGAAACTGAACTTAACCTTATTAGTGAAACCCCACTTGAGAGTATAACCAATAGGGAATCGGTTAGATGATTTTAAGTGATTAACTTCAATAGGACGATGAAGTCAATCAGGGCTGTAGAGGCCAACCATAGTTCCGAATGGCCAATGTAGCCAAAGGGACAACGAAAAAACAATTGTGAGTTAAGACTGCTGGTCTGAGGGAAGGACATTCCAAAATGGTTAGTGGGACTAGTGACGGGAAAATGGCTCGTGAAGTTTCCCTATGTGAAGAAAGTAGAACTACAAGTGTTGAATGTGTCCACAATTGAGAAGTGAGACCGAAAAGATTAGAAATGGTAAATCGTTCTAGTTAGGAATAACAATTGGAAGAGTGAGACTTCCAGCGAAGGAATTTGGGTCAAGAGAAGTAGGCCCAGGAAAATTTACACCCGAGAGTAATGGGTTCAGGATGGACTAGTAGAGTCCTCGTTAATAGTAGCATATAGTATGTCAGGGTCGACGGCGCCCGGGATATAAACGGGCGTTAAGTAAAGCCATAATTGAGGCCTATAGAGTTTGGCCCAACGCTTCAATAATGGGTGTGAAATACATATAATGGAATAAATTGTCCACAATGAGAGGAAACAACTATAGGATCAAATCCTAAGATGGATAATGATTGCAGATGTTCATGGGTCGTGTTGGCAGCCACGTGATGGGACCCTATGATTAGGCGAGACTAGTGAGATTTTGCTTTATCCTTATGGGCAAAGGATTAATTCTAGTGACATGGATGTGTCACAATTTTTATATAAATTGGAAACCCTAAACATCGCGTGCGGGCCGAGTTTAATAGGAATGTTAGTTTTAACGATCTCGTCACAAACGTATTTCTCGTTGATAGCAGGGCATTTTGATTTCACCCATGAGAGGACCAGGTGGGCCCTAAGAATATGTTTTGTTGTTATAATTTACTACTGTATTGAGTTAGCTTTAGTAGAGTTTATTATGGTAATGTGCAGTGGTTAATTATCGTATGGTTAAACGATAGTAAATTGAGTGATATAATTGTCGTACCAGATACTCCTGAGGAAGTGATCTTAATTTTGTGCAGTGCCACCTAAAATAGGGTTGGGCCCAGATATATGAATATATAAAAATTTCATGGTATTATAGACCTCAGCGAGTATGTTGTCTAGTTATATGTGACTCCCGTGTGTAGGAATTTATTTTACTCAGGAGACTCAGGATACTTTGTGTTCTTTACCAAGCAGCGAGATATAGCTCGTTATATATATATATATATATATATATAGTGTCGAGTACTTGGGATAGTGAGAGCGCCTTGCTTCATGTTACTTTTAGGGACATGAGAGTGGACTAGTAGAATTTTATGTCTCAATACAGAGATTGTAGAGAGGTACATAGTATGATTGAGTGCCTTACGGACCACGACAGCCGACTAGGTTAGATAGTAGTGTATCGGGGGGGTTCCTTGTTTGGATTTTTCCTTGCGAGACATCCCACGCATGAAACTAGCGAACGTCGGGAGTGGAGAGAAGTTTGGTCGATAGTACACAAGTTTTGTACGTTGGTTATTGTACCTACAAAAGAATATGACTCAGGGTTGATAATTCTTTTATGAATGAAGGCTAGTAGAGTCGCCTCATCTTAGTATCATTCTGAATAGATCAATGATGTCACTGAAGGAGTGAATAAATTATGATTAGTGGGGCGGTTGAGTGCACCCCTACTACATCAGCATGCCGAGTGTGCAAGAGTTGAAGTAAGAAAATTACATGTCATTTGTACAATGATGCGCGAGGCATATGGTGTATAGGCGCCCTAGGTGAGTGAATCAAGCAGGGAATTATGATTATCATGTGAATTCAGTAGTCGGGTAAGACGAAAATAACTCTGTAAGATTTTTCAAAGACTTATGTTTCAAGGTAAACTGAGATTTTGAGAGGGAAAATGACTTGTGTTATGCGGTATGATAAAGTCACACGTTTCACGGTGAGAAGTACATTCGAGAGAGTATAAAATGTATCAGGATACAAATAGTAGTGGAGACGGGTTTAATGTAGAGTAATTTTGCAAAGTTAGTTTTGCAGTGGGTCACCTGACTGTTGGAAAAAGGGTGGACCAACCGAAACCAACAGAGGTTTTCTTCCACCTGTGAATGGGAGAGTATTCCCAAGGATGATATCATGAAGTGCCACTTTTCTAGAAGGGTAAAGATTCTATATATGTAATAAGGAACTATTTACTGAACGTTATGCCAATTGGGATGATCATACTACGGAACAATATGCGTAGAATCCTTATGTGGCTGAGATAGTGAGGCCATAGGTTTCGAGATGCGATTGAGTATGGCTTACCAACCGTAGAGGGATGGGCAGAACAAGCAGTCTACTCGAATGCTGGAGAGAAAATTTTATTTTAACCCTGAGATTTTAGGGGAGGACGAGAGAAGTACCTTCCACTAGTGGAGTTTGTGTCCAAATAACTCCTATAAGTTCACGTTCGGGCAGAGTTCAAGTAGAAGTATGTCACGATAAACTTTGTTGTTGTCCTACTTAATAGTTAAAGGTGGGGGACCAATTATGATTACAATTACTGGAGAAGAATTGATATTATCGTATATATTGTGTGAAATATATATTGCACATCCAATTTACTTGTATGAACGACACGAGATGAAGTCGTATGTATCTGAAAGGAGGATAAGTCTACTAAGGTGCAAATAGTAGAAGGCTAGATAGTGAATATCTAAAATATAGTAAGTAGTGAAACTTAAACGGTAAGGCTTAGGGAGGAGCCTACATGACAGGGTAACCTGGAGTCTAAACCAAACATATGTAAAGTGTTCATTATTAAGGGTATTCTACAGCATACTATATGGGTGGTATGTAATACTTTACTTAGGAGCGCACTGATGCGATGCGCAGCTTATACACAACATTGTCTATACTTGCTATACTTTTTTCGAATTTTGGGATTAAATTCCGTTGTAAGGGGTAAGTATGTAACACCCTGTATTTTTGATGATTTAAATAATTATGGAATTTATTATTATTGTTGGATTAATTGAATTAAAAATTGAAAATTTAATTGATAATTAATCCGGATTAAAATAATTATTAACTAGCGTGCCAAGGGTTAATACTTATTATTGTGAATTATTAAATATTACTGTGTGATATGTAATATGGAATTATGATATTTGATAAATTTTCGGAAGTGAGAAATACGACAGTTTGGTAATTTAAGTCTGACGCGCGTGTGAGTCGTGGCGGGACTAATTGATTGGGATAAAAAGAGAATTTATTTTTTATTAACTTGTATGGTCATTTCGAGTACGCCGTTGAATCCAGGAGGGTTGAGATAGTCAGAAAACACTAGCCGGGTATTATATTTGGACTCTGGGAGATTTTAGGCCAAACCGGCACCCCGTAGGGTAAATTTGTAATTTTCATTTTTTGAGGAATTAAATGGACGAAAATTGGGAGTTTATTTTATCAGTTACGTGGGAGAAATTAGGGCTCACATTCACATATCTCACGGGAGGGTCACAAAGAGTGAGGGAGAGAAAATCCCAAAGAGCCAAAGCTTTTAGGCATCGTCTTCCACCGCCGTAACCACCATCGTATAGATCGGAAGACGAGGAACGCATATATACCAACATCACCAACGGATCAAACCGTCATATTCGAGGCAAGTATTTATTACTTACTTTCTTTTAGTAATAATCATACTCATGTTAGAGTAGGTGAAATTAATCATGATTTACATGATAATTGGGTGAAAATTGGAGATTTAAATTATGATTAAGGGCTGGGTTATTTAGTGGTTGAAATTCCTTCATGTATGTAGAGGATTAATCATGAAATTGAATTATATATTAATGGACGAATCTGGATTGAGTAGGTTCTTTAATTAAAAATTTGGAAGCTAGGGTTCATATGAATTAATTTGGGGATTGCATAGAATTTTGATGACTGATGACGAATTAATGATCCTAGGATGTTAGGAATGATTTATAATCTGTTATGTGTTGATGGGTAATGATTATGAGGCGCTGGGTGTTGAATCTTAGAGTTCTTTAGGTTCAAAAAAGGTAGAAAACGCTGAAGTTCTATGAAGAAGACGAAACAGTAGGTCTCGCGCAAAGTCGTTCAAACGAGATTGGTATCTCGCGTGAAGTCGCTCGAGCGAAATGTGTCAGTCGTTCAAACGACATTGCCATATCGTTCGAGTGACAGGGTGAGTTTCTAGGAATTTTCTTAGAGTGCAATTTTTAGTTTACCAGTTTATTGGAGTGAGAGAAACTGCCAGATAGAAAACTTAAACAGGACAGAATTTCTAGAAAGTAATTGAGAATTAATACTTTACTTATTTCGGTATAGAGAGAATGTACCCTGGAGATTACGAGAGAGATAGTAATCTAAATATTTATACTATATGTAGTGTTGAGATTAAAATACGTATGAGAACTATATATGTAGGTTGGAGAAATACCTATAAATTCTAATAGGATGTGTGTCTGCCTATTATGTGATATTATTGCTAAGAGCACTAATGGGTGATAACCCGGGGGTGCAAGAATCTTATAGTTAAGCACACTAATGAGTGATAACTGGGGGTTGCAGTAACTCTATTGTTAAGTGTACTAATGGGTGATAACCCAGGGGGTACAAGAATATTATTGTTAGGTGTACTAATGGGTAATAACCCGGGGGTACAAGGATGATTATTGTTAGGTGCACTAATGGGTGATAACCCGGGGGTGATGGATTATTATTGATAGGTGCATTAATGGGTGCTAACCCGGGGATGCAGGATTTTCTTGATAGGTGCATTAATGGGTGCTAACCCGGGGATGCAGGATTCTCTTGATAGGTGCACTAATCGGTCTTACCCCGGTGGTGCAGGATTAGTATATATATATATATATATATATATATATATATATATATATATATATATATATATATATATATATATATATATATATATATATGAACTTGTGAATATTTCTACTATGTGAAATTAGTAGACTTGGTAATAATAATAATCATTACATTGCGCCAAGTGGTCTTAACCTAAGGGTGCAGGATTAGTGTATATATATAGGGATGATAAGACTATATATAGAGAGAGAGTCAGGCTCTCCAACATACCTCCTAGAGGATTCCTTTTTTTTAAATAGTAAAAAAAATAATTTTGAGATGATATTTTTTATATGGGTTCATGATATTTAAATGTGTCCCTATGAAAAAAATGAGAACAAAATAATGTGTTTTGATATTTTTAAAAAATAGTTAAAAAAATGTCAGTTTTTACCCTTTAAAACTGTCAATTTTTTACCTATTTTTTAAAAATATCAAAACACATTATTTTGTTCTGATTTTTTTTACAGGAGCACATTGACTATCATGAACCCATATAAAAAATATTAAATCAAAATTATTTTTTTTACTTTTTTAAAAAAATAGGTATGTTGCTAGGTATGTTACTAGGAGGTATGTTGGAGAGCCTAACTCTCTCTCTCTCTCTCTCTCTCTCTCTCTATATATATATATATATATATATATATATATATATGAGTGTACTGGGAGAACTTTCTATTTTGCGAAACTAGTAGATAAAGTGGAAATGAGAAATAAAATAATCTTAGTGGATAAAAGATTAACCATTCGAACGGTGAATAATGAAAGTTAGTATGTGAGATAAACTATTTGAATAGCATATTGTATGAGCGATACGGGAATACTACTAGTGAGCATAGTTAGTATTAGTATGGTTTCTCACTAGTTAGGCTGGGTGGTATAACTAGGGGGAGATTAGATGTACGTTAGGCATGCATAATAGATAAGAGGTGAGAAACTCGTGTGAGAGTTCGATTACTAACATGCGTATAAGACTTATTTTAAGAACCAGTTTTAAATACTTGCTAAATGATTTTTAAACCTCGGGCTCTGACCCATTTCTTGTATCTCTTCTCTCTTTTACTATATATATATATATATATATATATTATATCAGGTGCTCGGCCACAAGGGTACCAGAATTAGAGATTGGAGTGTCAGACGTGCTGCAGCTATTATGAAAGTTGTAGGTCCTTGCATTAGATGCATCTATGTTTTCCATTCAGTTTCATCTTGACTTCTTATCTAGGGCATGTGTCGCCTGCTTCTAGTCCTTCATCAGAGATATTTTATTCGTTTTACTTTATGGTTAGGAGTTTTGATCTGGGAGGTCTTACCCAGTCTTATTTATTTTAGGACTTGATTCATGTTCAGTATTTTTTATATTCCTATGTGTGGTGAATGGTTTATATTTTAAGATTTAATGAAAATGGATTTACTTGGTTTTACTAAAATTGGAAATGTTTTGACACCTAGATTAATTTTATAATAGGTGATTAATATGTTAAAAAGTTTTCGACATTGATGCTAAGAATGAACCAACCGAACATTCTGTTTTAAATTCGTACATGACTGATCACCCTTTATTTAATTGGGAGGGGTGTCACAACTGTTTATGAGAAACTTTGATGGAACCCATTTGCACTGCATCGCAGGGGATGACATTGAAGAAATGATGCAAAAAACCCACAGGGGGGAATGCGAACCCAACATGAACGGCCATATGCTCGCCAAAATATCATCCAACAGGGTTAATACTAGACTACCATGGTGAAAGATTGCACAGCCTACATACGAAAATGCCTCACATGAAAATAGTTTTCCAACCTGCAACACTTGCCCCCACGGGAATCGTACAACATAACTTCTCCTTGGTTGTTCTCCACATAGGGCATTGACATCATAGGGAAAGATAAATCAAAAGCATCCAATGGGCATGAGTTCATCCTAGTCCCCATTGAATATTTCACCAAATGGGTCGAAGATGAGTCATAAGCGGTTCTGAATGCCAAGAAGGAGGTAATTTTCATCAGGAAAAACATCATCTGTCGATATGGGGTCCCGCACGAGCTTGTATTAGACAATGGGCTACACTTTGAGGAAGAAATTACAGAAGTGGTCGACGAGTATGGAATTCAGAGACAAAAATCTTCTTCATGCTGACCTCAGACCAATGGCGCAGTCGAGGCAGCCAATAAGAACCTTAAATCCATTTTCAACAAGATGACCGAGAGTTGTTGAGATTAGGCTGACAGGATACCTTACGCCCTCTGGGGCTACCACACTTCAGTTCAAACCTCTACTAGGGATACCCCTTACTCTCTAGTCTACAACATGGAAGTAGTCCTACCCCCTCAAGTTGGCATGATTGAAATCAAGGTCAGCGCGGAAGACTGGCACCAAAGCCATCTTTACGAGTTCTCCTTCTTGGACGAAAGAAGGCTGAAAGCTCTAGATCACATACAAGGGTACCATCGCCGCATAGCACGATCATTCAAAAAGAGAGTCAAGGAGAGCGGTGTTCGAGAAGGGGAATTAGCCCTCAAAGAAATAGTATAGCCCATTTGGGATCCCAGAAGGAAATTTAAGCACAATTGGAGCGACCCGTACATCATGAAGAAGATCATGTCGGGCGGCGATGCTATACTCACCGACCTGGATGGAGAAGAAATGGCGCGTCCAGTCAACTTGGACCGTCGTGAGAAATTCTACCCCTAGTCCGAAATCTCAGCGAGCTACGACTCTTCTCATCTCCCTTCTATTCTAAAAAAACTCTTCATTTCCCCTAATCGGAACTACGTGTGGCCTAATCCTCTAAAAACCTTTTTTCTTCCAAAAAAATGAATTTCAAAAAAAATTGAGAACCCTCAGAGGTACGTAGGAAGCTCATCCGCCTTACATAAGCACGACCCCTTATTTTTCACAAAATGCTATTCTTTTCTTATCCCCGAGAATGGCACTTCATTTTAACATATACATGAACAAAAGGATTATGTATGCCTTAGAGATTGGCATAGATGATTCAAAATTCAAAAAGTCATCAAGAGTCAGAATTAGATGATTAAAAACTCCTTTATTTCATTATTCAAAATTTTAGTACGATTACATCGGCATAGGGAGTCAAGCGACATACTTTCCTACACCTACCTTCCTAAAAAACCCAGATAAAACCAATCCCTACTACTCATGGAAATCATCCTCCTATTATTCCCACAAAAATGCAAAACCACACCCATTACAAAAGGTTCACAAAATCCTACCTGCAGCTGCCAAAGGAACTAGCCCCATCATCACCTGCATCCTGGGGTCCCCAAACCATACATATTGGTACTCCTCGAGTTCGAGAATGGGTGACAACTCCCCCTACCAAGGCACTGACCAGTGCAAGCCTCGAGCCATGTGCTCTACAAACCAGTTCCCCCAACTCTTAATGTTTAAGCCTACGCTAATGAAATAGAGCAAGAAGAAGTTTGGCACCGCCGATAAAGGATACTCAGGTGGGAACGCCATACCGAACCTCTCCGATAAACACATAAATAACATTACAGGTCTACCCCTCAGAAAGTCAGAACGACCCTCCCGCCAGGCATCCAGACTAATTCAAAGTCTCCGCCAGTATCACCGTCGTAGCATTGAGACGGTACGATATCCAAGAAGCAATAGATGCAATTTTCGAGTCCACCAGTACTTCCCAGTCACCAATAACACTTTCGAAACCAGAGCTAGAATAATGGCTCCAACATAGACGGCATCGCCCACGCCCTACAAATGCACGAATCGCAGGATTGTCGGAAGAGAAATCATTCCTCGCGTGACTAATGGCTTAGATACCAAAGGAAAAAATGGAGAATCCCAGTCAACAACTCCCTAGGAGAATGGGAAAACTCAAGAAAAGTCACAATAACACTGGGCCCTGACATGGTAGAAAATTCCTCATAGGTAGGACAAATTTCATCCAACCCGAAGTGAAAGACATGATCCTCGGGGTACCAAAACTCAACTGCCGCCATCAGCATATGCCACTCAATGGGCCAGTTACGCCACAAAGAAACTCGTCGCATGTGGAAAGCGTCATAATCAACATTATAAGAACACATCGCCTCCCTGGTTTCGAGGTAGTTGGCGAACTCAATGCTACCAGGGAGGGCCATGAGAAAATAATATTGAAAAGGAGAAAGGAAATGAAAGTGTGAGGACAAACACCCCATTCACAACCCTATTAATACTTAAAAATTCTCAAGCAAAGACAAGAAACCCTGAAGAAATCAGAGTAAAACTTATCCCACCGAGTACTAAGCAATTGAAGAAAGTGCAATCAAAGCCTTGGGTTGATTAGACTGGACTGAGGACATGGGTCATGCCGATCGGCAACCCCCTATTTTTGGGAAATTCTCTTTTTTCTCTTTTGTAAATAAAACCCAATAAAAATAATATTTATCTTAAGGGAATTCCAAATTTCCTTATGTTTTTACTTATCCCATTCTAAAAATAAAATCCCACTCAAATCAATTTTCAAATTCTTTTTACGATCTCAGCAGCAAAGTAAAAAGAGCATGTGCATTAATCACTAAAAGATAAATTAATAAAAACTTCATATTTATTTTCATATATTTTTATGTGTTACATTGATATCTTGCAGGAAAAACAGAAAAAACAATGGGACTCAGCTCGCACCCACATTCTCGTCCTCTCTCTCTAAGAGCCTCCATCCCTACGACGCGCCCTCTTCCCCCTGCGGCGAGACGATGTGCCACCACTTCCAGAACTCGACCCTTCCCCGGACGAGGCAGACGACATCAAGCAAGAAGGGAATGAATCACGTCCTTAATATGAGAAGTCACTGAAGATATCCAATACCTAATATCCCTCAGCCAAGTGGTGGAACCCTGAATGTGCTGCAAGAGAAAATAAAACAAAGAAAATTAGTCAATCAAAGGAATCATGGAATGAAAAGATAAAAAAACAAAAAGTGTACCTCAGGTCAAAGGACCTCCTCTATCAGACCTAGCTCCTTCGGGTCCATCGCATTGGGACGATGCTATAAACGCACCGGCCTTCCATCAGCTCATCGGATGTTTTAACCACTCGAGAATAGCCGTACAAAGGGAGCCTTTGAACTCGTCACTGTCGTTGATGTCGTCGCACCGCTCGCACTGTGGGAGGATCTCACTTGCCCACTCGAACCCGCGCGAGGAAGAGGAATAACATTATATATACTGGGAGGCACCAAATAGCTCGACACGAAGTCCATATAGTTATACATCACATCCATGTCGGTATACAAAGAGTACGACTCTCTTTCATAGCTGCCACACGGGCATCCTCTGATATCTTTCGCACTCGCCTTATGAACATAGGGGGATTCACTGGTGGCACCACAACGTCGTCCTCCATGATATGTCGGAATACCTTCTCCCCGAGGTACCAAAAATATCAAAACTCATGTGCTAGAAGACTCCACACCTGTGCATGTCCCCCTGATGTGAGGGAAACTGAGTGTTCGTGTAGGGACATTGTCGTTGATTTTAGATCCCGATCTATATGCAAAAACCTAAGCTACTACTACACTTGTGAGGCAAGCACAACCGTAAGTCAAGCATCGTAAGACATACACATGGAGTGATTGAATTTTAGATCGATAATTAATTTATTACTTCACAAATAAAAGTGTAAAAGGTGATATGTGGTCATGGTGACAAAGGCAAAAGAGAAGTTAAGTCTACACAAAAGTAAAGCGAGGATCGATATCGCATTCCACCACAAAGATCGAAAGGACTACTAAATAGAGTTACAACTCGAAAGCTATTTAACCGAGCATTTTAATTAAGCATAAACTTCACGCAAGAAGGAATTTTACCCAAATTTGCTTGAAGAAACATTTAATAAAAAATGGTCACATGCGGATTAAATTCAGATTGTCGCTATAAACACTAAAGTTGTGTGACAAATGAAGTTAAACGCATAACAATGCAACTTTAATACACACGGTTTCAATTAAACACAATTTTATACGAAACCTAGTTTTCGAAGCTCGAGGTCTGTTAATGGCAGAACACCACCCCGACCCTATTTATCTATGGGCTAAACATAAATTAAACTAAATAACTTGATTAAAATAGTAAATAACTAAATTAAATTAATTATCCAGGCCAGGAAAACGAAGAACATAACTATATTAAAGGAGAGGATAATGAAAAATTCAACTGAGAACACCCAAAAGGGTCACACCAAATAAGGACGAAGAAAGTTCTCTCCAAACCCTAACCCAAATTATCTATTAAAAATATGTATATCTTCTTATTACAACAAAAATCCTATATATAGTAAGTTGGAAAAGAAATAAAGAAGAAAAAAAAGAAAGGGAAGAAAGGTGTCAAAAAATACAGGGGACGATCGATCGACACTGACAGTCAATCGATCGATGGTTCAGGAAAAAACCCACTGTCTTCGAAGTAAGGAAAAATTTGAGGAGTTGATCGATCAAACCCTTTTTTCGGTCGATCGATCCATCGATCCATCAGATTTTAGCCAAGCTGCATTCTCCCCTATTTTGAATTCTTTGTAATCCTCTTTCGCTCAAAGTCTCGTAACTTCTTCGTTAGGGGTCAGATTTGCACATCGTTCCTGGCCACAAGAAGCTTACACTGAGGGATACAACTTCATGAAGATGTTAGACTAGATGCCCAAACTGTGAAATGACTAAATTACCCTTGCGCGTGCGAAATTGTACGAAACTTGTCCGGAATGCGTCCAAACTTCATACTAAGCATCGAAATGCCTACAAAATCTCAATTAACCCCTGCAAAACCTATAACTATAAAAATCCAAGGTTTTCTGGTTAATGAGAATAAATATAGGGATTAAGATACTCAAGGGGGCTAATAATGCGTAGGTTAACGGGTGAAATATGCAATATTTGCGTCGTATCACCCCCAGTCACCCCAATGTACTGAATAGCCATCCTCTAAGGATAAAAGGTCACCTGTAAATCCCAGCAAGAGCAAAGGATCAATATCAATAAAAAAAAACATCAAAGGAAAGGACACTCTCAAGATAAAATAAGGCTTACCCACTCTCTCATCAGTCCATTCAAGACCTGACGCACCGCCTCCAGAGAGAAAGACTTCTTCGACTGTCGGTTGGATCTCCATCACCGTTACATTCGGAAGAAGTCCCCAACAGAGTCATACTTCCAAGGTACCAACTGGGTGTTTAACCCAATCACCTCATAGAACCACTTCTGCAAAGGGCAAAGTCTAGCATTTAAGAAATCAAGAATGTGTGCATGGAGGAAAATGAGAATGCAAAAAGGAGAATACTAAAAATAACGAATACCTCCAGAAGATATGTGGCTCCAGTAAAAGACTCTTGAAATCAAAAAATGAATGCATCAAGAGAGTAATAAAGGGTCACCAAAGTCAGGCTCCCCCAATCATAAAAGAGGATGTCCAAGAATACCCTCAGAAATGGAAAAAACCACAAGTGCATGACGTCGCCACCAAAAAACTTCCCAACACCAATTGAATGAATAATTGGTCCATCTGAAGCACATGATGCCCATCTCTCTTATCGATACTCCTCTTGGAAAATATCTCCCTCAATAGAGATAAATGGAGGGAGTTTCCAGAGACTACACTTTCCACATCACCCAACGTTGCTGTCACCCCCTCCGAAAGCACCCTCAACGTCCTATCCACCTCAATCTGGGCACCATCACAGTCCAGCCCTAGTAGTTACTACACATCAATGAGAGTCACCGTCATCTCCCCAATGCCAAAATGGAAGGTGTGGATAGTGTCCCACCACCTCTCCCCCAGAGCACACAGAATGATCATAGAACGAGGCATCTCATCCAGAGCAGATGCCATTCTCCCATAGACGGCTGATTACACCATGCAGCACACCACATATGGAAGGTGCTCCTAAATATCCTTAAGCCACGTCATCCCTCGGGCACTTACAGTTGACATGGAGACGTCGGACTGTCAAAGAATTAAAGAAAATGATTGTAAAATTTATGAAATATAACAACCTCGTTAAGAAAAAGGACAAGAATACCAAAGGTCATTCATTACTTACATAGCCACAAGGGTTAACCACCCTAGAAGAATGATGATGTGAGGGCTCACATAGAAGAATACGATCATCCACCACCGGATCAAATGCATCAAATGAGTTCTCACTGCCTAGTGTAAAGGGCACCCTAGCCCTCCACTCCAACCCTGCCCAATCGTCAGCATTAATCCATGCCATGTGAGTACCTCTTCTTGAAATCTAAGCCATCTCTTGACTTTGGATCGTCGAAATTATTTATAGAAAGTAATTGCAGAAGAAGGAAAGTGAGAAAAGTGTGTAAAATTAGGAGAACCCGCCCCCTTTTTATAAGAGGCTAAGGGCATGCCGATTGGCATCTCCCTGCCACCACTGATTGGAATTTACCCTCCACCTACTTGAGGCACCCCAAAAGACCTTGCCACTACCGTTTGGCACCCCTCCATATATGCCGATCATCACACATTTTTAAAATTTCGTACAAAAAGTAAAAAAACACCAAAAAATCCCAAAAATCCTCAAAAAATTCCTAAAATCACCAGATTAATTTGGAACATTTTCACCAAGAAAAACATATTTTTACATCTCCAGCGGAATTCTAGAAAATAATTCTCCCCAGCAACGTCTCAATAGGATGCTCCAAAATTCTAAAAATTCCCTAGCGAAAAATCCTCAGATCATTCCCTCCTCTCCAGCTGAACTTAAAATAAAATGCTTCCCCACATCCCCAGATATAGATTATAAATCCCCAGTGGAGTTCCCAAATAAGCCCGCAGAATTGTCTTTGACCCACAGAATTGGTCACCCCTAAATAATCCCTCAGAATTGGCTTCGACCCTCAGAATTGGTCACTTCTCCTTAAGCCTGCAAAATTGGGTTTGACCCGCAGAATTGGTCACCCCTAAATAAGCCCTAAGAATTGGCTTCGACTCTCAGAATTGGTCGCTTGTACTTAAGCCCACAGAATTTTCTTTGACCCAGAGAATTAGTCACCCCTAAATAATCCCTCAGAATTGGCTTCGACCCTCAGAATTGGTCGCTTCTACTTAAGCCCGCATAATTGACTTTGACCCACAGAATTGGTCACCCCTAAATAAGCCCTCAAAATTGGCTTCGACCCTTAGAAATTGGTCGCTTCTACTTAATCTCATAGAATTGGCTTTGACCCGTAGAATTGATCACCCCAAATAATCCCACAGAATTAGCTTTGACCCTCAGAATTGGTCACCCCTATGTTAATCCCTCATAATTGGCTTCGAACCTCAAAATTGGTTGCTTCTACTTAAGCCCACGGAATTAGCTTTGACCCGCAGGATTGGTCATCCTTAAATAAGCCCGCAGAATTGGCTTCGACCCTCAGAATTGGTCGGTTCTACTTAAGCCCGGAGAATTGTTTTTGACCCTTAGAATAGGTCACTTCTACTTAAACCTACAGAATTGGCTTTGATCCACATAACTAGTCAACCCTAAGTAAGCCCTAAGAATTGGCTTTGACCTTAAGAATTGGTCGCTTCTACTTAAGCCCGCAGAATTGCCTTTGGCCCTCAGAATTGGTCGCTTCTACTGAAGCCCGCAGAATTGGATTTGACCCGCAAAATTGGTCACCGCTAAAAAAACACTCGGAATTGGCTTTGACCCTCAGAATTGGTCGCTTCTGCTTAAGCCCACATAATTGGCTTTGACCCACATAATTGGTAACCCCTAAATGAGCCCTCAGAATTTACTTCGACCCTTATAATTGGTCGCTTCTACTTAATCTCACAGAATTTCCTTTGACCCATAGAATTGGTCACCCCAAATAAGCCCGCAGAATTGGCTTCGACCCTCAGAATTGGTCACCCCAATGTTAAACCCTCAGAATTGGCTTTGAACCTCAAAATTGGTCACTTTTACTTAATCTCACAGAATTGGCTTTGACCCGTAGAATTTGTCATCCCTAAATAAGCACTCAGAATTGGCTTCGACCCTCAGAATTGTTCGATTTTACATAAGCTCGTAGAATTGGCTTCGACCCTCAGAATAGGTCGCTTCTACTTAATCCCGTAGAATTGGCTTCGACCCTAAGAATTGGTCACTTCTACTTAAACCGGCAGAATTGCCTTTCATCCACAGAATTGGTCACCCCTAAATAAGCCCTAAGAATTGGATTCGACCTTTAAAATTGGTTTCTTTTACTTAAGCCCGCAAAATTGGATTCGACCTTCAGAATTGGTCGCTTCAACTTAAGCCCGTATAATTGGCTTTGACCCTCAAAATTGGTCGCTTCTACTTAATCCCACAGAATTGGATTGGACCCACAAAATTGGTCACCGCTAAATAAGCCCTCAGAATTGGCTTAGACCCTTAGAATTAGTCGTTTCTACTTAAGCCCTCAGAATTGGCTTTGACCCTCAGAATTGGTCGCTTCTACTTAATCCCGTAGAATTGGATTCGACCCTCAACATTGGTCGCTTCTACTTAAACCCGCAGAATTGGCTTTGATCCGCAGAATTGGTCACCCCTTAATAATCCCTCAGAATTGGCTTTGACCCTCAGAATTGATCATCTCTACTTAAGCCCGCAGAATTGGCTTTGACCCTCAAAATCGGTTACCTTTATCTTAAGCCCTTAGAATTAGCTTTGACCCACAAAAGTGGTATCTTCTATATAAGCCCGCAGAATTGGATTAGACCCGCAGAATCGATCACTTCTACTTAAGCCCGCGGAATCTGCTCCGATCCTCTGAATTGGTCGTCTCTACTTATTCCCTCAGAATTGGCTTCGACCATCAGAATTGACCGCATCCTTACTGCTCACCTCCTCTAGGTCCTCATAATTGGTCGCCCCAACATCACCCTTTGCTCCTCAGCATCGACCTCAACCCTCTGAATCGGTCATCCTCATCCTGTAGGTCCATAAAACTGACCTCTATCATGTGGTGCCTATTCGATGGCTATCACTTATTCCAAGCTCACTAGTTGAGGGGATCTGTATAAACCACATTCTATTACCTCCTATGTCTCCCCTTAGACCCCTAACACCTCCCCATCTCACTGTAAACCCTAGGTCGCCCTCTGAGTACCGATCTAGAACCCACCGGGCGCCCTCGGGCATCGTTTAAGCCCGATCAACTCTATCATTAGAGCAAAATGTCTTTGAATATTTGAACGACCCTGAATACCCTTTCCAATGGTCCACCTCGTGCATGAATCGGCATAACGGTTCGAATGAACGAACTATTTTACTACCGAAGATCGATTCAGAGGCCACCGGGCACTCCCGAGCCCCGATTTGACCCCAATTAACTTCACCATCAGAGAAAAATATCTCTGAATCTTTGAAGGTCACTAAAACACCTTTCCAACGGTCCATCCCGTCCACTAAACAATATAATCATTCGGACGAACCATCCGTTTTCCCCTGAAAATCGATCTGCAGGCCATCGGGCGCTACCGGGCTCCATTTGACCAAAGTCAAATCTTGAGCTCGAACGAGACTGAATGAATCTCTGAAGGGAACTGAATACCCTTTCTAACAGTCCACCACGTGTGCAATTCTGAACGAAGGTACGGATGAATGATCCATTTTACTCCGAGAGGTCCCCGGGAGTTTCTGAGCCTCGATTGACCAAGGTCAACCTTCTGAACCGAGAAAAAGTCTTTGGCATGTCAAAGTACATCTCTTGAACTTTCTAATGGTCTATCTCGTGTGCGATTCTGACTCACCATGCGGAAGAACAATCTGTTTGCATTCGATGATCTCCCATTCAAAGGATCAACGTGCGCTTCCGAGACACATTTGACACAAAGTAAACTCCCGAACCTAGGAGTAGTCCCAAGGACTTTTGAAGGTCTTGGAAGTACCTTTCTAACTGTATTCCCCGTGTACAATTCAGATCAACGATTTTTGTTTAATGACTATCTTTCTTGGAAAATCTACATGGGACTGGCAATTGGCAGGTCCAGATCCCTGCCTATCGGCACCGTGTCTGGTGTCACATGATGATAGGCACCCCCAGGGGGAGGCCAGTGGCACCCCATTAACCCTATAAATAAGGGCCTTGATCTCACTCCAAGGGACAAGACAACAGATCCATCAGCATCAGTAATCTCAGCAACATTCCCTCGAAATTAGCGAAGTTCTTCATGTGAAGTTCCATCCAAGCTTACATTCCCATCCTTTTCATACCCAATTTGGCAAAATATCCTTCTCTCTCATCAACATTCACAAAAACTCAAGGGAGTTCATCCAAGATCAAAGATCAAGCTTCAAAGAAGTTCTAATTCCTTCCATCTCTCTTTAAATTACTTATTTTTGCATCATAAACATTAGATTCATAATCTAACTCTTACTTTATTTCACACATAATAATATCTACACTTTTATTAGTATATTGCATATACTTTATTTTCTATGCCAAAAAATAAATAAAAGAGGATTACACCCATAAATTCCGAACGGAATTATCCATCACACTTTTTCCAAAATCAAAACAACACATTTTCTACACATACACATATAATAAAATTGCATTCGAATCTATGGGATAAACCCCACCCCTATGCTACATTCAAAATATATGGACTTTTATGCCTTTATAGGCTACGTAGGCGTCTCTGATTAGAATCCGAGACTCGAGTCCAATTTTCCAGTTTTCTTAATTTCTCAAATTCCCTAATTTTCTTAAATCTCTCGTTTTCTTATATATATATATATATATATATATATATATATATATATATATATATATATATATATATATATATATATATATATATATATATATCATGATTATTTGCATTTCATCCAACACATGTTATCGTTTCCTAATAATGATCAATATCGTGATGAACGCACAAATCATACTTTCTACATATGTTATTTTGGGAACATTCTTATGGATAACCTCACTCTACCTTGTCCATGGTATGAGTCGAATGATTCCGATCTCCATTATATAAACACGCTCACACACTTCACGGGGATATAGAAAAATAATAATACTATCCCATGAGAGATCGAAAGGGAGGGATGGGTGCCTAACACCTTCCCATTCCGTAACTTAGACCCCGAACCTTCGAATTGTTTGTTTCGTATGCATCACTTTGTCCTTAATGCCGCTCTCTTGAAGTGGCAACATGTTCTTTTGCCTGTTTTGTGCAGAATAGGTCGACGACTCTATCTCTTCACCTTAACCCCCACACCTACAAAGGCCAAAGTAACCTTCCCCAAGAGGGGTGTGAGATCACGGCGCAGCCTTCTCGAGGGGAGACGTATCTCTCTCCCCCCCCCCCCCCCCTCGGGCGTTCCCTGGTATGGCCACACTCAGTACCATGACATTGACATGACTATCCTTGTAATCCGATCAACATGCTTAGGGTGGGGCATTCCAATCGACACCCCTTGGCCCTATAAATATAGTCCATGATCTCATTCTGAAAAACACACCAGAAACATTCCTCTTAGAAATTCAGAGAACATTCTTTCAAATTCAGAGCTCTCCTTAATTCCCAAAAAACGCATTTCTCGTAAATCTCTCCATTCTATTCCTATCCTTTGTAGGAAATAACTTCTCTCTCCCAACTTTTCCGTCATACAATTGTGAGATCAACCCATCTAACATTGACATCTACTTCAAATCTTCAAGATGAAGTATAATCTCTAACTTTTACTTCTAAATTCTCTTATTTTAACATTTATTATCCATATATTATACCTTTCTACCTTATTATTTCACACACAATAATATCAATTTTTTTATTAGTAGTATTTCACATACTCTATTTTTATATAAAAACCCAAAAACAAGAAAAAGAGAGTTTACTTGTAAATTCTAAATGGGAAATTTTCACCACACTTTCTCACACTAAACAACTTTTTCCACACACACTTATAAGAAAGTCCTCGATTGGATTTATGGGATACCTCCCACCTCGTGTTGTTTTTGAACTATGTGGACTTTGATTCCCCTGGGATACATAGGCATCTTGTGTGAATCCCTAGACTCGAGTCCACCCGTTTTTATTTTCCTACATTCATTATGATATTATACATGAATTTCTTATGTAATAATGTCTTGTCCAACATTTGCACTCATTGTTTCATAATGAGTTGTGTTTCAACAAACATACATATCTTATTTTGAATTATTAATTTTGGGAACATTCATTAGGATGAATTTATTTCGTCCCTTCTATGATGTGAATTTAATGACTCCATTATCCATTTATATTATACACAAAGCACACGTCTCACGGACTATAAAGGGAAAAGATTAACACATGACCATAAGAGACCGAAAGGGAGGCATGGGTGCCTAAAACCTTCCCATTATGTAACTTAGTCCATGAACCTTTGAAATATTTGGTTTCTCAACCATCAGTATTGTCCTTGATGATGTTCTCTCGAGGTGACAACATTTATTTTGCCTATTTTGTGGGAAATATACTGGCGACTCTATCTCTACATATCACCCACAACGACGCCGACCAAATGTCAGGAGGAGCGTCACATACGTAAAAAATGAAAGCCTATTCTCCTTCACTCTCAAAATGATGGAGGGACCGCCTCGTTTCCCTTACAAGAAGGAGCGTGAAGCCTCCTGCCCCTCTCTCTCGGGATGACCATAGTGGAGACTCCGTTGGGGAATATTTTTAAGAGGATTAGACTCTAGTTGCATGGGTGTTATTCTTTTCTGCATGTGTGCTTATGCAGCTACCTATATGTTCACTTTACTCCTACATTTACCTTTTGTATATATCTACCTCATGTTTATGCCCACTTCATGTATATGTCACTTCTCGCTCACTTGTGTACTTCACACACTTACACTTGTACTTGTACTCACCTTGTACACTTCACACACTTGCACTTAGTTTCACTTTAAATGCTTCACAAACCACTTAGAATATGCATGCGTAGGTTTCATAAACACACAACTAAACTTCTTACACTTGTATATATCCATGTTCACTTAAACACACCACTTATATAATCCATGTATATGTTCACTACCACATTCACCACTTGCAAATAATCACATGTACATGCGTAGTATCCATGCTTCATGCTAGATTTACTTTTTACAATACTTATGCTCCCTCATTGTTATAATACTCCCTTTACTCATCATGCAACAAAGATACAAAAAATACCCTCTCTCCATAATATACTAATTAAGACTCATGCATTTCTGCACACTACATCACCAAGAGCATGGTTATATTGACCAAAATTTCATCACGTACTGGGGGTCACTTTGTGATGGGTGCTGGTCCTACAAGTCACAGTTAGCCTAAGAAATATGAATCTCACCTTCCATTGGCCTCGTACCTTTGACGTATATAGAATAGTTTCCCCCGCATCGTACCGATTAATCAAACTCATGACGTGAGGTATATAGAAGGGAACTCATTCACGTACGTCGAGTATATCAAATTCACTCTCACATGTATTGCCCCCACGAGGTATATAGTGAGGCAATTCTCGTACAAAGGTACATTAAACAGCTTGTCCACACATACTGACGAATGATTTCCCCTATAGGTAAGAGGTATATCGTGAAGTCATGCCGATGGGTGAAACCCTTCTACTAACCCAAAAATTTCATAAACCTCATATAGGTGTTAAACCTTGGACACTCATATGTTAAACTCTGGCAAAATTCCAGGTCGTCTCACTACCTTAATTCTTGCGCTATTTCTCCCTTTTTTCAAAACAAGACCCTGTCCATGAGCCTAGCAACAAGTCAAATTGTTGCCTTACATATATTAACTTTTAAACCTATTTTCCCAGGTTCAGGTCCCGTCCAACATTTACCTTCATTTAGTTAAACCTACTATAAGTGAAATCGTAACAATAAAACTAATAATAATAATAATAATAATAATAATAATAATAATAATAATAATAATAATAATAATAATAATAATAATAATAATAATAATAATAATAATAATAATAATAATAATAATAATAATAATAATAATAATAATAATGATGATGATGATGATGATGATGATGATATATCTTTTCTCTCCTTTCCCTTCGTCTATTCCAAAAATCCAATATACCAAAAACAATTCCTCCTCTTTTCCAAAAGATCAAAAAACTTTTTTAGAAAATACCAAAAAAAAATTCCTCCTTCTTTCAAAAATAAATTCTAACCTTTTTCCCTCTTAAGTCGATCACATACTAGACTTGGCCCGGCTCCCTATTGGCTTCGATCTTCCATCAAACAGCCCCGAAGCTTCGTCGATTCTTATGATACCTCATCCATGTTTGGGATCTACCTTCACGAGCTCTTCATGGAGAACACATACCAAGTACTGGATCCTCAGCCAGATCTGATGGCCATCCTAGCTCAGCTGAGTGCGAAGATTGAAAACCTTCAAATCAAGGTTCATAACATGCAGTGTAACCGAGCTGAGATTCCTGCAGAACTCGAGGTTATCTTCCCTCATGTCATGGGTCCTCCCTCTCTCAAGCCCTCGTGGGTCCCAAAAGAATATCAACATGCTCCGCGTGCACCGCCTGCTAATGGGATGTTGCCCGCTCGTCTTTCGATACCTAATCTTGCCCAATCATGGGCCAATCTACCAGTACCAGTGGACCAGAAAGAGGAAGAGTTGAACAAGATCAAGGAAGACCTAAATATGCTAACAAAGAAGTTCGATTTCGTTAAGATATCAGGGAATTACATGGACTTCACCCACATGTCTCCCTACCCCAAGGCCAGACTGCTGCAAAAATTCAAGATACATGATATTGAGAAATTTAGAGGAAGCAAACCCCTGATTGTCCATTTTTGAAGATATCATCGAGTCATGACTCTCCTCGGTGCCTCTGAGGAAATAATGGCATAGGTGTTCCAACAGACTTTGAAAGAGAGTGCCCTTCATTATTTTCTCTCACTTGAGGAATATATAATCCGTAATTAGGAAGATGTCACTCAAGGATTTCATGTATCGGTATAAGTTCAATGAAGGGTTGGAAGTTACTCACAGAAATTTGGAGCTACTAAAAAAAATGGGGAGACAATTAGTAACTTCATAGGGATATGGAGAGAAAAGGCTACTACTATGACAATCAAGTCCTCTGAAGAAGAGCATGTAAGCATCGTAAAGAAGAGTTTCTTAACTCACCTCCGAGATAATATAGGGGGAAAATATCATCCTCATTTAAGATCCTTTTATGAAACTGGGGTCGAGATTGAAGAAGAGGTTACCAAGACTGAATCCGAGCCAAGCAAAGTTACATATCAATTCACTCCCAAGAAATATGAGAAGCATGACAATGTTTCAATTTCAACCACTACCGAATCAACTACCCAAGAACGTCAAGCATTATGCCCATTGCAAATTTCACCAATCTGGAAGCCATACTACTGACTAGTGCTTCCATTTAAGGAATGCAGTCCAAGGACTGATTAACCAGGATATCATCACTCCACCTACCAATCCTAAGCCTAACACCACTAATAACCCACTCCCCACTCATAAAAACTCCATCCTCATGGAAAGCAATGTAGAGTTTGATCCATCCACTCATATTATGCCCTAAAAAGCACCCACTGCTGTCATAGTTTCACCTAAACCACTCAAGGTTTATCCTTCCTTCATACTATATCCAACATGCCTTGATGATTAAGCCTTGTCACTAATCACTAGAGCCTGCATCGCTATTCGCACCTGATCTGCGGGAGGGATCATGAAATTTCCACTTGTATTAAACAAACTTGTGGAATTTGGCCTGAAATTACCCAATAAAATGTCCATTGCTGCTCAGAGGTTCAATAATTAGTTCATAGAAGCCATGAAATGGTCTCGAGAATCTGATGAATGGGTAGTACCGAATGAAGACGTCAACCTTCATGACATAATACAAATCATGGAAAAATGTTTAAACAGATAGGAGAAGTATGTACCATGTTCCATTTTCTCAAAACTTTGAAGATTCAAGAACTAATGGTTCCTTCACTTATACATCTCCCCGTTGAACGGGAGGATTTGTAAGGCGAATTATTTGAAGTAGTTGAGTATATAACTACTCTTGAAAGAACGAAATAGTCACCATGGGAAGGGGTAAAGACTTTGAGAGTTCAATGGAAGGATATGATGATGAAGACTTTTACACCTAGGTTAATAATTTCCAGGTTCAACCACTTACTGAAGAACCATAGCCAACTACTAAGAATATGAAGAAAGTGATTCTGAGGACTCATTCAACCTTCAGAAACTGAGGCTGAGCCTATGCATGATCCATTCAGATGATGTACTAGCAGAACCGCACGTCTATATCAAATATGCAAACATGCTTCTCCTTAATTGTAATGCCCAGCCAGTTCAGCCTGTATAATCCAGCCTAATCCTAATATTCATCCCATCCAAATTTCCTCTCCTATTGTTGATTTTTCTCTTTTCGATATAAATGTAATAGAGACCTCCTTTGATGAGGTTCTCAATGCTATTTTCTCTATTAATGAAATAAATGATGATTTTGGGTACTTGATGTGCCTTATATTAATTGTCTTGATTCTAATCAAACTTTTGATGATGATGATTTTTCAAATGAACAATTCTTAACTGATATTATTAAGGAGAATAACAAACAACATAACAATGTTCAAATTAATTATAATGAGATTGTTATTATAAACCTCAATTCTAGTATCCACTAGAGCAATATTACGATAGGGTCCACCCTTAATGAGCATGAACATACGCAACTCGAGGAAATACTGAAAGAGTCCGTCGACGTCTTAGCATTTTCCTACGACGACATGCGCAAAATTGACCCAGAAATTGCTCAACACAAGATCCCAACTTTCCTCAAGTGCAATCCGATAAAATAGAAGTTGACAAAGCTCCGCATCGAATGTTCGCATAAGGTTAAAGAAGATATTTTCAAGTAGTTTGATGTGGGTTTATTCGCGTAGTTAAATTCCCAACATGGATCACCAATATCGTCCCCGTGCCGAGGTCTGGAGGAAAAGTTCGTATGTGCGTCAACTATCGAGATCAAAACAAGGCGGTTCCCAAAGACGATTACCCTTTACCCAATATTGACATGATCGTAGCTAATACGACTAGTCACACCCTTAAATCATTTGTCGATGGCTTCGTCGGGTATAACTAGATCAAAATGCACCCTGATCACTAAGAGAAAACTTCTTTCATCACCCCATGGGGAACATTCTGCTACATTATCATGCCATTTGGGCTCAAAAATGATGGGGCTACCTACCAAAGGGCCTCCACAACCATTTTACATGATTTGATCCATAAAGAGGTTGAAATCTACGTAGATGACATATAAAATCCAAGATTCGAGAAGGTTACATCCATGCCCTTCGAAAGTTTTTTGAACGGCTACGAAAGTACCAAATGAGATTAAATTTGCAAAAATGCATCTTCGACGTGACAAAGGGGAAGCTCCAAGGATTCATGGTTAGTGAGAAGGGAATCGAAGAAAACCCTGCCAAGCTAAAATCCACACTCGAAATTCCACCATCGCGTCTAAAGAAAGAAGTTCTAGGATTCCCGGGCAAGCTTCAGTATATCATTCGGTTCATCAGTCAACTAACTTCTATCTGCAAACCCATCTTCAACCTCCCCTAGAAGGATTCAACAAAAATCTGGAATGAGGCCTGTTAAGAATCCTTTGATCGAATCAAATTATACCTCATCCGACCTTCGATGGTTATGCATTTGCAGCCTGGTCTCCCCATTATCTTATACCTAACTGTAATAGATATTGTCGCAGGGGCTTTGCTAGACCAATACATTGAGAAAACCTATAGAGAAAGAGCTATCTACTACGCCTATAAGAAATTGGGTGGGTATGAAGTCAACTACACATCCTTGGAAAAAGCATGTGTCGCTTTAGTCTGGGTCACACGTAAATTACTACACTACATGCTTCCATTCCCCATCAGACTAGTATCCCGAAGGGATACCATCAAGTATCTATTTGAAAAGCCCTACTTGTCTAGCCGAATGACCCGTTGGTTAATACTGCTATCCTAATTCCACATCTCATATGTCATGCAAAAGGCTATAAAAAGGAGATCCATCTACAACTATCTTGATGATTACCCCATGGAAGAAATAAAAGTCTAGGTCTCTGAATTATCGGATGAAGATATCCTATGCACCTCCCAAGAGGACCTATGATGGAAAATGCTCTTCGATGGAGAAACCAACAAGAAATTATATGGCATTGGGATACTCTTGATTGCCCCCGATGAATCTCACACTCCCATTGCCATCAAGCTTGAATTTCCTTGTACCAATAATATGACGGAGTACTAGGCATATACTGTAGGCCTCAAGATGACCCTCAGGAAAAGTATCAAGCACTTGGACGTTTATGGGTACTCTTCCCTCATCATTAGCCAAGTCCTCATAAAGTGGAAAGTCAAAGATGGAAAGATGCTACCCTTCCATTACCACCTTGAAGAGCTAGCTGCCCAGTTCAATGATGTCACCTTCCACTATTTGCCCCACATAAAGATTATCTTGGCTGATGCCCTTGCTACCATGGCCTCCATAATCGACATGCCCAAAGGAATAATAATGCTCCCTTTCCTAGTGTAGAAACAGGCTATGCCCACCCACTACAACCACATTGAGCTCATCACCGAGGATGATTCTAATATGGATGAGTTATGGTACTACAACATTTGGCACGTCCTCAAACATGGAGGGTATCCTCAAGATGCTAATAAGAAAGACCGTGCGGCCCTTTGCAAACTAGTTTCCTAATACATCATCTCTAATAGATAACTATTCAAGAGAAACTTCGACGGAACTCACTTGCATTGCATAGCAGGGGATGATGTTGAAAAATGATGCAGAAGATCCACAACGGGGAATGTGAGGCTCACATGAACGGTCATATGCTTGCCAAAAAGATCATCCATCAGGGTTACTATATAACCATCATGGTTTAATACTGCATTGCCTATATTCGAAGGTGTCTTAAATGCCAACAATTTTCCAGCCTCCAACACTTACCCCCTCAAGAATGAACAACATGACATCTCCCTGGATTTTCTCCACCCGGGGCATTGATATCATAGGGAAGATCACACCTAAATATTTAAATGGGAACAAATTTGTCCTGGTCGCCATTGGTTACTTTACTAAGTGGGTTGAATCTGAATCATATGCAGTGATGAATGCCAAGAAAGTGGCCAAGTTTATCCTAACGAATATCATATGCTGATACGGGGTCCCTCATGAGCTGGTATCAGATAATGGGCTCCACTTTGAAGCTGAAGTCACAAAGTTAGTCAACGATTATGGGATCCAAAGACACAAATCCTCTCCCGAATGACCTCAAACCAATCATGTTATTGAAGTTGCCGACAAAAATCTCAAAGCCATAATCAGTAAGATGACAGAGAATTACATAGATTGGGATGATCGAATCCTGCATGCCCTCAGGGGCTACCACACTTCAGTCAGAACACCCACTGGGGATAACCCTTACTCTCCGGTGTACGAGATGGAACCAATCATACCCGTCGAGATCTAAATATCCTCATTGCTTATCATGCTTGAAAGCAAAGTCAACGAGGAATAATGGCACCACAACTGTCTGGATGAATTAGCACTCTTGGATGAAAATAGGCTTAAAGCCCTATATCATATATAGGATATCATCGTCGGATATCGTGATCATTCAATAAAAAGGTTAAGGAACACGGTGTCCAAGAAGGTGACCTTTCCCTAAAAAAGATCGTAGAATCCGTCAGGGACCCCAGAGGTAAATTAAAACAAAACTAAAGAGTCCCCTATATTGTAAAAAATATTGTTTTAGGCGACATCGCTATGCTCATAGACCTTGATGGAGAAGAAATTGTGCATCATCTAGATCATCTCAAGAACTTTTACTCATATTCTAAAATATCGACGTGCTGCGAATCATCCCACTCCCCCTCTATTCTAAAAAAAGAAAAAAACATTCTCATTGCCCCCAACCCAGAACTACGTGAGGCCTGATCATCTATTAAAACATTTTCAAAATGAGACTCGTGGATTTTTCAAATCCTCAAAGGTACATAGGCAGCCCATACGCCACACATGGATCCGGTCCCCTTCTTTTTCACGAAATGTTATTCTTTTCTAATCCTCGAGAATGGAGGCCCATATATTATTTACATGAAAAAAGGATTATGTATGAATTAGTGATTGATATTGATAATTCAAAAGCAAAACTCATCAAAACGTACAAAAAAAATATCAAAATCATTTTTATTTCAAAACTAAGGAATATAGTGCAGTTACATGAAGTATCGTTAAGGGTATTTAAATAATTACCCCTCCTCAAATTTGCCTAAACCTACCAATTCCATTAAAACCCCTACAAAAAAATCTAAACACCCAAAATACACCAAACAAAGATTCTATTTCCCCATTTTCACAAAACACTACCTTCAACTATCCGATGGACCTGCTCTATCACCATGTCCAGCCTCTGGAGGTACCCAAATTTCCTATCCTGATTAGCACTCCTGATACACTCCATGGAGCGATACACCCGGGCCATCCTCACAAAAACCACAACACCATCCTCCATGGTGTTAAAGGAAAATAGAAACCGTTGTCTAGTATCTTGCTCATGGATCTTACCCATAGCCAGCTTCCATAACCATTTCAGATTGTCCCCAGACACATGCCCAACCCCTCCTATAGATTGTGACGGACGGGTAAATAGTCGATGACGCTACCATAGAGAGCCCAATATTATCCTCAGGGATTCAGACATGTCCTGAACTGGGAAAAAGTTCAATATGCGAGGAGGAACTATTTGTTCCCATCCAACTTGACGCAAAATCCGCAAAGGGAAATAAAAAGAAGTTCGGCGAAGGCCAACCAACCGCACATACCGGTATTCCCCGAGCTGTAGAACAGTTACAAGTCTCCCCACCATGGAATAGACCATCGAATTCACTGAGAACCATGATCTACAAACCAGTTAACCCAGTTCTCCACTGAGGGGTCACAACTGAAGATTGTGATGGACGGGAGGGGTCGCCAGATGAAACCTTTCCATAAGAGACATGAACAGAATTATGGGGTTCCCCCTCAGAAAGTTAAGATGGCCCTATTTTCAGGCATCCAATCCATTCAGGGTCTCCGCCAACACCACCGCTGTAGGATTATTATGGTAGGACATCCATGTAGTTATCGCGACTATTTGGGGATCAACAGTCAAATCCTCTGTCATCGGTAACAACCTCGCAATAAGGCCCAAGGCAATAACTCTGGCAAACCCGACATCATTAAACCCCCTCTAGAGCACTGAATAAATGATTGCCTGGAGAGAAATGGTCCCACCATTGACCAATGATCGAGATGCTGAGGGAAAAATATGAAGTAACTCGGCCATAAGTGCCCCAGGACAACGAGAAAATCAGGCAAGGATGTTACAACACAGGGGCTAACCCCCAACATCGCTGAGAGTTATTCATAAGTCAGACATACCTCATCCAACCCGAAGAGGAAAACATGATCCTCGGTATACGAGAATTGCGCTGCCGCTTCCAGCAAGTTCCAATCTATGACTCGATTATGCAAGAAAGAAACTCAACGCAAGCTGAAAGCATCATACTCCACATTATACAAGCACATGGCCTCCAAACCATCAAGGTAGGAAGATAATTCTTCATACAAAGGAAGAGACATTTGGGAATGAGAAGGATAGAAGCAAGAAATGTGGGTATTGGTAAGGAAAATTCACTCCATTTCACCTTTTTTTTTCTTTGCAAATCCATGCAAATGAGGCAACTACTCTGGTTTCCCATTTAAATTCTAGCCCCACGTGAGTACAATGATATGCAGAAAAGTATAATAAAAAAAAAGGGCGATTTGACTTGACCTTCTATTCATAGGCAGTTCAAAGGGTATGCCGACCGACACCCCCCTTATTTTAGAATATTCACTTTTTCCTCTTTTGTCAAAATCAAAATTCAAAATTCCAAAAATAAAACAATTTTAATATCTCCAGCAGAGGTGTCCTTTTTAAGTAAAAACTTCTCTTTTATCAAAATAAATCCTTAAATAGAAAAAACTCTTCCTAAAGGTAATCACTTTTACTCACACTTTTTCTAAAAATAAAAATTTTATTTGCCCCCTTTCATTACCATTACTATCCTTTTCATGCTTATTGCATAAAATAAATAGTTTCAGCCTAAAATTAAAAGTTCACGTAGAATAAGTCACTAAATCAAGATAAATGCCAAAAGGAAACACGTAAATATTTCGTATATTGTTGATTCACTGGTTTACACTTTTGTAGAAAAATAAAAAACGAAAGAAAAATACAACGGGACTTTTTCCAAAGGCCACAACCTCTCTCTCTCTCACATAACTCGACCCCCGTAGCGAATTCGTTTCCATCGACCCCCTCCGCTTCCATAATCGATATCTCCTTGAAAGTGATAGATGTCACCATGCAGGAAGGGGTCGGCTTCTTTATATAATCTGAAATGGCAGACATCTAGTCCCTGATATCCCTCAGCCATTTAGTCGGCACTTGCGCATATTGCAAAGCAAAGTGAAAAAAAATTGAATTAATTAGTCAATAAGAGCAAACTAAAGAAGAAGAATGGAAAAAGAAAATAAAGAGCGATACCTTAGGATGAAGGACCTCCTCTTTGAGCCCACTCAATCCGAATACCGATGCGTGAGGAAGGTGAGACACGCTCAGCGACTCGACGCTCATAATCCTAAAATGATAAGAATACGGAGTAACCTGAATGATCGCGACCTCCTTTACAACCGTCGCCACTATCAAAGGTCTAGCACTCATACTATGAGAAAATCTCACTGGCACACTTGTCCTTCTGCCCGAACCTGTGGCAAGTGGATGCATGTGTGATGCGATGGAAACTGAGTGTTCGTGTAGGGACACTGTCGTTGATTTCGTCTCCTGCTCTAAATGTAAAGACCTAAGCTACTACTACACTTGTGACGAATGCACAACGGTAATTCGGCATCGTAAAAAAACCCATACGGATTGATTGAATATTAGATCGGGAATTAATTTATTACTTCAGAAATAAAAGTGTGAAAGGTGATATGTGGTTATGGTGACAAAGGCAAAAGAGAAGTTAAGTTTATAGAAAAGTAAAGCGAGGATCGAGATCGCATTATACCATAAAGATCGAAACGACTACTAATTGGAGTTTCGGCTCGAAAGCTATTTAACCGAGCATTTTAATTAAGCATAAACTTCACGAAATAATGAATTTAACCCAAAGTTTCTCGAATAAATATTTAATCAACAATGGTCACATGCGGATTAAATTCGGATTGTCGCTAAAAATAATAAAGTTGCGTGACAAATGAAGTTAAATGGATAACAATCCAACTTTAATACACGTGGTTCCAATTAAACGCAATTTTACACGAAACCTAGTTTTCGAAGCTCGAGGCCCGTTAATGGAGGAACACAACCCCGATCCTATTTATCTAAGGGATAATCATGAATTAGACTAAATTAAACTAAGCAAATAGATTAATACAATAAATAAATTAATTAAATTAATTATCTAGGCAAAGAAAATGAAGAACATAGCTATATTAAAGGAGAGGATAATGAAAAATTCAACTTACAACACCCAAAAGGGTCACACCAAATGAGGAAGAAGAAAGAGATCTCCAAACCCTAACCCAAAATATCTATTAAAACTAAGTATATCTTCTTATTACAACAAAAATCCTATATATATTAAGTTGGAAAAGAAATAAAGAAGAAAGAAAAGAAAAGGAAGAAAGTTGTCAAAAATACAGGGGATCGATCGATCGACCCTGACAGTAGATCCATCGATGGTTTAGGAAAAAACCCACTGTCTTTGAAGTAAGGAAAAAATTGAGGAGTCGATCGAAAAACCCCTTTTGTCGATCGATCGATCCATCAGGTTTTAGCCAAGCTGCATTCTCCGCTGTTTTGATTTCTTTGTAATTCTCTTTCACTCAAAGTCTCGTAACTTCTTCATTAGGGATCGGATTCATGCACCGTTCATGGCCACACGAAGTTTTCACCGAGAGATACAACTTTTGTGAAGATGTTGAACCAGATGCCTAAACTGTGAAATGACTAAATTGCCCTTGCCCGTGCGGAATTGTACTAAACTTGTCCAAAATGCGTCTAAACTTCATACTAAGCATCGAAATACCTACAAAAGCTCAATTAACCTCTGCAAAACATATAATTATAAAAATTTGAGATTGTCTGGTTAACGTGTATAAATATAGGGATTAAGATACTCGAGGGGGCTAATAACGCGTTGGTTAATGGGTGAAATATGCAATATTTACGTCGTATCGCACCCCTAACTTACACATTGCTATCCCCTAGCAATGAAATAGGAAACAACGGGAACTACAAGTAAACCAAAGATAAGAGATAGTACAAAATGGGATAAACAGATAAAGGCCTCTTTCGCGGGTGAACGATTGCATTTTGCATATGCAATAATCCGTTAAACCCCTAGGTAACCCTAGTGGACGAGTGGTTCCTCGTGAGGGTTTTCAAGGATGAAACCCACAAATATCAAATAGTCTCCTCAAAATACTCCCAACCCAACATGAGAAAAACTCAACAACAACGAAAAAGATTTCAAACGCGTTATTAGCATATTGAACGAATTCAAACAAAAGTTCGTAGTTATTAACATTATATAATGAACTTCATATAATTGAAACTTTAAAAGTGGGAGGGGAGCGAGCACATGCAAAATATGATTCAATCCTCACGGGCATTACACTCATCAAATGAATTCACTTGAAACTGGGAGGTATCACACGGAACATGCGGGCATAAGGAGTAAATGTAAATGGCGATTAGGTCGTGTACATGTCACAAATCAAGAATGCTATATAGGAAATAAAAACTTGTAATCTCAATGAAAGATACCGCTCATTAAAGGAGGCAAAATGTATTTTCAAAGATTATCAAAACTATTTAAACTTTTAAATTGAACTCACCCTAAGATAACATAGGACTTTATAGGGTTGTAATATAGGTTTGGGGTTTAGGTACGAAATGAAGGATATATGTACAAATTCAAAGTGTTCGGAATGAAAAATTTGGGATAATGGAAATTGTGGGAAATTTCAAAATTGGAAAAATGATTTCCAAACAAGCATTAAATATGAAATTGGAGAGTAACAAGGGTTATTGAACACTATATACAAATATACACAATTTTCTCTTTCTTTTTCTTTTCTTCTTTTTCTAACTTTTTTCTTTTGTTTTCTTTTACTTTTGTTTTTTTTTGAATTTTTCTTTTCTTTTTCACTACACTTTCTTCTTTTCTCACTATTTTCATGCTCAAATTGCAACCACAAAGCAAGAACATCATTCAATCCCAAGTAACATTCCAAACAAAGTCATGGAAGGTAATATGTACGGTGTATAACTCCAATTTGGAGTTGGTTATGGGATTTTGGGTAATGAAACGAAAGGCTAATATTTAGGCTCAAAGGGGTTGGCTAGGGAAACATTTAAGGTGAGGTCAAGGCTAATATGGGTGATATAACAAAGATTACCATGATCATTTCATAATAATTACGCAATTTTCGAGTCCAAATAATTTTAAAAATCATGCTCAAGAAACACATTTCATGAATGAACTCAATTAATGAACGATCAAATGAAAGAATAGTGAGATACCGACGAATTCAACGTTTTCAAAGAGGAAAGAATACTGTATACACTCACAAATGAAGGTAAGTCTCTAATATCACTCGGTGTAAGTATATAGAATGCAACAAGAGATTACCGAATTATAAAAATCTTAAGCCAAATCAATAAAACAAGAAAAGCGCATGTGCTCATGGGATAAAGTTTAATTCATGAATTAATTCATAATATCAATGATTTGAGGAATAAAGTCTAATAACTTCTAAAATCAAGAACATTCATCATTGAATTGTCTATTGGATCGGGAAATTATTGAAATTGATCATCGGGCACAAAGGCAAAATGCCCAACAAAGGAGAAAAAAAGAAAGAAAATCTTTTTGGATTTTTTATATTTTTTTAACAAAAAGCATGCTTATTAATAAAATGTGATAAAATCAATGGACTAAACATGAAATGGATACAATATCCTACACCCCCTAACTTAAATGTTTCATTGTCCTTAATGTGCATTAAGAACACAACACAAAGAGAGGATAAGAACAATATTACCTAAAATTGGAGAGATCTCCCATAACGAATCTACAAAACAAGTTAGTACTAAGCAAGGCAAAAATATTGACCCAAATATTAAGTTAAAACAAATCATGTCATAAGTCACAATAATATAGAGGGGCTGAAGTGAAACTAATATATAAATTGATGGTGACAAGTGATTTTATTAAAATGGAAGGTCACACGCATCAAAATCTAATAAACAACCACAACTACATTTCCATTTCTCATTTCATAAGTTCAATACAAAACAACTTAATACAAGAAATAAAAGAAAAAGGGAAAAAATACAATATAATAACCATCCCAAAAATACAAAAATGACCCCAC
This sequence comes from Sambucus nigra, assembly GCA_949130495.1. NCBI lineage: Eukaryota > Viridiplantae > Streptophyta > Magnoliopsida > Dipsacales > Adoxaceae > Sambucus > Sambucus nigra. The sequence goes on along the minus strand of OX422219.1, from coordinate 9,529,205 downwards.
AACAGCAGCCTAGTGTCCAGAACTACTAGGATCATAAGGACTCTGTAAATGAGGTGGGAGCATTGCATCCTGGCCATGCCGTTGCAAATATAAATATCTCATCATGGTCTGCATCATGCGAAACTCCTGCTGACGCTTTACCCTATCCTGTCTCTGCTCGTCTTTGTCCTGCCATTGCTCGGCCTGCTGCTGGTCTAGGCGGGACTCCAAAGTAGCCCACCTAAGATGGGTCTACTCCCATCTCTAGTCTCGCAGTGCTACATACGCCTCAAAGCGGACGTCCAAATATGTGGGTGGTACGTGCGAACTCTGCCCTTGCTCCATCTCCTGGATCTCAGCCTCCTCCTCAGCCTGGTCAGTAGCCTTTGTCCTTTGTCCTTTGCCTCTTAGCACTGGGCTGCCCCTAAGAGTGGCCCAATATCTTCGAGATGTTATCTTTGTTGAGAAGCTTATTAGGACACGTTTGCGGTCAGAATCAAATTCAGGGCAGCCGTGTGCTACACATATTGTGTGATGAGGGAATGAAATGGGAGGGAAAAAGTGCGGGCTCTCTCCTTTGCAGAGGCATACATCATGTCTAAAAAAATTTTGGGCAAAATAATTTCACATAATTTATTGACGAGCGCGTAGACGAATGCAACGTGCTTATGGCGTACCTCTGACCGGTTGCTTGTAACCATAAAAGAGTACACATTGAGGTAATGAAGTAATCTCGGTAAATCAATCATTGCAGCCGAGCGAAAAGCTTTTTTTATTAGTCCATACCTCCCCAAATGCAAGTGCCTAGATCAATGTGGTGAGCCCGAACATCTCCCCATCCAAGAAATTAACTGACTGCTCAGGGTCTGGAACACCCATATATCTTGCTAAATTCGAGCGACTGAGCTGAATCCGAACCCCTCGAATCGTGGACTCATAAGTAGATGACCTCCCTTTCACCACTGAAAATGTTGCATAAAATATACGAACTAACTCCTCACTAATGCTCCCATTTGTAGAAATAAATGGGCTCCCAATTGTGCCAGCGTAGGATAACACGAGCAACCTTAGGCAAATCCTCTAGCTTCCAAACATAGTGGTAGGCCAATGGCCTATGTGGAGGCTAAAAGTACGCTTGGAACCAATCATGTTCCTATTCGCAACGGAAACCATCAAAGCCCTGGGTGGCACGCACTTGGTAGAATCATATTTCCTTATCTCGACCATTTCAACCTACAAAACAATAATTGGGAAAAACAAATAGAATTGTAAACTGCAATTAAAGCTTAGTGGTGAACTAGTTAAAATGGTGTGTGCAAGTGCGTGAATCCGAGTGAAATTATTCCACATTGTGACCAAAAGTGTCGAGGTACGATAATGAGTGAAAACCACCCAAATGTGGGCTAAAAATGGATTAAAAAATTGGTTTAGGCATTTTAACGAACATTTGGCGTTCACACTGTGGAATAAGGGTTTGTGAGGACCATTGAACCAACAAACAATCGCCATTCATTAACAAGCACATTAAGCAATTAACAATAAGTGTTCATGAATCGATAAAACTTAACATTCAAGCACAAACAATTATTGGAATAATACAATTGGAGAAAACTCAACAAAAACACAAAATCTTTCAAAACATGCTTAAATGGTGGAAACATGACAAATAATCAACACAACATCAAAAATACATGTTAACATGGAATAATTTATGCCTGATTTGTGGAGAAAAGGGTTGATTTGAGTTGAGGAAGGGTAAGGGCACGAAAATAGGGGAAGGGAGAGTGTAGGGAGAAAGGAGAGAAAAGACAACAGAAATAAGAAAAGAAGGGGTAGCGTCGGATATAACTGCTTGATCGATCGATCGATGCTAGGAGTCGATCGATCGATCCCCCTTAAAAAATTTCACTGCATTACTGTTCATTCAAAATGGGAAAAAAATAGGATTAAAGATTAAGGGGGGTATATATATATATATATATGTGTGTGTGTGTGTGTGTGTGTGTGTGTGTAGTGTGTATAATTAGGATATAGAAATATATATATGTATACACATAATAAAAATAATTTATAAAAAAATAATTATACATAGTACAAAACAAAAATAAATAATATATACACTACAATAAAAATATATTTGCGAAATTTACAATGAGCGAAACACACACACATACACAAATAAAAATAAAATAAAATAAAATAACAAAAACAAACAAATGCAACTAAGTATGAGTGTGTGCAAAATGAAGAAAATATTTTTGTGAGTAAACTCATTTTTCAGTTATGGTTACAACTGCATGTTCGGGACGCACAATCTCCGCAAATTCAAGTTCGTTGAACGTATAAAAAAATGTTAGAGCCAAGCATACCGAAAAGGAATAACAACAACTAAACTAATAACACTAGAAAAAAAAAGAGAAAGGAAAACTTAAAGAAAGGAAAAAGCTAATTATGTACAACCTACATTTTGGACTTCTAATTAACTATATACTAAAAGTCTAAATATTTGAGGGTCCATCAAAAATACAAGTTGAATTTGAAATATCAACAATGGACCCTCCCTAACATGCATGCCTCCCGAAAAATGACAATTCCGTTTCAACAATGAAAGGCATGTGCAAGGCATAAAAATTGAACCATCGCCAATTAAAATTTTGAGAGGGATGATGGGGGATTTGGATGCTAAGGGTGACAATACCACATTGATCTCGGGAAAATTGAAATCACATCCCCAAGGTTTTTCAATTGGAAGGGGAGGTGGGGCTAGTGAAAGTAAATAGCCCATGAGACAAAGCATCTCAAAATAACAATCTCGTTCAAGAATCGGGTCAAAGTCCTTAAGACTTTCAATTTATTATTGTGATAAACTTAATTGTTCGGGGATAGTAGGGAATAAAGGAAAGGAAGGACTATCAATCTCAATATAATCGAAAGAATTAATAAGAGGTTGGAATTTGAAAGTGCTAAAGCTTGGATCACTCTCAATTATTTCCTCGTCAACAAGAGGTGGAGGAGAAATGCAAGTTTCCACCTCAACCCAATTTTGTGAAGAAATGATCTCATCGAACATGGCATCATTTGCCAAAAAACAAGCTTGATAGACCGATTGACCAGAGGTTCAGTCTTTGATAGGTTTGGCCCAGTAGCAGGCGACTTGAGAAACCGTTCTCAAGGTCAAGAAGTATATAAGCCCCCCGAAGGAACAACAGGTTCAACATCGATTAGGCCCCTAGAGGACGAGACGAGGAACAAAGAGAGGTAAATAATTGACAAAGAGCGGCTCCCTGAGAGGTCTCAGTTTGACCAAATGGAAGAGGGGGAGCCAGAGAAAATGCAGACCTGATCGAGGTTATGGCGGCCGACAGACCTTAGAGCGACTCTATTCAAAGGATGAAGGATAAAATTGGGGATATCTTAAAAATCCCAGATCCCTTGCGGAGTAGATATAATGAAGGATCACCATTTGTGGCAAGGATACTAAGCTATCCAACCCCGACTAAGTTCAAGTCGCTAGTCGTCACGCCAAGGTATGATGGGAGCACCAACCCAGTCCACCACATGGAGATGTACCAGTCAGTAGTCGATATCTACTCAGTCTCAGATGATATGAGGTGTTAAGCTTTCTCTGGCACTCTCACTAGAGCAACACATGTATGGTACACCTCTCTCCTGAAAAACTCCATTGAAAGTTTCAAACAGCTAGCGGAAAGGTTCACAACTTATGTTTTGGGGTAAGACCGAAGAAGAAAACTACCCACATGCTATATATAAAACAAGGAAATAATGAGAGCCTCAGAGAGTACAAAGTGAGGTTAAATAAAGAGAAACTAGAAGTCAAAGACTATGATAATAGCATCGCTATGACAACCTTAATGGGAGGGCTACAAAAGGGTAAGATCTTATGGAAACTGGCCAAGGATCCTCCCAAGTCTATGGTAAAACTCCTAGTTATGGAAGGAAGGGTCATGAATGCCAAAGAAGCAATGGTCGCGAAGGGAGAAGACAAGAAAGGAACCAGTAGCTCTAGGGGAAAGTTCTTGAAATAAAAAGATGGGAAGAAGAGGTCAGCGGATGATAAGTTCGCTAGATATACACGGCTGAATGTTAGCTATGAGCACATTCATAACAAAATCAAAGGCAATCGATATTTGAGGTGGGCCAAGAGGTTAAAAGCCCTTCCTTACAAAAGGAACAAAAGCCTATTATGCGAGTTCCACCAGCATCATGGGCACCTGACTGAAAAATGTTTTGGGCTCAAGGATAATATTAAGAAGATGCTTAAGGTCGGGAACCTTAGAAAGTACATAAACAGTGGTAATACCAGGGGAGGCCGAGACGACCCCATAAAAAGAAGGGTTGATAAGTGCAGGTAAGATGTCCCAAGTAAGATGGATGATGCCTCGGACAATGACGATGACGATGACCCAAACCTTTCACCAAAAGATGATGATCCTAAAGGTCGTCTCCACATGATCTCATTCGATGTAAAGATGATTTATGAAGGCCTCACAAGGGGAGGCACGGAAGTGGCAGATAGAAAATCACATGTTATAGAGGTCAAAGCCCTTCACAAGGTAAAAGCTTTTTAATTCAGCCTTAGTGAGTGCAAAGTCAGAAAAAAGGAAGAAGTTTTACATGTACACTTTGATTGTGGGCTTCTCAAGACTAGACTTTAAGGGAATCCTAGACCCCCAGGATGACGCTCCATTAATCATAACTAGAGTACATGGGTAAGATGTGCCAAGGATACTGGTCGATGAGGGGAGTTCAGTCGACATCATGTTTTGGTCATACTTTAAGGGCCTAGGACTCAGCAAGAAGAGGGGTGTACCTTATCATCTCCCCTTGATAGGATTCAGTGGTGAGAAATTTTATCCTCTGGGAATGTACGAAAAGGATGTCAGAATGGGTGGTATCTGGCTGAAGAGTCTCAGAAAGATGGTAAACTTTTTTATGACGGATAAGAGTGTGTAATTGGCTTACAATATCATTATGGGAAGAATATACCTCAAGGAATTTGAGGTTGTGCCTTCCACTGTACACTAGATGATAAAATTCCCGACCCTATATAGGGTAGGGGAAGTTCAAGGTGATCAAGTGTTGGCACGTGAATGCTATTTCAACTTAGATGAAGAGAGGGAATCACACAAGAAGGCCACCATAACGTACAACATTGATATGTTGGACCCAAGAGACGAGATAAAATTAAATAAAGGGAAAGCTGTGAAAGAGGTAGAATCCATCGTCCTCAATGAGGACAAGGCAAAAAAAACCATCCAGATCGACAAAGCCCTGAGAAGAGACGTCAAGGATAAGGTGATCAAGTTGTTGTGGTAAAGACGAATCATTTTTTCCTGGAGTCATGAGGACATGCCATGCATTGATCTAGAGCTTCTATGCCATGAGCTGAACATGGTCGATGATGTAAGCCGGATCCGACATAAGAGGAGAATTTACTCAAGAGAAAAATATAAGGTTATCCAAAAAGAGGTGAGAAGATATAAAAAGATAATTGTACAAGGGAGATGATATACCCCGAGTGGCTTGCTAATGCACTCATCGTCCCCAAGGCTAATGATAAATGGAGGATGTGTTTTGACTTCACCAACCTGAATAAGGCCTGCCCTAAGGATAGCTTTCCTATGCCAAGAATTGATCATATTGTTGATGCCACTGCTGGCCATGAGCTAATGAGATCTATGGATGCTTATTGTGGCTATAATCAGATATCTATGCACCCAGTTGATGAGGAAAAGACTGTCTTCATAACCTATAAGGGGAATTATTGTTATAAAGTCATGCCCTTTGGTTTGAAGAATGCTGGGGTAACCTAGGATGAGGTCGAGTTCATCTGGGATGAGGTTGATGTAGAGGAATTTGAAACTCCAACTGATGGTCCAAAAAGAGGAGTATGCCTTCATCTAAACCAGTCCAAGATGAGTGCCCCAAGAGGCAGAGTTTATGAGAACGAAGAAGAGAAATATGTCTTCAAGAAGCGAACCTTGGAAGAGGGTAATTTTTCAAAGAATGGAATAGTATGTAGCCTATTTATTGATGGTTCCTCATGTGAAGCAAGTAGTGGTGCATGTCTTATAGTTTCAACTCCAGATGCGATCGATGTTGAATATGCACTGAGGTTCAGCTTCAAAGCATCCAACAATGAGTTAGAATACAAGGCTTTCCTAGCAGTCCTTTCCCTTGCTAAGCACTGAACTCCGACCAACTCCTTGTACATAGTGACTTCAAGTTGGTAATGAATCAAATTTTGGGGGCATATGAGGCCAAGGATGAAAGGATGGCCAAATACCTAGGAAGGGTAAGAGCCGTGATGAAGCGCTTCAGAGAAGTGAAGTTGAAGAGGATACCTTGGTTGGACAATAGCTAAGCCGATGCCTTGGCTAGGTTAACCTCAGCTACGAAGACATAGATCAGAAGGTCATTACCTATAAAGATCTTGTATTGTCCGACCATCGAAGAGGAAGAAAGTACATTGGAATTTTGTCTACACTTAAATATGGGAGCTTCCTGGATGGATCCTATTGTTCGATATATGAGATATGGGGAGCTACAAGACTCTAAGGCCAATAAGGAGAAGTTGGGGTCCAAAGATATTAAGTTCTCCATTATTGGAAATGCATTGTATAAGAAGGGGTTCCTCTTACCTCTACTCCGATGTGTCCGACAGAGGTAGACTACATTCTAAGGGATGTACATGAGGGGTCTTGCTCTAGCCATATAGAAGGGAGATCTTTAGCAAAGAGGATCATTACTCAGGTATACTGGTGGTCGACGTTGATAAAAGACGCAGTCGTATACGTGAAGAAATGTGACAAATGAAAGGTTTACCACCATCCCTCATCAACCTCATCATCCCATTACTTCTATCACCTCTCCCTGACCGTTTGTAGTTTGGGGAATCGACCTGGTAGGACCCTTTACAAGGGTCATGAACAATTACCACTATTTGATCATCGCAATCGATTATTTCTCAAAGTGGGTAGAGACCGAGCCGATGATCAGAATCATAGAAAATAAGACTGTAAGGACACAAATTTCCAATTGAGTATTAATGTAGTATTGGCTCCATTCCGGACAAAAACATTTGTGTCCTAGGATAGTGTTCAATGTATCTATTCCAGCCTATGACGAGTTTTTTGAAGACATAGCGGCCAAGTGTGTAAAGCTTCATTAAATGTCGAGTTTAAAGTGTCTCGTTTCTACGTCAACAACATTGGTTCCAATGTTCCTAAGGTATGAATGCATTATATATATATATAGGAGCTTGGAACAATTTATATTGGGTGTATTTTTATGTTTAAATTCAAAAGGTATCCTTAAAACTTTAAAATAAAGTTTTTGGGCTAAAATAAAAATTTTGAACTTTTTGGAAGTTCGTTCGATAGGTTCGTTCGAACGAGTTTTTCGTTTGAACCAGATTGTCGTTCGAACGAGAATGTCGTTCGAATGAGGTTTGCCAATGAATTTCCACTGGAACTTCATTAGATAGTTCATTCGAACAAAATGTCATTCGAACGAGATTTCGGCGGGAACAGTTTTTGGCAGTTTTTTGGCATTTTCCCATGACTTGTCCCCACTAACTTTTGACAGCTTAAAACCATTTCGGGACCAGATTTTTTTAAAATAACTTTTTCCATCTCCTAGAGAGTTTTAGAGAGTTTAATTATTTCATAAAAAGTTCCCTTTGGTGTTTGTTATTTAAATTGTTTTATTCAATGAACAAAACCAAGTTTACACCCAATAATTTGTTTTAATCCAAGTTACCATATAAATATCATTTGCTTGGAGTGTTTGTTTGGCACCGAGTTTTCTCTACCGCATTGAATAGATTGTTTGGGTTTGCTTATACATCCCTCAAAAAGAAGAAGTTTGGTTTTGCTGCGGCATTCTCACATGGTGAAAGGCACCATGTGTGGTTGACGGTTGATCCAAAAAGTCCGATCGGTAGGTTTCAAGACCGCGGTGGAGTTACGTGGTTATCCGCTAAGTAGAGGTAGTTACAAGACGACGCGTCGGGGCTTGAAGGGAGTCGATCCGAGTCGAGTGTTGTAAGTCATCTTGCTTGTAATTGTAAATTTTGTACTTAGTGGATTTGAGGCTAGGGCCGTCCGAGGTTGGTTCTTTATTTATTTTTATCACGGCGTAGTGGTTCTTTATTTATTTTTATCTTTTGCCAATTCACCTAGAACGCATGCTTAGGGCTAAAAGATAAAATTTCTTTAAATCACAACTAATTTAATTTGGTGCTAAGTTAAATTTTGGGTAATGTTAATTTAATTCAAGTCATCATTTTATTTGTTAAAATTGGTTTGGCCTAATTTGGTAATATTGAAAATATGACTTAGGCAAATTTCTAGGAGGACCTGGGTTAAATCACTTTATTTAATTTTAATTTAAGAGAAATTAAAATTTGGTGTTGAACCATTATCTCGCTTCCGTATCTTTAAAAAGGAAATTCTTATATTTTAAAAAGAAGTTTAAAATTTGGGGGCCTTGTGTTCCAACAAAGACCTTCCAGTTCATCTGGAAAAATATAATCTGTAGGTATGGTCTACCCAACACCCTGATCTCAGATAATGGGAAACATTTTAAGAATGTGTCCTTAGAGAACTATTGCAAGAAGGTCGGCATCAATCAGTTCTTTTCAAGTCCTGGCCGACCCCAGGCCAATGGGACAAAAGTGACGAATAGGATGATACTTGATAGGATCAACAAAAAGCTAGAGGACCTAAGGGGAGATGGGTTAAAGAAGTGTATGATGTCCTATGGGCCTACAGGACGACGGAGAGGACCCCAACTGGGGAGACTCCATTCATGTTGGCTTACGGTTAAGAAGTCGTGGTACCCACAGAGATTCACCTTCCAATCCATTGGGTTTAGACTTATGACCCGAAAGAGAACAATGTTGAACGGAGACTTGACCTAGAACTAGTGGAAGAACGGAGAGAATATGTTGAGGTTAGGAAGGCTGGCTACCAGCAAAGGACTTCAAAGTTCTATAATAAGAGGGTGAAAGCCAGACCATTAAAAGTGGGAGACCTTGTTCTAAAGAAGACCTGGCATAAACCCAACAAGTTTTATCCGACCTGGCATAACCCTTACAAAGTGATAGAAGAGGTGGTTCTGAGGACATATCGACCGGAGAATCTGGATGAGGAACCATTCTCTAACCTTTGGGATGCCGACCATCTCAAAAAATATTACAACTAAGTTTGTGTTAGCTTTATTTATTTGTCCTCTTGTCTCATCAGTGTATGTACCCAAAATAAAGATTATGAATGAAGAATTTCCAAGTGTCCTCTCTTATTTTGTTATTTGAAAGGTTAATAGGTTAAGTGAATTAATCAAACTTAAGCTACCGAATATCATTCATGGTGAAGTAGCTCCTCCTTAACTATCGATGAAATGACAGAATAGATGGGGTCAACCTCGTCTATATACTCCCAATAACACCGAGAGGCAGGAACCTAGTAAACATCATTAACTTGGTGAATTATCTCTCTCAGTCGAGATGACAGTGTATGGACAAGAGTGATCTTTCCCAGTACACTCTCAAAACAATGAGAGAGGACTTGTGATTAACATTATAATTTGGTGAAATCAAATGTAAAACATCATTAACTTAGTGAATTATCTTTCTCGACAGAGACGACAGTGTATTGACGAGAGTGATCTCGCCCAGTACACTCTCAAAACAATGAGAGGGGACTTGTGATTGATATCATAATTTGGTGAAATCAAATTTAAAACATCATTAACTTGGTGAATCACCTCTCTCGGCTGAGACGTGGACAAGATGTTATCTTGCCCAGTAAACTTTCAAAAAGGGCGAGTAAAGGATTATCATTGCCCATATCAAGGAACACCATAAAGCTTGGTGATGAAAGTATAACAGACACATTTTCATAAGTATATGAAGGAAGGAACAAGTAAAGGATTGTCATTAATAACAAAGGGGTTAATAACGTAGTTACAAAAAAATGAAAGTCATTAGGCCGCTATTGGCCAATTATAGAAAAAGAAAAAAGGAAAATGAACCAATAAACTCAAGGCTGATAACCACCCTCAACACCTGCAAGAGCAGAACCATCAACAGGAGTAACCTTGGCCCCAGTAGGGGTGGTTTCGACTTCCTCTTCATTCAAGCCTTTCTCAATTATAGCATCATTAACCTCTGTAAGCTTAGGATTGACCTATAAGATTTTATTCATCATCTCAATGTCGTCCAGAGCAGTATCAAGAAGCGGGTCACTAATGTTAAGACCCACTTAGTCCTCGACTATTATGCTCCCGACCTTGTCACTCTTAAGGGCAGTCCATCATCTTGTTATTTTTATTCCCCTCTCAAGGTAATCAAAGACAAAGCTCCAAAACTCGACAGACTCCTTGTAGTCCTCAATAGCTCGCATTTCAGCCTCGTCTAGGGATGCCTTAACTACAACATAAACACCGGCCCTTTTGCTATTGGCCAACCTCTCCAACTCTGCATCATGGTCGGTCTTCATCTTGGTCAAATCATCCTCAACCTTCTTTTGGTTGGATCGGTATTATTTAAGCTCCTCCCGCATGGTCTTCTTAGACGTCTCAGCATCTCTCCCCTTTAGATTAGAGTGAGTTTCTTGTTAATCCAGTCCCCCATCTGATAGAGGCCAACTAGGACTTACAATAAAAAATAAAAAGATAAGTAAGTTAGTATTTTGTGGAAATAAGAGACTACACTTGGTAAGTTTGTGAAGATAACTGAACAATCCTGTGGATGAAAACTCAGTCCGAAGGGAGATGTCCATGGCCTGAAGAAAGTGCCTTTCAGCATTAAAAATCAGAGATTCGGTACCATCACAAGCTTTTCTGGAGTGGCCGACAATGCTATTGTCATCCAATTTTAGTTGGGACAGACGATATGCCAGAACCTCATTGGTAGAAATGTGGATTTCCTTCTCAGAACTAACTTACTTTGATGGTCATGGGGAAGCAGTCTCATCGGCTTGGCCTTTTCTCTTTTTCCTAGAATCAATGGTTCAACTAGGACCACCGTCAGTGGTATAGTTGGTTGTAGCTGTAGGAGCATCAGACTTGCTACCATACTTTCTGACAAACTTAAGCAAATTTGGGGCCACCATTTCCCAAAGCTAGTCTGATACGTTCTTTGGACGATATACGAAGAATGGATGAGGTTAGTTATAATAAATTGAGAAAGTAAGACACTACAGTTGATAAAAAGTATACTTACACATCTTAGCCAGTGGATTAACCCCATGACTAGTTTGAGATAGGTAATATGGGGTCATCAGCAGCTCAATCTTAATGATAATACCATCATCGCATTGGTTACGGAGTTTTTGAACCAATTTAGTGGCCTCAGGGCTCAATCCCAAATCAAGTTTGGCCGACGAAGAGGTCTTGGCCCAACGCCGATGGACCCTTCGCTCAAACATGCTACAAGCCTCATTGGAAATAAATTTCCAAGACCCGAAGACAAAATAATAGTGAGGTTTCCAGTCGTGATTGGAAGTTTGGGTCACCAATAGAACCTTCTTTTCAGGCTTCCTGGCTACGACATGATAGTGGTCAGGCTGAGTCTTAGGGGACGACACAGTATAACAGGCCTTGAAAATGTTAACAGGAAGATCGATTTGATGCACTACCTTCCAAATGGCAACAAAGCCAAGGATAACTCTCCATGTGTTTGAGGAGAGCATAATTGGAGCGATACCTAGATGGGCAAAGATTGCGCAAACTACAGGATGAATTGGAAGACAAAATGTAACCATAAACATCTGCTCGTAGACGCAAAGCTCTCCCTCTCGGCCAACAAAGGCCCTCTCGACTGCATAGGGTTTCTTCATAGAGATAGAGGGCCCAATGCCATATAAGTGTCTCTAAAATAGAAGATTGGCCTTAGTGACAGTACTCTCATAGGACCCAACCACAAAAGTGTTAAGATCACTCTCCTCACTACTGTCTTCTCGCCCACAACCTAGGGATGGTTAGGGTCGCCACTTGGAAATTGTTTAATAAATTCCCCCCTTGGCGCGCCCGAGCGATGAATAGTATCAATGGGGGGTGGAATGGCTAAGCTAGGCTCAGCAATCTCAATAGAGGCTTAATATGGATTTGATGACCCGGCCCTCTGAGAGGACGAGACACGCGAAGTTTCTTCATCAACATTAGATCCATCTGTAGAGGATAAGGATTGATACAGGTATTCCTCAAGTGATTCAACACTCTTAGACAACTCAAAGATGGAAATATTGTCACATTCAGAGGAGGACGACTCAGATAAAGATTCACTTGAATCAATAAATGAAGGACGAACGACAACTAATGGGGGAGGATAATTGGGTCAGACAGGAAAGGCCTCGGCTTTGTGCCCCTCGGCTTACTCAAGCTCTATCCTTCTAATCTTTTGAAAATACCTCTCCCTGAGGCTTGGATATTCCTCGGCTAATTTTTACAGTCATATTAACATTAACAAGATGAGACAATACTTTGGAAAAGAAAAACTAAAAGGGGTTCAAACAGTTTTACAAGTTTAATTTTGTTAACCTAAGGATCAAAATAAGGAAACTCAATCGTTTCCAATAATGAACAGCCAAAAATAACCTAAGAAATTACACTGGAGAAGGTGATCGGAGGTCACCTGGAAAAAAACCAATGGTGTTTAAACATTAAAACCATGTAAGAACTACTTATACCACTACCACCAGCTCAAACAAAGAAAAACAGGAGGGATGCAAAGCCGTGAAGCTACCCCAAAGCCTCACCGAAAAAACCCAAGCTCGTCGGAAAATACAAGTACGGCAAAAGATGAACTGAGAACAAAGAAAAAATGGTGAGAAAATGGTTACATGGAGTGGACAAACTCGTGGATGAGAAGAGAGGCTAAGAAAACTTGAGATTGAAGGAATTAGGGAGGATTGGCTATAGATTTTTTGGTGAAATCTTAAACGGGAAAGGATTTTGCGGATGAGGAAAGAGAAGAAAATAAAGAGATATGGTTTAAATATCTTTCAAATGATGTCCACGCTTTCCTAATTGCCTCGTTATGACTGGTATGAAACCCTAAGTGCTCAGCCATCACATCAAGGTTGAGGCAACCACCACTTAATAAGGCAGGGACATGTGTCACTCTCCTATAACAAAGGGCTATAAGCCTCCGATATACCAAAAATGTCTCGATAGCCACATCAACTCCTACTCCTCAGCCACCTCCTCAACCAGATGGTTAAGGGCTAGGGGCGATTTATATTACCAAATTAGAACCTCGTCTAAGGATGAGGGTCGACAGAGATGCAACCGAGTTTTAGAAGGGCCCCTCCTGATCCGTACTCATGACTCGTCCAATGAAGGATCGAATTTATATTTCCATGCTCTCGGCTCTCTTTATTAGCCAAGACCGTAGGGCAGTATCACAACGACATAGGTGAGCCTCGTCAGTAGACTTGATCGAGAGCATACAAGACCTCAACCATCTATGTTCAACCAAGGTTATATTATAACTATAGCATCAAATAAAGGGTCCACTAGGATTTTGTACTCGATAGGACCGAGGCTCATCAGCCGACACCAGATGTGTGGGTAGTATAGAGTTCCGACTTACATTCTTCCACGTGGGCCAGCCTGTTACAACGAGATTATTCCCTCATGTGAGGTAATATTACATCATGATTAGTTACAAGTGTGAGGGACATGTGTCATCTTGTAATTGGAAGCCCCCTCACGCACATGATGACTACATGTTTGGGGGTACACTACACCCCCAAACACTATATATACTTATCATCTTCAACCTTGTAAAGGATCGATAATTGGAAACCCTACTAAAACTTTGTCAGATTGGTTGCACAAGGGTAAGATAGCTTGAGTTATTGTACCCATGGCCATTAGTTCCCTTATTTAGTGGATTACACACACACACATAGTGCACGTAGGCCTAATTAGCTGAACCACTTATATTTGTCGTCATCTTTTTCATTGCCTCATCTCCTTCTATATATATATATATTGTTGTGCACACACCATTGTTGTTCTTGTTTTCAGCCCATATCTCCAACGTGACTTAGTTGTACCAGATTTATCATCAATCATCATCATTCGCATAATCATTTTTACCTTTTGGGCCCCATTCCCATTAATATACCTTCAGATTACATACCATCATGCATTCAATGTGACGATATAATTTGAAGAGCTTTAATGAGACAACATCACCCTATTCCATAACCTTGTCCAAAATGATCCACATTTGCCCAATTTCCTCATCACTAATCATTAGAACCGAATCTTTCCATGACCATCTTATGTAATCCCCTGTCACCACTGAATCTTCCCCCGCAGATTGGGTCAAATGGAGAGACGGCATGCATCTCTTTTACAAAGCGTCCATAAACATCCTCAAGGATTCAATAAGGTCCTCCGTGGGATATAAATTTCTTATACATTAGGGGGGGTATCTTCTCCAAGCCTACTTGATGTAAAAGGTTTCAGGGAAGATAGAAAGAAGTTTAATGAAGATGCATAACCTGAGGATAATGGAAGTCATCCCATTACAAAATAGGTTGTAGCTCTCCCGACTAAGTCAAATACCAACGAAGGCAACTAGCTTTGTAAGCACAAATTTTGAAGTGTGTCAATTTGTATGTAATTGACTTAATTCCAGACAAAATAAAAGTTTAGGTAATAGGATTATTTTTTGAGTCATGATCCGCATAAGCCTATGAAGTTGTGTTCAAGACGTAGCGTCCAAGAATCAAAGATAGATCATGTCGTGTTGATTGGTGCATGGTTCATGTCTTCATCATGTTCTGATCTCTCAGGTGTGAACTCATAACGTTTATGGGAAGGAAAAAAAAATTGAAGGATGTTATTTTTATTAAAAAATAATTTTAAATGATTTTAACTCGTTTATTCTGAGATGAGGAATGTTTAGAGTCGTATAGATCCTTCCCTTATGATTTGGAGGATAAAACGACATGTGATTTTGTTCAAACGTCATCTCAGTGTCGTTCAAATGACATGGACATGTCATTCAAACGACACAGGGATATCGTTTTAATGACCTGCCAACTTAAGTTTTTTATTTAAGTCATTCTTCTCTCAGAATTTTAGGTGTGCAGAACCAAAAGTACATAATAGAATACATATGTTTTTCTGCACTTGTTTACAAAGGTTTTCCATGTTTAAACATCCTTCGTGTTTCAACATTCGATCTTTCATACACATATGTTATTAGAGATCTTGTGTTTGTACCATATCGACTTTGTTCATCCCTGTTGAACAAAATTATTTCATCAAGTTTTGCGGTGAAGAAGTGGTGGACTCCGTGTTCCGAATCGTAGATGTCACCAAAGTTGTATCGGTGGACACCGATGTATGAATGGAGTCGTTTATTGTGGACGAGTTCGTGGAAGAACTTCTATGTGGCACTACAGAGGAGTGGTTGAAGCATAGAAGAGCGTCAAGTCTTATGGGAATGCAGTCATTGAGTTAGTTTCTTATCCGTACTTTTGTAACACCCCGTCCTCCCGGGGAGAGGGAACGGAGCGCCACTCATCGATAAAATTAAACTAATCCACAATCACAAGGTATAGAGCATCTAAATCCCACAACAACAAGAGAGGAAACCACTAATCTCAAATCTCTTCAAATAAATACAACAAATCTCTCGAATTAAATACAACATCTAACTCAAAATAAAATAAATCCCAATGCTCTATACAGCAAAATAAATAAAAAAAAAGTCTTCTCAAATGTATTAAAAATTCTTCCCAAAATATCCAAGATAAAATCATTCTCCAATAATCCATAGTGCCCAAATCCACGCTAACCTGCCACTAAAAGAAAATATGGGGAAGTACACAATACGACAGGAAAGATGCTCAACAAATATATGTTAGCGATGAATAAAGCGTAACAACACGAGTACGAATATTCAAATCAAATGCAAATCTCAATAGTATTTTATCAATATAATTTCTCAACAACACATTAACTAGGTCACCAGGCCTCACCCCATCCGCATATGCTTTATCAAGAAATAGCCCGGGAAGCAGGAATTTTGGCGGGTGCCCGACCTCCGTGCCATATTAAAATCTCATGACAACGTGCTCAATTATAACATGAATAATTCCACATGAATCGAAATAATTTCAACAATTATTTTTCTAGAGATTTCCAAGAATTTATCAATTCAAACATGAGTTCAATTAACAAGAATTCAACGGAATAGCACTCGCGAGATTAATGAGCATATTGTGTAAAATCCCATACCTCAAACCATGATGAGAAACCAACGATCACATCCTCAAGATCAACACAAAAGATCTACAGAAGCTCCTCCAAGAACCTCGAACAAAAATAGCCCCAAGAACACCTCTAAGCTAAGGTTGGAATTCACAAATCTCAAGGGCCAAAGTATATATAAGAAGAAGAGGAATATAAAATATATTTGCTGCCAAAAATTGTGCCAAAATTAGGTTAAAATGGTTGTCCACGACTCCTTTTATAATGCAAAGAAAAGAAGAGTTGGAAGCCAAAAGACTTCTTTAAATAAGGCAAAGAAATGAAGAGTTGGAAGTCAAAACAACTCTTGAAAATTACTTGCTGTTCAAGAAATCTGGGGAGGTCGATCGATCGACTCCCAGGCTTTGATCGATCGATCGTGCCCAAAAATTGACAGTTCACCGACTTAGAATTTCAAGAGTTAAAAACATTTTAAAATCCGTTCTAACTCCGATTTCGAAACCGTTTGAAATTCTCGCCTTTAAAAATAATAACCAACATATTTGAGCAATAAAAATAATTTTATCAAAAACTTTATTTTCCTCCATTTTCCAGAAATTAATTAAAATAGCCCAAAATTACGCGGGTTGTTACACTTCCCCACTAACAACGGAATTTCGCCCTTGAAATTCGCCGAATGCCTAACTCTCAAAAATCAGGCCAATAATCTCCAAAAATAAATCATGTCTCCCAAAAATAAATTCCCCACCTCTAATCTAGATGCCTAACACGAAACAATCATCTAAAATAATCTATCTCCAAAAATATGCGCCACAAAAACACAACAGACCCAAAACCCAAGACCCGAGGGTTGCCATATACCTAAGCTCTGATACCATTTGTAACACCCCGTCCTCCCGGGGAGAGGGAACAGAGCGCTACTCATCGATAAAATTAAACTAATCCACAATCACAAGGTATAGAGTATCTAAATCCCACAACAACAAGAGAGGAAACCACTAATCTCAAATATCTTCAAATAACTACAACAAATGTCTCAAATTAAATACAACATCTAACTTGAAATAAAATAAATCCCAATGCTCTATACATCAAAATAAATAAATACAAGTCTTCTCAAATGTATTAAAAATTCTTCCCAAAATATCCAAGATAAAATCAATCTCCAATTAATCCATTAATTTAAAATATAACCCATTTTAAAAGCCATTAAAAATCACGGGGTATTACAACTTTGTAAAACCATATCGTAGTGATTGTCTGGCTTGGGTCGTCCGAGGTTTTTTCCCTTTGTGGTTTGCTCGTACATCAGCGTTGTCATTTTGTGGACTTGATTTATGTTAGCTGTTTTAATCACGTTAGATGCATGTTTAGGATTAAACAACATAAAATTGGTAGAAGGTAAAATTGGTTCACAAACTTGGTGCATAATTAAATTTGGAAAAAGGTTTTTGAAGAAAAACTATTTTAGCCAAGAAGCACACATTAAAAAGGGCATCCTAGAAATTGGTATCAGAGCAGGGTACACTATCTTATTGTGTTTGATCTGGTCGTTTCAGGTGATTATTTGTTTTTCTCACGATGGATTCTCATAGTGTTTATGACTTAAATCGTTTGAACTTGAGGTTTTCTAAAAGAATTTGAATTCTTGAAAAAGATAATTCACATTTTAAAATCGTTTTGGAACTTTTACAAACTTTTCAAGGTCAAAGAGATTTAATTTGCAAGAGACTTGTATGCATGGACCTTGAATTTATAAAATATGAATTGTCCAAAAATGAGAATGATGATAGAGTCCTAGTTTTGGAGAAATAATTTGAGGACTTTAAAAATTCTAAGGTTTGTGACATTGAGGAAAATATTTTAATTAATGATTTTTTGGCACGTGAGAAGACTCTTAGGGATAAATTTTCACATATTGAGGGGGAGCGAGATAACATTCTAGGGGTGAGTGAAAATTTACAGAAGGATTCGCGAAAGTTTGAGGAGTCTAATTCTTTGCTTGAGTACAAAGTTTTGAAGTTAAAAAATGATTTCAACTACTCAAGTAGTGATAGTAGTGGCTTATCTTGTTCTAGTGATTTTATTGCTAAAGTTAAAACCATAGTTTGTTTTAGAGCATCAACCACATCCCAGTGGTTTAGACAAGGTCAACCTGTAGGTCCCATTCCTTGTTAACTTTTCACATGTTTGCATTATGGTAGGAAAGTCACCTTAGGCGTTTTTGTTATGATCTTAGAAAATGTGACACCCCGACTAATTAAATACCGGATACCTACTCCTTTATTAAATTAATTCAAATGCCAAGTTGGTTCAGTTAATAGCATCACTGTCGAAAACATTTAATGATTACTAACCACCTAGTATTTAAAAAGTAAGTTGTCAAATTTTAAATTAAATCTGATTAACATACAATAAATGAATTATATAAATGTAGCACAACCATTCACGATAAAGTCTCAATAGAGTAACCAACAAATAATAATAAGTCTGGAGGAAATACTCCCCACAACAATCCCAATATGGAAATAAATAAAACAAGTCTGCATCCTGAATTAATTACAAACCAAAGTCTGAATAACTGAAATATGAAATGTCTCTAATAGAAATGGGCGACATGTCCTACAAATGATGAAAACTAAATAGAGAGTCAAGACAAAAGAAGCGTCTACTAGCAAGGCCCTGTAACTTCCGCGACAGCTATAGTTCATCACCTGAATGGAAATACTATGCATGGTGTCCTTGTGGCTGGGCACCTAAAAGGTTTTTACAAAAAAAAAAGATTTGAAAGCAAACGGGTCAGAGCCCGAAAGTGGAGAGTATTTTTAAAAACAGCAAGTGCTTTAACAACATTAAAACAATGAATGCAAAATACATGTTAGGACGTGCGCTCACATGAAATACTCACCTCTCTACTACTTGTTCACTCCTAACGTTCATTACCCATCTAAGTGGTATTCATATCTAACAAAACCGACATAAGTTCTAACCCACCTACTCGATTCACAGCATAAATTCCCAAATGTTAACACTTGAATAGATAGCTTTGTTTAAACTCGGATTCTCAATTATTAACATTACAATACATAGCAGGTTATCTCCTTTTATCTTTATCAAGGCGTTACTTTAATTATACTCGCAATTAAACACAACAAATTCATTTTCATTTAACCGTATATTATTCACGTCGTAAATATACAATACAAGCACCCCGAGGCTAAGCTGTGGTGCACACATACTCTGCTATCCATCCCGATACATCACATACATAAGGATCACAAATTCCGAATCTCTCAGGAATTGTTAGAATAAGCACAACACACAAAAATGGAGGCGAACATAATTCAACATATCCATGGTCACGTACATACCTACGCTCCACAGTCAGCTGACTTATTAACTCACAAATAAGTCATTCTCTGAACTATGTCCTCTAGGTAGCAATCTAAATCTGGGCACACAAGGATTAGAGGGCCCTAGGCGAACGTAACCTCCCGTGATAGCAAGTATGGTATGTATGTCATACACATAAAGTCATTTACATATACTAAGCATGCACACATCTTGGTAATTACCATAATTTATTAGTGGTATCCTTATCATTCTTATACCAACTTATAATGTTACGCAATTCATATGTTCAGTTCGTAACTAATTAAATCACCAATTATTCTCACAACGTGATTAGTCACTCACGTCCTAATCCACAATTATTATTTGGTTTCACTCACACTTCTATGTTTTACTCCTCGGTATATCCCAAATATCCCAACGATCGCAATTAGTCATCAAGGGAATGTTATCTCTACAATTAAACAAGGTTACGGGTCACGAAAAATCAAATCAGGCCAAAAAGGCCAAACTGTCAACTTGTTAGAAGTCTCGTTCGAACGAGGCTCGTTCGAACGAGAGTTCGTTCGAACGAAGTGGGCATCTAACGAGATCTCATTCGAACGAAAGGCATCGAACGAAGATCCATCTCGTTAGAAGGAAAAATTTCAACTCGTTAGAAGTCTCGTTCGAACGACCTGGGCAGGTCTTCTAACGAGATGCCAGTTTCGATCCCAGAATTTTCATATCTCGTTTTTCTCTATTTTCTTCACCTCTAATCCCATATAAAATTCGTCCCAACAGTATTTTAAGGTTTATTATCCACACTAAACATTCGTATGTCATAACTTCACATTTATATAGGGCCAAATCTTCCTAAACATCATCTAATTATCGTAACTCCCAATTTTCCCCAAACCTTATGAATATGAACCCTAGAAATTTAAAGTCTTCAATTTCCATAAATAAATCCGTTTTTGCAACATGAAAATTAGTAATTCTTTTAGTTCAATCACCCAATAACAATTCTACATGCAAACCTATATCAAAATCTGAATTTATAACTCCAATCTCATGGGTTTTTATAAATCTTCCAATACAATGTAATTATCATAAATGTCTAAGCATGGAAGGAACATTCGTTGTAAATAACGTAATTAAACCACTTGCCTTATGTTCTTCATATTTGTTGTTGGTTGAAGATGATTGAATTCCTCTCTCTCTCTCTCTGCAGAATTCTCCTCTCTCTCTCTCTCTCTCTCTCTCTACAAGTTCTTCACAAGATGACAATGGAGGTGGGGGTTGGTTTTTGGTAAGTTTAATGTTTTCTTAACTTCTCCCGTAGCCCACTATTTAGATTAAGGTTCAAAGTGGGTTAGTGGGTTAAGACTAAATCATATTTTTATCTCTAATTTTCGTGGGTTTTAATTCACAAAATTCCGAAATTACCAAACTACCATTTTGGGTTGCCGGTATGGCCTAAAAATGCCCCGGGACCCAAATTAAACCCCCGGCTAGTGTTTTCTGACTATTTCGACCCTTCCGGACTCGTTGGCGCACTCAAAATGACCATACAGTTGATGAAAATAAAATTCACTTTTTAATTCAAATAATTATATTCCTGACGCGACTGTCACGCGCGTCCCAACAAAATTTCCAAATTGCCGTATTTCAATATCATGACAAATTCAATATATTCAATATTCATTATAATCACATAATACCCATTATAATCAAATACCAACTCACATCTCATTAGTATTTTATCCGGATTAATTCTCAATTAATACCCATTTAATTCAATTAATCCCATAAATAAATATCACAAAAATACGGGGTATTACATACTTCCCCCCCTTATAACAGAATTTCGTCCTGAAATTTGGAACTAGAAAGTACCTGGTAAAAACAACTATGGATAACGTTCGCGCATCTCATCCTCGCGCTCCCATGTGGACTCCTCGACATTATGATGTCGCCACTGAACACGCACTAACGGAACTATCTTGGACTGCAGTTTCCGCTCACTTCGGTCCAAAATAGCAATCGGCCCCTCCTCGTAGGAGCTATCGGGCTGGAGATCGATGTCCTCCAAAGCAATGTGAGAATGAGCCAAATCATCTCTAAAATATTTCCTTAGCGAGGAAATATGAAACACATCATAAATCCTGTGCAAATGTTCCGGTAATCCAAGTTTATATGCAACAGACCCAATCCGCTCGACGATAGGAAATGGCCCCACATATCTCGGTGCCAACTTCCCCTTCTTCCCAAATCGCATAATCCCCTTCATAGGAGATACTCTGAGTAAAACTTGGTTCCCCACTTGGAACTCCCTGAAGAATCTCTTTGCATCGGCGTAGCTCTTCTGCCGATCCTGAGCTACCCGAATGCGACTCCGTATAAATTCTATCCTCGCCGAAGTATCTTGAATCACTTTCGGCCCAAGTAGTTTGTTGTCCCCCACCTCCAACCAACATGCTGGGGAACGACAAGGTCTACCGTACAACACCTCAAATGGATCCATGCCAATGGTGAATTGGTAGGAGTTGTTGTAAGCAAACTCCACCAGTGGAAGATATTGCTCCCATCCACCCCCAAAGTCAATGATGCACATATGCAACATGTCCTCGAACATGTGGTTTATACGCTCGGTTTGCCCATCGGTCTGCGGGTGGTATTCCGTACTCAACCGCAACTTCGTACCCATGGCCTCCTGAAAACTCTCCCAAAACCGTGAAACAAATATCTTTTCTCGGTCAGACACGATATTTAGGGGCACGCCGTGAAGTCTCACTATTTCTGCAATAAAAAGCTGGGCATACTATCCCGTAGTGTAGTCTGTCTTTACGGGTAGAAAATGAGCAACTTTTGTCAACCTGTCCACAATTACCCAAATGGAGTCGTGACCTCTTTGTGACGTAGGCAACCCCGTGATAAAGTCCATGGATATGCTCTCCCACATCCACATCGGGACCTCTAATGGCTGTAGAAGTCCTGACGGTCTCTGATGGTCCACTTTTACCAGCTGACAAGTGGCGCATTTAGAAACAAACACGGCAATATCTCTCTTCATCCCGCTCCACCAATACTGACGTCTCATGTCTTGGTACATTTTGTCCCTACCGGGATGTACCGCGAACCGTGAGCCGTGCGACTCTTCCATCACCTCGTGTCGCAATTCCTCCCCTTCCGGAACTACCAGTCTCCCATTGAAGCGTAATCCCCCGTCTGAGCTAATGGTATAGGACTCGGGTCCCTCTGCTAATAATCAAACTATCTGCTCCTGACAGAACGAGTCATCTGCTTGTGCCTTTACCACTCTCGTGACAATCTGTGGTGTAGCAGTCATAACTGACATGAATAATCAGGCCACGGCATCCTGGTGTCCCAACTCCTTCCACTTAGCCTTCCACACCCCTGCCACCTCATCTACTGGCCTACGGCTCAACGCGTCTGCTACCACGTTAGCCTTTCCCGGGTGATATTGGATATCAAACTGATAATCCTTCACAAACTCAAGCCACCTCCATTGCCGCATAATCAACTCCTTCTGCGTGAATAGGTACTGTAAGGACTTGTGGTCCGTGAACAATCGAAACTTCTCCCCCAAAAGGTAATGTCTCCAAATCCAAATGGAAAATACCACTGCCGCTAACTCCAAATCATGGGTGGGGTAATTCTTCTCGTGAGGCTTAAGCTTACGGGAAGCATAAGTTATGGCCTGACTCTCCTGCTGCAATACACCTCCAAGTCCTTATAAGGACGCATCGGTGTAAAATAGATACTCAACTCCCGGTCTCGGCAATGCTAACACAGGTGCTGAGGTCAACTTGTCCTTCAACTCATCGAATGCCAACTGACAAGCATCACTCCAGATGAATGGCACACCCTTACGAGTCAGATGTGTCAAAGGACCCGCTATTTTTTAGAAACCTCGAATAAACCTCCTGTAGTATCCTGCTAGGCCCAAGAAACTACGGATCTCAGTCGGTGTCGTGGGTTGTCCCCACTCCCTCACCGCGGATACCTTCCCCGGATCAACAGATATCCCCCGGTCGGAAATAATGTGCCCCAAAAACTGAACCTCCTTCAGCCAAAACCCACACTTCTCATATTTTGCATACAGCTCGTTCTGACGTAGCATCTGCAAAACCTGCCTCAAATGCTCGGCGTGCTCCTCCTCTGTCTGGGAGTAAACCAAAATATCATCAATGAAGACAATGACGAACTGATCTAGGAACTCTCTGAACACCCTATTTATCAAGTCCATAAATACGGCTGGAGCATTGCTCAAACCAAAAGGCATAACCCGAAACTCGTAGGACCCATATCTCGTTAAGAAAGCAGTCTTCGAGACGTCCTCCTCCCTTATACGCAACAGATAGTATCCCGATCGCAAATCAATCTTTGAGAAGAAAGAAGCTCCTCTCAGCTGGTCGAATAAGTCATCGATTCGGGGAAACGGATACTTATTTCGTATCGTGACCTTATTCAAATCCCGGTAATCTACACATAACTTCAACGATCCATCCCTCTTCTTCACAAATAACACAGGGGCACCCCACGATGAAGTACTCCTACGGATAAACCCCTGACCCAACAACTGCTCAATCTGATTTCGTAACTCTTTCATCTCAGCTGGAGCCATACGGTAAGGTGCACGGGCAAGAAACCATGTGCCCGGCGTCAAATCGATCACAACATCTATCTCTCTACTCGGAAGTAATCCAGGTATATCCGAAATACATCGGCGAACTCACTAACAACGGGTATCGAATCAAGTGGTATCACCACTTCCTTAGAGGTCTCCTCCTCTATTTAGTACATATGAGTGGACGATCCTCCCTCAGGGCGAGGCATCGCCACTAAAAACATCTCCTGCCCGGGAATGGCAAAGATAATACTCCTACTAAAACAGTCAATCATGGCTCGGTACGCATCTAGCCAATCCCTACCAATAATGGCATCATACTCGGTCATTTCTAATACTAACATATCCGCGGGTAAAGTAAATCTCCCGATCTCTATACCCACACCTCTACAAATAAGGGAAATCATGGAACCCCTACTCAACGGTGAATCTACACAAGTAACCGTACTCTCGGCGGTGTCTAACAACCCAATGGTGCGTGCAAATCTCATAGCAATGAAACAATGTGTGGCCCCAGTGTCAAACAAAATACGCCCCATAGTCCCCTGAATAGAGAACATACCCTCAATAGCTGGCGGATTCTGTGGGGCTGCGGCATGCTGAAGCTGATACACTCTCCCATACTGAAGTTGTCCCTGCTGAACTGGGACCGCTGGCATGGGTGGTAGTGCTGCCATCTGTGGTGGTGCTGGGAGGGCGGCGGGAAACATAGGCCTCTGCGGCTCCTGTCGAGTACCCTGCTGCTGCTGCTGCGGGGCCCTGCCCCTATCAGGACAATCCTGACATTTGTGGCCAATCTTACCACAAATGAAACACTTCCCCTAGAAGTTTCCCCCTCGCTGCCCCTGCTGACCACGGCCCTGGTGATCGTTACTATTTCTGCCTTGGCCTTGCTGGCCCTGCTGAAACTGCTGTGGACCATTCTGCCCCTATCGCACTGGAGCTACTGGAAAGGTTGGTAGGGATGGTACCTGAACTGGCGCCGGGAGAGCGATTATAAAAAGCGGCCCATGTGGATCATTACGGGAACCCTGCTGTTGTGGGGCCCTAACACCCTCTGGACAATCCTGGCGTTTATGGCCATGCATGCCACACACAAAACATCGGCCTCTGAAGTTACTCCCCCTCTGACCCTGCTGCTGTCGGTGTCGGCCTTGCTGACTTGGGACTTTATTCCTCTTTCAAAACTGCTTCATTTTTCCACGTTGTTGACTAGAACTGATTCGGTCTTGGTTAGTTTGTTGTCGAAATTTTGGGGTCTTCGCACATTTGTTAGCTTTAGTCACATGTATTTGGATAACCTCTCTAGGTCTTTTGCCTCCGTTAAGTTTTATGTTGCGTTCTTGGTATTGTAAAACTGCAGTGGTAACTGCTTGTGCCACGATACCTGCTAACTCGGAGGTTGATATTCCTCTTGCTTGTTGACTCCCCTAACTGCCTTAGCTAGTTCTTCTTGACGACCCATCTGAAGATTTTAGTAATTTGGATGAGTCCATCATTCGTATAAACAATCGCAGAAGCACGAATTTTCCAATGTAGAGATAAACACAACATTCCTAGTATTAGGGCTCTATATCAAAGAAAGCTCAGCGGAAACATAATAAGCCGTACAGATCCTAAAGGACACTAGAACCTGATGCTCTGATACCACCTGTGACACCCCGACTAATTAAATACCGGGTAGCTACTCCTTTATTAAATTAATTCAAAATGCCAAGTTGGTTCAGTTAATAGCATCACTGTCGAAAACATTTAATGATTACTAACCACCTAGTATTTAAAAAGTAAGTTGTCAAATTTTAAATTAAATCTGATTAACATGCAATAAATGAATTATAGAAATGTAGCACAACCATTCACGATAAAGTCTCAATAGAGTAACCAACAAATAATAATAAGTCTGGAGGAAATACTCCCCACAACAATCCCAATATGGAAATAAATAAAACAAGTCTGCATCCTGAATTAATTACAAACCAAAGTCTGAATAACTTAAATATGAAATGTCTCTAATAGAAATGGGCGACATGCCCTACAAATGATGAAAACTAAATAGAGAGTCAAGACAAAAGAAGCGTCTACTAGCAAGGCCCTGTAACTTCTGCAACAGCTATAGTTCGTCACCTGAATGGAAATACTATGCATGGTGTCCTTGTGGCTGGGCACCTAAAAGGTTTTTACAAAAAAAAAAGATTTAAAAGCAAACGGGTCAGAGCCCGAAAGTGGAGAGTATTTTTAAAAACAGCAAGTGCTTTAACAACATTAAAACAATGAATGCAAAATACATGTTAGGACGTGCGCTCACATGAAATACTCACCTCTCAACTACTTGTGCACTCCTAACGTTCATTACCCATCTAAGTGGTATTCATATCTAACCAAACCGACATAAGTTCTAACCCACCTACTCGATTCACAGCATAAATTCCCAAATGTTAACACTTGAATAGATAGCTTTATTTAAACTCGGATTCTCAATTATTAACATTACAATACATAGCAGGTTATCTCTTTTTATCTTTATCAAGGCGTTACTTTAATTATACTCGCAATTAAACACAACAAATTCCTTTTCATTTAACCGTATATTATTCACGTCGTAAATATACAATACAATCACCCCGAGGCTAAGTTGTGGTGCACACATACTCTGCTATCCATCACGGTACATCACGTACATAAGGATCACAAATTCCGAATCTCTCAGGAATTGTTAGAATAAGCACAACACACAAAAATGGAGGCTAACATAATTCAACATATCCATGGTCACGTACATACCTACGCTCCACAGTCAGCTGATTTATTAACTCACAAATAAGTCATTCTCTGAACTATGTCCTCTAGGTAGCAATCTAAATCTGGGCACACAAGGATTAGAGGGCCCTAAGCGAACGTAACCTCCCGTGATAGCAAGTATGGTAGGTATGTCATACACATAAAGTCATTTACATATACTAAGCATGTACACATCTTGGTAATTACCATAATTTATTAGTGGTATCCTTCTCATTCTTATACCAACTTATAATGTTACGCAATTCATATGTTCAGTTCGTAAATGATTAAATCACCAATTATTCTCACAACGTGATTAGTCACTCGCGTCCTAATCCACAATTATTATTTGGTTTCACTCACACTTCTATGTTTTACTCCTCGGTATATCCCAAATATCCCAATGATCTCAATTAGTCATCAAGGGAATGTTATCTCTACAATTAAACAAGGTTACGGGTCACTAAAAATCAAATCAGGCCAAAAAGGCCAAACTGTCAACTCGTTAGAAGTTTCGTTCGAACGAGGCTCGTTCGAACGAGAGTTCGTTCGAACGAAGTGGGCATCTAATGAGATCTCGTTTGAACGAAAGGCATCGAACGAACATCCATCTCGTTAGAAGGCAAACTGTCAACTCGTTAGAAGTCTCATTCGAACGAGCTCGTTCGAACGACCTGTAATCCCATATAAAATTCGTCCCAACAGTATTTTAAGGTTTCTAATCCACACTAAACATTCGTATGTCATAACTTCACATTTATATAGGGCCAAATCTTCCTAAACATCATCTAATTATCGTAACTCCCAATTTTCCCCAAACCTTATGAATATGAACCCTAGAAATTTAAAGTCTTCAATTTCCATAAATAAATCCGTTTTTGCAACATGAAAAGTAGTAATTCCTTTAGTTCAATCACCCAATAACAATTCTACATGCAAACCTATATCAAAATCTGAATTTATAACTCCAATCTCATGGGTTTTTATAAATCTTCCAATACAATGTAATTATCATAAATGTCTAAGCATGGAAGGAACATTCGTTGTAAATAACGTAATTAAACCACTTCACTTATGTTCTTCAGATTTATTGTTGGTTGAAGATGATTGAATTCCTCTCTCTCTCTCTGCAGAATTCTCCTCTCTCTCTCTCTCTCTCTACAAGTTCTTCACAAGATGGCAATGGAGGTGGGGGTTGGTTTTTGGTAAGTTTAATGTTTTCTTAACTTCTCCCGTAGCCCACTATTTAGATTAAGGTTCAAAGTGGGTTAGTGGGTTAAGACTAAATCAGATTTTTATCTCTAATTTTCGTGGGTTTTAATTCCCAAAATTCCGAAATTACCAAACTACCCTTTTGGGTTGCCAGTATGGCCTAAAAATGCCCCGGAACCCAAATTAAACCCCCGGCTAGTGTTTTCTGACTATTTCGACCCTTCCGGACTCGTTGGCGCACTCAAAATGACCATACAGTTGATGAAAATAAAATTCACTTTTTAATTCAAATAATTATATTCCTGACGCGACTGTCACGCGCGTCCCAACAAAATTTCCAAATTGTCGTATTTCAATATCACGACAAATTCAATATATTCAATATTCATTATAATCACATAATACCCATTATAATCAAATACCAACTCACATCTCGTTAGTATTTTATCCGGATTAATTCTCAATTAATACCCATTTAATTCAATTAATCCCATAAATAAATATCACAAAAATACGGGGTATTACAGAAAAAACCTTAGAAAGTTTAAGTGTAGTGTACCCTCAGTTACCAAAACCCGTCGTGTTAGTTGAACACCTATTTGGGTTAGGAAATATGTTTTGGAGACGTTAAATGCTAGGTTGGTTGATTCGCACATGCTTGCACGTAATGCTTCACTTGATATTTCTTATGGTTGATTGTTTGCATGGTTTTGTTTCTCATACGCTAGGTTTCTTAATGATATATATCTTGTTAGTGTTATGACATGTGTATCTCTTTGTATTATATTTTTTCATTGGTTTGAGTCTTACGAAAAATACAAAAAGATTTTTGGTTTGATATATTTTTTAATATCCAAAAAGATTTTTTTTTATTGGAGGAGAAAAATGCTGAAAACACAAAAAGATTTTCAGTTTATTTTTGTGTCATGAGTTTACATGTTTTATGTGGCATATTAGTGTGCATTCAACCCCCATAATTTTGTTTATCCATATGTCTAGGACATTTGGTCATAATTAAATATGCTTATAATGATCTTAACCATTGATTAATGGGGTTGTTTCGATGTTGATTTGCATTTGGATTCGACTTTGTATATATGTCATCATTGCACACATGCATGAGTTTAATAAATATTTGACTTCTCATGTATATTTGAGTTTGGTGAGACACTCTTATCTCAATTTTTTCATCTATGCGCAATTAGAATAAGAGAGGAGGTTTTCATGTAAGAATCATTTCTCATGAATATTATTATTGCATATTGAAAAAATGATGATTTTGAACGGGAACGGGCAGCAAAAGAATAATAATCTCGTCATGAAAGCCACCATTTAAAAGAGCCCACGAAAAAATGAAGGCATTAAAAAGAACACATGTATGCCAAAATGTGGCCAATAGGAATTCTCTAAGGAGAGAAACTAGAAACCTCAAAAGATATAGAAAAAGAATATGAACATATGAGGAAATTTGGATGGATATTGTACAACGGGTTTGTACCACAAATCCTAAAGTTGAAAAGTCGTATCATGACGCTATTATTTGAAGAATCTTGAAAATTTCGGATTTTTGTGCATGTTGTTCATTTAGTTTGTTAAGCTCAATATATTAATTGTCACATATGGCTAAAACTAAGTTTGATGATATTTATCTATCAATTAGAGTTTCTTGATTGTTTCGATGTATTTGTGTTATGATTCTTTTGTTGTAGTTCAATCCCATTCATTCAATAACCATGTTTGAGCACATCGATACTATGTTAGCATGTAACTCACATTTTCTATTTTGAGTCTGTTTTTGCTAATGTTCTTTTCCAGTTGTTGTTTTCTAGAAAAAAAGTTCGCTCGACAAAAGATGAACTGTTTTAGCACTAGAATTGAGAAATTTTTGAGGTCGTTCAAACGACTTTTGGATGTTCTTCCGAATAACATGTCAAGGCCGTTCGAAGACTGAATCGCGCGGCACTAGTATCTAGGTATTAAAAGTGTCAGGTCTGGTCATTTCTTAGGTCGCAAGATAGGTCATTATGTAGATGCTTCGTGTGACATCATACTGTATTTGGCCGTATCTTCCCTAGTTCGAACGACATGCCTTAATCGTTCTAACGACATGACAATATCGCTCGAATGATCCAATTCGACCTTTTTTCATTCTTTCTAATTTTGTATTTGCTTATTATATATATTGATATCATATTTTTTTGTACATCTGGGTTATGTTAGACCATTTATATCAGACGATATTGCTTTTTCAGGATTGATTCATACACTGAATTATTTCGTTTAGTCACATCATTGCTTAGACGGATGTTTCATTCATGTGACTATTTCCTAGCTACGATTTGGCATCGTCTAATTATTATTAGCTGTCTACATCTGTTTATTTATACATGCTTCATATGATTATATTCATGCTAGATACGATGTTGTTTGTTTATCTTTTTCACTTTTTGTCTATTCGAGATAAAAAATGGGAGAGATAGTATGTGATGTAGGGGGATTTTGTTTTGATTGATGAGCACATGTTTTTCATGCTTATATATTGATATCATGTTTTGATCGTATTGTTTACATATTGATATCATTGATCTGAGTTATATTGCATAATATGTATACAAATTTGTAAATTCATATCATATATTTTTCTCACATGTATAATAAATTATTTGTTTTACAAATTGGTAATTCATAAGATTTTATATCATTTGTTCATCCATACTTCACAAGGTATTTGTCTGTTTCATGTGTGTAGGTATTCTTCAGAGATTCGATATTTCGCAACTGTATCACATTCAAATAGCTCATGATTGTCGATCCTACATATACTAGTCTGTGTCATGTAATTTTTTATTTTAGGTTTATGGGATGGGATTTAGGTGTTTGGCTTGACGGCCCGGCTTAGCATTCGTTGTTTTGATTTTGTCCAGGAATAGTGAAAGGGGCAGATTTGTAAGGACAAATTTCCAAGTGTGTCAATTTGTATGTAATTGACTTAATTTCGAACAAGAGGAAGATTGTTGGAAATATAGGGTAAAAGAAAAAGACGTCACCCTAAGATATCGTGGGAGGAAATTATTAGGAGGGACCTCAAGGAATTAAACTTTAATGATAATAATTCATATAATAGTTTATAATGGAAAATGAGAATCCATGTGGCCAACCCCATATGATGGTATTAAGGCAAGGAGGATGATGATGATGATGATGATTTAATTCTATACAAAACAAAGTTCAGGTCATAGGATTGTTTTTCGAGTCACGATCCTCATAAGCTAATGATGTTGTGTTGAAGACATAGCGCCCAAGCTTCACAGATAGATCATGTTGTGTTTATTGGTGCATGTTTCACGTCTTCACCATGTTCCGATCTCTCAGGTATGAACCCAAAATGTTTATGTGATTCGAAAATATGTTTTAAGGATGTTATATTTATTAAAAATAATTTTTAAATGTTTGTAACTTGTTTACTCTAAGATAAGGACTCTTTAGAGTCGTATGGATCCTTCACTTGTGATTTGGAGGATCAAACAACATTTGTTGTCTTTCAAGCAACATCTCAGTGTCATTCAAATTACATGGACATGTCGTTCAAATAACATGGCCAAGTAATTCAAAAGACATAGGGATATCGTTCTAACGACATGTCGACTTCAGTTTTTTATTTAAGGCATTCTCTTCTTAGAATTTAGGATGTACAGAACCAAAAATACAGAATAGAATACATACATTTTTCTTCGCTTGTTTACAAAGGTTTTCCATGTTTAAAACATGCTTTGTGTTTCAAGATCCAATCTTTCATACACATATCTTATTATAGATCTTGTGTTTGCACCATCTGGAGTTTTTCATATATGTTGAATAAAAATGTTTTGTCGAGTTTTGCGGTGAAGAAGCGGTGGACT
Source organism: Sambucus nigra (assembly GCA_949130495.1). Lineage (NCBI taxonomy): Eukaryota > Viridiplantae > Streptophyta > Magnoliopsida > Dipsacales > Adoxaceae > Sambucus > Sambucus nigra. Next base: position 9,497,093 of record OX422219.1, on the reverse strand, counting down.
CCGTGTTTCGAATCGTAGATGTTACCAAAGCTATATCGGTGGACACCGAGAGCCACCACACACGCAAATCTAGTTTCCTTAAAACATCTCAACCACACAAATTTTAACATCTTGGGGAGATTAACATCTCCCTACGCACTAGTTGTTCAGCATCTGAGTGATAAATATGCAGTAATTTAGAGAACCTTATGAAGAATGAAAAAAATTAGGCATAATCAGAGTAATTTGGGGAATAACAAACAACATGGAAAATATTTCTTCATTAGTTAGACACCCATGGTCCAAACAAAATAAAGACATGTGATCCTCAGGGTACCAAATTATAAAGTTGCCGTAATAGACTCCAATCGACTGAATGGTTGAACCAAAAAGTGGTCAGGTAGAAGTTGAAAGATTTGTAATTAACGTTGTATAAAATCATATCTTCCCAACCATATATATAAACAACAAACATTTCTATCATGGGGAGAGCCATTTAGATATAATGGATTTCTAGGCAAGGAAAAGAAGATAAATGTTGGGGTGATTAAAACCCCCACCTCAATCTTTCTTTTATGCTAAAATTCCCTCATAAAATGGCAAAACTTTTTGAATGAGCTCCAATATTGGAGGAATCCACATGCTAAGAGTTCAATAGAAGTTTGAAAAAAAATTGTACCTGGTCAAGTTTGTCAATTGGCTGGTCGGGTGGTATGTCGATCGACACCCCATGTTTTAGTAAGATTCTCTTTTCCTTTTATATATTTCTTATTTCCAAAAAAAATCCCTCTCGAAGTTAGCTTCTTACAAAAATTCTCCCATAATTTATTTACTTGAACATTGAAAAACATATTCAATTTTTTTTAAAATTTTGTTTTCTTACCTTTTTCAAAATACAAACCCTCAATGTAAAATTAAAGTGCACATAGAATAGATCATCAACTCAAAGATAATTAAAAATATAAAGTGAATCATTCTATATATACATATATATTTTTGCTTTTTTACGTTTTTTTCAAGTACATCGAAAAATAAAAACAAAAAAGATGGAATAAAAAAGAGCAAAATTGTTGGTGCGTATACTAGACTAAGTATCATATCCTAAAAGTATTACTCCCTCTGAAGGCATCTCCCATAAAGTAGATAAGTAGTACCCCCACTTTTAGAACTCCAAATTGATGAATGGTCATCCATGGTAGACGAAGGAGTAGCACAAGATCGAGACATCATCCACGCGTGCTCATACATATAAGACATCCGGTCTCAGATGTCGTGCAACTAGGATGTTCGCAAAATCATGGCCTCCATAGAAAGAGATAAGAAAATAGATCAATTCAATAACATGAAGAAACTCATAAATCAAAACACAGATTTCAACTAAAGAAGATTTAACTCCAACTGGATGTGTATATATGGAAAGGAATGAAGGCCCTTTAACTCTGCGATAGGGCACTTGGATATAGCTCGGCATAATATGAAGGAAAAGTATAATAATTGAGAAGAGGAACCTTCACAACCCCAAAACTTCTCCCGAATGACTGAGAACAAGACTCTGATGCACTACTATAACCTCTCACCCCCGTGTACTGGGAATGAGCATGACATATATCATAGATTGAATTCAGCATCAGCCAACTGGCCATGAAGTACAATTACTAATGCGTGACAATTATATATATGAAATTTAGTAGTGATCTAATACTATAGTAGTCTCTAACTCATCATATGGTATATTCTTTGTATCCCTCACATAAAAGGGAGGGTTCACTAGAGGAACTGTCACATCACTCTCCATCACCTTCTACACCACCCTCTCACCTAGATAACAAATATATAGAAACTCATGCAATAGCAACTATCGTATTTGAGCATGGAAGTCAGTAATAATAGGGAAATGAAAACACTATTACTCCCATTTCACCTGAATGTCGTCCTCGAGCATATAAAAAACATGTACAAATAAATTTTGTCATTAATAGATATTCTAAAACAAAAATGAGAAAATAAGAAATGAGAACATAGTGATAATAGGGAATGGTCTAAAAACAAGTCAATTTTTTTAAAATCAAATATATAAAGGTAAACACATTAACCCAAAACAAACTTTTGCAGCAATTTTAAAGCGCTTATTGTGTTAAAATATATCAACCAATTTTATCTTTATCCTAATAATGTATCCATGTGATAGGAATATACAATAGATCAATCACACAACAAGTCGATTTATAAGGAAATCCCATAATGGGAAAAACCTCGGATAGCCCAGCCATGAAAGTCATTATGATAGGATTTACATAATTTGACAAATGACTCAACGATTCAACTCCCTACAAGCCTTGATGTGTCTTCAATCTTTAACCACTACTGCACAGCAAAAATGTATGAATCCACCCACGCAAGTCCAACAACATGTGAGTCCGCGTACATCTTGGTGTCCACCAATCTAGGCTCAGCTACGTTCAATGGATAGGGACACATAATCCACCAATTTTTCACCTTTTCGCCACAAACAAGGAGTTCACCGTAAGTAAATTTTTTTTACAAAGATGTTTAGAATAAACATGGTACCTAAAATAGGATCTTCAAAGCGTATATATGGTGAATCTTGATCCTACACTACTTGCCTATAAACTAGGGTTTTATAGAGCTTTCTAAAAGAGTTTGGGAACTCTAAAACAATGGAAACATCTCAAAGAAAAATGCTTCTCCGCACTCCTATTTCTAGGAGGATTATTAAAAGCGAGATAAGGGTGAAAAATGTTTTACAAATCTTGAATAAAATAAAATTTCAGATACTCGTCCGAACGACGTTGAACCTCATTTGAGCGAAATATAGTATCTTATTTAAACATAGTAATAATGACATTCCATCATAGGGTGAAAAAAGTATTGTACTATATTTTGTTCAAATCGGGAACTATTGAGGTACTTATACTCGTTTGAATGACTTCCCAAGTTTGTTCTAACGAAGTCTTGAAAAACTATTTTTATAAAAATCGTCACCCAAAAATAAATTATCCAAGGATCATAATGTATACACATCCATACCTGAGAAATCCTCGAATTTTGTAGATGGAAACAAGCACAGAACATAACAGCATTATATAATCCCCAAAGTATTACCTCTTCTGATTTATCCAAACATGTCAAAGGCTTGAAAGGTAAGCACTAACCTTAACTTATGACTCAAATGATTTTGTCCAAAATTACTCCAATGCAATAAATTTACTCTTTCGAAAATTTGTCCTTACAAATCTCCCTATTTGGCTATTTCAATAAAAAAAAAATACATAACAAAAACATATATGGATCCTCAAACTCTCTAAAATACTCAATCTCCAACCCCAAAAGGAAATAGTATGGAAGTTCGACATATGCATACTCTCAGTATCTTTACTCTCTTGTAAACTTTTCCGCATGTTACAAACCTACACAATTGAACACACCTTCAAAATAAAACTCCCCCTATCAGTATGAATACGTACCTAAGTAAGACGTGTAACTGAAGATTAAGATCACATAAAACTAAAGTGAAAGATCTCCCCCCACCCCTCCTTTTTATTAAGGAATAGACAGAGAAAGAATTCACAAAATAATTTATACCCCTAAATGTAACATATGGTACCAATAGAAATATAAAGAAGGAATTATACCATGAAATGGTGTGATGTTCAATAAACATAACATGACAACACAAGCACATATATTCCTAACAATGATAAATTAATACTAATATTGTTGCAAATATGATACTAACTTGAATTCATAATGAACCATGAGATACCAATGTAAATAAGCAACAAAATACACAATTATGATCATTTAAAATGCCAATTTAATTAAAAGATAATGAAAATGGAAACATGGATTAAATGAAAATGCAAATACTCAAAAAACATTATACCATACATATAAATATGAATAAAATACCAAAGACGCACAAGAACATATATATAGGTATAAACAACCATAAATTGACAAAAACACGATCTTTACATACTAGAATTGTATCAATGTGTCTAAGCATGTGGGATAGAATGAATGGGCGTGAACTAGATACAAATGAAATATTCCCAATCATTCAAAAATATCCAAGGACTTTCATTTGATCGCAAAACTTAATCACACTAAGATTTAGCCTCAAGTGATAGTTAAAGTGAACTCACTCAAGAAATAAGCACAATGCACATAAGCTTTGAAAAGACATTGATCTTTAACTACAACACCCTCAAAAGATTAACAAATATCATTTTTTTTACCCAATTTTTTGGTAGATACCATTTTTGAAAATCATGCAAATAAATGTAACACCCCGTATTTTTGACGATTTAAAAAATTATGTGATTAATTACTATTATGGGAATAAGTATGCGATTAATTATTGTTGTTGGATTAATTAAATTAAAATGTGAGAAATTAATTTGTTACTAATCCGGATTAAAATAATTATTAACTAGCATGCCAAGGGTTAATACTTATTGTTGAGAATGATTGAATATTACTGTGTGATATGTAATATGGAATTTTGATATTTGATAAATTGTCGGAAGTTAGAAATACGGCAGTTTGGTAATTTAAGTCTTACGCGCGTGTGAATCGTGTCGGGACTAGTTGATTGAGATAAAAAGAGAATTTAGTTTTGGTAACTCGTATGGTCATTTTGAGTGCGCTGTTGAGCCCGGGAGGGTCGAGATAGTCAAAATTGTATACCCGGGTGTTTGGTTTGGGTCCCGGGGCAATTTTAGGCCTAACCGGCACCCCGAAAGGGCATTACGGTAAATTGTATTTTTGGGCTAAATTAATGGAAGAAAATTAAGAGTAATTATATCAGCCAAGGAAATTCCATTAGGGTTAAAAAGTTACACAAATCAAGAACGACCGTGGAGGGTGTGAGGGAGAACCAAATTCCAAGAGAGAAGACTCATTTGGCATCACCTTGCATAACCGTGACCACCAATGCGTAGATCGAGAAGAGAGGAACGCGTATATACCAACATCACCAATGGATCAGACCGTAATATTCAAGGCAAGTGTTTATTACTTGATTTCTTTTAGTAATAATCATGCTCATGTTAGTGTAGGTGGAATTAATCATGATTTATATGTTAATTGGGTGAAAATTGGAGATTTAAATTATGATTAAGGATTGGTTTAATTAGTGGTTGGAATTCCTTCATGTATGTAGAGGATTAATCACGGAATTTGATTATATATTGATGAATGAATCTGGGTTGATTAGGTTCTTTAATTGAAAATTTGGAAACTAGGGTTCATATGAATTGATTTGGGGATTTTATATATTTATGATGATTTATGACGAATTAATGATCCTAGGAGGTTAGGAATGATTTATAACCTGTGAGGTGTTGATGGGTATTGATGATGAGTTGTTGGGAATTGAATCTTAGAGGTTTTTAGGTTCAAAAATGGTGAAAATGCTGAAGTTTGGTGAAGAAGACGAACAGTGCAATCTCACGCGATCTCGCGCGAAGTGGTTAAAATGAGATGGAGATCTCGCGCGAAGTGGTTCGAACGACATGTGGAAGTCGTTCGAACGATATTGGAAGTAGTTCGAACGACATGTCATTCTAGTTGGAACGACATGTCATTCTGGTTCAAAAGACAGGATGAATTTCTGGGAATTTTCTTAGAGTCCAGTTTGGAGTTTGTTGGTTTATTAGAGTGAGAGAAACTACCAAATAGTAAATTCAAATAAGAAAGAATTTTGGGAAAAGTGTGTGGGAATTAATACTTTAATTATTTCATGATAGAGAAAATGTACCTTGGAGATTACGAGAGAGATAGTAATCTAATTATTTATACTATATGTAGTAGTGAGGTTAAAATACGTATGGGGAGTATATATGTAGGTTGTAGAAATACCTATAAATTATAATAGGATGCGTGTATGCCTATTATGTGATATTATTGTTAAGTGCACTAATGGGTGATAACCCGGGGGTGCAAGAACCTTATAGTTAAGAGCACTAATGAGTGATAACTCGGGGGTGCAGAAACTCTATTGATAAGTGTACTAATGGGTGATAACCCGGGGGAACAAGGATAACTATTGTTAGGCGCACTAATGGGTGATAACCTGGGGGTGCTTCATTAATATTGATAGGTTCATTAATGGGTGCTAACCCGGGGATGAAAGATTCTATTGTTAGGCGCACTAATGGGTGATAACTCGGGGGTGCTGAATTATTATTGATAGGTGCATTAATGGGTGCTAACCCGGGGATGCATGATTTTCTGGATATGTGCACTAAGGGGTCTTAGCCGGGGGTGCAGGATTAGTGTGTATATATATATATATCACATCATCCCTATATATATATATATATATATATATATATATATATATATATATATATATATATATATATATATATATATATACATGGACTTGTGAATATTGCTACTGTGTGAAATTAGTAGACTTGGTAATAATAATAATCATTACATTGCACCAAGCGATCTTAACCTAAGGGTGCAGGATTAGTGTATATATGTAGGAATGATGAGACTATATATATGTATGAGTGTACTTGGGTAACTTTCTACTTTGTGAGACTAGTAGATAAAATTAAAATGAGAAGTAAAATGATCTTAGTGAATAAAAGATTAACCACTCAAACAGTGAATAATGAAACTTAGTATGTGAGATAAACTATCTGATTAGAATATTGTATGGGCGATACGGGAATACTACTAGTGAGCATAGTTAGTATTAGTATGGTTTTTGACTAGTTAGACTGGGAGGTATAACTAGGGGGAGATTAGATGTACGTTAGGCGTGAATAATAGACGAGAGGTGAGAAACTCATGTGAGAGTTCGATAACTAACATGCGTATAAGACTTGTTTAAAGAACCAGTTTTAAATACTTGCTAAATTATTTTTACACATCAGGCTCTGACCCGTTTCTTGTATCTCTTCTCTCTTTTGCTATATATATGTATTATATCAGGTACTCAGCCACAAGAGTATCAGATTTAGAGATTTGGATTGCTTGACGTGCTGCAGCTGTTGTGGAAGCTGTAGGTCCCTGCAGTAGACGCATCTATCCTTTCCATTCAATTTCATCTAGACTTCTTGTTTAGGGCATATGTTTCCCACTTCTAGTTCTTTGATCAAAGATATTGTATTCAGTTTATTTTGTGGTTTGGAGTTTTGAACAGGGAGGTTTTATCCAGTCTTATTTATTTCAGTATTTGATTCATGCTCCGTATTTATTACCTTCTTATGTGTGGTGAATGGTTTATATTTTAAGACTGACTGAAATTGGATTTACTTGGTTTCATTAAATTAGAAATGTTTTGACACCTAGCTTAATTTTATAATAGGTGATTAATATGTTAAAAAGTTTTCGACAGTGATGCTGAGAATGAACGAACTGAATATCCTGTTTTAAATTGGTAGAGGACTGATCACCCTATATTTAATTGGGTGGGGTGTCACAGGTGGTATCAGAGCATCAGATTTTAGTGTCCTTAGGATCTGTACGGCTTATTACGTTTCAGTGCTTCATTCTTTGATATAGAGCCTTATGATAGGGTTGTTGTGTTTCCTTACGTATGCGACTTACGTTCTCCTGATGTAAATTATAATGGATGTGACTCATTATACGAAATTCAGTATGATTCGAACACCGAACATTTTAGCATGACCAGTGAGGGCCGTAAGAAGAACTGCAGGAGAAGAGGCTCAACAGACGACATAGAGTAATCGGGACAAAAATCACCATGAGAATTACTTAAGTAAGAGATAGTAAAATCGTCACTCGGGAACTGTGGGTTCCCAGGACACAGTCATAGATAACGGTGGAGTGAATTAAGGACCACCTAGCATAGTCGACAAAGGGGAAATCAGAGGGACTCTTTTGAAAACCCATCGGTGAAGATGCGTAAAAGAAAATGAGAAAGTGTAACAGACCAGCGGAGGTAGAAAATTCAAAGGCAATTGTGTAGAGTGGGGAGTGACGACACTCAGAATTTAATTTGGAGTTAAAAGTTATAGCTCTTAGGAGCATCATGTAGTGATTAGAGGCAATCACCACATATAAAGAAGTGTGTTTGAAATTTAGAGAGAAATTTGGGTATGATTTGACCGTGAGGTCTTCCATTCGATGTGGTAACAAAATGTGAGTGAAATTTTGATGTTTACCACAATGGGTAAGATAGAAACCGATTGTGAGAGAACGGTTGAATTGCATAATGAACTTCGTGCCTAGTATAGGGGCATAAATTATCCAATGGGTTTATAGTTGATAAAGAACCCGTGAATAGAATAGAAACATGGATGAGAAATCAAGCTAGGATGACTAATGTTGATGTCATCAAAGTTATACGGTTGCTAGTGATTGCAGTCTTACCAGAACAAGTGAGTAAAGAAGGTTAGAGAATTTGTCTGAAGGGCAGAACTGAACATAACGGCGTTAGTGAAACACCCCCATGAGAGTATACCCAATAGGGAACTTGGTTAGATGATTTTAAGTGATTAACTTCAAGAGGACGATGAAGTCAATCAGACTGTAGAGGCCAACCATAGTTCCCAATAGCTAGCATAACCAAAGGGACAATGGAAGAATAATAGTGATTTGAGACTGTCGGTCCGAGAGAAGGACATTCCCAAAATTGGTCAGTGGGACCAGTGATGAGAAAAGAGTTTGTGAAGTTTTCCATATGTGAAGGAAGTAGAACTACAAGTATTTAAGGTGTCCATAATTGAGAAGTGAGACCAAAGAGATTAGAAATGGTAAACCATGCCAGTTAGGCATAACGACTGGAGGAGCGAGACTTACAGCGAAAGAATTTGGGGTCAAGAGAATTAGGCCCAGGAAATTGATAACCCAAGAATGATGGGTTCAGTCTGGACCAGTAGAGTCCTCGTTAATAGTACCATACAGTATGTCAGGGTCTTCGGGGCCCGGGATGTAAACGGGAGTTCAATAAAGCTATAATTGAGGCCTCGAGAGTTTGGGCCAACATATCAATAATGGGCGCAAAATCCACATGATACAATAAATTGTCCGTGATGAGAGAGGACAACCCTAGGATGAACTCCTAGGATGTATGATGATTGAATATGTTCATGGGTCATGACGGCAGCCACGTGCTGAGACCCTGTGATTGGGCGAGACTGGTGAGCTTTTGTTTCAACCTTGTGAGTAAAGGAGATTCTAGTGACATGGGTGTGCCACAACTTTTTTGTAAATTGGAAACCCTAAACTTTGCGTGCGGGTCGAGTTTGGTGGGAACATTAGTTTTAATAGTCTTGTTACAAACGTATTTCTCGTTGTTAGCAGGGCATTTTGATGATTGCCCATGAGTGAACCGGGTGGGCCCTAAGAATATGTTTTGTTGTTATAATTTACTACTGCATTGAGTCAGCTTTAGTAGAGTATATTATGGTAATGTGTAGTGATTAATTACCGTATGGTTAAACGATAGTAAATATGTAGTGATATGACTGTCGTGCCGGATACTCTGGGAGGAGTGATCTTTGTTTTGTGCGGCACCACCTGAAATAGGGTTATGCCCAGATATGAGTATATATATGAAACTTTCATGGTATTATAGACCTCAGCGAGTATAGAGTCTAATTATATGTGATTTCCGAGCATAGGAGGTTATTTGTCTGTTAAGACTTAGAATACATTGTGTTCTTATCGAGCGGAGAAATATAGCTCGTTTTATATTTATAGCACCAAGTACTTGGGATAGTGAGGGCGCCATGCTTCATGTTACATTTTTAGGGACATGAGAGTGGATGAGTAAACTTTTATGTCACAATACGTAGATTGTGGGAAAGTACAGAGTATGTATTGATGGCCTTACGGACCTCAACAACCGGCTAGGTTAGATTGTAGTGTATCAGGGGGTTCCTTGTTTGGATTTCGCTTCGCGAGACATCCCACGCATGAAACTAGCAAATGTCGGGAGTTGGAGAGAAGTTTGGTCGATAGTACATAAGTTTTGTATGTTGGTTATTTTACCTAAAGGAGAATGTAATTGAGAGTTAATAATTCCTTTATAACTTAAGGCCAATAGAGTCGCCTAGCTTTAGTATCATTTGGAATGGAACAATGATACCATTGAAGGATTGATTAAGTTTTGACTAGTAGGGTGGTTGAGTGTACCCCTACCACATCAGCATACCGGGTGTGCAAGAATTGAAGTAAGAAAATTTTATGTCATTTGTATAATGGTGCGCGAGACATATGGTGTATGGGCGCCCTAAGGGATTGAATCAGGTAGTGTATTATGGTTAGCATGTGAATTCAATAACATGTAGTCGGGTAAACCGAAGCTTATTAACGAAGTTTTGTCAGAGACTTACGTTTCAAGATAAATTGAAACTTATTCGAGAGAGTATAAAATGTATCAGAATACAAACAACAGGGGTGATGGGTTACTATGTAGGTTAATATTGCAAGGATAGTCTTGCAGCGGGTCACCTGACGGATTGAAAAAAAAATGGTGGACAATTCGAAACCAGTAGGGGCTTCTTCCACTAGATAATGGAAGAGTATCCCCAAGTATCTTCTCATGTAGCTGAGATGGTGAGATCATATGTGGACCCTGAGATCTTAGGGGAGGAAGAGAGTAGTTCCTTCCACTAGTGGAGTTTGTGTCCAAATAACTCCTATAAGTTCACGTTCGGGCAGAGTGCCAGTAGAAGTATGGCATGATAAACTTTGTTGTTGTCCTACTTGATAGTTAAATGTGAGGGACCAGTTATGATTACAAATATCGGAGAAGAATCGATATTATCGTATATATTATGTGTGAAATATATATTGCACCACCAATTTACTTGTATGAACGACATAAGACGAAGTCGTATGTATATGAAAAGAGGATAGATCTACTAAGGTGCAAATAGTAGAAGGCTAGATAGTGAATATCTAAAATACAGTAAGTAGTAAAACTTAAGCAGAAAGGCTTAGGGAGGAGCCTACATGACAGGGTAACCTGGAGTTTAAAGCAAACACATGTAAAGTGTTCATTATTAAGAGTATTCGATAGCGTACTATATGGGTGGTGCAGAGTAGCTTACTTATGAGCGTCGGGATGCGATGCGCAATATTTTTACAGAACTGTCTATACCAGGTATACTTTTCCGAATTTCGGGACAAAATTCCGTTGTAAGGGGGAAGTATGTAACACCCCGTATTTTTGACGATTTAAATAATTATGTGATTAATTATTATTATGGGAATAAGTATGCGATTAATTATTGTTGTTGGATTAATTGAATTAAAATGTGAGAAATTAATTTGTTATTAATCCGGATTAAAATAATTATTAACTAGCGTGCTAAGGGTTAATACTTATTGTTGAGAATTATTGAATATTCCTGTGTGGTATGTAATATGGAATTTTGATATTTGATAAATTGTCATAAGTGAGAAATATGACAGTTTGGTAATTTAAGTCTGACGCGCGTGTGAGTCGTGTCGGGACTAATTGATTGAGATAAAAAGAGAATTTATTTTTGGTAACTCGTATGGTCATTTTGAGTGCGTCGTTGAGTCAGGGAAGGTCGAGATAGTCAAAATAGTATACCCGGGTGTTTAGTTTGGGTCCTGGGGAAATTTTAGTCCAAACCGGCACCCCGAGAGGGCATTATGGTAAATTGTATTTTTTAGCTAAATGAATGGACGAAAATTAAGAGTAATTATATCAGCCAAGGAAAGTCCATTAGGGTTAACAAGTTACACAAATCAAGAACGGCCATGGAGGGTGTGAGGGAGAACCAAAATCCAAGAGAGAAGATTCATTTGGCATCACCTTACATAACCGTGACCACCAACGCGTAGATCGAGAAGAGAGGAACGCATATATACCAACATCACCAATGGATCAGATCGTCATATTCGAGGCAAGTGTTTATTACTTGCTTTGTTTTAGCAATAATCATTCTCATGTTATTATAGGTGGAATTAATCATGATTTATATGTTAATTGGGTGAAAATTGGAGATTTAAATTATGATTAAGGATTGGTTTAATTAGTGGTTGGAATTCCTTCATGTATATAGAGGATTAATCACGGAATTTTATTATATATTGATGAACGAATCTGGGTTGATTAGGTTCTTTAATTGAAAATTTGGAAACTAGGGTTCATATGAATTGATTTGGGAATTTTATATATTTATGACGATTTATGACGAATTAATGATCCTAGGAGGTTAGAAATGATTTATAACCTGTTAGGTGTTGATGGGTATTGATGATGAGTCCAGTTTTGAGTTTGTTGGTTTATTAGAGTGAGAGAAACTACAAAATAGTAAATTCAAATAAGAAAGAATTTTGGGAAAAGTATGTGGGAATTAATACTTTAATTATTTCGGTATGGAGAGAATGTACCTTGGAGATTACGAGAGAGATAGTAATCTAATTATTTATACTATACGTAGTAATGAGGTTAAAATACGTATGGGGAGTATATATGTAGGTTGGAAAAATACCTATAAATTATAATAGGATGTGTGTATGCCTATTATGTGATATTATTATTAAGAGCTCTAATCGGTGATAACCCGGGGGTGCAAGAACCTTATATTTAAGATCACTAATGAGTGATAACTCGGGGGTGCAAAAACTCTATTGATAAGTGTACTAATGGGTGATAACCCGGGGGTACAAGGATGACTATTGTTAGGCGCACTAATGGGTGAAAACCCGAGGGTGCTGGATTAATATTGATAGGTGCATTAATGGGTGCTAACCCGGGGATGCAAGATTCTATTGTTAGGTGCACTAATGGGTGATAACCCAGGGGTGCTGAATTGTTATTGATAGGTGCATTAATGGGTGCTAACCCGGGGATGCATGATTTTCTGGATATGTGCACTAATGGGTCTTAGCCGGGGGTGCAGGATTAGTATATATATATATATATATATATATATATATGGACTTGTGAATATTGCTACTGTGTGAAATTAGTAGACTTGGTAATAATAATAATCATTACATTGCACCAAGCGATCTTAACCTAAGGGTGCAGGATTAGTGTATGTATATAGGGATGATGAGACTATATATATGTATGAGTGTACTTGGGTAACTTTCTACTTTGTGAGACTAGTAGATAAAATGAAAATGAGAAGTAAAATGATCTTAGTGAATAAAAGATTAACCACTCAAACGGTGAAAAATGAAACTTTGTATGTGAGATAAACTATCTCATTAGCGTATTGTATGGGCGATATGGGAATACTACTAGTGAGCATAGTTAGTATTAGTATGGTATCTGACTAGTTAGACTGGGAGGTATAACTAGGGGGAGATTAGATGTACGTTAGGCATGAATAATAGACGAGAGGTGAGAAACTCATGTGAGAGTTCGATAACTAACATGCGTATAAGACTTGTTTAAAGAACCAGTTTTAAATACTTGCTAAATTATTTTTACACATCGGGCTCTGACCCGTTTCTTGTATCTCTTCTCTCTTTTGCTATATATATGTATTATATCAGGTGCTCAGCCACAAGAGTATCAGATTTAGAGATTTGGATTGCTTGACGTGCTGCAGCTGTTGTGGAAGCTGTAGGTCCCTGCAGTAGACGCATCTATCCTTTCCATTCAATTTCATCTAGACTTCTTGTTTAGGGCATATGTCGCCCACTTCTAGTTCTTTGATCATAGATATTGTATTCAGTTTATTTTGTGGTTTGGAGTTTTGAACAGTGAGGTTTTATCCAGTCTTATTTATTTCAGTATTTGATTCATGCTCCGTATTTATTACCTTCTTATGTGTGGTGAATGGTTTATATTTTAAGACTGACTGAAAATGGATTTACTGGGTTTCATTAAATTAGAAATCTTTTGACACCTAGCTTAATTTTATAATAGGTGATTAATATGTTAAAAAGTATTCAACAGTGATTCTGAGAATGAACCAACTGAATATCCTGTTTTAAATTGGTATAGGACTGATCACCCTATATCTAATTGGGCGGGGTGTTACAATAAAATAATCTTGCTAGCGGTGATTTCGCACAAATAGGAGATTTGCCCCTTTTATTATACCTTTCCTACTCATGCTCAGATGTTAAATAAAATCATCATACTCACGAGCAACATTTCTTAGATGCACAAATCCCCCATAGTCAATAGAAATGTAGATGATAAGATTGGTGGAGAAATTCTCACATAGCACGAATATAACATCTAAAGTTAAGATCCAAAAGAGCTGGTACATGTATGTATGGAGGCATATAAAAATAAAATCCATTGAGCAAATTAAAGTACAAAAACTCTGTTCGAGAATGATTAAGAACAATCTAACCATTAAAAATCATAACGATATGTCCTAATCACATGAAAGCATGGAATAAAGTGGATTCAAACACATCAGTTTGTCGTACAAAATTTGTAAAACTTAACTACACATAACCAAAAATATTTGTATGTTTTTAAACATTTTTAAAATGATAGCAATTTAAAAAAAAAACTCAAAATATAAATAAAATATTTTTGTATTTTTCAATAAGACCTAATAAATGAAAAATCAAAATACAAAAGACTCAAACCACATTAAACTAGTAACCCATATAACATGAATTACAAATGTTATTTTATGCAAATGTACGAGCAATCACCATAAGTTATCAGTTGTGAGAGAACCACCCAATTTAACATGTAGTGCCTCCATAACTGATTTTCTAACACACATAGATATAACATAATGATTTTGAGACTCGAGAACCTTGGGGACACTAGACATCAGCTTCCTAATGTCTTTTCTAATACCATAGAAAAAAGGCCTAAGGTTATCTTTTCTACCGTAGTGTGTGTACATGTATACTTTAAGAGGAATGAGACCATTATGTTTACCTTTTCTAACACGCTAGGATGTGATTGACCCTTTAAAATAAATGATGGCCTTTGTTTTAGCAGGGGAATAATTCAAATTATTGAAGTCGATACCATCACTACCAACGCTACTTGAGTCTTTCAAATCATATTTTAACATTAAAATCATAGACTCGTTTAAAGACTTTGACTCTTCAAACGTTAGAGACTTCTTCTTCAAAATCTTAATAATTCCTAAAAAGTTAGTTTTCTCCCCTCAATGCAAGCGAACATATCTCTATGAATCTTCTCACGTGCCTTCAAAACATTAGTCGATTTATAATTAACCTCAATGTCACGTTCATTAACCTAGAAATTTTAGTGTCCTCTAATTATTTTTCTAAAACCTGTACTATATCCTCACTCTCTTTCTTGGACACTTCTAAAGTTTTAAAATCATATTTCATGTCCTCAAGCTTCTCAAGTAGGATATATCTATGAGTTTAAATATTTAGCAAAATTTTAGTTTCATCTTTCAAATGAAAATTTTCTTTTTCAAGAATTTTATTTCTTTTTAAAAACTCAAAATTCATAAGAGCTAATGTTTTAGTATAGTAATGAAGTTTATTATGCTCATCTCGAATATCAAAGTCATCGCCATCGCTAAACGCAATGGGAAACTTATCATAATGATGGCTCATCGAGAGAAATCAAACGAAAGCTAGAGAGAGTGAGAGAGATAAAAACACCCAGATAAACCAAAAATAACATGAAACGATGGGTCTATATGATAAATTAGTGTACCCACTCGACTACAATTTGAGATAGTATTGCTAATAAGGAATGGTCTAAAAAAGTCAATTTTTTATTTTTTTTCAATTAAATATATATCAACTTAAATAGATTAACCCCCCCCCCCCCCCCCCCAAAGAACTTTGCACTAATTTTAAATTGAATGTTGTATTAAAACATATAAACCAATATTATCTTTACCCTAAAGAATATATATATGTGACATAAGGGCAAAATAGATCAATCACACCACACGCCGATGTACGAGGAAAACTCGAGACGAAAAAAACCTCGGATGGCCTAGCCATGCAATTCACTATGATACGAATTTACACACATTTACAGATGACTTACTTGATGAATCGACTCCCCTAAAGCCTTGATTCTTATTCAATATTTAATTTCTCCTCCACAGATACAGTGTAGGAATAAATCCACGCAAGTTCCATAATGTGTGAGTCTACACCCTCAGTGTCTAACGATCCTGACTCAGCTACCATTAATTAATAGGAACATGAAATCCACCCTTCTTTCTCGTAACACCACAAACACGAAGTCCACCATGCGTAAAAAATAAATACGGAATCCATCATAATGAAATAATTCTAACAAAAATGTGGATTATAAACTTGATGCCCCAAAAAGGGTCTTCAAAGCATATATAAGTTGAAACCTGGATCCTAAACTACTTGGGTGTAAATTATGGTTTTCAAAAGAGATTGGGAACTTTAAAATAATAACAATATCTCAAAGAATAATTCCTCTCCTCACTCTTATTTATAGGAGTTTTATTGAAAACGAAAGAAGGGTGAAAAACCATTTGATAAATCTTGAATAAAACAAAAATTTGCGTACTCGTTCGAACGACAATGAACCTCATTCGAACGAAGTATAATATCTCGTTGGAGCATAGTTCTAACGACACATCCAACGAGATTCCATCATAGGGAAAAAAAACATCTTGTTCGATGTTTTTTCTATCTAACGACGTACTTATCCTCATTCGAACAATTACCCAAGTTTGTTCTAATGAAGTTTCAAAAAAATTATCTTTCTCCTAAAACTATAAAAAGGATAAAACATTTAGAAACCAATTAAAAACAATTTTATAAAAAAATCCTAACACTCAAAAATAAATTATTCAAGGATCATAATATGTGCACCCATACATGAGATATCCTCAGATTGTGAATATGGAAACGAGCACGAAACACGACACAATGATATAATCAATGAAGCTTTATGTAACACCCCGTATTTTTGGGAATATTTAAATTATACTTGTGCTCGTAATTTAAGTAATTTTAGAAATAAAGTTAAATGAATAAATGTTAATTGGAAAATAGTTTATTAATATTTATGACTTCTTATATTTAATTACGTGAGAAGTAAATGAAATTCTACAATTTTATATTACGCCATTACTGGGTAAAAGCGAAGGAGTTGACGGTATTTTATTCAAAATGCGCGTGTGGGGTCATTTTGGGAATGATATGGTAAATTGATGGTAGGTGACTCGAATGGTGATTTCAAGTGCACGTATGATCCGGGATGGGTCGAGATTGTCAGAATTAGGTACTCGGGAGTTATAATCGGGTTCCGATGACTTTTTAAGCTATATGGGACATGTATAGGGGTTTTGACAATTTTAATGTTATAATTTAACCAAATTTTAGGGATTTGGGGAAGATTATGGGTTATTAGATAAGGTAGGTAGCCATATAATCATTTTAAATCACCTAGGCTTGAGAGAGAGGCAAAAAGGTATGGAGAATTCAAGAGAAAACTCAAGAAAACCATTCTGGGAAGAGATTAAAAAATTCCAGGGCTTGGATCATTACGTACAAAGGATCTCAGGAAGCAAATTCAGAATTCTCTATAGTTTGAGGCAATTGTTTAATTTTCTTTAATATTATATGTTGTGTTTTAGTTCATATCATAATTGTTAAAAAATAAATATGAACTTTTGGTGGGATTCACGTGTCAAAAGGGGTTTTTAGGGAAGATTTCATGGAAATTGATTTGTATAGTATATCACATGAAATTGAGATTGAATCTAATATAAAAGTGAGAATCTTGATGAAAAATATGGGTTTGAATTATGATGAGAATATATGTTTCTAAATTTATAAATCTAAAAAAATAGTGTAAATTGGTATTAGAATTAAGGTTAATTAGCTGTTGAAATTGATGATTAAATCCCATGATTTAGATTAAGGTTTTGATGAATGGAATCCATAAAACATGTACCCTTATGACTAGGATTTATATGGTAGTATTATATTGTGTTGGGATTATTATTGGGACTGATTTTGGTTGTTAAATTGGTTAGAACTTCAGATTAAGAAAAATAGCCCTGTTTATGCCAAACCCTAGGGAAAATCAATTCATCCCCTGGACGAACTGGTTCGGCTGCCCTGCTTGGCCAGGGTTGGTTGTTTACATGGTTTTGTTGATCGGGTCGGTTCTAGGTTTCTTTGGGATGTCCATAAACGAGGTTAGAACTTATGGAATATAATTAGAAATGTTTTAAATACCATGGGAATAGTTTGTAACAAATCGGGGTATGGAGTTATGAGGGTTTAAGATGAATGACACTCAAAAAATATATTAATGGATTCAAATTGGAATTTTGGAAGTAATTGGGATACAATCTGGAATGAGATATGCTTGGTGTCCAGAATAAGATATAAATGTGAAATTGGAATATGTAAGTAACTACTTATGGATTTGGGAGTCAGATTTAGACTCGAGGAATATAGGCTAGTGCTACGAGTGACATGCATGGTTAGTCGCTTTTATTGTACACACATATATATATATATATATACAAGTATATAGATAGTATGTATATATATGTATGAATATATTTTTGTGTGGTTGCTATATGTGAAACATATATACTCTAGGGGATGCTATCGGAGGAGACTGCATGGTGGGTATTCTACCCTGGCGAATCCCAACATGTTTAGTATCGATCCCTTCGGGTCATAGGTTTATCATAAAAATACCATATGTGAGTTTGGAGTCTAATAGGATAATGTCATAAGGTAATGACCCACAAACTTAGGACTATGAATGCCTCTGGTTTACATTATGATTTGGGTTTGGTGGCATGATTCTGACTCGATGGCCCAGGTTGAGGTATGTATCCTGAAGCTTGATAGAATTCTAGAGATGTGCATCCACCTAGGTAATGCTCAGAGAGATTGTGGTTATACATTTGCATCCAACAGGGTAATGCTCAAAGGGATGTTTGCATCCAGAAAGGTAATTCTCGAAGGGATGTTAGTAATACGTATATAACGAGTGATATATATATATATATATATGTGTGGGGGGGGGGGGTGTAAATATATATATATAGGAGAATAAAAAGATATTATGAACAGTAAATTTATATGCATCGGGGAGGGCAACTTCGGGATGCTATGTGTAAATACGTAGATTACTGTGATAGAAATATATACGAGTACATGACATTAATGTCTGAATATTGAATTAATAACTAGCGTGAAGTTATGTGAAATTAATTAGTAAGATTAAAAATGAGTTTTATAATGAATAAGCATATGTGAAAGCTTAATGTGAATTACAAGTTAAATGAAAAGTATACTGTGACAACCCGCTATCCGAAATAAAGGGTGGCCAGCCCTATACCCCGATAAATTAGGAATCATGGATAGATATCATTCTCAGCATCACCACAACGTACAGAGTATAAGGAATAACCACACAATATTCCAGAAAACGGGTTATCAAAAACTTTAGTTTTGAAATATAAAGAAAACACTTTCAACAACCCATAATGGAAATGAGGGTGGAAACTCCCCATAATATAAGCGAGAAACCAAAAGATAATAAAAGACCGAATGAAGCATCGGTCAATAAAATTCATACAACATACAAAAAGTTCCAGGTGTTACATAATACATCCATTATGCAATTACAACGGTTTGGGCCACTTGCCCAAATAAAACTGATCATAACTAGAAAGCAATAATGAGGCGTCTACACAATACATCCCGTGATACCCGCACGATGTCACGACTCCTCAAAAGACATGTGGATGGAGAGATCATTACGGGCGACCGTGCGGCGAAACACCTGAACGGATTTAATATATACATACACAACAAGAAAGGAAAACCGGTCAGAGGCCGGATTGATATGATCAATAGATAAATGACAGGTATGACAATAATGTACAAGTAAGCATGGATGATAATCTAGCATGGTAACGTCATATAAAGATCTAAGACAGATAAATGATTATAACAATGAAAACCAAGTATACAAGAATTAAAAGTACTTATAAGCCTTATTCATCTTTCATCATTTCATTTCCATCTTCTTTCCATTCCTTATCAGGAATACATTTATTACCATGTGCACTTTATGGCACTTATCTCAATAGTATGCTCTTTGTGGCATATACTTGCTCTTTATGGCAATTATGTTCCATCGAGTCCAACTCGATAATTAGAATAGTTATAAGTACATATATAACGATTCTAAGACCGCCCGTCCGGGTTTCCCCACTGTGCGCGTCCCTAAATAACCATCATCTTCCAGGGCCTAACATAAGACAACCTGGGATCCTATCGCAAACGTCGGAAAGCGGCCATATGCCTGCGGGGTAGTCAAGACCACACCCAGAATCTCCTACCCATCGCAGAAAAATATAAAACAAGCGCTCATATGGCCTAGGACTATATCCACCCTGCATTCATTAGCCAGGGGGCTTCACCTCTCGCACGAACTTCCCTTAAGATGGTATTTAGAGAGGTGTGTAACATCCATTTTATTAATTTCCATTACATGATTTAGTAAATTATCATTTACCTTATCAATTTCACATTTTAACAAATGCATTAAGCTTAACCGGGACTATACGAATTTCATTTCGTCATAACATCCTCGATAAGGAATCAGACTCCAAACTTATTCCCAAAGCCTCCTTTAGGCTTTAATATGGACCATCGAGTCAAACCTAAATCACGTTAACTCCTAAAGTCTCCAAATTCGACTCTAAGATGTACTAGACCCTTATAAAACTACAAGACAAAAGTAATGCCTAAACATTACTTTCAATTCCCCCTCGAAATGAACCCTAGATGAACCCCTTCGAGTCTAGGGTGTCGACCCAACTCAACTAATACTCTAAAATCCTATGTTTACTTCAATTAAGAAGGCCCCTAATTACTAATCCTAAGGAAAAGGGGTTAAAATTGAAAAGAAAAATTTTGAAAAAGTGCAGGGTTTCCGAATCGATTCGGCTGGCCGAATCGATTCGGTCAGAAAACTTGAGATGCTGCATAGTTGCCGAATCGATTCGGATGGAAACCGAATCGATTCGGCTGGAAGGTTTGGGATTCTGCATAACTGCCGAATCGATTCGGACCAATCCGAATTGATTCGGTTCACTAGACCTGGGCACTGAACCAAGGCGAATCGATTCGCCCTGAGGGCTGAATCGATTCGGGCCTGCGATTTTGCCAAGTTTTGGCTATGGAGTCTTGGACTCCAAATGTATTCCCAACCCAACTCTTCTCAAACCAAACTCATTTATTGTATTCAACAACATATAAATGCTGCTAACTACCATCACAACCATCAACATTCATTCAAACTACTCCTCAATGACTCAAAGCCAACAAATACACACCAAAACCCTAAACTAGTTAAACCTTAATCAACACATCATTATCATAACAAATCATCTATCTTAAATCACAAATAGCAAGTAGAGACTTGCCTTGATTCAGAAATTGCAGATCTTCTCTTAGTAGAAGCAAGAATCCCTCTCCAATCTCCAATTCTCTTTTCTTTCTCTACACTTTTTTTCCCTCTCAAGCTCTCTAGGTTTAGGAAATAAGATTAGGTGAATAGTGACTTACACAAGACATAAATCGTGCCTTAAGCCAAAATCCCACTCACTTGATAAATTATTGCAATAAAATAATACGCAACTACATATTTAAGGGATAATCAATCAAAAATGCCCAAAACCTCAAAATACAATATGGTACATTATTTGACTATCTCGCACGTTCCGGAATCAACTGCAGCCTCCAAATTATCATTTGGACATTTTATAATTCAATTTAAGTTTCGGTCTCATTATTAAGCCAAATATCATTTTAAGTTCATATGGTATTAATAAGAATAACATAGCAATATTCGCCCATAGTTATGGTATATATAAGAACTCATAGTGAATATTAACTTCCCTACATTAATTTAGCATACAAATCATAACCCAACACTTATATCTAATTACCATACATAGTAATTAATATAAAATACGTTCTCATAAGCGAGGGTTATTACATACTCCCCCCCTTATGAGGGAATTTTGTCCCCAAAATTCAGGCGTACCTCATAAGAAAAGATGTGGATATTTCTCCCGCATCTCGTCCTCACGTTCCCACGTTGATTCGTTTGCATGTTGATGACTCCAATGAACTCTTACTAGGGGCACCACGCGAAATCTTAACTTTCGCTCCCCATACTCAAGAATAGCAACCGGTTGTTCTTCATATGAAACATCGGGTTGCAAATCGATATCTTCAAAAGGGATGTGCCAAAGGGCACCCTCACATCTTCTATACTTCTTCAAAGAGGAGACATGGAATACATCATGGATTTGTTGTAAATGCTCCGGTAAAGCAAGTTGATATGCCACGGGACCAACCTTTGCAATCACTGGTAAAGGTCCAACAAAACGTGGTGCAAGCTTTCCTTTCTTCCCGAAACGTTTAATGCCCTTCATTGGAGACACTCGCACCAACACTTGGTCTCCAACCGCATAGGCATAGATCTTTTGACGATCTTGGGCTATTCGTATGAGATTTCGAATAAGTTCAATCTTCGAAGAAGTGTCTTGGATCATTTCAGGTCCAAGGAATTTGTTATCACCCACTTCCAACCAACAAGCGGGCGATCTACATGGCCGACCATACAGAGCTTCATAAGGTGCCATTCCAATTGTGAATTGGTATGAGTTGTTATAAGAAAACTCAACCAGCAGAAGGTATTGTTCCCAACCTCCCCTAAAGTCAAGTATGCACATACGAAGCATATCCTCCAACATCTGGTTCACCCTTTCAGTTTGACCATCTGTTTGAGGATGATAGGAAGAGCTTAACTTCAACTCGGTCCCCATCGCCTCTTGGAAGCTTCGCCAAAAGTGGGACACAAATATCTTATCTCGGTCAGAAACAATGTTTAAAGGTACCCCATTAAGTCTAACGATCTCCTCAATGAACACTTGGAAATAGCGAGCGGTATCAAAATCTGTACGCACAGGCAAGAAATGTGCCGACTTAGTCAAACAGTCGGCAATCACCCAGATCGATTCATAACCTCTATGGGATCTAGGTAAGCCCGAAATGAAGTCCATTGAAATTCTTTCCCATTTCCATACGGGAATCTCCAGCGGTTGCAACAAACCTGTCAGTCGTTGGTGATCAATCTTAACCAACTGACAAGTAGTGCATTGGGATACAAACTCCGAGATATCCCTCATCATACCAGCCCACCAATACT
Organism: Sambucus nigra; assembly: GCA_949130495.1. NCBI lineage: Eukaryota > Viridiplantae > Streptophyta > Magnoliopsida > Dipsacales > Adoxaceae > Sambucus > Sambucus nigra. The sequence continues at coordinate 9,473,959 of OX422219.1, read as the reverse complement.
GACGACGCATATCTTGGTACATCTTGTCCCCACCTGGATGCACCGTAAACTTTGACCCGTGAGATTCCGCCATCACCGCTCGTCTCAAGTCCCCGTCTTCAGGAACAACAAGTCTTCCATGGAAGCGTAGTCCGCCCTCAGAACCAATCGAGTACGACTCCGCTCCCTCGGATAACAGCTGTTGTGTATGGTCTTGACAACCTTTATCTCTTTTCTGGGCTTCCATAATCTTCGCTATAATCGTAGGAGTAACCGTCATCACGGAAATGAATGCTCTTACCCCTGCATCCTCTTGACTGAGCTCTCTCCACTTAGCTTTCCACACCTCAGCTAAGTCTCCCTCGGGCTTCCTACTCAAGGCATTCGCTACTACGTTCGCCTTTCCAGGATGATAATGAATATCAAATTGGTAGTCTTTTACAAACTCCAACCAACGACGCTGACGCATATTCAAGTCCTTTTGGGAAAATAAATATTGCAGCGATTTATGGTCTGTGAAAAGACTAAAATTTTCCCCCAAGAGATAATGCCTCCAAATCTTCAAGGCAAAGACAACTGCGGTAAGCTCCAAGTCATGCACCGGATAATTCCTTTCGTGAAGCTTCAACTTACGAGAGGCGTAAGCAATAGCTTGTCTTTCTTGCTGAAGAACACCTCCTAACTCTTGAAGAGATGCATCGGTGAAGACGAGATATTCCAATCCTAGTTTTGGTAACGCAAGGACTGGAGCCGAAGTTAATCTATCTTTGAGCTCATCAAATGCAGCTTGACATGAACTGTCCCAAACGAATCTCACTCCTTTTCGGGTTAAATTCATCAATGGGCTAGCGATCTTTGAAAAACCCCTAATAAATCGACGGTAATAACCCGCCAAGCCCAGAAAACTACGAACTTCAGTGGGCGTCGTGGGCTGACCCCATTCTATTACCGTAATCACCTTGCCAGGATCCACAGATACACCTTGGGATGACACCACATGACCCAGAAATTGAACTTCCTTCAACCAAAAGTCACATTTCTCAAACTTTTCATACTGGTTGTGATCCCTCAATCTCTGCAGGACCAACCGCAAGTGAGTAGCATGATCAGACTCTGTCTGAGAATAGACTAGGATGTCATCGATAAATACAATAACAAACTGGTCAAGGAAATCCCGAAACACCCTGTTGATAAGATCCATAAACACATAAGGAGCATTGGTTAGCCCAAAGGGCATAACTAAGAATTCATAGGATCCATAACGGGTCAGAAATGCAGTCTTGGATACATCTTGCTCTCGTATCCTCAATTGATGATACCCCGTCCTCAGATCAATTTTGGAGAAGTATGACGCTCCCCTAAGTTGATCAAACAAATCATCGATGCGAGGTAAAGGGTATTTATTCTGGATGGTGACTCTATTCAACTCTCTATAGTCCACGCATAACCGGACAGAACCGTCTCTCTTCTTTATGAACAATACCGGAGCACCCCATGGCGATGTACTCCGCCTTATAAAGCCCTGCTCCAGTAGCTTCTGAATCTGATCTCTCAACTCCCTCATCTCCACAGGAGCCATTCGATAAGGAGCTTTAGCAATCGGTCGAGTTCCCGGCATTAAATCAATCACAAACTCTATTTCCCGACTTGGAGGTAATCCCGGTATCTCCCGAAAAATGTCTTCAAAGTCTCTAACAATAGGAAGAGAATTTAGGGGAACCACAACATCTCTAGAAGCATCTTCCGCAATACAATATAAATAAGCACTCGTACTCCCTTCCATACAAGGCATAACAGCCAGGAACATTTCTTGTCCCGGAACTGCAAAAACTATGCTTTACCCGTAACAATTCACTATCTCGCGGTATTTCACTAGCAAATCCATACCCAATATTACATCATACCCGACCATATCAAGGACGAGCAATTCATCTTCAAAACACAAGTTACCAAGATTAATCCCTATATTTTTACATACGAAGAAAATCAATGAACCATCGCCCATAGAGGATTCAACGCTAGTGAAGGTACTTTCAGCGGATTTTATTAAACCTGTGGTCTGGGCAAAGCTTCTAGAAATAAAGGAGTGCATAGCACCCGTATCAAATAGTATTCGACCCATGTGCCCATGAATGAGAAACTTACCCTCGATTGCTGGCGGTGCCGGAGGAGCTGGAGGAAGCATATCCTCCTGAATATGGTAAACCCGTCCATACTGCAATTGCCCCTGCTGAGGAGGAGCAACCGGGTTAGGCACTTGGGGCGGAAACTGTACATACGACTGCTGTGGGGCCCTAGGAAGATGCCCTCCAACCAACTGAGGACACGCCCTTTTATAGTGGCCCAACTCCCCACACTGAAAACATTTATTAGCCGCATTCTCCTGATTCCTACCTTGATTGTTTCGAAATTTCCCCGCACCTCGGCCCTGTTGGCCCCTACCTCCATTTCCACCTCTACCTCCCTGTGGTTGTTGACCACTATGACCCGGCCTGGTATTATTGTTGCCACCAGTATTAAACCCACCGAAACGTTGACGCTTGAACAAATCCCCTTGTTGAGGATCCCTCTCATTCTGCCTGTTCCCCGAGGATTGGGACGAAGAAGTTGTTCCCCCTCCGCTCCCAGTTCCTCCCGGTATCACCACTTGCCCCACAACTTCAACCTTCTTCTTGTTTTGCACAAATAATCTATGCTCTTGACAGTGAAGTAAAGCAGCATTCATCACATCCCCAAAGGTCACCCAAGATAGATTTCCAAGCAAATGTTGTTTTATTCGCCAGTGCAAACCCCCTACAAATTTGGAAATCCTCTTCGCTTCCGGAGTCACTTCGTCCGGTATAAAGCTTGCTAACCGGGTAAACTCCTCTTCGTACTCGGCAACCGATCTCTCCCCTCGTACTAATTCTTGAAGTTTCCTCTGCATCTCCCTTTGAACTGCAAGAGGGAAATACTTTCCATCAAACAAAGCCCAAAAATTGGTGATTGACATAGTATCCCTTTGTTCGGGTGTCGTCATTGACTCCCACCAGTGTAAGGCCGATCCGATAAGTTTAAAGGTAACGAGGATTTTCTTTTTCTCCTCACTACATTCCACCATCCTAAGATGGCGCTGCATAGCCTTCTTCCACTGGTTTGCCTTTATAACGTCCGAACCTCCCTCAAATTCTGGGGGATGTCCCTTTAGGAAAGACTCTCTCACCCGTTCCCACTGGGAAGGTCCCGTAGGAACTAGTGCTTCTTGTCCCCTCGCTTGAGCTTGTGGCATTTGTTGTGCCACTGCAGTCATTGCTGCATTAACAGCTCGGGCCACAATATTTCCACATCTGCGGCACTGATATTCCCCGGTGGCGGCGGTGGAGGACCAACCTCATCCTCGACAACCCTATTACGTCTAGAGGGACGTCCTCTCTTTGGCGGCATCTGAGATAGAGAGGAGATAGAGTTAAAACATTATATAATACAATCTATCTAGCAGAAGATCGCATATGCAAGCAACAAGAAAATCCTAACATTAAGCTCTATATCAAAAACGCTACGGTAGAATGTGACAAGTCCGCATAGATCCTAAAGACTCTAGAACCTGATGCTCTGATACCATCTGTGACAACCCGCTATCCGAAATAAAGGGTGGCCAGCCCTATACCCCGATAAATTAGGAATCATGGATAGATATCATTCTCAGCATCACAACAACGTACAGAGTATAAGGAATAACCACACAATATTCCAGAAAACGGGTTATCAAAAACTTTAGTTTTGAAATATAAAGAAAACACTTTCAAAAACCCATAATGGAAATGAGGGTGGAAACTCCCCATAATATAAGCGAGAAACCAAAAGATAATAAAGGACCGAATGAAGCATCGGTCAATAAAATTCATACAACATACAAAAAGTTCCAGGTGTTACATAATACATCCATTATACAATTACAACGGTTTGGGCCACTTGCCCGAATAAAACTGATCATAACTAGAAAGCAATAATGAGGCATCTACACAATACATCCCGTGATACCCGCACGATGTCACGGCTCCTCAAAAGACATGTGGATGGAAAGGTCATTGCGGGCGACTGTGCGGCGGAACACCTGAACGGATTTAATATATACATACACAACAAGAAAGGAAAACTGGTCAGAGGCCGAATTGATATGATCAATAGATAAATGACAGGTATGAAAATAATGTACAAGTAAGCATGGATGATAATCTAGCACGGTAACGTCATATAAAGATCTAAGACAGATAAATGATTATAACAATGAAAACCAAGTATACAAGAATTAAAAGTACTTATAAGCCTTATTCATCTTTCATCATTTCATTTCCATCTTCTTTCCATTCCTTATCAGGAATACATTTATTACCATGTGCACTTTATGGAACTTATCTCAATAGTATGCTCTTTGTGGCATATACTTGCTCTTTATGGCAATTATGTTCCATCGAGTCCAACTCGATAAGTAGAATAGTTATAAGTACATATATAACGATTCTAAGACCGCCCGTCCGGGTTTCCCCACTGTGCGCGTCCCTAAATAACCATCATCTTCCAGGGCCTAACATAAGACAACCTGGGATCCTATCGCAAACGTCGGGAAGCGGCCATATGCCTGCGGGGTAGTCAAGACCACACCCAGAATCTCCTACCCATCGCAGAAAAATATAAAACAAGCGCTCATATGGCCTAGGACTATATCCACCCTGCATTCATTAGCCAGGGGGCTTCACCTCTCGCACGGACTTCCCTTAAGATGGTATTTAGAGAGGTGTGTAACATCCATTTTATTAATTTCAATTACATGATTTAGTAAATTATCATTTACCTTATCAATTTCACATTTTAACAAATGCATTAAGCTTAACCGGGACTATACGTATTTCATATCGTCATAACATCCTCGATAAGGAATCAGACTCCAAACTTATTCCCAAAGCCTCCTTTAGGCTTTAATATGGACCATCAAGTTAAACCTAAATCACGTTAACTCCTAAAGTCTCCAAATTCGACTCTAAGATGTCCTAGACCCTTATAAAACTACAAGACAAAAGTAATGCCTAAACATTACTTTCAATTCCCCCTCGAAATGAACCCTAGATGAACCCCTTCGAGTCTAGGGTGTCGACCCAACTCAACTAATACTCTAAAATCCTATGTTTACTTCAATTAAGAAGGCCCCTAATTACTAATCCTAAGGAAAAGGGGTTAAAATTGAAAAGAAAAATTTTGAAAAAGTGCAGGGTTTCCGAATCGATTCGGCTGGCCGAATCGATTCGGTCAGAAAACTTAAGATGCTGCATAGTTGCCGAATCGATTCGGATGGAAACCGAATCGATTCAGTTGGAAGGTTTGGGTTTCTGCATAACTGCCGAATCGATTCGGACCAATCCGAATTGATTCGGTTCACTAGACCTGGGCACTGAACCAAGGCGAATCGATTTGCCCTGAGGGCTGAATCGATTCGGGCCTGCGATTTTGCCAAGTTTTGGCTATGGAGTCTTGGACTCTAAATGTATTCCCAACCCAACTCTTCTCAAACCAAACTCATTTATTGTATTCAATAACATATAAATGCTGCTAACTACCATCACAACCATCAACATTCATTCAAACTACTCCTCAATGACTCAAAGCCAACAAATACACACCAAAACCCTAAACTAGTTAAACCTTAATCAACACATCATTATCATAACAAATCATCTATCTTAAATCACAAATGGCAAGTAGAAACTTGCCTTGATTCAGAAATTGCAGATCTTCTCTTAGTAGAAGCAAGAATCCCTCTCCAATCTCCAATTCTCTTTTCTTTCTCTACACTTTTCTTCCCCTCTCAAGCTCTCTAGGTTTAGGAAATAAGATTAGGTGAATAGTGACTTACACAAGACATAAATCGTGCCTTAAGCCAAAATCCCACTCACTTGATAAATTATTGCGATAAAATAATACGCAACTACATATTTAAGGGATAATCAATCAAAAATGCCCAAAACCTCAAAATACAATATGGTACATTATTTGACTATCTCGCACGTTCCGGAATCAACTGCAGCCTCCAAATTATCATTTGGACATTTTATAATTCAATTTAAGTTCCGGTCTCATTATTAAGCCAAATATCATTTTAAGTTCATATGGTATTAATAAGCATAACATAGCAATATTCGCCCATAGTTATGGTATATATACGAACTCATAGTGAATATTAACTTCCCTACATTAATTTAGCATACAAATCATAACCCAACACTTATATCTAATTACCATACATAGTAATTAATATAAAATACGTTCTCATAAGCGAGGGTTATTACATATACATGGGGCATAAGGCAGTGTATGGGACTAAGATTACCAGTGATACTAGTTATGATGCGTAGAGTAAATAAGATGTCTAAAATACATGTGTTAGGTGTCCACTATAGATAAAGGGAAAGGGGTATCTCATAGGAGTCAGACACCATTTTAATATGAAAGATTGTAGGACATATTTATTAATTTATTTTAAATACTTGCAAAATATTTTCAAAAGTTTTTGGCTCTGACCCGTATCAAAATATTTTCAAATCTTTTAGGTGCTCAACCACGGGGATGCCTAGCTTAACCATCCTTCTAGTCAGACAATGCTACAGCAGTTGTGGATGCCTACAGGGATTTATTACCTTGAGATCTAAATAGGAAGTACTTCAGAGTTATTTCGGACATCTCGTCGAGTCAGTTGGTATTTATTTTATTTAGATTCTTTCTATTGGAACACGAGGCCCAGAAATTTTAAACACTTTATACAAAAAGTGATTTCCTTTTAAAATAGACGCGGAAGCGAGTGATGGTTCAACACAACACAAAAACAAATTTTAATTTCTTATCAAATTAAAATTAAACAAAGTGAAATTAAATTAAACCATTTAGATTATTCACTTTAAACCAATTTAATTAACCCAAGTCCTAGAAATTTGCCTAAGGCATAATTTTTAATTTTAACAAATTAGGCCAAACCAATTTTAACGAATTAAATTAATGAATTGAATTAAATTAACTTTACCCAATATTAATTTAGCACCAAATTAAACAAGTAGTGATTAAAACCAAATTTTATCGTTCTAGGTGATATAGCAAGATAAAATTAAACAACAAACCACTACACCGCGATGTACAGGAAAAAACCCACAATGGGAAACAACCTTGGATGACCCTAGCCTTAAGTCCAATAAGTATGGTTTTACAATTACAATACAGATGACTTACTTCCTTGACTCGACCCCTTTCAAGCCTTGACACGTCTTCTTGAAAACACCTCCGCCTAGTAGACAACCCTAGAGCTCCACCGAAATCTTGGACTTCACCAATGAGGCAATAGGTACATCGTCAACCACACATGGTGCCTTTCACCATGTGAGAATGCCGCAGCAAAACCAAACTTCTTCTTCTTTGAGGAATGTAGAAGCCAACCCAAACTATCTCTTCAACGCGGTAGAGAAAACCCAGTGCCAAACACTCCAAGAAAATATATATATGTAGAATCTTGGAATAAACTAAAACATGTATTGGGTGTAGAAACCTTGATTTTGTTCTTAGGATTAAATCGTGTTAACAAAAATCAAGGGGATTTTTTCTTTGGAAGAATTTACTCTCAAAACACTCTAAGTGAAGAAAAGGTTATGAAAAAGTCTACTAAAAAATGTTGCTCCCGCACTTGTTAAATCTGTCAAAAAGTTAGTGGGGAAAAAGTAGTGGGAAACAGGAAAAAAACTGCTCAAACTGCCAAAATAACTATTCCCGCCAAAACTCGTTCGAACTACACTGGGATTTCGTTCTAACGACTTTGGCATTTCGTTCGAATGACTTTACTAATGATGTTCCAGTGATGAAAAAAAGAATTTCGTTATAAGTCTCGTTCGAACGACCTGGAAATCTCGTTCGAACACGATGCCAGTTCGTTCGAACGACATTGTAATCTCGTTCGAATGAGATTCCATTGTCATCGAACGATGTGCCAGAAAAATAGAAAATATTCATTTTATGTCCAAAACTTTTTATGAAAAGTTCTAAAATATTTTCCTGAATAAAACAAAGTCATTAAAACTATTTATAAAAAATTTATAAATAACACCCAATTAATTTTCAAGCTCCTATATATATATAAAATGCATTCATACCTTGGGAGCATTGGAACTATGTTTTTGACATAGAAACGAGGCACTTTAAACTCGGTATTTGATGAAGCTTTACACACTTGGCCGCTACGTCTTCAACAAACTCGTCATAGGCTTGAAAGAATACAAAATAAAACTATCCTATGACTTAAACATTTTTGTCCAGAATTGAGCCAAAACAACATTAAGACTCAATCGGAGAGATGTGTCCTTACACTTTCCTTTCACTTAGTGGGATTATTTTGTTGTGATTTTTTACCAAGATTTATCGGTTATTTTATTTATGTCATTGAGTGTGAGTTACATTATTTCCTTGGATGGTTATGTGAATGGAAATTTTGTGTTAGTATGTTAGAAAGTTTTAAAAAATTGACACCAGGCCTAATAGATTATTACTAATAAAAATGTCTTCGACAGTGATGCTAAGAATGAACTAGATGAGATTCCTGTTTTATTTTATTATAGGATTGATCACCCGTTATTGAAATAGGTAGGGTGTCACAACACAAAACATCGATAAGTATCCAAAATTTTGGGGACGAAATTACTTTGTATGGTGGAAGTAGGTAACACCCTGTATTTTTGGGAATATTTAAATTACACATGTTCTCGTAATTTAATTAATTTAAGAAATAAACTGAATTGAATAAATGTTAATTAGAGAATATTGGATTAATATTTCCATGTTATTATATTTACTTGTTTTATAAGTAAATGAAATTGTACTATTTTATATCACGACGTTAGTGGGTAAGCACGACGAATTGACCTTATCTTATTCGGGATGCGCGCATGGGGTCGTGTTGGTAATGACATGGTGAATCGATGATATATGACTCATATGGTGATTTCTAGTTCACGAATGATTCGGTATGGTTCGAGATAATTAGAATTAGGTACCTTTGGGTTGTAATCGTGTTTCAAGGACTTTTTAAGCTATACGGGACCCGTACAGGGGTATTCGGGTTATTTTAATGTTTTAATTTAACCTAATTTTAGGATTTGAGGTAGATTAAGGGTTATTATATGAGGTAGGAATCCATATACTCATTCTAAATTATCTAGGCTTGAGAAACAAAAAGAGATGGGAAATTCAAGAGAAAACTCAAGAACATAATTCCGGGAAGAGATTAAATAATTCTGGTGCTTGGATCATTGCATGTAGAGGATCTCAAGAATCAAGATCAGAATTCTATGCGCTTTGAGCAAGTGTTTAACTTGGTTTGATATTATATGTTGTGTTTTATTTCATATCATAATTAGTGAAAAAAATATGAACTTTTGGGTGGGATTCACGTGTCAAAAGGGTTTTTTGGGGACAGATTTAATGGAAATTGATTTGTGTAGTATATCATATGAAATCTATGATTGAATCCTATATAAAAGTGAGAACTTTGATGATAAATATGAGTTCGAATTATGATGAGAATACATGTGTTCTAAATTTATAAATCTGGAAAAATAGTGTAAATTGGTATTAGAATTAAGGTGAAGTAATTCTGGAGAATTGATGATTAAATCCCATGATTTAGAATAACATTTGGATGAATGGAATCCATAAAATATGTACCCTTATGATTGAGATTGATAAGGTAGTATTATAATTTTTTGGTATGATTATTTGGACTAATTTTGTTAAATTGGGAAGAACTTCGGTTTAATCAAAACAACCCCATTTAGGCAAAAACTAGGGGCAACCCGATTTGGCTGCCCTACTTGGCTATGGTTGGTTGTTTACATGGTTTTCTTGATTGGGTTGGTTCAGGGTTGTTTCGGTATGCCCATAGATGAGGATAGTACATATGAAAAATAATTAGAGATATATTAAATACCTTGGGAATAGTCGGGAATAAATTAGGGTATGGAATTAGGAGTGTTTAGGCTAACAACACTCAAAAATATATCAATGGATTCGAATGGGAATTTTGGATGTAATTGGGGCACAAGATTGATTGAGATAGACTTAGTGTCCATAATAAGATATAAATGTGAAATATAAATAAGTAAGTGACTACTTATGGATTTGGGAGTCAGATTTAGACTAGGGGAATATAGGCTTGCGAAGAGTGACATGCACGGTTAGCCCGTTTTTATTATATACATACCGGTAGAGAGACAATATGTATATGTATATATATATGTATGTATATATATATATATATATATATATGTGTGTGTGTGTGTGTGTGTGTGTGTGTGTGTGTGTGTGTGTGTGTGTGTGTATGTGTGTGTGTGTGTGTGTGTGTGTGTATGAATATATTTGTGTGTGATTCATATATGTGAAACATACCAACTCTAGGGTATACTATTGGTGGAGGTTGCGCACTGGGCGTTCTACCCCGGCGAATCCTATCACGTGTAGTATCAATCCCCCGAGTCATAGGTCTGTAGTATCACCACCATATGTGAGTTTGGAGTCCAGTTTTGTAATGTGGTATGGTTATGACCCACGGACATAGGACTACGACCGCCTCTGGTTTACATTACGATTTGGGATCGGTGGCGTTATTCTGACCCGATGGCCCAAGTTGAGGTATATATCCATGCATCCTGATAACATGGTATATAGTTGCATCCAATGAGATAAGACTTGAAGGTTGAAGCGCTAGATGGGCCCCCGATTTTAAACTTCTTATTAAAATAATGTGAATTTTCTTTTTATAGATATGCGGAACCGAGTGATGGTTCAACAACAAATTTTAATTTTTTATAAATTAAAATTAAACAAAGTGAAAGTCTAATTAAACCATTAAAACATTTTTCACTTAAACCAATTTATTAACCCAAGTCCTAGAAATTTACCTAAGTCATATTTATCAATTTTACCAAGTTAGGCCAAACCAATTTTAACAAATTAAAAGACGACTTGAATTAAATAAACATTACCCAATATTAATTTAGAAGCAAATTAATTAAGTAGTGATTAAAACCAATTTTATCTTTTTACCTAAGCATGCGTTCTAAGGTGATTGCGAAAGATAAAATCAGCAATAAATCACTACGCCGCGATGTAAGAGGAAAAACCCACAACGAGAAAAAACCTCGGACGGACCTAGCCTTAAGTCTACTAAGTATGGTTTTACAATTACAAGACAGATGACTTATTTCCTCAACTCGAACCCTCTCAATCCTTGACGCGTCTTCTTGTAAACACCTCTGTCTAGTCGACAACCCCGGAGCTCCACCGAAATCTTGGTCCTCACCAATGAGACAATAGGTACACCGTCAACCACACATGGTGCCTTTCACCATGTGATAATGTCGCAAAAAAACAACCTTCTTATTCTTTGAGGGATGTAGAAGGAAACCCAAACAATCTCTTCAATACGGTAGAGAAATCTCAGTGCCAAACATTCCAAGCAAAGTGTATATATATATATATATATATATATATATATATATATATATATATCACTGTTCTAAAAAACCCGCCTAGGCTCCGCCTAGGCTTAAGGCTTGGGAGAAACGCCTCGCCTTACTTTTTTCACGCCTTATTCTTGGTAAAACCCTTAAGGCGCACTTTTTTCTAAAAACAATAATGCTTTAGTGAAACGATGTCGCCTTTTAAAGAATTTGTTTACAAACCGGACCATTATCTCATCCAAAAGAATCAAATAGTATTTTAATTTGCATATATTCAGACATATTTTTATAATATGTGCAATTTTTGTATCTTAATAGCCTTGTTATGGTTAAAAAATATTAAATTATATTAAGAAGCCCTAAACGCCTTTTTACGCCTAGGCCCGCCTAGGCTTCTAAGGCTTAAGGTTTGGCCTCCACGCCTCAATCACGCCCCGCATTTTTTAGAACCTTGATATATATATATATATATATGAACTTGGATAAACAAACAATGGGTGAAAACAAAGTGTATTAAAGATTTTTCTTTGAAAAATGAACACTCAAACATGAACTCTTTCTTAGGAAAGATGAACTCTCAAACCTCTCTCTAGGAGTTAGAATATTTTGAAAAAGTAAATGAGAAAAATTTGGTTTCCTCACTTTATAATCAGGTAAAAGTTAGTGGGAAAATAGTAGTGGGAAAGTCGGAAAAAACTGCCAAAACTGCCATGTAACTGTTCCCGCCAAATCTCATTCGAACGAGATTTTTCGTTCCAATGAACCATCAAACGAGGTTCTAGAGAGAAATCGTTAGAAATCCCATTAGAAAGACATTTTGAACGAAGTTCCAGTGGCCAATATGGGAACTCGTTGGCAAACTCGTTCGAACGACTTGTGGTTCGAACGAAAAACTCGTTCGAACGACATTTCGAATGAACTTATAGAAAGTTGAAATTTTTCATTTTTAGCCCAGAAACTTTATATTCTTTATTTTAAAGTTTTAAATAAATCTTTCTGAAAGTAAACAACGGGTTTAAAAACTTACACCCATTAAAATGTTCCAAGCTCTTATATATATATATTAAACTGCATTCATACCTTAGGAGCAATGGAATCATGTTGATGACGTAGAAACGAGGCACATAAACTCATCATTTGATGAAGCTTTATACTCTTTGCCGCTATTTCTTCAACTAAACCCATCATAGGCTAGAAGGATACAATAATAAAACTATGCTATGACATAAATGTTTTTGTCCGGAATTGAGCCAAAACAACAAGGGACTCAATTGGAAATTTGTGTCCTTACAAATCTACCCCTTTGGATATTCTGGGACAAAAATAATTCAAAAATCCTAAAAGGCCGTCAAGCTCTACTGGACTCAAACATCCCACCCAATACTTGACTCAAGACCCAAGGATTAAACACTTTGCTGATGAAAGTTGCCACCTTAGAAGAATTCCTGCACACTTAAGCAAACTATCAAACGCATAGGGAATATCAAAGTATTTAATGCAATTAAAATAAATACTCCCCCTAAATTAATTCTCCCTTATCAACAATGATCAACCTAAGAAGGTAGTTACTCCCCCTAAGTTAAATCTCCCAAACTAAGTTACGATAACAATAGGAATAGATACCATTTCTCCCCCTATCATTCTCCACCTTTTTGTTCAGTAATAGACAAAGGATATAACTAATTAAAACAAGATAATGCATAAGATGTTAAGAACATGAAAGCATATGGTCAACACAAGCATAACTAATCCATACAAAGATTAAACGATACCAACTAAGATGCAAGAAAATGATACGAAAATGATACATGAGAAATTAAGCATGTGATATCAACAAACGATGCAACAAGATAGATACCAATTATGAAGTACAAGCATAGATGGATTAGAGAGCTAGGCAAAGACAAAACAATATCATATATATACATACTCTAAATATATCAATGATGCACACGCACATATATATAGATATAAACTCACAAATGACACAAAATACAATAAGTTTAGCACACTCGTATGGCAAAAATGAGTCATATAGAAACGGAAGTGTAGGGGTGTGAACTAGTAACAATTAAATTTAGACCCAAACACTTAAAATATGTTCACGGAGTTCTCATTTGATTGCAAACTTTATCACATGTGAATATAACCTCATGTGACAATATAAATTGAACTCAATGAACAAACATACACAATGCATACAAGCCTAGAGTTTTGATGATTATACAAACCAATTGAGTCATGACAATGAAAGTACAACTAGGCTAAACAGACATTATGCAAAACGTTGATATACGATCCAATCTCCCTCAATAAGCATATATATTCTTTTTATTTTGAATGAATATATAAAAAAAAACATAGGCCTTGGAAATTATTTTTCTTTTTAATGCCATTTTTTATTTTTAGGCCTTTGGACCACGTATTTCTTTTAGGTCCATTCAAAACGATTGCTTACTATTCGCAAAGGATATAATCCTTTTGGAGCCCTTCCCCGTGCACAATTATATACATAATTTTTTTTATCTCACAAATCTCATGTGCAACAGATTTTGACATGCACTATTCCTCCTAGATCATAAATATGTAGATGACTAGATTGGTAGGAGAACACCTCACAAAGCTCAAATATAACATGTGATATTAAAATTTCAAAAGAGCTCGTGCATGTGTGAATAGAGGCATATAAAAAATAGAATCCATTTAATCTATACAAAATCCAACTACTCCATATAAGCATGGTAAAGAACATTTCAAGGATTGACAATCTAAACCAAAAGTTCTAGCCACATGGGAGCGTAAAATAAGGGATTCATACAAGAGTATATGCCACTTAAAGTGTGTCAAACTAAAATACACACAAAATAAAATCTTTTTGAGTTTTTGAAATTTTTACCCAAAAATAAAAATATTTACTCAAAAGACAAACAAAAATCATTTGTACTTTTCATTAAGCATAATTACTAAAAGGTAAAACACATATGATAAACAAAAAATCTTTTTGTATTTTTCATTTAATGCAAAAAAAATGAAACAAATATAATACAAAAGATAAACAAAAATCATTATTCTAGCATGTGATTAAGCATGAAGTATAGACTAGAAAATGATTAAACGAGCATACAATTAGCATGATGATATAGCATGAAGTACAAAAGCTAAAGTATGCAAACACTAACACATTCATCCTTTAGATTTATCAAGGGAGGAAGCATGTGAAAGTAAATGAGAATCAAAAGTTCTATTTTGCAAGGCTACCAAGTCAGATATCCTAACCCAAACCAATGAAGAATGACTATCTTGGGGTGTAGGAATCTTGGCTACCTTGGTTACCTTATGTAGGGATTTTCTAAGAACACGTTTAAAATCAAAACAAAATTTCCTAAGATGTCCTTTTCGACCACAATGAGTACAAGTAAAAAAACGTCAAAAATTAGTACCTAAGGATTGATCTCTAAAGGCTTTCCTAGTATATTCTCCTAAAACATTGGTTTTGGCTTTATGAGTAGATTCATTACAAGAATTGAAGCCTAAATCACACATGTCATTTTTAATTTGGACCGCTCATAAGATTTTGTCTAATTTTTCCGAATGACACTCCAAATCAAATTTGACATTACTAGAGTCTTTTAATTTATTTTGCAATTCAAAAATGTTAGACTCTAATAAAATATTTTGCTCTTCAAAAGGAAGAAGCTCCTTTTTCAAGGTTTCCATTAGACCCCTAAGGCTATCTCTCGCGCCTTCTATATATTCAAGCTTCTCTAGAAGAGCTCTCTCTCGTGTCCTAAGGTCTTCCACTAACACAATCTCTTCAATGACCTTGACACGCTCTTTTAAACTAGTTTCTAACTTCAAATTAGCTCTTTTTAATTTAATAGATTCTTCAAATAATTCTTGAAAATCATTTTTAAGTTCACTCACATCAACCTCTTCATTTTAACTCTCTCTCTCTCTTTCACTCTCACTACCATCAAAAACAGGGGATTCAAAAACTTTGACCTCGAAAGTGTCATGTGTTTGTATATCTTCATGAGAAGATTCACTATCAGTGCTCATATGACTAGCCATAAAATCCACATAGTTGGGATTAGTGGGGGAATCGGGTCCCTCTTCCTCATCACTATCACTAAGGGTGTCATTATATGAAATAGGTCACTTACCCTCTTTCCTTAGTTTAGTGGGGCACTTATAAGACCTATGGTCATACCCTTCACAACCAAAACACCTATTTGACTCGTCCCTATTTAAATTTTCTTTAGAAGTTTTAGTGATCCTTTTGACTTTGTCATGCTTAGAATTTTCAAATTTCTTAAAATCATTTTTAAATTTATCATTGTTAAATTTAAGAAATTTTCTAAATTTCTGAGCAAACAAGGTCCTGACTTCCGAGTCACTATCACTCTCGCTCTCTACTACTTGTTTGTCCCCTTTTAGGGCTTTTAAAGCAATGCCCTTTTCTACATTCTTTTCAGTTTTAGAGGGAAACATGTCTAGTTCATAGGTTTTTAAATCACCCACGAGCTCTTCTAATTTTGTAGAGGCTAAAGTTGGTAAAGAATTTAAAACGGTCACTTTTGGAATAAATCTATCGGGTAGGGACCTTAAAATTTTCTTTACTACTCGGTGGTCGGGTATCTTCTCTCCCAAGTTAAAAGATGAATTGACAATATCTGAAATTCTAGCATAAAATTCATCAAATGTTTCTTTTTCATTCATTTTGATGGTTTCAAATTGAGTGGTGAGGTTTTGGAGTTTCGAAGCTTTAACGACACTAGTACCTTCATGAGTGAGTTGTAAAATATCCCAAGCTTCTTTATCTACGTCGAAATTCATCCGGTGTGACAGCGTTAAACAAGGCATTTAAACCTCGGGAATTAAAATTTGAAAGTTTAAATTCACTCTCACTCCATCTATCGGCCGGTTTGGGAACACGTTCATTATCTACTAAATGAGTTGGTGGGGACCACCCGTTAACTACAGACAACCAAACCCTCTCGTCGATAGATTTAAGTTCCGATTTCATTCGCGCTTTCCAATACGCATAGTTGAACCATCAAAAATAGGAAATTTTGAGAATGGGGAAAATTCCATTTTAGACAAAAATAATTAAAGGATCTTTAACGAAATAATTTATGGTTTTGGCTCTGATACCAATTTGAAGCGCCAGATGGGCCCCCAATTTTAAACTTCTTATTAAAATAATGTGAATAACCTTTTTATAGATTTTCGAAAGCAAGTGATGGTTCAACAACAAACTTTAATTTCTTATAAATTAAAATTAAACAAAGTGAAAGTCTAATTAAACCATTAAAACATTTTTCACTTAAACCAATATATTAACCCAAGTCCTAGAAATTTGCCTAAGTCATATTTATCAATTTTACCAAGTTAGGCCAAACCAATTTTAACAAATTAAAAGACGACTTGAATTAAATAAACATTACCCAATATTAATTTAGCTCCAAATTAATTATGTAGTGATTAAAACAAATTTTATCTTTTTTCCTAAGCATGCGTTCTAAGGTGATTACGAAAGATAAAATGACCAAAAAATACTATGCCGCGATGTACGAGGAAAAAACCACAACGGAAAAAAACGTCGGACGGCCCTAGCCTTAAGTCCACTAAGTATGGTTTTACAATTACAAGATAGATGACTTACTTCTTCAACTCGATCCCTCTCAAGCCTTGACGCGTCTTCTTGTAAACACCTCCGCCTAGTCCCAGATTCTTGGTCCTCACCAATGATACAATAGGTACACCGTCAACCATACATGGTTCCTTTCACCATGTGAGAATGCCGCAGCAAAACAACCTTCTTCTTCTTTGAGGGATGTAGAAGGAAACCCAAACAATCTCTTCAATACGGTAGAGAAATCCAGGTGCCAAACACTCCAAGCAAAGTATATATATATATATATATATATATATATATATATATATATATATATATATATATATATATATATATATGAACTTGGATAAACAAACAATGGGTGAAAACAAAGTGTTTTAAGGATTTTTCTTTGAAAAATGAACACTCAAACATGAACTTTTTCTTAGGAAAGATGAACTCTCAAACCTCTCTCTAGGAGTTAGAATATTGTGAAAATTTTAATTAGAAAAAGTTGGTTTTCGCACTTTATTTATCAGGTAAAAGTTAGTGGGAAAATAGTAGTGGAAAAGTGGGAAAAAACTACCAAAACTGCCATTTAACTGTTCCCGACAAATCTTGTTCGAACGAGATTTTTCGTTCGAATGAAGTCTCGTTCGAACGAACCATCAAGAGGTTCCAGAGAGAAATCTTTAGAAATCTCGTTAGAAATCCCGTTAGAACGACATTTCGAAGGAAGTTCCAGTGGCCAATATGGGAACTCGTTGGAAAACTCGTTCGAACGACTTGTGGTTCGAACGAAAAACTCGTTCGAATGACATTTTGAACGAACTTACAGAAAGTTGAAAATTTTCATTTTTAGCCCAGAAAATTTATATTCTTTATTTTAAAGTTTTAAATAAATCTTTCTGAAAGTAAACAACAGGTTTAAAAACTTACACCCATTAAAATGTTCCAAGCTCCTATATATATATATATTAAACTGCATTCATACCTTAGGAGCAATGGAATCATGTTGATGACGTAGAAACGAGGCACATAAACTCGGCATTTGATGAATCTTTATACTCTTTTCCGCTACGTCTTCAACTAAACTCGTCATAGGCCAGAAGGATACAATTATAAAACTATCCTATGACATAAATGTTTTTGTCCGGAATTAAGCCAAAACAACAAGGGACTCAATTGGAAATTTATGTCATTACAAAGGTATTGCGCTATATGTTTACATCTAGCGGGGTAATGCTCGGAGGGATGTTTGCATCTAGCGAGGTAATGCTCGGTGGGATGCTAGTAATAGGTATTTAGGCAAACGATATATATGTATGTGTACTTGATGTGATTTGTATATTCATATAAATATATATATATATATATATACAGGAAAATGAGAAGATATTGCAAATAATAAATTTATATGCATCTGGGAGGACAGCTCGAGGATTATATGTTTAAATACGTATATAAATGTGATAGAAATATATACAGGTACGTGGCACTAATGTGTGAATGTTGAAGTAATAACAAGTGAATTATGTGAAATGAATTGATAAGATTATAACTGAGATTTATAATGAATAAGAAGACGGGTGAATTCTAAGTTAAATAAAAGAATACGTGGGGCAAAAGGTAGTGTATGGGACTAAGATGAGCAATGGTACTACTTAGGTTGGTTAGCATAACTAGGGTGTTTACAATACATGCGTCATATATGCACTATAGATGAGGGGAGAGTTCTATCTTATGGGAGTGCGACACCGGTTTAAATATGGAAGATTGTAGGACATATTTATTAATGTGTTTAAACACTTGCAAAATATTTTCAAAAGGTTTTCGGCTATGACCCATATCAAAATATATTCAAAATGTTTAGGTTCTCAGCGACAAGGAAGCCTAGATTAACCATCCTTCTAATGAGACGATATTGCAGCAACAGTGGATGCCTTCAGGGATTGATTAGATGCTTATATCCTTAACATCCAGATAGGAGGTACTTCAAAGTTATTTCGGGAATGTCACCCTATCATTTGGAATTTATTTTATTTAGATGTTTTCCTTTCAATTAGTTGGATTATTGTGTTGTGACTTTTTATCGAGAGTTATTGGTTATTTATTTATGTCAGTGAGGGTGAGTTTCATTATTTGCCTGGTTGGTTATATGAATGGGAATTTGTGTAAGTAAGTTAAAATGTTTCAAAAATTTGACACCAGGACTAATAGATTATTACTAATTAAAATGTTTTCGACGGTGACGCTAAGAATGAGACGAGATTCTAGTTTTATTATAGTAGAGGATTGATCACCCGTTGTTAAAATAGGCGGGATGTCACACTTTGACACTACGTCTTCATCCAAACACGTCAAAGGCTTGAAAAGTAAACACCAACCCTAACCTATAACTCAAAATGTTTTCTCTGGAATTAATCAAATACAACAAATTAACTCAATGAAAAATTTGTCCTTTCAAGAAAATAACAAAAATGACGAAATAAAATAAAGGCTAACTAGGTAACTCGTCAAGGATTTCTACACGACTCTTACATCCATGTGGGTTGAGGATCCTTTAACAATCCATTCGCCTTCCTCCACATTGTCATCATAGGCGATGTATTGGAATCCACTGCCAACTAAGGCATTAATCAAATGTTGAACCTGATCATCTCATAGAACCATGCCTAAAATTCAACAAAATTTTAAAAAAAGAGTTATTACATGTATACTAAAAAGAAAAAAAACAATGTAAAAATAAAGGAAACAAAAGCACTGAAATAATGAAAATACCTAAATTATGTACTTGGACCCTATGAAAGCAAACCAAAATTACCAGATGAAGTCATCTAGAGAGACGTACAAAGAGGCAGTTCAAGAACCACTGATGAATGTCGTCCCCACTCTTCACCACCAGAACACTTCCCAGCAAGAGCAGGATGAACACTGGAGATGCCTGTCACAGCTACTGAATTTTACTCACATATATCACCCTCTTC
The DNA here is from genome assembly GCA_949130495.1 of Sambucus nigra. NCBI lineage: Eukaryota > Viridiplantae > Streptophyta > Magnoliopsida > Dipsacales > Adoxaceae > Sambucus > Sambucus nigra. The sequence goes on along the minus strand of OX422219.1, from coordinate 9,453,854 downwards.
AATAATATATCCTTTAATAAGACACCATCATAAACTCCCATGAGTTTACCCATCAAATAGGCCCAGTCCTCCAGAATCATTGGATCGGTCAGGCGTTTAGTTCACCACAATCATCTCCCCCTCGCATAGCATCCCTATAATATGATGTATGTCTATCGGCGTGATTGTCATCTAACCCACACTAAAATGGAAGGTGTAGGTGGTATACTACTACCTCTCTTTGATAGTACACAACACCATCATCAATCATGATACATCATCCAATTCTATAAAAAATAGCCACACCAAATGATGTCCACCAAGATTTTCACCTTCTCGGGAGAAGGTCCCAGATCGACTTCACTCATGTCATCCTCTAAAGATAACCCTCCTTAATGAAATATATGTCTAAAAAACACATATGTAACATAAGTCCCTCGAGGTAAATAATTTGTTTTTAAATAAAAATAATAAAAAAATAAAACTAATTAGTACTCATATAGCCCTCGGGGTTCAAAACTCAGTCGAGCAGTGAGTCTCGAATTTCCAAAGAAATTTTTTATCGTCTGATATGGTCTTGGTATCACTATACACATTATCCATTCCCATTGGCATTCCCCCAAGGCGGTCCCACTTAATGTTAGCCCAGTCATCGACATTCGCAATCTTGGCCAATTCTTTAAAATTTCAAACAAACACTCGAGAGAGTATTTTCTAGAGAGAGAGAGATTGCTTTGGTGTGGGATGAACTATGCATTCCCACTTTATATAGGAGGGTAAAGGATATGTATGTCGACATGCCCTTATGCCTTCCATTAGGATGTGACCCTTTGGAACCCACGATATACTATGAATCTTTGTTCCTCTATTGGCTTGCATTGTCCATTCCTCGTATATCAGAACCCCCTACTGGATGGTAGTTCCAAATAAAAATCATCAAAATATAAATATACACAAGTATCCAAGAAAACTATCAAAAATAAAACTGTAAAAAATCCTAAAACTTCAAAATTTTGGACTAATTATCATTTCATATCATTTTCAAAAACACACTATAGGTCCTCATAATTGACATTCTTACTCTTTGGGAACTCGGAATCAACATTGACCCTCAAAATTACATCATTATCCCCAAATTTGTTGTATACACTCTTTAAGTACTCATGATCGACCTTGCCCCTCAGAATTAGGTCGTGCTCCTTTGAATTGGTCACATACACGTTTTAGGTTATTAGAATTGACCTTGGTCCTCATAATCATGTTGTGATCCCCGTAATGGTGGCATATACTCTTCAGGACCTTAGAATTGATATTGACCCTCAAACTTAGGCCGTAATTCCCATGTTGATCATATAAAATCCTAACATCCTCTTAATCGATTTTGGCCGTAAGAACTGGATTGTAATCCTCTAAATAGGTAGCATGCATTATTTAAGTCCTTAGAGTTGACCTTGGCCCTCAGAATAAGGCCATGATCCCTATATTGGTCACATACAATCCTTATGTCCTAAAAATTAGCCTTGGACCTAAGAATCACTATGTAGTTCTGTATTGGTTGTTATGCTCTTTTGGTCCTCATAATTGACCTTATCCCTCATATTTAGGCCGAGATCCCTGTATTGGTCACATATACTCTTTAGGTTCTCATAATTGACCTTATCCCTCATAATCAAGTTTTTGTCTCTGTATTAGTTGCACTCAAGTTTTAGGTTCTCATAATTGACCTTGGCCATATGAATTAAGTGGTGATCCATGTATTGGTCGCATACACACTATAGGTCCTTATAATTAATCTTGGCCCTCATAATTAGGTCGCGATCCTTTGAATTACTTGCATGCACTAATTAGGTCCTCTTGATTTACCTTGGACCTCAGAATTAGTCCACAAATACATATTGATCACATACATTCTTTAGGTCCTCATAATTGGCCTTGGCTCTTATAATCAGGTTTCATTACCCTCATTGGTGGCATGCACTCTTTAGGTATTAAGAATTGATCCTTGAATTCAAAATTAGGTTGTGATCCGGCTTAATCGGTCGTATACACTTTGTAGGTCCTTTGAATTGACCTTATCCCTTAGAACTGATTGAGATACTCTAAATTGTTTACGAAATAATTAAGTCATTAAAATTAAACATTTATTCACACGATCATAACCTATTATCACCATAGTTCCAATGCACAACGTCGACACCCATAAACACCCACAGTGTCTGTCTTTTAATAAACGTCACTTATCCCAAGCTTGCCCACCAAGGGGCTCTACAGACACCCCTTTTTAATGCCCCCAATCAAAATAAAATCCCTTTAAACTCTAATAAAAAACTAAATACTTCTTGAATTTAATTTGACTTCAGTTAACTTTCATACTTGATGGTATGTGAACACACTTTTATATAGATCTAAATAATATTTTTAATGGCCCTAAACGTGCACCAATCGGATCTGTGATTTTCCTTTTACAATTATTTTACCAAAAACCGTAATCAAAGAACAATCAGACTCTAACCGACCTTTATTTGCTTCGTTAAAAACCCAAAAGAATCACAGAACGCTTTCATAAAAATTTGAATCCTCTTCCCAATGGTCCCATCTGTGCCCGAATCAATTCTAGAGGGATTTTTAGGATTCTATGAGAATACAATTGAATTTGAGTACAACATTTCACCCTCAGTCGAAAGCTCAAACTGAGCGAGTGAATCGTATTTTGGAGGATATTCTTTGGGCATGCATGTTTGATCTTAAACTCGAGCATGATCACCATTTAACTCTTACGGAGTTTGATTACAATAATATTCACCATAACACTATTGGTATGGCATACTATGAGGCACAATATGAACGACTATGTTATTCCTCGAGCAGTTAATTTGAGGAAGGGGTGCATAAGATGTTCGGACCGAATGTTATTTGGTATATCTCAGAAAATGTGAAACTAATTTGAGAATGGATAAAGATGTTACATGATTGACAGAAGAGCTGTGCTGATAATAAAAGGAAAAGGATGGAGTTTCAAGTGGGGACCAAGTACTTTGTAGGGTCTCCCTGATGAAGAGAGTAGTAAGATTTGGATCTAAAGGAAAATTGGAGCCCTTTAATGTAGGTCATTTTATGATACTGGATAAGAGGTCATAATGGTGTATCAATTGGACCTACCTAATCATCTACAGCTAGTACACGATGTCTTCTATGGCTCGATATTGAAAACATTTACAAGGAATGAGGATGCCTATCAGGATATCAATTTTGACATGATTAAGCTACTACCCGATGCTAGTTATGAGGAGTTCCCACACCATATTCTAAACTAGAGAGATCAGACCTTACAATCAAAGGTCATACCTTTAGTCAGAGTACAGTGGCGACACCATAATAATGTCTAGTCCATCTTCAAGAGAGAGGATGACATGCGTACGAGATATATAAAGTTATTCTATTCAGGCAAGAATTCAATTTAGTGGACAAAATTCCTTATTTTAGGTAGGAAGAATGTAATACACATTTATTTTAATTCATTATTAAAATTTATTTTTTGTTATGAAATGTTAATTATCAGTTGTGACAAGTGACGTCAATAGATTTTCGTTTATATAACTGGGGGACAAATAGAATGTTTGAATTTACCTTAACATGATGGGTTTCAATTCTTATGGATTAGTATATAGCTTGGGCTAGGTTTTACACTAATTTTCTATGGTTTTGGGCTTAATGGTCATGGTCAATAAAGGGACCAACCCTAATTTCTTGGTTAATAGAATAAGAGGAGAATTAGGGTTAGTATAAGAAACTCTAAAACACTTTATAAGAAAACTTAATGTTAGAGAAAGGGTAGAGACATAAAGAACATGGGGAATAAGAATAATTGGGAACAATTAGACTTAGAGAAGGATAGAATTTGTAGCAATTGTATTGACACTTCTTCTTTCCAATAAAGGCAATATTACCTAGTATATTAATATGATTATTTGTTATGTTAGAACATAATTATTCATTGGATTCTAAATCTAAACATAGAAACACTTGATTAAGATAAATAAATAATAAATTTTGGATTGAAATTAAATCGTAAAATTAGGTTTTTATACATAAATGGAAAGTGATTCATTTATTCATTAATTTTGGAAACTATTAAACAAATTGATATTACAATTGTGTGTACATGAAAATTTGAGTAAAAGGGTTGATTATTGCATAATTGAATTGGAATTTTTGGACTTTAGAACGAAATTTAAGATCTAGGGTTTTAATTCTCAAATATACATATAAACTCTTTTATAAATGTACGAAACTTGTAAGGATACCATAAAGTTTGGTTTGACGAAGTTTGTAGGAGAATTTAAGGCATACAGGAGCTATTAATACCCTAAAATAGACCGTTAAGTAGTTTTTGGCACAAAGGTCCCCACATTGGCTCAAGTTTGAAGAAAGTCAAAATTCTAGAGAGTTTCTTGGTTTGGCTTTGCGAACAGTTACAATTATAGTACATGCGCACAAGTGGTGCTGACAAGTAGTGCAAAATTGGGACTTTTGTTTCATAACTAGTGAAAATGTAATTTTGAATGGAACTAGGAAACTTAAACATTTTAATATGCTAATCTAAGATCATTAATCTGTAATACCCCGTCATTTTAATGACTTTTAAAATGGGTTATATTTTAAATTAATGGATTAATTGGATCTTATTATAAATTAATTCATTTGGGTTTTATCCGAATTGTGGATATTAAAATGGATGATTCTGAATATTACTTAAAGATATTTAGGTAATATATGAATGTGATGTCATTGATATGACGGTATGATATAAATTCGAGAATTTGAATTTTTAGTCAGACGCGGTATGGGACGTGTCGGGACTAGTTTATTAAATTAAAAAGGAAATTTATTTTCTATTGACCTTATAGTCATTTTGACTGCGTCGTTGCGTTCGGAAGGTTCAAAATGGTCAGAAAAGTCTATTTGGATGTTAATTTTGAGTCTCGGGTCATTTGGAAAAGAAAAAACAACCCAAAAGGGCATTTTGGTTATTTTTACAAGGGGGATGAATAGTGATTTCGGGTTTTGTCTTATTATAAGTATTTGGAGATTAGTGTATGTAGGTTCATTTCATCTCTTCTACACAAAATTTAAAAGTCATCTTCTTAGAGAGAGTGGAAGGTTGCTTGGAAAGAAAAAGAAGTTTGCTTGGGAAGGAGGAGAACCAAAGGTCAAAGGTCACCACCACCATCACCACCTGTGTTATTCAACTCCGAAGGATCAGATCTTCATTAGAGGCAAGTGTTTGATATTTGCAATTTATGTTCGTATATTGTCCATGTTAGGATAGTTATAAAAAGAGATGATTTTCATGCTTGGAAGATAAGGATATAGTTGTTAATGGATTTTTGGAATCTAAAAATATATAGGAATTAAACTCATGTTGTAGGTAGTTAGTAATCCAATAAATATTCATCAATCTGTGGAAGAAATTCTGAAAATAATTTAGTGTTCTTGAAGATAATATGTTGATAATTTTTTGGAAAAAGAGGCAAAAACGAGTGGAATGAGAAGAGCCAATTTGGAATGTTTAGATCTTCTTTTTGAGTGCATTTGGATGAGATTTAAGAAAAACTCAAAACACATACCTGACTCAATTTTTCGTGTAGAATCCAAATCTGAAGTCGGATTAATGATTTGAATAATTTTTGGATCTGATTTTTCTGAGTATTTAAAATATGAGAATTCATGATGTTGTTTCTTTTTAATGTTGGTTCTTATCCCAAAACTTTTATAGATCTTCGGTAATTATTAATTGGATATTATGGGACTTAGAGAAGATCGGTAAGCCCTAGTTAATATTTGAATTAATTTGATTGGGATTTAATTGATTAGAATTATGATAATTAAAGTTAAAGAGATTTCGGTTGCTAGATTCATGTGTTGGATTCTAATCTGTTTGTATGAGGATTAAGGATAGTTCAAGTAGGGGAGATTTAATATAACACCTGGGTAGCCTTAGGGTTATAATTTAAACATCAAGGACTGAGTTTAAGCTCATTATTGATTTCGCAAGGGCTGAGTGTAGTACAAGAGTGTAGTGGTATGGCTCCTGGATAGAGATGGGAGTTTAGAACACATTTGGTTGAAAGAGGGGATAAGGTTATTCCGATCGCATATTTGAAGTTGACGAACCTCCTCAATCGACAAAGTTAAGTAGTAGTGTATTGTAGGGGTTCCTTGTTTGGATTTCGCTTTGTGAGACGCTCCGCGCATGAACCTTAACGACGTCGGGAGTGGAGAGATGTTATAGGATGCGAGGATAATTAAATTATGAAGTAAAGATATGACATTTTAATACGTGGGATTTAAAGAGATATAGTGCTACGTATGGGAATAATCTAAGGTTAATGTGAGTACCTTGTTGTTAGTATACTATAGGTATGATAATACCTATTTGATTGATTAATGATTATGTGTATGACATACCTAGCTTACTTGCTATCGGTGGGAGGTTTGCGCGTGAGGGTAGTCATATCCTGATGAATCCATGGGATCTTTGATTTGTCGCTCGAGAACATAGGTCTATGAAATACTTATCAGGGATTTGATAAGTCCGCTGACTATGGGTACGTAGGTATGTGCGTGACCCATGGGTATGAGAACTATGTTCGCCTCCAATGATTGTGTTGTTGTTAATGGTTCGAGGTATCCTCACCGAACCTTTTGTCCCCTTTTCGGCGACCATCGATATTGGGACATGATAGCAGAGTAATGCATTGCACCGCAGCTGTGACTCGGGGTGCCATATTATATATGAATATATATATATATATATATATATATATATATAATGGATTAAATGAATGAATGGATATTTATTATGGTTAAATCTATCTACGGTGATAATTGTAGATAACGGTGAATAGAGAAAGATAATTGAATTAAGTTAATGAATGTTTATTGAAAAACTTAATTCATATTAATGAGAAATGATTCATGTTAATGAGAAACGATGAGAAATGTAAATGAATAATAATGTGACGTATGGTATGGGACATACGGGGATTATGATATTGGGATGGAATTATAATATGGACACTAGAAAAGAGGAGCCATTAACTAGGAGGTTAATAGAAAACGTTAAGTGTGCACTCTAGTTGAGAGGTGAGAATGGAAAGTGAGAGTTGGGTCTAACATGTACATAATAAATGATTTATTGGACTTGTTAAATACTTGTTGTTTTAAAAATCATTTTCACAATCGGGCTCTGACCCGTTTCCTTGCATATTTTATTTTCTATTTTATCTTCTATATCAGGTGTCCAGCAACAGGGACGCCAACCTTAGCGGATTATGACAGGCTATGGATTTATGTAGTTTTGCTTAGACGCCTATCATCATTTGATTCACATTATTCTCTTAGTAGGGCATGTCGCCCAAAGGATTCTGTTATCTTCTTCTATCGGGGTCAAATACTATGGTATTCGTGTCATTTTAATACATTTGATATTGTTAGGATTACTGTAATGGATTAATATTATTTGGGAATGTTTATTCCAATTGCATTCAAATTATTTGGTGTTATCTAATTGGTTATCAGTGTTGTAGAATAAAATGTGTTGTGTTATTCTTAAACTGGAAATGGATTTTGTTAAATTAAAATTTGAAAAGTTTTTAACACCAGCTTAATTAAGTATTGGGTGAGTTGTAAATGTTTTCGACAGTGATGCTAAGAATGATCCAACTGTATATTCTGTTTTGATTTGGTATGGGACTGGCCACCCGATATTTAATTAGGCGGGGTGTTACATAATCATATATGTGAAATTTCTTAAAAAGAGAATAAGACTTATTCCTTCAGAAAATCTGAGTTCCTTGTATTGTATATTATGTGTGGTATATAAATTATATGTACATAAGGGATACATCCTCGAGGGTACATTCCTATGGACCATGCGACGGGCACCACTTCTGTATTATGGTAGATAGAAATGGGTTATACTCGTACCGTATGACGACAATCACTATAATATTATTGTAGTTATAAATAGGTGTACCCTGGGCCAGGGGACGGATCCCCTTTGGTATCTCGAAAGAGAGATAACGGATTACCCTTGGTTGTGCAACAACGACCACTTAGTTACTATGATAGATAGAGATAGGATGTACCATGGGCCGAGCGATGGGTTCACATTGGTATCCTGAAAGATATATACGATCTTACCCTAGTTCATGTGATGGTGATAACTTCGGTACTCTGGTAATCAGCTGTAAAAAACTTGGTATGCACCGTACATATGTGTATATACACGTACAGATGATTTTTCATGATTAAATTTATTTACTTTAGATGTGTAGAACAATTATTTATGGATATTCACTTGATATAAATAATATGTAAACACGAGGTTCACTTGGGTCTGGTACCAGATGCATATGATATCTAGTATTGTTGGGTTCACGAGAGGAATACGTGTAGTTATATTGTAGACCAAACTTAGTCATATTATTATGCTTTGTAGGCCTGTTGTTAACATTAATTTACCATATGTAGGACATAGGCCACTGGTGTAGCCTCACCACTGATCTAGTCTTTCTCCACTTCCAATTATTGCTCAGCTAATATGTAGGTGACGATCCCACATGCTCATTCTTCTATCTTTATTTATTTGTAGATTTGGATTATGAAGTGATGGATTTTGTTAATATTTGTATTTCATTTTTTCTATGGAGTATTTTATGAGACAGTAGTAAATGTATTTCACTTATGCTATATATTTTAATTATTCACATAATCTAGTAACTTTATCTCCAGTTATGCTTAAAATTATTCTGAATTATTTAGACTATTATTTAATTTAATATGGACTCAATAAACCTAATTTAATTTATATAGGGTGTCATAGTTGGTATCAGAGCATTTCATATTCTCCAGTCTTATGGATAGAATTCGTCACTGCTTTCCATTTAGCCTTCATTGATACTTTAGAACTTGTTATTATACCTTGTAATCCATTTTTTGTACATGTACTTGTAATTTTTTTGTTTATCGCTTAGGTGGTGAACACATGCTGATGAGTAAACTGACCACTAGCGTTGAGTCATAGGCAGTGACCCCCCAATAGTAGCCGCAACCACCTCCACCAATCCACTGGGGACATACACCCAATATCACATTGATAAACTTGGTTGTTATTATTACATAGACTGTAATTATGACACTGGAACCCATGGAGCAGCATCCACCACCATCATCAACACTCGTGGCCACATGTTTGCTTTACCAACCTACTTTATTTGCTTAGGAAAGTTCTAGTACTGCCTTTGACAAAATTGGCCCACCAGAGTTCTTAGGATATATGTACCCTAGTGTTGCGCTGCAATGCAAGAATGACATCGAGCACCATTAACATTTACTAGAGTTTATTGACATTAACGGAAGATGCAAGTAAATTTTAGACTTTTAGGGGATGACCTATAGTGGTAGGAGTCCATTACCACCATAGAGGACAAGTCACATATGACCATTTCATAGTTCTGGGGAAGTTTTAGGGGAAGTATTTCTCTCCATAGAAATAGGAATATTTTAGGGAAATTTTTTATCGACATAAATAGGAGTGTAGACACCCCATTCTCATGCCCCCTTAACTCTCCTTGCGTCCATAGCACCTCCCGTCATCACTACAAAACCAAGTCAAACCCCGAGTACTGACCTAGAGGCCATCAGATGCTCCCAGGCACCATTTGACTGAAAAGTCAAAATCTTCAGCTCGACCGAGACTGAATGAATCATCGAAGGGAACTGAATCCACTTTCCAACGGTTCGTCCCGTGCGTGGTTCTGACTTACCATGCGGACGAACGACCCATTTTTCCCCAAAACTTGATCAGGAGGCCACCGGATGCTCCCGGGTTGCATTTGACCAGAGTCAACTCTTCATCTCAATCAATACTGAATGAATCTACAAAGGGCACTAAAACCCCTTTCAAAAGGTCCACCCCGTGCGTGATTCTGATTTACGGTACGGACAAACGATCTGTTTTACTCCGAAAGGTCACCAAATGCTTCTAGGGCCCGATTGACCAAAGTCAACCCTCCAAACTGGGTCAGACTCTTTGGAATGTCGAATTACATCTCCTAACCTTTCCAATGGTCCACCCCGTGTTCTATTCGGACTTACCATGCGGACGAACGATCCATTTGCATCCGACGATTCCCCATCCAAACGACCGATGAGCGCTTCCGAGCCACATTTGACCCAAAGTGAACTCCGAAAATTGAGAGAGGTCCAAAGAACTTTCTAAGGCCTCTGAATTACCTTTCCAATAGTCCACCCCGTGTGTGATTCAGATCAGCAGTTTGCACTTTGATGCCGATTTTCGTAAAAGGCCTGAAAGACACTGCCAAAGGGCAGGTTCTAGACCCTGCCTATCGGCAGTGTGCCTAAACTCATAGGCCGATTGGCAGGACCAGGGTTGTGCCGATCGGTAATGCCCTGGGCCTATAAAAAAATAGGGCCTGACCTCATTACAAGGGAGCCCAGATCAGAAACATATCACTCTCAGTAAATTCAGAAAACCTCTCTCGAAGTCAGCGCGATTTCTACATCCAAATCCCTTTCCAACCTTCACTTTTCATCATCCTTTTCATCAATCTTGGTGAATTAACTACCCTCCATCATCATTCAAGTGCAAGGGCTGCCCTCCAACATTCAAGATCAACCTCAAGATCTTCAAGAAGGTCCAACTTTCTCAATTCTCTCCTTAAATTCTCATAAATTTGTATTAACTTGTTTTATTACTTAGCACTTTTATTCTCTCATCTCACATATCCTAATATACTTTTTATTTAGTATTATTGCACATCTCTTATTTTCATATAAATAAAAACCCAAAAAATAAGAAAAAAGAGGGTTTGCTCGTAAATTCCAAACGAGAATTCTCACACTTTTCTTACACTTTTCTCAAAACTATAACACTTTTTTTACACACACACACATATAAGAGAAGTCCCCGATTGGATTTATGGGATAAATCCCACCCCTTGTTTTGCATGCGAACTACGTGGGCTTTGATGCCTCTATAGGCTACGTAGGCGTCTCGGGGTAAAACCCGAGATTCGAGTCCTATTCTTACTCTTTCTTTCATTTTCTACTTTCTCGAAATTCAATTCTATTATATTCTATATACTTGTTCTTAGTGGCGTACTATTTCACATGCGTTATTATTCCATTATAATAATCAACGCAAGAATAATCGCATAAATCCTATTTTTCTAATATTATTTTTATCTTTCTACGGATGACTCGCGTTATCTCTTCCATGATACAAGTCGAGAATTCCTATCTCCACTATATATACACATGCACACATATCACGGGGAAGTAAATGAAAATAGCAAAAAAAACATGAGAGACCGTAAGGGCGGAATGGGTGCCTAACACATTCCCATTTCGTAGCTTAGCCTCTGGACCCTTCTCGAATCATTTTGGTTTCGTATGCATCAGTATGTCTTTGGATGCTGTCCTTCGAGATGGATCCCTTCTCTTTTTTCTGTTTTGAGTAAAATAGACTGGCGACTCCATCTCTCTACATTTTTTACCTCATCAACGACGCCAGCCGAAGAGCTCCCGAGAGGGACGCGCGGGACCTAGGATCCTCCTCACTCTCTCCACCCATCGCTAGGATCGGGGATGGCCACAGTGGTGACTCTGCTGGGGATGTTATTCTGAGGGATGAACTCTATTTACATGGGTGTTGTGCTTGTTTATATTTTCCCCCATTTTTGCATGTTCCCCTTTTTCATGTGTACCTCATGCTTATGCTTATATTCACACACTTGTAGAAAATTATTCATGTACACTTTGCACCACGTGCACCTAGGATCATATATATCCATGTGTTGCACTCATCACCCATCCATAATTGGTGTACCCTTGGTGCTTGTACTTTGCTCCCTATTTGGCATGATCAAGAAAGACATTACCATAAGATACTAATAAAAAAATCATGCATGATTCCCACGACATCACCAAAGGGCATTGTTATTGACCAAATTTTACCCAGTAACTGGAGGGTCACTTCGTGATGGGTGCTGGTCCGGTAGGGCGCAGTTAACCTAAGCGATATGACTCTCACCTTCCATTGGCTAAGTACCTTCGACGTATATCGAATGGTTCCCCCGCATCGTATTGCTTGACCAAAGTCATGACGGGAGGTATATCACAAGGAAATCATTCACGTACGCCGAGTATATCGAATTCTCTCTCACAAGTATCGTCCCCACGAGGTATATAGTGAGACAATTCATGTACACTCAGGTATATCAAATGGCTTGTACACACGTACCGATTGCCCGCAAGAGCAAGATGTATATCTAGGAAGTCACTCCAAAGGGGAGAACCCTTTCCGATTCACCCAACCAACTACATACCCGCATATAGGTGTCAAGCCTAGGACACACATATAAGATTGTCGGTTTCAATCCGAAACTCTAACGAAATTCCAAGTCGGCCTGCCGTCTAACTTTTTGTGCATTTTTAAAATGGGACCCTGCCCGTGAGCCTGGTTACAAGTCTAGTCGTAGCTTTGCATATATTACAAACCCAACTTTTCCAGGCTCGGGTCCCGTCCGGCATTTCATTTTTCATTTAGGAGAATTTAATACAAGTGAGAACATAATAATCATGTTGAGATCCGTCTCTCGAGAAAGAAAAAAAACATTTCTCCTTTTTTTATCAAAAATCAAAAAACATTTCTCCTTTCTTTATCAAAAATCCAAAAATATTTTGTCTTTCAATCTCCAAAAAAAAAATGTCAAAAATATTTTCATTCTTTTTCTAAAAAATAATTCCCATTTTATGCCTTCTCAGGTCAATCGCACGCCCTTGGTCTGGCTCCTTATTGACTTCGATCTTCATTCAAATCACCCCAGAGTTTCGTTCGTTCCCCTGCTACCTCTCTCGAGGCGGTTTTAGCTCAGCTCGTGTCTAAGCTTGATAACCTCCAGACTGAGGTCCAAGAGATGCAACAAAACCATGTTCCTGTTCCTCAAGAGCCTGAGACCCTATTTCCTCGCGCTATGGGTCCACCCGAGCCTATCTGGGTTCCTGAAGAATATCATAACACTCCACCTGCCCAGCTTCCGATGTCGAACGTTACCCAGTATGGGGCTAACTTGCATATGGTCATTGATCCAAGAGAGGAGGAGTTGAACAAGGTCAAAGAAGATCTCAAGATTCTCACTAAGAAGTTTGACCAAGTCATAATCTCCGGGAACTTCATGGACTACACCCACATGTCTCCTTATCCTAAGGCGAGGTTACCCGATAAGTTTAAGATGCCAAATGTCGAGAAATTCAGAGGAAGTGGACCCCCGATCGTTCATCTTCGCAGTTATCATCGTTCTATGACTCTCTTAGGAGCTTCTGAAAAAGTGGTGGCCCAATTATTTTAGCAAACTTTGAAGGATAGTGCCCTCCGATGGTTTTTATCTCTCGAGGAGTCCAGAATTCGTAACTGGGAGGATGTAGCCTGAGAATTCATGTCGCAGTGAAAATACAACAAAGAGCTTGAGGTCACCCGCCGTGATTTAGAGCTGCTCAAACAGAACCCTGGGGAATCAGTCAGTAACTTCATAGCCCGATGAAGGGAGAAAGTAGCTACCATGACTAATCAGCCTTCCGAGGAAGAACAAGTCAAGATAGTGAAGAATAACTTCTTACCCCCATGTTCGAGCAATGATGGGAGGACAATACTATCCCCACTTCTGAGCTCTCAGAGAAGCAGGAGTAGAAATTAAGGAGGGTATGGATGAAACAAAAGTAGAACCAAAGAAGGTGTCCGGACAGTTTACCCCCCAAAAAATATGATAAGACCGTCAGTGATACAGTCTCAACCATCAACAGTATCTCTCTACCAACCACCTCGTGGGCACCAGAATGCTACCCTGTTCTAGTTCGAAAAAATACACCGAGCTCCATGATCCCCTCTCTAAAGTTTATCATGCCCTGTTAAGTCGAAACCTTATCAAACCCTTGGATCCCCGTCCATTGCCAAATACACTCCCAAGAAACTTCAAGGCAGATGCCCATTCCGCCTTTCACCGAATCACTAGCCATACCACAAACCAATTCTTTCACCTCCGAAACACAATCCAAGGTCTAATTAACCGGGGTACCATTGCCTCACCATCCAATCCGAAGCCAAACACTACTCACAACCCACTCTCAAATCATGCCAATGCATCTTCTTATAAGAGAACCCAGAATTTGATCCCTCAACTCAAATCACACCCATATACTATCTTAAACCTCTCCAAATTTGCCCATATTTACTCCTACACCTTTTAGCCTCGCTGATCAGGCATTGTGACTCCTTATCAGAGCATGGATCGCTGTCCCTACCTGTTTCGAAAATGAAAGCATGGAATTATCAGAAGTCTTAAACCAACTCCTAGAGTTCGGGCTTAAATTACCCTCACAAATGGTCATTGATTGCCAGAGGTTCAGTATGCTGTTCTTGGAAGCATGGAAATGGGCCCGAGAGTCAAACAGTTGGGTAGTACCGATCGTTGAAGTTAGACTAGTTGATGTTGTCCAGATCATGGAAGAATTATTCAAGCAAACCAACAACATTTATAGTATGACCGAGTTACTTAATAATTTGAAGCTGCAAGGTCTCCTGGTCCCTTCACCCTTACATATCCTTTCATAATGGGAAGATTTGTATGAAGAAGCCATTAAAATTATAGAATGCATTGACTTTACATGGAAAGACAGAGTTGTTGCCACCGAATGGGGAAAAGAATTTGAAGATTCGAATGAAGAGCAAGCTTTAGAGAAAATTGTCCCGGTAGCTGATATGTGTGGGATGATATCATTCGAAGAACTCCTCGGAGAAATAAATAGGGTGGCAGAACAACCCAAGATCGACTAGGAAACAGGATTCATGTTCTTTCCTTCTTCGGTAAATCACATGACCAGATTAGGAAGGCATTACCAGATCCCAAGATCATTACCAGCAAATGACAAGGGGAAGGGTGTTGAAAACCTTCCTATGCCTGAAATGATCCTCGAGGAGAGAAAGATCGTCGATCAACTGAAGAAAACTCAAGCTAAAATCACCCTATGGGGGATTTTCATGTCTTCTCAACTACACAGAAATGCTTTGATCATGTTGCTCACTGGACCCACAGTTCCTCCTTCTACCACACCAGAAGAAGTAGTGAATTTGGTCAGATCCTTGACCTCTACCCGAATGCTATCCTTTTTCGAAGAATAAATCCTCAGAATTGGGCCAAACCACAATTATGCACTCAGCATGTCCATCAAAGTTATGGGGAAGGTCGTACCACTCTCTCTTATCGATAATGGATTCGCCTTGAATGTTTGTCCACTAAGGACCTTCAGATGCTTAGGACTGAAAGTAAATGATCTCTCTCCAATCACTGCTATTGTGCGTGCCTGTGATAATACCCGTCGGGAGGTAATGGGATCCATAAAACTTATAATAGGGGCTGGCCTTATAAACCCTATCGTTGAATTCTAAGTTATTGATATTCCATCTTGTTTTAACCTGTTGCTTAGACGACCTTGGCTCCACAGTTTGAAGGGTGTGTCTTCCTCAATCCATCAGAAATTGAAGTTCTTCGACGACGGATGAGTCATCACTATTTTAGATGACGGCAATAATACCAGGGTGCAAGTACCAGCAGTCCAATCCTTAAGATACAGCATGGGTCAAATTATATGCTCCTATCAAGATTTCAAGTTGAGCCACCTCTACTCACAGTAGGGGACGATTTTAAAGAAAGGGTTTGTCCGGAATAAAACCCTCATGGCAATGTCAATGTGATTCAGATGTTCGAAAACATGCACTTCATGTCCGGACTGGGGTTAGGGCAAAGGCAGCAATGGATACTTGAGCCTATTGAACTAAAGAAAGCTTTCCCTCCTTGTGGTTTAGGGTATCAACCGTCAGAACAAGAACTTAGAAGGATCTGCTAGTCTCGACCAAAGAGAGGATTAGACCGCATCCAGACTATCCCAGGTGATTCCTTGAATGGATGATTCATCAAAGAGGGTGAAGACTTCCCCTTTTGTGGATTTTCGGAACCATGGTATGACCATACAGATAAGAAGATGAAGCCTAGAATGGAGATATTTTTCCAAGATAGCTACCCATGGGTCAAAAGTTCCCAACACTATGTACAACCACTCATCTAAGATACCGAAGATTCTGAGGAAAGTGACTTTGAGGACTCATTCAACTTACAAACACTGGGGCTGACACTCTATATGGTTCATCCAAGCACTATATCATTGGATCCATCCCACCTGATCAAAGATGATGATACACCTCTCCTCAACTGGCATGCTGTGCCAGTTCTACCTGTTGAACTCACCCCTAATCCCAATGTTTACCCCATTTCTTCTTTTGCTGTTTATCCTTGCTCAAATGTAATCGAGACCTCCTTTAATGAGGTTCTCAATGTTTTTTTTCCTATCAATGAAATAAACAAAGATTTTGAGTATCTTGCTGTGACTTACATTAATTGTTTAGATTCTAATTAAACTTTTGATGATGATGATTTTGCAAATGAACAATTCTTAACTGGTCTAAATAAGTCTAATAACAAACAACATAACCGCATTCAAGTTAATGAAGAAGAAACTTTTATTATTAACCTCGATTCTAGTAGCCAACTACGCGAGATTAGGATAGGGGATACCCTTAACGAGCATGAGCGCGCACAAATCGAAGAATTGCTAAAGGAATTTGTGGATGTCTTCGCATGGTCCTATGACGATATGCCCGACATTGATCCCGAAATAGCTCAACATAAGATCCCCATTCTCCGAGATTATAAGACGGTGAAACAAAAGTTGAGAAAGCTCTGCACCGAATGGTCGCTCAAAGTTAAAGAAGAGGTGGTCAAACAGTTGAACGTGGGTTTCATTCGTGTAATCGAATATCCCACATGGCTATCCAACATAGTGTCTGTGCCGAAATCAGGAGGCAAAGTTCGAATATGTGTAGACTACCGGGACTTGAACAAAGCCTCTCCAAAGGATGATTATCCGTTACCCAATATCGACATGATCGTGGACAACACAACCAGTCAGCCTCTCAAGTCATTCGTCGATGGATTTATCGAATATAATCAAATCAAAATGCACCCAGATCACCAAGAGAAGACCGCGTTCATCACTCAATAGGGAACCTTTTGCTACACTGTTGTGCCATTTGGTCTCAAGAATGCTGGGGCTACCTACCAGAGGGTTGCTATAACCATCATGCACGATCTAATTCATAAGGAAGTTAAGGTCTATGTGGATGATATGATTATGAAATCCAAAACTAGAGAAGGTTATGTTCCCGCTCTCCAAAAGTTCTTCGAACGACTACGACAGTATCAGATGAGACTCAATCCACAGAAATGTGTTTTCGGTGTTACAAAGGGAAAACTCTTGGGATTCATAGTCAGTGAGAAGGGGATTGAAGCAGATCCTGCCAAGCTGAAAGCTATACTTGAGATGCTACCACCCAAAATAGATAAAGAAGTCCGATGTTTCCTTAGGAAATTACAATATATCAGTCAGTTCATCAGCCAGTTAACCTCCATCTGGGAACCCATTTTCAAACTCCTCCGAAAGGATTCAACCAAGGTTTGGAATGAGGCTAGCCAAGAATACTAAGACTGAATAAAATAATATATGACCCAACCCCTGGTACTCATGCCACCATAGTCTGGTCTCCCTTTACTCCTATACCTAACCATAATCGACACTGCAACTGGGCCTTTGCTATCCCAATACCTTGAAGATTCTCGTAAATAAAGAGCCATCTATTACGCCAGTCGCAAATTGACCGGGTACAAAGTCAACTATGTGTCGCGCTTATTTGGGTCACCCAAAAGTTACGACATTACATGCTCACCTTCACCATCAAACTTGTATCCCGAATGGACCCCATCAAATAACTGCTAGAGAATGCGTGACTATGTGATAATTGATTAACTTCGCAAATTTCTAATATAGCACACTTATTTAATTTCAGCCCCTAAACATGCATCTAAGGTGCGTGTGTCAACCCATAAATAAATAAAGCATGTGACACAAAAATATGCTGAGACACAGAATTCAGGAAAAAACCCTTTTCGGGTAAAACCTTTATTTCACTATGAATATACAAGCCGCAACTTACAATTACATAGAGAAATCTGCAATGAATCAACGCGCAGCCAACCCACAAAGACACGCAGTCTTGAACTCAGCAAGAGAATACACGCAGCACCCTCCAAGGACTCGCAGCCCAAACAACGAAGGAAGAACCGCAGCTCTCCTCAATGACACGCAGCCATAAAACTTTGTAGAGACTCCCTCAGCAATGACACGCAGCCCTCGGTTGCAAAGATCACTCCACAAAGATGAACAACAACAAAGTTTGTGTTCTAGGGTTCCAAAAGATTCACATAAGTAATTGGGATTTTTGTGTGTGAATCAAAAAGATGTTTGGCACATCAAAAAGATGAAGACTTAGAGTATTTAGGACTCTGAAAATCGTCTTGAAAAGTCTTAAAAATAACTCTCCCGAAGCTGGTATAAATAAGAAAACCAAGGAAAGAGTTTTCAAAAACTGGGACTGTCCGTAATTATCCCAGGCGGACCGGTCCGGATTGAGGGCGGATCGGTCCGATTTGACCGGATCGGTTCTTTTATTAAGAGGCGGATCGGTCCGGCTGAGGACGGATCGGTTCGGTTATTTCTGCTTCATCGGTTTGCATTCGATCCGGGGTCTACTGGACTTCGAGCAAGGCGGATCGGTCCGGGTAGAGGGCGGATCGGTCCGGGTTTCCCAGAAAAATAAAAAACTTTAAAAAAGCCTCATTTTGCTCGAAAAAACTTACTTCTTATTTTTATAAAAAACATTTTATAAAAATTTCCCAATACTAAATATGAACTTTAAGGAACGTAAAAACAAAATTTTACCAAGATCATTCTCGCAGAGGCTATGATGTTGAAGATGCTTTGATATTCGGATCCGTTGATGTAGATGCGATCTTGAGTTTCTTCAACGGTGTAACGGTGTACGACATACAAATTGATAATGGACAAAAATGTCCTTACAAATCTCCCCTATGTCTATGCCGGTACATACATAAAAAATATCCGAATTATCAACTTATGACCTATACAAATCTACCCTCCCATGAACCCTAAAGATGGAAAGATACAAAGGTATAAATCTTCATCGTTTGTTCTTCAATCTTCAACAATCATCAATCTCAAAAATTTTCTCATCAGGGTGTGCAGCATATCGATCTTCAATCTTCATACCTACACACATGAGACAAAGCAAATACCACGTGACATATCGAGTTTGAAATGAGATAAACATGGATACCAATATATGATAAAAACATAAGCTATATTCAAACTCTCCCCCATAATATGATAATTCTTTCTCCCCCCTTTTTATGATGTACCCAAATAGACAAATGAGAAGAATGAATCAAATAAGCAAAATCGGGGTGTCACGGTATACAAAAAAACACAAACTATTTTTTGATTTTTCAAATTTTTCATACAAAGATAGGATACCAATATGAACAAATATGATACAAAAATCACACCATGGATTTAGACTCAAACAACCAAGTCATGGAAATGGAATGAATGGGTGTGAACACATTCGATAGGTAAATCAACTCAATCAATCATATGTGCACGATGCATACGTGTACTCCTAACGAATGAACATCAAAGGTATCCTTAGGTGTAAAAATTGTTGAATTTAGATGACATCGTCTTATGCAAATCAACAAATCAAAGTCAAATGATTTCCACACCAATAACGTCCAAAACTATATAGCGCATTTTTCAAGCATATCAAGGACGTGCAAACTCGTTTTAAATTCTCCAACCAAACTCCCTCATATATATTTTCTTTTAGAGGTAATCTAAATTCTCAAACTTTGGAGAATTGGTGCAAAAACCTAAATGGCCCCTAATTGGCATGAATTTCTTTTTATTGCCTTTAAATTTTTTCGGTCTCTTTTAACCTCTTTGGACCTCGGACAATTAAATTCCTCAATTTTTTAGGTCCTTTTTAATGGTGGCTTTTGCGCAAAGGATAGATAATTACCTTTCGCAGCCCCTCCCCGTTTTTCAAACAAAGCACACAAACTCACAAAACGGTTTTTATATGCACAATTTCCTTATCAAAATGTATCGCGCTTGGTTCGTTTTAAGGACAGAATTGAAGTGAAAACACCCAACCAACATGTGATAAGACAAGCACAATAATCAAACAAATCCGTGCATGTGTGAAATAAAGGAAACATGAGTCAAACATGTAGGAAGTAACACTTAATTACATCTTAATGACTCCAAACATTATAAAGCACATGGATGAATTGACCTATTGTCTCAAAACACTATCAAACAGTCACATGAAAATAATGGAATGATGTTGTGACTTGGTCATCCTAAGTGTTCATCCATAAACAGTGCAAACAAAATACAAAAATATTTTTGGATTTTCTCAAAATTTTATCAAAATAAATTCTTTTTGTATTTTTCAAAATTTTCAAAATAAAGCATACAAAATGATACATACTAGCAATAGGCAAACAATGACATCATGACCCTATGCTAGTAAACAAGTCAAACCTCAATCATTAGGTGCGGAGGGGTTTTCCAAAGGTGGTGACAACTTATGAAAAACCTCCATCAATTCTTGTGAAGTTTTGACTAAAAACTTAACTTGCTCACCTAAATGTGAAAACTCTCTCATGTAGTCTCCGGGAGCATGTAAAGTATCATGTGTGGGTGCATGTGTGCCAGAAACACGTCTAGAAGAAAAACGTGACACATACCCCAACTTAAAGCAAAATTTCCTAAGGTGCCCTCTCCTCTTGCAATGTGAGCAAACACAAATAGGCCTAGGAACACCTCTCTCAAAAACTCTAGTACGCACTTTCCTAATAGGAATGGGTTAGGGTGAGACACATGTGAAACTGTCACTAAAGTGGGAACCGGCTCTGATACCAATTTGAGAATGCATGACTATGTGATAATTGATTAACTTCGCAAATTTCTAATATAGCACACTTATTTAATTTCAGCCCCTAAACATGCATCTAAGGTGCGTGTGTCAACCCATAAATAAATAAAGCATGTGACACAAAAATATGCTGAGACACAAAATTCAGGAAAAAACCCTTTTCGGGTAAAACCTTTATTTCACTATGAATATACTAGCCGCAACTTACAATTACATAGAGAAATCTACAATGGATCAACGCGCAGCCAACCCACAAAGACACGCAGTCTTGAACTCAGCAAGAGAATACACGCAGCACCCTCTAAGGACTCGCAGCCCAAACAACGAAGGAAGAACCGCAGCTCTCCTCAATGACATGCAGCCATATAACTTTGTAGAGACTCCCTCAGCAATGACACGCAGCCCTCGGTTGCAAAGATCTCTCCACAAAGATGAACAACAACAAAGTTTGTGTTCTAGGGTTCCAAAAGATTCACATAAGTAATTGGGATTTTTGTGTGTGAATCAAAAAGATGTTTGGCACATCAAAAAGATGAAGACTTAGAGTATTTAGGACTCTGAAAATCGTCTTGAAAAGTCTTAAAAATAACTCTCCCGAAGTTGGTATAAATAAGAAAACCAAGGAAAGAGTTTTCAAAAACTGGGACTGTCCGTAATTATCCCAGGCGGACCGGTCCGGATTGAGGGCGGATCGGTCCGATTTGACCGGATCGGTTCTTTTATTAAGAGGCGGATCGGTCCGGCTGAGGACGGATCGGTTCGGTTATTTCTGCTTCATCGGTTTGCATTCGATCCGGGGTCTACTGGACTTTGAGCAAGGCGGATCGGTCCGGGTAGAGGGCGGATCGGTCCGGTTTTCCCAGAAAAATAAAAAACTTTAAAAAAGCCTCATTTTGCTCGAAAAAACTTACTTCTTATTTTTATAAAAAACATTTTATAAAAATTCCCCAATACTAAATATGAACTTTAAGGAACGTAAAAACAAAAATTTTACCAAGATCATTCTCGCAGAGGCTATGATGTTGAAGATTCTTTGATATTCGGATCCGTTGATGTAGATGCGATCTTAAGTTTCTTCAACGGTGTACGACATACAAATTGATAATGGACAAAAATGTCCTTACAAGAAACTCGCCTTATCTAGTCAAATGGCCCGATGGCTGACGCTCCTAGCCGAGTTCGATATCATGTACGTCATGCAGAAATCTATGAAAGGAAGAACCATCTCTGACTACCTCCCTGATTACCCCATGGATGAAACTGATGCCTAAATCTCCGAATTTCCAGATGAAAACATCCTCTACACTACCCAGGACAATCTCCGATGGCAAATATTCTTTGATGGCGCTGCCAATAAAAAGGGATATGGCATTGGAATACTTTTGATCGTCCCAGATGACTCCCACACTCCCATCGTCATCAAGCTGGATTTCCCTTGTACCAACAACATGACTGAATACGAGGCGTGTACGGTAGGCCTCAAAGTTTCTCTCAATAAAGGTATTCCATACCTAGATGTCTACAGGGATTCCACCCTCATCATCAATCAAGTGCTAAGAAAATGGAGAGTCAAGGATGAGAAACTCCAATCCTTCCACGCCCACCTAAAAGAATTAGCCTCCCAATTCCAAGATATTACCTTCCACTACCTACCACAAGTAAAGAATAACCTAGCTGATTCCCTTTCTACCTTGGCCTCTATAGTCGACATACCCGAAGGAATAACAATGACCCCCTTCCTGGTTCAAAAGCAAGACGAACCAACCCATTTCCACTACATTGAGCTCATCACCATAGAAGATCCTGAGCTGGCCAATTGTTGGTACTATGATATTTGTTCCTCCTCAAACATGGTAGGTACCCCAAGGGATCTGATAAGAAATATCAAGCAGCCCTCCGAAGATTGTCCGCCCAATACATCATCAGTCACAAAGCACTGTTCAAGAGAAACTTTGATGGAACTCATCTACACTGCATCACATGGGGCTAACATTGAAGAGGTAATGCAGAGAATCCACAGCGGAGAATACGGACCCCACATGAATGGTCACATGCTTGATAAGAAGATCATTTGACAAGGTTACTACTGGACCACCATGACAGGATTGCACCGCCTATGTCCAAAAATACCTCAAATGCCAACAGTTCTCCAACCTTCAGCATCTACCTCCATGAGAATTATACAACATGACTTCTCCCTGGCCGTTATCCACCTAGGGTATCGACATCATAGGGAAGGCTACTCCAAAGGCTTCCAACGGGCATGAGTTCAACCTAGTTGTCATTGATTACTTCACCAAATGGGTCGAGGCCGAGTCATATGCAGTTCTGAATGCTAAGAAAGTATCCAAATTCATCAAGAAGAACATGATATGCCGATATGGGGTCCCACATGAGTTAGTGTCAGATAACGGGTTGCATTTTGAGGCAAAAGTCACAAAAGTGACCAGCGAGTACGGGATTCAGAGACATAAATCTTCTCCCTACTGACCTCAGACCAACGGTGCAGTCGAAGCCGCTAATAAGAACCTCAAAGCCATCATCAGTAAGATGATCGAAAGCTATCGAGATTGGGCCGACCGAATTCCATACACCCTCTGGGACTACCGAACCTCAATTTGAACCTCTACTGGGGCTATCCCTTATTCTCTAGTCTACGACATAGAAGTAGTCCTACTCATGGAGTTGGAAATACCCTCGTTGCGCGTCTTGCTCAAAAGTCAAGTCAATGAGTAGGACTGGCATCAAAGCCATCTTGACGAGATATCCCTCCTTGATGAAAGGAGACTAAAAGCGTTGTATCACATACAAGGGTACCAAAGCCGAATAGCGCGTTAATTCAACAAAAGAGTCAAGGACCGCAGTGTCCGAGAAGGAGATTTAGCCCTCAAAGAGATAATAGAACTCATCTGGGACCTTAGAACGAAATTCAAGCCCAATTGGAGCGGCCCCTACATTATGAAGAAGATCTTATCCCGCGATGCCGCCATACTGACCGACTTAGATGGAGAAGAGATGGCTCGTCCAGTCAACCTGGACCGTCTCAAGAAATTTTAGCCCTAGTCTGAAATCTCGACGCGCTATGACTTTTCTCATCTCCCTTCTATTCAAAAAAAATCTGCATTTCCCTCTACCACGAACTACGTGGGCCTGATCCTGTGCAAAAAAAATTCAGAAAAATCTAAACTCTTCACAACCCCAGAGGTACGTAGGCAACTCGAACCCGCAGGAGGGAAAGGCAAGGCATCGTATATGTTGGGCGCTATCAACCAGCTCGTCACAAAGTCTATGTAATCATACGGCGCAGCCGTATTGGTGTACAATAGATAGGACTCGCCGATCATCACCGCGATCCTCGCATCCTCCGATAGCAGCCGCTCCCGCCTCATAGACGTAAGAGGTCATGCAGGTGGAACCACCACTTCCTCCTCAGTAATCTATCGGACCACCCTCTCTTCGAGATACCAAGAGTGGCCAAACTCATGCGCCAGTAAGCACCGCAGCTGTGTGTTCATCCAGTCAACCCCGTGTCCTGAATAGCAATTCCCCAAGGGTAAAAGGTCACCTAAAAATCCCCAACAGGTATAAGTTAATAAAAAACCAGAACATACAAAGACCAAGGCTGAGAAAGAAAAATCTTACCCTATCACAAGTCAGGCCATTCAAGACTTGACGCACTGCCTCCAGAAAAAGAGACTTCCTCGACTGTCGATTGGCCTTGCACCATCGGTACAACAGGCAGAAGTCCCCAACGGTCTCACCCTTCAGAGAGATCAGCTGGGTATTACACCCAATCACCTCATAGAACCACGTCTTCCAAAGAGAAGAATTCACAATCAAAAAGAGACGCATAAGGAAAATGCGGATGCATGAAAACAAAATGCGCAAATTGAAGAATACCTCGAGAAGATACTTGGCTCCAGTAAAAGTTTGTCGGCAGCACCGGATGAATGCATCCAGAGAAAAATAAAGGGTCGCCAATGTCAGGCTCCCCCAATCATAGAAAGGTATGTTCGAAACACCCTCAAGTACGGTAAGAACCACAAATGAACGACGTCACCACTCGATGCCACCATGAAGCCCCCCAACACCAATAAAATAAACAACCAAGACATCTGCCTCACCTGCAGTCCGTCCTCCACATCAACCACCCTACTCAGTAAAACATCCTTCAGCAGGGACAACCGAATGGAATCCCCAGATACTACTCTCCCCACATCGTCGAGCGCCACCCGCACCGCCTTCGGCCTCACCCGCAAAGAGAGTTCCACCTCTATCAGCTCTCCATCACAATCCAGCCCCAACAGCTGTTGTACATCTATGGGAGTCACAGTCATCTCCCTGAAGCTTAAATGGAAAGTGTGGGTAGTGTACCACCACCTCTCCCCCAGAGCGCACAAAACCGCTATCGAACGAGGCATCTCATCCAGCGCAGACACCAACCTCCCAAAACCCGCTGATGATACCACCCAGCGCACCACAGGTGGAAGATGCTCCCAGACATCCTTAAACCCCATCCTCCCGCGGGCACGCGTGTTCGACAAAGAGACATCAGACTGTCAAAAGGAAAACCTTTTCAAAATCCAAGAAAAAGTAAAATCATCAAAAAGGAATGCCAAAAGTCATTTTACTCACATAACTGCTAGGGTTCACCACCATCGAAGAACGATGATGCGACGGCTCCCTCAGTAAAGTCCGCTCATCCACAATCGGCTTGAATGAATCAAAGGAGTTCTCGCTCCCCAAAGCAAGAGGCGCCCTGGCCCTCCACTCCACGTTCACCCAGTCATCAGCAGTCAACCATTCCCTATGTGATGCAATGCTCACAAAAGCGGCCATTTTTTAGAGATTGGAAGGCTAGAACGATTCGCAGAGGAAAATCACAGAAAGAGAGAAAGCAAGAAGTTATGAAAAATGAAGTGAATCCGCCCCTTTATATAGGATACCAAGGGTCATGCCGATCGGCATTGTACCCCCACCTATCGATCGGCACTGCCCCTTTACCTTCCCGAGGCAGTCCAAAAGACCGTGCCACTGCCGATTGGCACCTTCCTCAATATGCCGACCAGCACACTCCTTTAAATTTCATACAAAAACTCCCAAAAAATACAAGACAACCATGAAAATTCCTCAGAAAATTCCCAAAAATCCCAGGAAGGATTTAGAACTTCTTTACCAAGAAAATTTCACATTCCCTCAAGCAAAACCCCTATTTCCCCAGTGGAACTCTCAAGATCCAAATAAATCTCCTCCTATCCATGCCCGGAAGGATCACCTCCTACGCCCCAAAGGTATCAAACCTCCCCAAGAAATACGTCCAATACTTGGACGACCCAAACACCTCCCCAATGGAGCTTATAGCATCGAATTTGCCTTTCCACCTCAAAATCCCTAAAATCACAAGGATTTCCCCAGCCATCGGCTCCCCAGCTCAAATCAAAACCATAAGGTAATTTCCCCGATATATTTCCCCGAGAACATCTCAACTTAAGCCCGCAGAATTGGCTTCAACCCGCAGAGCTGGTCATCTCAACTTAAGCCCGCAGAATTGGTCATCTCAACTTAAGCCTACAGAATTGGCTTCGACCCGCAGAATTGGTCATCTTAACTTAAGCTCGCAGAATTAGCTTCAACCCGTAGAATTGGTCATCTCAACTTAAGTCCACTGAATTGGCTTCGAATCGCAGAATTGGTCATCTCAACTTAAGCCCGCAGAATTGGTCATTTCAGCTTAAGCCCGCAGACTTGGCTTCGACCCGCAGAATTGGTTATCTCAACTTAAGTCCACATAATTGGCTTCGACCCGTAGAATTGGTAACCTCAACTTAATCCCGTAGAATTGGCTTCGACCTGTAGAATTGGTCCTCTCTACTTAAGCCCTCAGAATTGGCTTTGACCCGCAGAATTGGTCATCCTTGGTTCCTTAGAATCGATCTTGACCCTCTGAATTGGTTATCCCCAGCATTTCTTTAGGTCCTCAGAATCGGCCTCGACCCTCTGAATTGGTCATCCTATTTCAAAAGCATCATGCGGTGTCTATTCGACGGCTATTATTTATTCCAAACTCACCCGTCGAGGGGCTCTATAGACACCCCATTCTCATACCTCCTAAACTCTCCTTAGGTCCCTAGGACCTCCCATCATCACGACAAAACCAAGTCATACCTCGGGTACTGACCTAGAGGCCATCGGACGCTACTAGGCTCCGTTTGACCAAAAAGTCAAAGTCTTCAATTCGACCGAACTAAATGAATCTTTGAAGGTCACTGAATCCCCTTTCCAATGGTCAATCCCATGTGCGATTCTGGCTTACCATGTGGACGAACGACCTATTTTCCCCCAAAACTCAATCAAGAGGCCACCAGACGCTCCCGGGCTCTGTTTGATCGGAGTCAACTCTTAAGATCGATCGAGACTAAATGAATCTTCAAAGGGCACTGAAACCCCTTTCCAATGGTCCACCCCGTACACGATTCTAACTTACGGTACGGACGAAAGATCCGTTTTACTATGAAAGGTCACTAAATGCTTCTAGGGCTCGGTTGACCAAAGTCAACCCTCCAAACCGGGTCAAACTCTTTGGAATTTCGAAGTACATCTCCTTAACTTTTCAACGGTCCACCCCATGTGCTATTCGTACTTACCATGCGGACGAACGATCCGTTTGCGTCCGACGAGAGATTCCAAGCCACATTTGACCCAAAGTCAACTCCCGAACACGGGAGCGGTCCTAAGTACTTTTAAAGACCTTTAAATTAACTTTCCAATGTTTTACCCCATATACGATTCGGATCAACGGTTTGCGCTCTGCGGCCGATTTTTCAAAAAGGCCTGAAAGACACTGCCAAACGGCAGGTTCCAGACCCTGCCTATCGGAAGTGTACCTAAACTCACCTGTCGATTAGTAGGACCAGGGCTATGCTGATCGGCAATTCCCTGGGCCTATAAGAAGGAGAGCCTGGCCTTATTTCAAGGGAGCCCAGATGTGAAACATATCACTCTCAGGAAATCTAGAAAACCTCTCTCGTCAGCGCAATTTCCACATCCAAATCCCTTTCCAACCTTCACTTTTCATCAAACTTGGTGAATTAACTACCCTCCGTCATCATTCAAGTGCAAGGGTTGCCCTCCAACATTCAAGATCAAGCTCAAGATCTTCAAGAAGGTCCAATTTTCTCAATTCTCTCCTTAAATTCTCATAAATTCGTATTAACTTGTTTTATTACTTAGCACTTTCATTCTCTCATCTCACATATCCTAATATACTTTTTATTTTGTATTATTGCACATCTCTTATTTTCATATAAATAAAAACCGAAAAAATAAGAAAAAATAGGGTTTGTTCGTAAATTCCAAACGAGAATTCTCACACTTTTCTTACACTTTTCTCAAAACTATAACACTTTTTTTACACACACACATATATAAGAGAAGTACCCGGTTGTATTTATGGGATAAACCCCACCCCTCGTTTTGCATGTGAACTACGTGGACTTTGATGCCTCTATAGGCTATGTAGGAGTCTCGGGGTAAAACCCGAGATTCGAGTCCTATTCTTACTCTTTCTTTCATTTTCTACTTTTTCTAAATTCAATTCTCTTATATTATATGTACTTGTTCTTAGTGGCGTACTATTTCACATGTGTTATTGTTCCATTATAACAATCAACGCAAGAACAATCGCATAAATCCTATTTTTCTAATATTATTTTTACCTTCCTACGGATGACTTGCTTTACCTCTTCCATGATACAAGTCGGGGATTCCTAACTCCACTATATATACACATGCACACATATTACGGGGAAATAAAGGAAAATAGCAAAAAACCCATTAGAGATCGTAAGGGCGGAATGGGTGCCTAACTCCTTCCCATTTCGTAACTTAGCCTCTGAACCCTTCTCGAATCATTTTGGTTTCGTATGTCTTTGGTTGTTGTCCTTCAGGATGGCTCCCTTCTCTTTTGTCTATTTTGAGTAAAATAGACTGGCGACTCCATCTCTCTACATTTTTCACATCATCAACGATGCCGGCCGAAGCGCTCCCTAGAGGGACGCGCGGGACCTAGAATGCTCCTCACTCTCTCCACCCACTGCGATGATAGGGGATGGCCACAAGGAGGATCATACAATTTAGAGTATGAGAAAGAATATATTCGACTGGCACATTTTTCACCAGAAATAAAGGGTTCAGAGGTGAGGAATATAAGTAGATTTATCAGAGGACTAACATGGAGGATTAGATGAATATTTATGAGAAATCTGACAAACATTTATCGGACAAAAATACTGGATGCCATCCTACTACATTGTTATGATTTTAGCGAGTTTCAGAGGGGGAGGTAACTAAAATTTGATAAATGGGAAATAATCAAGGACCAAAAGAAATCGAGTCATGTGAGTCTTCTAGGAGGCACCAAGGCTCAAATTTCCAGTGAGGACAAATTAGGGGTAATAGCCCCAAAAGAGATTTAAAGTAGGAGATGATTATCGCCGTTAGGGTGACAGGGTGCAGGTCCACCCGAGCTAGGGGAAGTACAACCAGTAGGGACAGAGGGGATAGGGTTAGCAGGGCAAAGGTGTCAGACATTAAGAAAAGCCCCATAACAGGTACAATATGGCCATCGTCAGAATTGTTATTTCAAGAACTTATGTTCAGGTGGGTAATTATTTCCATAATTTCCCTAAGGGAAATCAGGTTGTTATTAGAATATACTTATTCATTGGATTATAAATCTAAACATAGAAACCCATGGTTTAGATAATTAAACAACAATTTTGGATTAAAATTAATTTGTTAAATAAGGTTTTTATCCATAAATGAAAATTGTTTCAATATTTCATGAATTTTGGGTTATATTTAACAAATTGATGTCATAATTATATATACTTGAAGAATTGAGTAAAAGCCTTGATTATTGCATGAACATATTGGAAATTTTGGACTTTAGATGAATTTCAAAAGTGAGGGTTTAAATTCCTAAATATGCCTATAGATCCTTACATAAATATACTAAATATGTAAGGATAACATATAATTTGGTTTGGGGAACTCTATTGGACAACTTAGGGTATATGGAAGGTATTAAAACCCTAAAACATGCCTTGAATAATAGTTCTAGACACAAGGGTATT
Source organism: Sambucus nigra (assembly GCA_949130495.1). Classification (NCBI taxonomy): domain Eukaryota; kingdom Viridiplantae; phylum Streptophyta; class Magnoliopsida; order Dipsacales; family Adoxaceae; genus Sambucus; species Sambucus nigra. Next base: position 9,423,692 of record OX422219.1, on the reverse strand, counting down.
GACAGAGGATAAAGGTCAAAGAAAGTTAGAATTCTGGGGATTTTCATGGTTTATCCATGTGAATGGTTACAATTGTGATCCCTACACACGAGTCGTGCAAAAGGCTAGGTTTAGTGACATGAGAACGACCATGACATAACATGGAATTTTATTTCATAAATGATAAAAAAAGGGAATTTTGAATGGAACTATGAAATGTAAAAAAAACTATGGGATTGATCTAAGATATTTAATCATATATATGAAATTTCTTAAAAAGATAATAAGAATTATTCATTCCTAAATTATGGAGAATATGCCTCGTGTATTATATGTGATTTATCGACTGCGTGTACATAAGTGATTCATCCCAGAGGGGACATTCTTATATACCATGTGACAGTCAAAACTTTGATATACTGGTACTGAAAAGCCGTAAATAAACGCGGTTTGTGATATCGAATAAAAATTATTCGCAAGTTTCCAAGCAAACCTTAATTAATAAGAGAATATTTTTTAACAAAATAAATTCAGCCCCTAGACATGCACCTACGTGTGTGCGTGTGTCAAATCATAAATAAATAAAGCATGTGAAACAAAATATCAGGAAAAATACCCACAGGGCAAAACCATATTATTTTCACTATAATTTGTAAAGAACGATTACACGGATTATAATGAAAATAAGTGTGACATGTGAAATACCCGCAGGTGTCGGTTTCGATGTCATCGGCTGGAATCTCCCGCAAGAATTTCAGATGGGCAGCAATGAAGAAGGGACTGGCTTCTCCACAAAATACTCCAAATGAGTAAAATAAATCTTTAAAGGTTTATGATCTGCACTTGTTAATGGGAAGAATTTGTGCTTATAAAGAGGCTTAAAGCCTAAAAGTGAAGCCTAAAAAGGATCAGATTTTGATCCGAATTTGCAGGAAACCATGTTGAAAAAAGGTTTGAACAATCAAGTAGAAAGTGACATAAAATGGTTCAAAAATCGAGGTCGGCAGCATCGTTCGAACGAGATAGCATGTCACTCGAACGAAGGACAGATGCCGTTCGAACGAGATCGCACGACATGCATATCTCATGCAAACGACAGGCTATGTCGTTTCAGCGAGCTCGTCGACCAAGGCATTCCGCTTCTACACTTAGAAAAATTTCTGCATTTGATAAAAGAATAATTTAGAATTAAAAAAATATTTTCTAAAAAATTCCCAAATATTTATGCAAATATAAGCAACTCCAATAAATCATTTTACTGATAATGTGTCGTGGAGTAGTGGGAAACGTTTGAGCATCACGTAGCATGTACCATGTAGCAATGATGCACGTGAAGATGATGGATGCATGGATTCGGATAAAGGCTGTCGTGGATGATCGTGATGACGTGCCGAATGTAGCGGTATCAGACATACAAATTGTTATCTAGGGAAGAAAGAAAATTCCTCGATTTTACCCCCAAACATTTATCAAATTATTTCCTTACATGTACCTAGACCGTACGACGATGATAACTATAGTATTATAGCAGATAGAAATGGGTGTACCCTAGGTTGGGCGACATCAGCTCTTTGGTATATTGAAAAAATGAGACCGGATTACCCTGGGTCATGAGACGGTGATTGATTTGGTAAACAAAGATGGGTAGTACCATGGGTCGAGCGACGGTGCCACTTTGGTATACCAAAATATATAGATAGGGTTATGAGATGGTGACTGCTTTGGTACTCCGATAATTAGTTATAAAATACTTGGTATACATCATACATATGTGAATATAGATTTAGAGATGTATTTTCCTGATTAAATGTATATAATTGAGATTGTTGCCCAGATTATACTGAAAAGGGGGAGTGAATCGAGTTTTTACAAACTTTTAGTCAAATTAAAACTTCAGAAAAATATTTAATTTATAATACTTTGGCAATTTTCAGATTAATACAACTATAAAGAATAAATCCAACAACATCAAATAAATGCAACCAACTAATTTAAACAACTGGAAATGCAGATTTAAACACACTGGGAATATTAAATTAAGTTTTGTAATTAATATTAAGTGATATAATGAAATTAATTATTTAATTCAAATATAATTATTTTAACCTTAAAATTAATTTAGTAAAATTTTGGAATTAAATTATTTGCAAGATGGTGTGATGAAAATATTAACTCAAGCAAGCACATGCAAATAAATAAATAAATAAAAGTGCGGAAAATAAATGACACCGAAATTTAACGTGGTTCGGCCAAATCCCGACCTACGTTCACGCGCCTAGATCCCCCGTCTCCTTTGTGCTTCACTAAACCTGATCCACTTGCCAGTAAGATCAAACCACCGCGTACAACTGTTTGCAAGCTAACTCCGAGCTTCAAACCCCGTGGCTCACTTGCGGGTAGGAACCAATCACCGATACAACAATAACCGTAGCTAAAATCGAGCTACTGAATACAACCCGAGCTTCTAATAAAGCTTCAAACAAATCTGATTTTTGTAGTACAAGGTACAATAATGAAACTCCTTAAAATACAATTTGTAATCTGAGTTTCTCCTTCTTTAATGAGACTTCAATAAATGATGTTGGTGTAGGCACAAGTCTTCTTCTTCTTCAATGATTGAGCAGATAATAAAACTAATTGCTCTCTTGAATGTGTAGCTGAGTAGTAAAAATAAATGCTCTCAATAAATTCTCTAGATCTTGATCATATTCTCATTCAAATGTGTCTTCAATGCATCTCTTCAAAGCTTTAAATGTGTCTTCCAAAAACTCGCTATTAGACACATGCATTTTAAGCATTAAATGCTCCTGATTTTGCTCAGATGATGTAGCTTGGAAAGTGATATGCAAATATTCATTTTGCTTCTCAATAAAATATAACTGTTGTAGCATAAAAATTAACATCCTCAAACTGGAGGTACGAAAGTAGTTCTGATGAAAATCTCAAAATGACTCCTGCAGAATATTAGTAGAGAGAGAGAACCAATATCCAAAATAATAGACACATACCTATTGAATATATAAAATTTGATATATAAAAAATGTACTTGATATATAAAATATATGTACGAGACAGACTTGCAATTGTATGTTGTCCGATATTAATAGAACAACCTTTAAAAAATTGTCAGTTGAAATTAGTACCATAAGTAGCGTCAGACTATGGGGAGCACAAACTAAATTTAACCAATACTCCAAATACCAGTAATGGGTACGTAAGCACAAAAACAAATCAGAACGCGTGGCTCGAGAAATAATAAAGATACAAATAATATTCTGATATGTAATGAGATGTGAAATGAGAATCTTGGGGGAGATATACCAACTATCCAAAACAGTGATAATTTTTTTACAGATATCAGTTCAAGTGTCATGGATAAAAGATAGTATTTTATATTTGAATAAATAGTATGTGACCCAACGATCTATGTCTTTAAGAGCATATGTATTGGTGGTGTGCATCGAAAGGCAGGTATGCAAACTCAAAAGTGAGTTTTACCTTTTTTCAACCTTAACGTACACAATGGTGAAGTCTATCTCATATGCTTTGGCATTTGCTACGAAGTTTTAAAGTTCGTAAGAAATATATTTATGTTCCTACGAACTTCTGAAGTTCGTAGGAATATAAATATATTTCTTACAAACTTTAAAAGTTCGTAGGAACATAAAATGTATTTGTTACGAACTTTATTTGTTTGTAAGAATTGGTACGAACAAATAAAGTTCGTAGGACCTTTTACTGAATTTGCATCCGTTCAGTAAACTTAGCAATTCCTTACCTTTTCCTCTACAAATTTTGCAAGGTTTCTTCTACCACTGCGAGGGATTCGGTTTGCAAGTTTACCTCTTTTCCTGTCAATTTCCTCCACCACTACGAATGCTCTAAGAAATAACAGCATCGAAAGTACTAAATTAAAAAGGGGTCGGATGGAACAAAAAAAATAGATAAAATATAGGTCAAATCGATTCGGGCCTATACTAACCAAGCAAACCTTATGGTTTATAAAATCTAAACCTATGACAGCTAATGATCCTAAAGTAAAAGGACGAAACAACAAACTATGGCAAGTCTAATTCTCTGCACAAGTACACCTAACAAGTTCTATGCGGTCAGATTAATTCACAGGTCTAACATGATCTAACCAAAGGCCACAGGTACGGTTTTAAGGCTATTAAGGTTTAAAAAAATAAAGGCAAATAGGTACTGCATTGGTAGAAGGTACAACTAGGAAAGTCAAGGTATGGCCTTAATAAAAAATCTTAAAAGTCTAATGGACAAAATAATATTCAATAGGACAAGCAGGTAAGAGATCTCTATGGTCACAAAAGGACGACCAAGGTTTAAACAAAACTATATCTCCTACAAAGTCCAATCGTTTAACTAAGGTTAAAATCACCTAAGATCAAGCCAAATATATACTAGCAGGTCTAACTAACCAACTACCAACAACCATATGCCTATAAAATTTTGATTACCGAAGTCTCCAAAGAAGCTAAATGTATAACTAAGATCAAGTCACCGGTCAAAAGCTATAGGAACGATCAAATCAATAGTTAAGAACCTCCATGTAAAGGACAACAACAAACAAGAAACTTTAGCCTATAAAAAATCTACAAAGCTAAAGGTATCCTAAAATACACATAAAGGTTCAATCGGACAGGTCCTTTAATTTTTGAAAAATTATTTTCAAATCAAAAAATTAATTTTATTAATAAATTTCGAAAATTATTTTAAACCAAAATTATACCAGTTTTATTTAAAAAATAATTATTCTTAGCAAATGTTTAGGCACAATTAATAAAATGAACCAATAAATGCATGAGTGCCTAATGTGTCAAGTGCAAATTTGCATCACCCGTGAATACCTTTACTCGGATATGTTCGTTGAGTAGAGTCGAGGCATGTTGAGTCGTGAAAATGAAACATGACATAAACGGGTATAACACAGTTAGAATAGATATGTAATTAAGGTAATATGACATAATACAAATATTATATAATATAATAAATATATGTATATAATGGTATATGAACAAGATTATATTATAAATGTTATACAATAAGAAATATCTATAGAATAACTTAATAAAAATATGTTTGGAATCATCAAAATCAATATATTAAGTAAAACTAAAATGTACATTATTTAAACTAATTTAATTAATTACGAATAAATAACATTTTCGTTAACAATCCCCCCCATTTTGATGATGACAAACAATGATTCACAATGATAAATAAAATGTATAAATTAGGCACAAATGAGTGAATCATCAAATATTTCTCCCCCTTTTGACATTATCAAAAAGATTTTTCAATATAAATCGAGTGTCATCGGGTAAAGGAGCGAAGCTCCCCCTATCAAAAATAATTCGTGCATGGGATATAATCATAAATCGCAAAGGGCATAAAATTTTCAATGCGCACATGTGGCATCATATATTCATCATAAATATTCATAGCATGTATTTGAATTTCGGATAGTCATGAATATCATCAAATAATGCATGAGTCACAAAAATGATAAATGATACTAATTATTGCAGTCACACACTAACCGTGTGTTGCACACAATGGTGTCTCGGAACAAATTTTTACGCATAAATAGAAATCATAACTCAATGTACTCAAATAATTTGAATTAAACACATAACATGAGTTTAATGCAAATACGAGAGATATATCAACTTGCATAATTAATTCTCTTAAAAAAATTTGCAACAAATAAATTTTCAATAGGGGCATAATAAATGTTGTATAAATCACCATGATATAAAATAAACTTTCAAGCGCACAACAAATAAACATTTCATAACTCGATGTTTTCAAATAAATTGAAATAAGCGCGTAACATGAGTTAGAATATAGTGGCATAAATATCGCGATAAAATTTTTATTTTGTTCATGCTTTTCCGTTTTCAAGATACGAGCATAAATTTTTGGAATACTCAATTATATTGCAACAAAAATAATGATCAAGCATTTTTCTATGAATAATTTCCAATAAACATGTATCTCCCCCTAAGGGATACCAATGAATGTATATATGTATATAACAAAATATGGTGCATCTTTTTCATAAGACAAAATATTTTCTAACATATGCTTCATAAAATCATTTTTAACGAGTCTCACAAATGATAATTGTGGAAGCAATTATTATGCAACACAAATAAATACGAGAGAAGCAATTATCAAGAAAGAACAAGGAATATAAGATGCCAATCACACAACAAAGGTTGTACGTGGTTCAGCAAGGATGTGCCTACGTCCACGGTGGTGCAGTCGATATTATTTCTATATACTCCGGAGAGTAATTACAGAGAATACAACTTGTCTTTTTGCCCCGGACCTAGGGTTTAATATATACATGTTCATGTAGGTAAGTGGAGGTGATGGGTTTCTCCACATTTTTCATCTCCCGTATAACTTCCAATTGTGGAAACGTGGGGGAGACCGGATCAATATAAGAGATGAGGGGTCCGGACTTTGGGCCGCCAGGACTGGGCTACTCGCCCGGGCCCATGGTTCTAAATTTCGGGTACCCACAATTGCCCCTAAATTTATTGGGCCATGTTTATGGGTTCAATGGATTTAAATGATCAGCCATTATGGCTGATTTGTGATTCTTCAAAAATTGTGAAGTTGATTTGGCGGCACCCGCTTCGCTTATTGTGCGCTATGATTAGAATTTGAAGGCTTGTTGGGATAGCCACTTTTTCTCCCGTCGCTTCAGCCTTTCCAGTACTCTTCTATCTTCTGAGAACTTTAGTGCCTCGTACCTTCTTCTCTCAATTTCCATTTCCATTGTTTCTTAGTTGTCTGAGCTCGTGCTTCTTCATCATCTGAACCGATCTTTTATTTTGTAAGTTTCTTGTTCCCTCTCCTTGTACTTTCTCTTTGGTTTGTAGCTTTTCTTGGGTCTTCTAATGGCGAAGATTGGGAATAGGTTAATCTCTGAATTTAGGAAGTTTTACAACATTCCTGAGTGGGTAGATATTGAGTGTTGTGCCTCCCCTCCTAGGAATGTTAGGGATATAGATGATGCTCACTGGATCCATGTTCTGTTACTTTCCCAAGGGGGACTCACTTTCCCTCCCAATGATTTGTTCCTGCATTTCTTTGGCAATTTCAATATTGTTCCTGCACAATGTTCGCCCAATGTGTGGAAAATAGTAAATGGCGTCCATAGGATAAATCAGTTGTATGGTACTAGGTTAGGACTTACCGAGGTCGGTTTTTATTATTCCTTTTCTCGAACTAGTTCAGGTGTCTTATACCTCAAAGCTAGGATCCCTGATAGGGTATTGGTAGTAAACCTACCTGATTCCCATAAGGACTACTGGCAAGAAGGTTACCTTGTTAGGAATCGGCAGTTCCCTCCCCAATTTGAAGGGTCGAGGTCTGAGAGATTCTCTGTTCCTTTTTACGGGGAGGAATATATAGGTAAACATTGTCCTGTTGTTTCAACTTTTGCTGATTTGTGACCTTTCTAACTCTTCTTTGCTTTTTCTCGCGCAGCGAAGTCAAAGAACTTGGAACCTTCACTCAACGAGGTCCGTCTTTCAGAGTTGGTAAAGACTTGGAAAATCAGGGAGCTTTTAGGTGACGGCGAGCACCCCAGATCTGCTGCCTTCTTGCTCGAGTATAATAACGTTGGCTCCAGATTCATAGCGAGGCCAGTGGATAGTATACCAGAGTTTAATTCCTTCGAAGATACTGCTGTAGAGCCTATCCAGATAGACGAGGATGAGAGCAGCTCTGAGAGTGATAATTTGGGTGGAAGGAGCCTTGACAGTAGCAGTTCCTCTAACCGTGAGGAGGTTTCTGAAACTCGAAGATCGTCGAGCACTTCTAGCAGCTCAAGTGAAGACATGGTTCCTCTGAGGAAGAACTTGATTAGAGATGATGATGATGAGGACCACGTGCTCCTTGCACAGAGGTCGAAGAAACAAAAGCTACTTCTGGGGTCGTGGCTACTGGTTCCCGGTCCTCCGCTCAGGAGCAGGAGAGGAGAAGGAGGGAAGAGGAACAGGTGAGAGAGAGAGAGAGAGAAAAAAGGAAGAGGAGAGGAAGAAGATGGAAGAGAAGAGGAGGGTGGAGGAGAGGAAGAGGAAGGAGAGTGAGAAGGAGGAGGAGAGAAGGAGGGCAGAAGCGAGGACGAAGGCCGGGCATGCCTTAGTCCCGATGTCCGCACTGCCCGAGGGGGCTTCTGTGGTGATTTCTCCTCAGCTGGCCCCAGCTCTGCTCGAGAGAGCTGTTCTCTCGGCTGATCGCCAAAGGGCGGTAGGGTCAGAGCAGTTGGCCCTTCAGGCCAGTCAAAGGCTTGCTCTGGTAAGGTTTTTCCTTTTCCTCCTATGTTGTTTTGAATTACCTCATTTTTCTCTTCTAATGCCTTCTTTTTTCTGCAGTTCGTTACTGACTTCACCGTGCTCTATCGTTCACGCGACGAGCTGGTGAAGAGAAACAGCGAGCTGGAGGAGGAAAATACTGCCCTGAAGCTGAAGGGTAAAGAGCTCGAGGCTAGCTTTAAAGCCGTTTATGCTGCTCGGATTTCATCCGATCTGGCTCTTGCTACTGCCAACAAGGAGAAGGGCACAGCAGTCAAGGACTTGAAGGATCTGCAGTAGGCCTATGACCTGGTTTGCTCAAGCAAGCTAGCGGTTGTTGAGGACAACGGGATGTTGTCTGCAGAGCTGAAGAAGAAAGAGTCTGAGGCTGTCACTGCCAAGGAGGACTCATACAATTTCGGTTGGGCTGCAGCATATGAGGATGCTGAAGTTTAGATAGACTATATTAGTCGTCTGAACTTCAAGAAAGGCTGGAACAAGGACCTTTTGGCTGCTGGCATTGACATCGATTCCCCCTTGTTTGACGAGCATGACCCAGGTCCGAAGCCAACCGTGGATGAAGTTCCTGCCCCAGCTGTTGAAGGTGCTGATCCTGTTCCTCAAGCAACCCCTGCTGATGTTTCTCTGGTTGTGGGGACAGAGATTATCCTTGCTGAGGGCGGTGCTCTTGCTGATGTTGACAAGGGGAAGGGGCCATCGACCTCTGGGCCGCCTGAGGTTGGCAACTAGTTATCGACTAGGATTGCTCTGTATTTTTGTTTTTTCTGTTCTGTAAACTTTTCTTTTTTCAGTTCGATGTAACTTCATTCTTCATTAATGAAAAAGGCTTTATTTCTGCTTGTACTGATTTGTTCCTTTCTCTCCCTTTTCTTTCTCTTGCTTGTAGTTAGTTGATGTGGATGATTACATTCCTGCTACTTCCCAGTTGGGTAGGACCCTTGGTCCCAATGCGAGTCCTGAAGTTCGCCAGGCCTTCGTTAAGCTCTGCAAGTCCCTTAGGTCTGGAAATCAGAAGTATAAGGAGCAGTCTGAGCTCGTGGTCAAGCTAAAGGACAGGCTCCAAGAGATGGAGGACATTGGTGCTTCAGTGCAAGAAGAAGTCAATGTGCTAAGAACAAGACTCCTAGAGGCCACCGAAGTCAACCAAGTTGGGGAGTTCCTTCAGCAGGAGAACGAAGACCTGAGGAGGGAAGTCTTACAACTTAGGGAGCACGCACCGAGCACCGTTCAAGCAGTATTACAAGGCTCCTCATCATCGCGAGCTGGAGTTGATCATAATGTTACCCCTCCCATGTCGCGAAGTCTTACCCGCCCTTCCCTTTCGCGAGCTAGTAGGAGCATAGGAGAAGAAGCAGGGAAGGAGAAGAACTTCGTGATAGGGAAATGGAAGAACTCCGCGGTGATGTTCAGCGAGCATATGTAATCGCTGCTGGGCTTCAAAGGGACGTCACCCGGTTGCGGCACTTATTCAAGAAAGGTCCTCGACAAGTGTGGGCTGATGGTTATGACCAAGGGTGGTCGGATGCTCCAACAAGGCTATCTGAGTTCGAGGATCTTTCTTTCATCAGGGGATGGCTAAGTGCCTTGAAGGAGCTACAAGTCCCGAGGAACTCGGTGCTATGGTATCGTCATGAGATGTCTTCCTCCACTCTAGTGCCCAACCCATTCAGGAGGGACGATCGATGGATCCCCATCGATGTTATTCCTCGGCAATTATTGGAATCGGATGCGAATGAGGTTGTGGAAGAGTTTGCTCCTGCTCCTGATGATGGACGAAGAGCTCGAGTGGCTAATTATCTTGCCTGGAGGCTTCCACCCCCTTGAGATTTTGCCAGGTGTTGTATATTTTTTTTTATTTTTGATAATGTAAATGCTTTGGGCGAGATCGCCCACTAAACATGTATTATCATTGTTGTAAGATGGATTACTGAAAAGTTTGTGTTTTTGGGCAATTTTGCCAAATAAACGTGTATATCCTACTTTTCGTACCCTTGCTGCTTTATGATTTCTTCTGTTTTGTCATGCAAGTGTCCCCCCAGTCCAGTATAATATCAAAGTACCATTGTGCCCCACCTTACCTTTTAGGTTGTGTCGTCACACTCCCTTAGGCCTAAGTAGGGCAATTAGTGAGGACACACCTGGTGTTGGATGTATTCATCCGATCAGGATTTTGTTCAACCGAAGTAGGTTTGATGACCAGTATAAGACTTGGTCGTATCGCTTAAGAATCCTCTGTAGGGCTTTATATATTGCCAGGGGCAATGCTAAGAGGTCTCTCATTTTTTATGATGATGACCTGAGGAGGGGTATTCCCCTGCTGTAGTGATCAAGGTGCTTGTTATTTGGAAAAGATGTGGGATGAATGCAACTGTCACCAATCAGAGTGTAACCAACTAAGTAACTTTCATTAGTAATAAGAAAAAATGAACTTCTATTTTCATAACAATAGAAATACAAGAAAAAGATCTAAAAATAGAATTTCTTGAGATTAGCTGCGTTCCATGCTCGTGGTATTTCTCTGCCCTCCATCATTTCTAAGTGATAGGCGCCTTGCAGATCGTCTTTAGTTACTTTAAAGGGTCCTTCCCAGTTTGGGCCTAGCTTGCCGTCTGACGACTTCACTGTGCTGCCTAGGACCTTCCTTAGAACATAGTCCCCAACTTGGAATGCCATCGGGCTAACCCTTTTGTTGTAATGCTTCGCTAGTTGTTGCTGATAGTTCGCTAGCTTTACCAGGGCCAGTTCTCTACGCTCGTCGGTTAGGTCGAGTTCGGCGAGCAATGCTTCTTCATTCAGGCCTTGGTCGATAAGGTTGTATCTCATTATTGGCAAACATGCTTCTAATGGGATGACTTCTTCCACGCCGTATGTCAGCAAAAATGGGGTTTCTCCTGTTGCTCATCGAGGAGTGGTTCGGTATGCCCATAGAACATGGGGTAGCTCTGTTACCCATGCGCCTTTGGCTCTCTCTAACCACTTCTTTAATCCATCGATCACAGTTTTGTTGGAAGCTTCAGCTTGGCCATTGCTCTGAGGGTAGGCTACCGAGCTGAAGTGGTATCTGATCCCATGTTCGTTATAAAAGTTCTGAAAGGGGCCACTTTCGAACTGCGTTCCATTATCGGTGATGATGGTTCTGGGGATTCCAAACCGAGTGATTATATTTCTCCATATGAACCTTATCATATCAGCATCTCGGATGTTTGCCAGGGATTCAGCCTCGATCCGTTTGGTGAAGTGGTCAGTCGCAACCAATAGGTATTTGCGATTGCCGACGGCGGTAGGCAGTGGTCCCACGATGTCTATTCCCCATTGGGCGAAGGGCCATGGGCTGGACAGGGACTTCAGATCGCTGGCGGGTTGGTGGACCATAGGAGCGTGGAATTGGCATTTCAGGCATTTGCGAACATATACTGCGGAGTCCTTTTGCATGTATGGCCACCAATAGCCTTCCTTCATTGCTCGAAAGTCTAGAGACATTCCTCCGATATAACTTCCACAGATTCTGTCATGAAGCTCGTGTAGCACTTGCTCGACATCACCTGGGTGGACGCATCTAAGGTAGGGACCGAAGAAGGATTTCTTATACAAGTCGCCTCCTGTGGATAAGTGAAAGCGAGCAGCTTTGACTCTTATCTGGTAGGCAGTTTTCTTATCATCTGGGAGCGTACCATCCTTTAAATAGCCCCTTAAGGGGTCCATCCAGCTGTGGGGCTGGTCCCACTTGGAGTACTTTTTCCACGTTTGGTAACTTTCTGTTGTGGTTAATGCTCGAATAAATGAGGAAATCGATGGGGATGACCCTCTTAAGGTCAAAGTCAACTGCCGAACTCAAGGCTGCTAAGCCATCAGCGTGACTGTTTTGCCCACTGGGAAACTGCTGGATGTTGATCTCTTCAAAGCTTGACATTAATTCCCTCACTAAGGCGAGGTAGGTTGCCATTCTTTCATCCTTTGCATTATAATCTCCACTTATCTGATTGGAGACTAGCTGAGAGTCGATGAACACCTGTAAACGTTTTGCTCCTAGCATTTTTGCCTTTTGGAGACCGGCTATTAGGGCTTCGTATTCTGCTTCGTTGTTGGAGGCTGCAAATCCAAGCATAATTCCTTATTCGAGGATTGTGTTTTCTGGAGTGATGAGGAAAATGCCTACCCCTGCCCCCTTTGAGTTGGAGGCTCCATCAATAAAGAGTTTCCAGGTTCTTTCTGTTGCTTGGTTCTTCTTTTGCTTTGTTGGTTGAGGTTGGTCAGAGAGTTCCTCGCCCGCGAATTCGACTATGAAATCAGCAAGGATCTGACCCTTGATAGCTGTCCTTGGTTGAAATTGGATGTCAAATCGGCCGAGCTCGATTGACCACTTAGACAGTCTGCCCGACAAGTCCATTTTCCTTAGGACAGCCTTGAGGGAATGCGATGTAAGGACGATGACAGTATGGGCTTTAAAATAATGCTTCAGCTTCCTCGAGGCTATTACTAGTGCAAAGGCGAGCTTCTCCAATGGCAGGTACCTTTGCTCGGCGTCTAATAAGGTCTTGCTCGTGTAGTAAACGGGGTGTTGGATTCCTGTAACCTCGCATATTAATGCCGAGCTGACTGTGTGATTGGATACCGAGAGGTACAGGTACAAAGAATCCATTTGATGTGGTATGATAAGCAGTGGTGGAGATCTTAAGTAGGCCTTGAGCTCGTCTAAAGCTCGCGAGAAGTCTGGGCTCCATTCTATCAGTTTACTCCCATTTAGAAGCTGGAAAAAAGGTTTGCACTTCTCAGAGGATTTGGATATGAAGCGATTTAAGGCGACGAGCATTCTACTGAGCTTCTGCACGTCCCGGATTGTTCGAGGGGGTTGTACCCTATTGATTGCATCGATCTGGTCTGGATTAGCTTCTATGCCTCTCTTACTGACCAAGTATCCAAGAAATTTTCCTGACTGGACACCGAAGGAACAATTGCTCGCATTAAGCTTCATTCGGTACTTCCTGAGGATTTCGAAGGTTTTTGACAGGTCTGAAAGGTGATTTTCCTTCTTCTTGCTCTTAACGAGCATGTCATCGATGTAGACCTCCATTGTGTCTCCCATTTGATCCTTGAACATTTTTGTGACCAGCCGATGATAGGTTTCCCCCGCATTCTTGAGCCCAAATGGCATGACCTTGTAGCAATATAACCCAACTCTCGTGATGAACGTCGTTTTGTCTTGGTCTGGGGCATACAAGGGGATTTGGTGATATCCTGAGTATGCGTCCAGGAAACTCATTCGCTCATGAGCTGCAGTGGCATCTACTAGTTGGTCTATCTTTGGGAGGGGGAAACTATCCTTAGGGCATGCTTTGTTGAGATCAGTGAAGTCGATGCAAACTCTCCACTTCCCATTATTCTTCGAAACTACTACTGGGTTGGACAACCACTTAGGTAATTGTACTTCCCGTATGGATCATGCATCCAGTAGTTTTTCGACTTCCTTTTCGACTGCTTTAGCCTTCTCGGGTGCGGTTCTTCGAGCCTTCTGCGTGACTGGCTTGAATGTGGGGTCGACGTGCAGCTGATGACAGGCCATATCAGGATCGATGCCAGGCAGCTCGTATGGTTCCCATGCGAAAACATCTACGTTGTGTCTTAGCAAGGTCGTCAACTCCTTCTGTTCTTGGTTGGTGAGAGATGCTCCAATCAAGAAGACTCTGCTACTGTCACCAATTTCGGCTATAACTTCTACCAGGTTCTCGACGACACGCTCGAAGAGGAGGAGCCTGGTCTCCTCTACTCCAGGTCTTCCATACTTTAATTGCTATTTAGAAGGTATCACACCCTCTTCAACTTTCTCGCTGGGTTGACCGACCTTCTTCTATGGCTTTGGTCGAATGGCTGCTATGAAGCACTTCCTCGCCATCGCTTGGTCACCGTGGATCTCCATTACTCCTCGTTCAGTTACATACTTGATCTTCTGATGGTAGGTCGAGGATACCACCTTCATTGCATGAAGCCATCCTCTGCCGAGGATGGCCTGGTACGGTGATTCGATGTCAACTACCAAAAACTCAATCATCTTGGAGACGTTCCCAGCACGAACTGGCAACACTATCTTGCCTAGGGGCATGGTCATTTTTCTAGCGAAGATGACCAAAGTAACAGTAGCTTCCTTTAGGTCAACGACGCTCAACATCAATTTCCTGAATATGTCGAGGTACATTACTTCGAATGAACTTCCTTAATCGACGAGCAGCTTGTCGATGTCAAAGTTGGCTATCCTGAGTGTAATGACCAGGGAATCATGATATGGGGTCCTTACTCCCATCAAATCTTCATCCGTGAAAACAATATGCTTGTTATAGTTGACGTCCTCTGCTCGTCGACGCTTTCCTGACTATGACTTTGCTGGATCGATTTGAAAAGCCTGCATTACCGCTGTAAGTTTTTTCATTTCCATTCGAGCTGAGTTCCCTTATATCTGCTTGACGTCAGATACTCCGTGGATTACTGCGAACTCGTATCCAGCATCATCCTCCAGCACGTTGTCGGGTCTCTCCTCTCTTTTTGCAGTCACTTTCTCTACCTTTTTTTCCACAAAGTCATTCAAATGCCCGGACTGGGCCAACTCTTTGAGGTGAGACTTAAGAGCTTTGCAGAGCTCGGTCTTGTGTCCTCCCTCTTTGTGAAAAGCGCATCTCAACGCATTGTTCCTCTTCGAGGGATCTCCTCCCATTTTCCTGGGCCACTTGATGAATGGCTCATCCTTGATCTTCGCGAGAATCTAGTAAATTAGTTCTTTGAACACGGTGTTGACCGCCTGGAATACTTTCGACGCGTCATGGTTCCCTCCGTTCTTGGAGCCATTTTTGCCTCCGTTCTTTCCTCCTTTCCTCTGGTTCTCAGTTTTCTCACCTACCTTGGTAGTGAGCTTAGCTCGGCCGTTTTCTCCTGTATTAGGGCGGGTGACATCTTCCACCTTTGCGTATTTCTCGATTCGGGCCATTAGGTCGTCAATAGTCATAGCTTCCTTCTTCATCAGGGACTGGTAGAGGAGGGAAGAACTAGGGAGCCCAATTTTGAAGGAGGCCACTGTCACTTCCTCCACGTAGTCCTCGATCTCATTGAATAACTCCCAGTACCTCTTCGCGTATTCTCGGAGGGTCTCTTGAGGCATTTTCTTCATTGTCAGTAGAGCATCCATCCTTTTGGGATGGGAGATACTGGTAATGAATCGGGCCGTTAAAATTTCAGCTATGGATTTGAAATTCTTGATCGACCGATGGGGGAGCCTTTCGAACCACTTTTGTGCTACATCATGAAGGCTCGAGGGAAAAATGAGGCACATCAGGGCATCTCGGTGACTCCAGAGGGTCATGGCCTGTCGGTATTGCCTGACGTGATCGATGGGATCAGTTTTTCCGTCGTAAATCTTGAACCTTAGGATGGAAAATTTCTTGGCAGGTTCCTCCTCTTCGATTTCTCTTGTGAAAGGTGACTTCATCAGGGTTTTGAGAGCTCGCCTCGCGAGTTCTCTGGTTGATCTTGTTCCGTGGTGAGCGGGATGCTGGTCCATCTCCCTACGGACCATGTTTCGTATGTTCTCGTCGCTGCGAGCAGGGCTCTGGTAGCGACGAGCTCTTCGCAGCTGTTCATGGAGGTCGTTGTCTAACTCGCCTCCTTCGTCCCTTTGAGATTCTCGCCTAGGGCTCCTACCTCGGCTGCGAGATTTTCTCGCCTGAGGGCTAGGAGTGCGATATGGGCGTCTCCTATTATCAGGACGAATCTCCCTCTCCAGACTTTTTAGTCTTCTTTTCAAGTGAGCATTCTCAGCCTCATATTTGCGAGAAGACTCCCTCTTCTCGTGGAGCCTTGCCTCGTATGCATCAATCAACCTGGATATCTGCGTGAACCTCACTGGTCCCTGCCTTTCTTCTGAGGCTGGTCTTTCTAGGCGAGCTCTCTGATCTGAACGTTGGACTTCAGACCTAATCCTGCGAGGAGCAGGTGGCTCTTGAATATCTCCTGCTTGGGGAGCATTGCTGTTGTGGCCAGACATCTTAAACTCCTTTCTTGACGTGGGCTCTTCTCAGGGAAAGATGAACGATTCCCATAAACGACGCCAATTGTAGAAGCAATTATTATGCAACACAAATAAATACGAGAGAAGCAATTATCAAGAAAGAACAAGGAATATAAGATGTCAATCACACAACAAATGATGTACGTGGTTCAGCAAGAATGTGCCTACGTCCACGGTGGTGCAGTCGATATTATTTCTATATACTTCTGTAGAAGGGTGTTATCAACAGAAAAAAGCAAAATAAAATAAATATGCTTTTTTTATTATTAAATAACATCCGAGAGGTACCCGCGAGGTCACCCAGAAGTCCAAAAGCCACCACAAGTGCCAGCGCCGCGGCAAGTCTCTACGCCACCGCAAGGGTCAGCGCTACCTCAGGCGTCAGCGCCACTTCAAGCGTCGGCGCAATTTCGAGCGTCGGTGCCCCGACAAGGGTCGGCGCCGACGCACAGGTCAACGTCGATTCAAGCATCAGCGCTACCTCAGGCGTCAGCGCCACTTCAAGCGTCAGCACCATTTCGAGCGTCGGCACCACTTCGAGCGTCGGCGCCCCGACAAGGGTCGGCGCCGCCTCACATGTCAGCGCCGATTCAAGCATCAGTGCTACCTCAGGCGTCAGCGCCACTTCGAGCGTCGGCGCCCCGACAAGGGTCGGCGCCGCCTCACACGTCAGCGCAGATTCAAGCATCAGCGCTACCTCAGGCGTCAGCGCCACTTCAAGCGTCAGCGCCATTTCGAGCATCGGCACCACTTCGAGCGTCGGCGCCCCGATAAGGGTCGGCGCCGCCTCACATGTCAGCGCAGATTCAAGCATCAGCGCTACCTCAGGCATCAGCGCCACTTCAAGCGTCAGTGCCATTTCGAGCGTCGGCGCCACTTCGAGCGTCGGCGCCCAGACAAGGGTCGGCGCCGTCTCATATGTCAGCGCAGATTCAAGCATCAGCGCTACCTCAGGCGTCAGCGCCACTTCAAGCGTCAGCGCCATTTCGAGCGTCGGCGCCACTTCGAGCGTCGGCGCCCCGACAAGGGTCGACGCCGCCTCACAGGTCAGCGCTGATTCAAGCATCAGCGCTACCTCAGGCGTCAGCGCCACTTCGAGCGTCGGCGCCAAGACAAGGGTCGGCGCCGCCTCACATATCAGCACCGCTTCAAGCGTCGGCGCCGCAACAAGGGTTGGCGCCGCCTCAGGTACCAGCAACCGCTTCAAGCGTCAGCGCCGCTTCAAGTGTCGGCGCCGCGACAAGGGTCGACGCTGCCTCAGGTATCAGCAACGGCTTCAAGCGTCAGCGCCACTTCAAGTGTCGGCGCCGGGACCAGGGTCGACGCCGCCTCAGGTATCAGCAACCGCTTCAAGCGTCAGCGCCACTTCAAGTGTCGGCACCGGGACAGGGATCGGCGCCGCCCCAGGTATCATAACCACTTCAAACACCAGCGCCGATGCAAGGGTCCGCGCCTCCGCAAGGGTCGGCGCCAAGTGCCAGTGCCGCTTCAAGGGCCACTGCAGTAATGACAGATTGAGAGAGTCGGCGTCACCGCAAGACTCAGCGCCACTGCAAAGGTCACTGCAGAAATGTTATTCGAGAAGTGCTGCTACAGGGGTTTTCATCATGAAACAGCAGTCTCTAAATGAACAACAGCACTAACACTTTACTTTCTTGTACAGGTTGCCTAGTCGAGCAAGCAGGGCTCGAACAGGCGCGTTGGGACCTCCTGGGAGTTTGGCTTGGCGGCTGAGGGACAAGGTATGTTGAGCAAGCTCAACCACTTAGCACTATAGGATTGAGAGAATACTAGTAGGAAGACCCAGAAGTCACTCGGGACCATACACACTGCACACTTGGTCACAAGTGAAGTGAGCAGCCAAAGAGCTGGCTACTCACAAGAAGTAAACTCTTTACAAGAAAATGAGTTTCCCAGAAGAAGGGGTCCTCGAGGTCCCTCTCAAGAAAAATAACACTTTTAGAGGAGATGAGGCCTTAAGGTCTCCTCTCTCAAAGATTTGCGAAATTGCACCACAAGTTACCGTTTCAAAAGATAACTACCAAAATCTGCTATTTTGTCTCCATTAGGGGACATATGTGCTTTTTGAGTTTTGGTCGGCGCCAGGTGGCGCCTGCAGAGGGGACAGGCAGGCTGCCTGCAGGTAGGGACAAATGGTACACTTCAGACATTGTTCCCCACCAACTCTCTCAATTTTGGCGCCCAAAATTGCCAGCTCACCCCTTACGCCCGTGTATAAATAGACCTCTGGGGCAAGGTCAAAAGGGGGACAAATAGAAATTGCACTGTTACTCTGCTAAAATATCACCAGACCTACCTAGTATTCTCTCCCTGCTCATTCTCATAGTGCTGAGTGCCTTGTTCCTTCACTCCCCACTGACAGCCATCACTCTCAGGTGTTTCCCTTGAGAAAATTACTATTTTTGCTGTGAAAGTCCATCCTCTTGCAGGGAGTGAGTTGAAGCTTGAGTTCCATTGTTACCAGAAGGAGAAGTTTTCTTCAGAAGTTGCACCAGGAGACCTTGAAGACTTGCAGACAGCGTCCATTGGAGTGGGTCACGCCTCACCCTTTCCAGTTATTCATAGACCCCAGTCTCACTACCCTCCTACAACTTCGGAGAGTAATTACAGAGAATACAACTTGTGTTTTTTCCCCGGACCTAGGGTTTAATATATACATGTACATGTAGGTAAGTGGAGGTGATGGGTTTCTCCACGTTTTCCATCTCCCGTATAACTTCCAATTGTGGAAACGTGGGGGAGACCGGATCAATATAAGAGATGAGGGGTCCGGAATTTGGGCCGCTAGGACTGGGCTACTCGTTCGGGCCCATGGTTCTAAATTTCGGGTACCCACAATAACAATTGTTGATCATGTGATTTCTCAATTCAAGCATACATAACACAAATGTTACTATCTAAAAAAAATATTTATCATGAATGTCACAAATATTCAAATGATGGTACTAATCATATAGCATGGAATAAAACTAACTCATAGAGATTAATATGTTCATGTCATCAAAATCAATGAGTGCATGTTACAATATTAACATGTATCACATGTAACTAATATAATAGAAAGTACTCAAATGACATTTTCGTTTCAAATTAATATTCAATAAAATCATGAATTGATTTAATATCACTCAAATATATCAAGATGTAATCACAAAAAAAATGAATTTTCTTAAAAATAATTATCATCAAAATCAAATCTGTGTGTCATTCAACATAAAATCATCAAGAATAATATATATACAAATTTACATGGGAGTCCTAAATTATCAACAACAAGCTCATGTGTTTTTAACAAATATTCTATGCATAAAAAAAATCAAATAAGATTATAAAATTAATCATAAGATATGAAATTAAAAAAATGGTAATTCTTACCACCTTACCAATACCGAAGATATATCCTTGAAAAAATTCTCCAAGTGTGACATTTCCAATATTAGGCTATGATACTTGAAATTTGTAATATGACCAAATCATATGCCTTGAAAATCCACATTCCATCTCACAATGCAACCTACACAACTATTGATGTAAAAAATTAGATCGTATCTAATTATTCAATCACAGATAAAATAAATGAAACAAAGAGTTTTTAAAGTGGTTCAGCCTTATAAGAATGGCCTACGTCCACTGTTATGTTATTTCTGACTGTATGGGAATTCTCGATTACAAGTTCTATCAAGAAATTCCGGCCCCCCTACAATGAGGATTGTACAATGTATTTATAGCCCTGAGGCTGTAATGTGAAAGGGTAATACATTAAATGATGTACATATGAAAGGGTAATACATTCAATGCCCCTTAAGCGTATGCGTCTGAATGATAAGCATTTAATGAACAGTCAAATTGTTGGTTATCCTCCTATTAATGCTTTGTTCGAGGTGCAGTTCGGACCGCCTGAGTTGCTTGGATCGCCTAAGCTGCTCGGTGTTCAAGAGTTCCTCGGTACTCAAGAGTTCCTCGTAGAGTTCTTGTTCCTCGGAGCGTATGGTCTCCTCGGGGAAGCAGTGTTCCTCATTGTAGTATGGTTCCTTGGAGCGTCTGAGTTCCTCGGAAGTGTTTCTTGTTGCCACGTAGATTGCCACGTGTCTTCACTTAATTGAGCCATGTCAGCAGACTAAATTTGGTATCAAGAGAAGCCCCCAATGTTTCATAGTTCGAACTTTGAGGAGTGTGGAACATTCTTTCTCGGAATATGGCAGTTTTAAATGGTCATCCTGAAATTTAGGAGTCTTTTGTATTTATTTCTCCTTCCAACTTCGTAGAACCAGGCTTGTTTGAATTTTTCTACTCGCTTCGATTCCCGCGCCCTTTTTGTCTTTTTAGCCACCGGTAACGTAACCGTCTCTTTTTGTAATCATTACTTTTTTCCTTTTCCCAAGGCAGAGTATTTAAGCATCACAGACAATCCCATCATCTTTTACTTTTTCAAATTTGTATCTTCGAATTTTCCATTGTCTTACTCTCTTGTGCGTTCATCTTTTCCATCGTTCGTTGTCAACAGATCCACTCTTTTTTTGTAAGATCTTCTTCCTTCTTCTTCATTTCCTTCTTTCATCATGGTTTATCCTGTAGAATCGATTGACAAATTTCGCTCTTATCTCTCTATTCCCTCCTGGGTTATTTTGGAAGAGCTTTCTGAGCCTTCTGACTATTTCCGTTTGGCTGAGGGACATTGGTTTCCCAGTCTCTTTGTTGCTGAGTGTGGATTTTCTTTTCCTCCAAACCCTCTATGTCTTGAATTTTGTCAATACTTTAACGTGGTTCCTGCAAGAATAGCCCCCAATACATGGAGAATAGTTAATGGGGTTCATAGACTAAATCAAATTCATGGAACTCGCATAGGAATTCCAGAAATCATGTTTTGTTATAGATGGGCAGTTGGTGATAACACTTTTTATTTAAAAACTAGATTTTTAAATAGGGCTTTAGTGGTCAATCTCCCGGATGCCAATAGGGACTATTTTGAGCACGGGATTGTTATAAAAAATTGGCAACATGCTCCTTTATCTGGAGATGAAGTTTATCAGGGTCCGAGATGCCCTCCCTATGGCAATGGGATAGGTTATTTTTATTTCATTTTATTTATTTTCAAAATTATGCTTCTTCTATGTTTGATAAAATGTGCCACTGATATTTTAATGTTGATTTATTTGCAGTTGATAGCAAAAGAAAGTGTCCAAAAGAGGCAGACGTTAATATAAGGCACTTAAAACTTATCTGGAGTTTGCATCAAATTGTTGCTGACGAGCACATTAGGTAAGCTTCATATTTACTGTAGTACAAGAGCTACACCACTTCTTTTACTGCTCGTCCGGTAATAAGCGACGCAGAACCAGTACCAGCTTCTACTAGTTCTTCGCCTGAGTCACACGTTCCTTTAAGTGAAAGGATGAAGAAAAGAAGACCTCCCACCCTTTTTGAGAAACCTGCCTCTGGTGCTGGAGAGGTAAAAAGAAGTAAACATGATGTCCCAGAGGGGACAAAGAAAATTGATGCACCTTCCTCGGCTGATCCTGTGAAGGTTATCGAGAAGCCCCCAGTGGCCCCGAGCAAGGCTGCTGCTCTAGGCGAGGTGATTATCATATCACCGGCCAAGAGTTCCTCCTTGGTTGAATCTATTCTTGTTCCCCCGAGGAAGCTGAAGAAGAGCTCCTCGGTCAATTTGGCTGAAACCATCTCTCAACCACCAACTACTGGAAATGGTGTTCCTACTTTTGTTCCCCCGAGCTCTGCCATGAACTCGGTGAAGACTTGGATCATTCCCGAGATCCAAGGTATTGAAGAGAACCTTTCTCGGGACATGGTTACATCATTGGCTGCTCGCCATATTGCTTCTGTAAGTCTTATTATTTTGAACTTTTCATCTTTCCTTTGTTGTATCTGTCTCTTACTTGCTTTCATTTTCTTTTCACAGTTGGTGAGCTTCTTTAATACAATCTTGAAGAAAGATGAAGCTATTAAAGCTTCAAGCTCCTCATCTAGTGTGGAGGAAGCTCTGGAGGAAGCTATTAAGTCTTTGGAAGATTCTCGCCAGAAATATGCTGATGATAAGGCAACTTGGGAGAAGAAGCTTGCTTCGACCGAGCAGGAAAAAGATCAGGTTATTGAGGTCTCCAAGGAGTTGGAGAAAAAATTAAATAGTCTGGAGGAGAAGAATAAAGAGCTTGAAGGGAAGCTCAAGAATGCTGAGGAGTTTGAAGATAAACTCAAGGTTGCTGAGGGGGAGTTAAGTCGACTTCGGGAAGTAAGTCGTCAGAAGGAGGAGGTTGAGAAAAAATTGAAAGCTGCTGATAACCTTCTTTCCGAGAAGATTTCCTCGGAGAAGACGAAGAGAAAGTTGGTTGTGAAGAAATCTTTTAGCGTTGGCTGGGATAAGGGGTGGAACAAAGGCTTGGCTGACATGATGTCACAAGTTGAATATGGCAGCCTAAAATACTTTAGAGATAGGTGGGTCGCAGCTCTTTAAGAGATGAAGGTTGATGAAACTTCTGAACTCTTCCAGCGACACATCCCTGGTCCCCCTCCAACTCCTGAAGACGAAGAAGAAGATGAAGCTGCCTCCGAAGATTCTTCCATGGTGATGGAAGATCAAGTTTCTCATCCCCCAGCCATCCAGCCTACAAACGAGGAACTTCAGTAACTCGCTACTTCCTCCGAGCAACCTCCAGCACTTCCCCAGCTACTATCTGCTCCATCCGAGCAACCTACCTCCTCATCCCAGCCTCCCGAGAAAGTTTTGGGAGACAAGAAAAAGGTGTAGAGTTGTTCGTACTTCTATCTATTTTATTTTTCTTTGACAAATGTAATCCTGAATATGTAACTCTGAACCTTGTACTTCTGACCTTTGTGATATAATAAAATTTGAACTTTTGTTTATGCATACTGTTGTTTTTCCTCTTCATGCTCTATTGGTACTCTTATTGATTATTGCTTTTTCTTCCTCTGCTAGTTTCTAGCCAGGATGGAATTATTATCTGCTCACGATACAAAGCTATTGAGGCAATGCAATGAATACTTTAAGGCTGGTCACACAGATATGAGTGCAACACAAATCGTCGACATTCTCGGCCAAGATGCTTCGGAACAGGCAGTTGAAGCTTATCAATATTTAAAGTGTCTGCTTGATCGTGCGGTGGCCAATAATGTAGCTTATTATGATATGATTGAGGATATCCAAGGCACTCTTGAAGACCTTCATCGACAATATAAAGAATCCACTGCCCTCTTGCACGAGAGTAACGAGAAGAAGTATCAGCAAATCATTGTCGACAAGGGATACGAGAAGCGTTTTGCTGGCTACGATGTGAGGGAGAGAACTCTCAGGGCTGAGGTCGAGGAGTGCAGATAAATAGCTGAATTATTAGGGCAAGAGAATAACAACCTGCAAAGAGAGTTGTCGCAGTTGAAGTCTGCAGATTCCACTTCAAAATCCTTGATCCCAGTGACTGATTAGGGATTCTCGTTCTTGGAGGTCGAGAATGCCAACTTGAGGGATGAGTTGGAAACCTTGAAAATATCTGGCCCTTCTACATCTTCTCGTGGACGAGCAAGAGCTCCTCGGGGACGAGCAAGAGCAGCTCGGATTTCTGTCGAGGAACAAAGGACTCAATCTGCTTTAGAGAACCAGGCCTTCAAATTAATGGCGAAGAACCAGGCGTTGGCTAAAATGTCAAAGAAGATCAGGGACCTGGAAGAGCAGCTTTCTGCGCAGAAGTCAGTCTTGGAGAATAAATAACTTTTTATCAAAAATCTCCACGAGCAGCTGGAAAGATTGACATATCAATTCCACAAACAGCCCAGGGAGTTCTGGATGGCTGGGTAAAACGAGGCTCTCTACCACTTGGACGATCGTATCCAGAATGCCAATAATGAGGGTTACAAGCAGGGCTGGTTGAATGCCTTAGGTGTGCTGCAACTCAAACAGGGTCATCACCTGTGGGACTACCATGATCCTGGGCTGCTCGACCTACCCGTGCCACCATTCAAACTTGATATGAGTTGGATCCCTGGTCGGGCCATTCCTCGATGCTTAAATTCCAAATATCTCGGCGACTACAATATCCATTCAAGTGTCGAGATATCTCGTCCCGAGCACCTCCTAGATCGACCATCCATGATGAATATCAGGATGTTAAAAGATCTTAACTTTATAAATTCTCCTCTTGCTTTAACTGATCCTCCTGCTGGCGAGGAACCTGTTTCAAAAGCGGAGGGGAAGAAACCAATAGAATAGGAATTTTGATGTAATAGTTAGTATTCATTTCATTCTCAATGTAATTTGTTTTTTATTTTAATGAAAGACTTTCATTTTTCTTCGTAATCTTAATTGCCATTGTCTTGTAATTATAAAACACTTTTCATTTGTGCATACATATCTGTTAAAAAGATAACAATATTGTGTTGTTTGTCGATCAACTTATTGTCGACTAGCTTGAATTTGTGGTAATTATTTGACAAAAATAATGTTTTGTTTCTCGACCAACTTAGTAAAAAAGTTACGAGTATAAAAAATGTTGCTCGATCACTTTCTCGTTTTCATAAAATGTTTCCGACCAACCAAGGTCGGTAAATTTTCCTTTTCGACCAACTACAGTTAGTGGGTTTTTATCCCCGACTAGCCATAGTTAGTGGATTTTTTCTAAATGAGCAACTTTGGCACTTTTTGGAATAGTTGTAGCTCCCGACCAACTTTAGTTGGCATTTTCAAGAATATATTTACTTCCTAACCAACATAAGTTGGCATTTTTAGGAATACTTTTACTTCCCGAGGAACACATAGTTTTACTTCCCGTAGGAATACAAGTTTTACTTCCCGGAGGAATACAAGTTTTACTTCCCGTAGGAATACAAGTTTTACTTCCCGGAAGAATACATGTAGCTTTACTTCCCGGAGGAATACAAGTAGCTTTACTTCCCGGAGGAATACAAGTTTTACTTCCCGGAGGAATACAAGTATCTTTACTTCCCGAAGGAATACAAGTTTTACTTCCAAGAGGAATACAAGTTTTACTTCCCGGAGGAATACAAGTAGCTTTACTTCCCGGAGGAATACAAGTAGCTTTACTTCCCGGAGGAATACAAGTTTTACTTTCTGGAGGAATACAAGTTTTACTTCCCGGAGGAATACAAGTTTTACTTCCCGGAGGAATACAAGTAGCTTTACTTCCCGGAGGATTACAAGTAGCTTTACTTCCCGGAGGAATACAAGTTTTACTTCCCGGAGGAATACAAGTTTTACTTCCCGGAGGAATACATTTGTTTCTCGACCAACCTTAGTTGGCGTTTTCGAGAATAAATTTGAGTAGTCCGAGTTTTGCCGAGTTTTGCCGAGTAGTGTGTAGCACTAGTATTCCCCGAAAAACTTTCAATGAAAGGAGAGAATATACATCACTGATAATACTTGCGCAGGTGCTCTGCATTTCATGCATTCTTAAACTCCTCCCCTTCTAAAGTTGTTATTCGGTAAGTTCCTGGTCGAACAACTTCTGTAACTCGGTATGGTCCATGCCAGTTTGCCTCCAGTTTGTTGTGCTTTTGAATCACTTTCTTTAGCACATAGTCTCCTTCTTTCAGGTCGCATTTCTTCACCCTCTTATTATAGAACAAAGTTGTTCGTTGTTGGTATGCAGCATTCCTGATGGCTGCTTCTTCTCTAACTTCCTCGAGCATGTCTAAATCCAATCTTCTCATTAAGTCGCTGACAGGGGAATTGAAATTCAGTACCCTGTGTGTTGGGAGGCCTAACTCGGCAGGTATAACAGCTTCACTTCCAAACGCTAGCATATATGGAGATTCCCCTGTTGCTACTCGGGGAGTAGTTCGGTAAGCCCATAGTACTGATTATAGCTCGTTGATCCAATTTGCTTTCGCGTTACTTAGTCTTTTCTTCAAGCCATTTACCAGCGTTCTGTTTGTCACTTCAGTTTGTCCATTGCTTTGAGGATGGCCTGGTGCTGAGTGGATCTTCAAAATGTTTGACTGATGACAATAGGCAGCGAACTCCTCATTGTCAAATTGTGTTCCATGGTCTGTGATGAAAGCATGAAGAAGACCATATCGACAAATGATGTTCTTCCAAATAAATTGGTACACCTTTTCGTACGTCATATCAATGAGAGGCTCATCTTCAACCCATTTAGTAAAATAATCCACTGCGACGACGAGGTATTTGAACCTTCCTCTGGTCGTTGGCAGTGGCCCGACCAAATCTATTCCCCACATGGCAAATGGCCAAGGGGAAGTTATGGATGTCAACAATGCTTGTGGAGTTCTTCGGATGGAGGAAAAGCGCTGGCACTTGTCAGATTTCTTGGCATAGGCTATACAATCAGCCCTCATCGTCGGCCAGTAGTATCCCTGCATCATTACCCTTTGCAAAAGTGTCCGACCTGCTACATGGGCTCCACAGGACCCTTCATGGATCTCTTCAATCAATTCTTTCACCTCGGAGGGATGCACGCATCTCTGCAAAACTGCTATAATTCCTCGTTTATATAGAATACCATTAGTTAATACATACCGAGCAGCTTTAAACTTCAATTTCTTGGCTGCGAGTTTGTCAACTGGTAATTCCCCTTCCTCAATATATGCCCTGATGGGATCCATCCATGATGATTCTAAATCAAGGGTAATAAAGTTCATCATCAGATCTTCATCTATACTCCGACTAGATAAAACTTCAATTCGGATTGTTCTTCGTAGCTCGGTGCGAGTAGCTGATGCTAATCGAGCTAAGGCGTCTGCTCTTGCATTCTCCATTCTTGGTATTCTGACCAGCTGAATAGCAGCAAATTCTGATACCAACTCCATCACCTTTGCATGGTACTTGATCATTAATTCTCCTTTGGTTGCATATATTCCCAACATTTGATTTACGATCAATTGAGAATCACTGAAGACAATAACCTGCTGTGCCTCCATAGTTTTTGCCAAATTAAGGCCTGCAATCACGGCCTCATACTCAACCTCATTATTGGAAGCTTTGAACTGGAATCGTAGGGCGTATTCCATGTCGACCTCGTCCGGGCTGTTTAAAACGATCCCTGCCCCACAACCTGTAGTGAAAGATGAGCCATCTACATAGAGCCTCCATATAGGCAACCCGTCTTCTAATTTCTTATCTGACAGAGTTCCTTGGTGGAATATTTGTTGCTTCCTTTCACCCTCCCCTGATATTTCTTGCTCTTTGTCGATCAACTTTTCTTGCCCTTTTACCAACCTAAGTTGGCCTGGGCTCGAATTTGATGATCCTGTAACATCCACTTGCCCTTTTACCAACCTAAGTTGGTCTGGGCTTGTGTTTGATGATCCTGTAACATCTACAGGTTGATCGGTGAGCAGCTTTTGCTCCTCGGGGGTATCAAGATAGGTGAACTCTGCTATAAAATCTGCTACTGCTTGCCCTTTAAGCGATGGTTTGGGTTCATAAATTATATCATATTCACCAAACTCTATTTCCCAGTACATCAATCTCCCTAATTTTTCTGGTTTATGAAGGGCTTGCCTCAACGGCATATCAGTATATACGACTATAGTATGAGCTTGTAAGTATGGCCTCATTCTCCTACTCGCCTCAATAAGCGCCAGTGCTAACTTTTCCAGTTTTGGATATCTGATCTCTGCTCCTCGGAAGGCCTTACTCGTATAATAAATTGGTTTTTGCACTTCATTCTCCACTCTGATCAACGCCGAGCTAACTGCATTCTCGGACACTGCCAGATACAAGTATAATTTTTCTCCCATCACTGGCCTAGTTAGCAGTGGAGGTGCTCCCAAGTATTTCTTCAAGTCTTGAAAATCCTTCTCACATTCATCATTCCACTCAAAAGTCTTTCGGAGTGTCTTGAAGAATGGGAGACATCGATCAGTTTCTCGTGATACAAATCTGTTGAGTGCTGCTCCTCGTCCTGTAAGACTTTGCACCTCTTTCTTCGTCGTTGGAGATCGCAGCCCTAATAAGGCTTTGATCTTTTCAGGATTTGCCTCAATGCCTCGTTGATTGACAATGTACCCGAGAAACATGCCTTCTCGTACTCCAAATATGCACTTCGTCGGGTTCAGCTTCATTTGATATTTATCCAGTTGATCAAAAGTCTGACTTAAGTCAACTAGATGATCGGCAACTTTCTTGCTCTTTGTCAGCATATCGTCAACAGAGACTTCCATATTGCAACTGATTTGTTCAGCAAAGACCCTGTTCATCAGCCGCTGATATGTCGCACCTGCATTTTTCAAACCAAAAGGCATAACATTATAACAATAAGTTCCCCTAGTGGTAATGAAAGAAGTACTCTCCCTGTCTTCAGGTTTCATTTTGATCTGATTGTAACCAGAATAAGCATCCATGAAGCTCAGCAGCTCATGTCCCGAGGTAGCATCCACTAGTTGATCAATTCGGGGCAACGAAAAGTGATCCTTTGGGCATGCTTTATTGAGGTCGGTGAAGTCTACACACATCCTCCACTTGTTGTTCTTCTTTTTCACCATCACCACATTTGCTAACCAGTCTGGATATTTAACATCTTCAATGAAGCAAGCTTTTTGGAGCTTCTCGACTTCCTCCTGTATAGTTTGATTCTTCTCGGGGCTGAACACTCTTCTTCTCTACTTCACAGGCTTGATCTCCTTATTCACATTGAGTTCGTGACCTAGGAATTTTGGGTCTATCCCGGGCATATCCTCAAGACTCCATGCAAAAGTTTGCTTTCTGCTTCTTAGGAAAGTTATCAATTCCTATTTTAGTGAGGCTTCCAACGACGAACCTACTTGAGTAGTTCATTCAGGGGACTCGTCGTCCAGAATGATGTTTTCAGTAGCTTCCACCACTTGACCCTTCACGAGTTGCGACTCATCTCTAGGATCCAATGTTTCAATTTCTGCACCTTCATCCACTTGATAGGTAGTAGTCTTTTTCCTTGATTCCTCCAGTTCCTCTTGCTCGGTGGATGAATAATAGCATTCCCGAGCTACTTTCTGATCACCTTTCACAACTCCTACTCCAAAATTTGTTGGAAATTTTAGGCATTGATGTACTGTAGATGGTACAGCCTCGAACTTCTTTAATCCTACTCTTCCCATGATGATATTGTATGATGAAGCGTATTATTTATGTTCGACAAGAAGGCCACATACCAATGAATATATCCAACTTGATCGTCCCAAGTGGAAATACTTTTTCGCCAGCAAAATCGAGGAGGGGTCTGTGATAAGGCTCCAGTTGAGATAGCTTTAGATTTAAACTGTCGAAGCACGAGTAGAACATGATGTCTGCCGAGCTACCATTGTCTACCAGTACTCTTGAAATCACTACCTCCTTCATTCTCATCTTGATCACCAATGGGTCATCATGAGGATATAGAACACCTGCAAGGTCATTCTTTGAGAAACCAATGACCAATTTCTCTCTGTTCACCTTTCTCAGGCGATCCTCCTAAGCTAGATTTATTCGCTGAATGTACGAGCAAGCTTGAGCCTCACAGAGGTAAGCTTTTCTCTCTGCAGTAAGGTCTCCTCCTCCTGCATCTCCACCTGTAATAACATTACAGTCAAATGACCCAAAACGTATTGAAAATACCTCTCGTTTTGGCTGCCTTGGTCTCTTGGGAAGATCGGGGTCTTCTTCTGGATCAACTTCATGGTTTCTTTTCTTGTTCTCCTCTGCTCGACGAGGAGATCTAGACCTCTCTCTTGTTCGGTCGTTGTTTCTTCTTTCGTTTCCACGATCAACATACTTTGCCAGCTTTCCTCGTCTGATGAGTGTTTCAATCTCATTCTGAAGAGCTATGCAATTTTTGGTCATATGGCCATGATCATTATGAAACTCGAAATATTTTGCCTTATTCCTCCGGTCAGGGTTTGCCTTCATTTTCCCTGGCCAGTTTAACTCCTTGTTGTTCTTGATTTCCTCTAGAACATGGTTGATGTCTTTCTTCAAACGAGTATAATTATCAAATTTCTTCATTACATCCCATGTCGACCTAGTTTTTGAGTGTTTGTCACTACTATTGTTCTTATGCGCTTTATTCTTAGCTTTATCACCTTCCACCTTGGTTTCTTTGGCATCCATATTCTTCTTCGCAGCCATAGCCTCCTCGGCATTCATAATCTTGGCCGCTTTTCCCATCAGATCTGACATGGTTCTAGGTGGATCTTTGGCCAAAGTGTAGTACAACTTGTTGGGCTGTAATCCACTCATCAAGGCGGTAATCGTTGTCTTCTCCTCATAATCAATGACTTCGAGTTTCTAGTTATTAAAACGAGTTATATAATCTCTGGTACTTTCACCAGCTTTTTGTCTAACACTTAACAAATGTGCTACTCGTTTAACTGGCTTTGCCCCAAAATAGAAATTCCCAATGAATAACTTGGCCAGTTGAAAAAAAGTTGAGATCTTACCCCGAGGAAGATTATTATATCATATTTGAGCAGATCCGGTAAGAGTTCCCGAGAATGCTCTGCATCTCATCTCATCTGGAACAGCATAGATGTCGGCTCCAGCTTGGTATTGTTCTATATGAAGGACAGGGTCAGTCTTTCCATCATATTTGGGAGTCACAACAGGTGCTTTAAACTTTGATGGTGTTGGAAAATCTATAATGGCCTGGACAAAAGGTGTTCCTCGAACAAAAGTTCATTGTAAAGGGTTCTTGGCTTTAGCCATTTCCCCTAATCTATCCTCTAGCCTC
This sequence comes from Sambucus nigra, assembly GCA_949130495.1. NCBI lineage: Eukaryota > Viridiplantae > Streptophyta > Magnoliopsida > Dipsacales > Adoxaceae > Sambucus > Sambucus nigra. The sequence continues at coordinate 9,392,604 of OX422219.1, read as the reverse complement.
TGAATAGAGCCTTTCCATGCATCATTTACTTCCTCGGGCCTGTTGGTTCGAGCAACTGATCGTGTTGAAGTGGCTTCTTGGGATCTACCTTGACGAACAGCTGGTCGTGACTGGGCAGATCCTTCCCTTAAATCTGATGGTCGTCGAAAACTTCTCGATGTGACTTTAGGAGGACTTCTACTCCTTCTAGGTCCTAATCGATCAAAAGGTGATACCCTGCTTAACTTCTCTAGCGCACTAGTCCTTTATGGAGAAAGAGTGATACGTTTTTCAGTATCTGTGGCTCTCACTGATGAAGTTCGTCCAGGTTGGTAAGAAAAATCCTCAAACTCCTCATTGCGATATGAATCGGTACGCCTAGTACACGAAGAAGGTGCACGGGTATTTCTTTGAAAACTTCGTTGTCCTGAATGGGTTGGTGCACCGCCATGGAGGGTTTGTATGAGTTGTCGCATAGTTTCTTGCATGACGGTCTGGCCCTGAGCCAGATTTGTCATTATCCCAGCCAGATCTGGAATATTTGGCGGAGCAGATGGATTTGGAGGGCTTCCAGTGTTTCGATTGCTTGATTCTGGAATATCAGCCATTTGTGATGAATTATTTTTTATGAAAAACGATATTACCAGTCGTTTCCCACAGACGGCGCCAATCTGTTAATGTAAAAAATTAGATCGTATCTAATTATTCAATCACAGATAAAATAAATGAAACAAAGAGTTTTTAAAGTGGTTCAGCCTTATAAGAATGGCCTACGTCCACTGTTATGTTATTTCTGACTGTATGGGAATTCTCGATTACAAGTTCTATCAAGAAATTTCGGTCCTCCTACAATGAGGATTGTACAATGTATTTATAGCCCTGAGGCTGTAATGTGAAAGGGTAATACATTAAATGATGTACATATGAAAGGGTAATACATTCAATGCCCCTTAAGCGTATGCGTCTGAATGATGAGCATTTAATGAACAGTCAAACTGTTGGTTATCCTGCTATTAATGCTTTGTTCGAGGTGCAGCTCGGACCGCCTGAGTTGCTCGAACCGCCTAAGCTGCTCGGTGTTCAAGAGTTCCTCGGTACTCAAGAGTTCCTCGTAGAGTTCTTGTTCCTCGGAGCGTATGGGTTCCTCGGGGAAGCAGTATTCCTCGTTGTAGTATGGTTCCTCGGAGCGTCTGAGTTCCTCAGAAGTGTTTGTTGTTGCCCCGTGTCTTCACTTAATTGAGCCATGTCACCAGACTAAATTTGGTATCAACAACAACTTTGAAGATTTTCTCTTTTCCATCCACGAATGTGTTAGGTTTATAAAACAATATTAAAGATAAATATTTTAAAGTTCAAGCATAGACGTAATAAATGATAATTATCAAGATCAATAACAATAAGCAACTTATGACATACTATCATGTAATCATAAAAGTCAAGTTTATCATATACGAAAACGAATTTTCATAAATCCTTTGCATTTTTACTTAAAAAATATTCACATTTTCAACCATTTGAGATTAATATAAAATAAATCAAATTATAAATCATTATCACAAAACAAATATTTTCAAGTAATGAATGTTGTCTAATTCAAATAATCATATAAACACGACAATAATCACATAAAAAAATAATCAGATTATTAATCATCAATAAGCATATAAGATATGAAAACAATATATCACAATGTTCAATCAATAAAAAAAACTAATTTTATTTTCAAAAAAATTGTGTTCAAGTGCCAATACCAGTTTTGCACCTGAAAACTTCACCTTTTTGGAACCCAATATGTATGCGGTTTATAGGGATTAACATACATAATTGTTTTCTTTGGAATCCAAGCTAATTTTGTATTTTTATAACTTCTTTTTCTAAAATGACAAAATTTGGAATAATGTGTATGTCTACCACAATATGTGCATAAAGAGTTAGGATGACTAGATGGGCCTTCATTTTGAAATAAACCACAATAACTCTTTTTCTCATTTTGTTCATCATATCCTATACCATTATTATTAAAACGAATTCTTTGATTTTCTACAATTTTATAAAGATACTCATTTCCTTTAGTGAAGGTATCTAAAGATTTCTTTAAATAATCAATCTCCCTTTTTAACTCACTATTTTCGCTTTCAAGAGGGGTATTGACAATAACAGATTTTTCCTTTTTCAAAGACTTAATTTCTTTACGTAAGGATTCATTTTCTAATTTCAAATCATCAAAATCATTTGACATAGAGTCATAGTTAGTTGAAATTAATGAATGAGACTTCTTAAGATCAATATATTTCTTTTTGAGTTCTTCAAAACTTTCACATAATTCATTAAATACATTTTGTAATTATTCATAATCATCATCACTATCACTAGAGTTAGGGTTGGAGAGTACCTCCTCATTATCATTTGCCATGAGACAAGTAGCATTTGTCTCCTCACTGCTTGATTCATCAATATTAGCATATAAGCTAGGATTGAATTCTTCCTTTAAAATAAAGCTTGAAATACAAGGTTGATTATGTGTCCATTTTCTTTTCACATAATGAAACAATGAATAACTACAAGACATCAAACATTTTAGCATACAAATAATAAAAATGTAGAGTGCAATATTTAAAATAAATACAGAAAAGTTTGCCATGATCTTTAACTCTACGATTGTTAGATAAAAAAAAATTAAGAAGAGCACTAGCTCTGATACCAATTGTTGCCTAGATTATATTCAAGAGGGGGGGGGGGGGGGGGTGAATTGAGTTTTTACAAATTTTTAGTCAAATTAAAATTTCAGAAAAATATTTAATTTATAATACTTTGACAATTTTCAGATTAATAAAACTATAAAGAATAAATCCAACAATATCAAATAAATGCAACCAACTAATTTAAACAACAAGAAATGCAGATTTTAACACACTAGGAATATTAAATTGATTTTTGTATTTAATATTAAGAGATATTCTGAAATTAATTATTTAACTCAAAAATAATTATTTTAACCTTAAAATTAATTTAGTCAAATTTCGGAATTAACTTATTTGCAAGATAGTGTGCTGAAAATATTAACTCAAGAAAGAATGTGCAAATAAATAAATAAAAGTGCGAAAAATAAATGACACCGAAATTTAACGTGGTTTGGCCAAATCCCGGACTACCTCCACGCGCCTAGAGCCCCCGTCTCCTTTACACTTCACTAAACCTGATCCACTTGCAGGTAGGATTAAACCACCGCGTACAACTGTTTGCAAGATAACTTCGAGCTTCAAACCCCCTGGCCCACTTGCGAGTAGGAACCAATCACCGGTACAACAATCACCGTAGCTAAAACCGGGCTACTGAATACAACTCGAGCTTCAAATAAAGTTTCAAACAAATCTGATTTTTGTAGTACAAGGTACAATAATGAAACTCCTTAAAATACAATTTATAATTTGGGTTTCTCCTTCTTTAATGAGACTTCAATAAATTATATTAGTGTAGGCACAAGTCTTCTTCTTCAATGATTGAGCAGATAATAAAACTAATTGCTCTCTTGAATGTGTAGATGAGTAGTAAAAATAAATTCTCTCAATAAATTCTCTAGCTCTTGATCATATTCTCATTCAAATGTGTCTTCAATGCATCTCTTCAAAGCTTTAAATGTGTCTCCCAAAAACTAGCTGTTAGACACATGCATTTTGAACATTAAATGCTCCAGATTTTGCTGAGATAATGTAGCTTGAAAAGTGATATGCAAATCTTCATTTTGCTTCTCAATAAAATATAGTTGTTGTAGCATAAAAATGAACATCCTCAAACTAAAGGTATGAAAGTAGTTCCGATGAAAATCTCAAAATGACTCCTGCAGAATATTAGTAGAGAGAGAGAATCAATATCCAAAATAATAGACACATACCTAATGAATATATAAAATTTGATATATAAAAATTGTACTTGATATATAAAATATCAGTACGAGACAGACTTGCGATTGTATGTTGTCTGAGATTAATAGAACAACCTTTAAAAAATTGTCAGTCAAAATTAGTACCATAGGAAGTAGCATCAGACTATGGGGAGCACAAACTAAATTTAACCAATACTCCAAATACAAGTAATGGGTACGTAAGCACAAAAACAAATCAGAACGCGTGGCTCAAGAAATAATAGAGATATAAATAATATTCTGATATGTAATGAGATGTGAAATGAAAATCTTGGGGGAGATATACCAACTCTCCAAAACAGTGATAAATTTTTGACAGATATCAGTTCAAGTGTCATGGATAAAAGACAGTATTTTATATTTGAACAAATAGTATGCGACCCAACGATCTATGTCTTTAAGAAATATCATCGTCGAAGGTACTAAATTAAAAAGGGGTCGGATCGAACAAAAAAAATAGGTAAAATATAGGTCAAATCGATTTGGGCCTATACTAAGAGCAACCCTGACGGGAGGGTAAACATGTATTTATGCAGTATATATGTATGTTACGGGTAGGGTAAAAAGCCAAATATAACGGTTGGTAGGGTAAAAAATAACAAAGATGCAATTGGCTTAGTTAGTTTTTTGTGGGGTCCACCCTAAAACGGAACTTCTTGTTCCGCGCAAAGAAAGAGAAAAAAAAAAAAAAAAAAAGCTTAAGCGGAACATCATGTTCCGCCCAAGCTTTCAACAAAGTTTCCTTATTTGCATTTTGTACCCCATATGTTTGCAACGGCTTGATTAATGTATGGCAACGACTTTTTTTTTTTTTTTTATGGCAACGGCTACTTTTTTTTTTAAATGGCAAAGGATATTTTTTTCTTATAAAAAATAGATGATTTCGGGGTACCACATAATAACATAGGACCTTTGGGGAGGAAAATGGAATTTTGAAGAACCCTTAAGCGGAACATGATGTTCCGCCCAAGGGGTAACATGTTTTTCGCTTACGGCGTCGTTTTAGTCTTGATACCCCATATTTACACTTGTCCGTAGCAATTTTGTTAGTTTTGATAGGTTATTTTTGGAGTAATTAAGTGCAATTTTGGACTGCCCATAAGGGTTGCTCTAACCAAGCAAACCTTATGGTTTATAAAATCTAAACCTATGACAACTAATGGTCCAAAAGTAAAAGGACGAAACAACAAACTATGGCAAGTCTAAATCTCTGAACAAGTACACCTAACAAGTTCTATGCGGTCAGATTAATTCGCAGGTCTAACACGATCTAACCAAAGGACACATGTACGGTTTTAAGGCTACTAAGGTTTAAAAAAATAAGGCAAATAGGTACTGCATTGGTAGGAGGTAAAACTAGGTAAGTCAAGGTATGGGATTAATAAATAATCTTAAAAGTCTAATTGACAAAATAATATCCAATAGGACAAGCAGGTAGGAGATCTCTATGGTCTCAAAAGGACGGCCAAGGTTTAAAAAAATACCTAGATCTCCTACAAAGTCCAATCGCTTAACTAAGGTTAAAATCACCTAAGGTCAAGTCAAATAGATACTAGCAGGTCTAACTAACGAAATACCAACAGCCATATGCCTATAAAATTTCGATTACCAAAGTCTCCAAAGAAGCTAAATGTATAACTAAGATCAAGTCACCGGTTAAAAGCTATAGGAACGATCAAATCAATAGTTAAGAACCTCCATGTAAAGGACAACAACAAACAAGAAACTTTAGCTTATAAAAAATCTACAAAGCTAAAGGTATCCTTAAATACACATAACGGTTCAATCGGACAGGTCCTTTAATTTCCGAAAAATTACTTTCAAATCAGAAAATTAATTTTATTAAGAAATTCAAAAAATTATTTTAAACCAAAATTATACCAGTTTTATTTAAAAAACAGTTATTCATAGCAAATGTTTAGGCACAATTAATAATATGAACCAATAAATGTATGAGTGCCTAATGTGTCAAGTGCAAGTGTGCATCACACATGAATGCCTTTACTCGGATATGTTCGTCGAGTAGAGTCGAGGCATGTTGAGTCGTGAAAATGAAACTTGACATAAACCGGTATAACACAGTCAAAATAGATATGCAATCAAGGCAATATGACATAATACAAATATTATATAATATAATAAATATATGTATATAATGGTATATGAACAAGATTATATTATAAATGTTATACAATAAGACATATCTATAGAATAACTTAATAAAAATATGTTTGGAATCATCAAAATCAATATATTAAGTAAAACTAAAATGTACATTAATTAAACTAATTTAATTAATTATGGATAAATAACATTTTCGTTAAGAGAGATGTATAGAACAATCATTTGTGGATATCCACTTGAGATGAATAACATGTAAACATGGGATTCAATTAGGCTTAGAACAAACTTGGACATATTCTTGTACTTGGTTGGATTACTATAAACATTATTAATTTATAATTTTTAGGACATAGATTTTCGCTGCCGCCTCACCCATGACCCATACTTTCTCTACTTCCAATTAATGCATAGTTAGTATGTATGTGTCTATCATTCATACTCATTCTTCTGTCTTTTTTTTATATGTGGAGTCGGATTATGATTATTCAGATTCAATTAGTATTTGTATTTCATTTTTGGCATGGACTATTTTATGAGACTAAGGTAGCATGTGATGGTTTTATTATTGTACTTGGTTTGGTATCAAAGTTAATGGGGATCACCTATGCTATATTTAAGTTATTTACATTATGGACTGGTTTCATTTTCAGTTAATCTTAGAATGATGTGGTGTCTCACAACAATCGTATTATATCATTACCCAAAACATTATCTTACATTCCCTTCCATTATCACTCACCTCACTATTCACCACCACTCCACCACCATTCAAAATCAATTTTCATAATACCCAAAAGTCAGAATCCAAACAACTTAGAACGTCTACACCCTCTCCATTTCACTTTTCTAATTTTGTATCATTTCACACATTTAATTACTTTTAGCACATATTCTTTTTATTTATTGTTTTCCCTCATAACTAATCACACTTTTATTATTTATATACCCACAAACATATTTCATCAATTTAAAAACCCCAAAAGACAATTTATCATATAATCCTAAATTATAGTTGTTCTCACTTTTTCATACTTTCACCACGTTCACACATTGTATTTATAAATTACGATGATACCATGTTTTACACTTGGTATTTAAAAGACGCTAACACCCATCGAATACCTCAGGCAAGAGTAGAGGTCCCACGACCCACCTTTGACATTAGACAGGCCACCACTTGGTCCTTAAGATCTCCGCTTGTTTAAGGAAAATTTTTCAATAAAATCAATTTGTATGTATTTTGGCTTTATTCTGCACTTAGACAAACTATTTATAATCATAGGTTAGGATTTTAGTGTACTGATCTTTCAATCCTATTATGTGATTTACTGAAGATGTAAAGTCTGAGTTAGAATATCTACATTATCGAGTTGTGTTTAGTGCTATGCTTCCATCCTCTAGTTTCTAGGATATCTCATGTGATCCTTGGAGTTTTTATATTTGGGTGTTAGGATTTCAATAAAATTATTTTTTAATGTTTTAAAACTATTTTATCCTTTTTTATATTTTTAGCAGAAAAATACTTTTTTTGACAAGTCATTTGAACGACAATGCATGTCGTTCGAACGAGTCCATGTACCTCATTATATTATACTTTCATTCCAATAAAACTTCGAATGAGCCAATTTCTTCCCTTATTCAGAATCTCATGGGAAGTGTTTTTTGAATAGTGTCAGAACGAGATGCAAGACTTTATTTCAACGATTTATGCTAAATAGAAGATTTTCCAAATTGCTTTTCATCCTTGTATCGATTTTGGAAAACCTCCTATAAATAGGAGTGCAAGGAAGCACTTTTCTTTGAGAATTTTTCATGATTTTAAGTTCCCAAACTCTTCCAAAAAGCTCTATGTTTTACCCAAAAACCTAGTTTTCACCCAACTAGTTCATGATCCAACTTTCGTATTTATATGCACTGAAATCATTTTTATGAGAACTGTAGGAACAATTTTTATGGCATTGTTCATATCATAGAATTAGGGTAGTTTGGCGTATCCCATTACAAATCATCATGCACCGAGAAGACGAACCGAACTCAAGCATCTCCAAGTTTGAAGAGTTCTCGACATTCCAAAAGGTATCAAATGATTTAGAGTTTGAATTAATTCATAAAATTATATTTGGGATGTTTAATTTTTATCAAAAAATGAACAAGACTTTTACTTTTGGGAAAATAATTTCTCTAAGACCTGTAGGCAGAGTTTTAAAAATAATATATTTTCGGAGGAATTCGTTCAAGCGACAGGAGTTATTTTGGAATGAGATGCAATCTCGTTCGAATGACCCCGCCGCCTTAAGAATTTTTCATTCTTATAAATACATGTTCGTGGATCATCTTTTTTAAGACTTTTAACTAAAACGTTACTGCATATTCTGGGCAAAAGTTCTTCAAGTTTTGTGTGTAAAAACACCCTTTTAATTCACAATAAAGCATCCTTGAATATTATTCTTGTGAATTAGTTTATAACCCTAGATATTTTTGTATCTATTTGCTTACACCTTGTGGAGAGGCACTCCATGGCTGACTAGGTTCCACTTGAAGGAGGTACTGCACTGACGACTATAACTGCGCTTATTGGGACGACTCAAGGGTGTTCTCCTTACTTATTCAGAGCTACGGTTCTTGTGGGTTTTTTGTGCGTTAATCAATTGCAGATTTCATTACAATTTGTGTAAGTTGCCATTGACAGTTTATAGTGAAATAAAAGGTTTTACCTGAAAGGTTCCTGAAATTGATCTTGTCGGTTTTGCGTGGTTTGATTTATCTCTTTTATCATCATAGATGTACGTTTAGGATTAAACAAGGTAAAATCAATTGAATAGTCATTTCAGCATAATTAATTGGTGGTGCAATATTTATGTGTGAGATAACAAGTTCTATCAACAAAATTAGAATATTAATTTAATTGGACTTGTGTCAACTTTTTGTTGAAATCACCCTACCGAGAGTTTAACCAGTCTACAAATTGGTATCAGAGCTTGTGGCACTAAGTTTGTGTTTGATCTTGTAATGCACATTTTTGGGTGATTACTTTTCATCGCTCCGATGACTAATTTTTTTATGGATTCTCCTTGTTTTGATGATTGTGACAACCTGCTCACCAAAATATGGGGTGGCCAGCCCGATACTTCAATAATAATGGGACTCATAGACGGATAAGTATATGGGAAAACCACCCTAAATTTCAGAAAACGGGTTGCCAAAATTTTTATTTTTAAGTTAAAGAAAGAATTTAAACAACCCAATTTGAAAAGAAAGTGGAAACCCAAAAGAACTTATATTACCACAACAACAACACATACAATAAGGGGGACCGAATATGTTGTCGGTCAACAATCCACACATCCATGTGAAATAAGTTCATTTAGTTACATAATACATTACAATAAGAAATTACAATAAAAATTGGGCCACACTCCCGAGTAAGAGCCTGATCGTAGCTAGAGTACAAAAATGAAGGTGTCTAAAAATATAACCCGTAATATCCGCAAAGTATCACGGCTCCCCAAAACACCAGAATAGGAAAAATCAGAACGGGCGTCCTTGCGGTGGAGCACCTGAGTGGATACAAGGTTCATGCACAACAAGAAATATGAACGGGTCAGGGCCCGATTTTATATGATCACCAAGTGAATAAAGAGTAAGACGGTTATGAATAATTAATCATGCTAGACAAGTATAAAAATCTACCTACACAGTTATAAAGCTTGAACCAAGGCAACTGGATGATCATAATAATAAATATTTATACAAGAGGATATGGATGATTAACATAAACAAAAATCTTTTATCCTTTTTACACAGTTTATTCCATCGTTCCGATCCTTATTAGGAAACATAATCACAATTATATGCTCTTTGTGGAATTTATCATAGTCATATGCTCTTTATGGCATTTCATTATGCTCTTTATGGCATTTATAAACCGTCAAGTCCCACTTGATTAAGAATGGTTATAATCATATACATATAACGATTCTACGACGGCCCGTCCAGGTTTCCCCACCGGGCGAACCACTAAATGACCATCATCTTCTAGAGCCTATCAATTACGACACCTGGGCACCTACAACGTAAAACGTTGGGAAGCGACCATATGCATGTGGGAGAGTCATAACCACACCCGAAATTACCTCACCATCGCAGAAAACATAACATAAGCGCTCATATGGCCTAGGACTATATCCACCCTGCATTCATTAGCCAGGGGGCTTCACCTCACGTGCGCACTTCCCTTATGATGGAATTTAGAGAGGGTGTGTTTAAGTAATTTATCATTTACATCATTCATTTGTCATTGCATTTCCATTTGAATAATTACAACTCATTTTATCCGGAGCCATACTCAATTCATGTCATTACCGCAACCTCCATGGATGCATAAACTTTCATTATAATCTCCAATCATATTGTGGAGTTATCATAAGTTACCAAGACTAGAATATTGCACTTGAACTATTGTAGTCTCCCAAATACCACTTTACAACTCCTAGTCCCATAATTTATTAACTATGGAAAAGAGTGCCCTGATATTAACGTATACACCCCCGGAATAAGCCCTATTTAACCCATTACAAGTGTAGGATAGTCAACCAACTCATCTAGGACTCTAGAACTCTATGTTTACTTCATACAAGAAGGTTCCTAAGCCCCTATCTTAAAAGAAACGTACTAGGAAATAATTAAGGTTTTGATGGTGAAAAGTAGGGGACTGGTTGACTGGTCCTGAGACCGCGGTCGACTGCATCTCAAAATTTTGCCTAAGAAGAAAAGCAGAAAGCTCAGTTTGGAAGGGCCGATCGACCGCGCACAAAACTTATACCTTTGTGGGAAACCAGTAAGCCCTCCCTCGAAGGCCCGATCGACCGGTCATAGCAGACCTAGGACATTACTCTCTTCTACAAAGCTAAGACCCAAATCCAAACTCAAACCCTTGCCTCTCTTCACTTATCCCACCTCTATAATATACCCACAACATTTCCAAACCTCAACCAACACACTAAATCCATTTAAACCCTAAATTCCAAGATCTAATCATTTAAATACCAACATATACACAAAAATCCAATATTGGCCCAATTTCCCCAAACATACAACTATCCTACAATTTATCCACAAGAGAACATATATTAGCAAGTAGAAAACTTGCCTTAGGGTTGTAGACTCGTGTCTTCCTTCCGGTAGGGACGAATCCAAGCCAAACTCTCCAAACTTCTCTTCTTTCTCTACTTTCTCCACACTTTTCTTGCTCTCTCTCTCTCTCCTCTCTAGGGCTTGAGTTGTGTAATGGAAGAAATAACAAAAGGGTTGGGAGACTTAAATCGTGGATTAAGTCTAATTCCCCAACTTAAATGATAAATACTACATTAAAATGACTATCAACTACGCATTTATGTTAAAACCAGTAAAAATTGCCCGAAATATAAAAATACAATATGGCACTTATTTCGACTATCTCGCACATTTTGGGACCAACTACGCCCTCTAAATTGGCATTCAGAAATTTTATAAATTATTTCAAGTTTCGGTTTCATTTAAACCATAAACATCATTTAAATCATATGACACTATAAAACGCACATGATGATATTTACATTCACGTACCACAATTATGCAACAATTTCAGTAAATATGCTCCATTAACACATGTAATTCATATTTACTCCATAATTCATATTTTATATAATGACTTCATGCAATGAAATAATATAAAATAAGTCTTTTAAAAGCGAGGGTTGTTACATACTCCCCCCCTTATGAGAGAATTTTTCCCTCAAAATTCAAGCGTACCTTGTAAGAAGAGATGCGAATACTTCTCCTGCATATCATCCTCACGTTCCCACGTCGATTCCTTATCGTTGTGATGACTCCATTGGACTCGCACCAAGGGCACCACTCTAGACCTCAATCTACGCTCCCCATGCTCTAGGATCATAACTGGTTGTTCTTCATACGAAATGTCAGGTTACAAATCGATATCCTCAAAAGGAATATGCCAAAGGGCACCTTCACACCTCTTATACTTCTTCAAAGAGGAAACACGGAACACATCATGGATTTGTTGTAAGGGTTCCGGTAAGGAAAGTTGATACGCCACTGGACCTACCTTAGCAATAACGGGAAATGGTCCAATATAACGCGGCACAAGCTTCCTTTTTTTCCCAAAACGCTTAATATCCTTCATTGGCGACACTCGTACCAAGACTTGATCCCCAATTTCCAACTCTATGTGTCTTCTATTCGCATCGGCATAACTTTTCTGGCAATATTGAGCTATTCGAATGTGATTCCGGATGAGTTCGATCTTAGAAGAAGTATCCCGGATCATTTTAGGTCCAAGAAACTTATTATCTCCCACCTCCAACCAACAAGTGGGTGATCTACACGGTCTACCATATAAAGCTTCATAGGGCGACATTCCAATAGTGAATTGGTACGAATTATTATAAGCAAATTCGACCAAAAGGAGATATTGTTCCCAACCACCTTTGAAATCAAGCATACTCATTCGGAGCATATCCTCCAATATTTCGTTGACCCTTTCAGTCTGCCCATCTGTTTGAGGATGACAAGAAGTGCTTAACTTCAATTCGGTTCCCATAGCCTCTTGAAAACTTTTCTAAAAGTGGGAAACGAAAATCTTATCTCGGTCGGAAACTATATTTAAGGGTACCCCATGGAGTCTAACAACCTCCGCGATGAACAGCTGAGCATAGCGAGCAGTATCATAATCTGTGTGCACGGGTAGGAAGTGTGCCGACTTAGTCAAATGGTCGACAATCACCCAAATAGAATCATGACCACTCTATGACCTTGATAAACCTGTAATAAAGTCCATCGGTATACTCTCCCACTTCCACTCCAGAATCTCTAACGGTTGCAATAACCCTGTCGGTCGCTGATGATCTATCTTGACCAATTGACAAGTAGTGCATTGGGATACAAACTCAGAAATATCCCGCTTCATGCCTGGCCACCAATACTGATGGCGCATGTCTTGATACATCTTGTCCCCACCAGGATGCACTGAAAACTTAGACCCATGAGATTCTGCCATCACAGCCCGTCTCAAATCGCCTTCGTTCGGAACAATGAGTCTCCCGTGAAAATGTAATCCACCCTCCGAACTTATCGAGTGGGATTCCACTCCCTCGGTCAATAATTTGTGTATATGGTCCTGATAACTCTTATCCCTTCCTTGAGCCTTTACAACCCTTGCCATAATGGTAGGCGTAACGGTCATCACTGACATGAACGCCCTATAAACCGCATCCTCCTGACTAAGCTCCTTCCACTTGGCCTTCCATACCAAGGCTAACTCCCCCTCGGGTTTTCTGCTTAAGGCATCCGCTACTACATTCGCTTTGCCGGGGTGATAGTGAATGTCAAATTAATAGTCTTTCACAAACTCTAGCCATCGGCGTTGTCACATATTTAAGTCTTTCTGGGAGAACAAATATTATAGCGATTTATGGTCTGTGAAAAGACTAAATTTCTCCCCTAGGAGATAATGCCTCCAAATATTCAAGGAAAAAACTACTGCGGTAAGTTCCAAGTCATGCACCAGATAATTCATTTCGTGGGGCTTTAGCTTGCAAGAATCATAAGCAATAGCCCGTCTCTCTTGTTAAAGTACACCTCCCAAACCTTGTAAAGATGCATTGGTGAAGACTAAGTATTCCAATCCCGGCTTTGGTAATGCAAGGACTGGAGCAGAAGTTAACCTATCCTTGAGCTCGTCAAAAGCTGACTAACAAGAACTATTCCATATAAACCTCATCCCTTTCCGGGTTAAGTTTATCAAGGGACAAGCAATTTTGGAGAAACCCTTAATAAACCGGCGATAATAACCGGCCAAACCCAAAAAACTACGGATCTCGATGGGTGTCGTGGGCTGACCCCACTCCTTCACTGCAACAACTTTGTTTGGGTCCATCAAAATACCCTGTGATGACACAACATGTCCCAAAAATTGTACCTCCTTCAACCAAAAACCACACTTCTCGAACTTGGAATATAGTTGGTGATCCCTCAACCTTTGCAGGACCAACCGTAAGTGAGTAGCATGGCCAGATTCTGTTCGAGAATAAACCAGGATGTCGTCGATGAATAAAATAACAATCTGGTCAAGGAAATACCTGAACACCCTATTCATGAGGTCCATAAAGACTGCGGGCGCATTGGTTAGCCCGAAAGGCATAACCAGAAATTCATAGGACCCATACCTCGTTAGAAAAGCGGTCTTGGATACATCCTGCTCCCGTATCCATAACTAATGATACCCCATCCTCAAATCTATCTTAGAGAAGTAATATGCTCCCCTAAGTTGATCAAATAAATTGTCGATACGAGGCAAAGGGTATTTGTTCCGGATGGTGACTTTATTCAACTCTCTGTAGTCAACACATAACCGAAGAGAACCATCCCTTTTCTTCACAAACAGCACCGGAGCGCCCCACGGCGAAGTGCTACGCCGAATGAATACCTGCTCCAATAACTGCTGAATTTGGTCACTCAACTCCCTCATTTCAACAGGAGCCATACGATATGGAGCCCTCGCAATTGGCCGAGTTCCCGGCGTTAAATAGATTATAAACTCAATCTCCCTACTAGTAGGTAAACCCGGTATCTCTCGAAAAACATCTTCGAAATCTCTAACAGCCGGAATAGAATCTATAAGAACAACAACATCCCAAGGAGCCTCTTCCGCGATACAATACAAGTAAGTGGTAGTACCTCCTTCCACACAAGGCATGACCACTAAAAACATTTCTTATCCCGGGATGGCAAAAACTATGCTTTTTCCATAGTAATTAACTATCGCATGATACTTCACTAACCAATCCATTCCTAGCATTACATCATACCCGACCATATCAAGGACGAGCAAATCGGCCTCAAAGCATAAGTTACCAAGATTTATTCCTATATGTTTACAAATAAAGAAAATCAGTGATCCATCTCCCATCGAAGATTCAACACTCGTAAATGTACTCTCTGCAAATTTTATTAACTCTGTAAACTGAGCAAAACTTCCAGAAATGAATGAATGAGTCACACCCGTATCAAATAGTACCCGACCCATGTGCCCTTGAATGAGAAACTTACCCTCAATCGCTGGAGGCGCTGGAGGGGCCGGAGGAAGCATAGCATCCTGTATATGATAGACTCGCCCATACTGTAGTTGTCCCTGCTGTGGAGGAACAATCGAATTTGGCACCTATGGAGAAAACTGAACATGTGGCTGCTGTGGGACCTTAGGAAGCTGTCCCCCAATCAACAGAGGACACGTCCTCTTATAGTGACCAAATTCTCCATATTGAAAGCATCTGTTCATCACATTCTCCTGGTTTCGCCCTCGGTTATTTCGAATCTGACCGAAGCCTTGGCCCGAATGGCCTCTACCTCCATTTCCACCTCTACCTGCTTGTTGCATTTGCGTTCCACCTTGACCCTGCCTATTGTTATTGCCACCCGTAATAAACCTGCCAAAACGTTGCCGTTTAGACATATCCCCTTGTTGGGGATCTCTTTCCTTCTGCTTATTTCCCAAAGATTGGGATGAAGGAAATGCTCCTCCTCCAATCCCATTGCCTCCAGGTTTACCCACTTGCCCCATTATTGTAGCCTTCTTGCTACTCTGGACAAACAATCGATGTTCTTGGAAATGAAGCATTGCCTCATTCATCACATCCCCAAAGGTCTACAAAGATGGATTACCCAGCAAATGTTGTCGTATTCTCCAGTTTAGACCTCCCATAAACTTGATATTTTTCTTTCTTCCGGAGTTACCTCATCCGGCACAAAACTAGCTAGCCGGGTGAACTCCTCTTCATATTCCGCAACAGACCTCTCACCTTGCACCACATCCTGAAGCTTCCTTCTCATCTCCCTTTGAACAGTGGGAGGGAAATATTTCCGATCGAACATAACACATAAATCACTAATAGTCATAACATCCCTCTGCTCTGGTGTAGTCATAGACTCCCACCAATGTAACGCGACACCCACTAGTTTAAAGGTAGCAAGAATTTGTTTCCTCTCCTCGCTACACTCCACCATACTCAAATGGCGTTTCATATCCTTCTTCCACTGATTTGCTTCTATAACATCAGAACCCCCTTGAAATTCTGGAAGATGAACCTTTAAAAAGGACTCTCTAACCCTTTCCCACGGAGAAGGTCTCGTAGGAACTTATGCTTCTTGTGCGCGTGGTTGTTGGGCCTGTGGCATTTGCTGAACCACTGCCGTCATATCAGCATTGACTGCTTGAGACCCAATATTTGCTATCTCAGCAGCATTTATTGTTCCTTATGGCGGCAATGGAGGACCAACATCCCCTTCTACAGCTCGGTTTCTTCTAGCGGGGCGACATCTTTTAGGAGGCATCTGAGAGGAGCAATAATAGAATTAGAATACTATAAAAGAGCAATCTATCTTGCAGAAGATCGCAGTTATAGGCATACAAATCATTCCTAACATTAAGGCTCTATATCAATGAACGCTACGGTAGAAAGTGACAAGTTCGCATAGATCCTAAAGACTCTCGAACCTAGCTCTGATACCATCAGTGACAACCCGCTCACCAAAGTATGGGGTGG
This sequence comes from Sambucus nigra, assembly GCA_949130495.1. NCBI lineage: Eukaryota > Viridiplantae > Streptophyta > Magnoliopsida > Dipsacales > Adoxaceae > Sambucus > Sambucus nigra. The sequence continues at coordinate 9,375,978 of OX422219.1, read as the reverse complement.
CCAGCCCGATACTTCAATAATAATGGGAATCATCGACGGATCATTCTCAGCATCAACAATAAAGTAGTAAGTATACGAAAAAACCACCTAAATTTCAGAAAACGGGTTGCCAACATTTTTATTTTTAAGTTAAAGAAAGAATTTAAACAACCCAATTTGAAAAGAAAGTGGAAACCCAAAAAAACTTATATTACCACAACAACAAACATACAATAAGGGGGACCGAATATGCTGTCGATCAACAGTCCACACATCCATGTGAAACAAGTTCATTTAGTTACATAATACATTTAAATAAGCAATTACAATAAAAATTGGGCCACACGCTCGAGTAAGAAACCCGATCGTAGCTAGAGTAAAAAAATGAGGGCGTTTAACAATATAACCCATAATATCTGCAAAGTATCACGGCTCCCCAAAACACCAGAATAGGAAATATCAGAACGGGCGTCCTTGCGGTGGAGCACCTGAGCGGATACAAGGTTCATGCACAACAAGAAATATGACCGGGTCAGGTCCCAGTTTTATATGATCACCAAGTGAATAAAGAGTAAGACAGTTATGAATAGTTAATCATGTGAGGCAAGTATAAAAATCTACCTACACAGTTATAAAGCTTGAACCAAGGCAACTGGATGATCATAATAATAAATAATTATACAAGAGGATATGGATGATTAACATTAACAAAAATCTTTTATCCTTTTTATACAGTTTATTCCATAGTTTCGTTCCTTATTAGGAAACATAATCACAATTATATGCTCTTTGTGGCATTTATCATAGTCATATGCTCTTTATGGCATTTCATTATGCTCTTTATGTCATTTATAAACCGTCAAGTCCCACTTGATTAAGAATGGTTATAATCATATACATATAACGATTCTACGATCGCCCGTCCAGGTTTCCCCACCGGGCGAACCACTAAATGACCATCATCTTCTAGAGCCTATCAATTACGACACCTGGGCACCTACAACGTAAGACGTTGGGAAGCGACCATATGCCTATGGGAGAGTCATAACCACACCCGAAATTACCTCACCATCGCAGAAAACATAACATAAGCGCTCATATGGACTAGGACTATATCCACCCTGCATTCATTAGCCAGGGGGCTTCTCCTCACGTGCGCACTTCCCTTATGATGGAATTTAGAGAGGGTGTGTTTAAGTAAATTATCATTTACATCATTCATTTTGTCATTGCATTACCATTTCAATAATTACAACACATTTTATCCGGAGCCATACTCAATTCATGTCATTATCGCAACCTCCATGGATGCATAAACTTTCATTGTAATCTCCAATCATTTTGTGGAGTTATCATAAGTTACCAAGACTAGAATATTGCACTTGAACTACTGTAGTCTCCCAAATACCACTTTATAACTCCTAGTCCCATAATTTATTAACTAAGGAAAAGAGTGCCCTAATATTAACGTATACACCCCCGGAATAAGCCCTATTTAACCCATTACAAGTGTAGGATAGTCAACCAACTCATCAAGGACTCTAGAACTCTATGTTTACTTCATACAAGAAGGTTCCTAAGCCCCTATCTTAAAAGAAAAGTACTAGGAAATAATTAAGGTTTTGAGGGTGAAAAATAGGGGACCGGTTGACCGCTCCTGAGACCGCGGTCGACCGCGTCTCAAAATTTTTCCTAAGAAAAAAAGCAGAAAGCTCAGTTTGGAAGGACCGGTCGACCGATCAGGGGACCGTGGTCAACCGCGCACAAAATTTATACCTTTGTGGGAAAGAACTAAGGCCTCCCCCGAAGGCCTGGTCGACCGGTCATAGCAGACGTAGGACATTACTCACTTCTACAAAGCTAAGACCCAAATCCAACCTCAAACCCTTGCCTCTCTTCCCTTATCCCACCTCTATAATATACCCACAACATTTCCAAACCTCAACCAACACAGTAAATCCATTTAAACCCTAAAATTCCAAGATCTAATCATTTAAATACCAACATATACACAAAAATCCAATATTGGCCCAATTTCCCCAAACATACAACTATCCTACAATTTATCCACAAGAGAATATATATTAGCAAGTAGAAAACTTGCCTTAGGGTTGTAGACTCGTGTCTTCCTTCCGGTAGCGACGAATCCAAGCCAAACTCTCTAAACTTCTCTTCTTTCTCCACACTTTTCTTTCTCTCTCTCCTCTTTAGGGCTTGAGTTGTGGAATGGAAGAAATAAGAAAAGGGTTGGGAGACTTAAATCGTGGCTTAAGTATAATTCCCCAACTTAAATGATAAATACTACATTAAAATGACTCTCAACTACGCGTTTGGGTTAAAACCAGTCAAAAGTGCCCGAAATATGAAAATACAATATGGCACTTATTTCGACTATTTCGCACATTTCGGAACCAACTACGCCCTCTAAATTGGCATCCGGAAATTTTACAAATTATTTCAAGTTTCGGTTTCATTTAAACCATAAATGTCATTTAAATCATATGACACTATAAAACGCACATGATGATATTTACATTCACATACCGCAATTATGCAACAATTTCAATAAATATGCTCCATTAACACATGTAATTCATATTTACTCCATAATTCATATTTTATATAATGACTTCATGCAACGAAATAATATAAAATTTGTCTCTTAAAGGCGAGGGTTGTTACAATGATATAAATAGTTTGAATTTGTCGTTTGCGAAAAGAATTAAGTTTTTGGAAAAAGAAAATTCTCATTTAAAATCCGCTATGGATCTTTTGCAAACGGTTCAAAATCAAAGAGATTTTTTTGATGAGAAATTATTTGGTTTGGATCATGACTTTAATGCTTTAAAATTGTCAAAAAATGAGAGTGGTGATAGAGTCTTATTTTTAGAAAAAGAATTAGAGGACTTTAAAAATTCTAGGGTTTGTTTTCATGCCAAAGAGGACAAAAATATTTTTATTGATTTTTTGGCACGTGAAGAGACTCTTAGGGATAAGTGTGCTTATTTTAAGAGTGAGTGTGATAACCTTCTTGGAGTAATTGAAAATTTAAAGAAGGAATCCCAATTTTTTTGAAGAGTCTAATTCTTTGCTTGAGTAAAAAATTTAGAGTTAAAAAATGATTTGACGGACTCGAATAATGTTAGGTAGTAATGGTAATGGCTCATATATTCCTAATACTTCCATTACTAAAGCCAAAACCATTCTTTGTTTTAGAGGGTCGACAAATCCCAAGGACATTAGAAAAGATCACACTTTAGGTAACATTCCTCCCGTTTACACATGTTCACATTGCGGTAGGAAAGGTCACCTTAGAAAATTTTGTTTTGATCTTAGAAGAGATTCTTGGAAGTCAAAGTCTAGTGTTTTGTTGGTTCTCAAAACCCCGTGTCGTCATTTTACATCCGCTGGGTTAGAAAATCTCTTTTAAAGATGCTAGATTTTAGATGTGTTGATTCTCACATGCTTTCACATGACTCATACCTTGTCATGAAAGCAACCGTTTAAAAGAGCCTGAGTGTAAAATTAACTCTTCGTGAAAGCCACCGTTTAAAAGAGCCCGAGAAAAATTAAGGCAATAAAAGAATAATATGCCAAAAATGGGCCAATTTGTTTAGTTTGATATATTCATTTAAAAGAAAAGAAAATATGTATTTTGAGGGAGTTTGGATGGAAATATCAATGAGTTTTCACAATGACAATGTATCCTAGTTAAGCTTATTTTGTCATGACGATATTGATTTATAGAATCATTAAAATTCTAGGCTTTTATGCATTGTGCTTGTTTTGTTCATTAAGTTCATCTTTAATTGTCATTTGAGGCTCAAGATTAGTTTGATAAAGTTTTGCGGCCAATTAGAACTTCTTGAATATATTTGAGTGTTTGGGTTATAATTCATTTGTGTTTAGTTCACACCCATTCATTCCACTCCACACGTTTGGACACATTGATACTATGCTAGTGTGTACGACATATGTATTTTGTGTCGCGTGTTATGGTTGTTTATACCTATATATGTGTGCTGGATTTGATTTGGTATATTTTGCATGTGACGCCCCGAACCGGATTTAGAGTAAATGTCGGACTTAACTCTGATCCAAGTCTGAGGGTCAAGGGGGAGGGGGAAATTACTTTTAATTTATTTAAGAAAATGTTTATTAAAAAATTTCATAATAAGGAAAAATCATTTATTATCCAATTATTCAACAATAATTTCAGTCCATTATTTTGAATAAATCTCATTTAATTATTTTGCAAAAGATTCCAGCTAAAATATCATTGAACCACAATTAATAGAAAATGCCCTGTATTATTACAAACCAAAGTTCCATGTTCAAGTCCGAATTTAAATAGTACAAATAATACATAATTAAATATCGAATATCAAATGTCGTCGCTAAGGAATAAGCGGTCATCAGAGCTCTAACAGCGTCCGGAACTCTCGAGAATCTTACCGACACGAACATTCGCATCCTTACATGAAGTACCCGTGGGTTTTGAAAAGTAGTTATGAGCGGAATGCCGAGTAGAGAGGGAGATACTAAGTAATAATTTTGTACTAAAATACTATACATATAAAGTATCTTTTAATATTTCAAGAAAACAATTTATTCAATTTATGCAAATGAATGCAACTATATGCAACGCTCCCGGGCTAGATGCCCAAACTCACACTTAAGACATTTTGATGTCTCGTGCCAGAGACTTATTTAATTGAATATTAGTCCTTAACAATTTATTGACTTAAGTTCCTTTAACTTAAGAATATTCTCATTCTTAATTATTTATTGCAAGATTTATCAATCTTTGCCTTAGAGTCTAGCCATCAGTCCTAGACTTCACGGCTCTACACCATCGGTCTCCAGTTGCCATATGTTCTTTTGTATAAGCTTTGCGGTCTTTCACCAATAGGGACGTCATGCCCTTCTTAACTCTTGGCATCATCCAAGTATCCTTTCTTATATTTTCCACATATTTCACATTTCATATATTTCATTATTCTCATCATTTTCCAAGTTCATTATTCTTTTCACTTTCACTTGTGTCACACTTTATTATTTATCACTTTCTTAATTTCTTCAATTAAACTCGACCGAGGAGGCCATAAATGCAACACTGTTTTCGAATATTATTTCCGTGAAACTCATTATTTTCTCTTAGCAAAAATATATCATTAATCTATTTTTATCAAACTCACTTAATACATTTAATTTCAAAATAAATTCTTGACCGTATACTATTCACTATATTTATGACAATGTCACTACTATTTGTTTTACACAAATATTATCCTTTTAAATGGGTTTAATCATACTAATTTCACCAAAAATCATTTTATAACTTCTCAACAATATATTTATGATATTTCCAACATAATTTTAGTAATAAATTCCAAATTTCATAAAAAGACATTATTTCCATTTTAAATAGCTAGAAAACCCATATTTAAGCCTTTAATCTTTATTTCTGAAATTAATAAAATAGGGTTGCATTTTTCATATTTCTAAAAATATTTTAAAAACACTATACTCCATCTTTAATTATCTTAATTAGTGAACCCATGCATTACTTCAACATTTTACACAAGTTCCATGGATTTCTACCTAAGAAGTCCTCCAAAATGCTACTAACATGCTCATAATTGTGAAGTCTTTCACCATAATCATTTTCTCAATATTTCATGCTATAATTATTCATTATAAATATAATAACATCATTTATAATTATTTCAATTTCAAAACTAATTCTAGCATGATAATCATAATTTTCAGTAAGGCAAAATAAATAAAATACTTCCATTTTTAAGCATGATTTTCACTACTTTAACACATGATTTTAAGCTTTAGAAAAGAGTTGAGAGGATAACCCTACTTGGATAATATGAAGGATGAATATAATCAAGAAATAAGTCCAAGAATAAGCTCCAAAAATAACTCCAAAGTAAGCTCCAAACTTCTAATATTAAGCTCCAAAAACTTGCTGAAAATATTTCTTCATGCTTTTTCACCCTTATGTGGTTGTTCTAAGGTGTTTATATGCCCAAAATAAAGTATTTGGGTGGTTGTATGGAGGGTATAGAAGGGTATTACGGGTTTGTAAGCTTGTATGGGTGAAGAGGGAGTGTGTAGGAGGTAGTGAAAGTTAGAAAAAAATCTGTTGAGTTTATTTTGGTTATGGCATCCAACACCTCTCTCTTATAATCACACTACAACTCACACACTCAATGACAACCCAAAAGATATTTTCCACTCTTTATAACACTCCAAGGGTGGCCATTATGCACCAGCTCAAAAGTTGAGCAAGTGGGAATAAGGAGATAAAGAACAAAATGAGTGGAAAAACCAACATTTCTTATCTCATTTTATATTTTACTATTTTCACAACTGAAAATAGCTCTAAAACAGGTCTAAACATCATTTCTTGGAGATGTCGAAGAAGATAAAGTTTCTCAACATTAAATTTCAAGTCAGTCTTGAATTTTTCAGAATTTTTTGAGCATTTTTATTTTTTTGACGAAAATAATAATATTTTATTTATTTATTCATTTTTTGACTTTTGACCCCATGGCACTCTTAGGACTATTTTTAGCATCCCATAAATATGATCAAATTATTCTTTACCCCGATAAAATATCCTACAAAAATCCAGCAAATTGCACTTTACGCATCGGTACTATTCAAGTCACAATTATACAAGTTATGTTATATCTAACCAATATTCGTTCAGACAATTCTAATAGTTTTAGAATAATACGGGAAATACGAATAAATAATCATACGAACTCATGCAATGTGAAAATAGAGAACAACGAATTAATATTACCGAATAATTCGATTACCACAGGATGATGAGTACAAAATAAAAGGGGCGGATATTACATTCTCCCCTCCTTAGGAGATTTTGTCCCCGAAATCAAAACCAAATCATTCAAAAAGATCCAAGTTGCTCCTTAAACACCATGGTATTCCCAAAGGACTTTCACCAACGGGATGACCTTGTTACGTAGGACCCTCTCCTCACGATCCAAGATGGATATGGGCCGTGTTAAGAGAGTGATATCTTCTTCCAGCTCGATGTTATTCCAGTTGATGACGTGCCATGGATCGTGAAGATACTTCTTGAACATCGAAACATGGAATACATTATGAACACGAGCTATCTGTGGAGGTAATGCTAAACGATAGGAGACGTTCCCAATTCATTCTAAAATCTCAAAAGGACCAATAAAACATGGAGCGAGTTTACCCTTCTTCCCAAATCTTTGGCTTTTGGTCCGTGCCCTAACTTTCAACAACACACGGTCACCTACCAAAAACTCCAAAGGTGTACGTCGATTATCGGCATAATTCTTTTGTCGATCTTGAGCCGTGATAAGTCTTTGTTGAATCAACTAAACCTTGTCCGTCATCTCCTTGATTAGATCATAACTAGTGAGGTGCTTCTTGCCAACCTCTGCCCAATATATGGGAGAATGACATAGCCTTCCATACAAAGCCTCAAAAGGAGCAATCTCAATGCTGGCTTGATAACTGTTGTTGTAAGAGAACTCTACCAGATGGAAATTCTCATCCCAACTCCCTTGGAAATCTAGAGCACATGCTCTCAACAAGTCTTCTAAAGTCTGAATCGTACGTTCTGATTGTCCATCTGCCTCTGGATGGTATGCCGTACTCAAATCCAGTTATTTACCGAACTCTTGGTGAACCTTTTTCCATAATTGAGAAATAACTCATGGATCTCTATCTGAAACAATTGTCAGAGGGATTCCATGAAGTCGGATTATCTCTCGAATATACAACCTTGATAACTTGGCTATATTATCCGTAACCTTCATCAGGAGGAAATGAGCCGACTTAGTGAGACGGTCTACAATAACCCAAACAGCGTCGTGTCCCCTTTCATATTGAGGTAGAGCAGTGACGAAGCCCATCATGATATGTTTCCATTTCCACTCGGCTATAGGGAGTGGTTGCAGCAGCCCGACTGGTTTCTTGTGCTCAGCTTATACCTGCTGACAATTATAGCACCTTGCAACAAATTCATCCACATCTCTCCTCATACCGAACCACCAGAAATCCCTACAAAGGTCCTTATACATCTTTGTTTCCCTAGGGTGTATACTAAATCGGGAGTGGTGGAATTATGCCAAAACCTCTTCTCGTAGGTCTCTAATGGCCGGAATAATCAGCCTACCCTTATGACGTACGCCACCATCCTTGTCCATCGTGAGAGTATCAAACTCACAACTGACCCGAATACGATCCCTGAACTGCACAATCTCTTTGTCTAGTGACTGAGCATTGAGGACTTTCTGATGAGCAAGTGGCCTGGATATTATTCACCACAAGTAGGCCCTATCGCTCCTCCTTTGAGCATGCAATCCAAAATTTTGTAGTTCAATGTACATCCATCGTCGATAGCACTTCATCGCAGATAAGGAAGGTTATGACTTCGTACTTAGATCACCTTCCACTACGTTGGCCTTTTCGGGATGATACTCTAAGGTAGATTCATAATCTTCCAGGAGTTCAATCCATCTTCGTTGTCGTAAATTGAGATCTCATTGAGTGAAGATGTACTTGAGGCTCTTGTGATCTGAGAATACTTCGAATTATTCACCATAGAGATAGTATCTCCAAATCATGATAGCAAACACTATAGCTGCTAACTCCAAGTCATGGGTGGGGTAGTTCATTTCATGTATCTTGAGTTGTCGGGATGCATAAGCAATTACTTGACCCAATTGCATGAGCACTGCACCAAGTCCTGATCTAGAAGCATCGTAACACACTGTATAGCCTTTCCCTCACTCGAAAAGAATGATAATTGGTGCCGATGTGAGTCTAACTTTTAAATCTTTAAAGGAATCTTCACATTCACCTGACCACTCAAAGTGAACATCCTTTTGTGTCAGCTGAGTAAGAGGCAAGGCAATCTTGGAGAAGTACTGAATGAATCTTCGATAATAATCGGCTAATTCGAGGAAACTTCTCACCTCAGTAACTGACTTAGGCCTGTCCCAACCAAGAAATTCTTCAATCTTGGATGGGTCGACCGAAATTCCTGCTCCAGATACCATGTGGACGAGGAATCTAACTTCAACCATCCAAAACTCGCACTTGCTGAATTTTGCAAATAACTGATTCTCTCTAAGCACCTGAAGAGTAGTGAGAAGATGCTCCTCGTGATCGACATCAGAGGATGAGTACATCAGAATGTCGTCAACAAAGACCACTAAAAACCGATCTAAGTACGGACGGTAGATACGGTTCATAAGGTCCATGAAAGTTGCTGGGGCATTAGTTAGGCCAAAAGGCATAACTAAAAACTCATAATGACCATATCGATTGTGAAAAGATGTTTTGGGAATATCTTCCTCCTTGACTCGTAACTAATGGTAACCAGATCGAAGGTCGATCTTGGAAAATCTGCTTGCTCCTCAAAGTTGGTCAAATAAGTCATCAATCTGTGGCATAGGATACTTATTCTTTATAGTTACCCTATTCAGTTGTATGTAATCGATGCAAAGTCGGAGAGAATTATCTTTCTTCTTGGCAAATAATACTGGTTATCCCCATGGAGACACACTTGGCCATATAAACCCTTTGCTCGATAAATCTTCTAATTGGGTCTTCAATTCCCGTAACTCTGTCGAAGCCATTCTATGAGGAGGAATAGAAATGGGTGAAATGCTGTGATGAACATCAATGGTGAAATCAATCCTATCATGGAGGCAAACTAGAGAGGTCTTCAAGAAAAACATCAGGAAATTCTCGGACAACTAAAAGGTCTGATAACATGTGACTAGGATCTTCTTGAGCGACAATACTACTCAACCAACCAAAGAAATGTCGTTGATCTAGAACCGTAGAGAACTTACATGGATAGTCGACACTTGTTCGCTGTTGAAATGATAACAAGATCCATCTGGAAGTAGTACTGAGACACTATGTTGGTGGCACTTAATAATGGCGCCGAAACATGACACCCAATCCATACCGAGTATCACCTCAAATCCATCCATATCCATCAGTATTAAATTATATTCCAGAATAAAATCTCCCGCAACAACTACTCAACTTTTATAAATCTTGTTCAGAATAACACCACCACCTACTGGTAATCCTACGAAGACCGGGGACTAAAATTCTCTATGTCAAGACCCAAACTGAATGCTAAAGAACTCGATATAAAGGAATGAGATGCACCCGAATCGAATAATTATTTAACCCATGTACTGAACAATAAAATAATACCTTCCATGACTGAAGGATTCTGGGGAGGTGTTGTGTGCTGGATAAGAGCATAAGCACGACCTGGATTGAATCTACTAGCCTGGCCAATGTTATTCTGAGTCTATCCATGATTGCCCTGATTCCGACGAGGCATACCGGAACTATGCATAGCTTGTTATCGAGGTCCTGAGATGGGTTGTTGTTGCTATTGTGAAGGGCGAGACTGACTGGTATTTCTTCCAGACATGATATTGCCATTTTGATAGCTACCCTGATGTCCCCTGTTATCCCGCTGAGGACACTCTCGCATGACATGATTCGTGGACCCGCGAATAAAGCAAGCCCTAAGGGATGTTGGGCTCTGGTTGTTACTTCTCTCTCATTTTCCTGTTCTAATGTTGGCAATGAAACCCCTGTTTTCATATCTGAATTTCTTCCCATTAGCAGAAGATCCACCATTCAGCTTTGGTTGAGTCCAGCCATAAGTTCTTTTTGTAAGGACATATTTTCATAGGTCTGTTATAAATTTATTATGTCATATACCGCTACACCATTGAAGAGCATTCAAGAGACATCTACATCAAAGACGGATCCGAATTACTCAAGTTCTTCATCCTTCAAGACTTCGCGAAGTTTACTTTGGTAAGGTTATGTTTTAAATATCTTTACTTTTCACTTAGACCTTTTTGGGATATTTTTACAAAATATTTTCTAAGTGTTGGAGTGGACTTTTTCATCAAAATTTGAGAATGAGTATTTTTTCTAAGTGTTGAAGCGAACATTAAAATAATATTTTTTCGCTTCAGTCGTTCGAGCGACATAGCATGTAGTTCGCGCGAGACAGCATGTGGCACAATCTCATTCGAACGACAGTTGTCCTTCATTCGAGCGACATGCTGATCTTGTTCGAATGAGCTCTGTTTTCGAGGCGGCGCATTTTTCTATAAATACTCATTAAATGGTAACATTTTCATTAAGAAGTCATAGCGTTTTGACGAACAGAAATACTGCGAAAGCAGAATCCTTTTTGGCTTCTTCCTAAAGGGTTTTAATCCCTGTTTAGTTTTTAATTCACAAAACTCCCATACGCTTTAATGAATTATTTGGTGTTTAAGAACAAATTTGCTTTTGTTCAACCTCTGTGGAGAAGGCATCTCTATATTTGATCGGTGGATATCGAGCGTAGTCATTCTGCGTGTGGACGAGCCGAAGACGATGAACTGATGCCTGGAGGGTATTTCGCTGTCTCTCGTATCTTTGAAGATTTGTTGAAGGCACCATGCATTACACACTTGTGGGCGATTATCAGGTTGTATGTAAGTCAAAGGTCTTGTGAATTCTTCAAAGTGTTATAAATTCTTTTTACCCGAAAGGGGTTTTTTCCTATATCAATCGTCTTTATTTTTCATGCATGGTTTGAATGATTTATCATATTTAGATGCATGTTTAGGGGCTGAATTAGTTTGATTCAAAAATAGACTCTAATTAAATAAGTGTGCCAAATTAGATATTTGCGAAGTTAATCAATTATCACACAGTCACGTTTTCTCAAATTGGTATCAGAGCGGGTTACGCTAATTTATCGCGTGATCCTGATTTTTCAAGGATTTTTTTTATACAATTTGACTTCTCACGTCCTCAAATTGGTATTAGAGTAGGTTACGCTAATTTGTAGGGTATTCCTATTTTCCGCAAAATTGTTTGATATTGGTTTTTTAAAATCAAGTTTGTGAAAATTCACAATTTTTCTCATGGATCACTTATATAATCAGATGCCTATGTTTGACGGATCTAATTATGCCTACTGAAAAGATCATATGAAATTTATTTTAAAATCTATTAACAAGCGTGTTTGGTTGCTTTGTGAAAATGGATGGAACCCCCTCACGGTCATCGTTGATAATATCACCTCTTTAAAACCCGTGTCAGCCTGGACTGCAGATGATTATAAAATATCTAATTTTAATTCCCGTGGTTTGAATGCTATTTATGGAATCGTCACTCCCGACGAGTTACGCCGAATTATGACGTGCACCACGTCTAAAGAGGCATGAGATGTTTTGAAATTGACATATGAGGGTACGAACGCGGTTAAAGAATCTAAGTTACAAAATTTGGCCACCCAATTTGAGACTATCACCATGTCTGAGTCTGAATGCTTTGATGATTTTTATGCACGTTTGTCAGACATCGTTAACACCAATTTTAATTTGGGTTAGGGGATTGATAACACGCGTGTCATTAAAAAGATTTTGAGATCTCTTCCAAAACGTTTTATTCCTAAAGTCACTGTTTTGAACTCTTTGGGAAATTTGAAATCACTTAAGTTGGAAGAACTTGTAGGAGATTTTCAAACCTATGAGATTGACATGTTTCCCAAAACCATTAAGGCTAAGGATAATGACGCTGCTTTAAAGGCTCATTTTAAGAAAAAGAAAGAAAATGTTTATGAGTCTGATTCAGAGGAAGATTTTGATATGGCCTTGTTTACGAAAATTTTTAAAAATTTTATCAAAATGAATAAAGAAAATTCTTCCAACAAAAATAGATCTTTTGAGTCAAATAAAAAAAAAAGTGGAGGCCGATGATAGTGACAAGGAGGATGAGATCAGGTGATTTGAGTGTGAGGGCAAAGGGCACATAGCTAAAGAATGTCCTATTAGGATAAGGGGCAAGGGAAAAGAGACTGCTATGCCCGCCACTCTTAGTAATAGTGAGGGTGATGAGGGTGATGAGGGAGATGAGTCCAATAAAGGTTTATCACATGGGATGGTTTTCGGTTTTTCTAGTCATGTGAGCACACCCATTTTGTCTCACGAGAGTGCACACGAGAGTGAGGATAGTGATTTGTGTTCTTCGAGTGAGAAAGAAAGCGAGGAGGAGAGTGGAGATGAAAGTGAGCTGCAAAAAGCTTTTAGAGATTTCTACACCGATACCTTGAAAATAAAGAAGTATAATCGAGATTTAGGTCATAGAGTTATAGATTTGGAGAGAGAGAAGGAGGTTTTGAGAAAGGAGAAGTGTGATTTGACCGACATGTTGTCTAGTCTGACGACACGTGTATCCTAACACGAGAGTGATCTCGAACGTTCGAGGGAGGTCAAAGTCAATTTTGAGAACGGACCTAAGAAGGTTGAAAATGTGGTTCTTAAGGATAAAGTTGAGAATTTAGGAATAAGTCATGACGGTGCTTCTACTTCCTAATTAGCACCCGAGTCGGTTCCCACTTTAGTGATAGATTCACATGAGTCTCACCCTCACCCACCTAGGCGTCCCAGTCGTATTCGGAGAGTGAGTCCTAGAGTTTTTCAGAAAGGTGTTTCTAGGCCTATATATGTTTGTTCCCATTGCAAAAGGACAGGACACCTTAGGAAATTTTGCTTTAAATTGGGTTATGTGTCACGTTTTGCTTCTACACATGTTTCTGACACACATGCACCCACGCATGGTACTTTACATGCTCCCGGAGACTACATGAGAGAGTTTGCACATTTAGGTGAGAAATTTAAGTTTTTAGTCAAAACTTCACAAGAATTTATGGAGGTTTTTCATAAGTTGTCACCACCTTTGGAAAACCCCTTTGCACCTAATGATTGAGGTTTGACTTGTTTACTATCATAGGATGATTTTCATGATGTCATTATTTTCCTATTGCTAGTATGTATCATTTTTGTATAAATTTTTGTTTTTTGAAAATTTTTAAAAAAAATTCAAAAAGATTTTTGTATTTTGTTTGCACCGTTTATGGATGAACACTTAGGATGATCGAGTCACAACATCATTCCATTCTTCATGTGACTATTTGATAGTGTTTTGAGACAATAGGTCAATTCATCCATGTGCTTTACAATGTTTGGAATCATTGAGATGTAATTAAGTGTTTCTTCCTACTTGTTTGACTCATGTTTCCTTTATTGCACACATGCATGGATTTGTTTGATTATTGTTCTTGTCTTATCACATGTTGGTTGGGTGTTTTCACTTCAATCCTGTCCTTAAAATGAACCAAGCGCAAAAAATTTTGATAAGGAAATTGTGCATATAAGAACCGTTTTGTGAGTTTGTGTGTTTTGTTTGTAAATGGGGAAGGGCTGCGAAAGGTTCATTTTGCCTTTGCGACTACTAAGCCACCGTTAAATAGGACCTAAAAATGGAGGAATTTTATTATTCGGGGTCCAAAGAGGTTTAAAAGAGCCCGAAAAAATTTAAAGGCAATAAAAAAATTCATGCCAATTATGGGCCATTTAGGTTTTTGCACTAATTCTCCAAAGTTTGAGAATTTAGATTACCTCTAAAATAAAATATATGTGAGGGAGTTTGGTTGGAGAATTAAAACGGGTTTGCACGTCCTTGAAATTCTTGAAAAAGTGCTAAATAGTTTTGGACGTTATTGGTGTGAAAATCACTTTGACTTTGATTTGTTGATTTGCATAAGACGATGTCATTTAACTTCAACAAATTTTTACACATAAGGATACTTTTGATGTTCATTCGTTAGGGGTACACATATGCATCGTGCACATATGATTGATTGAGTTTATTTACTATCGAATATGCTCACACCCATTCATTCCATTTCCATGACTTGGTTGTTTGAGCTTAAATCCATGGTGTGATTTTTGTATCATATTTTTCAAAGTGGTATTTTATTTTTTTGTATGAAAAATTGAAAAATCCAAAAATTGTTTGTGAGATTTTTGAGATATCCCTTTTCATGCGCGTAGTTTGATCCATGTTTGCTATGCATTTTTTTCATGACCCTCCATGTTTTGATTGTTTCTTCTTACCTCTCTATTTGGGGACATCATAAAAAGGAGGGAGAAAGAATTATCATGTTATGGGGGAGTTTTTGAATTATGGGGGAGATTTGATTATTACTGCTTTATTATTATATCATTTCAAACTCGATGCATCAAGAAGGTATTTTTCTTTATCTCATGTGTGTAGGTACAAAGATTGAAGATCATGATGTTGCACACCCTGATGAGAAAAGCTTTGAGATTTGACGAAGATGATAGAAGAACAGTTTTGAGGTCTTGCAAATTTATTCATGGGAGGGTAGATTTGTATAGGAATTTTGGTTTTTGATAATTCGGATTTTTTATGTATGAACCGGCATAGACATAGGGGGAGATTTGTAAGGACATATTTTCATAGGTCCGTTATCAATTTATTATGTCATATACCGCTACACCGTCGAAGAGCATTCAAGAGACATCTACATCAAAGACGGATCCAAATTACTCAAGTTCTTCATCATTCAAGACTCTGTGAAGTTTACTTTGGTAAGGTTATGTTTTAAATATCTTTACTTTTCACTTAGAGCTTTTTGGGATATTTTTACAAAATATTTTCTAAGTGTTGGAGCGGACTTTTTCATCAAAATTTGAGAATGAGTATTTTTTCTAAGTGTTGAAGCGGACATTAAAATAATATTTTTTCGCTTCAGTCGTTCGAGCGAGATAGCATGTCGCGCGATGTCATTCTAACGATAGCTTTCCTTCGTTTGAGTGACATGCTGATCTCGTTCAAACGAGCTCTGTTTTCAAGGCGGCGCATTTTTCTATAAATACTCATTAAATGGTAACGTTTTCATTAAGAAGTCACAGCATTTTGACGAACATAAATACTACGAAAGCATAATCCTTTTTCGCTTCATCTAAAGGGTTTTAATCCCTGTTTGGTTTTCAATTCACAAAACTCCCATATGCTTTAGTGAATTGTTTGGTGTTTAAGAACAACTTTGCCTTTGTTCAACCTCTGTGGAGAAGGCATCTCCATATTCGATCGGTGGATACTGAGCGTAGTCATTCTACGTGTGGACGAGACGAAGACGACGAACCGACGTCTGGAGGGTATTTCACTGTCTCTCGTATCTTTGAAGATTTGCTGAAGGCACCGTGCATTACACACTTGTGGGAGATTATCAGGTTGTATGTAAGTCAAAAGTCTTGTGAATTCTTCAAAGTGTTATAAAAGGTTTTTACCCGAAAGGGGTTTTTTCCTATATCGGTCGTCTTTATTTTTCATGCATGGTTTGAATGATTTATCATATTTAGATGCATGTTTAAGGGCTGAATTAGTTTGATTCAAAAATAGACTTTAATTAAATAAGTGTGCCAAATTAGATATTTGCGAAGTTAATCAATTATCACACAATCACATTTTCTCACTTTTCTTACCCTAATGACTCGGGAGTCTTCAGCCTCGTGCTCTAGGAGGATCGCCTTGTTTACTGCCATTTCAAAATCTAGATGATCAAAACCCACCACAAGCTTACGGATGTGAGGATTTAACCCTTTCACAAATAATCTCGTCTTCTCGGTGTCATCGGATCTGACAGACTTTACGTGCTTTACTGGGCTTTCAAACTGAGCCTGATATCCGTTCACTGATAGCTTTTTATGAATCATCCGGGCGAACTCATCTTTCTTAGCGTCTTTATATGCCTGGGGAAATTACCGATCAAGAAACAATGTCTTGAAATTGTCCCATGCCACTGTCTCGGTAACGCTAGCAAGGTGACTGGTCCACCATCGCTGAGCCTATTCTGTGTGTTGGAAAGTAGCCAACTTAACCTTATGCCCAGATGGGACGTCGAGAACATCCATGACCCGTATAATTTCCTCAAGCCATTCTTCCACGGAATCGGGCCCGGTAGAACCATTGAAGGTAGGAGGATTTAACCTCCTGGACTCTTTCAGTATGGATGCCACTATGGAGCTTTCGACGGAACCACTATGGTTACCCCTTTCACGTTGGGATAAAGTGTCAGCCAATAGACGTATGACATCTTCCATACATTTAAGTCCGTTGTTCTCGGCTTCAACGCTAGTACGCTTGGGAGGCATCCTAAAGGAAATAAGGTGAGTTTAGCACAACGGTAAAAACAGAAATCGTACTAGGGAATAATAATGTGAATTCGAATCGCCACACACGTCGAACCTAATGCTCTGATACCAAGTTGTGACGCCCTGAACCATCTTTAGAGTAAATGTTAGACTTGACTCTCATCCAAGTCTGAGCGTCAAGGGGGAGGGGGAAATTACTTTTAATTTATTTAAGAAAATATTTATTAAAAATTGTCATAATAAGGAAAACCCATTTATTATCCAATTATTCAACAATAATTTCAGTCCATTAATTTGAATAAATCCCATTTAATTATTTTACAAAAGATTCCAGCTAAAATATCATTGAACCACAATTAATAGAAAATACCCTGTATTATTACAAACCAAAGTTCCAAGTTCAAGTCCGAATTTAAATAGTACAACTAATAATAATTAAATATCGAATATCAAAATGTCACCGCTATGGAATAAGCGGTCATCAGAGCTCTAACAACGTTCGGAACTCTCGGGAATCTTACTGACACGAACATTCGCATCCTTACCTGAAGTACCTGTGGGTTTTGAAAAGGAGGTATAAGCGGAATGCCCAGTAGAGAGGGAGATACTGAGTAATATTTTTGTTCTAAAATACTATACATATACAATATCTTTTAATATTTGAAGAAAATAATTTATTCAATTTAGGCAAATAAATGCAACTATATGCAACGCTCCCGGGCTGGATGCCCAAACTCACACTTAAGCCATTTCATGTCTCGTGCCAGAGACTTATTTAATTGAATATTAGTCCTTAATAATTTATTGACTTAAGTGCCTTTAACTTAAAAATATTCTCATTCTTAATTATTTATTGCAAGATTTATCAATATTTGCCTTAGAGTCTAGACATCAGTCCTGGACTTCACGGGCTCTACACCATCGGTCTCCAGTTGCTATATGTTCTTCTGTACAGGCTTTGGGGTCTTTCACCACTAGGGACGTCATGCCCTTCTTAACTCTTGGCATCATCCAAGTATCCTTTCTTATATTTTCCACATATTTCAAATTTATCACATTTCATATATTTCATTATTCTCATCATTTTCCAAGTTCATTATTCTTTTCACTTTCACTTGTGTCACACTTTATTATTTATCACTTTCTTAATTTCTTCAATTAAAGTCGACCGAGGAGGCCATAAATGCAACACAGTTTTCGAATATTATTTCTGTGAAACTCATTATTTTCTCTTAGAAAAAATATATCATTAATCTCTTTTTATCAAACTCATTTAATACATTTAATTGCAAAATAAATTCTTGACATCATACTATTCACTATATTTACGATAATGCCATTACTATTTGTTTTACAAAAATATTATCCTTTTAAATGGGTTTAATCATACTAATTTCACCAAAAATCATTTTATAACTTCTCAAAAATATATTTATGATATTTCCAACATAATTTCAGTAATAAATTCCAAATTTCATAAAAAAGACTTTATTTCCATTTTAAATAGCTAGAAAACCCATATTTAAGCCTTTAATCTTTATTTCTGAAATTAATAAAATAGGGCTGCATTTTTCCTATTTCTAAAAATATTTTAAAAATATTATAATCCATCTTTAATCATCTTAATTAGTGAACCCATGAATTACTTCAACATTTTACACAAGTTCCGTGCATTTCTACCTTAGAAGTCCTCCAAAATGCTACTAACATGCTCATAATTGTGAAGTCTTTCACCATAATTATTTTCTCAATATTTCATGCTATAATGATTCATTATAAATATAATAACATCATTTATAATTATTTCAATTTCAAAACTAATTCTAGCATGATAATCATAATTTTTAACAAGGCAAAATAAGTAAAATACTTCCATTTTAAGCATGATTTTCACAACTTTAACACATGATTTTAAGCTTTAGAAAAGAAGTCCAATAATAATCTCCAAAAATAACTGCAAAGTAAGCTCCAAACTTCTAATATTAAGCTCCAAAAACTTGCTGAAAAGATTTCTTCATGCTTTTTCACCCTTATGTGGTTGTTCTAAGGTGTTTATATGCCCAAAATAAAGTGTTTGGGTGGTTGTATGGAGGGTAGAGAAGGGGATTTCGGGTTTGGAAGCTTGTATGGGTGAAGAGGGAGTGTGTAGGAGGTAGTGAAGGTTAGAGAAAAATTTGCTGAGTTTATTTTGGTTAATGCATCCAACACCTATATCTTATAATCACACTACAACACACACACTCAATGACAACCCAAAAGATGTTTCCCACTCGTCATAACACTCCAAAGGTGGCCATTATGCACCAGCTCAAAAGTTGAGCAAGTGGGAATAAGGAGATCGAGAACAAAATGAATGGAAAAACTAACATTTCTTATCTCATTTTATATTTTACTATTTTCACAACTGAAAATAGCTCTAAAACAGGTATAACATTATTTTTTGGAGATATCAAAGAAGAGAAAGTTTCTCAAAATTAAATTTCAAGCGAGTCTTGAATTTTTCAGAATTTTCTGAGAACTTTTATGTTTTTGACGAAAATAATAATATTTTATATATTTATTCATTTTTTTACTTTTGACCCCATGGCACTCTTAGGACTATTTTAGCATCCCATAAATATGGTCAAATTATTTTTAACCCCAATAAAACATCCTACAAAAATCGCGCAAGTTGCAGTTTACGCGTCGGTATTATTCATGTCACAATTCTGCAACATATGTTACATCTAACCAATATCCGTTCAGACAATTATAATAGTTTTTGAATAATACGGAGAATACGAATAAATAATCATAAGAACTCATGCAACGTAAAAATAGAGCACAACAAATTAATATTACGGAATAATTCGATTACCACAGGATGATGAGTACAAAATAAAAAGGGGCGGGTATTACATTGCATATATTATATATGGTATTGTATGATATTTTTGTAAGTTTTATTTTTTTTTTTGAAAAAATTAAAAATTTCAAAAATAGTTTGTATGGTTTGTAGTCGTGATGCCTTGCACATAATGCTTATTGTTTTACTTCTTTGTCGCTTTATCTATTTCGATAAAAACAAAATTGTTCTTGTGAATTAGTTTTTAACTCCAGATAGTTTTGTATCTATTCACGTACACCTTGTGGAGAGGCACTCCATGGATGACTAGGTGCCACTTGAGGGAGGTACTGGACTGACGACTACGACTGTGATGATTGGGATGACTCGAGGGTTCTCCTTGTTGATTCAGAGATGCGGTACTTATGGATTTTTTGTGCATTAATCCATTCAAAATTTCATTATAATCCATGTAAGCTGCGATTTACCGTTTATAGTGAAATAAAAGGTTTACTCGAAAGGGTTTTTTTCGGAAATTGATTGTGTCAGTTTTGCGTGGTTTGATTTATCTGTTTTATCATCATAGAACTATGTTTAGGATTAAACAAGATAAAATCAATCGAATAGTCGTTTCAGAATAATTAATTGGTGGTGTAATATTTGTGTGTGAGATAACAAGTTCTGTCAACAAAATTGGAATATTAATTTAATTGGACTCGTGTCATATTTTTGTTGAAATCACCATGTCGATAGTTTCAACACTCTATAAGAACCATAATTTGTTTGTTTCATCATCTTAATACAGAAATGTCTTGTTACGGTGGATTCCATGCCTATCGAAGCATGTGTGGGTTCACACGTTATGGCAGTTATGTGGGTGGATTCCTACATTATCGTTGTGGAGGAGTGGTTAAAGAATGAATATGCACAAAGGATTGTGAGGGCATCAAGTATTTGTGTAAGTCTTCTATCAGTATTATATAAATCCGCATCATAGTGAATTTGCATGGCTGGGCAATATGAGGTTTTTCATATTTGGGTTTTCCTCGTACATCGGGAATTATGGTTGATTTTGTTATTTTATCCTACACCCACCTAGATGCTTGTTTAGGTTAAGATAAAATTAGTTAATCCTTTTTTAATCCCAACTTGTTTAAAATTGGTTTTAAGTTTATTTTTGTAACATGTTTAATTGAACTTTAAAATTGAAAAGTTTAAAAACAGTTATTTTGTTTTGTTTTTCCCCCTTTGCAATATTAGAACCATTCGAGCCTATAGAATATTTAAAATTGGTATGAGAGCAAGAAAATTAAGTTATTAAGTTAGATTAATGTTAAGGCATGAGCTTTAGCGGTTCCTATATGGAGGATTAGTCATTTTCTGGAACACCCGTGTTTGATAGGTCTAATTGTATGACCTAAAATATAATAATTAAACTTGAACTTAAGTCATTAGATAAGTGGGTATGGAAAGAGGTAACTAAGGGTTTGTCCTCACCCATATCCTTTGTAGGTTATTTTAGAATTCCCCAACCCGTAGAAACTTGTAGTGAAGATGAGGTTAAACTATCTAGTTATAATTCACGTGGATTGAATGCATTTTTTGTGTGATCACGTCGGGGAGTCCCATCGTATTATGACATGTGAAACACCTAAATAGGCTTTAAACATACTCCAACCCACTCATAAGGGTAACCTCATGAGTCAACTTGAAACCATTAAGACAGAGGAGAGTGAATCCATTGATGAGTTCTATTATATATTGTATGATATTTTAAACTCGTCGTTTAACTTGGGAGAAAGAATAATGAAAACACATGTAGTCAAGAAAATCTTTAGGCCCTTGCCTAAAATATTTAATTCCAAAGTGAAATTTTTTAATTCCTTAGGAGCTTTAGATTCTACGAAAGTCGAAGAGCTTATTGGTGATCTTTAAGCTTATGATCTTGACATGTTTACCTCCAAAAAGATTAAGAAAGATAAGGGCATTGATTTAAAATTTCAGAAGGAGGAAACATATATTTTGATGATCCGTTTGACATTGATTCTGATGATATGGATATGTTCTCTAAAATGTTTAGGAGATTTCTCAAGTTTGAAAACAATACAAAAATGAAAAGAAGTTTGAGAAGAATAACTTTAACAAGGCTATAAATTTTGCTAAATATTGTAAAGATAATTTTAAGAGGGATGAGTTTGAAAGATCCTTTGGGTGTCAGGGTTATGTCCATAAAGAAAATTAGTGCACCACTAAGGTAGGGAAGGACGTACAAAAGTCAAAGATGTAAAATGCCAACCTTAGATATAGTGATCCGAATGAATAACCTGGTCCCCTATTGATTGGAACTACAGCGTACTCATGCCTAGTCATGTGAGCCTTAATGAAAAATCTTATAATGAAGATGAATCTAAGCATGATACATTTGAAGCCATTATTTGTGACTCCCAAGTGTGTGATGGTAGAGAGAGTGAAGAAGAATGAGATGAAAATGATGACGAGGAGAGTGAACTTCAAGTTGCCTTCCGTGAGCTGCATGTGAAAATTATGAAATTCAAAAAGGCTAACTTGAAGTTGGAATCTATGTTAAAATAACGTGTCATAGTTAATGATGATACTGTTTTGATTGAGGATATTACGGTAGTTGTCTATACTCTTTAAGAGAAGTTAAAATACGTTGAGGTGGAGAGAGATAGCCTTCGAGGATTTATGGAGGCTTTGAATAAGGACTCGAATCAAATATAACATTAGTGGTATTAACTTTGATATTCCAAATTCTTCTCCAACTATTTCTAGGAATGATAGAAAATTCAACCCAAGGGTAACATTCCTCATGTCTATACGCTTGTACATTGCAGTAGGAAAGGTCACCTTAGGCGTTTATCTTAGAGAGGGTCCGAGAGAGTCTAAGTCTATAATCACCGAGGTTAATAAAAACTAAGAGCATCATGTTATACCTATGTGGATTACGGAACTAAAGTTGGAGGCTTTATATGTCTTTTTTTTCCTTTGTAGAATGTTTGTTGTAGAGAGGCATTGTCCCAAGTTTAAAATATCATTTAGGCAAGGGAGTTCACAAACGACGGACCCCTCTACTAATGTTAGTGGAAATATTGTTTAGCCAAGGGAGTCTGCAAGGCGCCTCTGCCAAGTTCCAGTTGGAACGTTATTTATGTGAGGGAGGCCACAAGCGAGGGAACCCTCTGCCAAATGCCAGTTAAAGTGTTGATTAGACAGTGGAGTCCATAAGTGAGGAATCCTCTGCCAATACCAGTTGAAAATTTTTAGGCGAGGAGTCCATAGTGAGGGACCCCTCTGCCAACACCAAGTGAAAATGTAAAATTAGGCAAGGGAGTCCACAACGAGGGACCCCTCTGCCAATGCCAATTAAAATATAAAATTAGACAAGGGAGTCCGCAACGAGGGACCCCTCTGCCAATGCTAAAATCCAAATACAATCTTGCAGCGAGGGGGTCCAAGACACCAGAGACCCAAGGAATAAAATAAGTAAGGCTAATGGGGTGTATCTTGAGGTTCCCCTCATCATAAATAAAGTTATTCTTTGTTCATAAATACGATTATTTATTTACTTCTATAAGTATCCTAGTTGAGCAAGCAAGGCTCAAATAGGTCAGTTCAGATCTCATGGGAGTTTTGGCTTGGTGGATGAGAGACAAGGTTTATTGAGCAAGACTCAACAACTTAATAATTTAAGATAGAGAGAATACTAGAATAGATACTCCTAGGAGTCACTCAAGCACTTACCAAACCAACACTTGGTCATAACTGTAGTGAGCATCCACGTGACTACTCACTATAGTTATGACCAATTTTTGGTTGTGTAAGTGCTTGGGTGACTCTTAGGGGTCTCCTTACTAGTATACTCTATATCTTAAAGTTTTAAGTGGTTGAGTCTTAATCAGTAAATCTTATCTCTCAACCACTAAGCCAAAACTCCCAGGAGATCCCAACTGGAATATTTGAGCCCAACTTGTAAACTAAGCTACTTGTATAAGTAAATAAACATTAGTATTTGTGAACAAAGAATAACTTTGTTTATGATGAGGGACCCCTTAAGATATACCCCCTCGTCCTAACCCGTTTTGTTCTTTGGGCCTCTAGTATCTTTGACCCCCTCGCTACAAGATAGTATTTTGATTTGAGCATTGGCAGAGGGGTCCCCCGCTACAAACTCCCTTGCCCAATTTTATATTATAACTGGCATTGGTATAGTGGTCCCTCGCTATGGAATCCCTCACCTAATTCTATATTTTCACTTGGTGTTGGAAGAGGTGTCCCTTGCAACTCCCTCGCCTAAATAAGATTCCAACTTGTATTGGCAGAGGGTTCCCTCGCTTATGGACTCCCTCGCCTAATCAACACTTCAACTAACATTTGGCAGAGGGGTCCCTCGCTTTTGAACTCCCCCACCTAAAAAATGTTTCCACTAGCATTGGGAGAGGGGACCCTCATTTGTGGACTCCCTCGTCTAAATGATATTTTTGACTTCGGCCAATGGCCCTTTACATTAGTCCTCCTGTGCAAAGTCTTTTGTGTTCCGCGGGCCAAAAGGCTTTGTACGCCATAATTCCAATCTTCAATGTTTGAGGGGCCCTAGGGATTTTTAATCATTATCCCTAGGGTCATTAAATGCTCTGTCACTTCATCCCAAGTTTTGGGGTCTCGAGGAGCCATGTGTCATTATGGGAACTGATATCCCATCATTTGGGTAAAAATCTGTGCAACTTTTCATTTTCCCACACGCCGTCCTATTTTCATATAAAAGCTCTTTTTTTAACTTCATTCTTTTCATTTTAACCTTTTCATCTTCTTCACCAACAGAGCTCTTGGGAGAAGTAAGAAATTTTTTTCCCATAACTTTTCTTTCCTCAAGCTTTTAAAAATCCATTTCAATGGCCTCATCGTCATGCACCGCCTATACTGGCATCGCCACCACTATTGGTGAGCTTTTAATTAGATCTTTGACTATCTCAGTTACCGTTTCTACGGTGTTGGCCACTGGAATAACCACCATAGCCACCGTTGCCCCTTATCTTGATTTCGTTGTACTAAGGGGTTCCTTTTCTGGGATGAGCACCACCAGGGGTTCGTAGTCTGGGACAGTTCCTCATCGGGGGATTTACTACCAGAGGTCCTCATTTGGGACAGGCCATGCTAGGGGTCCCTTGTCTGGACCAATTATTACTAGCGGTCCCTCGTTTTGTACAATTGTTACTAAGGCTCCCTCATTAGCAATAACTGTTGTTGGGGGTTCCTCGTCTGGACCAATTGTTACTCAAGGTCCCTTATTTGGGACAATTACTACTAAGAGTCCTTCATTGGGAACAATTGTTGTAGGGGTTCCTCATATGAACCAAGTTTTACTGAGGGTCCCGCGTATAGGACAACTACTACTTGAGATTCATCAATAATTGCTCCCCTCTTGCAATCCATAAGGATTACTTACGCATTTGCCAACACAAAGATTTTGGACTTTACTGACACGCACCCTATTTTGGTGAGAGTGATGACTTCATGTCTTCCCTTGCCAAATTTGAGGAAGATTTTGTTGCTACTGTGCGAGAAACTCCAAGTTGGTTTGAGCAAAACATGTGATTTTCCATTTATTCTCCCTGATTTTATCCTTAACGTTAGGGTAGATCATGGTGAGTTTCCTCATTCCACTATAGAACTCAAGATTGGTGCAAGGGCCCTTGAAGAGTGGGCCTCTTGGGTTGACCAGATTCTTGTTGTCCCTTCATACAAGGCTATACTCGAGGGACTTGGTCTTATTATAATAATTGATAGTTTGAAATCTTGCACGATAGACAAATATGGTTTGACTTTCAACTTGTTGGCTTCCCTCTGGAGTAGGGATTCTCACACATTTGTTACAGGTTAGGGTGAATTTACTATCACCATGGAAGATGTCTGCGAGTTTCTCACCCTTCCTTACATAGGGGGCTATGTTTTTATTTAAGGATAAAAGGATCCCCTCGAATAAGAGATGGTGGGAGAACTTCAATAAACTATTTCTAGGTTATCTTAGTATGTGGCCATTAATGTAATAAGTACGACCAAACATTCCTTCACTAAATGGCAACGATGTTGGTTTAAAGATTTAGAGCAACTCCTCAAAGGATAATCTTCAAGAAGGACCCTGAAGAGTGAGGATGGTCCTAAGCTTAACTATCCTTTATATGGGGACCCATTTAACATGGCCCATGAGAGTAGCCGACTATCCTAGATTGGTCAGAGCGCTGCTCGTCCCAAATCATAATTTAATTCCCACATGAGTATTTAAAATACACTAGAACACTTGCGGATATGGTTAAACTAGTTACCAATAATCTCGAAAGAGATATTTAGGTGCTCATTGATATATTCAACGTGTTAATTTAGTTCCTTGCAGAACTCAACCTCTACTTAGATGCACCTTTAAATGTACACGCTGACCCGGGGAATCGGGATGTAACCTGAAATATTAAGAGACACTATAATAAAAAAAGTAACCTCTCTGTGGACGTAGGTAAGTTGTAGAACCACATCCATCATTGTTGCGTGTTATTTTTATTTTCTGTTCTTTGTGATTATTTTCGTGTATCTCTTTATTATGATCTTTCTTATACTCACAATTGGAACCATTTGTGGGAAGCAATTTCAATTCTTGTGAAAACCTTCAGAAACAAAAATCCCGTGATGTCTCACCATATTAGCAATATTCCTTAAGTTGGCAATCTGCAAGAGAACCCAGTCCCTCCTAGGGTCAGGTCGACTATTGCCCAGCATACAAACCCAAGGTTTTTCCAATAAAGGCAACCATCTGAAGAGAACCAAGGGCCACCTTGATCTACATAAATCTCCAGGTTGGTCGACGCTTATGAAGCTAGGCTTCGAGAACAAGAGGAGGTTACATGCCTCCAAGAGGAAGGGAATGATCCCCTTCAAAGGAGACCTGAAAGAATGGAGAGAGATCTCTAGAGGGAGAAAAGGAAGTGTCATGGAAGGAATCCTAGTCCTTAGGTGAGTAATACTAGCATACGAGGGAGGAGATCCAAGCGCAACTAGGAAAGAACTGAACGTGACATGTGAGAGCATGGTCGATCAGAGCAAGTCCATCCAGAGAGACGCCACAGGAGAAAAAATCGACAGAATGACTAGATCAGAACTCTAGTTCGTAGAGAGATGAACTAACATCCAGTCCACAGTGGAGCCAGGTCCACTAGAGAGATAGCCACGAGGGCTCTCAACACTCAAATGAAATCCTATTTCTCAAGGGAGATCGAAGAAGAGGGTCCCCATAAGAAGTTTTTTGTTCCCAGGTTCGAGATTTACAACAGAAAGACATATCACATTGATCATGTTTGGCAATATCAACAAGAAATGACCTTATGAAACCATAATGGTGTACTAATGTGCTGAATTTTCCTTTCTATCCTATATGATGTAGCACAAAAGTTATTTGAAAATATGCCTCATAGGTTAATCAAAAACTTCCAAGCTCTAGCAGAGGCCTTCATTATCGCTTCATAACCAGCAAATCCCACCCTAAGTGGATGGATGCACTGTTTATAATGAAAAAGAATCCATAAGAGATCCTTCGGGACTATACTAAATAGTATTGGGAAATCTTGAATGAGGTCACGAATTGCTCGGAGCAGGTTGTCGTAGCATCATTCAAAATTAGTCTGCTGACCACCTTTTTGCTATACCAATCCCTAACTAAGAAAAAAGCCAATAATAATGATGACCTCATGGCTCATATTGAGAAATACACCATGGTGGAAGATGTGGTTCATTCTAATGCAGGGGACAACGGTCGAGTAAAGGAAAATAAGGGAACAAAGAAGAATGATACTCCAAATAAGGGAAATAATAACGGAGGTAAGAACGGCTCCAAAATGGTAACAAGGCTGACCCCTCAAGGCATTCCAGACTGTTAACATAGTTTGTAAGAAACCCATTTAAAAGATCATGAGCAAGATCAAAGATGAACCGTTAATTAAGTGGCCCAAAAAGATGGGTGGTGACCCAATAAAAAGAAATAATGCACTGAGATGTGCATTCCACAAGGAGGCCATCCACATGACCAAAAAGTTCAAGGCTTAAAAGTCACACTTGGAGGAGTTGTCCCAAGTTGGGAACCTCAACGAGTACATCAAAAAGAAGATAGATAAGGTTGCATCCAATGGAGACCATAAATTGAACTACGTCCTTGATAATGATATAGGGAAAGAGTTCGTAGTAATCCACAAGGCATCAGATCTTAAGAAATCCAAGGAAATGATGTTCGGATGGAGTTAAAGAAAGTTACTGTTATCATGGAGGCATTTCAAATTGACCCTTCCAAAACTCAGGTTGTTAACAGTCGACGACCAAAGGACGTCGACTACACCAAGCATATCATTTTCACCGAGGAAGATTTGGTTGGGGTGAGAACCTCATATCATGACACATAGGTGATTAAGCTCAGAATAGCCAATTGGGATGTTGACAAGATGCTCGCGGATAAGGGAAGGTCGTCAAAAGTGATGTACCTAGAGTTGTTACATAAGCTAAAGTTGAACATCGCCGACCTCAAAGAAGCCACAATTTCGTTGGTTGGCTTCGGAGGAAGGATCACGATGCTATTGGGGATGATAATATTTCCAGTCAGTGCAGGAAACATCTCGAAGCTAATTGAGTTTTTAGTGGTGGACATTGAGTCCTAATATCATGCCATTTTAAGCAAGGGCTAGCTCCGTGCCATGAAGGTCATACTATCCACCTACCACTAAAACCTGAAGTGTGCTACTGACCAGGGGATGGTAAAAATCCGTGGTGACCAGGCCAAATCCATGAAGTGATTTATTGTGGCCATTCACCCTAAGAAGGAAAATAATAAGCAGGTAAGGGATGCTTAGGAGGAGGTCCGGGAGGGGGTTGTACCCTTCAAATAGTAATTATGGTATGTACGACTAGGGGTGGAGGAGGTCAGGGTACACCCCTCTGATAGGGTAATTGAAGGCCTAGAGTCAATTGTAATCGATGATGACTAGCGAAAGAGGAAAATTATGATCGAATCCACCCTCACCGATCAAGAAAAGAAAGAAGGGGTTGCCTTCCTCAGAAGTAACCTAGATGTTTTCACTTGGGAACCATATGACTTGCCCAACATATCTTGCCACCGCCTGCACATTGATCCATCCTTCACGGCGATCACCCATAAGGCTCGCTGAATAGTCCCTAAAAAGTCCAAAGCGGTGGAGAATGAAGTAGGGAAGCTACTGGATGCGGGATCCATTAGGGAGATTCAGTTCCTCGAGTGGTTGGTTATCCAACCCAATGATGGTATACCATAGAAATGAAAGTTGGAGATTTGTATTGACTTCACGGACCTCAACAGAGCATGTCCCAAATACATCTTCCAACTTCCTAAAATAGATCAATTGGTTGACGCTATGGCGACACGCGAAAGAATGATATTTCTGGACGCCTACTCTGGTTACCATCATATTACTTTATTCGGACTCAATCAGGATAAAATGTCTTTTATAACCCCCATTGGGTTGTACTGCTATAAGGTTATATTGTTTGGTTTAAAGAACACATGGGAAACTTATCAGAGACTGGTTACCAAGATGTTCAAGAGACAGATGGGAGACACGATGGAGGTTTACATCGATAATATGCTAGTAAAGAGCAAGAACAAGGGGGACCACCTCATGGATTTAGCCATAACTTTTGAGATCCTCATGAAGTATCAAACGAAATTGTTCATTTGGCGTCCAGTCAGGAAAGTTCCTTGTCTACCTAGTTAGTAAAAGAGGAATCGAGGCCAATCCACACCATATTGATGCTATCACCAGAGTCCAACCTCCCCAGGCGTTGTGAGATGTTCAAAATCTCACTAGTATGCTCATGACACTCAATCTCTTCATCTCTAAGTCTTTAAAATGCTGTCGACCATGCTTTCAGCTCTTGAAGAAGGATAAGGCCTCATATGGAACAATGATTGTTCAGGATCTTTGGAAGAGATCAAATCTTACCTTAGCAAGCCACCCCTACTCGTGATTCCAAATGATGGAGACCCACTATACCTTTTCCTTGTAGTATCAGATCATGTTGTAAGTTCTGCCCTGGTATGTGAGAGGGAAGAAGGTCAACACCCAGTTTATTATGCCAACAAGACACTTCTGGATGCAGAACAATGGTACCTGCCTCGGGAGAAACTCTCCTATGCGCTAGTAGTTGCCTCGAGGAAGCTGAAACATTACATTGAAGCCCATTCAATAACTGTAATAACTTCCTACACATTAAAGCTGTTTTGCAAAAACTTGACCTCTCCGAACGACTTTCGAAACGGTTGGTCGAGCTTAAGATATTCGATATCCACTTCTAACCAAGAACAATATTTAAAGGAAAAGTCTTACTAGACTTCATCGTCGAATTTAAAGGACACCAGCCAATCATCCAACTGGAAGCGGAGCAGTAAAAAAATAAGGAAGCACAGTCTAAGGACGGGACCCTATACGTTGATGGAGCCTTTAATTACAAGGGGGGTGTAGGGATCATTATCATCACACCAGAAGATAATATGATTGAGTAAGGAAACAGATTGGGATTTGAAGCCTCCAATAATGAAACTGAGTACGAAGCACAGATCACTGGCTTTCACAAAGAGCCTTCATGTATTCGGTGACTCCAAACTAGTCTTCAAGCAACTGAGTAGGCAATTCAATGCCAAAAATGATAGAATGGCATCCCACCTCGTCATGGTAAAAGGACTTATGGCAGGATTTGAAAAGGTAAACATTCAATAATTCCCCCGAGGACGTAACATTCACGTCGACGCCTTAGCAGCCCTGAGCTCAGTAATTGACTCTGACTTAAGGAAGACTATCCAGATAGAGTTCCTCACGCAACCAAGTATTGACCAAATAATCGTAGAGGAGTAGTTCCTCTTATTAGAAAAGTCACCCAGTTGGATGGATCCCGTCCTGAATTATCTACGGAGTGACATACTACTCGATAACAAAAGATCAGCCCTTTAGGTAAGGGTCAAGGTTTCCCTCTTTTATCTTTCCATAGAAGGTAATCTCTATAAGAAGTCATTCACATGTACTAATCTTCAATGCATCCACCAAAATCACACCGAGCAATTACTCAGTGAACTTCATGAGGGAATTTATAGAAGTCACATAGGAGGAAGATATTTGGCCTTTCGAGCAATTAAGGAGAGTTACTAGTGGTCTCACATGAAAAGGGACGTAGGCATTTACGTTCGTAAGTGTGAAAAATGTCAGAAGCACTCTCTAATGATCCATTAACCCGTCAATAACCTGAGGTCACTAACAAGCCCATGGTCGTTTGCGCAATGGGGACTGGACACAGTGGGACCACTACCTACCGCATCTGAAAATTACAAGTAAATACTGGTAGGGACAGATGACTTCACCAAATGGGTAGAGGCAGAACCACTGGCGAACATTCGCGATTCAGATGTGACCAGGTTCATTTGGAAAAAAATTGTGACACGCTTTTGGGTACCAAGGACTATCATCACTGATAACGATACACAATTTTAGAGTAGTTTCTTCCATGGTTTTTGTGATGAACATGGTATCAAACACCACTACAGTTATGTGCCATATCCCCAATTTATTGTTTAGGCGTAGGATTTTAACAAAACCATGTTAGGAGGACTGAAAAAGTGGCTAGAAAGAGACAAGGGTGACTGGGTGGATGAACTCCCTCATGTTCTATGGTCTTATCATACCATACCTAGGCGACCAACTGGGGAAAAACCATTCACGCTTGCTTACGGTATGGAAGTTATCATCCCACTAGAAGTAGGTCTCCCCACCATGAGAACAACCTTAGGTAACCAAGGCCTTAATGATCATGCTTTACGCACTGAACTTGACTTAGAGCAGAGATCATGACATGTTGAAGTTGGCTTCTTACTAATAGAAATTGGCTGGGCAATACAAAATCAACTCGAGAAGTTTCTGGTAGGAGATTATGTCATAAGGAATGTCCTCAACAGTGTCGTCAGACCATCAGATGGAAAACTAGGACCAAGTTGGGAAGTATCCTTTAGAGTAATCAGAGATGACCTTCAAGGATCATATCACTTGGAAACCATGGAGGGCGGTGAGATACCAAGATCTTGGAACACAGGCAACCTTAAGAAGTTCTACTTTTACCCTTCTTTATCTTTTTTTAGCACTTTTAGTTTAGGCAAGTTTTTATTTTCAAACTTATGAATGCTCATCAGATAATATTCAATAAATAAAGGCCAGTTACCCCCTCTCTTTTATATTATTTATTGGCTACTTAATCCTTCTTGATTTAATCTCATTAATATCAACCTTTTCCAAATGATAAATCGTTTATGTCGAACATGGTTTGCAGTGGTTATAACAAATCAATCGAAGTGTTTGAACCACTACAACCCTCTGATCCTTGTTGTAAACACAAGAGACCCGTCGAGTTGCCACGGAGACAACGAAAGCCCTACAGGCGACCCATAGGCAATAAATCCAACTTAGGTTGGTCGTCAACGTCATTGTTCGTAAAAATCTTGTTTGAGAAGATAGCCTATCTACCAAGTACATTATCTCCATCATCTTACTTAGGCCTAAGGGAGTGTGATGACATAACCTAAAAGGAAAAGAATACGGAATGATAATGCTAAGGCATATTGGACTGGGAGAATTTTCTAACACATAACAACACATGGCTAAACGTTAGCTTTTAAAATCATTTAGTCAGCTAAGAATCTCAAAATGATAAAAACATCATAAATTGATAAAGGACGCAGGGTGGTCAATTAGTATCAGGTTGTCGACAAATATGTTGATTAGTAAATCAATAACACATGTTTATTCATCAAAGGATCAAAACATCATAAATTGATAAATAATAATTCTTTTCATTTACCAGATAAGAAGTAACATTTATTATAAACACAAATATAAATAAGAGACTTATGATGACCAAGGATGGCGAGCAAGGTAGTCTATAATACACGCTCTTCGACCATCATCTGGGTGTGGCATGAACTCTTCTTTACCATCTTCTAAGTAATGCTACAAAAGTCAGACAGGGATAGCATCTATTGGAATCCACTTATTGTTCCTTGAGAAGGGATTGTGACGGTAAGTTAGACGGTCAATTTGGTACTTGTACCATAGGTTAAACTCCTTAGGCATTTTCACCTCCCTAAAGGTACTAATCCATCCCCGGGAAAAATCAAGGTCCTCTGCTTCTTGCAATCTTGCTAGGGCGTTCAGTCCAGCCTTGGTCATAACTTTTTGCCCAGGCCTGTCGAAGACCCATTCAGAACAGATGCCTCTTCCTTGTCACATCTTTTTGAATTCCAATGGTCATCACATAACCTCACGAGACATCTCCCTTCATCTTAGAAAATTCCCTTTGAAGAGCTTAGTTTTCAGCTTGAGCTATCCCAGTTGATGATGAAAAAGATCCTCGCAACACTAGAGAGGACCCTAATGGAATGTTCTCTTTTAGCCGAGCAACTTCCCTCCTCAGTTCATCATTTTCTCTTTGAATCAACTCCCCAACTTGATTGACTTCAGTGGAATCCAGCCGCATGGCATTCAAGGCATCCACTTCCTCCTGAAATGAAGCCCCAATATCTTCCATCTTTTCAACTTTGTCTTTTAATCTAGAGACCAACTCAGCTTAATATTTGTATTAATGGGTTCTAGACTTCAAGGATTTATAGATCTTTATGAAAGCTCTATGAGCCTGAACTCTAATTTTCAATCCTAAGATCTTCCTCAATCAGGATTCAAGAGGAATATATTCATCCAAATTAATGGCCTACGATCAACAAGACGAGTAATAAATATTGGAAAACATCAGTAATAAAGAACAGTAAGTAAAAGACAATGTAAGCAAGAGAGAAAAGTTGTTTCTTCCATTAAATTAAAAGTTGAGCATAAGTTAGTACAAGTCTGAAGAAATTACAACGCAAAATCAAACAAAAAAAGGAAAGAAGGAAATTCGACAAACTTAAGGATCTAATCATACTGGAAAGAAGATGGCCCCTTGACCATTTTAGCATCCGTGGCAGCCTAGTAGCCAGCAACCACGATAGCATCAAGGTACCTTGCAGCGCGATCAATGGGAAGATCTTCTGCAGCTAGATCAATGGGTTCCAACTTTGCTCAAACAGTGGGTTATCCCACTTGAGGTTCCTCAACATCCATGGGATTGGGGCCTGGCATGTGCTGGGAGAACATGAAAGAATCAGTAAGAACTTCAGTAGCAACCAAGGATCGATTCCAGCCTTTCTTGAAACCCACTAGCCGAACATAGGATATCTGGTGTTCGGCATCATTGTATGTTGTCTCCCAGCCTTCGTTGTACCCACTCTCCCAGAAGGTCACAAACCCTCCATCCAGATCTTCGACCATGGAAGGAAGATCCTTATTTTCCTCGACCACCTTTAATTTGTCAGCGACCACCATACCATAGGTAGCCTAGAGGTCGGACAGCTCTTTCGCCGACTTCTCCTTAAGGGAATCCAGGGAATACTACTTCTACTGCTCAAAAGTAACCTTAGCCTTGTCCGGAGCCTTGTCAGATTCTTTTAAAGAATTTTCCATCTCTACATTTCTCCTTAACTAGTCGGCCCGACCACGAAGCAACGTGGTGAAATTAAAAATAAACTGCAAGATGAAGAATGAAGTACAAATTAATTTAGGGGAATTAAGGAAAAGAATCAGAGAATTATAGAGAGAATGGGACGTACCAATGCAATCCCTTGAGCTGACTTGAGGGCCAACTGGTTAAACCCACTTGAGAAATTAACAAAGTATGAATCCAGTGACCATATTCTATTGTACGGACATTTTAAGGAATCGAAATGCACTCAATATCTGCCCAATCAGGGATATTATAGAAGTTTCCAAACTCATAAACTGACTTGTTATCAGGTCTTTCCATTACTATGACCGGAGAAGGGAAACCCTAGCTACAATTATGAACTAAGAAGAAGAAGAAGAAGAAGAAGAAGAAGAAGAACTCAGAAAGTGAAGACTATAACTTACTGATACTCGTGAAGCTTTGGCAGAGCACAGAAGAAGAAAAACTCTTATTTTGAAGAAAAAAATAAGAAGGGAAACTTAGAGGCAAAGTATACGCATGGACGACCAGAATTAGTGAACTAACGGTTAAGTTGCACACGAACAAGTTTCAAGTATCTCAAACGATTAGTCATGCTTCCCCAAAAAGATCTCAATGCTTTATCTTCTCCTAAGGACAATCGTACCCCCATCGGTCCTCATAAATTACAAATGTGCCATATCGGTTTTGATATTGTTCCAAGCCTTTGGCCTTGGACTTATTTAAAATCCATTGGCCCGATCAATCACCACAAAGATTTTAGGTGCAATTGTGGGGACCCATTTAACATGGCCCATGAGAGTATCCGACCAGCCTGGATTGGTCAGAGCGTTGCCCAGCCAAAGTTATAATTTAATTCGCACATGAGTATTTTAGATACCTTATAACACTTACGAATATGGTCAAACAATTACCAATAACCTCAGAAGAGATATTCAAGTTCTCCTTGATATATCCAATGTGTTAATTGAGTTCCTTATAGAACTCAAGCTCTAGTTAGATGGACCTATAAATGTACACCCAGACCCGGGTCAAAGGGATGTAACGTGAAATATTGAGAGACATTATAATAAAAAAGTAACCACTTCGTGGATGTAGGCAAGTTTCCAAACCAAGTACATCGTTATTGTGTGTGATCTTTATTTTATGTTCCTTATGATTATTTTCATGGATCACTTTATTGTGATATTTCTTGTACTCACACTTCACATTTGGAAGCTTTCTTGGTTACATTCCTTAGCATATTTTTACTCCCAGGGAGGCCAGAGGACTCTTCTCGTGAGCTGCTTTTTATATTGGCAATGAGGCTCGTGCGAGGTAGGACTATTCCCCTCACTGTCTTGACACTTGGGTTTCTTTATACTTGGTTGGATCGTTCCCACGTTGATGTTGAAAGATCTTGTGGTGATTACGATTTCACCAATTTTACTAACTCCTTTATTTCGATGGTCTTCTTATTTGAGCGTTTTTCAAACTTTGTCCCCAAAGAAAAGGCCTGTCATAATAAGGGTGATGTATCACCAGGTGGTATGAAAAGCCACCTAAATATCACTTGGGGTCTTTGATTGATGATGGGGATGAATTATGTTTCCGCCCGTACTATAAAGGGGTCGGTGGCATCTTTTCCTGGATGTCTTTTTCAAGCACTGGAGGGACGTTCTACTACCCCGCCGATTGAGATTAGTCTCTTCTTGCCCTCACATCAATGTCATGACAATGTTATTGCCTAGTCTCCTTCCTTCCTTGACATAGTTGGGATAAGGTGTTGAAATCTATCATTCAGATAGACTGGTGAGGAAGTTTGGTTATGACCAGGGTTTTCATACCCTTGTCTATCCTTCGATAATTACTCCTTTCGAGCTATATCTGGAGGCTTACCGAAACATCACCTCCCAAATTATGTTTTATAGAGTGAGTCACTTGGGAGGACTATATGTGCCTTCTCGTGAGCACTTACCTTCATTAACCTATTCATGTTTCCTACGAGTTGGGAGAGGCAGGTTTTTCTTATTCAGAACTGTGTGGAAAAGGTTCCTCATGAAACTATTCCTACTAAGTGTGCCACTAATAAATTTCTAATCAAAAGGACTTTGAAAGAATTTATCACCACAAAACTACCCCGAAGGCACCCCTCGAGCAATTCACGCCTATCTTGGTTAAGCCATTCCTTGATGAGTCCATTTATTCAAAGCAACCTGAGCCACATCCTGCTAAGTCTAAGGGAAAATATAAGGGCAAGGGGAAAGCAAAAGACCCTACTTCTTCCAAGAGAAAACACCCTAATATAGATGTGTCAAATTTCATACCCGTCATTGTTAATGCTCCCTCTTCACCTCCTTCTCTAATGAGGACTAGGGAAAGAAAGAAAATGAAAGAAGTTGATATTGAAACTGTTGCTCTTTCTGCATTCGCTCAGAGGTCGGGCATTGATGACGTACGGGTAGAATAGACATACATGACTGTTTGGGAGCATAATTATGAGGCTCTAAGTCTTTCTTATTAAGAGCCACCTATTATGTCCATTCGAGTTGCAAAAGGTATTGTACCCGAATCCTATTTACTTAATGAAAATAGATCATATGTAGTATCACATGCTGGTTCACCTTCTCACTCATTTGAAGAGGAACTAGTTGACTACGGAAGCACTCCTTCCTACGATGATAATAGTTATTCTTCAAATGATACGGATGTCATGGAATTTTACTGTGAAGGCACTATTGACACTTATGCTTTGTTATTAGTTATGAGGGATCTTTTCAGTGAAGACAAGATGATATACTCTCCATCTGAGACCAACCCCACTACCGGATGTCTTCCATATGGATAGGTTGCTCACCCTGATGTTGTAAGTTCCTTCCCAGGCTTGCTTTACTTGGATTTTTACTTATAAAGTCCCTTTTTCCATGATTGATTTATTTACTAACTTTTCTTTATGATGTTTTCACAGGATGCTACTGTTGAGATAAGTGGTCCATCACCTCCTCCTCTAGCTCGTGCTCCTTTCCCATGAGAGAGGAACTCCATGATTGTTTCCTCCTTAGGACTTTCTAGAGGGGTTTGTTGCTACCTCTCTTCTATCATCATTTCTTATTCTTTTACTTTCTCCTTCCTTATTGCGATTTAATTTTGTTTGTTTTTTTTGCATCTTTCATCAGTATATCCTACTATCACTGGGGTCTCTTCTGTGACCTTACGTTCAGTTCAGGTATTTCACTAATTCTTTAAGCTTTTTGGTTTTACCATTCTTTCTCAAACTTATTTCTCTTACCTTTTATTTTCTTTATACTTGTAGAGGACTGTGTCCTTAGGTCACACTACTCCACCTTTCGCTATTTCAGTTGCAGGCTCTCCCGGAGTTAGACCCCCTGCTCCTTCATTCTCAGAGTATGCATACCCGTTTGTAATTTTTATCCTCCCTATGATGTTTACCCTTATGTCCATTACTTACTTCAATCTTTTCATGTTTGTTCCCCCAGATCCCTGTACTCCTTGGCTCGTCTTCATCTGGAAGGACTTTTCCTTCTCCTCGTATTACTATTCTAGGGTTATCACCCTCAGGGAGGATTCCTACCACTCGGGTTCGTATTTCTATGGATAACAGATCTTTGGTCCAGTTTATTTCTCACGGTCCAGTATTTATCAAAGCCTCCACTATTAGGCCCATTTCACAGCCCCCATTCTCTTCAAGTACTTATATATATATATATATATAGTTACAAACACTGCTTTTCTTTCTTATGAAAAAATTTCTAACATTTTTATAATAAGCAGGTTGCCACTATGGTCCTTGCTATATCGGTGGTCACCTTCCAACCTTTTTCTTTGATGGGGGCTCAGGTATTCTATTAGCTTTCGGCCTTTGACTTCTTAGTGTAATCTGTCAATGGTCTAACTCATACTGATGATTTTTTTCCTCAATCTTCAGATGGTTCGCCGTACTACATCGCTAGTACCTTCCATCACTACTTTTCAAGCAGCCTCTGTAATGGTTGAGTCATCTTACCCCGCTGCTTCTAGTGAGACCCCTATTATAGTGCCTCTTTTGATAATTATTTAAACCTTAAGCTTTTACATCCTCTACACACTTGTCTTTTTATGAGGTAAGTGGTTTACTAATACTTCCATTATTTTCTTCATTTACTGGTTAGCTTTGCAGATTCCTCTCCTTCGGCATAACCTATTTTCCTTCCTATAGAGGTGAATCCTTAGGTGCCACTTTAATTCTTTGTGTCAAGTTGCTTCTTAATACTAGTTTTTTTCTATTAAATAGCTCTTTATTTGGTCATAGCCTAGTATTGTTGGGCCTTCACCTATAGGTTCTGTTACGAGTTCTTCAAAGGTGATTCCATAGGCACTATATACTTTTTCATACAACGCTCGTCTATTTTATGTTATTTTTTCACTAACTTTCTTTTGTCTCATTTGTTTTCAGACTAGCATGACTGAGGTCCCTTCATCGGCGGTGCATGTTTTGTTATCTGTGGTAGAGACTCCCCAGGTATTTCTTTTTCATGTATTATCTCCTTTCAGTCAATCTATTTTTTATCATGCTTTGAAAACTCTCCAAGTATTTCTAACACACTTGTAGCTTCGGTCCCTCTATCTATCGAATTTATATCTTGGTTCTCAGATTAGCACTGCGGCGACCTCTGCATCTGTGGCAGCTTTAGCTATCATTCTAGAGAAGGTACCTTTGGTAAGATTTTCGTACTCGATTACTCCTATGTTGAATTTTCAGTGCAATTATTTTAATAACCCTTACCCACTTCCTTGCTTCTCAAATTAGTGGTGCGACCGTTCCTATTTCTATGAAACACTTGGTTTGCGTTTACTAATGCCCACCTGTTTGTTTATTTTCATGTTACCATAGCTAGTGCTCCAATAGTTGTGGATCACTTGCAGAAGTCAGTTGTGAGTTAGGTATTACACTGCCATACCCTTTTCTCCTTTCTACCTTTCTTTTATTCTTGCCTTTTTACTGTGCAAGTATGCTCACCTTCATTTCCCTATTTCATTATTTTCAGGTTAGCGAGGCGGCGATCCTGATTCACCTGAACGAGTGACGAGTGCTAGACTGCATACTCCTCAGATATTTAATTGTTATACCCGAGTGATTCTTAGATGTTAGTTTCGTGTTCTTTTTCTTTCTATCCTTTATGAAAAACATCATGCTAATATTTTTTTTTTACTAGTCTGGCACTCTACACCCCACGGGTTCTTCTCACCGGGGTGGAAGCATACTCACCCCCCTTGAGCTTTGGGGTAAGTTTTATATCAGTCTCTTAACAAATTCGAGTATAGTTGTCATTTGTTTTCTTTGTTCTCCTCATATAGCATACATGTACCATATTTTTTTATTTTTTCAGGATCCTGTTAGCGAGCCTGTTGGGGCAACTGAGGGAGGAGGTCGGAGCTCTGAGGACACTTCCTCAGCCATGGGTGTTGACTCTTGAGAGGAGTCCTCCTTCCTTCCTTCCTTCGGATGTGGAGTGTCATCATACTGGTGGTGATTCTGCGGTGGAGGGCTCCTGCGACGTTCATGAGCAAGTTGTGGCGTAAGGAGCGACCTAGGCATTTTAGGACTCGTAAGTGGGAGACTCTAGACATGATTTTGGAGCATCACCCTCAGACATTCACTTCTCATAGTGTGCTTTATATTGATAGTCTTACGGTATTCAACCTGAATGCCCTTGCCAGCCACACCTTTGATTTATTAGCTACCCACCCATCTGAGCTGACCCAATCATCTACTTTTCCATTCTTTAAAGCTCTTCGGGATCTGCAATAGTTCTACCACTTCCATTTAGACTATCTTGGTATGAAGTCCTTCACTTCTTGAGTGTTCCACTAAAAAAGATAGTGAGGCTTCACACATCTAGGCAGTCCAGGGCTAAGCAGCGGCAGGCTGAGGCTATTAGGATTTTGGGTCAGATAGAGCTACTATAAGACAAGCTGGCCAATCTTAAGGAAGGTGAGCGGGAGGATGAGATCAAGATAGGCAAACTAGTGGAGGAGTTTATGCAAGAGGCAGGCCCCTCATATGCTGGCACCCTTTCTCGGGATGATTTTTTTATTTCTATTAGATAGGCTACCTCTCCTTTTGTTTAGTATGTATATTTTGCCTTGTATTTTCTTTTCTCCTTCATATGTAAAGGATTGATCATTTACTAATGAAAACACATTTTTCTTCCAGTGTATTTTTTATTCTTTACCTCTATATGTACTTTTGGCATCTATTTACTATGACCTGCCCTTATTTTCTATGAGCACTTGGTCCATTTGAACTACCCCGTATATTGGGAGGTACTTGCATAAGTCTGAGAAAAGTCATACTTTTCTAGCGCATCCCCATGTCACTGTGGGGTATTTTGCAATGCATATTCATGTCTTAAGTGATAACTAGGAGAAGGGGTTAACCTTTCTCCTTCCCGCTAACTTTGAATAAAATTTCACAAATGTAAGTAAAGAAAATGAGTATTTCCTTATACTAATTAAACAATTTACCCTGGTCTGTAGGATCCTCGTTCCAAACTTTTTTCAAGAACATTTTTACCTTAGAAAAATAACAAGTTTAGAGAGAGGATTAGACTCCCTTCTCCACATTTTTTGAGAACTGGTCAAGTAAAATTTTTCCTGAGCAAAAAGGTTTGAACTTGTTATCTAGGATATAAATCTGTTATGAAATAATAAAAATAAAAAATGTGTTGATGCAAAAAACTAGACTAGGCTAATTAGTTGATCATAGAAAAATATAAATAAAAGAGACAGGAGATTTTTAAAGTGGTTCAGCTTGATGGAACAGCCTACGTCCACTGTTGTGTATTGTTTTTGGGATTGTTCAATTGCCTCACTTTTGTGTCTCTTTGATGTAGGGTTTATAATGTTTTTATATCCCCTAGGGGGTGTAAAAGAGCCGAAATATCAAAGGATGGAATGTTTTTATATCATAGACATTTACATTTGTACAATCATTAATGTATACAACTGTTGGTGTTTTCCTGTCATCATTAGTCGACATCCCTGGCATTGGTCGGTATCCCTGGTGATGGTCGGTCTTTCTTCCTTGATGACAAGGATTAATCTTTCACTGTATAACACGTGTCAGTATCTGAATGGTCTACGTAGATGGATAATTTTTTGTATCAACATAAGCCCCCAATGTTCCATGCTTGAAGTTTTTACAAGAGTATAGAGCTTTTAGCTCTTAAAGTTGCTCGGGCAATAATTTTAGGCTTGGTTGTTTTCCGACTTCGCATACTTGTAAAAATCATAGTTTATTTATGGAAATATAATGCGCATAGAATTTTTGAAATTATCCATAACTATAACGAATCGTTTTTAGGAAAATCTGTCTTTTCTGCCTTTAGCGCCATAAGTTCAATCGACGTTGCCTTTTAATCATTATTTTCAACTTTTTTATCGAACCTACAAACAGCGGGAAAAGACTCAAACTTTTATTACCTCAAATTTTCTGAGTTTTTTTGGCTAGAGTGTCTTCAATATTTCTTTCTATCTCTTGTGCGATCTTTTTCTGTTCTTCGATTCTTGATGAATCGTTAATTCTTATAAGAACTATTTGTCTTCTCCTCTATTTGTCATTATGGTTTACTCTATTGATTCTCTTGATGAATTCGGAAATGAATTTAAGATTCCCTCTTGGGTTGTTTTGGAACACTCTATTTTACCCACTGATTTTTTGTCACTTGCTGAGCGTCACTTGTTTCCCCCTATTTTTATAGCTGAGTGTGGGTTTACCTTTCTTCCCAATCCACCGTGCCTTGAATTTTGTCAATACTTTGATGTTGTCCCAGTTAGGGTATCCCCCAATACTTGGAGGTTCGTAAATGGGGTGTATAGTTTGAATCAAATTCATGGAATCCATCCGGGGATTTCGGAAATAATGTTTTCTTATAAGTGGGTGACTAGTGACACCACTTTTTATTTAAAGACTTGAGTTGTAAAGAAAGCATTAGTAGTTAATCTTCCAGACTCCAATAGGGATTATTTTAAGCATGGAGTTGTTATAAAAAATTGTCAATACGCCCCTTTCACTGGAAATGCTGAGTACCAAGGGCCTAGATGTCATCCTTTTGGCAATGGGATAGATTATTCTCATTTAACTATTTTATCCTGTACATATTTGTTTAAATGTAATATTAATTTTTTCTCTATAAATTTTTATTGCAGTTGATCAGAAGAGAAGGTGTCCAAAGGAAAGTGAAGTGAATCTGAGGGAGTTGAAATTTATTTGGGGACTTCATCAGAGGATTGCGAGCAACACGTCAGGTCTGCATTGTATTTGTTATAGTACAAGAATATAATTTGTTCCTTTGTTTCTCTTCCTACTCCATCCATTGTACTTGACCTTGAGCAAGAACCTCCTTTGACTTCCTCACCTACTGCATCTAGTAGTGTTGATATTACTTCCCTTTCCCCCTCTTCCTTAGATTTGAATTTTCCCCTTGCCATATCTATGGGAAAGAGGAAATTTCCCAACATTTTTGGAGACATAGCTGCCAACCCCCCTTCCAAAAAAGCTGATGAAGGGGTGGAAAATAAAGATGAGACTGGGAACAAGTCCCCAACCAAGAAAATTGAAGAGATCCCTCTAAAAATAATAAAGAAATGGCTTCTTTCTAAGTTAATAGAATGTTCTTCTGCCCTTCCTGACCAGCCTGAGTCGATCGACATATATTATTTTGCCTCTCCAGTTGTCCTTGGCCCTGGATTGTCAAGATAACTAATAAAGTTTGGGACTTTTCCAGACCACAGGGGTACTGTAGCTGCATTACCTCATTCCAAAAGTTTCGACATGGCTGCTCAAAGTCTTGCTCTGGTATATTCTTTTACCTTTTTTAATTTTTTGCCTTTTGATTTGTTCTTCATAATACTGACTTTCCTTGTTGTTCTTGTGAAGTTCCTTATTGACTTCAATAACATATTGGAGAAAGATGAGGCTTTGCGATCTTCTTCCTCTAGTGAGGTTGAAGAAGATTTTAATGAGCTGAAAAATTCATTTCTTGATTCTCAATAAGCATTGGCTAATGAACAAAAGAAATGGGAGGAGAAGGTGAAAGCTTCTGAAAAAGCTGCTGAAATTGCTCGGGGTCTGGATGATAAGTTGCAAAAGGACTTAGATGCTAAGAATGTGAAGAGGGCTTAGGCTAGAGAGGATGGCTTCAACAGAGGCTGGGATAAGGCCGTTAGAGAATATTCTTCAGAAATAGAGTTTACGAAGAAGAAATGCTTCAAGGATGGCTAGTATGCTGCTCTGGTGGAGGTCGTCACTCCAAAAGATTATGAGTTTTCTCGCGACATGATCTTGGGACTCCTCCAAACCTGGATGAGGAAGTTGATGATGGGGGTTCCAGTAAATCCTTGATAGTGGTGGAGTTTGCCGATCAACACCGAGATGTTAATTCTACTCCTCCCTCCAAAGTTAATCCTCCTCATCATTTTGCTCCTGCGTCTTCTTCAACTAATCCCGAGGCAAATAAGAAGAAGGTGTAAAATCGAGAAGCTTTTTGTTTTCCTTTTTAGCAGTTCTAGTTTTTCTTTTTTGAAGATGTATCTATTCTTCCTTTTTTTATTAATTAAAAGAGAAATATTTGTGTTCCCCTGCTTGTGTTTTTTAATAGTCGGCACCTTGTTAATTGATAACTTTCTTATTCTTAATAATTCATAGATGAGTTGGAATATTTCTCATCTATTAACTACGAGCTACTTGAGAGGTGTAATGAGATTTTCAAAGCTGGTCACTTATCTCTGACTGATGTCAGCCTACTGAAGTTAATCAGGGAAAGGCTATCTGAATAAGCCAAAGAATCCTATGTTTACTTGAAGTGTCTTCTTAATCTGGCAGTGTCCAACACTGTTGCCTACTATGAAATGATTGAAGAGATGCAGGAGGAGCAAAATAAAGATAGGTTACTTTTGCATGATGATTACGTGAAGAAATTCCAGGCCCTTAGTGAAGGTTAGGACTTTGAGCAAAAATTGGATAAATTTGCTTCTCTTTTTCGAAGACAAGAATTCATGATGAAACGTGAAGAGGACTAATCAAGGGACATTTCCAAGCTTTTAGAAGAAGAGAATAGCAACTTGAGAGATGAACTTGATGCCCTGAAGTCATCCACCATTATTATTTATACTAAAGATGAGGATCATTCTTTCTGGGAAGATGAAAACGCAAGGTTGAGTGAGGAGTTATAGGCTCTGAAGAAATTAAAGCCTTCTTCTTCATCTTCCCGGGCTAGAGTCAAACCTGGTCGAGGTACTACAAAGGAATTCAGTACACAATAAGCCCTTACCAA
Source organism: Sambucus nigra (assembly GCA_949130495.1). Classification (NCBI taxonomy): domain Eukaryota; kingdom Viridiplantae; phylum Streptophyta; class Magnoliopsida; order Dipsacales; family Adoxaceae; genus Sambucus; species Sambucus nigra. Next base: position 9,331,141 of record OX422219.1, on the reverse strand, counting down.
TCAAGCTGCACAATTAAAATCCAAAGATCAAGCCATTACTGAGATGTCCCAGATGCTACAGGATTTGTCCGAACAACTATCCACTCAGTCTTCTCAGTTACAAGCTAAGGATGCAGTGTTGAAAAAATTACATTACCAAGTTGAGAGATTGACCTTTCAATTCCGTAAACAACCAAGGGAAGTCTGGAAGGAATGGTATAATGACGCTCTGGGGAATCTTGATGATAAGCTTCAACAAGCTAAGAATGAGAGCTATATATGGGGTTGGGTGAATGCTTTGATAATGATGAAAGTTGATCAAAATAGCTCATTGTGGGACTAGTATGATCCAGGCTTGCTTGAGCTTAACAATCCTCCTTTTAAATTAGATGTCCATTGGACTCCATTCCATCGTATTCCTCAATGCTTGGTTTAAAATACTTGGGAGATTATGAGCTTCATGATGAATTAAAATTTGTATGACCTCCTCATATGCTTGATCATCCCAGTAGCAACAATACCAAAATTCTTCAGGATTTTAACTTCATCAATTCTCCTTATACTTTAGATGATTCTCCTACTGGAATGGATTCTGATTCCAAAGCTGAAGAGAAACGTCGTGCAGGATGAAGCTTTGTATTTTGTTTTGTTAAGACAGTTATGTAATTAATTTGATTGAATGATATGGAAATTTGATCAAATTATCTTATGTTGAATGTTAACCCTTTCTTTATCATTAGTTCTATTGATACACTTTGATTAATTTGAGTACCAATGACCAATGAATGCCGATGTTATACTAGCATACTTAGATTAAAATCTAAATTTAGATCTAGTTAGATGAATATATTAGTTCTACTAGCATACTTAGATTAAAATCTAAATGTAGAGCTAGTTACCCATGTGTCTCTGAAAGTTTTATTATTGCACCCAAATGTTAGGGGTTTTGCCTTAGATACCAATGGTGCGACAAGGCATTTGTGGAATATGTTTACATTCCTCTTTGAGGAATCTTTGCAACATTCTTCGTATACTTTGCCCAGTAGGATACAGATCTTGTTGTATCCTTATGTTTGTTGACCAAGTTTCTTGAGGATTTAACATCCTTTTTACTTGGGCTTTGTGTATCAATGATTAAGTTTGTGGATGCTCCGAGCAACTTATTACTTTTGTCGGTCCATGTTCAGGTCAATATTTACTGAGTTGAGCAATGATTTTCTGAGCCGAGCAATAATTTATAACTTTTTATCAATTAGCTAGAGTAGTGCCTAGCACTAATACTCCAAAAAGAATTAACAACAAAAATGGAAAGAACTGAAGAGTTTATTAATACTGCAAGTTGACTTCAAACTGATTACAACATCATTTATAATATTTTCTGAGATGCTCTGCATGCCATGGGTTTTTGAATTCTAAGCCTTCCAAGGTTTCAATTCGATAGGTTCCAGGTCGGATCACTGCTGAAATACGATATGGCCCATGCCAATTGACCTCAAGCTTATTATTTTTCTGCAGCACTCTCTTCAGCACATAATCTCCTTCCTTCAAGCTGGTCGGTTTCATCCTTTTATTGTAAAAATGGGTTGTTCTTTATTTATAGGATGCATTTCTTAGGGCGATGTCTTCTCGTACTTCTTTCAGCATATTTAGATACAACCTTCTCCTTAAGTCACTTAGAGGAGAGTTAAAATTTAAGACTCTGTGGGATAAAAATCCTAGCTTGGCGGAAATGATAGCTTTAGTGCCAAATGCTAACATATATAGGGATTATCCAGTTGTTGTTCATGGTGTTGTTCGGTATGCCCACAAGACAGAGTGTATCTTGTTTATCCAATTTCCCTTGGCATCCTCAAGTCTTTTCTTCAACCCGTTAAGCAAGTTTCTATTCATAACTTCATCTTTTCCATTACTCTGAGGATGTCCTGGATCTGAATGAAATTTTTGAACATTGGACTGAGCACAGTAATTTGCGAATTCATCATTGTCAAACTGTGTTACATTATCGGTAATGAAAGCATAGGTCAAGTCATACCTACGAATGATGCTTTTCCATATGAACTAATAGACCTTTTCATAAGGAATGTCTATCAGAGGCTCTACCTCAACCCATTTTGTAAAATAATCTACAGAGATAACAAAGTATTTAAATCTTCCTCGGGTGGTTGGCAGTGGTCCGACCAAGTCTATACCCCATATCGCAAATGGCCATGGTGAAGTGATTGGAGTGAGAGTGCCATGTGGATTTTTTTGAATGGTAGAGAATCTTTAAATTTTCCACACTTCTTGGAAAAAGTTGCACAGTCTGCTCACATTGTTGGCCAGTAATACCCTTGAGTATTGACTCTTTGTAGAAGTGTTCTCGCTGCTATGTGAGCTCCACGTTATCCTCCATGCATCACCTGAATTAGATCTTGGACCTCTGATGGATGCACGCAGCGCTATAAAAAACACCTTTGTCTAATACATGCCGAGATGCTTTATATTTCAAATTTTTTGCTTCCACCATATCTGTTGGAAGAGTTCCTTCTTTAATGTATTCTCTGATGGGGTCCATCCATGATGGACCCATAACTATGGAAATAAAATTGATCATCAAATCTTCATCTAAGCTCCTATTGGCCAAAATCTCAATAGGGATAGTTCATCGAAGTTCAATTCAGGTAGCAGAGGCTAGCCGAGCAAGGGCATTTTCCAGACTTAGGATTCTGTTCATCTGAACAAGTAGTACTTTTGCAATGAATTCCATTGCCATGGATAAATACCTGGTTGTCAATTCTCCTTTAGCTCCATATAAACTTAGTGATTGGTTTACTAGAAACTGAGAGTCACTGTGTGCCATAACTTGCTCGGCACTCAATGAGTGGGCTAAACTTTGGCCCACAATTAGAGCTTCGTACTCTAATTCATTGTTTGAAGCCTGGAACTGAAAACCTAATGCATACTCAATATCAATACCATCAGGAGTGTTAAGTATTATACCTGATCCACTGCCGATTGAATAAGGTGATCCATTAACATATAAGTTCCATATTGGGACGTCGTTGTCAAATGCTTGGTCTATCAAACTCCCATAGTGGAATATTTTTCCTTTGGCTTCTTCATACTTCTTGGTCATCTCTTGTGTTTTAGAAGAGGAATATGGAAGGTCTGAAATCGCTTCTTTTGAAGAACGTTCTTCGGGAGCTTTCTTGTTAACATCACTTTCTCCTGATTCTTGTTCTGCCTGCTCACTTTGTCGCTCGGGGACATCAGGTTAAGTGAACTCCGCTATGAAATCTGTCACTCCTTGGCCTTTCAAAGAAGACCTTGGCCCATATATGATACCATACTCCCCTAATTCTACATCCCAAAGACATTAATCTACCAGATTTTTTCGGTATACGCAAAGCCTGCCTTAGAGGCATATCGGTGTAAACTACGATTATATGGGCTTAGAAATAAGGTTTCATACGTCTGGATGCTTCAATTAGTGATAAAGTCAATTTCTCCAAATTAGGGTACCTTATTCCTGCTCCTCAGAAAGCCTTATTGGTATTGTAAATGGGTTTTTGAACTCCATTTTCTTCTCGGATCAATGCAGAAATTATTGACGATTCAGAAAAACTAAATACAGGTATAATTATTCACCTGTGATTGGTCGGGAGAGTAATGGAGGTGACCCCAAATACTTTTTCAAATCCAAAAAAGATTTTTCACAATCTTTGTTCCATTCAAATATTTTTCTGAGCACCTTGAAGAATGGCAGGAACTTATCTATAGCTCGGGACACGAATCTTGAGAGTGCTACAACTGAATAAATTTGACTTATCAAATAAATCAATTTTAATTGTGTGTCAATCAAACCAGTTTTAATAACACCCAAGTTTTAATTTAGTCCTAACACATTCATCTAAGTGATATGACATCATAAAGCAATAAGCATACGAAGGAAACCAAATAACAGGATAGTCACAATATAAGAAAAAATCCCCCAGAGAGGCTAAACCTTTTATTGCATTATAATTGTAAATCACAACTTACACGGTTATAATGAAATAGATTTTTGATACACGAATACACTCAGGTGTCGGTTGGTGTCGTCAGTAATAGATCCATGGGCCGCGAACCTATAAGAACCGCAGTACTCCCTATGAACCTCAGTCCAAATCAGCAAAGAACATTCACGCAGCAAGATCCTCAATGACACGCAACCATATGATGTAGATTTACCCTCTATATAAGAGAGAGATCAGCAAGACCATATTTTGGGTTCCAAAACAATTCTCTAAAGGATTGGGATGTTTTTTGAATTGAAACACAAGGTTTTAAACCCTAAAATTGAAGAAGACGAAGTGTTCTGCTCTTAGCAGATTACTGGTGTAATACCACGTATTCCCACGTATTTATGATTTAATTAATTCAAAAAATTAATTGGATAAATATGTTTTAGTTAAATTACATGTGTGACGTAATTTAATGTGATTAAATAATAAAAGTGATTATTAAATATTAATCGAGAGATAGAGAATGGTTAATATTATGTTACGAGATTTACTATGTGCGTGGATAGTAAATAATGGTGCATTTTGATAAACGGCATAGCGAGTGATATGTGCGTATTTTATTTTTTCTCACTGGGAGTCGTGTGTAGACCATTTTGAGGTGAGAAATGAGAAGTATATTTTAAGTGACTCGAGAGATAATTTGGAGTGCACTGTTGATCCCGAATGGGCCGAAATAGTCAAAATGAAGTACTCGAGGGTAATGTTTGGGTTTCGGGGGCTTTTTGGACTAGTCAGGACTCGCATTTAAGTACATGAGTCATTTTACAATTGGGTATACACCCAATTTCGGGATTTATAAGGGGACAACCCTCATTTCTCCCACATTTCAACCCTATGAGAGGGAGAGAAGAGATAAATAAGAGAAGAAAGAAGAAGAAAGAGAAGAAAAGAAAGAAGGTGATTTTCGGCCAAGTTCCGCGGGATTCGACTCGGGATTGTCGGATTTTATCCACGTGGCAAGTGTTAAACTTGATTTTATGATTGAGTGTGTTTATTTCTCATATTATAGTTGGTGTGTAACAACTATAAATATTTTTGGGTTGGGTTTTCATGAATCAAAACAGGGGTTTCGGAAGTTTGAACGAGTAAAACCCGATTAATATCCAATTTGAGAAACTTAAGAATTAATTGAAATTAGTTGTTGATTATTAGTTCTAGGATGATTATAACCATTTTTATGTGTGGATATGTTGGTTGAGGTTGGATAATGATGGGAGAGAAGATAAAAAGCTTGGAGGTGAATTAATGGAGATTTGTAATTTGGAGAAGAAAGTGAACAGTAACACAACAGCTTGCGGGGTCGATTTTTCCAGGAAGCGAATTGATTTAGCTTTGGTCAAATCGTGAAAGTTCTAAATCATTTCGATACGGTCACGTGGGCACTGACCGTGTATTTTTCTGATTTGTTTTGAATCACTTTTGATTTTTCTAAGGAAGCAGTTCCGAGATTAAAATCGTTAGCTCGGGAATCAAATCGAAAATTTTATAGAAAATTCGAATGCATGCCATTTTCTGTATGATTTGAATTAGATTCTCATTTATGGATTAACAGAAAGGTATGGAATTTATCTTTCTAATGAGATTTTTATGAGGTCAATTGGAATTATGTAGAGTGAGTTATATCTGTTTTATTGCAAGTTGTTTAAGGTGCCAGAAAAGCTGAGTTACGAATATTTTATAGAAAATTCAAATGCATGCCATTTTCTGTATGATTTTAATTTGATGCTCATTTATGTATGAACAGAAAGGTATTGAAGTTATCTTATAATGAGGTTTGAATGAGGTCAATTTGACTTATGTAGATTGAGTTATAGATGTTCCAGTGCAAGTTGTTTAAGCTCCCAAAACAACTGAGTTACGGATATTTTTGAGAGAATTCAAATGCATGCCATTTTTTGTATGATTTGAATTAGATGCTCATTTATGGATGAACAGAAAGGAATTCAAATTTATATTTCTAGTGAGCCTGTAATTAGGTCAATTGGACTTATGTAGAGTGAGTTATTTATGTTTTAGTGCAGGGTGGTTAGGCTGCCAAAACAGCTGAGTTACGAATATTTTTGAGAGAATTCAAGTGCATGCCATTTTCTGTATTATTTGAATTAGATGCTAATTTATGGAGGAACACAAATTTATTGAAGTTATCTTTCTAATGAGATTTTAATGAGGTCAATTGGATTTATGTAGAGTGAGTTATAGCCTTTTTAGTGCAAGGTGTTTAAGCTGCTAGAAAATTTATGATTCGTTTCGGCTACCAAAAAATGTGAGATTTTTCTTTTTAAGACTTAAATGGCTACAAAAATTATCGAGGAAGTGTTTGGGACCTTGATGAAATATATTTATGGAATAATGATGGAAGTAGGTCTACGATTGAGTGTTGGACTTTAATTTTGTGAGAGAATTAAAGTGGAAATTCATAGGATTGATTGTGACGAATTCTAATTCTAGATGATAAGAATATAATTATGGAAAAAGAGTGAGCGAGCTTAAATTTTTTGGGTTAGTAGGTTAACAAGGGTAACTACTGAGTTGATATAACAAGGGGTAACTAGGACCCTTAGAGTTGTGTGAACACTCCTATATATACGATAGTGAGATAAATCGTAAGATAAATAGTACGACAAATATGTGAGAGATATATACTGCGTACTAATGTGTATTATTGGGTTTAGTGAACACCTATTGATGCATAGTAATATATAGGTTGTGTGAATACCTATAGTATACTAAATAAAAATTGGTGATCGAAGTATGAGTCCGTGCCAATAAAGAGTAGAGGGAATACTCGAATAAATACAAAAGTGAAATAAATTCGTAAAGCAAACAAGTACGATGAATATTAGAGAGAAATATATTAAGTACAAGTATGAATAATTTGGTTGTGTGAATACCTATAAATTATGTACTTAGGTTGGGTGAATACCTACATTGACTATAGGATATTGGAGTAGAGGATTAAACCGAGCCAATATTCTATTATTTCATTTACATTTGGAGTTGAGGATTACACCGGGCCAATGTAAATGATAGGAGAATTGGAGTCGATGATTAGACCGGGCCAATACTCCTTATAGTATATATTGTGTGTGAAATATATACTATATAAAAAAAATCTACTTGGGTAGAATGGTAGATGATTATATGATGTTCATACATCTAAAAGACAAATAAATTGGGATGATTGGAGTCGATGATTAGACAGGACCAATTATCCTTATAGTCTATATTATGTGTGAAATATATACTATATGAATAATCTACTAGGATGAAATAGTAGATAATTATTGTATGTGAAATACATACTATATAAATAATCTACTTGGGTAGAATGGTAGATGATTTTATGATGCTCATACATCTAAAAGATATATAATTTAGGATAATTGGAGTCGACGATTAGACCGGGCCAATTATCCTTATGGTCAATATTGTGTGTGAAATATATACTATATGAATAATCTACTAGGATTAAGTAGTAGATAATTAGATGAAGTGAATACATCTAACTATTAAGTTAAGCGGAGAAAGCTTAATGGGAAAAACATAATATTAGATAGTGAGCATCTAATGAATAAGGTTAAGTGGTCAGACTTAACATTCAAATCAGAAACTAACATATGTGAAATGTTACTTGGAAATTAATTAACAATATGAGAGGTGTTAATGAAACTTAGTACTGTATGGGCGGTACGGGAACTTAGACATCTAGATGAGTTCAGACGATTACTATAGTCTAAATAGCTTGGGTACTTGTAGCTACAATAGGCTAAGTATAGAACGTTAGGCGTGCACTATAGATGAGAGGTGAAGGGTATCTCATGTGAGTGCGACACTAGTTTAAATATGAGTGTATCATATTTTAAATATTAAAGTATGTTAAGAATTTGCTAAAATATTTTCAAAACTCGGGCTCTGACCCGTTTATCTATTTTTCCCTCTCTGGCTATATATGTATATATAGGTGTCCAGACACAGGGACGCATGTATGATGATTCCTTCGAGTCAGACGTTTGCTGCTGCAGCTGTGGATGCAAGCAGGTTTATTTTAGATGCTTTTATCCTTATGATCTAGATAAGAGTTATTGTAGATACACTTGGGCCGACAGCCCAACTGTATTCATTTATTCTTTTACCGAATTTTTGTGCGGAATTATATTGGGTTGTATTATGTTGTATCGAGCGTTCGGTTATTTTATTTCATTTCAGTTTCGTGTATATAAACCGTGTGAATGTTTTATTTAGTTGGTTTGGTTAAAAAGATTTGTTCAATAAAATTTAACGCCAGCCTAATAATTTATTAGTAATTAAATTGGCTTTCGACAGTGATGCTAATAATGAACCATATGAGATTCATGTTTTAATCTGGTATAGGATTGATCACCCGGTATTTTATTAGGCGGGGTGTCACAACTGGTATCGAAAATTGTCAGGTCTCCTTTACAAAAGACACCTCGCTTAACACACTTTATATAAAAAAATTAAGGCGGCGCGTCGTTCGAACGAGATCCCCTGTCGTTCGAACTAGAAAATTTGTGAAAAATAAATTTAATTTTTTTATTTCAAAAGTTCTTTTAATCTTGGAAAATTCATTTTGACGAAAAAAAATGCCTCAACACTTAGAAAATATTTTAGAAAAATATTCAAACCTCTTTTAAAAATTATCCCAACACTTTAAGTGAACTGTAAATGCACTTAAATACTTTCTCACCGTAATTTATCTTGTAGGGGCTTGAATGTTGAAGAATCTTGATATTTGGATCCGTATCGATGCATGTATGATCTTAAACAATCTTCAATGGTTGTAGCGGTATACGACATACTTAATTGATAACGTACATTTATAAAATCACGTCCTTACAAATCTCCCTCTCTGTCTATGCCAATACAAAATAAAAAAATAATTTGAATTATCAACTCACAATGCCTATACAAATCTAATACCCTCCCATGAACCCAAAAGTGAAAAGGTACTCGAAATGTAAGTCTTCAATCTTTTCTTCAAAAATCTTCATCAATCTTCAAATATCAAATCTTTTCTCATCAAGGTGTGCAATCCAATAATCTTCAACTTTGTACCTACATACATAAGATAAAGCGAATATTTTTGTGATGCATCGATTTTGAAATGATATCAGAATAAATCAATCTATATAATCAAATACCCCTCATAATGCAAAACTCTCCCATAATTCGTTATTCCCCTTTTTATTTGTCCGAAATAGACAAGGAAAAGAATAAACCAAATAAATCCAAATGCGGTGTCACGGTAAACAACATAAATATATATAAAACTACGTGCATGTAAAGGAAATACTCAAGGGATCCATAAACTATTTTTGATTTTTTAAATTTTTTGTACAAAAATGCAAAAACGATGTTACAAAAATCACACACCATGAATTTACATTAAAATAACCAAATCGTGGAAACGGAATGAATGTGTGTGAACAAATTCAATAGGTAAATCAACTCAATAAAGCATATGTTCACGATGCATAAGTGTACTCTTATCGAATGAACATAAAAAATATCCTTAGGTGTAAAATTGTTGAATTTAGATGATATCGACCAAATCAAATCAACAAATCAAAGCCTAAGTGATTTTCACACCAATAACGTCCAAAGCGTTTTAGTGACGTTTTGAGAACTTTTCAAAGGACGTGCAAACCCATTGATTACTTTCCAGCCAAACTCCCAAATATATAATAATGAAATTTCTATATCTAAAGAGGTACTAAATTCTCAACTTAGAGAAAACCTATTGGCCCAAATTTTGGCATATATCATCTTTTTATTCCCCTAATTTTTGTGCGGGCTCTTTTCAAATAGTGTCTTTCCCGCCGAGTGAATTTTACACTCTCGTAGCCCTTTCCCGCATTACTCACCATTTTTTTAAATTTAAACAAATCCCTCATGGGCAATGGTTTTTACATGCACTACTTTTATTACTCCCGTATTATTGCAGTTGGATCGTTTTAAGGACAGGATTGGGATGAAAACACTCGACCAACATCTGATAGATAATTACAAGAATCAAACAAATTCGTGCATGTGTGCATTAAAGGAAATAATTCGTCAAACATGTAGGAAGTATCAACTAATAACATCTCAATGACTCCAAACATTGTAAAGAACATGAATGACATGATATATTGTCCCAAAACACTATCAAATTGTCACATGGATAAATGGAATGAAATTGTGACTCGATCATCCTAAGTGTCCATCCATAAACGGTGTAAAACAAAATACAAAAATCTTTTTGGGTTTTTTTTAATTTTTCCAAAAAAAAATTAAAATCTTTTGTATTTTTCAAAAAATTTCAAAAATAAAAACCATAAATACAAACATGGTACACACTAGCACTAGGCATAATATTGGCATGAGCAAGATCCTATTCTAGAAAATAGTAATCACACAAATGAATCATCAATCTAACTAGGTGTGATTAAATGAACAATGAAGTGTAAGAAATTAAGCATGAATACTAAGAAGGACTATATATACACTGTCAGAAGCAAGCCAACAATACCAAATAATGTAACGAAAGAACACAGGTACTGGAAACATAATGGTCAAAGTCAACCTGGTAGCTTGAACGGACAGCATGTCGTTCAAACGACATTGCATCTCGCGAGAAGACTTCGTGCTAGACCAGAAATCGCTCGAAAGAAAACATATCTCGTTTGAACGAGAAAACAAATTTTCACATATTCCCTAGAATGTTAAACAGTGTTACCCAGTGAAAAAATTACCAAAAAATAGATACCTGGAAGGTGCTGACATATTCAAAACAGAGTTAAAACAGTAACCAAAACTCATAAAACAATGTAAGCTACTACAAAGTGAGTCATAACACTAGTAAGAGTATATCATGGAGCATTCCTAGTGTATGACAAATAACAACACAACCCACCAAACGATCTCACATGGGGTGAATCACGTGTAAGAAAATGAGAGTCATGAATAATTAGACCATAAGCCTCTAAATCTGATTTCCTAACCCAAATAGATGTGTAAGAGGTGTGGGGTTTTGAGGAATCGAATTTACTTTTCTATTAATCTTCCTAGGTCCATTCAAAAGTTTGCAACAGAAACACCTAAGATGACCTTGCCTACCGCAATGTGTGCAAGTGTAAATCGGGCGGTGATTGTCTCCTAAAGGTCGTCTTCTCCTAAAATTCCTTGGTGGCGCTATCTGAATTTTCCTAGGTGGATCTCTCCTAATGATCCTAGGAGGATCTCTCACGATATACCTACGTGGATCTCTCTTAATAACCATCGGAGGATCTCTCACACGAGTGGGTAATACTTTAGGTACAATACTATCAACGAAGCCTGTACCACCCATATCCTCCTTAATTTGGACAGTCCCTAAAATCTTATCTAGCTTTTCGGACCGAGACTCCAAATCAAATTTTACTTTACTCGAATCTCTCACACTTTTCTCAAATTCACTTATCCTAGATTCAATTAAGAACCTAGAATCCTCAAACTCAATAAGCGCCCTTTTCATAGTCACCAGCAACCCTATAAGACTATCTCTCTCACCCTCGACGTACTCAAGCTTCTCTCTCAAAATTTTCTCATGGTCTTCAACTAAAACATCATCATTTTTTAAGGAACTCTCTTTCAATTTCAAACTTTCTTTCTTTATTTTTAAAGCTTCAGCATAAAGTTCATAGAAAGCAGTTTGCAAGTTACGCTCATCTACACTTCCATCCTCACTATCATCACTAATCAGACGGGTGGGTAGCTCTCGCCTAGAAGCATAAAAAACTTCTTCTTTAGAATCACTATCCCTATGGGTAGAAGCATGAGATGTCGATTTTTTTAATTTCTTCCTTAAATTGATGGGACACTCATCTATCGTGTGACCAACACCCTCATAACCCGAACATATCTCAGAATCGTTTTCAACGGAAGATTTAAAGAAAGATTTCGTGTGAATTTTCCAATTAGATTTTTCAAAAAGCTAACATCGAAAATCATCAAAACCATCAAAAGTCATTTTTAATTAAAAAAAACATGATCAAACACAATAAATTAGTGCAACAGGCTTTGACACAAAAGTGCATGAAAAAATCAGGATCACATGATAACTTAGCGTAACCCGCTCTGAGACTAATTTGAGAGCTCTACAACGTAATAAATGCGACTTCTCAAATAAATCAATTTTAATTGTGTGTCAACCAAACCAATTTTAATGAAACCCAAGTTTTAATTTATTCCTAACACATGCATCTAAGTGATATGACGTCATAAAGCAACAAGCATACGAAGGATACCAAATAACAGGATAGTCACAATATAAGGAAAAATCCCCCACAGGGGCAAAACCTTTTATTTCACTATAATTGTAAATCACAACTTACACGGTTATAATGAAATATAGATTTTTGATACACGAATACCCTCAGGTGTCGGTTGGTGTACTCAGAAATAGATCCACGTGCAACGAACCTACAAAAACCACAATCCTATCTTCAGCCCAGGAATACCACAGCACTCCCTATGAACCTCAGTCCAAATCCGCAAAGAACACTCACGCATTAAGATCCTCAATGACACGTAGCCATATGATGTAGATTTACCCTCTATATAAGAGAAAGATCATCAAGACCGTATGTTGGGTTCCAAAACAATTCACTAAAGGATTGGGATATTTTGTGAATTGAAAAACAAGGTTTTAAGCCCTAAAATTGAAGAAGACGAAGTATTCTATTGTTAGCACATTACTAGTATCGAAAATCTTCAGGTATCCTTAACGAAAGATGCCTCATTTATCGCGCTTTATATAAAAAAAATTGAGGTGATGCATCGTTCGAACAAGATCTGATGTTGTTTGAACCAGATCCCATGTCGTTCCAACCAGAAAATTCGCAAAAAATAAATTTAATTTTTTATTTAAAAAATTCTTCTTTTAATCATGGAAAATTCATTTTGACAAAAAACAACGCCTCGACACTTAGAAAATATTTTAGAAAAATATTAACACCCCTTTTAAAAATTATCCCAACACTTTTAAGTGAACCATAAATGGACTTAAATACTTTCTCACCGAAATTAACCTTGTAGAGGCTTGAATGCTGAAGAAGCTTGATATTCGGATCCGTCTCAATGCATGTAAGATCTTGAACAATCTTCAATGATTATAACGGTATACGACATACTTAATTGATAATGGACATTTATAAAAACACGTCCTTACAAATCTGTTCAAGGCTGCTACTCGTCCAATCAGTCTTTGCACCTCCTTCTTGCAAGTTGGGGATTGCATTTTAATTAATTCATTGATTGTATCTATATTTTCTTCAATTCCCATTTCATTTACTATGTAACCAAGGAGCATTCCTTCTTTCACTCCAAAAATTTACTTGGTCGGATTCAGCCTCATCTAGTGCTTTTCAAGTTGATCAAAAGTCTAGCTGAGGTCGACAATGTGATCGAATGCCTTTTTTTCTTTTTGTAAGCATATCATCCACGTAGACTTCCATATTCTTGCCTATTTGTTCCTTGAACACCTTATTCACCAGCCTTTGATATGTAGCACTTTCATTTTTCAAACCAAATGGCATAACATTATAATAGTATGTTCCTCGGGGAGTGATGAAAGAAGTGTTTTCCCTATCCTCAGGCTTCATTTTTATCTGGTTATAACTAGAATAAGCATCCATAAGGCTGAGTAGATCATGTCCTGATGTTGCATCCATGAGTTGATCTGTTTGGGGTAAAGGAAAAAGATCCTTTGGTCATGCTTTATTTAAATCTGTGAAGTCCACGCACATTCTCCACTTGTTGTTTTTCTTTTTTACCATAACTACATTGGCCAACCAGTTTGGATATTTCATTTCATTAATTAAAGTGGCCTTCTGAAGCTTTTCGAATTCTTCCTGTATGGATTGGTTCTTCTCGGGGCTGAACATTCTTTGTCTTTATGTTACTGGTTTAACTTCTTTGTTTACACTGAGCTCATGGAAAACGAAATTGGGGTCTATCACGGGCATATCTTCATGACTCCGGGAAAACACACATTTTCTCTCTTTAAGGAAAATCACCAGTTCCTGTTTAAGAACAGGATCCAATGTTGTTCCTATTTGAGTGATGTGCTCCGGTTTGTCATCATCTAACACAATGCTTACAGTTTTTTCCACAATCTGTCCCTTTAACAACTCTGTTTCCTCCCTTGGGTCTAAGGTTTTAACCTCAAATTCTTCATCAAGCTCAGGAGTAGCCACTTGGTAGGTAGTAGTTTTCGTCTTTATTTCTTCAAAATATTCTTGCTCGACAGAAGAGTAGTAACACTCCCGAGATACTTTCTGATCACCCTTCACAATTCCCACACCAAAGTTAGTAGGGAATTTTATACACTAATGAACAGTGGATGGTACTGCCTCGAACTTCTTTAGTCCAACTCTTCTCATGATTATATTGTAAGCCGAATGGATGTTTTTATCCATTACAAAGAAACAGATCTTTTCTGTTCAGCTAGCTAGCCAGGTGCCTATCATTATCTCCATTTTAATGGTTCCTAAAGGAAAGACTTTCTCACCTGCAAATCTTATTAGTGGTCTATGATAGGGCTCTAATTTGCTGAGTTTAAAATCCAAGTTACTGAAATAAGGATAGAACATGATATCTGCCGAGCTACCATTATCTACTAATACTCTAAAGACAATGATTTGTTCCTTTATAACTTTGATTACTAATGGGTCTTCATGAGGATACAGTACTCCTGAAAGATCATTTTTAGAGAAACCAATTACTAGTTTGGATTTGCTAACCTTCCTTTGTCGATCTTCCTCTGCAAGGTTGATCCTCTGTATGTACGAGCAAACTTGTGCCTCATTGAGGTAATATTTTTGCTCTAATGTATGATCTCCTCCTCCTGTAATCATTTGGCAATCAAAGGAACCAAAATTGATACAGAATACCTCACGTTCTAGTTGCTGGGTTTTTTTAGGGAGATCGAGCTCATCATCCTGGTTATCTTCATGAGTTCTTTTCTTCTCCTCTCTGGGCATGCAAGTAGATTTTGATCTACTCCGAATTCATTCATTGTTCTGCTGATCAACATACCGATTCATCTTTCCTCTTTGGATGAGATTCTAAATCTCATTTTGAAGAGCTATGCAACGTTCTGTCGTGTGACCATGATCCCTGTGGAATTCGCAATACTTAGTTTTATCTCTCTTGGTCGGGGAACTTCTCAACTTATTAGGCCAACGCACATCTTTATTATGCTTTATTTCTTCCAAAACATGGTGAATTCCCATGGTGAACGAGGTATAGTCATTGTAATTTATGAGTCACTCCAAAATTCCTTTCTGCTTTGATTCCCTGTGTTCTCTCGGGTCTTTATGATCTTTCTTATCATTTTTGCCATCAACTTTTTTCCCGAGCTACGCTTGGCTTCCATTACTTCCTCGGCATTCATAATCTTTGCTACTTTAGCCATAAATTCTATCATTATCTTTGGAGGATCCTTGGAAAGAGTGTAATACAGTTTTCGAGGAGCAATCCACTTATGAGGTTAGTTATTGTAATCTTATCCTCATAATATATGACTTCTAGTTTCTCGTTATTAAGACGAGTTATGTAATCTCTGGTGCTCTCTCCTTCTTTCTCTCTCACACTAAGTAAGTGTGCCACTCTTTTCATAGTCTTTGCTACAAAGCAAAAAGTTGTTAATGAATAGCTCGGCCAGTTGGTTGAAGCTAGAAATTTATCCTCGAGGAAGACCATTGTATGAGATTTGGGCAGATCTAGTAATGGTTCCAGAAAATGCTCTACACCTTATTTCATCGGGAACAGCATAAATATCAGTAGTTGCCTAGTATTGTTCTATATAGAGGAATGGAGCCTTGAACTTTGCTAGAGTAGGAAAATCCTCAATTGCTTTCACAAACAGAGACCCTTTTAGAAAACTTCTTTGTAGTGGGTTTCTTGTCTTCGCCATTTTCCCTAGTATGTCTTCCAATCTCTGTATGGAGCCTTTCAATGCATCATTAGCAACACCGAATTTATGCATTGCAACTTTATTATTTTCTGAGCTTTCCTCCTAAGGCTGTTGCCCGGTCCAAGAAGTAGTTCGTCGAGCAGTTAATCTAGATTGAGTTCTTCTTTCCCTTTGATCCGATGGTCGTCAGGTGTTACCTGAAATTTCCCTATGAACATTTATGTCCCCCCTGGGTCCCAAATGATCAAAGGGAGAAGAATAATTTAATTTCTCTACGGCACTTGGCCTCTCTGGCGCGTGTGGAAAGACTTCAATGTCCTGAATAATGAATTTGACCATGGATGGTAGGAGACATCTCTTATTTTCATTGAGTGACTGTAATGACCACCTCTTGGTGGGGGGTACCATATTTACTTGAGCAGATAGAGTAGGTGCCCCATCTTGAAGAGTTTGTGCAAGTTTCCTAATAGTATCTTGCATAGCCTCCTAGTCTCTTGTAAGACTGGATAGAATCCCCGTTAAATCATTTGCACATGGAGGAGCAGAAGGATCAGGCAGAATACCTTTGTTCCTGAGACTTGATTCAGGAATATCAGCCATGTAAGGATATAAATTTCCAATTGAGTCCCTGTATTGTTTTGACTTAATTCCGTGAACAAAACTGTGTTTGTAATATGTCATAGGGAGAATTTTATTTTGTCACGATCCCACTTGGTCAATGACGTATTGAAGTAATTGAAGACGTTGAGGCAAAGCTTCAAATATTTAATCATGCCGATGTTTATTTGGTGTAAGTTTACTTGTCTTCAAAGTTAATTTCATTCCCAGATCACTCAGGTATGCTTCAGCGATTCGAGATTTCAAGTCTACATCACATTCAGACAACTCATGCTTGTCGGTGCTACATATACTAGTCCGTGTCCTGTATTTTTGATTTTGGGTTTATGGGATGGGATTTAGGCGTCATATGACTTGACGGCTCGGTTAGGCACTTCACTGGTTTAGTTTTGTCCCGGAATAGTCAAAGGGGGAGATTTGTAAGGACATAAATTTCCAATTGAGTCCCTGTATTGTTTTGACTTAATTCCGTGAACAAAACTGTGTTTGTAATATTTCATAGGGAGAATTTTATTTTGTCACGATTCCACTTGGTCTATGACGTATTGAAGTAATTGAAGACGTTGCGGCAAAACTTAAAAGATTTAATCATGTCGATGTTTCTTTGGTGCAAGTTTACTCGTCTTCAAAGTTAATTTCATTCCTAGATCACTCAGGTATGAATGCGTATAATTAATGGTGATCGGAATTATTTTATAAAATATAAGGATGCAATTTTTATATAGAAAAATGTTTTTAAATATTTTAAATGTGTTTTAATGGTTTAAACTTCATTTTATGATGATAAGCTCGAAATAGAGTTTGACTAATTTGTATCTCTTTGTTAAGAGACGTTTTTATCTGATGTCAAAGAAAGTCAAATTTTCGCAAGGTCACTCGAGCGACATTTGATCTCGTTCGAACGAGATACAATGTCGCGCGAACGACATGCTTAAGTCGTTCGAATGACATGTTTTTCGAGGCGGTGTTTAAATCCTATTTAAATAGTGTTTGCATCATAATTTCGGAAGTGTCCTTTCTGGAAAAACGTTTTACGAACCAGAACCTTGTTTGCACATGTTTTCTAAGGTTTACAAAGCATAAACACATCCTTAGAGTTTGCAAAGATCCGAGTTATCATTCTTATATGTTTACGTGATCTTGCTGCATCAAAGTTGTTTATTCTACTCATTAAACACAAAGGGTTTTGCGGTGAAGAAGCGACGGACATCGTGTTCGACATCGTAGACGTATCAAAGCCATATCGGTGGACACCGAGACATACGTGGACGTGTGTGTTGTGGACAGAGATCGTGGAAGATAGAATTTCTGCGTGGGCACTATTGACGAACGGTTGAAGATCAGAAGGAGCGTCAAGACCCGTGGGGATCGAGTCTTAGTGTAAGGCTAATCTGTCTTTGTAAAACCATTATTCATAGTGATTGTCTGGCTTGGGCCGTCCGAGGTTGTTTTCCCATTTTGGGTTTTTTCCTCGTACATCCGGCGTTGTGAGTATTCTTCACTTTACTTTACTTGTCTTAATCACTAGATGCATGGTTAGGATTAATCAAGATAAAATTGGTTTAAAGTGAGAATTGGGATTTCACAACTTGGTTTGGTGCATAATTAAAAGTTGGATCTTTTTTCGAAGAAAAATTGATCTTGTTTAAAACACACTGTAGGTGCAAAAAATCTCACCCGTCGGAGGGTGTCAATTCATCACGATACAAGTATAAAAATAAATACGAGAGAGACAAAGATTTACGTGGTTCGACCATGAATGGCCTACGTCCACGGGGCTGCTGGTGTGTTTCATTAGAATGATCAGAGAGTTTTACATGAGAGTGTTTCTCTAATTTCTAAGCCCCCCTTCACAATGGGGGGTGTCCCCTTTATATAGAGTTAAGGGTTACAAATATGGATGGGTGGAGTTTCATTCCCATCAGATACTGCTCCTCGTCTTCCCGTTTATTAAGGACTTTAGTCGTCCCTGAATCGCTGGCACGTCGCCATCTTCACCGGGGTGCTCCCCACACGTCATGCTATTCTGTAGGCATATATTTTGCCCCCACAATAGCCCCACAGGTCGCAGTTCAGCTGAGTTGATTCTGAGATGAGCTGGGAGCTGGTCTATAATCTCTTTAAACATATGCAGTTGGTGGTGTGAACTGGATTGGCATTCTTTGATCTGTCGTTCAACTTTTAAGCCTTCTTTGGTTGATCTTCTCGCCTTCATAGGTTTTTAGATGAATGCTTGGCTTGAGTTGAGAGGCGTTCAATCGATATGGGAACCGGACTCGAGAGTGTCGAGCTGCCTACGTACCCTTTTGGGATCAGGTCGAACGTAGTTCATTGTCTGTTTTATTGTATGGCCCAATTTGTGAGGCTGACCATAGGCCTGTTCAGAATTTGTTTGCTGAGGCTTTATCGAGCGTGCATCAAGTTTAGGGCATCTCCCTGTATTTTGGTCTCGTCTGGTCCATTTGTTGAGGCCGACCACATGCCTATGCGTCGAGCTTTGCTCGAGCATGTACCTAGTAGGGGTAAGACCCTACCTTAGGTTTTTCATATGGTCCAATTGGAGAGGCCGACCAGAAGCCTATGCGTCGAGCCTTGCTCGAGCATGTACCTAGTAGGGGTAAGACCCTACCTTAGGTTTTTCATATGGTCCAATTGGAGAGGCCGACCAGAAGCCTATGCATCGAGCCTTGCTCGGGCATATACCTAGTAGGGGTAAGACCCTGCCTTAGGTTTTTCATATGGTCCAATTGGAGAGGCCGACCAGAAGCCTATGCGTCGAGCCTTGCTCGAGCATATACCTAGTAGGGGTAAGACCCTGCCTTAGGTTTTTCATATGGTCCAATTGGAGAGGCCGACCAGAAGCCTATGAGTCGAGCCTTGCTCGAGCATGTACCTAGTAGGGGTAAGACCCTGCCTTAGGTTTTTCATATGGTCCAATTGGAGAGGCCGACCAGAAGCCAATGTGTCGAGCCTTGCTCGAGCATATACCTAGTAGGGGTAAGACCCTGCCTTAGGTTTTTCATATGGTCCAATTGGAGAGGCCGACCAGAAGCCTATGTGTTGAGCCTTGCTCGAGCATATACATAGTAGGGGTAAGACCCTGCCTTAGGTTTTTCATATGGTTCAATTGGAGAGGCCGACCAGAAGCCTATGAGTCGAGCCTTGCTCGAGCATGTACCTAGTAGGGGTAAGACCCTGCCTTAGGTTTTTCATATGGTCCAATTGGAGAGGCCGACCAGAAGCCAATGTGTTGAGCCTTGCTCGAGCATATACCTAGTAGGGGTAAGACCCTGCCTTAGGTTTTTCCCACAATCTAATGTAATACCAATTACGTTTACATTTTTCCATTTTCTAATGCCTCGCATGTAAATATCCGCTTGTTTTACCTTTTAGGTTGTGCCGTCACACTTCCTTAGGCCTAAAAGGCGATGGCAAAAATGCACCTGGTTTGAGGGTCATCCACCCGTTCAGGATTTTAACCGACCAACATAGTTGGCGACCAACCTGAGTTGGCTTTTTGCCTAGGGATCCCCCGTAGGGCTTTTATTGTTGCCTGGGCAACTCGTGAGGCCATTTGTGTTTGGAGATAACAAAGGTCTGTAGGCCTGTAGATAACAAAGGCCTTCCCTTTCTTGCTAGAAGAGATTTAGATTTACGTTCAAGTACATTGATGCCTACGCTATGCACATAATCAAAGATAAGTTTTCTTTTTTAATCTGTGCACGAGCAGTTATACGTTTCAGATATGATTATTTGTTTTGTACAAATATCGTTTCAGTGATGTTTGGTTTTCGTATATTTATGTTCATAAATTCTTTACTGGGTGTATATTCATCTAAAAATCTGCATAACCATTCTTTGTGTTTGACGAATCTCAATACTGGAGATGTGAGAAGAGTCTCCAAATATTTGGACTCTTGTATGTCAAGCATATACGATCACGATCTGGGCATGCTCTCTCTCTCTCTCTCTTCCGAGATTTTTGGAAGCATATACCAAATATCTCAATTACTGGGTCACGTATCACCCCCTTTTTGAGGCGGGCATCTTGGATATGCCATCTTCCAGTCGGGTACACGGACACGCCCACTTGAGAAAAAAGGAACCGTCAGAAACTAGCCCATCATAGCCATCGTCACCAACCCATGGAGATCCAATCCTCATCACCGACTTTACATATCATCCGCCCCTGCTGGTCAAATTTCATATGCAACAAGAATTTCCCTCTGGTTTTCTCCACGGTCAGCGCCGTTCATCCTCATCAGGAGTCATGGGGTATTTACACCCAACACTATTTTTCGATCGGCCCGTGATCACCGACCTCTTCGCGACGACCATCATCACAAATCAGCGGAATAAAATCTCTTGGAGGATGATTTAAATCGGAAACACCATCTAACACAAATCGAGCATCAGCGAGCTCATCTCCGACCTACAAACTTCCCGGTCGAGCATCAGCGTACATCAGCGACCACTGTACCAGTGCTACGACCTGGGCTCTCTTTGATCTTCCTCGACCATCGTCACTGGTCGGCGGCCAAGACAAGGGAAACCTCAACTATGTTACCAGCCATCCATGGTGGTCAGCGACCACGTTGGTAGCAAAAATCACACCCAGTCCGTGTCCCAACTCGCCAGGAAACCACAACTCTTCGATCGAGCACTAGCGAGGGATTTATCGGAGCCCCTGGTAGTCAGCGACCAGCTTGCGACTACCATCAGCTGGTCGGTGGCAAGGACGAGCAAGGAAAATCACATCAGTTGGTCGGCGGCGAGGACGAGCAGACCACCTGGACCAACTGGGCGAACTCAGCGAACAGAGCGCCACAAGCGGCGAGCTCAGCGAACAGTCCACTGGACCAAAAGCGGCGAGCACGCCCAGAGCGTTGACGAGCGCCAACGAGTCTACGACCTGGGTATAGATCAAGCCAAAAGCAGTTTACGAAAGTGAAACTCACGAACAGGGCATATCTAATTCCTTTCACTTTTCTTTTTGTGGCAAACAAACTTGAGAATTACCCTCGTACTTTATACTTTACAAAATTATGTGAAAATAAATTTTTTGAAACCAAACTTGTATTTGGACTTCAAATAATTTTACAAAAATTCTCAATTGATCCTTGTCTTACACTTGGAATATATTTGACTAATGTTTGCATTGCTCGGTTCTCCCTAGAAATAAAATTATTTTAAGGAACCATGTGATTTTATTACAACGATTTTAGTTGACACTTTTTATGCGACCTTATTACAAATTATTTTGCTCACATAAATAAGTGGGGCGCAGTGATATAGCACTCATGTCATTTATTCGAACATTTTAATTTTCAATATTGTCATCCAGCTACAACAATTTAATCTCACCAGAGCGAGATTATTGGTTATTTAGCTCAGCCCCGACGGATGATCGGGCACAGTTATCACAGTGAAATTTTTATGATAAAAATCATTGGATCTTTATTACATTCATACGCGACTATGAATTTTTTCCTCGACAAATGGTCGAGCGGATGCATATCTTATATACTTTGTTGAACATATCATTTTCATAATAACTTCTATTTTGATTTAGCCTCAACAGATGGTCGGGGAATTTACTAACTTCCACAGGTACAAGATTCAGCTCGACGGATGCTCGACAATAATCTTAAGTCCCTGGAAATCTCATCGATGTTTTGACGGATGCTCGAGCACGAATTGCTCGCTATATCTACTTGGTATTCTACAACTTTTCCCCGGCGGACTATCCAGGCACCATTCATTTTATTAATGCTCCGACAGATAGTCGAGCACACTATAGCCCCAAAGAAACGCTTGGGCAAAATTATTATTACTCCGACTGAAGCTCGGATTCTATGATTCGGTAACCTGAAGGACGGTCAGGCACATTTGAGATTCATCTTGGCAGATAATCGGCAAAATATTTCTATATATTTAGTCCCGAAGATATTTGCCTCGCATGTCGCATTTTATCCCCAGTGGATAGCTGACCAGAATAATTCTTGTATTTAGCGCAACCCCACTTGATGGATACACACATTTATTTGTACATTGTTCGTTTCCATCTCATAATACTTCATTTGCTCACAAATTATGCTCACGATTTTTATCATCATAAATTTGTTAGCAGGGGGCTATCTATACTTCACATGAGAAAAACAATTGATTGCCACTACACAAGTTTTCTGTGAAAACAATTTTTTGAAACCGAACTTGTATTTTAAGTATTTGCTTAAATCTATTTGCACAAATTCCAAATTAAATCCTGTGCCATACATCTAGATATATTTGATAAATTTTGCATCTTTCATTCGACTTTATTACAATTATTTTGTCCACATAAATATTGGGGCGCACATAGAAGAGCACTCATGTCATTTATCCGGTCATTTAATTTTCAATATTGTCGTCTAGCTATTATTGGTTATACCAATGAATGGTCGGTGTAATATCTTTACTTATACTTAGCGTAGCCCCGGCGAATGCTAGGGCGCGGCCATCCTCGTGAGATTTTATCACAAAAATTATGGGATAATTCATGTCATTCATTCAATACTATGAATATTTTCCTCGACAAATGGTCGAGCGGATGCACATCATATTGCATGATGAATTATATTTGAATTAGCCTCGACAAATGGTCGAGCAACTTATTAACTTCTACAGGTATAAGATTCAGTCCCGACGGATGCTCGGCAATAATCTTAGGCTCTTGAAAATCTTATTAACACACCGATAGATGCTCGAGCGCGGATCGCTCTCTATATCTACTCGGACCTGTACAACTTCGCCCCAGCAAACCAGTCTGGCACCACTTATTTTGTTAATGCTCCGACAGATGGTTGAACACTTTACACCACTTTGGACCCAACACATGCTTGGGCAATATTATTTATAACAGACAGATGCTCGGATGTTGATATTTCTTGAATTTCAGAATGGGTTATCTGGCTCTATGATTCTTGACCTGCAGGATGATCAGGCATATTCAAGGCTCATCTCGGCAAATGCTCGGCAAAATATTTCTATATATTTAGTCCCGAGGGTATTTGCCACACATGTCGCATTTTATCCCCAACAAATGGTTGGTAAGGATAATTCTTGTATTCAGTCCCAACAGATGGTTGGCAGAGTCGATTAATAATCAACATTGTATTTATTGGAAGGTTAGTTTTCACTAACAATACAGGATCATTCGTAATACTTGCTCGGTCCTCTTTGCCTCGACGGATGCTCGAGCATGGATCACCTGCAATATCTACCAGATCCTCTATAGTTTTTGCCTCGACAGGCATTCAGGCATCATTTATCTCATCAATACTCCGACAGATACTCAGGCATGGATCGTTCGCAACATCTACTAGGTCCTTTACAATTTTGCCTCAACGGACCCTCAACTTCGATCGATAGTTGACATTGTGTGATCACGTCTCAAGCTCCAATAAACAGTTGGGCAATACAGTTCTTATTTAATTCAACCTCGTCGAATGAAAAGTTGAGCGATCTGTACCACAAAGATCCAATAACATATAAAGCAGCATGAAGAGCGACGATCAACTATATTTATCAACAAGGACGAATCCAACTTGTAAGAAGTCACACGTCTAGCAAAATCATAGTTAACGAGCAAGACATGTTGTTAACAACACCAGACCATCCTGAATGTATCGAGCGACATCGTCAGACAACCCATGGTGATCGACGATCACCAAGCAACGAATTAACGCGTCATCAACACTAAGATATCCACTTCAGAGGAACAATGTTTCTTGAACACCATATCAGATCAACGGCACAAGGATGCTTTGAACTCTTATCAGTCTCTTTAGGTGCACGAGCCATATGGAATCTTCCACAGCCTCCTGGAACCACCATGTATGGTCAGCGAACAAGTGTGCCCCAAGGAACGATACAATACGTGAAGCCATACGAGCAAGATAATCCTTAAATATATCCAGCTTAACGAATGATCAATGCGATACTCTTTAAAGCAACGAAGCCTCGAGGAGCGATCGGGCACACTTATCATCCCGATTATACAAATCAGACGACCCGATGGACGGTCAGGCAGCCTTCCCTTCACAAGCTCGATTGGGGGCTCTATAGCAGCGATGACACGTGAATAGATTCACTACAACATTCAAAGCAAAAGAGAAGAGGTCAACTCAGGACAGATGCCAACATGGTTAGCACCGGAATTAGTCTTTCAAATGACGTTCATGATCAAACTTGATTTAGTTACAACGGCCTTCTTTCTTATTCCCACAGATGGCGCCAATTGTAGGTGCAAAAAATCTCACCCATCGGAGGGTGTCAATTCATCACGATACAAGTATAAAAATAAATACGAGAGAGACAAAGATTTACGTGGTTCGACCATGAATGGCCTACGTCCACGGGGCTGCTGGTGTGTTTCATTAGAATGATTAGAGAGTTTTACATGAGAGTGTTTCTCTAATTTCTAAGCCCCCTTTCACAATGGGGGGTGTCCCCTTTATATAGAGTTAAGGGTTACATTAGGGTTACAAATATGGATGGGTGGAGTTTCATTCCCATCAGATACTGCTCCTCGTCTTCCCGTTTATTAAGGACTTTAGTCGTCCCTGAATCGCTGGCACGTCGCCATCTTCACCGGGGTGCTCCCCACACGTCATGCTATTCTGTAGGCATATATTTTGCCCCCACTCACACTTTCAAGCCATTTAGATGAGATCGATTAGAAATATCTTTCCCACATACGGCGCCAATCTATTGATGTAAAAAACTAGACTAGGCTAATTAGTTGATCACAGATAAATATAAATAATAGAGACAAAAGATTTTTAAAGTGATTCGGCTTGATGGAAGAGCCTACGTCCACTGTTGTGTATTATTTTTGGGATTTTTCAATTGCCTCACTTTTTGTGTCTCTTAGATGTAGGGTTTACAATGTATTTATATCTCCCAGGGGGTGTACAAGATCCGGAATATCAAAGGATGGAATGTCTTTATATCATATACATTTACATTTATACAATCACTAATGTATACCACTGTTAATGTTTTCCTATCATCGTTGGTGGGCATCCCCGGTGTTGGTCGGTATCCCTGGTGCTAGTCAGTCTTTCATCCTTGATGACTAAGATTAATCTTTCACTATACAACATATGTCAGTATCTGAATGGTACACGTAGATGGATAATTTTTGGTATCAACAAAATGTATTTTATATTTTTTACTATTACTACTAGAAGAATAACCTCTTACTGGTCTGTTGTAAAGGAAAATTTTATTTGTTATGTCTGTAAGAACTTTGCTCACTATACTTTTCCCTTAGGATATATGTACCCGCAAGTATAATAAGTAAAGTTCTTTTTTTCATGGGCCCTCTTATAGTCTAGTAGAAAGTGTTACTATGCTTACTTTTTAAGAAAGGGAAATTTGGTGCACCCACCTCATAAAGCAGGTAAATAAATAATGTAAAAGTCATCCGGTAATAACCAAAATAGTTGTTATTCATTTCTTTTGTATTATATGTAATGATCAAAATAGTTTTTATTCATTTATTTTGTATTATATGTTGTGTACAAGACTTTGCTCTACCATCTTTACAAAAAACGTTTCTTGTATTAGAGAAGGATATTAAAACATTTCAGAAGAAATGAACCGTAACGAAGGCTAGGCATAGTAATTTTTTAGCCACTTACAGTTAATAGATTGAAGACAGTGACTCTCAACCTCCGATATTTGGCAGTACACCGACTTTCCCACCCCTCTCACCATGAAGGGGCCTTCCCAGTTGGATTTGAACTTTGATGCTGACATGATGTGGAGATGGTGAGTGGACGTGCGTAGGACCAAGTCCCCTACTTGAAACTCCCTGGTCTTGACAAAGTTCTCGTAAGCCTTGGATAGCTACTGGGTTTAGACCTTAAAGTTCTCCTTGGCCTTGTCTCTGTGCTCGTCTAGTTCCTCTAGATACACATGTCGAGGGTCAAGTATGAGGCCATTACTTAGATCAACTATAACTGAGGGCACTGCCTACTCCATCGGCAGGACAACCTCAGTTTCGTACACCAGTGAGAACAGGGTAAACCTTATCAGTTTTCTTTCTAAAGTACGATAGTAACATAACACCATGGGTAACTTCTCATCCCATGCCCCTGGCATGTCCTCAAGCATCTTCTTCATTATGTTGATCAAAGTCTTATTTGTGGCCTATGATTGGCCATTCCCATTTGTGTAGGAGATAGTTCAGCTATTGTGCATGATTTTTGTATTTGTCAGTGAGGATTCCCATCTCCTTACTTACACATTTCTTCCCATTGCCTGTGAGGATCACCTTTGGTATACCTGAGATGCATATGATATACCCTCTCATAAATTGGGTTACCACTTGAGCAGTCACCCTCTTTAGCGGGATTGCTTCTAACCACTTGGTGTACAATTTTATAACAATGATAATGAAGGCCTTTCAACGAGAGGCTAGATTAATATTTTTCACCAGATCAAATGCCCATGTGTGGAAGGGGTAGGGAGATGCTAAGCTTTGTAGACTTCCTGAGGGGGCATTCCACATGTTGCCATGTGCTTGGCAAGCCCTGCATTTCTTCTCATAACCAAAGGATTCATCTTCCATGGTCGGCCAATAGTACCCCGGCGTCATAAATTGATCGTATAACTTATCACCTCCCATGTGGGAGGGCTCATGAGC
Organism: Sambucus nigra; assembly: GCA_949130495.1. Classification (NCBI taxonomy): domain Eukaryota; kingdom Viridiplantae; phylum Streptophyta; class Magnoliopsida; order Dipsacales; family Adoxaceae; genus Sambucus; species Sambucus nigra. Next base: position 9,303,849 of record OX422219.1, on the reverse strand, counting down.
TTCTTTCAGCACTATCTCCATCCCCTTTAGCTATTCACTTCAATGCTTTCTCAATGTAGCCTTTCATGTAGAGTTCCCCTTCCACTAGATAGAAGCGGGTCACTTTCTTTTTTAGATAGATCTCATATGATCCTTAAACTGTCAACTCACCATTTTTCAAATACGCTATGTAAGATTTCCTCAAATACTCAAATGCTTCTATGAAGTTAGCTTCAGCTCGCTAGTCAAATTGGGCTTGGAACTTTAGGTAGCCCTCCGTTCTCATAGTGGTCCAGTAGTATCCCCCTACCCCACTGTAATTGGCGATAAAAAAGGATATCAGTATCCTCACAATACTTCTCATGCATTGCTACTAACATCTCTTTAGCTTCTTCTTCTCCTACGCACGCACCTTGATAGAAACCCATGGGTCTCTTAAAATAAAGCTTTCCTTGCAGCACGTGGTAGTTGTCTAGCTCTAACATTTTCATATTTCCTTCTCTAGTTTTCTAATTGCTTCACTATTAGGAACCTCCAATCTTCTGATTCTTTACTTAGAAACAAAGACTTCATCATGGTAGGTACCATCCTCCACCGTACCATGATGGTTGCTTCTAGTTCATCCATGTCCAATTTTTAAGCTATCGAAGCTAGCGCATCTGGGTGACTATTGATTGTTCAAGCATTCCTCTCAATGGTTATTTTTAAGAACTGGCTCAATAACCTCTGGATAATGGATCTATATGGTGATAGATTGGCGTGGTTGAAGGAAAATTCCCCATTAACTTATTTTACTACCAAGTTAGAGTCACCTCGTATACATAGCACTCTTATACCTTTTTGCAACACCTCCAACAATCCCAAAATGAGGCCTTTGTACTCAGCCTCATTGTTTGAACACTTGAAACCCAGCTTGAAGGAGAGGGTGATATTTTCCTTACCATTCGAGAAGATAATACATGCACCCCTTGTTCCTAGTGCACAAGAACCATCAAATTCCATCTTCCACTCCTCCATCTCCTTCACTGAGCAAGCTTGGAAATTTTCTCCAGGCAGCTCTTCATTCGGAGGCTCAAAATTCTATTGGAAGTGGGCTAATAAATATGCAATTATCTGTATCTTGATAGCTTTCAGCACCATGCACTTCAAATCATACTCCAACAAGATCAAAAACCACCTTGCTTCTCTTCCTACCAAGATCATCCGTGCTAAGAGATTCTTAATAGGATTGTGTTTGGTGATAATGTGAATTGTGAAGGCCAACAAGTAGTGTCTCAACTTGTGAGCTATGAAGACCAAGGCAAGACAATAACTCTTTAGTTTCGTATATCTAGATTATGTACTTGAAATCTCCCTTGATAAATAGTACGTCGGCCTCTCTACCCCTTCCTTCTCTTGAGAAAGCAATGTTCCTATAGATCTCTCTATTTAGGTGAGGTAGAGAAACAATGATGCTCCAACTTCCGAAGGTATCATCGTAGACAGGGATGCTAATATTTCTTTAAATTTATCAAAGGCCTTATTTTTCTCTTCTCCCTGGATTCAATTAGATTTTTATTTCATTAAATGGGAAAATGGGTGGGTCACCTCCACCAGCGCTAGTATAAATGTACTTAGATAGGATAATTTTCCTAAGAAGATTTTGAGTTTTTGCTGATTCTTTGGCGGTGGCATCATCACAATTGACTTTCTCTCTTCCTTATCAACCTGCACCCCCAGCGGATTTACCATGAACTCCAAAGGTACAATTAGAGGGATTCATTCTCATATTGTACCTGAGGCATTTTTCAAACACCTATCTCAAGTCATGGATATGCTTGCTTTCCATTCTGGATTTTACTACCAGGTCATCCATATAGAATTTTAATATATCATGAAATAAGACATGGTATATGGCCATCATGGTCCACTGGTAGGTGGCCCCTGTATTCTTTAACCCAAATGGCATGATCATGTAGTGAAATTTTTCCAACGGCATGCGAAAGGCAGTCTTCTCTAGTGTCCGTCAGGTCCAATCATTTCTGATTGTAGCCGACATACCTGTTTGTGAAACTGTACATCTCATGACCCGGGGTAGCGTCTACTATATTTTCTATACTTGGTAAGGGAAACTCATCTTTGGGACATGCCCGGTTCAAGTCACAAAAGTCAACAAAAATTCAGATTTAGATTTTATCTTTCTTTGCCACTGGCGCAATGGTAGAAAGCCACACAAGGTATTGAATGGTTTTAATGAACCCTGCTGATAATAATTTCTCCACTTTTGCTTTTGTCTTAATGTATAGCTCAGCCTTGTATGTGCGAGTTGCCTTTCTAACTAAAAAAGCATTAGGAAGAACATTTAGTTTATGAGAGATCACGTTTTGGTCAATACCAAGCATTTTTGTGTATTTCCAAGCTTATACATCGGCGAATTCCTTCAGCAGGTTGATGACTTCTTCCCTCTGCTTTGAGTTCAAACCTTTGGATATTACAATGGGTCTATTCTTACCCCCTTTTATTCCCAAATTGATCTATTACAACTCTTGTAACTGTTTTCTTGGTCCATCTTGCATACATGCAGGGTATTATTTAGGCTCCTCAATATGCTCAGTAATGTGGTACTCATCCACCATAAAACATTCTGGTACCAAGTCAATGCTCTCATCGCAGAATATCTCCCGTGTAGACCATTATAAGAGGTATATAACTTTCCCATCTGGCAGGTTGACCTTATTGCATGTTCGAGGGGGCATAGCTACCTCATCTACCTTCATCTTTCCCTTTTCCATCTGAGGGATCACTCTCTATCACAAACGATCATGAATCGACTTCCTTGGTTGGGCACTTCCTACAACCACTTGCATCCCCTCTAATTTTGTCACTGAGCTCTTTCTCTCTTCATCGAGCTCGGTATAAAATGATGCATCTACCAGATGGGCTTCCACAATAGAAAATGACTTTTGTGTTTGTTTGATTAGGATCTCAGTTCCTCGAGCATTGGCTTTGGAACATTGATGATATGTGTAGGGCACTATGCAATGAGTGTGCATCTACATTCTCCTTATAAGCAGTTGTTTGCTTGTATTGGCATTGAGGACACAAAATTTAATGTGGGAAGTTAAATTCCCCAGCTTGATACCCACATTTACGTACACAACCGACTACATGCATGCACTATTAAATCTTAAAATCACCAGCGGTACGGGCAGTATCTTTTCTTGAGAGATCCCTATCTCATATAACATGTTGATTGGCATGGTGTTGATGGATGTTCCTCCATTCATCAATGCCCTGGGGAAAGAAATCCCATTGATCATGGTTATCACATAGAGTGGGCGATTATGAAAGTATGGTGCTTGTCTATCTGCGTCATAAAATACCACCTCATAAATCTATCTTTTAATTAGTCACCCAATGGGTCCCTACCAGTTTAGCGAGGGGTCTCCTCGCTGCTGCACTATTTCTAAATAAATTATTTTAATGATCACCCAAGTGTCATACTTCACTACTATCTGGTCAAATAACCATTTGAACTTGGGACTCCTTGATATTTCTTCGTACTTCGCATCCTATTATACCTCATAATTTTGAGCATTACAAATATATTCTGCCTTAGATATTCCTCCTTCATCTAGAGCAAGGAAAACATCTACTTTGACTTCTAGGGGGTTCACTTGATCAACCCCTTGCATTTAACCTCTTCTTAATCAGGGTTAAAGAACCATTCCTCATACATCCTCTCATTCTCAGCCTTTTGTTCTCTATTAAGTGTCAATCCTTCCATCTCTTCACATATCTTTTCACTATATTCCTAGTCCTTCAGGTCACTAGTTGATTCTTCATCATAGGCCAGCACCATGTTATTAGTGCCATAATGATGTGCTAAAAGTGGGTTCTCATTAACATCCACTTAAGGTATCTATAAAGTATCACTGGCCACCTGCTCACCAATGATACTCCGTAAGTAGAAACAATCTTTGGTGGCATGTTGCACTCTTTGATGCAACTCGAAATATTTGCCATTAGCCTTATCTGTTGTTGTTGGGACTTCCCCATTTTAGTGGGGTGGACCTGTTACCCCCTCTCACACCGAAGTGGGGGTAACAGTCCATCTTCTCTGCTACGCTATAAGGAACTAGCGGTGGGAGGTCATATCTAAACTTCCTCTTGCTCCCTGGTTTGCTTCATTTGAACCCTGGGCCAACCTTTTTTCCCTTGGACCTCCATCCACATAATTAACTAATTGCTTCCTGGAGACTTGAAACCTTCTTGGGATCAGAGGCACTTATCTTATCTAATTTAAGGGTCTAGGCTTGATGATCATGACTATGTTATTGGTAGCTCTGCTGAATTCTCTAAAAGTCCCATCTCTGGTCTCATTGACCAAATGGATCTTTTATTCTTATAGGAGTTCCTCGATAAATGTTTTTCATAGCACTACCTCAACGACATCTTCATGGACATCAAGTTCCCTCTCACGAAAATGCTTGATATATTGCATTAGCTCTTCACCTGGTTGTGACACCCCACCTAATTAAATACCGGGTGATCAGTCCTTTATTAAATTATAATCAAGGTGAACGGTTGGTTCATTCTTAGCATCACTGTCGCACAAAAATAACTTTTCCAATTTAACACCCTAATTAATTAAGCTAAGTGACAAAACCATTTTTAAGACATCAATTTCCCAATTTCAATTAATACCAATATATAAAACTTTACGTAATTCATAAATTAAGAATCACCCAACAACTATACTGGAACAAACAATCCAAATGATTAAACATCCAACTAATTGATTCCAACATTAAAACTTAAAGGAAAAACATCCTGACAGTAATAAAACCCAAAGTATAAATACTGGAAATAAACGAATCACAATATCTGATAAAACAACTGAATAATGAAAAAGGGTGACACATTCCCAACTGGGTAAAATAAATCTATAAGTGGGTTCAATAATGAGGTCGTCTAAGCAAGAGGCCTGCAACTCCCACATAAGCTGTAACACGTTCCTTCCAAAGGATCCTATGCAAGACTCACCTGTGGCTAGGCACCTGTAATATATACATATATACAAGAGAGAAGAGAAAATAGGAAATGGGTCAGAGCCCGATTGTAAAACAGTTTAAAATTACTTTAGCAAGTATTTAAAATGCTTACCGGCTAATGCAACCAACATATTAGTGCGGCACTCCTTTGAGAAATTCTCACCTCTCTTATAATGTGCACACCTATCGCACTAATATTCCCAACGGTTTAACTTGTCTTATCTTAAGTTACTCGTAAGGTTTCATGTCGACAATTTCAAATATTAAGGAGGTTAATTTTTATTTAACAGCAAAGTTCTCACATAAGCCTTATATGATTATAAAGTTTCTCAATAATATATAACGTACTTTTCAAACACTTATTCCCAAGTTAAAATAATTATTCCTTTCTTACATACCATAGTCACAGTAGGTATTTCCTAAATTCCAGATTTAAATATATATATTAAATACTCATATAATATATATATTCTAACAGCACCCCACATAAAATTTACGGTGCGGGCATACTCTGCTATCTAGTCCCCGTATCACTCGTACTAAGGGAAATACAAGTTCGGAATCACTCTCGAACTGTATTAACACAAAACACATACAAATTGAGGCGAAGCATAGATCCAAGTCACTAAGAGGTCAGCACATACCCTCACGTCTCTTAGGACGGTCTGACTATCGATCCGATAGCCTATACCAAGGATTCCTATGTTCTAGGGTACGAGTCAATATCCCCCATAAAGGTCCCATCGAGATAAGACTGTCCCAGCGCGGTAACCTCAGGGATAGCAAGTAGCACGGGCATGATTTTCACACGTATATAGTATATGCATAAACACAGTCATATATGTATACTACTATTCTCATATCAAATTTAGGTACACTCTCATGACCCATAATTATGATATTTATCCCTATTACACATTATCAGGTTATCACGTATAACGGTTTGTCTCTAATTCTTAATTATGAAATTATTCCGACTTACTACGTAACACTCTTGAATTCCTATCTCCCCAAGTGTAATTTCAGTAGGTCCTTATTTATTTTACAATGAAACTTCTTTACGAGTCTCACCCTTAAACACATGTTCCCATTATCCCTTATATGTAAAATACCTCCGTGAAATGTTAATCTCGACTTACATTAATGGTTCCATATATTTCCAAAGTCCTACTTGTCTTCTTTATTTCCCAAAATGTTTTAATAAAAATGACCAAAGATTACTATTCGCTTAAATTGTAATTAATCATTTAAAAAGGAAAATATAAGTCTGTCTGGAGGGGTCGATCGATCTATGGCAGGTGTTCGATCGATCGAGCCATCGATCGATCGAGGGTCTGGGTTCGATCGATCGATCAAGCAGGTATGGCAAATCTGTAGAATTTCCAGTTACGGGTTTCTTCTTCCAACATCATCCAAAACGATATATTTGACTACCAAACTCCCAATAATTTATACTACAAGTATTATAACCTCAAATAAGTGATTTCCTACGTCAAGCATGCGGATTTTCATCATGAATAACGAATTAAAGGGGCATAATCCATAAAAACATCAAGAACCCTAATTTTTCTTTTGTTTAGTTTCTTCCCATTCTTTTACCAGATTTCATACCCTTTATTTACTGTAATTTCGTGGTTCAATCTCTACATATGAATTTGGTTTCCAGAATACATCTATAACCTATACATCATGCAAATCCAAGTTTCCAAAATAGGTTTTTCTTTCACAAAAACTAGTCCCAATCAATCCTAGACTAATATTAATGAGGCATTAACTGAAATAGAGCAAGATAGATACTTGCCTGGGAATTTTAGGTTCAAATTTTGTGGAGAGATTGGTGTGGTGATGTTCCTCGTTGGGCGATCTAACGTTTGGCGGCGACGGCGGTGCAAACGGTGGAGTTCTTGGCCTAGAACTCCTTGGAAAGCTCTTCCTCTTCCTCATCAATGGCCGTCTATGGTTTATGGTTATTCTAACCCTAGAAGATGACTCCTACCATCTGATATAACCTTAGGAATTTCGTGGGTTTAATTCCCCAAAAATATAAAATGTTTAAAATACCCTCCGGGGATGTCAACTAGGCCTAAAACTGCCCCGGGACCCAAACTAAACCCCCGGGTACACTTTACTGACTATCTCGACCCTTCCAAACACTTTGGCGCACTCTAAACGACAATACGAGCAACTTATAATTAATTCACTTTATATAATTATAATTTAGTCCTGACACGACACAGGCGCGTCCCGACTTAAATTTCCATAATTGCCATTTTATTCACTCGTGACAATTATAATAAAATAAATCTCATATATTACTTTACTCGTCTAGTAATGTTCAACAATTTTCCAATAATTACTAACTCACATCACGTTAGTAAATATAAAAATAAATTTTTCGGATTAATATTAAATTAATATCTCAATTTAAATTTAATAAATCCCCAAATTTTAAAAGCCATAAAAATACGGGGTATTACACTAGCCTCTTCTCTTCCTGAGCTAGGTGTCTCAATGTAAACTCGTGCTTTGCCACAATTTTTTTTAAGGAACTGCTTGTGCATTTCTTCCCATATTGGGATGTTATTGGGTGCCAGGTAGGAGTACCACGTGTATTCCTTTCCTATGAGAGTTTTGGAGAACTCCCACAACTTCAGGTTCCTATCATTCTCATGCACTCCTACGTATTCCAAAAACCTTTTCAAGTTTTCTCCTTTTCCATTGAATCTAATGACCTTTGGTGGGAGATACCCCTCTGGGTATGGTTTCTCATTAACACTTTCTAGGTATGGGTTCTCCAACTCCTCATATAGATGAGAAGTTTCCCTCTAAGAGGAAAGTAGCTTCTTCACTTCCTCTATGGTAACAGCCTTGGAGGGAGACTCCTCCAAACCCACATTCTTTGGTTCTGGTGAACTCAACGGTCTTACTACTTTCTCCGGAACCACCTTTCATGGAGAAGCCACCTATATTATTATTGTTGCTGTAGCAGCTTCCCCTATATAGGGGCGTTGATACTAGTGTTACATATTTTGGCTCAAGCTTGCCAAATCCATGTTATTTTGTTTCAAAAACTCAAAAACATGCTCTTTAAATCCATACCTATTAATGGAGCAACTGTTGTTACATTAGTCTGCCCTCCTTGAGGAGTAGGTTCTCTAGCTCTGGTCACTACCAACTCCTCTTCGATGGTCTGGTCACTCTGAACTCTATTTCCAACTGTAGTGTCTTCAAAGATCGGTTGTTTAGAAACATTATAACCTTATTTGTCCATGGTAATGAAGATACCTCTCCGGTGGAGTCACCAAATGTAGGAGAGTAGTGTGATTGGGGTATGATAAGAAACTAGAATGAGTGAGGCATTGTCCACTTCAATGGACTCTACCTTTAAGGTATTCAAGGTCTTAAGAGCATCTAGGTATGAAAACCTTCTGTTTCTGGTAAAAATGGAGTAAATGATATGGACCTCCCCTAAAAATATAAAACATAATAAATAATAATGATAACTTAGAGAAGAATCTCTCCTAAGAATGATTATTTTATTGATGGGAGTGAAGATACAAGCCCTCGACACTTAGAGAGAGAGCAGTGAGAGAACACTAGGTCTGGTGTGATTTTGATAGGGTAATAAAATAACTTGATTTTTTTTTGTATGATTTGACCTAGACCAAGGGTCTTATTTAGAGATGCAAGTTAAGGCTGACATGTACTTTTTGGGTGCTAACAATGAGAGGAAACTTTCAGGGATAATGTCTGAAGTGTACCTTTTGTCCCTATACTGTCTGCAGTCGCATGTCCCTCTTTGACCGATGACATCTGGTGCAAACCAAAGCCAAAAAGAAAAAATGTCTCCTAATGGATACAAAACATATGATTTGTTAAATATCTTTTTGAACAGTAATTTACTGTACAAACATTATAAACTTGAGAGTGACCTTCAGGGTCACCCTCTCTAAAATCATTTATATAAGTTATTTCTTTATGAGCAGCCACGTGACTACTCACTTTAGTTATGACCAAGTGTTGGTTGTATAAGTTCTTTAGTGACTCCTAGGGGTATCTCTAGTAGTATTCTCTCTATCTTAAAGTATTAAGTGGTTGAGTCTTGCTCGATAAACATTATCTCTCGGCCACCAAACCAAAACTCTCAAGAGATCCCAACTCGCGTATTTGATCCCTGCTTACTCAACTTGGCTATATGTACCAGTAAATAAACATTAGTATTTATGAACAAAGAATAACTTTATTTATGATGAGGGTCACCTCAAGATAGATCCCCTCATCCTGACTTATTTTATTCCTTGGGTATCTAGTGTCTTAGACCCCCTCCTTGGAAGATAGTATTTGGATAGGAGAATTGGCACATGGGTCCCTCGTTGTGGACTCCCTCGCCTAATCAACACTTAAACTGGAATTTGTCATAGGCTCCCTCGCTTGTGGACTCCCTCGCCTAAATAGCATTCCAACTGGCACTTGGCATAGGGGTTCCTCGCTTGTGGACTCCCTCGCCTAAACGATGTTTCCACTAGCATTGTCAGAGGGGTCCCTCGTTTGTGGACTCCCTCGCCTAAATGCTATTTTTTACTTGGGACAATGCCCCTATACATTAGTCCCATGTTAAATCCAATGTTTCCCATGTTAAATCTAATGGTTTATTATTTTCACATGTTTACATACACTACCTTTTGTATTTAATGTTATATGTATTTACTAGTTGTATGTGTTTTGAGTCTTTTGTATTTTCATTTTTCTTTTATTGGGTCTTATTGAGAAAAATAAAAAAAGATTTTGTTTCTCTTTTGGGATTGCTTTTCACTTTGAGTCATAAAACACGTAAAACTAAAAAAGATTTTTGTTTATGTGTAGTTTGGTTTTACATATATTGTTTGGAATATTATTGTGTTTGAATCCATTTCCTTCCATGCATTCATGTGTCTAGAACATTCGATTGTGATTTTAAATGATTATATTGTTCTTAATCATTCTTGCATGAAGTAATTTGAAAATGACTTACTTAATGGATTCACTTTGCATATGCCTCCTCACACACATACACAACCTCGTTTGAATTTTAACTTCATATGTTACATGATCTATGTGAGGTTTTATCATAACAATCTTATCATATACATATATATATTTGATTTGGGGATTTGTGTATATAATAACAATTTCCCGTGAGTTTTATATTTTATTAGAAATATGAGTGTGCACGGAAAAAGGACTAGGAAAGAAAAAATATTCCTTGTGTGAAAGGTCGCCTTTGAAAAGAGACTAAAAAATCGAGAGGCGAAAGAAAATAAATATTGCCATGGACAAAATTTTATTTCATCAATTCTTCAATTACTTTTGTATCTTCAAAATGAGTGTGAAAAATGATATATCTATATTTTTACGGTGTTTTAAGTCAAAGGTCAATGGATTTGTACATTCAGTCCTAGTTATTTAATGTTTGAGGCTATTGGTTTGATAACCATCGATATTTCTATGCTAGTTTGCATTGTGATTGTTTGTCCATTTATGTGTTTACTTTATCTATCACTTGAAGCTAAATCTTTATTTGATAAAGTTAATGCAGTCATAATTCTTGAGTGACTAGGTCGTAATTCTTTTATTTGTAGTTCAGGTCCCATCACTCGATATCACATGTTTAGACATGTTGATACTATGCTAGTATATAAAACATATTATGTTTTTATCTTGTTGTGGAAGTTTATACCTATATATATGTCTTTGTTTCATTGATATATATATATATATATATATATATATATATATATATATATATATATATATGAGAGCGGTTGATTTGAGTTTTTACAATTTGTATTTAATCCTGGTTTTGCATGTGTTTTATATTTGGATCAAAATTGTCATGCTATATGATGATATTTGTATGTCTTGTTGCTTGTTTACATTGGTATCTCATACTTCATTAAGTATTCAAGAAGATATCATTTTTGCATAAATATTGGTATTTATTGATCAATGTTCGGATTATTCACACTTGTGCTGCCACGTTATATTTGTTGCACTTCATTGAATGGTTTTTTCTTTCCTCTATATTCCGATTGATATCACATGTTATCAAAGTTCAAGCAAGCAATGATACTCAAGGTTCATGAGTCGTTTGATTTTTTTTTTTCTTTTGGGTTGGGGATTAAGTCTTAGATGAGCTTGGCGGCCCACGTGAGTTTTTATTTTAATTTTGTCCCGAAATAGCCAAATAGATAGATTTTTCAGGAAAATTTTCAATAGAGTCAATTTGCATGTAGTCTTGATTTATTTCGTATTTGGACAAAACTTCTTGAGTAATAGGTTAATACTTGACTGTATTGACCTTTCAAGATTATAACATGGTTTTTGTATGACTTAATGGCCAAGTTAGAAGATCCATATAATCGTGCAAGTTCTAAGGGTCTCCCAGGTATGAATGCATAGTTATTATCCTTGGATATTTTATGGTTAGGTGTTATGATTTTTTGTAAATTTATTTGAAAATGTTTTAAAATTATGTTATCCATTTATATATTTTTAAGCAAAAAATACTTTTATATAGATGTTATTAGGACGACATCGAATGTCACTCGAATGAGTCCATATACCTCGTTAGACCACACTTTTGTTCCAATGAACTTAGAATGAGATAATTTCTTCCATTCGCTGGAATCTTGTTAGAAGTCTCGTTTGAATGATGTTCGAAAGAGATTCATGACTTCGTCCGAGCGATATGTACCTCATTCGAATGAGCTTGTGAATTTTTCATAAATCTTAGATTTTCTAAATTTATTTTCATCCTTATCTGAATTTTGGAACCCTTTAATAAATAGGATTGGGGAGAAACAGTTTTCTTTGGGAGTTTCTCATGATTTTTGAGTTCCCAAACTCTTCCAAAAAGCTCTTTGTTTTCACCCAAAAACCTAGTTTTCACCCAACTAGTTTAAGATCTAAGTTTCATCATTATATTCTTTGAGATCTTATAAGTAAGCAACACAGTTTGTTCCTCTCATCATCTTAATAGAGAAATGTTTTGTTGAAGAGGATTCCGTGCCGAATCGGTTTACATGTAGTCGACTAGGTATTATATGATGGTTGCAAACTTGTTCGTTTGATATCGAGTGTGTGTGGATTCACACATTGTGTAAGTTGCATTGGTGGATTCCTATATTATCAATGGGGAAGATCGGTTGAAAATTAAAGACACGCCAAGTCTTGTGAGGGCATCGAGTCATTATGTAAGTCTTTTGTCAGTCGTATGTAAATCTATATCATAGTTAATTTGTCTGGTTAGGTCATCCGATATTTCTACCATTTGGGTTACCCTCTTATATCGGGTGTTGTGGTTGATTTATTATTTCATCCCGCGCTCATATAGATGCATGTTTACACTAAGATAAAATTGATTAATATTTTTTAATCACAACTAGATTAAAATTATTGTTAAGTAAGTTTTCTTAAGTTTTTTATTTGAACTTTTAAATTGAAAATTTTAAAAATAGTTACTCTGTTTGATTTTTCACTCTTTTCCATATTAGAACCCCGGGGCCTATACCATCTTTCAATTACTCTCAAGGATAAGCCACAATAATATAGATGACCTCACTCAATTATCCTATTTCCTAATATTTCAAATAGTTTGAACTTGTCCCCACAATATTTCTCAGTTATCACAAGATCGAATTTTTGTTGTATTTTATGTGAAAAATGAACTGCGGACTAAAGAGAAACAAATGGCTATGTTCGTAAAAATCTCAACACTGAGGTGAATCATTCTATAGTATCTCGAGATGAAATTGTGGCAAATATATGATAGTTCTAGGCCTTTTAGACCTCTGGTAGAGCTTCTGCAACCAGCTTGGTGGGTAGGTGAAAAGCACAACACTATTTCACCTATCTCCACCTATCAATCCCACTTAGATTGAAAGCTCCCATTTTCATTTAATGAACTCATATACTACTTTACCCCACCTGTAAATTCTTTGGACAATTCTCCACCATCTTATTATCATAGGAGCCCCATCCATGTTGTGAAAGTCCACTTATTGTCTCTCCAAGAGTTTACATATAAATAGGGGTGGTTGAAGGATGAAAAGGAGGTGCAAGCAATTAGACAGAGAAAATCAATAAATTTTATCATTCATAAATGCTTTACTCCTTGTTACACATTCATAGCCCACTGTTCGGTATTATATTCATAATTAAAATCATTTATGAATATCCAATACTTTATATATCATTTTAATTCGTGAATCAATAATGTGGAATCCTTACAAAAGTCCATCAGTTTCTTCCAATGATCCTCTAGAGTGTTATAAAAGGTTGCAAGACCTCATACTCTCTTGACCAAATCTCAATAGGTCTTTTACACTGTAAGAACCTTTTTTATGATCTAGTACACAGTGTAACATCTCTAACAATGGGTGTAGGACCCTCACTTGAGGCATGACCACTTTAACTTATTGTCTCTCACATTGACACTCCTTTACTCTTACATTCTTGAGATCCAAAGGGGAACCCCCGTGGGTTTGAGGTCACTTAAAATTTTAATACCCATTAGTTTGGCATTGTTTATAGGAAAAACAAGTCCCATTTATTTCAAATACAAATCATTCTCTCTTTAAAATTCTAACTAATGATGTTTTAGACCGTACTTCAAAACCACAAAGGCTAAGGAAAATGAGGTTCAAGAGAAGTTGGATAATATTCTTTGTAGGATCCATTTAATGCTAGTGGTAGAGGAACCGACTGCTCCTAAACTTAGAGTGACTGGGGAAAACGACGGACCCTTACTAGAGCAGGATAATGATCCGGATGGGGTATTTAAGGACCCCCAATGATTAGTAACTCATATTCTTGTCACGGTCATGTTATCAATCCTCAAATATCAGTCTGAAGGATCTTCTGAGATGGCTAATCTTTGGGATAATGAGATCGAAAAGATAAAAGACCAGTTGGGTAATTTACTCAACTAGTACAAGATACAAACACCTAATACCATTGAGTTGGCACTCCAAAATACCCCATCTCCTTTTTCAAATGACGTTCAAAACTATGCTATTCCCCAATGTGGAATATTCCTACCATATAACCATTTATTGGATCTATGGATCCCATTGACCATTTGGATACCTACAAGCTTCTCACCCTCCTCCAAGATACCCCAAATAAGGTCCTATGTGGAGATTTTCCTACTACTTTAATAGGATCAACTAGGCGCCGATTTGCAAAACTCAGGCTAAGGAATATGATGATCTTCATTAAGTTGGAAAGATCTTTTTTCAGCAATTATATTAAGGCACATATTATAAGGAATCATGTCACTTCCCTTCTCCACTTTAGGCAAAAATTTAGATAATACCCTATGGATTATGCTAAGAAGTTCAATGAGGAATCTCTCCAGGTTGATGATTTGAATGACACCATTTATGTAAAGGCCTTTATCTTAAGACTCACCTCAAAATACCTGGAAAGATCATTTAGCAAGAATCCTCCAAAGTCTATGACTAAGTTGCTTGAAAGAGCTTATAAATATATGAATGCTTAAGATTCCATCTTATCAAGTCACTCTATAGCCTCTCCTTAGAAAGGAAAGAGGAATGATGTCTTCTCTTGACTTGGGGATTTCTCAAAAGTAGATGAGGCCAATAAGAAGAAAGATGGATGTAAAAAGAGTGGATCTTCATAAGACAAACACTTCATCTAGCTCACATCCACCCTTGTAAATGTCTTCGCAATAAGGGAATATCAAGATGTCCTACAATCCCCCAAGCCCATGAGAACCACTTTCGAGAAGTGGGACAAGTCCAAGTACTTTAGATTCCATAGAGACCATGGTCATAGCACCAATGACTATTTTAGTATTAAGTAAGATATTACAAGAGTGATGAAAAGGGGATACCTCGTAGATTTTATGGAAAAGGGAACATCCAAAGTCCAACACAACAACAACAATAATAATAAAAATAAGTATGATTTTCCTTTGATAGATTGCAATTGTGTCTCGGTAGGGTTCATCGGAGGTGGACTCTCTGTCGGAGCTAAGAAGGCCCACCTCAGAAGTATCCAACAAAATGTAATATAGGTCAACTATGTTTCTCTCACCCATCAAACTCACAAATAAGTGTCGATGATAGTCTTCCCAAAAGTAGACCTCAAGAGGTTATATTTTCCACATAATTATTCCTTCATCATCACTGTGATCATGGGAAATACCAACATGAAAGAGGTATGCACTGCACTGAGAGCTATAGAGTTATCCTAATCTTAGACGCCTTTGATATTATGGTCCTTGATGCAAAGCACATATAACATGTCACCACTCCTCTCATCGAGTTCAATGGTTAAATGATATATTCCTTGGGTTATGACGCCCCTCCCTCACCTTTAGTTATAAGGATTGCTGTAAAAATATATGGAATAAGGTTATTGTAGTGGACCTACCCTCCTCTTATAACATGATCATGGCCATATCCTCGGTCAATGGCTTAGACAATGTTATCTTGATGAAAAAGTAGTGATCAGGTGCCCAACCTCTAAAGTGGTAGGTGAGGTCTTTGGAGATCAGAATCAGTCTCGAGAATGCTACATTACCTCCATCAAAGAGAGGACGAGATCTCGCACTACTTCCCAAGACATGACATAGGTCCCAATAAAACTTTAGAGGGCCCTTGAGAACTCAACTGAGGTATTACCTCCACCTCTAGCAATATCTGAGCTCCCTTAAGAGATATTGGGTTGAAAATTGATGAGAAATGAATAGCTCATCACTACAAAAATGAGGATAATTATCTTCAAGGGACAAAATCAAGGAATAAAATCAAGAGAACAAAGGCCTTATGGATATAGAAAATCCCACAAAGTAATTATAAATTATGTATTTTGCTTCTTAAATGAAATTAAAAATCACATGTAGGGAGCTTGAAGTGACTGTGAACTGCACAGTCCATAAACCATACAACCCAAAATAGTTTCAAAAAGTGTCGGATCATCATATAAGATCGAAAATTCAGTACATACTATATTATCGACTTGGGCAGATGTTTTAATCTTGCTCGGACCATCAAGAAATAATAAAGCATGCATCTGAGGTAAACCTCAATTTTAAAATTCAATTACGAAGACGTGTGCCACTTTTCTGTCAAATATATGTTTATTCTCAATCTCCTTCATGAGTGCCTTCCGTTTAAGTTCAAACACACGTGCAACCAAGTCGGGACGAAGCAAGGCATTTTGATGAGGCATCAATACCTTAGTAATTTCTGGCCACTTTGGATTTGCAATCATGGTGAGAAAAACATCGGGATATTGGTTGAAGCATGTGATGGCTATCGAATCTTGATAAATCTCAAGCATATGTCTCACACTACCAGTGAAAGACGATGGCAGAATCATTCGTTTACCAATCTGATCCAGTTGTAACCCATTAGACATATTATCACTAAGGTCTTTGTATAACTCCTCCCAAAGTTTTCCTTGATTAAGTCTGTAATAAGTTAGACAATTTTGCTCGGTAGAAGCCCATGCATCAACAATGAACTCCTAGAGCAATTTACCCCCTTTAAAGAGGGTGGAGTACTCGGAAGCATGTTGAAACAAACGATAAACATAATAATTCAATTAAGTTAAATGCGTAGTATGTTCAGTCGAACGTTTCACATCCTATAACTTCATCTCTGAGTGTCAACCAAGTTCCCCGTAAGGGAATAATAAGACGTAATGCAAAGGTAAATACGTAGGGTGACACTCGTTAATCTGCATTAATTGATTACTGCCTTTGAGATAAACAATAATATCTCGCATACCACTGATGTTGGTGCCATCCCCAAGTAAAATAACAACAATTTCATTGGATGATGGAAAATTATACGTGCGACGATCCTTTGCAGAACAATAATGAAGGTGAGCAGGTAAGTCATGGACCATCCTATTTGAGTGATCCAAAATATCATATGCCTTAGGATATTTGGTTATGAATGCATTATTCTCCAACAAAGATTGTTGTAATGTATTGAGGACATCCCTCTTCAAATGAGGATTTCTCTGGTGGCGAATATCCAAAGCTACATCTGGATCATAAATTTACAATTAAGAGTAAGTTGCATCATGTTCATGACCAACATCGAGTAATAAGGATCCAATACAATGACGAAGCTCGCTGTGAATCGTAAAACTTGATGGACCCCTACTATGGAGGACCCGGTCATCCCTCTGGACACCTAAACTCATAAATGCATTGGCAGCATTATACTCTCTTGTATAAGTACGAAAAGATCTAGACCGATCAGCATCACCCTTAAATAGAAGCTTAATTTCAGGCGGGGGTTCAATGAGGGAAGGTAAAAAATTTGGCCCTGCCAACAACACTTCCCAAACAGCGGTCTTTTCTTTGAGGACCTCGACAACCTTTCATCCATCCGGTGTAATGCACTACAGTGAGGCCACATTACATTCATTGGTCCCAAATCATGTCTTCTCGATGCATCATATGCAAGACCTCGTGCCCTGCTACTGGGTTCATTTCGAAAGGATGGTCTCCCTGACCTGAAATGGAGGAAAAGAGTATTTGTTTAGCATAGTGTAAGAGATGCAAATGTACCTAAATGTCAATGGTATATTATTTCCCAATGGGGGAGTATCTGAATTAAAAGCGGTATCTCGATTAGACGATTCTTATTGCATAACTCTTGGAGACGAAGTTACATCCGTTGTTAGTATGTTATAATCAAAACCTAAGTTCAGATTACGAGGTTGAACAAAAGAGGCAAATTGAACCGGTTCATCAGAATGTTGACATGGGGGTGAGATTACGCGACTGATATCCATAAGTATGTTTGATATGGAGGTGAGATTACACATAGGGCAACATTGCGGTGTAGGGGTGCTCAGCAACGGAGAAGTTTTCAAACGGGAAACACAAGCGGCATTCTGAGATCGTTCTCGTTCACATCGGCGTCTCTGACCCAAGATACAGGTGGAAGTAGGTGGAATTTCCTGCTACGTTATGGATAGTTAGTAAATGAAGATGAAAGATAATGAAATTAGAATAATAGTAAATACAGAAATGGAAGAAACGTCACACAGTAGGCACATTTAAGGTGGAAGTGTGTCTTTCGACGTATGAAGTTGAACATACCTGCGGATACAAAAAATAAAAAAATGAAAAGTCAAAGTTACAGTGGTTTTATGGTTTAAAAAATGAAATTAAGTACAAAATAAAAAAATCACACCGAGTCAAGGTTGCCCATAAGTCGCTCTGGAATGTTCATAACAATGTTTGATATGGGGGTCTGGTTTCGTAGAGGGCCACATTGCAGTGTAGGGGTGCTTAGAAATGGAGAAATTGTATCAACGTGACTTGATGTAGGTCGAGAAACACTGGCTTCATTTTGTGACCGCTCTCGTTCATGACGGCATCTTTGAGCTAATATGCGGGCAGAAGTAGGTGGAAATTCCTACTAATTTATATGTAGTTAGTAAATAAAGACTAAATATAATCAAAGTTTTATGGTGTGAAAATTGAATTTCATTATAGAAGAAAGAAGAACCGACAGAGTAAGGGGGGTCATTCTCTTTCCCTTTCCCCTTTTCGTTATCCAAAAATTGCTCTGTGTGTTTTCTCTTCTGAAAATAAAATATATATATATATATATATATATATATATATATATATATATATATATATATATATATATATATATATATATATTAATAAAGTAGACTGCCTAGTTGTGCAAGAAAATTAAAAAAAATGATTGAAGTTACCTCTATATGAATGATGTCCAGTTCAGAGACATCACGGATCACAACACCCGTGTTTCTGCTACGGAAGCGTTCGAGCTGTTTAGAAAGGTTTATCTGATTCATGTCCACTCAATACTAATAGACTACAAAATAATCAAATATAACAAATGATAAAGTTAGTAAGAACTTAAATAGCATTGTAATTTATTAAATGGCAGCGTACTTTATTAATAGCAGATTATAAAGTTAGTATATAAGAACTAACCTTGTAAATAGTAGCTTTAAAACCTCCACCCAATGGTAATAGCCAACAAATAAATCATGTCCATTGCACCTAAAAATAAATCAAAATCCAACCATTGTAAACCTAAAATCATTTGAAACCATTGTAAACCTAAAATCGATTAAACCTGAAATTAAAAACCATTCAAAACATACCAAATAGAAGCGGCGTAGCGAGAAGAGAGGGACGGCAGCGACTAGGAAGAGGGGCGGCAGCGAGGGTGTCTAAACTAACCTTGTAAATATCTGCTTCAAAATCAAGTCCAACACTCCACCTAAAAATAAATAAAAATCCAAATGAATATTACAATGCCAAAGCCAGGAAGAGGAAGATTACAAACACACGGTTTGGGCTATTTCAAAATGGCCTCTAACTTACTTTTTGTTGCAAATTATCGCCAAACTACCCACACGAGTTCTTAAGGGAAAATGTAGTAGATTATCAAGAAACCCAAGATACAAAAAACCCATATCACCAAGATTCAGATCTAACAAAACCCATCAAGGCCTTTAAACAACAGATCTTATAATACAAATAACTAAAATCACAGAAAATGGAGACAATATAATAGAAATAACTAAACTACTCATTTGACCCCTAAACTATTTGGGTTATTCCTAAATAGCCCCTATTCATTTTATGGTTGCAAATTAGTCCCCAAATTTTCCAAACAGTTATAATAGAGATTTCAAGGCAAAATGTAGCAGATTCTCAAGAAACAAACACTATCCAAAATCTGGCAAAACCCATCAAAACCTATCAAGCATGAGATTATTACAATAAATAACTAAAATCCACAAAAAATAATGAGAAAACAGTGAAGATAAAGTAGATATGAACTGAAAAAAATTACCCACGGACTTTTTGGTTCTGTTTGTGGTTCCGCTTGTGGTTCTCTTTGTGGTTGTCTTTTTCTCTTCAAATCTTTTTATCTTCAATGCCCAACACCTGAAATCATAATAAAAATACCATATTAGCTAAATTAAATTCAAATGAAAACCAAAATACCAAATGATTCAAAGAAAACCATAAATCAGGCCTTGAAGTAATATACCTTTCGTACAGAGTCGGTTTGGACGCAAGAAAAGGTTTGAGAGGTTGTAAATGGGAGAGAGTGTGGATGTTTTGGACAGATAAACTGAGGTAGTAGGTTTGTAAGGGGATAGTGAGTGAAAGATGGGATGTTTGGGAGGCTCGAGGCAGATGACATTTGAACTTGGCGGGAGTGGGTTTGTTTGCTATATCACAATGTTAAATTTGTGATCTGGCATAGCCTCAGACCCTTAGATTGTCCCAAAAAATTCGATCTCAACCATTAATTTGTTGGAACTATTCAAACACCCCTCTCCCATGTATATATATATTTATATATATATATATATATAGCTTAATTTGGAGCCACACACACACACTAGCTATATTTGATTTGACTTGACTTTAGGAGCCTTTACTAGAAGATTTCGGCCATACTTAGTTAATACATAGCTATGAAAGCTATTATTGCTGTTAGTAGGAGCTTAGCTGTTTGATGGCTTATGTGATATAGTTTTGATCTATACATTGGACCAAATGTATACGCATGGTATATATTGCTGAAATTTGTCATTTTTTTAACTTCCTTGTTCCATGCTATGATAACCTTCTATACATTCTATCTTATCACTGCCATTGGGCCCCGTGTTGAATATTGATTGCTTTAGGCAGTGAAGCAACCCGCATGTATTTTTTTATATCCATTATACTTTTGTTTAGACAGTGAAAAGCAGATATTAGGGGAAGATTACATAGAACCAAACATAAGTTGTCAAGGTAAGTAACGCAACATAAGAAAGAAAAAGGGAAGTAGACATCATTGGATGGGCCCGGTTACATCATGGGGTTATCCAGGATCCAGCGTATCATAGTATGGATGTCCTCAATTTCCATATGCGTGTCTTCTTACAGCTTGGCCTCTCGAGCCAACCAATCAGCTCCACGTATCTTCCCTGGGTGGGCATAGGTAAAATCAGTACCCACAGTCCTCATAAGTTCGTAGCAGTCCACCCTGATGTTCTCTTAGTTTGTCTCATGATATTGAACCCCCTTGAAAATCTCAATCATGACATCCTTCTATCCATGCATTTTATCCATGTGGAGACAATGACAGAGGCCCTCCATTAGAGAGTGCATAAAAGATGGGGTCCCTCAAAGGTGGCCATAGAGGCCACACTTCCATTTTCCCATGTTGTCCAAAATATAAGCTCCACAGGTGACGATGCGGTAAACGAGATCAATGCTGGCTTGGAGGGATATAACTGTGTTTTTTGGTTCCACGCGTTCAAGGAGGAGAAGGAGGGCATCCGAGATCTCCTCATACTCAGTGTACTCGTGCCCATGAAGTCTTCTAAGGTGGGCAAGGACAATAGACCACATATTTTTCGTGCGCCTAATGTGTTGGATGTTGATTCCCATCTTCTGCATAATATCCACACACTCATCAATGATGTTTTTAAGTGGGTGATTCCGGTGTTCCTGGCCATTGAGAATCTGTACAGCATCGATACAATCACTGAGAATAGTGTAACCATTCCATCCTTTGATCCTTACAAGATTTAGTCCATGAATAATGCCAATGAACTCTGGGTTCAAAGGGTTATTGTCCCCCCTAATCTTAACATTATAATCCATCGTTGGTCATTGTTGCTCACAATGCCTCCGAGCCCTCCCAGTTTTCTAAAAGGATCATAGCCACCATTGGTGAATATCTCAAGACCTGTTCAAGAGACAAAGCTCGAGGAGGTGTCAGTAGTGCAACCCCAAATATGGTTAAAAGTAGCCTTGGTTTTTGCAACGAAAGATAAATCCAGTGCCAAGGTAATAAAAGAACCACAAACCATGTCAGGGGTGATATTACGTTTGTCAAAAATACATTTATTTCGAGCCTTCCAAATATTCCATAAAGTAGAATTGAATAAAAAAAACACCATTTGTCGTAGTATTACCCCATATATTATCTTTAAGCCATTCGATAAAGTTAAGGTTGTTATTCGTGGTCTAACTTTGAGGGGTGTGAATAGATTTCTAGACCGTAGTGTCAAGGTGACAGTTCCTTATCACGTGTTCAATGTCTTCATCAAAAACACAAAAATCACAATTTTTTGTTTCAGTTAGTCGACGGTTGACTCTCTGGCAGTTAGTGAGGAGTTTATTACAAAAAATGAGTCAGAGAAAAGTTTGAGTTTCTGGGGGATTTTAATTTTCCAAATTTGTTTCCAGTTAACTAGGTAGAATGTATTAAGATCAATCTTGATATTATATATGTATCAGGATTTAATAGAGAATTTGTCGCTAGTGGCAGACCCCCAGCTGGGGCTGTCAGTATTCCCCGGGTAGTGGGGGAGAGCAGTACTTAATATATTATTTGCAATGTCTTTGTTAAAGTTTTCCTGTATGAGTTATACATTACAGACACCATCCTTTATGAGGTCGCTAACGAGTGTGGAGTGATTTGTGGGAAAAAATCCAGGGGTGTGTATATGGCCATTACCAGTCCACCAGTCCTGGTAAATGTCAGTTGATTTTCCATCACTGATTACCCATTTGGTGTTCTTTATAAGGTCATCTTTGCATTTAATAATTCCACGCCAAATATGGGAAGCTTGGGTTTTCCGTGTCCAATATCTGGTATTATCCCGAGTCTTATATTTGGCAATTAGGACACGAACCCATAAGGAATTTTTATCATTCATGATCTTTCGACCAATTTTAGAGACAATCACACGATTATTCTCTTCACTAGTTCTCAGTCCCAATCTGCCAAGGTCCTTGGGGTGACAGGCGGTGTTCCAATTAATAAGGTGGACTTTTTTTCTTATCTATCGAATCTCCCTAGAGGAAGTCTCAATTGAGTTTATCAAGTTTCTCATTAGTCTTTTTAGGGAGCAGAGTAGTCTGCATGTTATAGATTGGAATATAAGAGGTTACAGACTGAATGAGAGTGGTCCTCCTCGCGAGGGAAAGAAGTTTGGCCTTCCAACCTGAGAGTTTCTTTTGGACCTTATCCCCAATGTGAGAGAAGTGGTTGGTATTGATTCTATCATGAATGAGGGTGGTACCAAGGTAAGTGCCCAAATTCGTGGTAATGTTTATCCCACAGCTTCTTCTTAACTCCTGAACTATGTGTCTTGGTATGTTTAGGGAGATGAAGATTTTGGATTTTGAAAGGCTCAAGGATTGACCAGAGATATCACAAAACGAGTTGAGAGTGCACATGACCACGTCATAGCAATTCTGGGAAGCTTCATTGGAAAGGATAAGATCATCTGCAAAGAAGAGGTGAGAGATGGTAGGACCATTTGGGGATGCCTTGATTCCTTTCCCTCTCCCCAGGTTGACCTGATGGTCAATAGCCGCTCCCAAGTATTCCATGCAGATGAAAAACACGTAAGGGGATAGGGGTCACCCTATCTGAGACCCCTCGAAGGTTTGAAACTAGAAAGTGGGGCCCCATTCTAGAGAATAGAGGTAGAGGCACTGGAAATGGAACTGAGGATAAACTAGGTAATTTTAGGACTGATATTAAACCAGTCAAGGACCCGCTCCAAGAATTCCCAGCTAATATTGTCGTAGGATTTTTCAAGGTCGATTTTAAAAATGACCCCCCCCCCCTTTTGCCTTTTTTACTTTTGAGAATGTGGATAATATCCTGGGTGATGATGATATTATCCGAGGTCTGGCGACCCGGGAGGAAGATGGCTTGGTTAAGTCTAATAATGCAGCATAACACAGGTCAGAGTCTATTAATAATGGCTTTAGCAAGGATTTTCTAAGGGACACTACAGAGCGTGATAGGCCTAAACTGGGTGATGTTTTTGGGGTTGTTGATTTTTGGGATTAGGGTTATATGACTCGTGTTGGCATTTTCAGGGAATGAGAGGGAGGAGAAGCATTCGTTAAGGAACTTAAATAAGATAATTTTGGTGGTCTTCGAGAAATTATGATAAAAGATATTATACATGCCATCCGGTCTAGGGGCTTTGAGGCCATTCATACTGAAAAACTCACGCCCCACCTCATCAAGGGATAAGGGGTGTTCAATAATGTTGATATCAGTTTACTTAAGGTGGGGGTGTTCATGTATCGTGTTTTCGAACTTAGAGAAAAGGGATATAAAATAGTGGTTAATGTGGAGCATAATTTTCTTGCTACCATCCACCCATTCACCATCAATTTTAAGTCTACCAATTTTATTCGGACGTCTTCTAATGATGGTGGAAGTACGAAAATTTTTTGTATTTTTATCACCTTCGCTAAGCCACTTTAATACGAGATTTTTGTTTGCACCGGTGCTCTTCATTACGAAGGATGTTATTGTACTCATTAATAAGTTGTTGTTTAAGGGTTTTTAAATTGTGGGAGAAGTGGTACTCCTGGGAAATTTGAATCCCTGTAATTCTTTTAAGAATACATTTTTTTATTGATATTAATATGTCCAAACACAACGTGATTCCAATGTTTTATAATGGGTAAACATGTGTCCCAGTTATGCTGAAAGTTGGAGTTAATCTGCCAATTGTTTAATATAATATTATGGAAATCAGGATGATCAAACCAACACGCAACTAATCTAAAAGGGTGGGGAATGAAAGTGTTAGAGCTTTTACCTTCCAGGTTCATGATCATGGGATAGTGGTGAGAAGTAGTGCATGGGAAGTTTCCCAGCATTGCTTCTGGGAACCGTATACACCAGGCAGGGTTCGCAAGAGATCTGTTAAGTCTGACAAGGGTTTTGGCAAATCCCTCTCTACAATTAGTCCAGGTAAGGTGGGGCCCCATACATTTAAGGTCCATAAGGTTGCAGCTATCAATGTTCTCAACAAACTTGGAACATCTAGACTCCTTCTTGTGGCTGGAGAAGCTCCTTTTCTCAGAGGGTTCAGAATGATCGTTAAAGTTTCCCGTAGCCAGCTAAGGGGTTTTAAGGTCTTGGGCGATGCATTTCAGATTATGCCAAAGATTTTGTCATAAAGTGTAGTTGGGACTAGCATAGATAGCGGAAAGGAGCCAGTCGTCGTAGCCCCTAAGGGTGAATAGGAGGTGAATGGCTTAGTCGGTGACAGAGATGGTATGAAGAAGAACCGAGCGTTGGTTCCAAAGGACCCAGGTACCGCCAGACCGCTCGCGAGCCTCAGAGACCTCCCAGTTGGTAAATCCCATAGTCTTGAAATAGTTTGATAGGTTCACAAAAGCAGTTTACGCTTCAATAAGGATAATAACAGTGGGTTTAAACTTTTCGCAGAGTTCAGTAAAGATGGGTTTAAAAAGGGGTTTCCCAGCCCCTCTACAATTCCAGGTCAGCATAGACATAGATGAGAAAATATTTGGAATGGGTAGTTCTTCCAATATTGGCCACGGGAGGGCGTTCTTAATTGTATAGATAGTTTCGTTGGTTGATGTCACCTTAATTATTTTTCCCAATATAGTCAAATCTTCTCCCTTGGTTTCCTCTAAGGTCTTGATAACAATTCGTATATGTGTGACACTCCACTTTATCCTTGCAATAATCGACCTTTCTGTACCTAAAGAAATGGTCAACTCCTCCCTCCCTTCTATCAGGCAGAGGTGTTGGATTTGGAGATCACACAGCATTGCAATGGGGAACGGAAGGACTTCCATGGGGAATGGTCGAAAAATTAAGTGGGTGATCTTTAAATGAAAAGGGTGAGAGACGTATTAGAAGGGGTGGGGGGGATTATTTATAACAGTATTAGACTTTAAATTTATTAGCATAGGGGAAAGATAAGGACGTACCTCATTATTTAAGGTTGATAACTTACCAGTGGAGGCGTCAGTCACTATAATTGTAACAGAGTTGGGAAGAACTTGTGGAGATCAATTTAAGGCTGCATTCGACGAATCCTGGGTTGAAATTATTTCTGGAGGTTGCGTGTTTCCATAGTTGGCAGTCAGGTGTGCAGAAGTTCTCACGTTATCCTCTAAAGCCTGTGATTATTGTATGTTGACAGGTGGGGACCTGTCCTTAATGAAGTCCCCCAAGACCACGGTGCTATGTTGTCTTTTCTCGTGTAAATTACTGTTATTATTTTTAGACTTTGGTTTTTGGCTTTGTGGGGTAGTAGCACGTGATGGTACTTGCAAGCAGCTATTTTCCAGGCTAGCATATCTATTCCCATTACCTCCCATATTATTCTCGTATATGTTATTCTTATCATTCCCCATATGATGTTTGGTACTCTGAGCTTGGTTTCTTTTTTTAACTAACATCCAGGGCCAAAATGGGAGTTCGAAAGTTCCTCAGTTGTATTACCCGAAGTAGCCTCAGAGCTGTCAGCTGGTAAGGGTAGGTTACCATTGGGATGAGAGATAGGGCTCTGACTGCTACTGGGGGTCACCCTCTGCGATGGTGGGATGGCAAGATTTTTGGGCGTCAATTAATCACCTAGAGGAAGTCTACGGGTTGGTAAAAACTCACTTTTATGGCCAATTCTACCGCATGAAAAATAGAGGTATGGTAGGAACTCATATTCCACCTGATATTTCCTTCCATCCAATTTATGACACGGGATTAGTGGTTTTGAGATATCCACCTCTATACAGATACGGGCATATTTCCCTCTAGAGGAGGACACTGAGTTAAAATCAGTTTTAATGGGTCTGCCCAGCTTGTTGGCTATGTGGAGCAGTATTTTTTCATCGAACCATTCAATAGGTAGGTGTGGTAGTCTTGCCCACATAGTTGTAGTGACATTAGAGGTATCCATGGGATTAAAGTTGGGAGTCCAATTTCTAACAATGAGATAATTCCCATTGATGATCCAAGGTCCACAACTAAGCACGTTAAAGTAATCATCTTTCATGGAAAACTTGAATAGGAAGTGTCCCTCCTCAAGGTCGATGAATTCGTAACTTGAAACCAATATATCCTCCCAATAGACTAACAATCACGCTCTCCTTCCATCTCCTCCTAAGTTTTTCCACATGTTTATTAGGAATGGTGACAGTTAGGCAGAAGGGGTCGGCGTCTTCTTCAGGGTCATGGTTGAGATCAAGGTCTCCTTGAGAGCCTTGTTCCATATCGTTATCAGACCAGGCTCCCGTAAGTTCATCAAAGTAAATATCATTGTTATGAGGTTTTTTGTTCTCCACTACATCTTTATAGGAGAGAGTATGGGTTGAGGTGATAGGACCTACCGGCGTTGGAGTTTTCAGCCCTGTGTTAGGGCTAGTGATGTCCTCCTCCATTAAGTGGGAGGAAGTACCAAACTCACAGTCCATTGCAGTCTCCATGTGGTGGGAGGTCAGGGTGATCTTTTTGCTTTTTTTTTCTATGGACACAGATGTCATCTTCATCCTCTTTTGAGATATCAGCTTTTGAGGATGGAGGCCGGTTTGACGGGTCAACACCCCAACCGGCGTGCATGGTTGGTGAACAGTAACTTAGCAGCTAGTTGCACTTGACAATAGTCAACATGAAATATGTTATTAGACTTATATCCAGTTTACAACTAATATTAAACCATCCTTAAGCCGAGTTACATTTTTTTTATTATATTAGGTTCTGTTTTATAATTTTCATATATATATATATATATATATATTACATATTATTTACGGCAGTTCAAATCTTGGTGGCAACAGTATCTATAGACGTTATTTGTTTCTGTGAATTAATATCGGTTATAATATATCCTTAAACCAAAATCTGAACTCGTTCAAAAGCTTTCTTTAAAGCCATATTTATGGTCAACTTCTAACTGGAACAAGAAATTAGCCTGGACCCACATTGATTTACTTTACTGACTTTTTATCTTGAAGAAAATGTTATCTCTATCTTGAAAATTCATTGTATGTATTAGTACGTTTCCTTCTTTGTTCTATAAACTATCTCTCTCGATCAGTTTACATTATTTTTTTCAAGATAGTAAAGAAGTGTTTATCAGATACGAATTTGATTTACAAGATCATGAATATTTAATGCTCTCTTAGTTTATATATTTTACGGAGGACAACCATACTATCAGTCTACACTTCTCTTTTTTCTTAGATAGAAATCAAACAAGAAGATACGGTCTCTCTCTCTATCAGTTCTCATTAAATGCAGCTCTTAAGTTGATCAAGATAGTTCCAATATTAAAATCTCCAACGATCGTATTTCAATAACCATACTTATCTGCTCCAAAAATCCGATGGAGACAACACACAAGCCAGACTGAAAAACTAAACAAAATCAAGAAAAAGAAATCTGATACTGCAAATGTGATACTCTACAAAATCAGCAACATCAAATACAACAAGAGCGAGATCTTCAGCTGATTTGTTTGGTTGATTCAAGAAACACTCAAGCCAAAATTTGTATTATTTCAAGAGTGTAAACTTCTTCTATTTTCTTCCCCATTTGTAAAAATTTAAAGTTAGTTGTTTAGCTTCTGGAATTTCTGTAGTTAGTGGTGCTGATGTGTAAAGTGGTGGTTTGATCCTACCATCAAGTGGATCAAGATTAGTGATGCGCGGGAGACGGAAGCTGATCTTGGCACGTGGACGTTGGTTGTGTTTGGTCAAACCACGTTAAAACTTTTGTTATTTCTTTTCAATCATTTAATTGCTTTATGTGGATTCATTTAAATTTTTCTTAATTTTTTATAAAATCAGCAATCTTAAACTAACTTTAATTTCACATTAAAAAATAATAATTAATTTTTTTCTTTGCACATTAAATCCGAAATTTGTTAAAATCATTTTTAAGATAAAAATAATAATTTCTAATTAGTTAATTAATTTCGGAATACTAATTAATATTCTAGACACCCCATTCTGTTACCCCTTAAACTCTCCTTAGGTCCCTAGCACCTCCCTTCATCACTACAAACCTAAGTCATACCCCAGGTACTGACCTAGAAGCCATCGGGCACTCCCAGGCTCCGTTTAACCTAAAGTCAAACTCTTCAGCTCGATTGAGACTGAATAAATCTTCGAAGGGCACTGAAACCCCTTTCCAATGGTCCGTCCTGTGCACGATTCTAACTTACCATGCGAACGAACGACCCGTTTTCCCCGAAAACTCGATCAGGAGGCCACCTGGCGCTCCCGGGCTCCGTTTGACCAAAGTCAACTCTTCAGCTAGACCGATACTGAATGAATCTTCAAGGTCACTTAAACCCCTTTCCAACGGTCCACCCCGTGCGCGATTCTGACATACGGTACGGAGGAACGATCTGTTTTACTCCGAGAGGTCACCGAATGCTTCCAGGGCCCAGTTGACCAAAGTCAACTCCACGAACCGGATCAAACTCGTTGGAATGTAGAAGTACATATCCTAACCTTTCCAACGGTCCTCCCCATGCGTGATCCGGACTTACCATGCGGATGAACGATCGATTTACATCCGAAGTTTTCCCGTCCAAAGGACTGATGAGCACATACGAGCTACATTTGACCCGAAGTCAACTCCCGAACTCGGGAGTAGTCAAAAGTACTTTCAAAGGTCTCTGAATTACCTTTCCAATGGTCCACCCCGTGCACGATTCGGATCAACGGTTTGTGCTCAGCGGTCGATTTTTCGAAAAGGCCTAAAAGACATTGCCAAACTACAGGTTCCAGACCCTGCCTATCGGCACCTGCCGATAGGCAGGACCAGGGCTATGCTGATCGGCAGTGCCCTGGGCCAATAAAAATGATTCGTTGACCTCATTTGCAAAAGAGAACCCAGATCTGATAGATATCACTCTCAGCAAATCCAGAAAACCTCTCTCGAAGTCAGCGTGATTTCCACATCCAAAACCCTTTCCAACCTTCACTTTTCATCATTATTTTCATCAAACTTGGTGAATTCACTACCCTCCATCATCATCCAAGTGCAAAGGCTGCCCTCCAATATTCAAGATCAAGCTCAAGATCTTCAAGAAGGTCCAATTTTCTCAATTCTCTCCTTAAATTCCCATAAATTCGTATTAACTTGTTTTATTACTTAGCACTTTTATTCTCTCATCACACATATCCTAATATACTTTTTATTTAGTATTATCGCACTATCTTATTTTCATATAAATAAAAACAAAAAAAAAATAAGAAAATGAGGGTTTGCTGATTAATTCCGAACGGGAATTCTCACACTTTTCTTACACTTCTCTCACAACTAAAACACTTTTTATACACACACACACACACACACAAATAAGAGAATCCCCCAATTGGATTTATGGGATAAACCCCACCCCTTGTTTTGCATGCGAACTACGTGGACTTTGATGCCTCTATAGGCTACGTAGGCATCTCGGGGTAAAACCCGAGATTTGAGTCCTATTTTTACTTTTTCTCTCATTTTCTATTTTCTCTAAACTCAATTCTCTTATATTCTATATATTTTTTCTTAGTGGCGTGTTATTCCCCATACGTTATCGTTCCATTATAACGAGTAACGTAAGGATAATCGCGTAAATCCTATTTTCTAATATTATTTTTACATTCCTACGGATGACTCGCTTTATCTCTTCCATGGTACAAGTCGATGATTCCTATCTCCACTACATATACACATGCACACATATCATGGAGAAAATAAAGGAAAATAGAAAAAATCCATGAGAGACCGTAAGGGCGGAATGGGAGCCTAACACCTTCCCATTTCGTAACTTAGCCTCCGGACCCTTTTCGAATCATTTTGGTTTCGTATGCATCAGTATGTCTTTGGATGATGTCCTTCGGGATGGCTCCTTTTCTTTTGTCTATTTTGAGTAAAATAGACTGGCGACTCTATCTCTCTACATTTTTCACCTCATCAACGACGTTGGCCGAAGCGCTCCGGAGAGGGACGCGCGGGACCTAGGATCCTCACTCTCTCACCCGCCGTGAGGATCGGGTATGGCCACAGTGACGACTCCGCTGGGGACTTTTTTTATTTTGAGGGCTAGACTCTATTTACATGGGTGTTATGTTTGTTTATATTTTCCCCCATTTTTGCATGTTCCCTTTTTCCATGTATCCCCCATACTTATGCTTCTATTCACACACTTGTAGAAAATTCTCCATGTACACTTCGCACCACATGCACCTAGGATCACATATATCTGCATGCTGCACGCATCACCCACCATACTTGGTGTACCATTGATACTTGTACTTTTCTCCCTGTTTGGCATGATCAAGAAAGACATTCTCGTAAGATACTCATAAGAGAATCATGCATGATTCACACAAGATCACCAAAGAGCATTGTTATTGAACAAATTTTACCCAGTAACTGGTGGATCACTTCGTGTTGGGCGCTGGTCCGGCAGGGCGCAGTTAGCTTAAGCGATATGACTCTCACCTTCCATTGTCTAAGTACCTTCGACGTATATCGAACGAGTCCCCCGCTTCGTACCGCTTGACCAAAGTCATGACGGGAGGTATATCACAGGGAACTCATTAACGTACGCCAATTATATCGAATTCGCTCTCATATATACCGTCCCCACGAGGTATATGGTGAGGCAATTCACGTTCACTCAGGTATATCAAACGGCTTGTCCACACATACCGATTTCCCGCAAGAGCAAGACGTTTATTGTGGAAGTCACGCCAAAGGGGGGGAACCCTTTCTGATTCACCCAGCCAACTGCATACCTGCATATAGGTGTCAATCCAAGGACACACATATAAGATTGTCGATTTCAACCCAAAACTCTGCCAAAATTTCGGGTCGGCCTACCGTCCTAATTTTTGCACTTTTTTAAAACGGAACCATGTCCGTGAGCCTGGTCACAAGTCCATCCATAGCTTTGCATATATTACGAACCCAATTTTTCCAGTCTCGGGTCTCGTCCGGCATTTCATTTTGCATTTAGGAGAATTTAATACATGTGAAAACATAATAATTATAATAATCATGTTGAGACCGTCTCCCAAAAAACAAAATTCCCTTTTCTTTATCAAAAATCCAAAAACATTTCTCCCTTGTTTATCAAAAATCCAAAAATATTTCTCCTCTCTTTAACAAAAAGCCAAAAGTATTTTTTCTTCCAATCTAAAAAAAATGTCAATTTTTTTTTCCTTTTTCCCAAAAATAAATCCCATTTTACGCCTTCTCAGGTCAATCGCAAGCCCTTGGAATGGCTCCTTATTGGCTTCGGTCTTCAATCAAATCACCCCGGAGTTCTGCGCATTCCCCTGCTACTTCTTTCAAGTCCGGTATCCATCCACTTTCCATGGAGAACACAAATCAAGTACCCGTTGTGCAGCCAGATTTGACGACAGTCCTAGCTCGGCTCATGTCCAAGATTGACAACCACCAGACTGAGGTCCAAGAGATGCAATGAAACCAGGTTCCCGTTTCTCAAGAGCCCGAGGTCCACCCGAGCCTATCTGGGTTCCCAAAGAATATCATAACGCTCCACGTGCCCCTCCTACTAATGGGTCATCGCCTTCCCAGCTTCCGATGCCGAACCTTGCCCAACCTGGGGCTAACTTGCCTATAATCATTGATCCAAAAGAAGAAGAGTTGAACAAGGTCAAAGAGGACCTCAATATGCTCACCAAGAAGTTTGACCAAGTCAGAATCTTAGGGAATTACATGGACTATACCCACATGTCTCCTTATCCTAAAGCGAGGTTACCCGAGAAGTTCAAGATGCCAAATATCGAGAAATTCGGAGGAAGTGGACCCCCGATTGTTCATCTCCGCAGCTATCACCATTCCATGACTCTAGTAGGGGCTTCTGAAGAAGTGATGGCCTAATTATTTCAGCAAACTCTAAAGGATAGCGCCCTTCGATTATTTTTGTCTATCGAAGAGTCCAGAATTCGTAGTTGGGAGGATGTAGCCCGAGAATTGATGTCACAATAAAAATACAACGAAGAGCTTGAGGTCACCCGCTGTGATTTAGAGCTGCTCAAATAGAACTCTGGGGAATCAGTCAGTAACTTCATATCCCGATGGAGGGAAGAAGCAACAACCATGACAAATCGGCCATCCGAGGAAGAACAAGTCAGTATAGTGAAGAAGAACTTCATACCCCATGTCCGAGAAACGATGGGACGATAATACTATCCCCACTTTAGAGCACTCAAACAAGCAGGAGTAGAAATCGAGGAAGGTCTTACTAAAACAGAGGTTGAAGTAAAGAAGGTCTTCGGATAGTTCACCCCCAGAAAATATGATAAGCCTATCAGTGCTGCAATCTCAACTATCAACAACATCTCTCAACCAACCACCTCGTGGGAACCAGAAAGCCACCTGTCCCAGTCCGAAAAAAAACTGGCCCGGTAGCCGACATGTGTGGGATAATATCATTTGAAGAACTTCTCGAAGAAATAAACAAGGTGGCAGAACAACCCAAGATCGACAAGGAAACAGGATTCATGTTCTTCCCTTCTTTAGTAAATTACATAACCAGATCAGGGAGGCATTACCAGATCCCAAGCTCATTACTAGAAAATGACAAAGGGAAGGGCATTGAAAACCTTCCTATGCCATAAATAACCCTCAAGGAGAGAAATATCCTCGATCAACTGAAGAAAACTTAATCTAACATCACTCTATGGGGTCTTTTCATATCTTCTCAGCTACACAGAAATGCTCTGATCAAGTTGCTCACTGGACCCACAGTTCCTCCTTCTACCACACCAGAATAAGTGGTAAATTTGGTTGGATCCTTGACCTCTACATGAATTCTATCCTTTTTTGAAGAAGAAATGTGACACCCCGCCTAATTAAACCTTTGGTGATCAAGCCTTAATTTAATTTAAAACAGATTTCTTAAATGGTTCATTCTTAGCATCACTGCCGAAAGCTTTTTAAATTACTAACCACCTAAGTGAAATTAAGCTAGTGCCAAAATTTATCTTCCTTAAACATAATAAACAATCATACGAAACAATACAATTACAGCAATACTAAAACAATTCGCATAAATAATTGAATAAAGAAAAAGTCTTGCCGAAAACCACGGCCAAGTAAACCAACTCAAAATCCAAAATCAGAATAACTGCAAAAGTAAAGATTGGACAACATGTCCCAACTGAGAGTACTAAAATTAAGATCCTGCACTAGAACTGAAAGAGAGGAAACGTCTAAACAATCCCTGCAACATCTACACATGTTGCAGCTCCCAAATCTCTGGAATGGAATCATGCTGGGTGTCCCTGTGGCTGGGCACCTAAAAGGTTTTTAAAAAAATTTACATAGCAAGAGTTAGTACTCAAAAACATTTAAAAATATTTTGCAAGCAGTTATCACGATTGAGTTATTGATTACACATATTAAGAATCCGCACACTCCTTTAAGCTTCCTCACCTCTCTTTTATAGTGCACGTTTAACAAGTACTTAGTTCACCTAGGTATACTACCCCAGTTAACTAGATGGGAATACCCCACTGCATGTACTCCCCTCGCTAAGTCCACATAACATACTCGTAGTATTTTAATAATCCATATTTCATATGCCATAAACGTAGATAACTTACTTACTCCTTGTTATCCTTTTTCTTATAATAATTACATCACGCTACTTAATTATTACTAAGATATTTTCAATCCATCTCATTATCTACTATCCTAAGTCAGTAGATTATACATATGGAATACATTTTATCACGCAACATGTATTTAATTTTTAGTTAACACTAACATATCCTTTTGACACACATAAATGATTCTTGGTTCGGAATGATTCATCGACCCCAAGTGAGAGTTGGTTCGGAATGATCCATCAACCCCAACAATTTATATATATATATACACATATTCTGGTTTGGGACTCTTTCATCGCGACACCAGTTTTAAGGTTTGGTTCGGCATTTTTCATTGACCCCAAACATATAGTAACTTTATGTTAGTTCGGAATATCTCATCGACCCTAACATAATTAATTTGGGTATAATTCTCTTAACCCAAAAATTCATATAATTTAGTAGGTACACACCCGACCTATCAAATCATGCCCGTACCTAATATATTTTACTTATATTCACCGCACTCATTAATTTACGATTTATTTCACTATCGCACTTATTCGAGTATTCACACAATTCTAAGGGTCCTAGTTACCCCTTCCTTGATTCAGTAGTTAAGCTATCTCTAACCTACTGGTATTTTTTCTGGAATTGACTCTCACTCTTTCCGTAACTAAATTCTCACATTCCCGACACACGACTAAATCGGTTATTTTCCCGTCGGTCCATTTCTCCAAATTTCACACTCAATCATTTATGAAGAAATCTCACGGTACACTTACTGGTATTTATTAAGTCCCTTCATAGGTATAATGTCATCACTAAGGCTCCCATTAGGTGACGGTAATTGAAAAGAAATTTATACACAAAATTCTCTAAAGCACAGCCAGGGTCGATCGATCGATGGGATAAGGTAGATTGATCGACTGCTCGATCGATCGACATTCAAGGGTCGATCGAGCAGTGATAGACCTAGATCGTCTTCTTCATGCGGGTTACACCATTTTTGTTTATCCATCTACCATGATAATTCACCATAAATGCAACTAACAATTTCTAATCATTCCTACATATTCTGGGATGATTACTAACGATCTAAAACAACAAAATCATTACAAATTTCGTCCAGATTAACTAAAAATCTTCTTATTATTCAAGAACCCTAAAAATACAATCTTTCCATCTTTTCATCATAAGTCCAAATTTTTAGTTCAATTTAATCCTCAATTCTTCTATGATTTCAGATTATTTGGAGGTCAAAAACGTTCTACATGAAATCCCTATCAATCATGGATCATATTCAAGTGTTTGCTCCCAAAAATATCATAAAAATCATGTTCTTCCTAAAACTTATATATGGGTATTATAACTCAATTTATTTTGCAAATAACCACTTGCCTTAAGTCTTGTAGGGTCTGATTTCATGGTTGTTGTTGATGATTGATGATTCTAATCCTTCAATCCTTCTTCCCAACAAGTTGGTAGTGAAATCTCCTTTGAATTCTCTCTACTTCCTTCTTTTGCCTTAGGAAATTATTTCTCTCTTCTCTCCAATGGCTATGGTGTATTTCCCTCCCTCTAACCCTAGCCTCCAACTCTTATAATCTGACTTAGGGTTCCAAAATTCGTAGGTCTCCTCACCCTTAAATGTAAAGAGACCAAAAGGCCCTCGTATGGTCCCGGTTTATCCCAAAAATGACCCGGCACTCAACTAGTACTCCCGGGTACACTATTTTGACTAATTCGACCCTTTCGGAATCATCTGTGGACTCTAAATTATCTTATGAGTCTCTTAAAATATGTTTTTCATCTCACCTTCAAATTTGTCTACGCGTGACACTCGGTCGAGATAAACTCAGGTACGTCCATATAAATCGCTAGGCCGTACTTATCAACTTTCAATATTCACTATTCACATTTAGTAAATTTTTAATCATCATAAATTTAATTCAAAACGTATTACATTAAATTACTCTACTCACGTAATTTAAATAAAACGTATTTTCAAATTAAATTACTCTACTCACGTAATTTAAATAAAATGTTTTTTTACATTAAATTACTCTACTCACGTAATTTAAATAAAACGAAACTATACAGAAATACGGGGTATTACATACTTCCTCCCTTACAAAGGAATTTCGTCCTCGAAATTTAAAAAGTACCTGCGATGAATAATTTTGGATACTGTTCTCGCATATCCTCCTCCCGCTCCCAAGTAGACTCATCCATATTGTGATGTCCCCACTGTACTCGCACTAAGGGTACCATCTTGGATCATAGTTTGCGCTCACTATAATCCAGAATAGCCACGGGCCTTTCCTCGTACGAGACATCTGGCTGTAAGTCGATCTCCTTCAGTGGAATGTGCCAGAAGGCTCTCTCACTCCTCTTGTATTTCTTCAGCGACGCCACATGGAATACATCGTGTATTAGCTGAAGGTGCTCGGGGAGTCCCAATCTGTAAGCTACCGGTCACACCCTCTCAATGATAGGAAACGGTCCCACATATCTCGGTGCTAACTTCCCCTTCTTGTTGAACCTCATAATCCCCTTTATAGGAGATACCCGAATTAACACCTGGTCACCCACATCTAGTTCCACGTGTCTCCTATCGGCATTAGCATAACTCTTATGCCTATCCTGAGCTATTCGAATACGTCCTCGAATCAAATCTATTTTGGAAGAAGTCTCCTGTATCATCTCTGGTCCCAATAGCTTGTTATCCCCCACCTCTAAGCAACAGGCGGGCGAACGACAAGGCCTCCCATAAAGTGCCTCGAATGGGGCCATACCAATAGTGAATTGGTAAGAGTTTTTATATTCAAATTCTACCAAAGGAAGGTATTGATCCCATTCTCCCCCAAAATCTAGTATGCACATCCTCAACATATCCTCTAACATCTGGTTTACCCTTTCAGTCTGACCGTCTGTCTGCGGGTGATACGTCGTACTCAACCGCAAGTCGGTGCCCATGGCCTCCTGAAAACTCTGTCAGAAATGTGACACAAATATTTTGTCTCTTTCAGACACAATATTAATAGGAACTCCGTGTAGCTTAACGATCTCTGAAATGAATAGCTGCACATACCGCATCGTATCATAGTTCGTACGAACCGACAAGAAATGAGCTACCTTAATCAGCCGATCCACTATCACCCATATGGAATCGTGACCCTTCTGCGACGTTGGTAACCTAGTAATAAAATCCATCTAGATACTCTCCCACTTCCACACGGGAATCTCCAGTGGTTGTAGCATCCACGAAGGTCTCTTATGGTCAACTTTTACAAGCTGACATGTAACACACCTTGAGACAAACTCTGAAATGTCTCGTTTCATACCTGACCACCAATATATTCGTCGCATGTCTAGGTAAATTTTGTCCCCACCTGTATGTACCGAAAACTTTGACCCGTGCGACTCCGTCATTACGGCATGTCTCAAATCATCATCCTCGGGTACTATCAGTCTACCATTAAACCGTAGTCCGCCCTCTGAGCTGATAGAGTAGGACTCCGCCCCCTCGGCCAGTAACTGTCGTACTTTGTCCGAAAAAAATGGGTCCTTGGCCTGTGCCCTCACTACCCGCATAACACTCTCGGGAGTGATAGCTAAAACTACCATGCATGCTCTAGCTATCTCATCCTCATGTCAAAGTTCACTCCACTTCGCCTTCCAGATTTCTGCCAACTCTGCAATAGGCCTTCTGCTTAACGCATCTGCCACTACGTTAGCCTTACCAGGATGATATTGTATATCAAACTGGTAGTCCTTCACGAATTCAAGCCACCTCCTTTGCCTCATGTTTAGATCCTTCTGTGTGAAAAGATACTGAAGTGACTTATGATCCGTGAATAGAGTGAACTGCTCACCCAGAAGATAGTGTCTCCATATCCTCAATGCAAAAATGACCGCTGCCAACTCGAGGTCATGGGTGGGGTAATTCTTCTCATGTGGCTTAAGCTTTAGGGACACATAAGCTATAGCCTTCTCCTCCTGCTGTAACACACCCCCAAGCCCTTGTAAGGATGCGTCAGTATAGACTCGGTACTCCATTCCGCTCCTAGGTAAGGCAAGAACGAGTGTTGATGTCAACTTATCCTTTAGCTCATCAAATGCTAACTGACAACAATCACTCCATACGAAGGTCACTCCCTTCTGAGTCAAGCTCGTCAAAGGACCGGCAATTTTTTAGAATCCCTTGATGAAGCGACGATAATAATCGGCCAACCCCAAAAAGCTACGAATTTCGGTCGGTGTCGTGGGCTGTCCCCACTCCCTCATTGCCGATACCTTACTCGGGTCAACAGCAATGCCTCTGTCGGATACAACGTGGCCTAGGAACTGAACCTCCCGAAGCCAAAATCCACACTTCTCAAATTTGGCGTACAATTGATGGTCCCGTAATGTCTGTAGAACCATTCGTAAATGTTCGGTGTGTTCCTCCTCCGTACGAGAGTAGATTAGAATGTCGTCTATGAATACAATCACAAACTGGTCCACAAATTCCCTGAATATCCTGTTCATGAGATCCATGAATACTACAGGCGCATTAGTGAGCCCAAACGGCATTACCCTAAACTCGTATGACCCGTACCGCGACAGGAAAGCGGTCTTAGGTACATCCTCTTCACGAATGCGCAATTAGTGGTAACCCGACCTCAAATCGATCTTTGAGAAGTACGCAGCCCCTCTCAACTGGTCAAACAAGTCGTCAATCCTCGATAATGGATACTTATTACGTATCGTCACTTTGTTTAGCTCCCTGTAATCTACACACAGACGAAGTGAACCATCCCTTTTCTTTACAAATAGCACCGGCGCACCCCATGGCGATGTACTCCGTTGAATGAAACCCTGTCCTAAGAGCTTCTGAATCTGTTCTCTCAGCTCTCGCATCTCCGAAGGAGCCATGCGATACGGTGCTCTAGAAATCGGTCTCATCCCCGGTGCTAGGTCAATAAGGAACTCTATCTCCCTGCTGGGTGGTAACCCTGGTATCTCCTGAAAGACATCCTCGAAATCCCTCACAACTGGGATTGAGTCTAGAGAAACGACAACCCCATGTGAGGTCTCCTCCTCAATATAATATAAATGAGTGCGCGATCCTCCCTCAGGGAGAGTCATCGCCACAAGGAACATCTCCTATCCCGAGATGGAAAACACAATAGTCCTCTCGTAGAAATTTACCATTGCCCTATAACGCGCCAACCAATCCATGCCTAGGATGACGTCATAACCGTCCATATCCAGCACTAGGAGGTCTGCCGCTAGACTCAATCTCCCGACCATAATGTCCACACCCTTACAAATCGAATGTATAAGGGACCCACTACCCATCGGTGACTCCACGCACATAAGATGAGTGTCAGCTGTCGCTAAGAGGCTAGCTGCCCGTGCAAATCTAGTGGAAATAAATGAATGCGTCGCCCCCGTATCAAACAAAATACTACCCTCAAGTCCATGGATAGGAAACATACCCGCGACTGCCGACGGTGCTGGAGGTGCTGGCTGAAACGGAATGTCACGAACGTTGAACACACACCTATAGTGCATCTGGCCTGGCTGCGGGGCCTGTGTTGCTGCTGGGACTAACGAAGCCTGCTGCCCCTATTGGGCACCCTGTTGTTGTGCCTTGTCTTGCTGTGGGAAATTCCTACTCTTGTGACCCTGATGGACACAAGTGAAACATTGATCCTGAAACTGCCTCTGACCTTCGCCCAGTTGGCCCTGTCGACCTTGGCCTTGCTACCCTCCATCATGGTTCCCTTGGCCCTGTCGGCCCTGAGGAACTGGCTGCTGGGGACCCTACTGGCCTTGTCTGTCAAAGCGATGCCTACCATGCTTAAACTTCTTGGCAGAGTTCCCCTGCCGGGAATCCTTCCCTAGTTGGCCCATTATTTGCTGCTGTGGTGCGCTGTTGCTACCACTTCCATCCATTTTTCCCGGTTGGCTTGGCTCACCTCTCTTGTTTCCCTTCGCGTGAAAACGATGATCCTGACAATGTATTAGAGCGGCATTGACGACATCTGTGTAAGTCACCAATGTCGAATTGCCGATCAAATGTTGTCTGATTCTCCAGGTCAAGCCATCCATAAATTTTGACTTCTTCCGCTCCTCATCGCTCACCTCATTTGGCACAAAGTTAGCTAAACGGGTAAACTCCTCCTCATAATCAGCAACTGAGCGATCACCCTGAACCACCTCGCTGAATTTCTTCCTCATCTCTGACTCTACTACTGGTGGAAAATACTTGGGATCAAACCGCACCCAAAACTCAGAAATTGTCATTGCGTCCCTTTCCTCGGTGGTAGTAACTGACTCCCACCACTGTAAGGCCTCTCCCGATAGACGGAAAGTAGCTAGCATCTATTTTTGTACCTCGGTGCACTCTAGCATGCGCAAGTGGCGCTGTATATTTTTCTTCCAGTTGCATGCCTCCACTACATTGGTACTTTCCTGGAACTCGGGTGGATACCCTTTCTGAAATGTCTCTCTAACTCGCTGCCAGGTAAATGGCCCTTCTGGGGCCTGAACTACCGGTGCCACGGGAGGTGGTACTTGGGGCTGAGGAAAATAGGTTGTCATTGCCCTCATTGCTATCTCGACTGCCTGAGCCACTATCACTGCAACCTGAGTAGTGGAGATCAACTCGGGTGGGGGTGGTGGCAGCGGCACCTGTGGCTCCTGATGAGCCTCCCTCACCTCATCTCTGGCTTCAGCCCTCTCCTCTCGCTGCCTCCTCGGTGGCATCTGAAATAAGATCAAATTGTATAAGTACACAATTTATACAAAATTTTAAGAGTAGATGTACGATAACCCAAAAGCGGATAGTGAATCAACAGTCCTAATAGTAGGGCTCTAATACAATCAAACGTTACGCTGAAACACAGTAAGCTGTACAGATCCTATGGATACTAGAACCTGATGCTCTGATACCATCTGTGACACCCCACCTAATTAAACCTTGGGTGATCAAGCCTACATTTAATTTAAAACAGGTTTCTTAAATGGTTCATTCTTAGCATCACTGCCGAAAGCTTTTTAAATTACTAACCACCTAAGTGAAATTAATCTAGTGCCAAATTTTATCTTCCTTAAGTATAATAAACAACCATACGAAACGATACAATTCCAGTAATACTAAAACAATTCGCATAAATAATTGAATAAAGAAAAAGTCTTGCCGAAAACCACGGCCAAGTAAACCAACTCAAAATCCAAAATCAGAATCACTGCAAAAGTAAAGATTGGACAACATGTCCCAACTAAGAGTACTAAAACTGAGATCCTGCACTAGACCTGAAAGAGAGGAAATGTCTAAACAATCCCTGCAACATCCACACATGCTGCAGCTCCCAAATCTCTGGAATGGAATCATGTTGGGTGTCCCTCTGGCTGGGCACCTAAAAAGTTTTTAAAAAAATTTACATAGCAAGAGTTAGTACTCAGAAACATTTAAAAATATTTTGCAAGCAGTTATCACGATTGAGTTATTGATTACACATATTAAGAATTCGTACACTCCTTTGAGCTTCCTCACCTCTCTTCTATAGTGCACGTTTAATGAGTACTTAGTTCACCTAGGTATACTACCCCAGTTAACTAGATTGGAATACCCCACTGCATGTACCCCCCTCGCTAAGTCCCCATAACATACTCGTAGTATTTTAATAATCCATATTTCATATGCCATAAATGTAGATAACTTACTTACTCCTTGTTATCCTTTTTCTTATAATAATTACATCATGCTACTTAATTATTACTAAGATATTTTCAATCCATCTCATTATCTACTATCCTAAGTCAGTAGATTACACATATGGAATACATTTTATCACGCTATATGTATTTAATTTTTAGTTAACACTAACATATCCTTTTGACACACATAAAGGATTCTTGGTTTGGAATGATTCATCGACCCCAAGTGAGAGTTGGTTCGGAATGATCCATCAACCCCAACAATATATATATATATATATACACATATTCTGGTTCGGGACTCTTTCATCGCGACACCAGTTTTAAGGTTTGGTTCGGCATTTTTCATCGACCCCTAACATAATTAATTTAGGTATAATTCTCTTAACCCAAAAATTCATATAATTTAGTAGGTACACACCCGACCTATCAAATCATGCCCGTACGTAATATATTTTACTTATATTCACCGCACTCATTAATTTACGATTTATTTTACTATCGCATTTATTCGAGTATTCACACAACTCTAAGGGTCCTAGTTACCCCTTCCTTGATTCAGTAGTTAAGCTATCTATAACCTACTAGTATTTTTTCGAGAATTGACTCTCACTCTTTTCGCAACTAAATTCTCACATTCCCGACACACGACTCAATCGGTTATTTTCCCGTCAGTCCATTTCTCCAAATTTCACACTCAATCATTTATGAAGAAATCTCACGGTACACCTACTGGTATTTATTAAGTCCCTTCATAGGTAAAATGTCATCACTAAGGTTCCCATTAGGTGACGGTAATTGAAAAAAAATTTATCCACAAAATTCTCTAAAGCACAGCCAGGGTCGATCGATCGATGGGATAAGGTAGATTGATCGACTGCTCGATCGATCGACATTCAAGGGTCGATCGAGCAGTGATAGACCTAGATCGTCTTCTTCATGCGGGTTACACCATTTTTGTTTATCCATCTACCATGATAATTCACCATAAATGCAACTAACAATTTCTAATCATTCCTACATATTCTGGGATGATTACTAACGATCTAAAACAACAAAATCATTACAAATTTCGTCCAGATTAACTAAAAATCTTCTTATTATTCAAGAACCCTAAAAATACAATCTTTCCATCTTTTCATCATAAGTCCAGATTTTTAGTTCGATTTAATCTTCAATTCTTCTGTGATATCAGATTATTTAGAGGTCAAAAACGTTCTACATGAAATCCCTATCAATCATGGATCATATTCAAGTGTTTTCTCCCAAAAACTTCATAAAAATCATGTTCTTCCTAAAACTTATATATGGGTATTATAACTCAATTTATTTTGCAAATAACCA
Source organism: Sambucus nigra (assembly GCA_949130495.1). Taxonomy (NCBI): domain Eukaryota; kingdom Viridiplantae; phylum Streptophyta; class Magnoliopsida; order Dipsacales; family Adoxaceae; genus Sambucus; species Sambucus nigra. The sequence goes on along the minus strand of OX422219.1, from coordinate 9,260,337 downwards.
CTTGCGTTAAGTCTGATAGTGTCTGATTTCGTGGTTGTTGTTGATGATTGATGATTCTAATCCTTCAATCCTTCTTCCCAATAAGTTGGTAGTGAAATCTCCTTTGAATTCTCTCTACTTCCTTCTTTTGCCTTAGGAAATTGTTTCTCTCTTCTCTCTAATGGCTATGGTGTATTTCCCTCCTCTTTAACCCTAGCCTCCAACTCTTATAATCTGACTTAGGGTTCCAAAATTCGTAGGTCTCCTCACCCTTAAATGTAAAGAGACCAAAATGCCCTCGTATGGTCCCGGTTTAGCCAAAAAATGACCCGGCACTCAACTAGTACCCCCGGCTACACTATTTTGACTAATTCAACCCTTTGGAATTATATGTGGACTCTAAATTATCTTATGAGTCTCTTAAAATATGTTTTTCATCTCACCTTCAAATTTGTCTACGCGCGACACTCGGTCGAGATAAACTCTGGTACGTCCATATAAATCGCTAGGCCATACATATCAACTTTCAATATTTACTATTCACATTTAGTAAATTTTTAATCGTCATAAATTTAATTCAAAACGTATCACATTAAATTACTCTACTCACGTAATTTAAAAAAAATGTATTTTCACATTAAATTACTAGACTCACGTAATTTAAATAAAACGTATTTTTACATTAAATTACTCTACTCACGTAATTTAAATAAAACGAAACTATGAAGAAATATGGGGTATTACAAGAAATCCCAAGAATTGGTTCGAACCACAGTCATGCACTCAACATCTCCGTCGAAGTTATGGGGAAGGTCGTACCACTCTCTCTTGTCGATAATCGATCTGCCTTGAATGTATGCCCACTAAGAACCTTCAAATGTTTAGAAGTAAAAGAAAGAGACCTTGCTCCAACCTTCGTTGATGTACGTGCGTACAATAATACCCTTCGGGAGGTTATGGGATCCATAAAGCTCGTAATAGGGACTGGCCCTATAAACCCTGTCATCGAATTCCAAGTTATTGACATCCCAGCTTGCTTCAACCTGTTGCTAGGACGAACTTGGCTCCACAGTATCAAGGGTGTGTCTTCCTCACTCCATCAGAAATTGAAGTTCTTCGCCGACAGACGAGTCATCACTATTTTAGGCGACGACGATAATGTCGAGGGTGAAAGTACCAGCAGTCTAATTCTTGAGATACAGCACGGGTCAAAATATATGCTCCTATCAGGATTCCGAGTTTAATTACCTCTACTCCCGACAGGGGACGGTTTCAAAGAAAGGGTTTGTCTAGAATACGACCCTTATGGAAACGTCAATGTGATTCAGATCTTCAGAAACATGCACTTCATGCCCGGACTGGGGATAGGACAAAGATAGCAAGGTTTACTTGATCCCATTGAACTGAAGAAGTCTTTACCTCCTTGTGGTTTGGGGTATCAATCGTCAGAACAAGAGCTCAAAATGATCTGCCAGTCTCGACCAAAGAGAGGACTAGACTGCATCCAGACTACCCCAAGTGACTCCTTGAATGGTCGATTCATCAAAGAGGGTGAAGACTTCCCCTTTTGCGGCTTGCTAGAACCAGGGTTTGACCATACAGATAAGAAGTGAAGCCTGGAATGGAGATCTTTTTCCAAGATAGCTACCCATGGGCCGAGATTTCCCAACACCATGTACAACCGCTCATCAAAGATACTGAAGATTCTGAGGGAAGTGACTCCGAAGATTCCTTCAACCTACAGACACTGGGGGGCTAACACTCTACATGGTTCATTCAGGCACTACATCACTGGATCCATCCCACCTGATTAAAGCTACTGATACACCTCTCCTCAACTGGCATGCTGCGTCAGTTCTACCTATTGAAATCCCACTTAATCCCAATGTTTACCCTATTTCTTCTTCTTCTATTGTCTATCCTTGCTCAAATGGAATCGAGTCCTCCTTGATGAGGTTCTCAATGATGTTTTTCCTATCAATGAAATAATCAAAGATTTTGAGTATCTTGTTGCGCCTTACATTAACTGTATCGATTCTAATCAAACTTTTGATGATGATGATTTTACAAATGAACAATTCTTAACTGATCTAAATAAGGTCAATAATAAACAACATAATTGCGTTCAAGATAATGAAGAAGATATTGTTGTTGTTAACCTCGGCTCCAGTAACCAACTGCGCGAGATTAGGATAGGGGTTACCCTTGACGAGCATGAGTGTGCACAACTTGAAGAATTGCTAAAGGAATTCGTGGATGTCTTCGCATGGTCCTATGACGATATGCCCGGCATTGATCCTGAAATAGCTCAGCATGGGATCCACTCTCCCAGATTACAAGTCGGTCAAATAAAAGTTGAGAAAGCTCTGCACCGAATGGTCTCTCAAGGTCAAAGAAGAGGTGGTCAAACAGTTGAACGTGGCCTTCATTCGTGTGATCGAATACCCCACGTGGCTAGCCAACATAGTTCTCGTACCAAAATTAGGAGGGATGGTTCGGATGTGAGTAAAATACCGGGACTTGAACAAAGCCTCTCCAAATGATGATTATCCGTTACCCAATATCGACATGATCGTGGATAACACAGCCGATCATGCTCTCAAGTCATTTGTCGACGGATTTGCCGGATACAACGAAATCAAAATGCATCCAGACCACCAAGGAAAAACCTCACTCATCACCCCATGGGGAACCTTTTGCAACACTGTTATGCCATTTGGTCTCAAGAACGCTTGGTCTACCTACCAAAGGGCCGCCATAACCATCCTGCATGATCTCATTCACAAAGAAGTTGGGGTCTATGTGGATGATAAGATTATCAAGTCCAAAACTAGAGAAGGTCATGTTCCCGCTCTCCAAAAGTTCTTCGAACGACTGCGACAGTATCAGATGAGACTCAATCCACATAAATACGTCTTCGGCGTTACAAAGGGAAAACTCTTGGGATTCATGATCAGTGAAAAGGGGATAGAAGCAGATCCTTCCAAGCTCAAATCCATACTTGAGATGCCACCTCCCCAAATGGAGAAAGAAGTTCGAGGTTTCCTTAGAAAATTTCAATACATCAGCCGGTTCATCAGCCAACTAACCTCCATCTGCGAACCAATCTTCAAGCTCCTTTGAAAGGACTCAACTAAGGTTTAGAACGAGGCCTGCCAAGAAGATTTTAACCAAATCAAATAATATCTTACCCAACCCCCGGTACTCATTCCACCATAGCCTGATATCCCTTTGCTCATATACCTAACCATAATCGACACTGCAGCTGGGGCTTTGCTAGACCAATACCTTAAAGATTCCCATAAAGAAAGAGCCATCTATTATGCCAGTCATAAATTGGTCGGATACAAGGTCAACTACAGTGCTTTGGAAAAGGCATGTGTCGCACTTGTCTGGGTCACCCAAAAGTTGTAGCACTACATGCTCGCCTTACCCATCAAACTTGTATCCCGAATGGACCCCATCAAATACCAACTTGAGAAACCCGCCTTGTCCAGTCGAATGGCCCGATGGTTTATGATCCTAGTCGAGTTCGATATCATGTACGTCACACAGATATCCATCAAAGGAAGAGCCATCTCTGACTACCTCGCTGATTACTCCATAAATGAAGCTGATGTCTGGATCTTCGAATTCCCAGATGAAAACATTCTTTGTGCTGCTCAAGATAGTCTTTGATAGAAAATGTTCTTTGACACCGCAGCCAATAAAAAGTGATAAGGCATTAGGATACTTCTGATCGCCCCAGATGACTCCCACACTCCCATAGCCATCATGCTGGATTTCCCTTGTACCAACAACATGACTGAATACGAGGCGTGTATGGTAGGCCTCAAAGTTTCTCTCAAGAAAGGTATTCAATGACTAGATGTTTATGGAGATTCCGCCCTAATTATCAGTCAAGTGCTTAGAAAATGGAGAGTTAAGGACAAGAAGCTCCAACCCTTTCATGCCCACTTAGAATAACTAGCCTCCTAATTCCAAGATATCACCTTCCATTACCTACCTCGAGCAAAGAATAACCTAGCCGATGTCCTTGCTACCTTGGCCTCCATAGTCGACATGCCCGTAGGAATAACAATGACCCCCTTCCTGGTTCAAAAGCAAGACAAACCAACCCACTGCTACCACATTGAGCTCATCACCACAGAAGATCCCGATCTAACCAATTGCTAGTACTATGATATCTGGCGCATCCTCAAGAATGGTAGGTATCCCGAGGGTTCCAATAAGAAAGATCGAACAACCCTTCAAAGACTGGTCTCCCAGTACATCATCTGTCATAAAGCACTGCTCAAAAGGAACTTCGATGGAACTCATCTGCACTGTATCACAGGGGTTGACATTGAAAAGATAATACAAAAAACCCACAGCGAGGAATGCGGGCCCCACATGAACGGTCACATGCTTTCCAAGAAGATCATTCGATAAGGCTACTACTAGACCACCATGACCAAGGATTTCACGCCTATGTCCGAAGATGCCTCAAATGCCAATAGTTTTCCAATCTTTAGCATCTGCCTCCGCGTGAATTATATAACATAACCTCTCCCTGGCCGTTCTCCACTTGGGGTATCGACATCATAGGGAAGGTTACACCGAAGGCTTCCAACGGGAATGAGTCCATCCTAGTTTCCATTGATTACTTCACCAAATGGGTCGAATTTGAGTCATACGCAGTGTTGAACACCAAGAAAGTGGCCAAATTCATCAAGAAAAACATCATCTACCAATATGGGGTCCCACACTAGTTAGTGTCAAAGAATGGGTTACATTTCGAGGCAGAAGTTATAAAAGTGGTCAACGAGTATGGCATTCAGAGACACAAATCTTCTCCCTATCGGCCTCAATCCAACGGTGCAGTTGAGGCCGCCAATAAGAACCTCAAATCCATCATCAGCAAGATGACCTAAAGTTGTCGAGATTAGGCTGACCGGATACCATATTCCCTCTGGGGGATACCGAACCTCAATTCAAACTTCTACTGGGGCTACGCCTTGCTCTCTAGTCTACGGTATGGAAGCAGTCCTACCCGTGGAGTTGAAAATACCCTCGTTGCACGTAATGCTTGAAAGTAAGGTCAGCGAAGAAGGTTGGTGCCAAAGTCGTCTTGACGAGCTGACCCTCCTAGACAAAAGGAGATTAAAAGCGATATACTAAATACAAGGGTACCATCGCCGAATAGCGCGATCATTTAACAAGAGAGTCAAGGACCACGGTGTTTGAGAGGGGGATTTAGCCCTCAAAGAGATAATAGAACCCATTTGGGACCCCAGAGGGACATTCAAGCCTAATTGGAGTGGCCCCTACATTGTGAAGAAAATCTTGTCTGGCAGTGCTGCCATGCTCACCGACTTAGATGGGGAGGAGATGGCTCGTCCAGTCAACTTGGACCGTCTCAAGAAATTTTACCCCTAGTTCAAAATCTCAGCGCGCGTAGACTCTTCTCATCTCCCTTCTATTCTAAAAAAAAATCTCTTCATTTCCCCCTACCCAGAACTACGTGGGCCTGATCTTCTGCAAAAATCATTTTCAAACAAATTAAAAATCTTCAAAACCCCAGAGGTACGTACGTAGCTCATACACCTTACATGAGCAGGGCCCTTTCTTTTTCATAAAATACTATTCTTTTTTATCTCCGAGAACGACAGTCCATTCTAACATATACTTGAACAAAAGGATTATGTATGCCTTAGCAATCGGTATAGATAATTCAAAAAAAAAACTCTTCAAGAGGCACAACTGGATGATAAAAAACTTGTTTATTTCACTAATAAGAAATTACGGTACAGATTACATGAGAAAAGGAACGGATAACTCCCTTCCCCCTACTTTCTTAAAAATCCAAATTAAATCCCCATAATTATTACACATTACAAAATAAACTCTCCAAGAGTCCTATCCACAGCTACCATAGGAGCCTGCTCCATCATCATCATCTACATCCTGGGGCCCCCAAGCTTCCCCTGCCTAAGCAGAGTGTCGCAGATGCTCCATGGACCGATAATATCGAACCAACTTTGGAAAAACCACAACACCTCCCTCCATGGTATTAAATAAGACAAGCCACCTTTATCCAGTCTCCACTGCCAACATCTTGCTGACCACTCTCCTCCACAACCACTTCATATAATCCACGGGGATATACTAAACTCTCTTAACAGACTGAGAGGGATGGGTCGATGGATGCTGACTCTCCCATGAAGAGCCCAACCGCATGCGTAGACGCTCAGTCAAATATTATACCGAAAAGAAATCTAGTGTCCGAGGTGGCACGACCTGCTCCCAGCCAAATTGATGCAGAAGTCTCCAAGGGAAATAGAAAGAGGTCTATCTGAGACCAACCAGTCGAACATACGGGTATTCTCCCAGCTCCAGAATAGGCAACAACTGTCCCCACCAAGGCACTGACCAGCATAGATTTAAAGCCCCATGCTCCATAAACCAGTTCTCCCAGCTCTCAATATCTAAGCTAACACTATTGAAATAACACGAAAAGAAGTTGGGTACAACCGACAAAGGATATTCTGGAGGATTCACCGGGCGGAGTCTCTCAGACAACCACCTGAACAGCATCACGAGGCTACCCCTCAAGAAGTCAGAAAAACCTTCTCGCCAAGCATCCAAACCATTCAAAGTCTCTGCCAGTATCACCGACGCAAGATTGCGATGGTATGACATCCAGGAAATAATGGTTGCAAGTTGTGGGTCCATTAGTAGTTCCCCAGTCACCAGTAGCAATTTTGAAACCAAGCCCAGAACAACGACACCGGTGTATCCAGTATCACCTACTTCCCGTAAATGCATGGACTGTAACACCGCCGAAAGGGAGATCATTCCTCCAGTAACCAGTGGTCTGGCCGTCGAAGGTGAAATGCGAAGAAGCCCGGCCAACAAATCCCTAGGAGAACGGGAAAACTCAGGCAGAGCCGCAGCAACACTTGGATTTATCCCCAGCATGGCAGAAAACTCCTCGTAGGTAGGACAAACTTCATCCAACCTAAAGCGGAATACATGGTCTTCGGGGTACCAAAATTGTACGGCCACCATCAACATGTTCCACTCAATGGGTCGGTTGCACCACAAAGAAACTCGACGCATATTAAAAGCATCTTAGTCGACATTATAAGAGCACATTGCTTCTAAGGCTTCGAGGTAGTTAGTAAACTCAATGCTACCAGGGAGAGACATCTTGCAAGACTAAGAAATAGTAAGCAAGTAAGTAATAATGTGAAGGTGTGATGAAAAAACTCCACCCTTACCCCTTTTTATACTTAAAAATCCTCACAGAAGACATGACCCCTGCAGAAATCAGAGGGAATCCTACCCCCACAAAGTACAAAAGGCTGAAGAGGGCACTAATCAAAGATTTGAATTAATGGGACTGGACTTTACTACTGAAAGGCATGACAAGGGGCTTGCCGATCGGCAACCCCCTATTTTTTGAAATTTTCCTTTTTCCTCTTTTGTCAAAATCAGAAACTCAATAAAAAATAAATTGATATTCTCAACAGAATTTCAAAAATCCTATTCCACCCCTATATAATTTCTCATTTTTAAAACTTTCTTCCAAAATCCCAAAAATATCTCTTTTTACGGTCTCAGCAGCAAATTAAAAGTGCATCTGCATGCATTCGCCATTAACAAAAGATAATAAAAAACTCCATTGCATTGCATATATATCTTTCTGTGTTACATCAAATTTTGCAGGAAATAAACAAAAACAACGGGACTCAGCCCGAACCCACATTCTCTCTCTCTCTCTCTCTCTAAGAGCTTCCATCCTTGCGACGCGCTCTCTTTCCCTTACAGCGAGACGACGCACCATCGTTACTCGAGCCAGAGTCCTCCCCGGACGAATCAGATGGCACCAAGCAAGAAGGAATCAGGACTGCATCCCGAATATGGGCAGTCCCCGAAGATATCCAGTCTCTGATGTCCCTCAGCCAAGTGGTCGACACCCGGACTTACTGCAAGAAAAGACGAAATCAGTTTCAAAATAGAAAAGAAACCAGAAAGAAAAAGAGGAACAAAAAGGTATACCACAGGATGAAGAACCTCCTCTGTCAAGCCCAGCTCCTCCGGATCCATCGCATGAGGACGGTGCAACATGGGGACCATCCCTCCATCAGCCCGCCGAATGTTGTATGAAGGAGTATACAATCGTACAAAGGGAACCTTCAAAGTCGTCGTCGCCGTAGATGCCGACGGACCATCATCGCTGTGGAAGGACCCCACAGGCCGACTGGAACCCACAGGAGGGAAAGGCAAGGCATCATATATGCTAGGTGTCATCAATCAGCTCATCACAAAGTCCATATAGTCATACGTCACAACCGTATCCGTATACAACAGGTAGGACTCACCGATCATCGTCGCGATCCTTGTATCCTCCGATAACAGCCGCTTCCGCCTTATAGACATAGGAGGTTGCGCAGGTGGCACCACCACCTCCTCCCCAGTAATCTTCTGAACCACCCTATCCTCGAGATACCAAGAATGGAAAAACTCATGCACCAGGAAACACCTCATCTGCGCGTTTACCCCAGTCGCCCCCGTATCCTGAATGGATGTCCCCCAAGGGTAAAAAGTCACCTGAAAATCTCCAGCAGCAGGCATAAGTTAATACAGAATCAGAACATGCAAAAACCAAGACTGAATAGGAAAAAGTCTTATCCTATCACTAGTTAGTCCATTCAAGACCTGATGCCCTGCCTCCAAAGAAAGAGATCCCTTCGACTGTCGATCGGCCTTGCGCCATTGATATAATCGGCAGAAGTCCCTAATAGTCTCGTGCTTCTGAGCGATCAGCTGGGCATTGCACCCAATCACCTCATAGAACCACGTCTACCAAAGATAAGAATTCGCAATCAAAAATGAGATGCATAAGGAAAATGCGAATGCATGAAAGGAAAATGCACAAAATAAAGAATACCTCAAAAAGATACGTGGCTCCAGTAAAAGTTTACCGGCAGCACCGGATGTATGCATCCAGAGAAAAATAAAGGGTCGCCAAAGTCAGGCTCCCCCAATCATAGAGAGGTATGTTTGAAAACATCCTCAAGTAAGGCAAGAACCACAAATGGACGACGTCTCCGCTCGACGCCACCATGAAACCTCCTAGCACCAATAATATGAACAACCGGTCCATCTGCCTCACCTGCATCCCATCCTCCACATCAATCACCCTGCTCAAAAAAACATCCTTCAGCAAGGACAAACGGATGTAATCCCCAAACACTATCCTCCCCACATCACCGAGCACCGCCCGCACCGCCTCCGACCTCACCCGTAGGGAGCGATCCACCTCTATTTTCTCCCCATCACAATCCAGCCCTAGCAGCTGCTTCACGTCTATGGGAGTCACGGTCATCTCCCCGAAGTCGAAATGGAAAGTGTGGGTAGTATCCCACCATCTCTATCCCAAAGCGCATAAGATCGCTATCGAACGAGGCATCTCATCCAGCGCAGACGCCAACCTCCCAAAACTCGCTGATGATACCACCCAATGCACCACAGGTGGAAGATGCTCCTAGACGCCCTTAAGCCCCGTCGTCCCGCGGGTACGCATATTCTTCAAGGAGATATCAGACTCTCAAAAAGGAAAAACCTTGTCAAAATTCAAGAAGGAAGGAAAAATCACCAAAAAAAGAAAAATGCCAAAAGTCAGGTTACTTACATAACCGCCAGGGCTCACCACCCTCGAAGAGCGATGATGCTACGGCTCCCGCAACAAGGTCCTCTCATCCGCAATCGGCTCGAATGCATCAAAGGAATTCTCTCTCCCCAAAGCAAGAGGTGCCCTGGCCCTCCACTCCACATTCGCCCAGTCATCAATGGTCAACCATTCCCTATGCGCTGCAGTGCTCACAAAGGCGGCCATTTCTTAGAGATCGGAATGCTAGAATGATTTACAAAGGAAAATCACAGAAAGAGAGAAAACAAGAAGCCGTGAAAAATAAAGGGAATTCACCCCCTTTATATAGGATGCCAAGCGTCATTCCAATCGGCATTGACCCCCCACCTACTGATCGGCATTGTCCTCTCACCTTCCCAAGGTAGTCCAAAAGTCCGTGCCACTGCTGAATGGCACCCCTCACACCATGCCGACCGTCACCCCCTTAAAATTTCGTACAAAAACACCTAGAAAATACCAGAAAATCCTGAAAAATCCTCAGAAAATTCCGAAAAATCCCAGGAAGGATTTATAACATTTTCACCAAGAAAATTTCTCATTCCCTCAAGAGAAACCTCTTTTCCCCAGTAGAAATCTCAAAATCCTAGTGAATCTCCTCCCGTCGAAGCCCCCGGAGGATCTCTAAGGATCACCTCTTATGCCCCAAAGGTCTCAAACCTCCCCGAGCAATATGTCCAAACCTTGGACCACTTAATCACTTCCCCAGTGGAATTTTTTCTATCCCTCTGCAAAGTCTACAAAGGATACGAAGATTTCCCCAGATCAAATCAAATTCACAAGGTAACTTCCCCGGCAGAGTTCCCCAAGAACACCTCCATTTAAGCTCGCAGAATTGGCTTCAGCCCGCAGAATTGGCTTCAACCCGCAGAATTGGTCATCTCAACTTAAGCTCGCAGAATTGGCTTCGACCCATAGAATTAGTCATCTCAAGTTAAGCTCGCATAATTACCTTCGATGGTCATCTAAACTTCAGCCCGCGGAATTGGCTTCGACCCGCAGAATTGGTCATCTCAACTTAAGCCCTCAGAATTAGCTTCGACCCGCAGAATTGGTCACCTCCATTTAAGGTCGTAAAATTGGCTTCGACCAGCATGAATTGGTCATCTCAACTTAAGCCCACAGAATTGGCTTCGGCCCGCATAATTGGTCATCTCAACTTATGCTTGTAGAACTGGCTTCGACCCGCAGAATTAGTCATCACATATTCAAGCCCATAGAATTGGCTTCGACCCGCAGAATTGTTCATCTCAACTTAAGCCTGCGGAAATGGCTTCGACTCGCAGAATTGGTCATCTCAACTTAAGCCCGCAGAATTGGCTTCGACTCGCAGAATCGTTCACCCTCATCTTCAAGCCCGCAGAATTGGATTCGACCCGTAGAATCGGTCACCCTCATCTTTAAGCCCGTAGAATCGGTCACCATCATCTTCAAGCCGTCAGAATTATCTTCGACTCGTAGAATCGATTACCCTCATCTTTGGCTTCGACCCATAGAATCGATCATCCTCATCTTCAAGCCCTCAGGATTAGCTTCGACCAGCAAAATTGGTCATCCCCAGCACCTACTTAGGAATTAACCTAAACTTTTCCTTCAAACCATCCCTAATATTCCCCCTTAGGTCCTCAGAATCGACCTCGACCCTCTGAATTGGTCATCCTCGCTCCCTTAGGTCCTCAGAATTGACCTGGACCCTCTGAATTGGTCATCGTCTCTCAAAAGCATCATGTGGTGTCTATTCGATGGCTATCATTTGTTCCAATCTCACCCGTTGAGGGGCTCTGTAGACACCCCATTTTGTTACCCCTTAAACTCTCATTAGGTCCATAGCACCTCCCTTCATCACTACAAACCTAAGTCATACCTCGAGAACTGACCTAGAAGCCATCGGGCACTCCCAAGCTCCGTTTGACCAAAAGTCAAACTCTTCATCTCTACTAAGATTGAATGAATCTTTGAAGGGCACTGAAACCCCTATCCAACAGTCCGTCCCGTGCGCGATTCTGACTTACCATGCGGACAAACAACCCGCTTTCCCCCAAAACTCGATCGGGAGGCCACCGGGCTCTCTCGAGCTTCATTTGACCAAAGTCAACTCTTTATCTCGACTGATACTGAATGAATCTTCAAAAGACACTGAAACCCATTTCCAACGGTCCGCCCCGTGTGCGATTCTGACTTACTGTACGGACGAACGATCCGTTTTGCTCCGAGAGGTCACCGAATGCTTCCAGGGCCCTGTTGACCAAAGTCAACCCCCTGAACCGGATCAAACTCTTTGAAATATTGAAGTACATCTCCTACCTTTCCAACAGTCTACCCCGTGCGCGATTCAGACCTACCATGCGGACGAACGATCCGTTTGCGTCCGAAGTTTTCCCGTCCAAGGGACCGACGAGTGCTTCCGAGCTACATTTTACCCAAAGTCAACTCCCGAACTTGGGAGCAGTCCAATTACTTTCAAAGGTCTTTGAATTACCTTTCCAAAGGTCCACCTCGTGCGCAATTCAGATCAACGGTTTGCAATTAGCGACCGATTTTTCGAAAAATCCTGAAAAACACTGCCAAACGGCAGGTTCCAGACCCTGCCTGTCGGCACCTACCGATAGGCAGGACCAGGGCTACGCCGATCGACAGTGCCCTAGGCCTATAAAAATGAGGCTTAACCTCATTTTCAAAAGAGAACCCAGATCTGATAGATATCACTCTCAGCAAATCCAGAAAACCTCTCTCGAAGTCAGCGTGATTTCCACATCAAAAACCCTTTCCAACCTTCACTTTTCATCATCCTTTTCATCAAATTTGGTGAATTCACTACCCTCTATCATCATCCAAGTGCAAAGACTGCCCTCCAACATTCAATGTCAAGCTCAAGATCTTCAAGAAGGTCCAATTTTCTCAATTCTCTCCTTAAATTCACATAAATTCGTATTAACTTGTTTTATTACTTAGCACTTTTATTCTCTCATCTCACATATCCTAATATACTTTTTATTTACTATTATCGCACATATCTTATCTTCATATAAATAAAAACCCAAAAAAATAAGAAAAATAGGGTTTGCTCATAAATTCCGAACGGGAATTCTCACACTACTCTTATACTTCTCTCACAACTATAACACCTTTTCTACACACACACACACACACAAATAAGAGAATCCCCCAATTGGATTTATGGGATAAACCCCATCCCTCGTTTTGCATGCGAACTACATGGACCTTGATGCCTCTATAGGTTACGTAGGCGTCTTGGGGTAAAACCCGAGATTCGAGTCCTATTTTTACTTTTTCTCTCATTTTCTATTTTCTCTAAACTCAATTCTCTTTTATTCTATATATTTGTTCTTAGTGGCGTATTATTCCACATATGTTATCGTTGCATTATAACGATTAACGTAAGGATAATCGCGTAAATCCTATTTTCTAATATTGTTTTTACATTCCTACGGATGACTCGCTTTTTCTCTTCCATGGTACAAGTCGATGATTCCTATCTCCACTACATATACACATGCACACATATCACGGGGAAAATAAAGGAAAATAGCAAAAACCCATGAGAGACCGTAAGGGCGGAATGGGTGCCTAACACCTTCACATTTCGTAACTTAGCCTCCGAACCCTTTTCGAATCATTTTGGTTTCGTATGCATCAGTATGTCTTTGGATGTTGTCCTTCGGGATGGCTCCCTTTCTTTTGTCTGTTTTGAGTAAAATAGACTGGCGACTCCATCTCTCTACATTTTTCACCTCATCAACGACGTTGGCCGAAGCGCTCTCGAGAGGGACGGGCGGGACCTAAGATCCTCACTTTCACGTCCACCGCGAGGATCGGGGATGGCCACAACTATTAATTACAAAAATTATTTATAAATTTATTGGGTCTTATAATATTAAAATATAATGTGTTTTAATTCATTGTTAGCATTTATTTAATGATCATTGGTTTAATCATTTAATATTTATTAAATCTAAAATTTGGATTAATTGTTTAAATTAAATATTTTTTGAAATTTTAATTTAACCCAAAAAGTTTGCAAAAATCCAATTCACCCCTCCTCTTGAGTATAATCCGGGCTACAGGATTGATCACTCGTGATTAAAATAGGAGGGATGCGCATCCACCTTCTAGTGTTAACACATATCCAGGTGTAGACTTTCTAGAATCTCTATTTGACTAAAAATCGGAGCCGGTGTACCCAATAGGTACTAGACTCTCTGCCTGGTAAACAAGCATATAATCTTGTGTACTTTTCAAATAATTGAGTAAATGCTTTACTATAGTCTAGTGTTTTTACCTAGGGTTGGACTAATATCTATAACCATGCCAATAGCAAAGGTCATATCAAGTCTAATGTCCTCCCAACTTATATACCCATACCACGGTATCATTTCTAAAGGTTTAAAATATTCAAACGATCCTATAAAGCCTCCCGCAACGCGTCCAAATTATTTTTATTCAACAAGTATATTTTCAATTGTGTCACACATTATAAATTAATTATTCATTACATGTGGAATTAATTTCTACCGAAATTATTTAACATGCAAGGTCAATCTCACGTAATTATGAAATAATAATAAATTAATTTATTCATAATCTAATTTATTAAGTTCACTAATTTAATTTAATTCCAATCAATTTCATTTTTATTCAAAAAATTGTTGTATTTTATTCTAAAAATGCGTGGTATTACATACAATCATGAATGGTCTTGAAGGTTTTTGATGTATCATAAATATCAAAAGTGCGAAGATCATAAGAAAATGCTTAGCTCACTCATTGAACATGGTCGAGACATCAAATCTTTGGTCGGCTCAGCAATACTCCCGATAGATTGATATTATTAATTACACGCATGGGCCACACGTAGGAATATGTAAAACTCCCATTATATACACGTGGTTTAATCCCCTCCGCTGATTGTATTTAAATCTTCATTAATGACTTATGGAATGTAAAAGGGTGAAACTGCCTGACTTATAAAGGCAGTCCACCCATTCACCTACTCTCTCTCTCTCACTCTTATAAATAGCACACACTCCCACCTTTGGGAAGGAACAAAAGGCCACAGGCCTACAATGACCAAGCACCGAAAGAGAGCCTAGGGGGCCAAGAGAACACATGGCAGAATCAAGGAGATAAATTAAATCTAGGACGAGTGTTCAAAGATTGGCCCAAGCCGAGAAGACTTCTCAGGAATAAAGCTCATCCCGAATCCAAGGATGATCAAGAAAGACCATTGCAGTTAAGGCCGAACAGGAAAATCAATCCTTAAAAGGGTCGATTCAACGCCTAGGGGAGATCGATAAAACAAGGGACCCATGAATTCCAGTTGGGACACAAGGCCCCCAAATTTAAATTTCTTCCATTTTAAATTTTAAATTTCCAAGTGCGGAAGGATGGTTCAACAATAAATTTAAAAACAATTATCTTTTCAAAATTCACAATTAAAATATTAAATTTTAATTTCTTCAGAACTAAAATTAAACTTGAACAAATATGTGAATTTTTCCTAACTAAAAATTTAATTCAACCTAAGTCCTAAAATTTTCCTAACAATAATTAATTCATTTTCGATATAGGCCAAACCAAATTTTATCAAATTAAATTGTGCCGACTTGAATTAAATTAAATTTACCCAAACTTATTTTTGCACCAAATTAAACGAGATTGTGAATAAAACCAAATTTTATCTTTATTAAACCTAAGTATGAATTCTAGGTGAGTTTTGCAAGACAAAATAAATCACAATCACAGAAGATGTGCAATGTACGAGGAAAATCCAATTGGAAAAAACCTCAGACGGCCCTGGCCTAACAAATTAACTAGGTATGGAATTACAATTACAACACAACAGACTTGACTCCGTCCAAACCTTGACACTCCTTCTTGTAAACACCTCTGCCTAGTTGATACTCCACCGCACTCTCAAAATCCACCAATTGGGCTATGGTCACCGTTAACCCGCACGCAAAGCCTTTCTCTGAGTGGGAACACCGCAGCACAAACCAACCTCTTTTTGGGGTAGAGACGAACCCAACCAACTCTTTATGGGATGAGAATTAACTCGGTGCCAAACAAACTCTCCAAGTAATATATATATATATATATATATATATATATATATATATATATATATATATATTTATATATATATATATAGATAGATAGATAGAGAGAGAGAGAGAGAGAGGGGGGGGGGGAGAGAAGGAGAGAGAGAAGAAGGCTCACCTACATCATGCACTATACATCACACCTGATTCTAGGCCCTAGAAAACTTTTTTTTTCCAATTTTATATTTTTTCCTTGAAATTAACCTTCCAAACAACCCATATGCAAAAAATTAGGTCAAAATACATTTCGTAGCTACTTTTCAAAAATCCACAAAAAACTGCTGGCGCAGACCCTTATAAATAAGGTGTTTTTAGCAGTTTTTTGTGAATTTTTTAAAAATAGCTACAAAATATA
Organism: Sambucus nigra; assembly: GCA_949130495.1. Taxonomy (NCBI): domain Eukaryota; kingdom Viridiplantae; phylum Streptophyta; class Magnoliopsida; order Dipsacales; family Adoxaceae; genus Sambucus; species Sambucus nigra. The sequence goes on along the minus strand of OX422219.1, from coordinate 9,244,190 downwards.
TTTTGAACTAATTTTTTGCATATGAGTTGATTAGAAGGTTAATTTCAAGGGAAAAAAATAAAGTTTGAACAAAAAAAATATTTTAGGGCCTAGAATTAGGTCTGATGCACGGGTGATGTATAGAGCATGATGTACTATATATATATATATATATATATATATATATATATATGTTTTGTTCTTAAGATAATCAAATTGATAAACAAACACCAAGGAGACTTTTTGTGAAAGGTAGTTTGCTCTCAAAGAGCCTTTGGAAGTTCTGAAAAGTCTTGCTAAAATGTTGGTTCCCGCACAAAATATATCAGGTACAAGTTAGTGGACAAGTGGGGAAAGTGGGAAAAATCTGGCAAAATAACTGTTCCCGCTGAAATCTCGTTCGAATGACTTTTTATGTCTTTAGAACGAGTATGTTCGAATGAAACTTTGAATGAAAAAGCATAGAACAAGTCATTGGATAAATTGTTCGAACGAAACTTCTAACGAAAATTCAGAAAATATATCGTTAGAATTGTCGTTCGAACGAGGTTGTTCAAACGAGAAAAAATGTCGTTCGAACGAATTTTCAGAAATCTGAATCTTGCAATTTAAGCCCAGAAATTTTTATTTAAAGTTTTAAAAAGATTTTCTAAAAAAAAGTCATTATAAAAAATTGTTTATACCCAAATAAAATATCCAAGGTCCTAAATATATATAATTTTCATTCATACCTTTGGAGATCTTGGAAAGATATAATGTTGACGACGTAAAACATGGCACATGAAACCCGACAATAATGAAACTTTAAATTCTAGCCGCTACGTCATCAACTTCTTTAAACGTCATAGGTTTGATAGGAACAAACTTCTATCCTATGACTCAAATGGTTTTGTCTGGAATTAAGCCAAAGCTACATATGTACTCAATTGGAAATTTGTGTCATTACAAATCTCCCCCTTTGGCTATTCCGGGACAAAACCCAACTAAAAATCCTAAAGGGCCGTCAAGCACGTCAAGACATAACATCCCACCCAAAACAAAAAAACAAAAAAAATGGACGCTATGACTCAACCCAAGGATAAACTGCTTTGTCGCTTTAAAGATGCCTCTTAAGATGAAAATCCTGCACGCTTAACAAACCATCAAACGCATAGGAAATATGACAATATTAAATGGAATGTAAGTAAATATTCCCCCAAAAATAATTCTCCCCCTTTATCTAAAAATGATCTAACTAGAAAGACCGTGACTCCCCTTAAGATAAATCTCCCCAAACTAAAGGTTTAAATACCATTTCTCCCCCTTTTTGTTCAGGAATAGATAAAGGTTAAAGAATTATAAACAACTTAGTTCTCCCCCAATTAAAGAAAATACTCCCCCTAAACTAGACAAGGGATATGAATAAGGAATAATAAGTTAAACACGTAAAGGTGCAAAAACATGAACAATAAAGCATATGGCAATAATAAAAGTCCAACTAATCCACATAAAGAGACATGAATATCAACTATGAAGCGATAACAAAAGATATCTATTAATGTATTATGATAAGCATGAGATATCAAATCAAAATTTGAAACAAGTTAGATACCAATAATGAATTCAAAGCATACATGGACTAGCTAGCAAGGCAAAGACTCAAAACAAACAAAATACCATATATATATATATATATATATATATATATATATATATATATATATATATATATATATATATAAGATCTTAATGAAACACAAGCACATATATATAGATATAAACCACACAAATGACATAACTCAAAATAGCATATGTTTTCCACACTCTTATGGCATAAGTATTTCATATGGAAATGGAAGTGAAGGGGTGTGAACTAGAAACTATTAAATTGTGACCCAATGACTTAAACACGTTCAAGGAGTTCCATTTGATTTCAAAACTTTATCAAGCCTCATGTGAAAGAAAATGAACTCAAAGAACAAAACAAGCACAATTCATACAATCCTAGCATATTGATGATTCTACAAATCAATAGAGTCATGATAAAAAAAAATGCAACTAGGATATAAAGACATTGTGGAAAACCGTTGATATTCCATCCCAACTCCCTCAAAAATTATATTTTCTTTTATTTTCTTTTGACGAAAATATCAATCTAAAAAAACTAGGCCTTGGCTATATTTTTCTTTTAATGCCATATTTTTCTTTTAGGCCTTTGGACCACGTATTTCTTTTAGGTCCATTTCAAACGGTGACTTAATCGTAAAGGATGATTGTTCCTTTCATAACCCTTCCCCGTGCACTTTCATATATCACTTTTTAGCACACAATAATCTCACGTGCAACGGAATAACATGCTCAAATCCTCCATAGTCGCAAAGTAAGTAGATGACTAAATTGATAGGAAAACATCTCACATAGCTCAAATATTTATGTGAAGTTAAAATTCAAAGAGCTCGTGCATGTGTACAAAAGAGGCATAAAAATTAAGAATCCTTTTAGCAATTTAAATTCAAACAACTTCATGTAACCATGATAAAGAATAATTTAAGAATTAAAATACACAACTAAAAGTTCTAGCCACATAGAAGCAGAAATGAAGGATCCAAAGACGGTATATAACACAAAAAGTGTGTCAAACTACAAACACCACACACAATTTTTTTTTTTTAGTTTTTTAAAGTTTTTCACCAAACACAAAATATAACTCAAAGGAGAAATAAAAATCATTTTGTATTTTTCATTAAGCCCAAATAACTCGTACAAGTAAAATACAAATGATAAACAAAATCTTTTTTCATTTTTCATTAATACCAAACAAAATAAAAAAGATAAATACAAAAGATAAACAAGTCATAATTCTAGCAAAGCATATATGATGACGAATGGACTAGAAAATTACAAACAAGCATACATCAGGCAAGAATATATACATGTAGCACAAAACCTAGAGTATGCAAACATTCAAGCCATTACTCATAGGATTTAAGCAAGTGAATCGTCATGAACTAGAATGTTAGAACCATCAAAAACTAGAAATTTTGAAAACAGTATATTTTTCCAAAAAAAATCCTTAAAATTGGGATCACACAATATTTTAGTGCAACCCGCTCTGATACCACTTGTTGGAATATATGCCCCCAAATTAAAATTTCTTCCTTTTTAAATTTTAAATTTCCAAGTGTGGAAGGATGGTTCAACAACAAATTTAAAAACAATTATCTTTTCAAAATTCACAATTAAAATATAAAATTTTAATTTCTTCAAAACAAAAATTAAACTTGAACAAATATGTGAATTTTTCTTAACTACAAATTTAATTCAATCCAAGTCCTAAAATTTTCCTAACAATAATTAATTCATTTTCGATATAGGCCAAACCAAATTTTATTAAATTAAATTGAGTCAACTTGAATTAAATTAAATTTAGCCAAACTTATTTTTCCACCAAATTAAACAAGATTGTGAATAAAACCAAATTTATATTGATTAAACCTAAGCATGCATTCTAAGTGAGTTTTGCAAGAAAAAATAAATCACAATCACACAAGAGGCGCGATGTACGAGGAAAACTCAATTAAAAAAAACCTCGGACATCCTAGGCCTAACAAATCCACTAGTTATGGAATTACAACTATAAAATTACAGACTTACACAACAGACTTGACTCCGTCCAAGCCTTGACACTCCTTCTTGTATACACCTCCGCCTAGTTGATAAGAACGGATATACCGCAGTCTCGAAATCCACCGATGCGGCTATGGTCACCACCAACCTGCACGCTAAGCTGAAAGAGTGCGCGTGCGTTCAAATAGAAATATTATTTAATTAAACTCAGTTTTATCAGTTAAGTCCTAAACATGCAGCTATATGTGATTGAACAGGATGACGAAACATGCAAGAACATTCAAACACATATTTGAGGAAAAATCCCCCAAAGGGGCAAAACCATTTATTTTCATTATAATATTGTAATATACAATTTCTCGGATTACAATAAAAATACAGTGACACAGAATTACCCGCAGGCGTCGGATCTGTAGTCGGCGGCTGGAAGTTTCCCTTTCCAGGAGGGAAGCAATGAAGAAGAAGGTCGGTCTTCTCCACAAGGGTATGAACAGACACAAAAATGTGTTCTTGGGTTGCAAAGTGATTCACAAGGGTTTGGCTACGTGGTGTGAATCAAACAAGATTCTTTGGACTCAAAAGGTTAAAGACTTAGAGTTTTTGGACTCGAAAAATCATCTATATGAGTCTTAGAAAACAAATCCCCGAAGTTGGTTTCTAAAAGAAAAACTGGGCCGAAAATAACTGAAACACGATCTGCACGATTTTATCCCAGGCAGACCGGTCAGGTAAGGATGCGGATCGGTCTGAGGTCGGATCGGTTCATTTTTGAAAGTGATCTCTTCGGTTCGCATTCGATCCGGGGTCTACTGGTTCAAGAGCAAGGTGGATCGATTCGGGTATAGGGCGGATCGGTCCGTGGCGGACCGGTTCCTTTTTAAAATAGGCAGACCGGTCCGGCTGTCCAGAATTTTGATTCCTTCCTTAAATTCTTTGACATTCGGATCCGTTGATGTAGAAGCGATCTTTGAATTTCTTCAACGGTGTAATGGCGTATGACATACATATTAATGATGGACAAAAATGTCCTTACAAATCTCCCCCATGTCTATGCTGGTACATATATAAAAACAAACACCCGAAATATCAAATATCAAAATGCATATACAAATCTACCCTTCCATGAACCCAAAACTGGAACGATATAAATGAATAAGACTTCATCGTTTGCTCTTCGAGTCTTTAGGAATCTCAACGCGTTTCTCATCAGGGTGTGCAATTCAGAGAACATCACAGAAGTACCTACACACATGAGACAAAGCACAATACCAAGTGACATATCGAGTTTGAAATGAGATACACATAGATACCAAATTATGATGAACTTTATCAAATTTCAAAAACTCAAATCAAAACTCCCCCATAATGAATAATTCTTTCTCCCTCTTTTTATGATGTCCCCAAATAGACAAAAAGAAGAATAAATTACGCAAGCAAGGCCGGGGTGTCACAAGGAACAAACTACTATTTTTTATTTTTCAAATTTTTCTCACAGAACAAACAAAAATCACACCATGAACTAACACAAAACAACCAAGTCGCTGATAGCGTAAATGAATGGGTGTGATCAAATTTGATAGGAAAATCAATGCCTACAAACATGACATATGTGCACGATGAATATCGGATACTTCTAGCGAATGAAATCAAATGCTTCCTTTGGTGTAAAAAAAATGGAAATAAGAGACATTGACTCAATCAAATCAACAAATCAAAGCTCACAGTGATTTCCATACCAATAACGTCCAAAACGATTTCATGCTTTCTCAGGACTTTCAAGTAAGTGCAAACACGTTTAAATTCTCCAACCAAACTCCCTCAAATTTATATTTTGAATAGAGGTAATCTAAATTCTCGAACTTTGGATAATTGATGGTGAAACCCTAATGGCCCATAGTTGGCATGTATTGCTTTTTATTGCCTTTAACTATTTTCGGGCTCTTTTAACCTCTTTGGACCTCGGATAATAAAATTCTCCCATTTTTTAGGTCCTTCTGAACGGTGGCTTTTACGCAAAGAATAGATAATTACCGTTCGCAGCCCTTCCCCGTTCTTAATTAAACACACTGTCTCACCAAAACGGTTTTTACATGCATTCGAATATTGTCAAGTTTTATCGCATATTATATGTTGTATAGACAGAATTGAGATGGAAACACTCAAGACAATATGGGATAGATAAGTACAATAATCAAATATAGCCGTGCATGTGTGTAGTAAATGATATAGGAGTCAAACATGTAGAAAGATATCAATAATCACATCTCAAAGACTCCAAATAATGTAAAACACATGGATGAAATGATGTAGCGTCTCAAATCTCTATCAAACAGTCACATGGAAAAATGGAATGAAATTGTGACTCAGCTATCTTAAATGCTCATCCATAAACGGTGCAATTAAAATAAAAATCTTTTTGGATTTTTCAAAAAATTTGGCAAAATAAAATCTTTTTGAGCTTTTCTAAAATTTTAGAAAAAGAAAATCTTTTTGGATTTTTCAAAAAAATAAAAAGCAAAACAAGATAAAACAAAACATATGATACAATCTAGCAATAGGCATTAGATGATATGAAAAAGACAATGCAACCTATGCTAGACATGGAACAACCCCTCAGTCAACTGTGCAAATCCCCAAAGACTTCCTAAGACTCTCGAATCTAAGGGCATCTAAAGGTTTCGTGAAAATATCAGCTAACTGATGGTCAGTGGGGACAAAACTCAGGGATACGACTTTCTCCTCAAGTAACTGACGTATAAAGTGTTCGCGTATCCTAATGTGCTTTGTGCGCAAATGCTGGACTGGATTACGGGATATGTGAATCGCGCTCGTGTTATCACAAGAAATGGTCATGGTGTCCTGTGAAATCCCATAATCCTCCAGCATCTGCTTCATCCACAAGAGTTACGTGAAACAACTACCGACGGCGATGTACTCAGCCTATGCAGTGGACAAAGAGATGGAGTTTTACTTCTTGCTCAGCCAGGAGACAAGATCATAACCGAAGTAAAAACACCCTCCAGAAGTGCTCTTACATCCATCAGCATCCCCAACCCAGTTCGCATCCGAGTATGCGGACAAATGGTTAGTGGTATCAAAGGAGTACCAAATGTTATGGGAGAGAGTCCCACTCACATATTTGATAATACGCTTAAGAGCGAGTAAGTGCAACTCTTTAGGGGACGCCTGATATCCCGCACAGACTCCAACACTAAAGGCTATGTCGAGACGACTGGTAGTCAAGTAGAGAAGACTACCTATCATACTCCGATACAAGGTTTGCTCTACGTCCTTGCCTGAAGTGTCCTTATTAAGCTTGATAGAAGTACTCATGGGTGTACGTGCATGCTTAGTGGAGTCTAAACCAAATTTCTTCACTAGGTCTCTAGCATACTTGGATTGGGAGATGAACATCCCATCCTCTAGCTGACGAACTTGGAGACCAAGGAAGAAAGTAAGTTCACCTACCATGCTCATCCCAAACTCACTTTTCATCTCCTCCTCAAAGTGGTGAGCATGCTGGGAGCACGTGGATCCAAAGACTATGTCGTCCACATAGACTTGGGCAACCAAAATAGCACCGTCATCTCTCCTGATGAACAACGTCATATCAACTCCCCCTCTCTTAAAGCCACGGGCTAAGAGATAGGAAGTAAGCCTTTCGTACCAAGCACGAGGTGCTTGCTTCAAACCATACATGGCTTTCCTCAGATAATACACGTGCTCAAGGTGCTTAGGGTCTTCAAACCCTTTTGGTTGTTACACATAAACCTCCTCCTATAGAATGCCATTCAGAAAGGCACTCTTGACATCCATCTGATATAACTTGAAGTGCAGATGACATGCGATGGCAAGTAGTAGATGTATGGACTCAAGTATCGCAACAGGAGCAAATGTCTCCCCAAAGTCTACACCCTCTATATGTGTGTAGCCTTGAGCGACCACCCTAGCCTTGTTTCTGATTATGGTACCATTTTCATCCATTTTATTCTTGAATATCCACCTGGTACCTATCACATTTCTCTCACTAGGTCGGGGGACAAGTTCCCAGACATTGTTCTTTTTAAACTGAAGCAACTCATCTTGTATAGCAGATATCTAGTGTTCATCCTTGAGTGTTTCTTTGTGATTCTTGGGCTTGACTTTGGACGTGTAGCAAACGTGGCTAACGACGTTCTCTAGCTGAGCACGAGTCTTAACCCCTAGAGTGGGATCACCAATAATGGCAGAAGGGTTATGACTCATACAAACGCAAGCAGGAGTGTCCCCTAGCACAGGAGTAGGGTCCACTAACTGGGGGTGAGGGATAAGTAAGTCACTACCAGAAAAGTCCTCATCCGCACACTGAAGGTTAGGATCAATAATCATCGGAGGTTCGTCATCTTGCACGGCGATGTTTATTGATTCCACAACCTTAGAGCTCTTCAGGTTAAAAACCCGGTACGCTCTACTATTCGATAAATATCCTAACAATATTCCCTCGTCGCTTCGGGAGTCAAACTTTCCTATTTCCTCTCTATCCCAAAGGATGTAGCATTTACTCCCAAAAACACAAAAATATGCAAGGTTGGGTTTCTTGCCAGTCCATAATTCATATGGCGTCTTAAGTGTGTGTGGACGTAGATAGACCCTATTCACCGTGTGGCATGCAGTAGACTCTGCCTCTGCCCAAAATCTCCTAGAAACATTACGACCTAGAAGCATAGATCTAGCCATTTCCTGGATCGTCCTATTCTTTCTCTCAACAATCCCATTTTGCTGAGGAGTCTTCACAGCAGAAAACTCATGTTTAATCCCAAGGCTATCACAATACAGATCTATCTTTGCTTCCTTAAATTCTGTGCCATTGTCACTACGGATACTATTAATAGTGACTCCGTGTGGATTTTGTAGGACACGGCACTTGGTCGTTATAAACTCAACTGCATCGGATTTCTCCCTCAGAAAACCTACAATAGAATATTTGGAGAAATCGTCTACCATCACGAGGATATACCTCTTACCACCCAAACTCTCAGTACGAGTAGGACCCATAAGATCCATGTGAATCAGCTCAAGTACTCGGGAGGTGGTAATGGAATGCAACGTCCTATGAGGGCTCCGAATTTGCTTTCCCAACTGACAGGGTCCACAAATCGTGGAAGTTGACTTTCCAAGAGATGGTAAGCCACGTACTAGGTCCTTTTTGGCTAAACGAGTCAAGTCTCTCACGTTTAAGTGACCCAGACATTGGTGCCACAAATCCATAAGAGTGATTGTGGCGATGTTGCAGACAAGTGAGGAAGTGGGCACAGTCCCATAGCAATTATCCTCGGTCCTCACCCCTTGCACTAAAAGTTTACCGGCTTGATTGTAGACATTACACACGTCCCGGTCAAATTTTACTACAAAGTCAGCATCGCACAACTGGCTAATGCTGAGAAGGTTTGCTTTCAAACCTTTGACGTACAAAACATTCTCTAGCTTAGGAAAATCTGGTAACTCTACAGTACCTTGTCCTATAATCCTGGACTTGCTCCCATCTCCAAAGGTGACTGTACCTTCCTTATATTCCTCTAGGTAGGTAAAAAATGAGACATCACCTGTCATGTGTCTGGAGCACCCACTATCAAAATACCACTGTGAGGTATTATGTGCTTTGAGAGAAACATGAACAACTCGGGATTTCTTATCTTTCTTAGGCACCCAAGAAGTGGTAACCTTTTGTTTACCCTTGTTGTTGTTGGTTTTAGCCGGAATGTGAGAAGCATTCACTGACGGCAAAGACATCCGTCGGAATTCCTCCGTCAAACTTTGTGATGTGGCGGCTAAAAACTCAACACGCTCTATCAGACTAGCAAACACATCAGTATGACATGGTGGAGCAGAAGTGCATCGTGTCCGACCCAAAATATAGAAAAACTCCCTCAGGTGGCCTTTTCTTTTGCAATATGTACAAAAGAACACAGTCTTAGACGGACCTTGGTTTGTTTTTCTTGGTCGAACTCTCCTTTATGGATTTTGGCGATGACCATAAGGAGTAGTAGTAAATTCAGGGACTGGTCCAGGTGTAATTTGGGACGAGGAGGCACCATCATAACCAATTCCTTGCCTATCACCAAAGCCTAAAGCGGGGCCAAGGAGCATCATTCCCATTTTCCCAGATCTGTCCTTGATTTGTACCTTGACTTCCCGTGCTCTCTCCAGATCATGAGTAAGCTGGGCAACAAGGGCTTCAAGTTTCTTTCGAGTCTCCATGGAGGAATGAAGCTCACTCAAAAGACTAGCCACTTGTTTAGTCAAGTCCCCTCTCTCTTTCTCAAAATAACTCTCTCTCTCTCTAAACAAACTTTCTTTCACAACACATGCAGACTCTCTCTCTCTTAGGGTGGTGCAGGTGGAGGACTCTCTGTCTCTTGATTTTCTTAAATCTTCCTCTAAACCAGTGATCTTAAGAACTAACGCTTTGTTACGCTTTTTAGTTTTAAATGACTCAGAATATAACTCAGCGTAGGCGCGTTGAATATCACTCTCGCTCTCACTTGTGTCATCCTCCCCCTCACTCACATCGATCTCACTGTCGAGGTGTCCCTGTGATGCATCATCCTCATCGTCGTGAGGAGAACTAGAAGTGCTCACGTGACTAGCCATGAATGCGGTGAAGTTATACTCATGCGGTGACTCATCTCCTGAGTCCACCGACTCGACCTCACTGTCGTCGCTAAGGGTAGCATTAAGGACAGCTTTCCCTTTCTCTCTGTTCAGACGTGTGGCACACTCAAAGGCTCTATGACCCCTACCGTCGCACTCGAAACACCTCTCACTTTCTTTCTTAGGAGGATCTTTAAAAACTTTTTCATTTTTCTTTTCAAACTTATTTTTCTCAAACTTCTTTTTATCTTTAAAAATACCATTTTTATTGAATTTGAGAATTCTCTTGAAATTTTTAGCAAAAAGAGCCAAATCATCCAGTCAAAATCACACTCAGAATCAGACGAATTTGTCTCTCTTTTTCTAGTCGACTCTCTCCTCTTTCTTGTCAACCCCTCACTCTTTCTTTCTTGGGCATTAATTGCAATTCCATTATCTTTAGGCTTAGCAGTTTTAGGAAACATATCAATTTCATATGTTTGCAAGTCGCCTACAAGTTCTTCCAATTTTAGCGTATTTAAATTACCCATAGAATTCAGCACCGTGACTTTAGGGATAAAACGCGTAGGCAGAGAACGAAGAATCTTTTTAACAACTCTAGCATTAGGAATATGTTCACCAAGATTAAAGCTAGTGTTAACAATGTCTGAAAGCCTAGCAAAAAAATCATCAAAGCATTCAGTTTCATGCATGGTGATGGTCTCAAATTGAGTTGTTAAATTTTGAAGTTTAGACTCTTTCACAGCATTCGTACCTTCATGGGTAATTTGCAAAACATCCCATGCCTCTTTTGACGTGGTGCACATCATTATACGTCGGAACTCGTCAGGAGTGACGGATCCGGAAATGGCACTTAATCCTTTAGAATTGAATGATGACCATTTAAATTCTTCTTCAGTCCATGAGATGACATGTTTTAAATTACTCACATTTTCAACAGTGACGGAGGGAAGAGTCCACCCTCTTTCAACCAAAATCCAGACACGTTCATCAATGGGTTTTAATGCAGATCTCATGCGGGCTTTCCAATATTTATAGTTTGTCCCGTCAAAAACTGGCATTTTATTATATAATTTCTCCATTATGAACACACTCGTTTTTAAAAATCAATTTTTCTGAAAATTGATATCTTAGAAAAAATTTGGGGAAGATTACACGGTAAAGTTGTGTAATTGACTCTGATACCAATTTGAAAGAGTGCGCGTGCGTTTAAATAGAAATATTATTTAATTAAACTCAGTTTTATCAGTTAAGTCCTAAATATGCAGCTATATATGATTGAGCGGGATGACGAAACGTGCAAGAACATTCAAACACATATTTGAGGGAACCATTTATTTTCATTATAATATTGCAATATAAAATTTCTTGGATTACAATGAAAATACAGTGACACAGAATTACCGCAGACCTCGGATCTGTAGTCGGTGGCTGGAAGTTTCCCTTTCCAGGAGGGAAGCAATGAAGAAGAAGGTCGGTCTTCTCCACAAGGGTATGAATAGACACAAAAATGTGTTCTTGGGTTGCAAAGTGATTCACAAGGGTTTGGCTACGTGGTGTGAATCAAACAAGAGTCTTGGGACTCAAAAGGTTGAAGACTTAGAGTTTTAGGACTCTAAAAATCGTCTATATGAGTCTAAGAAAACAAATCCCCGAAGTTGGTTTATAAAAGAAAAACTGGGCCGAAAATAATTGAAACACGATCTGCACGATTTTATCCCAGGCGGATTGGTCCGGAAAGGATGCAGATCGGTCTGAGGTCGGGCCGATTCATTTTTTAAAGTGGTCTCTTCGGTTTGCATTCCATCCGGGGTCTACTGGTTCAAGATCAAGGCGGATCGGTCCGGGTAGAGGGCGAATCGGTCTGTGGCGAACCGATTCCTTTTTAAAATAGGCGAACCGGTCCGGCTGTCCAGAATTTTGATTCCTTCCTTGAATTCTTAGACATTCGGATCCGTTGATGTAGAAGCGATCTTTGAATTTCTTCAACGGTGTAACGGCCTATGACATACATATTAATGATGGACAAAAATGTCCTTACAGAAGCCTTTCTCTGAGTGGGAACTGTGGCAATCCTCGATCCTCCCCATGCGGGCGAGCGCGTGGAGGAAGGATCCTTCGGGTCCCGCGCGTCCCTCTCGGGAGCGCTTAGGCCGGCGTCGTTTGAGATGTGGTGTAAAAATGTACAGAGATTTAGAGTCGCCAGCCTATTTTACTCAAAATAGACAAAAGAAAAAAGGGGAAGCCACCCCGAAGGATGGCATCCAAAGACATACTGGTGCGTGCGAAACCAAATGATTCGAGAAGGGTTCAGAGGCTAAGTTACGAAATGGGAAGGTGTTAGGCACCCATTCCGCCCTTTCGGTCTCCCATGGATATTTGCTATTTTCCTTTATATTTCCCCCCGGGATATGTGTTCATGTGTATATATATAATGGAGGTAGGAATCCTCGACTTGTATCATGGAAAAGATAAAGCGAGTCATCCGTAGGAAGATGTAAGAATAGTATTAGAAAAATAAGATTTACATGACTACCCCTACGTTGGTCGTTATAATGGAACGATAACGCATATGGAATAATATGTTACAAGTATATAGAATATAAGAAAATTAGCTTTAGAGAAGATAGGAAAATAAGAGAAAAAGTGATAAAAGGACTCGAGTCTCGGGCTTTACCCCGAGACGCCTACGTAGCCTATAAAGGCATCAAAGTCCACGTAGTTCATAAACAAAATGAGGGGTGGGGTTTATCCCATAAATCCAAATGGGGGATCTCTTATTTGTGTGTGTGTGTGTGTGTGTGTGTAAAAAAAGTGTTTTAGGGTGAGAAAAGTGTGGAAAAAGTGTGAGAATCCCTATTTGGAATTTACGAGCAAACCCTCTTTTTTCTTTTTTCTTGTTTTTTGGTTTTTATTTATATGAAAATAAGAGATGTGCAATAATACTAAATAAAAAGTATATTAGGATGTATGAAATGAGGTAATAAAAGTGCTAAGCAAGAAAACAAGTTATTACGAATTTAAGAGAATTTGAAGAGAAAGTTGGACCTTCTTGAAGATCTTGAGCTTGATCTTGAGTGTTGGAGAGCATCCCTTGCACTTGGATGATGATGGAGAGTGGATAATTCACCAAGTTATAGGAAAAGGATGATGAAAAGTAGAAGTAAAAAGGGATTTGGAAGTTGAAATCACGCTGCCTTCGAGAGAGGTTTCTGGGATTCTTTGAGAGTGAATTTCATCAGATCTGGGCTCCCCTTGCAAATGAGGTGAAGGCCTCCTTTTATAGGCTCAGGTCACTATCGATCATCATAGACCTGTTCCTGCCTATCGGCAGTTGCCGATAGGCAGGGTCTGGAACCTACCATTTGGCAGTGCGCTTCAGGCTTTTTCGAAAAAATGGCTGCCGAGGGTAAATCGTTGGTCAGAATTGTGCACGGGATAGACCATTGGGAAGGTAATTCAGAGACCTTTGAAAGTACTTGGACCGCTCCCGAGTTTGGGAGTTGACTTTGGGTCAAATATGTCTCGGAAGCGTTTGTCGGTCCATTGGACGGGGAATCGTCCGGACGCAAACGGATCGTTCGTCCGCATGGTAAGTCTGAATCGCACATGGGGAGGACCGTTGGAAAGGGTTAGGAGATGTACTTTGACATTCCAAATAGTTTGACCCGGTTTGGAGAGTTAACTTTGGTCAACTGGGCCCGAGAAGCATTTGGTGACCTCTCGGAGTCGAACGGATTGTTCGTCCGCATGATAAATCAGAATCACACACAGGATAGATCGTTGGAAAGGGGATTTAGTGCCCTTTAAATATTCATTCAACCTCGGTTGAGCTAAAGAGTTGACTTAGGTCAAACAGAGCCCGGGAGCGCTCGGTGGCTTCTCGGTCAGGTTTCGGAATGAAACGGATCGTTTGTCCGCATGGTAAGTCGGAATTGTGCACGGGGCAGTCCATTGGAAAGGGTATTCGGTGTCCTTCGAAGATTCATTCAGTCTCGGTCGAGATAAAGAGTTTATTTTTAGGTCAAACTGAGCGGGGGAGTGCCTGATGGCTTCTAGGTCAGTACTCTGGACATGACCTGGGTTTATAGTGATGAAGGGAGGTACTAAGGACCTAAGGAGAGTTAGAGGGAACGTAATGGGGTGTCTACAGATCCCCTCCATGGGTGAGTTTGGAACAAATGATGACCGTTGAATAGACACCACATGATGCTTTTGAGGGAGTATGATCGATTCAGAGGGTCGAGGCTGATTCTGAGGACCTAAGGAGTGTGTTGGGATGATCAATTCTACGGGTCAAAGTCGACTCTATGGGCTTAGGGTAAGGGTCTAATAACCGAGGTCAATTTTGACTTAAGATTGGTGACGATCGAGGACCGGGATCAATTCTGACCCAACTCAGGTGACGATCCAGGAGTGAGGTAAATTCTGACCTAGAGAGTGGTGAAGACCGAGGACCGGGGTCAATCCTGACCCAACTCAGGTGATGATCCAAGACCGAGATCAATTCTGACCTAAAGAGTGGTGACGATCGAGGACCGAGGTCAATTCTGACCCAACTCAGATGACGATCCAAGACCGAGGTCAATTCTGACCTAAAGAGTGGTGACAACCGAGGATCAGGGTCAATTCTGACCCAACTCAGGTGACGATCCAAGACCGAGGTCAATTCTGACCTAAAGAGTGTTGACGATTGACGATCGGGGTCAATTCTGACGCCACTCAGGTGACGATCCAAGATCGGGGTCAATTCTGACCTAAAGAGTGGTGACAATCGAGGACCGAGGTCAATTCTAACCTAACTCAGGTGACGATCCAAGACCGAGGTCAATTCTAACCTAAATAGTGGTGATGACCGAGGACCAGGGTCAATTTTGACCCAACTCAGGTGACGATCCAAGATCGAGGTCAATTCTGACCTAAAGAGTGGTGATAACCGAGGACCGGGGTCAATTCTGACCCAACTCAGGTGACAATCCAAGATTGAGGTCAATTCTGACCTAAAGAGTGGTGACAACCGAGGACCGGGGTCAATTCTGACCCAACTCAGGTGACGATTCAAGATTGAGGTAAATTCTGACCTAATGAGTGGTGATGACCGAGGACCGGGGTCAATTCTAACCCAACTCAGGTGATAATTTAAGACCAAGGTCAATTCTGACCTAAAGAGTGGTGACGATCGAGGATCGAGGTCAATTCTGACCTAACTCAGGTGACGATACAAGACCGAGGTCAATTCTAACCTAAAGAGTGGTGACGACCGAGGACTGGGGTCAATTCTGACCCAACTCAGGTGACGATCCAAGACTGAGGTCAATTCTGACCTAAAGAGTGGTGACGATCGAGGACCAGGGTCAATTCTGACCCAACTCAGGTGACGATCCAAGGCCGAGGTCAATTTTTACCTAAAAAGTGGTGATGACAGAGGACCGGGGTCAATTCTGACCCAACTCATGTGACGATCCAAGACCGAGGTCAATTCTGACCTAAAGAGTGGTGACGACCGAGGACCGAGGTCAATTCTGACCTAACTCAGGTGACGATCCAAGATCGGGGTCAATTCTGACCCAAAAGTGGATAAAGATTGGATTTTTATTCTGCTAGAGAGAGAGCTTTATGAATTTGATCTGAGCTGGGGAGCTGATAGCTAGGGAAGCTTTTAGGAGACCTCGCAGGGGGAAACAACCTATTTTGGGTGCTGTAGGAGAATTCCGCTGGGGAAGTGATCAGGTGATCCTTAGGGATCCTCCGGAGCTTTACCGGGAGGAGTTTTCACTTGGTTTTTAAGGATTTTGCTAGGAAAGAGGAACGCAAAGTTTTCTTGGTGAAAAGGCTTTAAATCCTTCCTGGGATTTTTAGGAATTTTTTGGGGATTTTTTTTAGGCTTTCTGGTATTTTCTGGGAATTTCTGTACGAAATTAAATGGGGGTGTCGGTCGTCATAGTATGAAGGGTACCATTCGGCAGTGGCACGGACTTTTGGGCTACCTCGGGAAGGCAAGGGGTCAGTGCCGATCGGTTTGGTAGGGAAAGGTGCCGATCGGCATGGCGCTTGGCATCCTATATAAAGGGGGCGAATCCCCTCATTTTTTCACAGTTTTCTTGACTTCTCTCTTTCTGCGATTCTTTTACAAATCGTTCTCGCGTTCCAATCTTTAAGAAATGGCCTCTTTTGTGAGCACTGCAGTCCACCGGGAGTGGTTGACCGTTGATGATTGGGCGAATGTGGAGTGGAGGGCTAGGGCGCCTCTTGCTTTGGGGAGTGAGAACTCCTTTGATGCGTTTGAGCCTATTGCAGATGAGCGGACCTTATTGCGGGAGCCATCGCATCATCGCTCTTCGAGAGTGATCTCCGGCGATTATGTAAGTAACCCGACCTTCGGCATTTTTCTCTTTTGGTGATTTTTCTTTCTTTCTTGACTTTTGATGAGACTTTTCCTTTTGCCAGTCTGATATTTCTTTGAAGAACATGCGTGCCCGTGGGACAACGGGCCTCAGGGATGTCTGGTAGCATCTCCCACCTGTGGTGTGTTGGATGGTATCATCAGCGGGTTTTGGGAGGTTGGCATCGGCGCTGGATGAGATGCCTCGTTCGACAGCGGTCTTGTGCTCTTTGGGAGAGAGGTGGTGGGACACTACCCACACCTTTCACTTTGGCTTCGGGGAGATGACTGTGACTCCCATAGACGTGCAGCAGCTGCTGGGGCTAGATTGTGATGGAGAGCAGATAGAGGTGGAGTGCTCTTTACGGGTGAGACCAGAGGCAGTGCGTGCAGCACTTGGTGATTTAGGGAGGATAGTTTTTGGGGATTCTATTCGGTTGTCCTTACTAAAGGATGTTCTGCTGAGCAGGGTGATTGATGTGGAGGATGGGCTGCAAGTGAGGCAGATGGCCCAGTTATTTATTCTGCTGGTGTTGGGAGGTTTCATGGTGGCGTCGAGCGACAACGTCATCCATTTATGATTTCTGTTGTACTTGAGGATGTTTTCGAACATCCCTTTCTATGATTGGGGGGAGTCTGACCTTGGCGACCCTTTACTTTTCTCTGGATGCATTCAGACGGTGCTGCCGTCAGACTTTTACTGGGGCCACGTACCTTCTTGAGGTATTCTTCAGTTTGTGCATTTCTTCTCATGCATTCACATTCTCCTTTCATGCATTCGCATTTTCCTTATGCGTCTTTTTTTGTTTGCGAATTCAGACGTGGTTATATGAGGTGATTGGGTGCAACACCCGGCTGATCACTTTGAAGGAAGATATTGTTAGGGACTTCTGGCGATTGAATCGATGGCATAAGGCCAATCATCAGTCGAAGGGATCTCTCTCTCTGGAGGCGGTGCGTCAGGTCTTAAATGACCTGACCAGTGGTAGGGTAAGACTCTTTCCATTTTAATCTTTATTTTTTCACCTTCTGATCTTGTATTGATTTATGCTTGCTTGGAGATTTCAGGTGACCTTTTATCCCTGGGGGACAACTATTCAGGATGTGGGGATGACCGGGGTGAATGCGCGGATGAGGCGCTTGCTGGCGCATGAGTTCGACCATTCCTGGTACCTTGGGGAGAGGGTGGTTCATCAGATTTCTAAGGAGGAGGTGGTGGTTCCACCTGCGCAGCCTCCTACGTCTATGAGGCGGGAGCGAATGCTGTCAGAGGATGAGAGGATCACGGCGATGATTAGCGAGTCCTATTTGCTATACACCGATACGGCTGCACCGTATGACTATATGGATTTTGTGACGAGCTGGTTGATGGTGCCCAACATATATGATGCGTTGCCCTTCCTTTATGTGGGTTTGATTCAGGCGGTGGGTTCTTCCCACAGCAGCGGTGGTCCGTCGGCATCTGCGATGGCGGCGACCCCAGAGGTCCCTTTTGTGCGATTGCATACCCCTTCGTACAACATCCGATGAGCTGATGGAGGGATGGTGTCTATGTTGCACCGTCCTCATATGATGGATCCAGAGGAGTTGGGTTTGACAGAGGAGGTCCTCCGACCTGCGGTGTACCTTTCTGTTCCTTTCTCTCTTTCTTTTCTGTTTTGGTCATCCTTGCTTTGATACTGATTTTACCTTTTCTTGCAGCAAGTCCGGGTGTCGACCACTTGGCTAAGGGACATCAGAGACTGGATATCTTCGGCGACTGCCCATATTCGAGACGTGGTTCCTGTTCCTTCTTGCTTGGTGCTGTGTGCCTCATCTAGATAGGACTCTGGGTCGGGTAGTGGAGGTGCATCATCTCGCCGTAGGGGGAAGAGAGCACGTCGCAGGGGTGGAAGCTCTTAGTGAGAGAGAGAGAGAGAGAGAATGTGGGTTTGGGTTGAGTCCCGTTGTTTTTGCTTTTTCTTTTTATTTCCTACAAAATTGATGTAACACAGAACACAAATATATGTAATGCAATGGAATTTTTTTATTATCTTTTATTTATGATGAATGAATGCATGCACATGCACTTTTTACTTTGCTGCTGAGACCGTAAAAAGGAATATTTTTGGAATTTTTTGAAGGAGAGTCTTTAATTAAAAAGGGAAATTATATAAGGAGAAAAAGGGATTCTTGAAATTCTGTTGAGAATATCAATTTATTTTTATTAAGTTTTCTAATTTGACAAAAGGGGAAAAAAGGGAAATTTCTAAAAATGGGGGGGTTGCCTATCGGCAAGCACCTTGACCTGCCTATCGGCAGTTCAGTCCAGTCCCATCAATTCAAATCTTTGATTGGTACCCTCTTCAGCCTTTGGTACCTTGTGGGGTAGGATTCCCTCCAATTTCTGTAGGGATTATGTCTCTTGTGAGGGTTCTCAAGTATAAAAAGGGGTAAGGGTGGAGTGTTTTCATCACACCTTTGCATTCTTACCCACTTGCCCATTATCTTTTAGCTTTGCAAGATGGCTCTCCCTGGTAGCACTGAGTTTTCCAACTACCTCGAAGCCTTGGAAGCAATGTGCTCTTATAATGTCGACTACGATGCTTTTAACATGCGTTGAGTCTCCCTGTGGCGCAATCGGCCTCTTGAGTGGAACGTGCTGATGGTGGCGGTACAATTCTGGTACCCCGAAGACCATATATTTCTCTTTAGGTTGGATGAAGTTTGTCCTACCTACAAGGAGTTTTCTGCCATGCTGGGTGTAAATCCCAGTGTTGCTGTGGCGTTGCCCGAATTTTCCCGTTCTCCCAGGGATTTGTTGGTCGGGCTTCTTCATATTTCGCCTTCGGCGGCCAGATCATTGGTTGTTGGAGGAATGATATCACTCCCGACGATGCTGCAGTCCATGCATTTGCAGGAAGTAGGTAACGTTGGTTATGGTGGAGCCATTGTTCTAGGTCTGGTTTCCAAATTGCTGCTAGTGACTGGGGAGGTGCAAGTGGACCCACAACTTGTAGCCATTACCTCATGGATGTCATATCGTCGTAATCCTGTGGCGGTGATACTAACAGAGACCCTGAATGGCCTGGATGCCTGGAGAGAAGGCCGTTCTGACTTTTTGAGGGGTAGCCATATGATGCTGTTCATGTGGTTGTCTGAAAGATTCCGCTTGGTGACTCCTCCAGAGTATCCCTTGTCGACCGTACCCAACTTCTTTTCACGCTACTTCATCAGCGTCGGCCTATATGTTGAGAACTGGGAGCATTGGCTTGTGGAGCATGGGGCTCGTGGGCTGTGTTGGTCAGTGCCTTGGTGGGGACAGTTACAGCCTGTTCTGTAGCAAGGAGAGTATTCATATGTGCGTCTGGTTGGTCTCAGACAGACCTCTTTTTATTTTCCTTGGCGACTTTTGCGGCAATTTGGCTGGGCGCAGGTCGTGCCCCCTCGGACCTCAAATTTCTTTTCGGTAGAAGATTTGACTGAGCGCTTGTATCTGTTGCTTGGATCTTTGTGGGAAAATCGGCGTCCGTCGACCCGTCCTTCTCAGTCTGTGGGGGAGGTTTGGCATGTCCCCAAAGATTATATGAAGTGATTGTGGAGGAAAGTAGTCAGCAAGATGTTGGCAATGGAGACTGGACAAAGATGGTTTGTTTTATCCAACACCATGGAAGGGGTGTTGTGGTCTTTTCGAAGATGGTTAAGGCTCATCGGTCCATGTAGTGTTTACGGCACTCTATTCAGGCAGGGGAAACTTGGGGACCTCCGGATGTAGATGATGAGGGTGCAGTCTCCTCTGGTGGGTGTGGGTAGGACTCTTGGGGAGTTTATTTGTGTAACAGATGTGGGGATTTTATTTGGATTTTATGGTAATAAGGAAGGGAGTTATCCGTTCCTTTTTCTTATGTAATCCGTGCTGAATTTTCTTATTAATGAAATAAACAAGTTTCTGATCATCCAGTTGTGCCTTTCGATGAGTTTTGTATTTTGAATTATCTATACTGATTGCTAAGGCAAACATAATCCTTTTGTTCAAGTATTTTTAGAATGAACCGCCGTTCTCGGAGCTAAGAAAAGAATAGTATTTTTTGAAAAAAAAAGGGTCGCACTCATGTGAGGTGCATGAGCTGCCTACGTACCTCTGGGGTTTTTGAAAATGTTTTTATTTGTTTGCAAAATAGTTTTTTGCAGAGGATCAGGCCCACGTAGTTCTGGGTAGAGAGAGATGAAGAGTTTTTTTTTTAAATAGAAGGGGGATGAGAAGAGTCGTAGCGCGCCGAGATTTCGGACTAGGGGTAGAATTTCTTGAGACAGTCCAGATTGACTGGACGAGCCATCTCCTCCCCGTCTAAGGTCAGTGAGCATGGCGGCACAACCGGATAAGATTTTCTTCACAATGTAGGGGCCGCTCCAATTGGGTTTGAATTTCCCTCTGGGTCCCAGATGGGTTCTATTACCTCTTTGAGGGCTAAATCCCCCACCCGAACACCGCGGTCCTTGACTCTCTTGTTGAATGATCGCTCTATTCGGTGATGGTACCCCTGTATGTGGTAAAGTGCTTTTAATTTTCTTTCATCTATGAGGGCTAGCTCATCAAGACAGCTTTGGCACCACTCTTCTTCACTAACCTTGCTTTCGAGCATGACGCGTAGCGAGGGTATTTCCAGATCCACAGGTAGGACTGCTTCCATGTCGTAGACGAGGGAGTAAGGGGTAGCCCCAGTAGAGGTTCGGATTAAGGTTCAGTATCCCCAGAGGGCGTACGAGATTCGATCGACCCAATCCCTACAACTTTGGTCATCTTGCTGATGATGGCTTTGAGGTTTTTGTTGGCAGCTTCAACTGCACTATTGGTCTGAGGTCGGTAGGGAGAAGATTTGTGTCTCTGAATCCCGTACTTGTTGACTACTTCTGTGACTTCTGCTTCGAAATTCTACCCGTTATCTGATACCAGCTCGTGCGGGACCCCATATCGGCAGATGATATTTTTCTTGAGGAATTTGGCCACTTTCTTGGCATTCAATACTGCGTATGACTCAGCTTCGACCCATTTGGTGAAGTAATCAATGGCGACTAGGATGAACTCATGTCCGTTTGAATCCCTTGGCGTAACCTTCCCTATGATGTCGATACCCCAGCTGGAGAACGGCCAGGGAGAGGTCATGTTATATAATTCTCGTGGAGGCGGGTGTTGAAGATTGGAGAATTGTTGGCATTTGAGGCACCTCCGGACATAGGCGGTGCAATCCTGGATCATGGTGGTCCAGTAGTAGCCCTGTCAGATGATCTTCATGGCAATCATGTGACCGTTCATGTGGGGCCCGCATTCCCCGTTGTGGATTTTCTGCATTATTTTCTCAATCTAAGCCCCTGCGATATAGTGTAGATGAGTTCCATCGAAGTTCCTCTTGAGTAGGGCTTTATGACAGATAATGTACTGGGCGGACAATCTTCGGAGGGTTATTCTATCTTTCTTGTTGGAACCCTCGGGATACCTACCATGCTTGAGGAGGAAATAGATGTCATAGTACCAGCAATCGGCTAGTTCAAGATCTTCGGTGGAGACAAGCTCAATATGGTCGCAATGAGTCGGTTTGTCTTGCTTTTGAACTAGGAAGGGGGTCATTGTTATTCCCTCGGGCATGTCGACCATGGAGGCCAAGGTGGCGAGAGCATCGGCTAGGTTATTCTTTGCTCGGGCTAGGTAATGGAAGGTGATATCTCGGAATTGGGAGGCTAACTCTTCTAATTGGGCATGAAAGGGTTAGAGTTTTTCATCTTTGACTTTCCACTTTCTGAGTACTTGACCAATGATAAGGGCAGAATCCCCGTAGACGTCAAGGTATTGAATACTTTTCTTAAGAGTGACTTTGAGGCCCACTGTGCATGCCTCATATTCCGTCATGTTGTTGGTGCAAGGGAAATCCAATTTAATGGCGATGGGAGTGTGGGAGTCATCTGGGGCGATCAGGAGTATCCCAATGCCATATCCCTTTTTGTGGGCAGCGCCATCAAAGAACATTTTCCATCGAAGGCGGTCTGGAGTGGTGCAAAGGATATTTTCATCTGGGAATTCGGAGATCTGGACGTCTGCTTCGTCTATGGGTTAATTGGCGAGGTAGTCAGAGATGGATCTTCCCTTAACAGCTTTCTATGTGACATACACAATATCGAACTCGGTTAGGAGCATCAACCATCGAGCCATTCGACTGGATAAGGCGGGTTTCTCAAGCAGGTATTTGATGGGATCCATTCGGGATACAAGTTTGATGGGGAAGGACAGCATGTAGTGTCGTAACTTTTGGGTGACCCAGATAAGTGCGACACATGCCTTTTCTAAAGCAGTGTAGTTGACCTCGTACCCGGCCAATTTGCGATTGGCGTAATATATGGCTCTTTCTTTGCGGGAGTCTTCAAGGTGTTGGGCTAGTAAAGCCCCAGCTACAGTGTCAGTTATGGTTAGGTATAGGAGCAAAGGGAGACCCGGCTGTAGTGGCATGAGGACTAGAAGTCGGGTCAGATATTGTTTGATTCGATTAAAATCTTCTTAGCAGGCCTCGTTCCAAACCTTGGTTGAAACCTTTCGGAGGAGCTTGAATATTGGTTCACGGATGGAGGTTAGCTGGCTGATGAACCTACTGATATATTGTAATTTCCCAAGAAAACCTCGGACTTCTTTCTATGTTAGAGGTGGTGGCATCTCAAGTATGGCCTTCAACTTGGCAGGATCTGCTTCTATCCCCTTTTCGCTGACCATGAATCCCAAGAGTTTTCCCTTTGTAACGCTGAAGACACACTTCTGTGGATTAAGTCGCATCTGATACCGTCGCAGTCGTTCGAAGAACTTTCGGAGAGCGAGAACATGACCTTCTCTAGTTTTGGACTTGATAATCATATCATCCACATAAACCTCGACCTCTTTGTGAATCAGATCGTGCATGATGGTTGTGGCTTCCCTTTGGTAGGTAGCCCCAGCATTCTTAAGACCAAATGGCATAACGGTGTAGCAAAAGGTTCCCCATGGGGTGATGAATGTGGTTTTTTCTTAGTGGTCTGGGTGCATCTTGATTTGGTTGTATCAGGCAAACCCATCGACGAATGACTTGAGAGCATGACTGGTTGTGTTGTCCACGATCATGTCGATAGTGGGTAGCGGATAATCATCCTTTGGAGAAGCTTTGTTTAAATGTCGGTAATCTACACACATTCGAACCTTCCCTCCTGATTTCGGCACAGGTACAATGTTGGCTAGCCATGTGGGATATTCGATCACTCGAATGAACCCCATGTTTAACTGTTTGACCACCTCTTCTTTGACCTTGAGAGACCATTCGGTGCGGAGCTTTCTCAATTTTTGTTTAACCGGCTTGTAATCTGAGAGAGTGGGGATCTCGTGCTGAGCTATTTCAGGATCGATACCGGGCATATCATCATATGAACATACGAAGACATCCACGAATTCCTTTAGCAATTCTTTGAGTTGTGCGCGCTCATGCTCGTCAAGGGTGGCCCCTATCCTAATCTCGCGCAGTTGGCTACTAGAACCAAGATTAATAACAACAGTATCTTCTTCATTAACTTGAACGCGGTTATGTTTTTTATTATTAACCTTATTTAGATCAGTTAAGAATTGTTCATTTGCAAAACCATCATCATCAAAAGTTTGATTAGAATCCAAGCTGTTAATGTAAGGCATAGCAAGATACTCAAAATCTTCATTTATTTCATTGATAGGAAAAATAGCATTGAGTACCTCATCAAAGGAGGTCTCGATTACATTTGAGCAAGGATAGACAACAGAAGAAGAAATAGGGTAAACATTGGGGTTAGGGGAGATTTCAAGAGATAGAACTGGCGCAGCATGCCAGTTGAGGAGAGGAGTATCAGCAGCTTTAATCAGACGGGATGGGTCCATTGATGTAATGCCTGAATGAACCATGCAGAGTGCCAGCCCCAGTATCTGCAAGTTGAAGGAATCTTCGGAATCACTTTCCTCAGTCTCTTCGGTATCTTTCGGCCCATAGGTAGCTATATTGGAAAACGATCTCCATTCCCGGCCTCATTTTCTTGTCTGTGTGGTCATTCCATAATTCTGGAAAACCACAAAAGGGGAAGTCCTCACCTTCTTTGATGAATCGTCCATTTAAGGAGTCTCCTGAGATAGTTCGGATGCAGTCTAATCTTCTCTTTGGTCGAGACTGGCGAATCATTCTGAGATCTCGTTCTGATGGATGATACCCCAAGCCACAAGGAGGAAAAGTTTTCTTCAGTTCGATGGGCTCAAGTATCCCTTGCTGCCTTTGCCTTAGCCCCAGTCCGGGCATGAAGTGCATGTTTCTGAACATCTGAATCACATTATCATTTCCATGAGGGTCATATTCTAAACAAACCCTTTCTTTAAAATCGTCCCCTGCCGGCAGTAGGAGTGGCTCAACTCGGAATCCTGATAGGAGCATATCATTTGACCCGTGCTGTATCTCAAGGATTGGACTGCTGGTGCTTGCACCCTCGGTATTTTCATCGTCGCCCAAAATGGTGATGACTCTTCCGTCGGTGAAGAACTTCAATTTCTGATGGAGTGAAAAATACACACCCTTGATATTATGGAGCCAGGGTCGTCCGAGCAACAGGTTGAAACAAGCTGGGATGTCTATGCTTGGAATTCAATGACAGGGTTTATAGGTCCAACCCCTATTATAAGTTTTATGGATCCCATCACCTCTCGACGGGTATTATCGTAGGCACGCACAGCGGCGGAGGTTGGAGCGAGGTCGCTTTCTTTCAGGCCTAAACACTTGAAGGTTCTCAGTGGGCAAACAATCAAGGCGGATCCGTTATTGACAAGAGAGAGTGGCACGACCTTCCCCATAACTTCGACGGAGATGTTGAGTGTATGATTGTGATTTGGCCTAATTCTGGGGATTTCTTCTTCAGAAATTGATAGGATTCGGGTAGAGGTCAAGGATCCGACCAGATTTACCGCTTCTTCTGGTGTGGTAGAGGGAGGAACTATGGGTCTAGTGAGTAATTTGATTAAAGAATTTCTTTGCAGCTGGGAAGACATGAAAAGCCCCCATAGAGTGATGTTAGCTTGGGTTTTCTTTAGTTGATCGAGGATCTTGCTCTCCTCGATGGTCATCTCTGGCATAGTAAGGTTTTTAACGCCCTTCCCTTTGTCATTTGCTGGTAGTGATCTTGGAACCTGGTAATGTCTCCCTGATCTGGTCATGTGATTTACTAAAGAAGGAAAGAACATGAATCCCTTTTCCTCGTCAACCTCAGGTTGTTCTGCCACCCTATTTATTTCTCCGGGGAGTTCTTCAAATGAGATCATCCCACATATGTCGGCTACTGGGCCAGTTCTTCCTAAAGCTTGTTCTTCACTCGAATCTTCGAATTCTTCCCCCCATCCGGTGGTAACAATGCCATCTTTCCATTAAAGTCAATGCATTCCACAACTTCAACGGCTTCTTCATACAAGTTCTCCCATTCTGTGGGGATATGTGTGATTGAAGGGACCAAGCGCCCTTGTAGCTTCAAAGTGTCAAGTAATCCGGTGATACTACAAATGCTGTTGGTTTGCCTGAATAATCCTGCCATAGTCTGGACAACATCATGTAGGCTGACTTCGTCGATTGGTACCACCCATTTGTCTAAATCTCGGGCCCATTTCTGTGCTTCCAAGAACAGTGTACTGAATCTTTGGCAATCGATGACCATCTGTGAGGGCAATTTTAGCCCGAACTCTAGGAGTTGGTTTAACACCTCTGACAATTCCATACTTTCATATTCAGAACGGGTACGAACAGCGATGCATGCTCTGGTAAGGAGTGACAGTGCCTCATCAGTGAGGCTAGTAGGGTGTAGGAGGAAATATGGGAAAATTTGAAGAGGTTTAGGAGAGTATATGGGTGTGATTTGAGTTAAGGGATCGAAATCTGGGTTTTCTTCCAAGAAGATGGCATTGGTGTGATTCGAAAGTGGATTATGAGTAGTGTTTGGCTTAGGATTGGCTGGTGGGGCGAT
Organism: Sambucus nigra; assembly: GCA_949130495.1. Lineage (NCBI taxonomy): Eukaryota > Viridiplantae > Streptophyta > Magnoliopsida > Dipsacales > Adoxaceae > Sambucus > Sambucus nigra. The sequence goes on along the minus strand of OX422219.1, from coordinate 9,217,588 downwards.
GGTAACCCGGTCAATGAGATCTTGGATTAAGTTCTGAAGGTGAAAGCATTGGTCGGTGGCATGGCCAGCAGTTTGGTGAAAGGTGCAATGAGCATCAGTCTTGAAGTTTCTTGGGAGTGGATTTGGCAATGGACGGGGATCTAAGGGTTTGATAAGGTTTCGGCTTAACAGGGCTTGGTAAACTTTGGAGAGGGGAGCATAGAGTTCAGTGTATTCCCTTCGGATGGGGGCAGGGCGGCTTTCTGGTGCCCATGATGTGGTTAGTTGAGAGATGTTATTGATGGTCGACACTGTAGCACTGGCAGGCTTATCATACTTTCTAGGGGTGAACTATCCAGACACCTTCTTTGGTTCAACTTCTATTTTAACGAGGCTTTCCTCGATTTCCACTCCAGCCTCTTAGAGAGCTCGAAAGTGGGTATAGTATTGTCCTCCCATCGTCGCTCAGACATGGGGCAAGAAGTTCTTCTTCACTATGTTGACCTGCTCTTCCTCGGATGGCCCAGGATTTTTCTTGCGATTAAGTCACCGTTTGGAATGGACCTAAAAGAAATACGTGGTCCAGTATTTTGTTTGAGCAGCTCTAAATCACGACCGGTGACCTCAAGCTCTTCGTTGTATTTGTACTGCGACATGAATTCTCGGGCTACATCCTCCCAGCTACGGATTCTTGATTCCTCAAGAGATAAAAACCATCGGAGGGCACTATCCTTCAAAGTTTGCTGAAATAATTGGGCCATTACCTCCTCAGAAGCCCCTAGTAGAGTCATAGAACGATGGTAACTGCGAAGATGAATAATCGGGGGGTCCACTCCCTCCGAACTTCTCAATATTTGGCATCTTAAACTTCTCGGGTAACCTCGCTTTAGGATAAGGAGACATGTGGGTGTAGTCCATGTAATTCCCAGAGATCCTGACCTGGTCAAAATTCTTGGTGAGCATCTTGAGATCCTCTTTGACTTTATTCAACTCCTCCTCTTTTGGATCAACGACCACAGGCAGGTTAGCCACAAGCTGGGCAATGTTTGACATTGGAAGCTGGGCAGGCGGCGGCCCATTGGCAGGAGGGGCATGTGGAGCGTGTTGATATTCTTTCACAACCCAGATAGGCTCGGGTGGACGCCTCGGGCTCTTGAGGAATAGGAACCTGGTTTTGTTACATCTCTCGGACCTCAGTTTGGAGGTTGTTAATCTTGGACACGAGCTAAGCTAGGACTGTCGTCAGATCTGGCTATATGACTAGTGCTTGATCTGTATTCTCCATGGAAAATGGATGGATTCTGGACTCGGAGGAAGTAGTAAAGGAACGGATGAAAGTCCGGGGTGATTTGATTGAAGACCCAAGCCAGTAGGGAGTCAGGCCAAGGGCTTGCAATCGACCTGAGAAGGCGTAGGATGAGATTTATTTTTGAGAAAGGAAGAACTATTTTTGGATTTTTGATAAAGAAGGGAGAAATGTTTTTGGATTTTTGATAAAGAAGGGAGAAATGTTTTTGGATTTTTGATAAAGAATGTAGAAATGTTTTTGGAGACGGAACTCAGCATGATTATTGTTGTGTTTTCACTTATATTTAATTCTCCTAAATGCAATGCCGGACGGGATCCGAGCCTGGAAAAGTGGGGTTTTTAATATATGCAAAGCCAAGGCTGGACTTGTAACAGGCTTACGGACAGGGTCCCATTTTAAAAATGCGCAAAAATTGGGCGGCAGATCGACCCGGAATTTCGGTAGAGTTTCGGGTTAAAATCGGCAATCGAAAGTGCGTGTCCTAGGTTTGACACCTATATGCGGGTATGCAGTTGGTTGGGTGAATCGGCATGGGTTCCCCCCTTTGGTGTGACTTCCACGATATACGTCTTGATCTTGCGGGCAATCGGTACGTGTGGACAAGCCATTTGATATACCTGAGTGTACGTGAATTGCCTCACCATATACCTCGTGGGGACAATATGTGTGAGAGAGAATTTGATATACTCGACGTACGTGAACAAATTCCCTGCGATATATCTCCCATCATAACTTAGGTCAAGCGGTACGATGCGGGAGAACCGTTCGATATACGTCGAAGGTACTTGGCCATTGAAAGGTGAGAGTCATATAGCTTAGGCAAACTGCGCCCTGTCGGACCATCGCCCATCACGAAGTGACCCTCCAGTTACTGGGTAAAATTTGGTCAATATCAATGCTCTTTGGTGATGTCGTGTGAATCATGCATGATTCTCTTATTAGTATCTTATGATGAGAATGCCTTTCTTGATTGTGCCAAACAGGGAGCAAAGTACAAGTACCCAAGGTACACCAAGTATGAATGGGTGATGCATGCAACATGCGGATATATATGATCCTAGGAGCACATGGTGTGAAGTGTAAATGGAGAAATTTCTACAAGTGTGTTAATATAAGCATAAGCATGGGATACACATGGAAAAGGGGAACATGCGGATATGGGGGGAAACATAAACAAATATAGCATCCATGTAAATAGAGTCAAGCCCTCAAAACAAAAACATATCCCCAGCGGAGTCGCCACTGTGGCCATCCTCGATGCTCGCCATGCGGGCGAGCGCGTGGGGGAAGGATCCTTCGGGTCCCGTGCGTCCCTCTCGGGAGTGTTTCGGTCGGCGTCGTTTGAGATGTGGTGTAAAAATGTAGAGAGATTCAGAGTCGCCAGTCTATTTTATTCAAAACAGACAAAAGAAAAAAGGGGAATCCACCCCGAAGTATGGCATCCAAAGACATACTGGTGCGTGCGAAACCAAATGATTCGAGAAGGGTTCAAAGGGTTAGTTACGAAATGGGAAGGTGTTAGGCACCCATTCCGCCCTTTCGGTCTCCCATGGATATTTGCTATTTTCCTTTATATTTCCCCCCGTGATATGTGTGCATGTGTATATATATAATGGAGGTAGGAATCCTCAACTTGTATCATGGAAAAGATAAAGCGAGTCATCCGTAGGAAGATGTACGAATAGTATTAGAAAAATAAGATTTACATGACTACCCCTACTTTGCTCGTTATAATGGAACGATAACGCATATGGAATAATATGTTACAAGTACATAGAATATAAAAAAATTAGCTTTAGAGAAGATAGGAAAATAAGAGAAAAAGTGAGAAAAGGACTCGAGTCTCGGGCTTTACCCCGAGACGCCTACGTAGCCTATAAAGGCATCAAAGTCCACGTAGTTCGCATACAAAATGAGGGGTGGGGTTTATCCCATAAATCCAAATGGGGGATCTCTTATTTGTGTGTGTGTGTGTGTGTGTGTGTGTGTGTGTGTGTGTGTAGAAAAAGTGTTTTAGTTGTGAGAAAAGTGTGGAAAAAGTGTGAGAATCCCTATTTGGAATTTATGAGCAAACCCTCTTTTTTCTTGTTTTTTGGGTTTTTATTTATATGAAAATAAGATATGTGCAATAATACTAAATAAAAAGTATATTAGGATGTATGAAATGAGGTAATAAAAGTGCTAAGTAAGAAAACAAGTTATTGCGAATTTAAGAGAATTTGAAGAGAAAGGTGAGAAAGTTGGACCTTCTTGAAGATTTTGAGCTTGATCTTGAGTGTTGGAGAGCAGCCCTTGCACTTGGATGATGATGGAGAGTGGATAATTCACCAAGTTTGATGAAAAGGATGATGAAAAGTGGAAGTAAAAAGGGATTTGGAAGTTGAAATCACGTTGCCTTCGAGAGAGGTTTCTGGGATTCTTTGAGAGTGAATTTCATCAGATCTGGTCTCCCCTTGCAAATGAGGTGAAGGCCTCTTTTTATAGGCTCAGGTCACTGCCGATCGGCATAGCCTGTTCCTGCCTGTCGGCAGGTGCCGATAGGCAGGGTCTGGAACCTGCCATTTGGCAGTGCGCTTCAGGCTTTTTCAGAAAAACGGTTGCCGAGGGCAAACCGTTGGTCAGAATCGTGAACGGGACAGACCGTTGGGAAGGTAATTCAGAGACCTTTGAAATTCCTTTGGACCGCTCCCGGGTTTGGGAGTTGACTTTGGGTCAAATATGGCTCGGAAGCATTTGTCGGTCCATTGGACGAGGAATCGTCCGGACGCAAACGGATCGTTCGTCTTCATGGTAAGTCTGAATCGCGCATGGGGCGGACCGTTGGAAAGGTTAGGAGATTTACTTCGACATTCCAAAGAGTTTGACCCGGTTTGGAGAGTTGACTTTGGTCAACCGGTCCCGAGAAGCATTCGGTGACCTCTCGGAGTCGAACGGATCGTTCGTCTGCATGATAAGTCAGAATCACACACGGGACAGACCGTTGGAAAGGTGATTCAGTGCCCTTCGAAGATTCATTCAGCCTCAATTGAGCTGAAGAGTTGACTCAGGTCAAACAGAGCCCGGGAGCGCCCGGTGGTCTCTCGGTCAGGTTTTGGACGCAAACGGATCGTTCTTCTGCATGGTAAGTCGGAATCGCGCACGGGGTGGTTCATTGGAAAGGGTATTCAGTGCTTTTCGAAGATTCATTCAGTCTTGGTCGAGATGAAGAGTTTGATTTTTAGGTCAAACTGAGTCGGGGAGTGCTTGATGGCTTCTAGGTCAGTACTCGGGACATGACCTGGGTTTGTAGTGATGAAGGGAGGTACTAGGGACCTAAGGAGAGTTAGGGAGGAACAGAATGGGGTGTCTACAGGAACACCGCAGCACAAACCAACCTCCTTTTGGTGTAGAGATGAAACCAAACAACTCTTTTATGGGATAAGAATTAACTCGGTCCCAAACAAACTCTCCAAGAAATATATATATATATATATATAAGAAAGAACTTGGATTTAAACTAAACAAACATATTTGGGTATAAAACTTGGTTTTGTTCTTAAGATAATCAAATTGATAAAATAACACCAAAGAGACTTTTTATGAAAGGTATTTTGCTCTCAAAGAGCCTTTGGAAGTTCTGAAAAGTCTTGATAAAATGTTGGTTCCCGCACAAAATATATCAGGTACAAGTTAGTGGACAAGTGGGGAAAGTGGGAAAAATCTGGCAAAATAACTGTTGTCGTTGAAATCTCGTTCGAACGACTTTTTATGTCGTTCGAACGAGCATGTTCGAACAAGTATATTAGAACGAAACTTTGAACGAAAAAGCAGAGAACAAGTCGTTGGATAAATCGTTCGAACGAAACCTCTAACGAAAATTCAGAAAATATCTCGTTAGAATTGTTGTTCGAATAAGAAAAAATGTCGTTCGAACGACTTTTCAGAAATCTGAATTTTGCAATTTAAGCCCATAAACTTTTATGTAAAGTTTTAAAAAGATTTTCTAAAAAATAAAAAGTCGCTATATAAACATGTTTATACCCAAATAAAATATCCAAGGTCCTAAATATGTATAATTTGCATTCATACCTTTGGAGACCTTGGAAAGATATAATGTTGATGACGCAAAACATGGCACATGAAACCCGACAATAATGAAACTTTAAATTCTGGCCGCTACATCTTCAACTTCTTCAAACGTCATAGGCTTGATAGGAACAGACTTTTATCCTATGACTCAAATGGTTTTGTCCGGAATTAAGCCAAAACTACATATGGACTCAATTAGAAATTTGTGTCTTACAATTCCCAGTTAGGAATGGAGTATTTATCCAATTAGGAATGGAATATTTACCTAATTCAACGTTATAAAAAATCAACCGGAATATCAACACACTTTATATACACCCAATTAAGAATGAAGTATTTACCCTTGAATTCCCTTAAAGTTCTATTGTTCACAGTATAAACCATTTTCCTCGAATATAGAAGGAAAAGGCTGCAGTAATGAAGAAATTTAGAGGATGGTTGCAAGAAAAATTGAAGATGCGAAAGAGAACGAAACTTACATGTGAAGAAATTTTCAAGAACCTCTTGTGCTTTGAAGAGTTGAAGTGGTTGAGCTAAATGGCAGTTGGAAACTTTTGATAGCTTGGTTCAAATTTCGAGGCATCTCATCATTCAAAATAGAATCCAACGCCATAATTAGTAGAGGCACTTGGATTTTTAAGAGGGATTTTTACCAGTGTACCCCCAACTAACATGAGAAAATATAAGCACGCCGTTCAAGGGCCCCACGGAAAAAATAAAGCAAAACCTTCATCCAATAAGTTTTTCCAAGAGTACGAAAACACCATCTCAAACTGCGACCAATCATCTTGGCCGATCAACTTACTTCTCAACCACTCCGCCTGATTCAAGCCATAAAGCTTCGAGGACAATTGTGGGAGAATTATCCGAACAGTCCGAATAACTTCAGTCGGATAAATATTAGCCTGACACGATTGGATAAAGGATCGCAGCTCAAGATAATAACGAATGAGAATTTCACTCGCGAGAATCTCGGGAGAAGATCAGTACAATCAAATAGCGACTTCATTAACAAGTTCTAGAGCCTTGCATGACACCATCTCTTCTTTCCCTATAAATGTAATCCTTACGCATGGAAAATGGGGCACCTAATTCTTGTTATCAGAAAGGAAAAAAAAAAGAGTAATAAGAAGGAGAAACACCTCGTGGACGTAGGCCATTGGTGAATCACATAAATACCTATGTTGTGCGATCATGTGACTTGTTTCATTCTATTTGGTTTTAATTGTTTGGGATCACTCATTGTGGGATGATTGTACCTACAGTTTTTTAAAAAATCATAAATTTCTTAAAGATAAAGAAATGCAATATTCTAGAAATGAAAAAAATGACATTTTGAATATACAAAATCCTAATATTCTGGGATATTAGAAAATATAATATTATGAAAAGATAAAAATCATAAAAATTTGATAATTTATAAAAATAATTAGTTTTTATTAAAATAAAAATTAATAAAAAAATACTTTTTCATTATTTATTCAATAAAATGGACATTTTTTATTTTATTTTTTAAACAAAATGGACAATTTCTTTAAAAACTAATGCACGTTTTTTGTGAAAAACTAAACTGAGCTTTCATTATAATCTACATTTTTTAAAACTTTATTTTTTACAAATGTTTATAAAATATTACTTTTTATGTATTTTTTTCATTTTAAAAACATACTTTTTTAAAAATACAATTTTTATTAAAGTAATATTATTTTATTTAAATACATTTTCTTTTTGTAATAAATAAAACATATAGTTTTACAAAAAAATAGAGTTTTCAAAAGATAGTTTTTATATAAAATATAGTTTTTTTAAAAATAAATATTTTTAAAATATATTTATAAAAAATGATTAATTATTTTATTAAAATATAAATTAATAAAAAATACTTTTTCATTATTTATTCAATAAAATGGGCATTCTTTTTATATAAAAAAAAAAGGGTGGTCACTAATTTCATTAAAAAAATGAACCTTTTGTGAAAAGTTGGACAGAGGTTTCATTATGAACTGTATTTTTAAAACTTTATTTTTTACCAATGTTTATAAATATTACTTCGTTAATGTATTTTTTTTTAAACTAATTTTTTAAAAAATAATATAGTTCTTTAAACACATTTTCTTTTTGAAATAAATAAAACATTTAGTTTATAAAAAAAATAGAGTTTTTAAAATATATAGTTTTTATATGAAATATAGTTTTTTAAAAATTCAGATTTTAAAAATATATTGTTTCTTTTTTTTACAAAACTAAACACACGATTTTTTTTAAAATACAGTTTTTTTATTTAAAAAAACATTTTTTTATACTTTGCAACATGGCACCCTTTTAATGGCTAAAATGCCACATAAGAGGACCTATTGGCTGTCCAATCACCATCTCCGTAAGTCTTCTAACGAATGCTAGATTGAGGGTTAAGATCAGGTAACTTTTTAAGGTTAGAACCAACATTACAAAAATTGAAAGAATTGATCCAGATTTCAAAATCGCCCCAAACATCAAGGTTAAATTTGCAATTAACCCAACATATTAAACATAATTTTAACATACTACACATATTTTTAACATACTATAAGAATAAAACATGATGGTATAAAACATATTTTCCGACAAAAACGGAGAGGGGAAAGGTAAAATACCTGATAAAGATCTAGAGAGAGAGATTAGAGACTCGATAAGATTAGATTTTTTTAAAAGAGAGGTTATTTTAATAGGGGAGGGATTCCAAACGTAGTTGATGAGAGAATTTGTTGTTAAAATCAAATTGACCATTTACATGGGCATTTTTTAATGGATAATATTAGGGCTACCCCATTTTGTTACCCCCGGCTTCAAAGTGTTGTACCTTGCTTTGTCTTTACTTGTATGGGTCCCGTCAGGGCATAAAAAACAAAGCAAGGTACAACACTAACATGTCGGGGGTAACAAAAAGGGGTATCCAAACGGGGGGTAGCGCTAGTGTTACCCTTTTTTAATAGTTTTTTAAAAGTGCTGGCAATTTTTTTTTTTTTCCTCCTTTTTGATCACCCGGCCCCTAAGCAAGCCTTTTAGAACAATGCATTACTATATTCCATTAGAGGAAGTGAAAAATTATACACTGAAACCAAATATTCAAATCAACGGAATAAAGCAAGATTGAACTTTCACATTCAACTAAAGAGGAATATCATTTTTAGTTGTCTATTCGTATCCTCTCTTTTTAGCAGCAGCCAAAATCGTCCCCCCCCACCCCCCACCCCGATAGCATTATCCGTTTACATATGGTGTATCCGTTTAGCAACATTACCAATGTCTACAACAAATCATGCATCAATTATAGATGAAGTAATTTACACCATAATCTAACCCCGCTATTAGCATAAAAAATCTGATTTCTAAATTACGTGTAAGGTGAACTGCACGAAGTGCCACACCACAACTTGAATAAAACCAACACGCAATAACTTTTCATATGTTCATAAAGAATTCATTATGAGCAGAAAAAGTACAATGTAACAATTTAGCTGACAAAATGCAACCTATATTTTCTGTCCAGGTAATCAACAAAAACTTCACTGTATTAAAGGCGAATATTAAAATAATTAAAAAATAAAGATTGGCTGGCACCAATCGAAGTAATAGAAATAGATAGAGTTGTAAATATTTAAAGAAACATTTGCTTACATAAATACAACCTACCAAAATAAACTTCCAGGAGTACTGGAATCCATAATGTCCTTTCACAGTGGACCATAGCCAAAATATAATGCTGCATCATAAGCTACTAGGGAAACTAAAATTAAAAATAAAAAATCATTAAGAATTGGGGACATTATTTGAGAGATATTTATTAGGATATAAATACTGCTTTCTTCATCAGCATGGTAAAAAAAACAGTAACATCTGGAGGTCTGCAATCCATTTAGCCTGTAAAGGTAAAGAGAATAGCTTGATGTGTTATGATATGTTAGGGCTAATATAAACATGATCAAATAAAAAATAAGTCAAATCATAATATAAAGGCAACAACAACAAATGCCCGAATTAAATTGTGAAAAAGAAACAAAAGCAGGAAGCATAAAAGGAATCAACAAGTGTTATTGTGCGCGCCTGGGAGACATCAGAAGTGAGGCATATGAATCCTAACCCCAAGTAGAATGCTAGAGTAATATAAGTTGACATCCATGAATAAACTTAAATAAAAGACAATTCAAACCCCGCCCGAATCGCTACAGGTACAAACATGCATTTAATACTCACCTAATGAAAAACTAACTATAATGGAAAGCGCTTTCTTATTGCACATTGCGCTGTAAACATTTTTGCTGAATCTAACGGTTCCAAAAGTATAATGTCAAACCGTCTGCCTTTGCACAAGACTACAGGAGAAATTTCTTCTTCAACTGTCCTTTTATATTCTCTCTTTTTAATAGCAGCTCCAATCCCACTGCTATATAATTATAGAGATATGTGATACAAAATTTCCAGACAGGCACATTCGTGCAAGTGAGCAGTTATTTTTTTACCCTTGTTTGTTCATCAAAGCGCATAGTTTTCCAAAGAACAAATCGATAAATAAGATTCAGTAAAATAACAAATCGATAATAAGATTCAGTAAAGTACCTTTCAGTAATAGTACATACTATTATTGAAATACCTTTCAATAATAACGAGTAGCACTAGCACCAAAACACCCTAACAGAGTAATCTTAATGGAATGTTTCTCAACAAGAGTTGCATACTAATCTCAAGGATGTTCATTATATTTTTCCCTATTTTTTATTTTACAAAATTCAATGATTCAAATCGATTAATTACAGTAGATGCAAATAAAGATAATATTATCTATCCTAACCAAATAAAAGTAAAACAATTATATATATGCGCATGCGCGTGTCTTATGGTATGTTCTAAATTTTCAAAACAATTATTTTCGGCACAAACGAAAAAAATTACACTTCTGTCCACAAATGCAAAGTTTAACTCACTTTGTCAGTGGGTGACGGATCATCTATCGAAGTACTCACCAATAGAAAGTTGAGAAATGTAATTACTTGAAGAACTGATTAAGTTGCTACACAATCTTGATAGTAAAGAATCAAGAACAAAGTTAATAGAAGTTTGATGCCGAGGAGATTATTCATGGGATTAAAATATCTCTATGGAATGATAGATGGCTTAGAAAATGAAAGGGAAAATGGAGAATAATGCATAAAATGAAGTTACAGTACCAAAGCATGTGAGATGGTAAAAATCAACAGTACATCGATTTCCAGTGGTGTTTCTATTGAAGGAGGACAGAGAGAAGTTTGAGGAAGTGGGTGAGAAGACTTAGACAAGAAAAAAGCCGAAATTACATAAAAATTCAACTACTTAACTTCCCGGAAGAAAATTTTGGACAACTTAAGCAATCTGAAGAGGAGACGTTGAACAACGAGAAGTTGGAAAGACAAGGCCATGTATAGAGGGAGTTGTTAGCCCTAAAACTGGCTAAAGATCCATTTGCTGCTAGCATGGAGCATGAGAAGTCAGTGATGGCTGTAAAAAACAAATGCTTTGTGATTTGAACTGGAGACAACAAATGCTTTGTGATTTGAACTGGAGACAAGAAAACTTGAGACACAATTGTGGAATACAAAGGAGGAGATGTAGAACAATTTGCGTGAGAAAAGGAAATCATTCGAGGAAGAGCAAAAAACGGAGCTTAATTATGCCAATTCTTCAAGGGACGCGAGCGTCTCGTTGCCTTTGTTGGGAAACCCAAGGGTTTCAAGCATGCACCTCAAAGATTTTTATCTTCTCACCTGACAAAAGTAACGAACTCAAAGTTCCTCAAAACTTGACAAGGGAGGTCGGTCTCTGTCCTGATTATGTCTTTGGGCTTTAGGCTGAAATTAACCATGACACTTTGGAGAGGTCTCTTCCTTTTGTTGTTGAGAGTTATCTGCTTTGTGTAGTAGATGTTATTTAGTTATTTTACAACGAAATATTGCTGTATTGTTTTAATTTTAAATTATATTTGTAGAAAGAAAAGAAGTGTTGTTGCATCTCTTACACCTGTTTATTGTAAATATATACTATTACTACATCAAATATATTGTATATTTATATATATATATATATATATATATATATATATATATATATATATATATATATATTGGAATTGCATGTGTATATTCCTCGAGACCTATATATTTTACGCATCAACATTAGTAGCCAAAAATGTAGAAATACATTGGCACATCTATGAAAATGAAGAGAACTATCGCATGTCGCATGTATTACCCTTCCGTTCTTCCAAGACAAGAGGTGATGATAAGCACATGGTAACAGAGTAGGTAATATACGAGAATCTAGGAGATGGGGAACGAGAAAGTATGTGAGGAAGATTCATTTAAGATTGTGTTATTTAATAATTTAGAATTTTATTTATTAGTTATCCCTTAGTTGAATTCTTAGCCTATAAATATTTCTAAGCGTCATTATTAAGGGCAGACTTGAATGAATTATATTATTAAGTTTTAATGAGATTTTAGTTATTAATTAGTGTAGTTTCTTTCTTCAAAGAGAGAACATCAAAAAGAGATAAATGATTGAAGCATAGCATCTAAGAGTCATTCACAAACATAATGGTTTCCTTCACAAATTCGAGAACGGTTGGTCATGTGGATTAACATTAAGCATCAGAGGAGATATTGACATCTTATCCAATCTAGGGTTTTAATAAGTGTAAAGCTTGACTGTGCTACATCTAATCTTTCAAATTCTCAATATCTGCTTCCCTCCGCAATTTTAGTTTCCAATTAAGCCAAAATTCTGCCCACAAAATCCCACTTACCTGAGAATTGCATGTTATCACGTTTATGTCTCTTTACTACTCTATATGGAATTATAACATCATAATGTTAGACCTCATATTCGATAAAATGTATATTATAACACACAAGTATACGCTATAACAAGCAATTAGATAAGTTGCACCTTACTTCAAAGGAACTAAACATAGGCATATGGGCAGTACTTATTTTCTAGACATTTTAGTCATTGAGTGTGGTTAAAAAATCAATCTAACTATTTAACATTGATTTGTTTCCATTGAGGAAATACCTATATTAATTTATTTGTAATTGAAATGTCTATTGCTTTTGTAACATCTTATCAGGGGCCTTCTTGATTGGCATGTTACCATTTACTAATTGTAGCGTATCATTTATGTAGTGTATAGCTATAATTCAAATATCTTTTGCATGATTAAGTTTTTTACAGTTAATTGAGTTCATTTTTGAAGGTTTTTCTTGCTTCCGCCCCTATCCCACTCTATATTGTATATTTAGGAAAAGGTTTAATTATTTAAATAAAAGCACAATAAAATTAGAGTTATTTGTGTTTTAGCATCCGCTAGTTATTGCCATTTGGGGATTGGACTCCCAAAAAAAACCTATTGCACCATGGTCCCAAATTTAGAAGGAATCCGTCAGTTGACTTTCTTTGACCATTAATTTGAGTCAAGTTACTCCTAATACCGTAAATTCAATCATATAGGGAAGGTCGTAGTGGATGGAGTGGAGGTTACTGAGGAGCCGGAGATTAGGAAGGCGATTAAAGACTTTTATGCAGCTCTGTTCACGGAAGAGGGGGATTGAAGACCCAAGATAGACGGGTTGGAGTTCGGGGCCATCTCAAGGAAGAGTAGTGAGGTTTTGGAGAGAGAGTTTTCGGAGGAGATAGTGGTACTTGTGTTGAAGGGGGGATAAAGCTCGTGCACTAGATGAATTCTCGATGGCAGGAGTGTTGGCCGGGGGTACAAGATGATATCTTAACCTTTTTGAGGAAGTTTTATGAGGTAGATTTCAGCGAAGCTTGAACGCTTCTTTTGTTGTTGCAATCTCCAAAAAAAGGGGGGCAATAGATGTGAGGAACTTCCGGCAAATTAGTTTGGTTGGAGGCATTCATAAGCTATCGGCTGAAGTATTGTCAGTCAGGTTGACGAGGGTGATAAACCCATTGTATCATAGGCTAAGAATGCTTTTGTGGGGGTAAGGCAAATCATGAATGCGGCTTTGGTAGCGAATGAGGTGTGGAGGCGAGACTGAGGAGTTGGGTATCGGTTATTGTGTGCAAACTTGATATCAAAAAGGCATATGATCATATAAATTGGCGTTATCTGTTGGATTTGATGGGGAGGATCGAGTTTGGGCAATGGTGGTGTATCATTTTTATTCTGGTGATGGAAGGGCTGAGTAGGCTATTGTAGAGGACGATGGAGGGCAAGTAGGTTATGCATTTTTTAGGTGGGTGACCGGAGAAGCTCTCCATGTCGAGTGTCCCAACTTTTATTCGCAGATGATATTTGATGTGAAGGAGGAGGCTTTTAGGCTATTTTTAGTGGCATTTTGATTATTTTCTCTATTTTGATGTACTTTCTTTTATTAGTTGTTTTGCATAGGTGGAAGTATTAAAGGTTAATAAGGACATACTTGTAATTAGGTCCTTTTATTGTAGCTCAAGTTAGGACCTTCTACTTCTCCCAATAAATACCCCTCTTGTAGCCTCATTTGAGGCATTCTATCATTTTTAGATTTTAAGGGAGAGTGGAGACGAGAGTTCAATCTTCTTCTTACTTTCCATTTACGCTCATTTACGTCAATCGGTATCAAAGCCTAATTGGCTCCACTCGTTGTTGTATAAAAAAAAATCGTAAACGGTGGCAAAGGGAACCTAAGAAAAGGTTTGTCCCTGTGGATTCACGCACCGATGGGCTTGAGGAGGTTCCGAACCGCCTCGTGGCCCGATTCGATGCTCTCGACGCACGCCTTCCACCACCGGATGCATCCACAAGGAACCCTCACTCCGCCCCCACCCCCGCTCCGAACCCTAATCTCCATGCTTCCAATTCCGCTCCTTCCGAGGGGCGCGACTCACCCTCCCCCATCCCCGATCAACCCGACCCACTTCTTGAACCCTAATTTGTCCCCTTTACCCCAAGATCCAACCCCATTTCACAAATCTTCCATCCAAAATCCAAGACAAACCAATTCTAGGATTTCACCTTCCATTTCACAATCTAATAAACAATTTACAAACCCTAACCTCCAACCCTACAAAATTCCTCCACCACCAACCGGTCCAATTTTATTCAATCACAAACCACCATCTTCCCACCTACCACCACCCTGAATCCTCCAACCCACCACTTTACCTCCACAAACCCTAAATCCCACCCCCTTACCTCCCACTATGACTCAAACCTTCTACATATTTCCACATACCCCCGCCACCACCCCAGAGACATCACAAGTCATGCCATCCAGATTTTCTTCCATCCACTCCCCGACTCTACCTACTTTCATTGATCCACACCCCCACCCACATATTACTTTTGTCACGCTTCCGTCCCCGTCCCTACTTTATACCTCCTTGCCTCCACCTTGCCACAGGGGTTATGTTCACAGTCTATCTGGGATGCCCGTTCAACATACTCCGCTCCCATTGATACTTTTGATCGAGTTCAGAGTTGGTTAAGTCACCCCCGACAGAATGGGCCCCCTCCCCTAGGCAACAGTAATTACCGAATTTTGAGTCACCTCCTCCACCAACAGAAAGGCGCTCCGATATGTCATATTTTGACTCTTTGAGTCCAAAGGTCACTCCATTTATGTTAATTGTTGATAAGCACTACTTTTTGTGCTACCAGAGAGGGCATTTGTGGATCAGTGACCACAACGTCAGCCAGTTGTAACGGTTCCACCTCCTGCACCTACAGTCACTGCGATTCCTCCATACGTTCCACCTCCAGCCCTGATCGAGACACCCCCTCCCGCCCCAGTTCCTACTCATCCACCGCCTCGGATGCAGCACCGTCGAGCCCCGGTTAAGGATCATTCGCTAAGCGAAGATAAAATTGATGTGGATGACCCAAATTTCCAGGGAGGCGACCCCATTGCTCTCATGGCTTTAAGAATGCTTTCTCGGAGTATGCAGGGGGATATCCGGGTTAATGTGCCGATGTTTGACGGTCATCTCCAGCCTGATGCGATGACTGATTGGCTTGCTACCATGGAGCGCATTTTTTTGTATAAGAGGTTGAGTGGCCGACGTTGTTTCTTTCTTGGAACGACCAAATTCCAAGGCTATGCGAGTGCTTAGTGGTATGATTTGGAGCAGCGCCAATTAATTGAGGGACAGCCTCCTATTCAGTCTTGGGTAGAGTTGTGAGCAGGGATGATGGCTTCCTTCGCCCCCGCCACATACGAGAGAGATCTATTTCTCCGAATGCAGGGCCTCCGGCAGGATTCATCTGTATTAGACTACACTGAGAGGTTTCAAATCTTGTGCACACGAGCTCGCCTAGGAGAGACTGAGGTACAATCGTTACATTCATGGGCTGCAAGGCTATATTCAACGGGATCTTGCACTACGTGATATCTCCACCTTTGCGAAGGTCATGGAGTATTCCACGAAGATTGAGGCGTATCATCATACCACTCCCTCTACTCGCACACGCAGTACTACTCTTGCACCCCCTGCTACCTGTTCTTCCTTCTACTACTACGACAGCGGCACCAGCTACTCCTCCCACTCCTCATTCATCCTCTTCTCATCCGGTAACATTTAAATGTTACAATTGTGTAGTAGTAAGTCACAGGGCTTCAGATTGTTCCTTGCCACGTCGTCGTGCCTTGCTGGCTTTTGGAGGCCCAGAGTATCTCGAGGAGACTAGTGATCCTATGCCACAGCATGCTCTCGTCACCATTCTGGAGGGTGACACCAATGGCATTCCCCTATGAGTTCGAGGATGAACTCTTTTTCATGGAGGGGAGAATGATGTGAAAGAGGAGGCTTATAAGCTATTTTCAGTATTTCTAATATTTTTAGTACATAGTGGCATTTTGATTATTCTATATTTTGATGTACTTTCTATTATTAGTTGTTTTGCTTAGTATTATAGGTGGAAGTATTAAAGGCTAATAAGGACATAATTATAATTAGGTCCTTTTATTGTAGCCCAATTAGAACCTTCTTCCACCAATAAATACTCCTCTTGCAGCCTCATTTGAGGCATTCTATCATTTTGAGATTTTAAGAGAGAGTTGAGATAAGAGTTATCTTCTTCTTACTTTCCATTTGACGCTCATCCACGTCAATATTACTATTTTTTGTGGGGACGAGGAGACACAAGTGATAAGTCTCAAGTTCATTCTGATGTGTTTTGAGGGGCAATGCCGGGATTGCATATAAATGTGGGAAGTGTGATGATTCCGGTAAGGAGGGGAGAGGGGGTCACTGATTTAGCAGAGGAGATTGGATGTAAAGTGGGTTCTCTTTCGTCTACCTACTTGGGACTTCCGTTAGGTGCTTCTTACAAAGACATTTGGGATTCGGTCATTGAAAGGGTGGAGAAAAGGCTCGAGGGGTGGAAAAGGGGGTATTTATCAAAGGGAGGCATATTGACTTAATAAAGAATAGTACCTTTCTAGTTTACCCTCTTATTACATGCCCATTCTTTTGTTATCGATATTTCTCCGTCGAAAGCTAGGTAGGTTACTGAGGAATTTCTTGTGGCATGGAAGTGAAGATAGGTTTAAAAATAGTCTGGTGAGGTGGGGCGGTGAGGGGGGAGGAGCAGGTGTAAGAAATTTAGCCACTTTTAATAAAGCTCATTTAGCTAAGTGGTTGTGGAGGTTTTTGTTTGAGGCAGATAGACTTTGGAGAAAGGTGGTGGTGGTGGCGGCAGGTTTGGGTTGGGTCATAATGGGTAGGGTTATGGGGAAAGGCGGATCCCTCAAGGACTCAGGTTGTGGAAGCATATTGGGTGGGTAGGTGGGGGGAGTTCCTTGGGCATACTTCCTTGAGAGTGGGTAGTTATTAACTCCCCATACAACACTATCCTCAACAGAGGGTGGTTGCACACCATGATTGTTATACTATCAACCTACCAATAGAAGATAAAATGCATCACTGACAAAGGAGTTATGGAAATACGGGGGGAACCAAGGCTTGGCCAGAAAGTGTTTCATAGCTGCCATCCTACCTAAGCCAGTGAAGAAAGGAAAAATGCGTAAAGTAGAGAAAGGCTCCGTACCCTCCAAATAGTAGTGGCAGAAGTATGGGCGACCTGGTATTTAGGAAACTAGAATTACACTTGTCGATCGTGTCATGCAACCTCTTCAAGAGAAACCTGAAAAGAAGTTCTTAATCGACAGCTCACTCACGAAAGAATTGAAGAGAGAGTTGGTTGCCTTCCTCAAAAGCAACCAACACATATCTAGCTGGCAACCGTACGACATGCCTGGAATAGGTACAAAAGTGATGTGTCACAAGCTCCACGTGGATCCGTTACATCCAAAAGTAATTCAAAAAGTGCGACGAACCGCGCCGGCAAGGCCAACGCTATTTAGGAGAAAGCGGGGAAACTACTAGAAAGGAAGTTGAATTCCCCAAGTGGTTGTCAAATCCAGTAGTCGTGAAGAAAAGCAACGGATAGTTGAGGAGTCTGCGTAGATTTCACTGACCTGAACCGTGCATGCCCAAAGGATAGCTTTCCTTTGCTCAAGTTAAACCAGTTGGTCAACGCCACCACTAACTATGAACGAATGAGTTTCCTCGACGCCTACTCAGGGTACCACCAAATCCCGTTGTTCGCCCCCGATCAGGAAAAGGCTTCTTTCATCACCACACTAGGCTTGTATTGTTACAGGGTGATGCCATTTGGATTGAAGAACGTCGGGGCGACCTACCAGAGGCTTGTGACAAAAAATTTAAGGAATAATTGGGAGACACGATGGAGGTATATATGGACGACATGCTTGTGAAAACCAAGAGGGGGATCACCTTATAAACCTTGGCAAAAACTTTTTTTGTCCTTCGTTATAACAGGATGAAGCTAAACGCGACGAAGTGCTCATTAAGGGTACAATCGGGAAAGTGCCTTGGATACCTAGCCAATCAAAAGAGGTATCGAGGCAAACCCCAACCAGATTGAAGCTATCAGGAAGGTGCACCCTCCAAAACTGTGTGCAAGGTACAAAAATTGACTGGCATGCTAGCCGCACTCAATCGCTTTATATCCCGATCCTAAGAGAAGTGTCGACCTTTCTTTCGAGCACTTAAGAAACAAAGAAAGAAAGAAAGTATGAAATGACGAATGCACCAGGGCACTTGAAGAAATAAAGAACTATTTGAGCAAACCACCGCTGCTGACCATTCCGGACGATGAAGTCCCTTTATACTTATATCTAACAGTATCCAATGGTGTCGTAAGTTCAACCCTAGTTTGTGAGAAAAATTGTGGGCTAACTCCAATTTATAATGCAAGCATAACATTGCTCAATGCTGAAAAGAGATGCCTACAATTAAAAAAGCTTGCACACCCACTGGTGATAGCTTCCAGAAAGTTGAACATTACTTCGAGGCACACACAATCCTTGTTCTAACCTCCTTCCCTCTAAAAGCAATGCTTAGCAAGGCCGACCTATCTGGACGGATGTCCAAGTCGTTGATAAAACTCGAAAGATTTGACACCCAATTTCAGCCTAGAACCTCAATCAAAGGGCAAGTCATAACGACTCCATCGCCGAATATTCCAGTGACCAAGAACGCTATAAACAGACAGCGAAAGTAAAGAATCTTTACAACCGATCGAAGAAGGTGATAGATGGCAACTGTATATTGATGGAGCCTCAAATTTCAAGGAGGGAAGAGTGGAGATAATACTAGTATCCATGAAGAAAACAATCCTCGAGTAGGCAATTCATTTGGGATTCGAAGCCTCCAACAACGAAGTTGAGTAAGAAGCCTTGCACGGCGGATTACGAAAAGCACTCTCCCTGGGATCCCGTTACCTTGATGTCTTCTACGACTCAAGATCGGTACCAAATTAGATATCAGGAGACTGCATCGCTAGGGACGAACGCATGGCCGCACCTTGAAGAAGCCCATCACTTGATCGCTCAATTCAAGCATTTACAAGTGCAACAATTCCCAAAAGGGAACAATAGTCATGTAGTGCCACACTACCTTCAATTGTTAAGGGGGATATGAATCGGAATATTGAAATAGAACACCTCAACCCGTCGAGTATAAGTAAAGAAAAATTTGCAATGCAGGTTTATTGTCATTAATAAGACTCTGAGTGGATGGATCCGATCGTACAAGACCCAAAGGAAGATGCCCTACCAATTGATAAAAAGGAAGCACACAAAATATGGGTGAAGTCTGCCCGTTTCCACATAGGGACATATTGGAAGCTTTATGAGCTCTCTTTTTCAGGACTTTACCTCCAACGCGTAACAGACCCTCTACGAACTTCATGAGGGGATATGTGGGTGCCACGCAGGGAGTAAATTGCTAGCGTTTAGGGCAACAAGAGAGGGATACTGGTGGCCTTGTATGTAAAAGGATGCAGTTGCCTTTATCAGCAACAACATAATGGACAACACCCTTGCCCTTATCAGCAATCTTTTTCCCCACAAAGTCCAATTGGGGATGAGGAAGATAATCCTTCTTTTGCCTCTTTGAAAGAGGCTCATTGTCCTTGGAGGGGGAATCCTCGATGTCCATGGGGTTAATGGAACTCCCAACTTCACTTTTCTTGCTCGTCGGCCGAGCAAGATCTTTCCCTTTACCCGAAGGACGAGCAGGGGGAGGGGCGGCAATTAAATTCATAACCTTCCTTTTGGCCATAGCTATGGGGAAACAGTAGAAAGAACCAACAAAACATCAAGAGGTTCAAGGGAAAACGACGTGCTTTCTTCGGTTAATTCGTCCCTTTCTGAGTACTGGGAGGTGGAAGCCTCTAGGTCGTCCAAAGTAATAGCGATGACCGGTCTTCTTTCTATTGGCCTTGCAATAAAAGAAATGGTAAAACTCTTATAGCCAAACAAAAATACCACCGACCTTGGATGATCAACAGTTTCAACTCTATATTGGATAGACCAAATCGTTCGAAGATCAACAAAGTTAACGTCGCTTTCGCGAGGGGTCTTCTTTTTGCTCTTTGCCACAAAGAAAACAGAAGGAAGAACAAAACATTAGCCTCAACCAAGAAAAGATCACAATAATCTTTATTGGAATTAGGGAGATTCACGATCAGGGCTCGGTTAGCCACACTCGTCTTCATGTAATGAATGTTTTCGGTGGTTGTCACCCATTGTTAACAATACATCATCTCAGTAATGCCAAGATGGGTCCCATATATCTCGTTAATACGATTCACCCCATTAACGATCCTCTATGTAATTGGGGCAACTAGGTCTGGGACCACATCAAAATGTTGGCAGAAGTAAAAAAATAAGCGATTTTGGGGAAAAGTGGCCCCACACTTGGCAACAAAAATTGAAGGCAACCAAAGGCCCACAGAAAGGGCGCAAAAGGTCACAAAGACCCTCAACTGACCCCACAGAAGCATTTGATGGTCAAGTTTGAATTTTTTTCACGGTGTTTTCGTCAATAACGCACAGCGTGATTAAAACGAAGTGAAGTGCGGGAAAACAATTGCAATTAAGAGAGTTTCGAAAGTTCTTACATGCGGAATGACGATAATGAAAAGCTCTCCTTTGAAAGATTGCAGGTTTTTGAAATGAACTGTGGAAAGTGAGGAAAAGAGTGGGAATCGTTGTCTTATGGTGAGAAATGCCCTCACGGTACCCCAAAAAGCATTATGATTACACGCGCGTGTGACGACTATCGAAGCGACGGTTCATCGCCGGGAAAAAGGCTCTAGTTACCAACGTACCTCTAGGGTACTCAACGGGCAAAAAATCCTCCAATTTTAAGGATATTTACAAAACTGACCTTCAACTAACCAACAAATACTTCCGAAGAAGAAATACCGCTACTCTACTAAGTAAGAAAATTTGTCAGAATCAACGGCCGACCTAGACATAACAAAGCCCCGCGACCTCAAAGCGACCCTGAGCTGAGCTTTGGGGACCAGAATTACGATAGCACGTGCTTGCCACGAGCCTCCAAGCTTCTTGCACACCAAGTTAATGAAGATTTCAAGTCACAGAAGACTCCCACATATCTATCACTTGGAACTGTTCAAATTAATAAGGGATAGGTACGAACTTTTAGGGATAGCTATTAACGGAGCTTAGAACTCTCCTAAGCTTCTCTATAAATGTAAACCTGCCCCTCATTGAGAGGGGCATGTGATAGTGTATCGTCGGGTAGTATTATAACTCTGTCGAATCCCTGAGTTAATAAAAGAAACAAACCCCAAACCCCGTGGATGCAGGCACGTGTCGAACCACGTATATCTTGCATTGTGTGTTTTTTATCTTCTTCTTTGAATATGATGTGAATCAAGAAGTTCAAGGGCATTTTCGTCATTTTTAAGATTTTATAATACATTTATTTATTTTTTTGCTATTTTCTTTTATTTTGTTATGTCGTTTTATTTTCTTTTTGCTTGGTATTTAGAGGTGGAAGTAGTAAAGGCTATTAAGGGTATTTTTGTAATTGGAATCATAGCTTAGAGCCTAAGCTACCATCCCTCCTATAAATACCCCCATTGTAGCCAAATTTGAGGCATTCTACCTATTTGAGAGTTTATGAAATAGAGTTGAGACAAGAGATATCTTCATCTTATTTTCCATTTGACGTTATTTACGTCAGAATACTTCTCTTAATTTAGCTTGTGCACATTGAATACAAATATTGTGGGAACTTACCACCTACAAGCACCTTGGCAGGGCACAAGTTAAATTTAGCCTCTGCACGAGTCTTTTGCAGAAAAGAAATACTAAGTTATTGAGCTCTATTATTATATGGAATTACTTTAATTTTTTTAATATGGTCCATTTTGACCGTGAAAACTTAACTCATAATTATGAGTTAACTCATAATAACCAAGGTTCTAAAAGGCGAGAGGTGTGGTCGAGGTGTAGAGGTCAAGCCTCAAGCCTTAGGAGCCTAGGCGTATAAAAGCGTTTTCCCTTTTTTTATTATTTTAATTATTTCAAGGCTATTAATATAATAAAATAATACATACCTTGAATTTTGAAAATATATTCGTATGTTTAGTAACCATCTTTCTCATATCATCATATGCATGCTCCAAAATCAATATATAAAATGTATTTCTCAACATTTAATAAGCAATATACAAAATATATTTTTCATAATTCAATAATCAATATCAATAATCATCCAATAATCGATAATCAATAATCAATACAAAATGATCCAATATAAGAAATGTATTTTTCACCTTTCAAATGAAACGTATAAACTTTTGATCAGAAGTCGGTCAACAATGTTAGCATTTTTTTGAACGAGAGGCTTGGGATATTGTTTGTCTTTTGATTGTTTTGGACGAGATATTGGACCGGTTTGTAAAAAAAAGTCATTAAAGGGCAATATCGTTTCACTAGAGCGTTTTTGTTTTTTAAAAGAGTGCGCCTTAAGCCTTTTACCAAGAATAAAGCGTAAAAAGCTTAAGGCAGGGCACATGGTTCAAAGTCTCGGTATCAGTCCCGGTATCAGTCACTCGATTTTCAACTCGGTCGCGGTAACGGGCGATACGCAAAGATACACTATTTAGAGAGCACAAAAAATTCCGAAAAAAATCTAGAAAATTTTAAAAAAATACAATTAACAATGTGGATCAATCAGATAAGTTTAAAACTATACTTTAATATGCATAACATTGTACAATTCATTATATTGACGTGCAGCGAACTTGCCTGATTCAATGTTCCATAATAATCAATGTTTTATTTCACGGAGGATACAAATATTATGTTTTTACAAAGAAAAATAAATGTTACTTTTTTAGTAAGAGGATAATTTTTTTTTACAAAGAGGATACAACTATTATATTCTTAGTATTATTTTTAGTAAGAGGATACAAATGTGTTTTTTAAGTATGTTATATTTTTCTAAAAAGGATAGAAATGTTTCTTTTTTAGTATTGTTATTTTTTTACAAAGAGGATACAAATAGTGATTTTGACAAAACACTGCTTTTTTTTACCATCGTTTTTTACAAAAAGGATGCAAATGTTATTTTCTTACAAAAAATGATGCAAATGTTATTTTTTTATAAAAGGAATGTAAATGTTTTTTTTTAAATTGATGGAATTGTTATTTTTTTACAAAGATGGAGAAATTTTTTTTACTTGTGTTGCAAATGTTATTTTTACATAAAGGATGAAAATATTATTTTTACAAATGTTTAAAGGATACAAATATTATTTTTACAATAATTATAGTTGTATATTTGTTTGTAAAAGAATAACATTTATGTTTTTTTATAAATAATAACATATTATAAAATAACATTGGGAACATTATTATAAGAAATAATAAATAACATTTGGATCATTTGCATTCTTTAAAAAAAAGAAGTAGCACATATACAACGCACTAAATTAAACCCACACGATGACCAAATAACCCACACACATAGCACACTAAATTAAAAAAACAGTTAGCATTTCGTAACCCCCAAAACAACCACGCTTACCAACATAACATTGGAGAGAGAGAGAGATTGATGCTTAGTAACTTATACCATCTTGGCCGATATATCACCGATATGGGTCGATACTATTGGAATATCGCCGATATGTGCCGATTCCATCGCGATATCGCTAATATGGGCCGATTCTACTGCGATATCATTGATATGGGCCGATTATACCGCGATATCACCGATACTACCGAGAAATTACTGATATAGGGCCGATTCACATCAATAATTGAAAACTCAACTTGTAACTCGGAATCGGATCGGTGGGCCGGTATACCTAGTCAACTCGGTCGTATCGTCGCGATATCGGCCTTGACTTTGAACCATGGCAGGGCGTTTCTCCCAAGCCTCAAGCTTAGGCGCACCTTTTAGAACACTGATAATAACTTTCATTCCTTTAGTTTTACCAACCGTTAATTATGAGTAACTTAACTCATAATTAACGGTCAAAAAAAGTCAACAAATGGAATTTCCATCAAAATTACGGGGTCAATGGCGCATTAATTTTATGGTGTTTTGTGGTTGGGGGGGGGGGGGGGGGCGCTGGGCTGAAATCCCCAAACGACAAAAACTAATGGATGCTAAAACCCAAATAACCCATAAAATTATAAATTTTCTTGAAAAAACCAGTTAACCTTTGTTTAGGAACTGGTATTAAACATGAATTAGAACAAGAGTTAGGTGTAAGAGTAATTTGGGGAAAAAGATTGCCACCAATGTTTTAAAAGGCATGAAGCGTTTTGTCTCTATGAGGCGAGGCTGACAGAGACGTAAACCTCAACTTTTTTCCAAAAAAAATCACTAAGAACGATATAAAAATAATAATTAAACGAGGAACAAAATATGTATCACATCTATCATGAAAAAAATCATATGTATGTATATATAGCAAAAAAAAAAATATATATATATATATATAGAGAGAGAGAGAGGGAGGGAGGCTCACCTACATCATGCGTTATACATCACACCATACATCACACCTAATTCTAGGCCCAAGAAAACTTTTTTTTTCAAATTTTATATTTTTCCCTTGAAATTAACCTTCCAATCAACCCATATGCAAAAAATTAGGTCAAAATGCATTTTGTAGCTATTTTTAAAAAATCCACAAAAAACTGCTGACGCAGACCCTTATATTTTAAGGTATTTTTAGCAGTTTTTTGTAGATTTTTTAAAAATAGATACAAAATGTATTTTGACCTAATTTTTTGCATATGGGTTGATTGGAAGGTTAATTTCAAGGGGAAAATATAAAATTTGAAAAAAAAAAAGTTTTTTAGGGCCTAGAATTAGGCGTGATGCATGGGTGATGTATAGAGCATGATGTACTATAGCCTGGCTTTATATATATATATATATATAGATGTATATGTATATGTATATGTATATGTATATATATATATATATATATATATATATATATATATATATATATATATAATATGATAGGGAAGTTTGAATTATGTACACATTTTAATGGTGAGGATGAATGCCACCTCCTTACACATTTTTCCAAAATAGAGGGTTGAGATCAATTCCCTCCATTTAGATTTTGAATTTCAATATTTACTTTTGCTTTTTGTCCTCCCATACTACTTTTGCATTTTATTTTTCCCCATACCCCCGTTCATTTCATCTCTCTCTCCCTTATTTCACTTGCCCCCTTAACCTATACCTAAACCACTCAGCCCTTCCTCCCATGTTGACGCTCCCCCTCCCACGCTGCCGCTTCTCCATTTTTACACGCCAAGGTATGGATTTTTTTTCTTTCAGATTTAAGCTTTCCATAAACTTTGGTTTATATTCTAGCTGAATCAATTATTTGTTTTCAACCTATAAATAGGGCTCTTTGTTCTGAATTTCAGAGCTTCAATAACGGGTGTTTAATTTTTTTGGGTTGACACACCTAAATCTATCCATCATTTTAATATGTCATTTTGCATATATCTAATTTGCGTTTCTATTTTGTTTTGCAGATATTTGTAAAATCAGGTACACTCATTTTTCTCTCTTTACATTTCACTCTCTCAACTGCATTTTTTTTGTTACGGTTTTGCTTAAGAGTATCTAGAGATGAGTAAGTATTTTGTGAATATGGATCTTGATTTCAAAATGGGGCTCATAATTTGGGGTTCAAAGTCTATCTCTATCTCTGTATGCGTGCATTTTTTCTTTTGAAAGAATTTTTTATGGTGGGTTTATGTATTATCTTTTGCGTTCTATTTTAATTGAGGTTACTTTTTAAGTTGGCACACCACTTCTACAATTTGACAGTTCAATTTTAATTGACTTCATTCACTTCATGTTTGAGGATTATGACCAGACGATGTTAATTTTTGTTGTGTTGAATGTGTTTAGAGTGACTTTTGGGAATTTCTTTGCTTTTTTAAGTATGAATTTTGGTTGTTTCTATTACCTCTACAGGTTTGTGTGAACCTCATTTTCATTAGATTACTTTGCGTTTTATATTACTTTCTGGGGGCATTGTAGATTGTTTTATTGAGGTCTTTAGTTTATATATTCATTATTGTCGATGTTTGCTCAGTATTGCTAATGTTTGATATCTCAATGTGATTATAACCTAAATTTGATATCCCATTGGCAGGGACATAGGATATTCATGCTGGGCCATAGAACCTTACAAGAAATTTGAGATTATGTGGGATTCTTTTAGTGGACAAACAAGTGGCATTTGATTTTTTTTTTTCAATAGCATACCTATCCAGATAGATTAAACATAAAAGTTTCTTCACTCATTAAATTTGTTGAGAAGGATACATATTCACAAATCTTAAAATTCTTTTCTTTATCCATTCTGCAAATCTTAAAATTTGTTCAAACTTATATTTTTCATTTCACAATGTATGGGACATTTTTTTAAAGACATGATTATGCCATAGTTTGATGCTTTGGTAATTTTTCTAGAACAAGACTACATAAGACTGCATAAATTTGGGATGGACATAGAGTTTGTGTGTTGTAGGCACCGATAAGACCACATAAGAATACATAAGATGCTTTGATTATGCCATTTCAGACCATTATTTTGCTCACCTTCTTGCCCTACTATATGCTCTCTTTTTATAGAAGATCTCCCTCTGATTAGATTTTTTATTTAGTTAGTTTTTTTATGGAGTTCATTCTGTAAATTTGTGGGTTTTGGTTTATTTAACTTTGCTTGGTTGACCGTTTGTTTGATGTGTTTTATTAGTGCACACTACGTGTTTATTACAATAGACTTAGATGGTTTGGACACGTCAAGCGTAGACCAATGGATGCTCCTATAAGGAAGAGTGATTTAGTTAGTATTGATGGTAACATAAGGGGTAGAGGTAGACCTAAATTGACTTGGCGGGATATTATAAAAAAGGACATGATGTCATGTGGTTTAACCGAAGATATGGCACTGGACAGAATGGAATGGAAAAATAGGATTCATGTAGCCAACCCCAAATAATTGGGAAAAGGCTTTGTTGAGTTGAGTTGAGTTAGTATTCGTATTTGAACTTGACTCCATGAAAAGTTTGTTGATTCTACTCTTACTGAAGTGATGTTTTTTTTCATTCAATTTGCTGGAATCTTACGAAAAAAAATGCAAAGGGCATGAATCTTATTGAAGGCGCAAACGCTCCTTTTTCGGTTCGATCTAAATCACCGTCGACTTTGGAAGCAACGCAGTCCTTGAGGTAAACAACTTTTTTTTTCATTAAATATTGTATCCATAGTTTTCTTTCTTTCTTTGAATTGATTTCCTACATCTACATTACTTTGTATGTCTTGATAAAATAACCTAGAAAACCATATGGTTACGGCAGTAGTTTACATTAAAAATGTAAAAATGAAGGGCTGTGTAGTGAGTTTTTTTTCCTGTAGATTTGCTGTGTATTTATTCCACTATGCCAGCTGCAGAGTATGGGATTATTTTGTGGTTTGAGATGTATATTTATAATGTTCGTGTTTTTAGTTCCATTGTCATTGTATAGATGCAGTAACTGAATTGTTTGGAATCTAAATGATCTCATTTTGAGTTTGTGTTTTTACTGTGGAGTAGTCAGTTAAAGTGAAAAATTAGCATGTGCAGGAGATGACTGCATTCACTTTCACTTTGTTCACTTTATTAATTTGTAGATACATTTTAATCCGTATACCTTTTGATTTGTGTTGAGTTTTGTTTGTGTTTTGAAATAATGGAATTTCCATGATAGCATACTGTTTCATGAGCTTTCCAGTTGTGGAAAAACAGTTTCTAAGTATGTGTAATTTTGGTTTACAACCTCAATAACCAGTGTTCTTTCAGCACAAATTGTGCCATAGGTAGGCATACAACTTAGTACAAAATGTCTACCCTACATGCTCACTATCTGTAATCAATGGAGTAGGAAATTGTGTAACAGTTGTCAGTGTAATGGAGTAGGAAATTGAAGTAAAGGTTGATACAATGCATTATGTTATTTATATTTTATGATTATTATTTAGAAAGGGCTAATGTACATTTTAGAACTAAACTTTATTGTGTTGGCATCTATTAGGTACATGTGATTAGTAACAGATTATAGTTCATATCATTCAGCAGTAGGATACCAACAGGTGCTATCATATCGTACTCAGTATTAACTTGATTTATTTCATATCGTACTCAGTATTTCTATCTCTAACTCTACAATCTTGGAAACCTTCTCTTTAGATCTCTCAGTAATGATTTCATTGGCTTTTATTTCATTCACGATAAGATGTTCGGTTAAGTTGGGGTAATGTCAAGAGTGCCGTCTTCATAGGTAAGCCATTACCGCTTCCGTTTCGTATCCCCATACAACTTGGGAATGCCTTTATGTTTAGTATACTAGCTAAGAAAACATCGAGTACAAAAGCAAATGAGCAAAGGCGACTAGATATGAGTCATTATGTAAATTGGAATGAGTTATTATTGAAATGGCAACTTGATTTTTATGTTCATTGGAATGAGTTATCATTGAAATGTCCTGTTTCGTTAATTTTCAATCATTGGTACCCAAATGATTCTCACCTGTTCATTAAGCCCTCACTGTAATCAAAGTCGATCTGTTTGTTTTAAAGGCTTTAAACTGTTTAGGCTTAGACAAAAGTGGAAAAGTAGTATGGCTCAACACACTCTCTCTCTCTCTCACACACACCTACATACTCACCACACCCACACACACTCATATGTTCTAACCATGGGATTTGAATCTCTGTTTCACTATGGGTATTATGCTAATATATATTTAAGATTTGCTTTGCAGATTCAAAATTTAAATCAAATGGCCTTCCACTATCTCCTTTAGTCCAGTCCAGTTGAATCTCCTCCGGTTCTAACTCCTGAAGTTGGTGATGAAAACCAATGTGAAGAACATAACGGTTAATCTTACGTGGTAATTATTAATGGGGAAATTGTGCAAAATGAACAAGACCAGCGACTCGGTGAAAAAACTTATCAGGCGAAATTATTGGGGAAACTCATGCCAATATTGAAGAAAAACAAACAGATCCAGTTGCAGCAGTTAATGAGATCCTTGGTACAAAAGAAAGTTGTGTTCATGGTGTTCGAACTTGAATGCAGGTTTTCCGAGAAAGTTAGGATAGTTCCATCGATATTTAATTTATGAAGCTTATTTTAGTCAAATGTTATTTTTCTTGCAGGCATGTATTGCTTATTTTAAGGGGTAGTATCCTTCTGTTGAGCCAAACATTTTTGTGCTTATTGGGACAGGAAAATTATAGTTTTTATGAATTGAGTTCCACTAGCTGCTTTTGAGCCTCGATACTTCACTCTTTTTAAGGCTTTCAATCACTTTATTGAGTTGTGTTCATTGGATGATGTTGGATGTACGTTGGAATTCAAGTAGAGAAATGAGTACTAAGTTTTTAAGAACCTCCTTAAACATACAAATGGTAGTATATTTATGTCGCATTTACACATTTTCCTTTTCAAAAGAAAATTTCAATTGCGTTGTCCATCCAATGTTTTTTCCACGTTTCCCTATATTTGTCTATTAGTTATTGATGTCAACATAATTTTTTGAATGAAAATTATTCATAGCTTAACAATAACTCTTTTATTTTCTGATTTCGTGTACTTGAACCTCCCCGTTGTTGTGGAAGGCCTACATTGACGTCTAGAACAACTGCTTTAGGAGAAGCTTTTAGACCGCACAGAGCAGTTGAAGGTGTCGATTAGTTATGTAAAGTTTGAAGCATCTTCTATGGAAGAAGACTCTCTTCGCGAACAGAAGTTGTAATGCCTTGAGCGTGCCAGAAGGCTTTGACCTTGCAGCTGCACTGTTGTGTAGATACTCGGTGGTGGTGGTACCGTTGTTTTATTTCTGGTGAATTGCATATAAACCTCTTAACTGTTGTATTGATTTTTTGTAGTCCTTATTACTCATATATGGTACAACAATCTTCTTTTTTAATTCTTTCAACTTCTTTTGTCGTATCGGTTTGCTCTAAGAAAACATTTGTTCTTAGTTTACAATGTTCCTTTTCTCTTAGTTTGTTGAGTAGTGAATGCATGTTCATTTAGTTTGAAAATGCTCAATTGTTTCTTTATATAATAACTCTCGCATTTTTTTTATTACACCAGAGCACTGCCCATGGCCAAGAAAATGCTACTGGACTTCACGTTTGGCAACCAAACCACCACGGTTTTGTGTGTAGTTGAAACAAACTTTCTTGGTTGTAGAGAATGCATTTAAATCAGATACTTTGTTGCTAGGACCTTATGGTTTGACTTATTTGGCCTCTCTACAGTTTTTTGGCTCAGATTTTTGGTTTCAATGCAGTGTGTTTGGCTTCAAAATAGGAATTATAATTTAGTGTGTTTGTCTTTGTATAAAAGATTAATCTTATTTAATCTTTGTTTTGTTCTTGGATATTGTATTAGTCTTTGGTTTTCGTGTGTTGATTTTGCACATTTAGCGTTGAAGGCATGAATGCACTCAAACAAACTGTTCACACATTTGTTGTTCGAATATTTTTTATTTCTTAAACAGGGTGGATAGTCCTATAAATAAAGGAAATTCTGCCCAATTTTTTTAAATTGTTTACACGTTTGGGGTATAAAGAAAAACTTTTTGACTATAATTGTTTACATATTAAATAAATTGGAAATTTTCTTCGTGCCTTCAGGCACGGGCAATACCCTAGTATATATATATAGCAGAAAAAAGTCAAGAGAGGGGGAGAAAAACAAAAAAAAAAGTACAATATATATATATAGCAAAAAAAGTCATAATATATATATATATATATAAGAAAAAAGGTCAGAGAGGAAGAGAAAAACCAAAAAAAAAAAGTCAAAGTCAGAGAAGTAGAGGAAAACAAAAAAAAAATACAAATTGGCACACGTAAAATAAGATAAACACAGAAAAAATAAAATAAAGAGATGTCGAAGAAGTTTTGAATGATTTAAAGGATGAAGGATTAGAAATTACCCGATGATTGAGGCTGAAAAGGATGAAGTATAAAGAAATTATATCTCCGGTTCAAGACAGCAAAGCAAAGGAATGGTCAGCTAGGGCTTCCAAATGAAGGGTCGGCACACATAAAATAACATACTCACGTGACCTTTTTTTTTTTACATTTGACCAATTTTGACCCAATATGACCAGTAAAATAACGAGGCTTACGCCTCAACCACCTCAAGGCGGATAGCCTCAGTGCGTAAGCCTGGAACACATGAGGCGTGAGCGTCAGTCAAACACCAAGAGGCGTAAGCCTCAAGGCTTTCTTCTCCCGCCTCGAGGCGCGCCTCGCATCGCCTTTTAAAACATTTATTGCCATTATTAAGTTTCCTCATCGAGAGGACAAATTTGTGTACGGTTTTGTCACTACTGAAGAGAAATCACGATACAGTCTTTGCAGAACACACAGTTCAATGCTTACAAACTCAATTCTCAACAAACATAACTATTAATAAACCTTTTTAGACCTTACCCAAAATGCATGGAATGCTTTTAAATAATGCAAATCAGAGCAAATTTATTAGTGGGCGGCACTTGAGCTACCAAGGATGAAACAAGTTTCACAAGAGCACTAACGACGCATCCCATAAATGTTGTCGCACTCAAATACCCTCAGGCCCCAACTTCCCGTATGCCCAAAACAAAATAAGCAGACGCATTTTGCATAAATAGAGTCTTTTAGGTTATGCAAAATGTAACCATCGGGAGATGGCCTTAACATATATAAAATGTTAAAATTAAAGAAAAATTACTAAAACCAACATGAGTACCGAATCAGAGATGACTACTGGAGTTGTAAAGCAACCCCTACTGAATGGAGCAACTGCTTACGTGCTTAAACAAAGAGAAACTAGTTTCGCGATCAGATGGCAAAGACAAAATTGCTATACTGCTTGGCTCCATCAACATGTACTTATAATAATAAATGCAAAGGAAAAACAAAAACTAGTGGCAAAAAATGAAGCTAGAGTAATATGTAATCAATAGAAAGAGTATCAAATCTTTCTTTCATGTGAGATGGTAACAGCACGGGCTAAAATCAAAATGAAGTTTCATTCTAAGAAATTTGTTAGTATCAAGAAAGTACATGATTTTTTCACAACATCAAATAGGTCTTCTTACCAGTTTAACAATGCATACTAGTATCACGAACACTATGAATTAGTTCAAAGTTTAACATTACAAAGCCATTTTAAAATTTCATGGACGCAACTACGAAGAAAAGTAATCTGTCAATCATGTGGCAGAGTTCACAATGTATTAATACATCATAATTTTTCTCCTGGTAGGTTTACAGCTTACTTTCAGACTTCAGCTATTTCAAAATCAGATATATAAAAATCCAAGCTCCTAAAATCCTTCTAGGTTGAGGTTATGTGGTGGATTCCAGATAGTATTACAACACTTTACAGCAACTTAAGTTTTTTGATGAATGAAACAAGGATAAAGAGAAAATGGTTTCCCCTTACATTTTATTAGTTCCAACGGAAGGAATGACCATTACGCAATTAGTAATCCTATATACTAATACTAATATGATAATTTGAGTCATTATAAACCTTATTTATCGTCTGGACAATAGATGCGGTTTTATTCTAATAAGAACATAATAATTTTTTAGCAATTAAATCCGTGTACATACATCTTCTTGACATACCCAGCCCTTAATTAATGTCATGATTTATGATTCCATGCTCATCAATGAGTGGTTGGAAACCATCAAACTTGGCCCATCAAAACTGCTCGTTTGGAATGGCGGATCCAGGATTTGTTTTTGTTGGGGGAGGGCAATGTATATATAATTATTTTTTAGGGAGCCAAATGCGTACATATAACAAAAAATATCATAGAATTTCAAGAGTAGCTTTTTTATTTTCGAAAGCTTGCAGGGCCAGGCCACCCCTCCGCCACTTTTCGTTAGTGACAACAATATAGCACAAAATAGAAATAGTTCCCGAGGGAAGCAATGTCATGACAAAGGGATAAATGATAACCTAACTACTGAGGCATTGTACCTAATAGTCATTTACAAGCATAACAATTTGTTAAGGGATAAAATCATCAAACATGGGTAGTAAGATTTTGTATCCTTTTCATCTAGGATGATTAACTAAATATATATGTCGAGTATATGTTTAAGAGTAATGCTACTCTTACCGAAAAATTATACACAATTTACCGAAAATGTGCTTTAAAGGTTTGTGAACTAGCGGGTTCCACACCATAGTACAATACCCTTGGTAAATTTTTTCGGTAAGTGTATCATTTTTCTTATTAAAATGTGTACCTAACTAGAGCGGAGTTTGCTACATCTGCTATTTTCTTCCCTGCATATATATGTTCAGTCTAGCTGAATACTTAGGTAACACAGTAAAAGGAAAAAGCATACTTAGGTAACACAGGGTACACTCTTTAAATATTAAAGGGAAATGTCATACCCTGGATGGTCTTGCTATTCTATCTTCATTCTCTTGGTTCGATCCTCTCCCGTGGAAGTAACTTCATCACTCCCCAAGACACTTTTAAATCCCTCAAGCAAGGCAAGGCTCGGGACGAATGTACTCATGACAATAGAGTGGAACTTTTTCACTATTCCAAGTTCCGTAACTTGTTTGGTTTGGGGATTATAAGAAATCAAACTTTTACATTGTTTCTTGTGGAGTAGGACATCTCCATTCGCTCTAAACCCAACAAGTCCACTCAAGGGCACGGGTTTCATATCGATAGTGAATTGCTTGGTCCAAGACTCTGATATACCATACTCTTTCATCACCCATACACAACAAGAGTGGTCACTGTTAGAGTGTATCAAAGAAAGGGAATCTCCATACACGGCAACACGCAAAGATAACACATTGGGGTTAGAAAACGCTAGTTGCTCACAGGGCACCCGTATAGCATCTGGCAGCAGCATGAAACCGAACACATCGGTTTCCATATGGAATGACACAATGATATTACGACCGGGACTGGTCTGAAATATGTTGGTATTACTTTTCCTTTTCCTATCAATAGTACACCCCAGCCAATGTATCACTCCGTTGAATAAAGCCTGTGGTTGAAACTTGTAGATATGTACGCATGAAAGGTGATGAGGATCAATTTTACGCCATGAGGTTGTGCTAAGGTCGTAGACGGCTACGTGGAGTGGATTCATAAAACTGACAAGTTTGTAGTCATTTGTTTGGGGATTGAATCCGAATCCAATACAACGGTGAAAATGGTAGTTTTTAGGTGCGGGTCTTGAGACTCTAACCAATTTTCGAATGGATGGGTTCCATAAAACCACATCCCAGCGATTATAATAGGACAAGCACACCAGTCCATTACAAACATCAATTACCATAAAATTGTTGAATTCGCCAGCTCGGAACTGTGGGAAACCCAACTCGGAACAACAATCAAATGTCTGATTATCACGGTGAATTGAAGGGCGTTCATATGCTCTACAGTATTTGATTGGTGTGTACCTAACAAGTTGGTAAGCGCCCTTGTTTCGACTCATATGCTCTGTATTGAAGCTGGAGCTTGTAATCAGAGAGGACCAAGCCTTGCACACGCACGTGCAACGCACGAGACTCTCTATCGGTAGCCTCGTCAGGATGTCCTTCACCAACTCTGGGGGAAGGTAGATCGCCATTTCGATTCCGATATTCCTTTCAAAACAGATGAACGGACGGACTATTCCTTCACCGAATTTTACATTCGTCTTATAAAATTAGGGCACGCGCATATCCGCATCATCAAAGACTTCTTATTAATACATTCATTTAAGAGCTTTGCTACACCGACTCACTCTCTATCCGACTCTCAATCCAACTCTCTCTCCTTTGTCCAATAAAGGACAAAAAAAAGAGGAAAACTTGTGATTTTTTTTTTTTTTAAACAAGATATTGTTAAAAAAAATACTACATTCATAAAAAAAATTATATGATTCTTATAAATAAAAACTAGAAAAAATTGTTAACTAATTTTTTAAAACAGTTAAAAAATTGTTGAAACCTTATTTTATTTTCAAAAAAGCATTTTTTTTATTTCTTAAAAACAGTTTCTTATTCAAAAAATTGTATTTGTTTTATTAAAAATATGAAAAAAATTATTTTTAAAAACTGACGTGAACTCACATTATCGCGATTGGTTAGTGCCGATGGCGCGGACCCATATCATCGTCGCGATTGGTTAGTGCCGTTGGCGCGGACCACATCATCGTCGCGATTGGTTAGTGCCGCTGGCACGGACTCGCATCATCATCGAGATGAGTGAGTGTCACTGGCGCGGACCCATATTATCGTCGCGATTGGTTAGTACCGCTGGCGCGGACCCACATCATCGTCGCGATTGGTTAGTGCCGCTGACGCGGACCCACATCATCGTCGCGATTACTGAGTGTCGCTAGCGCGGACCCACATCATCATCGCGATTGGTTAGTGCCGCTTGCGTTGATCCGCATCATTTAAACTATTTTTTTTTTAAAATGACTTTTCTTGAAAATACAAATTTTCAATAAAAGTCATTTTAAAAAAAATAGTGAAATATTTTTTTTCTTTTTTAAAACAGTTATAAAAAGTTAAAAACACTTTTAAAAAAATAAAATAGTTAGTACTGCTGGCGCGGACCCACATTATCATCACGATTAATTTTTTTATTTTTTAAAACCGTTTAAAAAAAATAGTTTTTATGTAAAAATACAAATTTTTAATTTTTATTATAAAAAAACTAATAAATTGGACCAATGGTTGTGTGCCACATGGAGAGGTCGGAACTGTGAGTCGTTTGTGGGAGTCGCTCTAGAATTTCTCATATAAGAATCAGCCCCTATCTATGACCACGGGCGTTGCTAGAGCGACTCTCTCAGTCGACTCACTCTTCAGACTCTCTCTCATTTGTCCGCTAAAGGGCAAAAAAAAAGGAGTAAAACTTTTTTTTTTCTTTTTTGTTAAAAAAAAATTATACAACATACATAAAAAAAATGGTTAAAACAGTTAAAAATTTGTTGAAACCTTATTTTATTTTCAAAAAAACAAATTTTTTACTTTTCTTTTTAAAAACAGTTTCTTATTAAAAAAAGTATTCTTTTTTATTAAAGATATGAAAAACTATGTTTTAAAAGTTGGTGATGACCAACATTATCGTCGGGATTGACTAGTACTGCTGGCGCGGACCCATATCATCGTCGCGATTGGTTAGTGCCGCAGATGCGGACCTACATCATCGTCGCGTTTGGTTAGTGCCACTGGCGCAAACCCACATCATTATCACGATTAGTTAGTGTCGCTGACGCGGACCCAAATTTTCAATAAAAATCATTATAAAAAAAATTGGTTATAGCTAAAAAATTGTTGAAACCTTATTTTATTTTCGAAAAAACATTTTTTTTTTCTTAAAATAATTTCTTATTTTTAATTAAAAATATGGAAAAAATATTTTTTAAAAGCTGACGCGAACGCACATTATCACGATTGTTTAGTGCCGCTGGTGCAGACCCACATCATCGTCGCGATTAGTTAGTGTTGCTGGCGCGGACCCATGTCATTTAAACTATTTTTTTTAAAAATGACTTTTATTGAAAATACAAATTTTCAATAAAAGTCATTTTTTTTTTTTAAAGATAGTGAAATGTTTTGTTGTTTTTTAAAACAGTTATAAATAGTTAAAAACACTTAAAAAAAATTGGTTAATACCGCTGGTGCAGACCCATAATATCATCGCTATTATTATTATTTTTTTAAACCGCTTAAAAAAACAGTTTTTAATGAAAATACAAATTTTCAATTTTTATTAAAAAAAAAAAAAGAAATTGAATCAATGATTGTGTGCCAAATCAGTGTGAGTCGGTAGTGTGAGTCAATAAGGGAGTCGCTCTAGAATTTCTCTTCATTTAATACGAGTCTTAATAAAGGAAAATTCTAGATGAAAAGCCGAAAGTACA
The DNA here is from genome assembly GCA_949130495.1 of Sambucus nigra. Lineage (NCBI taxonomy): Eukaryota > Viridiplantae > Streptophyta > Magnoliopsida > Dipsacales > Adoxaceae > Sambucus > Sambucus nigra. The sequence goes on along the minus strand of OX422219.1, from coordinate 9,180,372 downwards.
GCAGTGGAACAGCATTTGGCTAGCTGGCGTGCAAATACCTCTCTCTTTATTAAACAGTTTTTTATTTATTTACATGATCTCTCTCTTTATTAAACAGTTTTTTATTTTTAAAAAAAAGATTTTTTTATTTTTAAAAAACAGTTTTAACTGGTTTATAAAAAAAAATTAACAAATATAAAAACTATTGATCATGAAAATAAACAATTTTACACTTGTTAAAAAATATTTTTAACCGTTTAAAAACTATTTTTTAATAAAAACTGTTTTAAAAGTATTTTTATGGATCAATTATCAAAAAATCCTTCAAACATTTTTTAATATACATTTAGTCCAAGTATTTTTATTTTGTTCCAAAAAGTCTATCAAACACCCATTTAACGAATATGTTCTTATTTTTAAAGATACGCGCCAGCAGCACACACGCCCCCCCACCCCGACTGTCGGAGCTCCGTCTATACATACCGCTGGCACAGACCAATATATAAGAAAAAATGGTACACGGCAGCGGTATGTGTAGGTGGTCGGAGCGCCTATACATCCCGCTGACGCGGACCATCTTTTTTAAATAGTAAAAAAAAAGTTTTTAACCAAAAATAAAATTTGAAAACAAAAAAAACAATTTTTAAGTTTTATAAACAATTTTTTAATAAAAAAAATATATAAGATTTTTTTTTTAAAACAATTGAAATGTTTTTTTTAAACAGTTATAAAAAGTTAAAAAAATAGAATCTTATTAAGAAAAACTTTTTTTATATATAAAAACTGTTTTTTTACTGATATATATGAACTGTCTTTATTTGTTATCTCATTTCTTTGTTTTGATTATATATATATGTGTGTGTGTGTGTGTGTGTGCACACGAGAAAATGAAAATTGGGAGTAAAAGCGTCTATTTTTTTTTAAATAATGAAATAGAATTTTTTTAAACAGCTATAAAAAGTTGATTTTTTAAAAAAAAATAGTTTATTAAGAATAGTTTTTTTAATAAAAAATTGTTTTTTTATTGATGTATGTGGACTCTCTTTATTTGCTATCTCATTTCTTAGTTTATATATATATATATGTGTGTGTGTGTGTGTGTGTGTGTGTGTGTGTGTGTGTGTGTGTGTGTGACCCCCAACAAAAAGAGAAGGAGATGTGACTCGTGGTTTCAAGGCGGGACATCTAGAATTTCTCCGTAATAAATGTGGATATGTATTGCATTTTATTTATAAATAGGTGTAAACCCGCACGATGCGCGAGCGAGACGCAATGTGCCGAATATATTCGAAATTAAGAAAATGTCTTGATCATGTGGAGTTTTTAGGCATAAAGTTGTGTCATGTCATGTTTGTATCAAAATTATTACACGCGTTGTCGTGTCACATTATTTGTGGTTGTACTGTGCTTTCTAAGCATTTCATTGTGTGTATACACAACCGCCATGTAGACAGACTTCTATGTCTTTCAATATAAACTTGTATGATTATATGTAACAAAGAGGGAAATTGGTGTCCCTTTATAATTTATAAAGATTTTCAAAAACTCTAGCGTTAAGGTACTCAATTATCTTCGTTTTCAATAACCAATTAACATGGGTTTTAAATAGGTTAAATTCTAACCAAATACTCATTTATTAAAAGGTACATTTTATTTTTCAACACAGAACACCCAGGGACCTTCGGGACATTCTCACAGCGTCGTCGTTCATATTCGGTGATCTTCAACACCTTTTCACGACATTTAAACAACGTCGTAACTATTTATATTGGTCTCGCTTTTGAAAGTGATATCCGCGTACAAGGGAAAAAAGCTTAGTAGGTGTAAATATATAGGAGATGGATAATAAATGACAATTAAGAAAAAGAAGAAGAAAGAACATAATATTGAGAAAAAAACCAACAAAACATTGTGAGATGTTTTTGAAACTTGATATGTTTGGCAATACTTTTGGGGAGCACTATAAAATAAATTAGCAGCTCCAAGTTTAACAATCCATGGAAGTACAAATTTTAGTTAAAGTAAAACAAAAGGAAAAATAAATTGAGAAGCCTTAAACTATTATGGTATTTGCAAACGTATATATGTTGCATATAACATTAAAATGACAAAAATATTTCCATGAAAGAAATTCACAACAAAAGATAACATTATTATCCAAACTTTTCAATTAAAATCCTCTACATTATGTAATTTATCATTCTCGTGAATACCTAACATCAAACCCACAAAAAAAATTATGGATTTGCTCATAATTAGTTTTTGAACAACATATCTTAATAAAGGCTCATGAAAATTTGAAAACGAAAAAAACTCGACAAACTTAATCGGAATATGAAATATTCTTTCAAGGGAGAGGTGAGCTTAATAATATACCAAATACACACAATTACACTTTACATAAATTACAATGTCAACGACATGATTATAGCATTGTTGAATCACACCACAAAACCATATTAACATAAATTTTTAATTTTTTACAAAAACTTATTAAGAAATTAAAAAGTGGTTACAGTGAGAGAAAAAGGTATTGGGAGAAATTTTATTTTTAAATAACTAATTGAGATTTGTGTCGATGAAAGAACTTTAATCCAAAGATGTAATATGCACCAAAAACATAAATCCAATAAAAAGTAAAACTAAGAATCAATGACGATGATGTATTATTTTTAACAGCTATAATGATTATATTTATTTCCATTGAAGAAAATGAAAATGAACTTACACAATCAGTAAACAACTTCATTCAAAATCCATGTATCAGTACAAAATATTCAAACAATGAGAACACATTACATAAAAGAATGAATCATTATCCCAAAGGTAAACAAATACCTAATTCCATCCACTCATACATAGTACATAAATCAACCACAATCGTTTCATTCAATGACATCGTGGGAACCCTCTCCAATGCATTCTCGAGCATCTTAATGGAGTTTGACAAATCCCTCAAATAAATCAAGAAAAGAGCTGTTTTATTAATTGCCACCACATCCGATCAATCTCTCTATATATAAACATCGTAGTCTCTCGCCGCGGATACATAATTTTTCCCAACCAAATGCATAAATGCCTTGTTACGACTCACAAGGTTCATCATCTGAATCAGTGGTCGATCCTCATCCTTTCCTTGATTGAGCATTCCTCAATTTTGGAGAAAGTAGCCTTAGCCCCCTCCAAATCCCCATATTCCATCTGAACATAGCCCATCTTGTAAAAAAACATCTATTTCACCTATGTAGACACCCCATTATGTTACCCTCTAACTCTCCTTAGGTCCCTAGTACCTCCCTCCATCACTGTAAACTCAGGTCACGTCCCGAGTACTGACCTGGAAGCCATCGGGCACTCCCTAGCTCAGTTTGACCCAAAAGTCAAACCCTTCGTCTCGACCGAGACTCAATGAATCTTCAAAGTGAACTGAATACCCTTTCTAACGGTCCTCCCCGTGCACGATTCCGACTTACCATGCGGACGAACGATCCGTTTGCGTCCGAAACCTGACCTAGAGGCCACCGGACGCTCCCGGGCTCTGTTTGACCTATGTCAACTCTTCAGTCTGACCGAGGTTGAATGAATCTTCTAAGGGAACTTAATACCCTTTCCAATGGTCCATCCCGTGCGCGATTCTGACTTTTCATGCGAACGAGCGATCCGTTTGACTCCGAGAGGTCACCGAAGGCTTCTCGGGCCCGGTTGACCAAAGTCAACTCTCCAAACTGGGTCAAACTCTTTGGAATATCAAAGTAAATCTCCTAACCTTCCAACAGTCCGCCCCGTGTGCGATTCAGACTCACCATGCGGATGAACGATCCGTTTGCGTCCGAACGATTTCCCGTCTAATGGACCGACAAATGCTTTCGAGCCATATTTGACCCGAAGTCAACTCCCTAACCTGGGAGAGGTCTAAAGGACTTTCAAAGGTCTCTAAATTACCTTTCCAACGGTATGACCCGTGCGCGATTTTGACCAACGATTTGCCCTCGACGACCGATTTTCCGAAAAAGCCTGAAGCGCACTGCCAAATGGCAGGTTCCAGACCCTGCCTATCGGCACCTGCCGATAGGCGGGAACAAGTATATGCCGATCGGAACTTACCTGGGCCTATAAAAGGAGGCCTTCACCTCATTTGCAAGGGGAGCCCAGATCTGATAAAAATCTCTCTCAGCGAATCCCAAAAACCTCTCTCGAAGGCAGCGTGATTTCAACTTTCAAATCCCTTTTTTACTTCCACTTTTCATCATCCTTTTCATCAAACTTGGTGAATTAACCACTCTCCATCATCATCCAAGTGCAAGGGCTGCTCTCCAACATTCAAGATCAAGCTCAAGATCTTCAAGAAGGTCCAACTTTCTCAAACTCTCTCTTAAATTCTCTTAAATTCCCAATAACTTGTTTTCTTACTTAGCACTTTTATTATCTCATTTCACATATCCTAATATACTTTTTATTTAGTATTATTGCACATCTTTTATTTTCATAAAACCCAAAAAACAAGAAAAATAGGGTTTGCTCATAAATTCCAAGTAGGGATTTCCACACTTTTCTCACAACTAAAACACTTTTTCTACACACACACACACACACTTACAAATAAGAGATTCCCCATTTGGATTTATGGGATAAATCCCACCCCTCGTTTTGTATGCGAACTACGTGGACTTTGATGCCTTTATAGGCTACGTAGGCGTCTCGGGATAAAACCTGAGACTCGAGTCCTTTTTCTCACTTTTTCTCTCATTTTCTATCTTCTCTAAATCCATTTTCCTTATAGTCTACTTGCCCTTAGTGACGCATTACTCCATATGCGTTATCGTTCCATTATAACGATTGATGATGCTAAGAATTAGCACCACCAGGTAAGGTGTTTCCAAGCTCAATATAAGTATAACAATAGCAGCACAGCTATATAAAGAAGATAAGAATGAGATGAGGATAAAGGGGAATCAACACCGGAATATAAGTGGTTCAGCCAATCTGGCCTACGTCCACTGTGAGTGTGTGAGTAATATCACTGAAAGAAGGCACTAATGGCCATGAATACAATCTCTCAAGCTTTCTCTCTCTACTGTATATTTAGACAGAGTTTCAGCTAGGGTTTAACAATTGGGATCCTTTTACAAGGTAGTGGTGATCCCTATATATAGTGCCTAGGGGGTGTAATGTACCCCCCCTTGCATGTAATGTGCATGTGTGTGGTAGCCTCACCAAGGGGGGAGTGCCACCTGTCACTGCCACATGTAAGTAATGATGATGAAATATTCTCCCCACATGTGGAGAATAATCTTGTTACAACTGATTTGTGCCCATGTGTCCTTATCCAAATGTTCAACAGATGCTCGGCCACCAAGTTGGTGGATGACCTCGGCCTAAGAGAGGCCGAGCTGTAAAGGCAAGATCTTCGTTCAATCCGAGATGAGTCATAGGGAGTCTCGGCCTGATCCCAGCCGAGACATTATGCTGGGTCGGCCCCAGCCGAGGTAGGAATAGTCCCATGCTGACGATTACTAAGGCCTCTTGTGACCTCGGCCCAAGCCGAGGTTGAACCGGTTCCAAGTTGAGGGTTATCAAGGCTCCCTGTCACCTCGGCCTACCCTCGGCCGAGGTTGCCATACCCAGGTATATGAGAATGCTGTTGATGCATGTGATGCGCGTAGTGTCCATCGGAAGTGTAGATGGTAGTGTCGGCCTGGGCCGACCCTGGTCTGGCCGAGGGATGATATCGTGGGCCCGTGGCTTATCTTGGGTCGATCAATATCTCGGCCATCATCTCGGCCGAGGTTGGTGTCTCTGGGCCGAGGTTACACTTGGGGCATATCAATCACCCCCCCAGCCCTTAGTCATATGCGAGAGCAAGTGGCTAGGGGATTGCTTCACCTCCGAGGCCTGTCCGTACCAAGGCTAATACCTGCATGACACCTGTCCCAAGCTAGGGCGTGCCAACTTGGCTGGCGTGTGATGTCAGTTGTCCCTTGGGTTTCCCAAGGCAATGATGGGCCTTGGGAAGTGTGCCCAAGTACTTAAGGGTTTAAACCCTTCCTTTCTCTTTCTTCTTCCTCATTTCTTTCCCGCGCTCAAACTGTTCCTGTGCTTTCTCTTTCCAAAAGCTTCTTCAATCAATCGTTCTTCTGCAGAGGATTTCATCGATTTTCTTGCGAGTTTTTGAGTTTCACTCATCGATTCATTCTCCAGGTACTTCTTCCTATCTATTTCCTTTCTTTCTGGTATTTCGTTTTGCAATTTCCGGCGTGTTTTTGAGTTTTCCGGCGAGCTTCATTAATTCCGGCGAACTGTGGTTAGCCTAAATTTCTAAGTTTGATCTTTAAGCTTCTTCATTTTTTAAGCCAAACGTGTTTGTAGCTTTAGCAGTTTTTCCCAATTTTAGGGTCGTCCTCTGATGCTCAGATCCCTGTACCAGCTTCTTGAGGATTTCCCCTCTCTTAAAGAGAAGACCTTAGAAAAAATTAGGAAAATAGAGAGAGCTCAGGAGGAAGCTCGTAGGTCACAGGAGTTTCCTATTAGACCTATCTTTCCCCCACCTCTCAAGGTGGTATACCCTGATCCTCCTGAGAACTTCTATCAGACAGACGTCTCTGCTAACCCATTGCCGATGTCTGAGTCTGAGTCCTCCACCTCAGACCCCATGTCTGTGGACTCTTTCCAAGAAGCCATGGATTTTACACCTCGGCCTGATCAGGACCCTGATCAGGCCGAGGTATCCAGCCGAGCTTCCTCCCAAAATGGCTCAAGTACCTCAGATTCTTCTTTAGAGGTTGAACTTGTTGAGCCAAGTGTGGCTGTGCCACCCATTCTTGATGCCATCCCTCTGTCGGCCGCTACAGGGGCTGAGTTCGCTCAGAGGTTCCCTGGTCACCCATCTGCGTCTGCTCCAGCCGACGTTGAGCTTGATGATGAGGATGCTGAAAGTGATGTTGACATCTCTGAAGCAACCGAGTTCGAGAGCACAGTCACTGAGGTAGATCTTTTGTGCTTTAGGTACTTCTACTCCATTAGTCCTTCCATCAAGTTAAGGAGACCTCTGAGGGAAGAGAGGGCCTATCTGGCCGAGATGGAGAAATCTGCTTGTACGAGCAGATGTTTAAGTTAGGGTTTCGTCTACCCATTCATCCCATCATCAGGTCCATTCTTTCCTTCATCAACTTGGCCCCCTCGCAGCTCTCTCCCAATGCTTGGAGAGTTATTATTGGGGCCATCATCTTGTGGAGGGTAGTCCACCACTCTGACCTCCCAATTCAGGTCTTTGCTGGTTGCTATGTCCCTACCTCGTCCAAAAATAATCCGAGCTACTATCACTTCGTGGCTCGGAGGACTGAGAAGAAGATGCTCCAGGTGACTCAGACCTCGAATCACAATTGGAAGCCCCGATATTTTTTCGCCTCAGGGCCATGGGAGTTCGGCTCATCTGTTCCTTCCTCCACTCTTGGGCCGAGGATACCCCTCAGATGGGGTAAGGTCACCATGTCTGTAAGGGCCGATCCTGGTCTAAGTCTTCAAAATATCCAAAAGGTGAAGGCCCTGCAAGACCAAGGCGCACATGGCTTGTTTGTTAAATTCGAGCATTTGCTGACCCCTCAGTTTCTCTCAGGGACGAGCCTGGGTGGGAGCCCCCTTGTTGATTTTGGTAAGGATTTTTCTTTTTATTTCAAGTCTAACCCCTGATCATTCATGTCTGACTTCTGACCCATATCTTTTAACTTTTGCAGAGAGACCACCATGTATCCTAGACGAGGTGTGGGAAATGGCAGCTCCGAGTCTGGCAAGGATGGCAAAGAAGGCTGGTCTGAACGCTCCTCCTCCAGCTCCCACTACATCGAAATCCCAGGCTTCAAAGAAGAGGGCCCCATAAGTCCATGCCTCTGAGGATCAGAGGCCGGCCTCGAGACAAAAGAAGGCCTCAGATACTGCGATCCCAATCTCGGCTGACACCCTGACGGCTCGTCTGGATCAGCTGAAGTTGAATGACAGCGTGGTCGGCAACAGCAGACAGGCCATGGACGTGCTTGCCTCCGTTATGACCGAGGCGGACAAGCGTTTCTACCGAGCCATGGACACCCCTCTGCTGGTTAAATTCGGCCTTCACAGAGCCGTCCAGGTATGAATTGTATCTTTATCAATTTTCTAAGTGCAACGTTTGATTTTACTCTTACCTAACCTCTTCATTATTTGTGCAGGGTGTGACTGCCATGTACCAACTTTCTAACTGGGCTATGAGGAAATTTCCCCTCATCCAGAAGGGGCAGGAGGCCGAGAAGGTTGAAAGCGCCCTGAACGCCGAGGTTGGCCGTCTGAAGTCAGAGCTGCAGAACTCTGAAAATAAAGTTAAGGGGCTGCAGCAAGATCATGCCAAAGACATCTCTCTGCTCGTCCAAGATCACGCTAAAGCCCTGAAGGCCAAAGATGACGTGCTGCAGCAGAAGGTCAACGCGGCTGTGAAGGCTGCCCTTGCAGATGCCTCTGAGAAAATAATATCTGACTACAAAGGCTCAGAGGAGTTCATGGGTTTTGGCTTTGAATACCTCGAAAGAGGTATCAAGGCCACTACCAAATGGGCTGAGGTCAGAGAGAAAGAGGTCGGCACCCTGAAGGCCTCTGACTTTGTGGGTCTCGGTTTTGCCGACCCTCAATTTGCTCAAGCACTACAAGAGGTAGAAGACGAGGCTGCTGCCCCTGCTGAGACTGCAACCCTCGGAGGAACTGAGGTCAGAGGGGTAGATCCTGCTGATGACGTGGCCGAGGTGACTAATGCTGATCAAGTCAACCCAGCCGAGGCTACCAATGTTCCCCCCTCAGACCTTTAGTCCTTTTTAATTTGTAACCTTTCACTTGTAATTTATAGTTTGTAACATCAGTATTTTGTAGTGAATATTTGTAATACCTCTGAACGCTATGTAATCTCTTCTTTTTACTGAATGCCAATCTTTTCTCTTATTTTGATCCTTGAATGCCTCTGAATGCTATTTAATCTCTTCTTTTTACTTAATGCCTCTGAAAGCTATTAGGCTCTGAAGTCATTACCTAATATGCTGTTCTCATAACCAACTTCACCAACTTAATGATGTTAAGGGTCTGAGGTCATCTAGGAAGGTGTCTGAGCTCAGACCTCGTCACCACCGAGTGATGTTATGAAGGTATGAGGTCATGACCTCTGATGTTAGCCTCATAATAAACCACCAAATTAATGATGTTAAGGGTCTGAGATCATCTAGGAAGGTGTCTGAGCTCAGACCTCGTCACCACCGAGTGATGTTATGAGGGTCTGAGGTCATCACCTAAGAGGTTAGCCTCATAATGTTCACCAAATTAATGATGTTAAGGGTCTGAGGTCATCTAACCAAGGTGTCTGAGCTCAGACCTCGTCACCACCGAGTGATGTTATGAGGGTCTGAGGTCATCACCTAAGAGGTTAGCCTCATAATAAACCACCAAATTAATGATGTTAAGGGTCTGAGGTCATCTAGGAAGGTGTCTGAGCTCAGACCTCGTCACCACCGAGTGATGTTATGAAGGTCTGAGGTCATGACCTCTGATGTTAGCCTCATAATAAACCACCAAATTAATGATGTTAAGGGTCTGAGGTCATCTAGGAAGGTGTCTGAGCTCAGACCTCGTCACCACCGAGTGATGTTATGAGGGTCTGAGGTCATCACCTAAGAGGTTAGCCTCATAATGTTCACCAAATTAATGATGTTAAGGGTCTGAGGTCATCTAACCAAGGTGTCTGAGCTCAGACCTCGTCACCACCGAGTGATGTTATGAGGGTTTGAGGTCATCACCTAAGAGGTTAGCCTCATAATAAACCACCAAATTAATGATGTTAAGGGTCTGAGGTCATCTAACCAAGGTGTCTGAGCTCAGACCTCGTCACCAACGAGTGATGTTATGAGGGTCTGAGGTCATCACCTAAGAGGTTAGCCTCATAATAAATATCACCAAATTAATGATGTTAAGGGTCTGAGGTCATCTAACCAAGGTGTCTGAGCTCAGACCTCGTCACCACCAAGTGATGTTATGAGGGTCTGAGGTCATCACCTAAGAGGTTAGCCTCATAATAAATATCACCAAATTAATGATGTTAAGGGTCTGAGGTCATCTACCCAAGGTGTCTGAGCTCAGACCTCGTCACCACCGAGTGATGTTATGAGGGTCTGAGGTCATCACCTAAGAGGTTAGCCTCATAATAAGTATCACCAAATTAATGATGTTAAGGGCTTGAGGTCATCTAACCAAGGTGTCTGAGCTCAGACCTCGTCACCACTGAGTGATGTTATGAGGGTCTGAGGTCATCACTTAAGGGGTTAGCCTCATAATAAGTATCACCAAATTAATGATGTTAAGGGTCTGAGGTCATCTAACCAAGGTGTCTGAGCTCAGACCTCGTCACCACCGAGTGATGTTATGAGGGTCTGAGGTCATCACCTAAGAGGTTAGCCTCATAATAAATATCACCAAATTAATGATGTTAAGGGTCTGAGGTCATCTAACCAAGGTGTCTGAGCTCAGACCTCGTCACCACCGAGTGATGTTATGAGGGTCTGAGGTCATCACCTAAGAGGTTAGCCTCATAATAAATATCACCAAATTAATGATGTTAAGGGTCTGAGGTCATCTACCCAAGGTGTTTGAGCTCAGACCTCGTCACCACCGAGTGATGTTATGAGGGTCTGAGGTCATCAGCTCTGATGTTATCCCCATGTAATATCTCTGATCTAATGATGGCACAAGAACTTGTCATGGAAACTGATCTTTATTAATAACCTCTTCTCGATAAGATGGTATATTTACAAATTACAAATCCTATGCAACATCATATGTAATATCTCTTCAGGTGGTCAGCATTCCATGGGTTAGTGAAAGGTTCTCCTTCTAGGTTTTCTAGTATGTAAGTGCCGGGCACAACCTCTTCTGTTACTTTGTAGGGGCCATGCCAGTTCGGGTGTAGCTTGTTTGTCTTCTGTAGGGTCTTCTTTAGCACTAGGTCTCCCACTGCAATGGGTCTTGACTTCACCCTTTGATTGTAAAATCTCGCTGCCCTCTGTTGGTAGGCTGCTTTCCTGACCTCTGCGTCTTCTCTTCTCTCTTCAATAAGATTCAGGTCTAGCCTCCTCCTTTCCCCATTGCTGTCAGGATCGTAGGTCTGAATCCGATGAGTTGGTAGTCCTACTTCCGTTGGTATGACGACTTCTGAGCCATGTGCCAGCATGAATGGGGTTTCTCCTGTGGGTGTCCTTGCCGTAGTTCTGTAAGCCCATAGTACAGCGTAGACCTCTTCTATCCATCTCCCCTTCCCGTCTTCTAACCTCTTCTTGATTCCGTCCAAGATAGTTCTATTCATGACCTCGGTCTGGCCATTTGCTTGAGGTCGACCAGGAGATGAGAAGAACTGTTTAATCCCCACACTTTGGCAATACTTCTCTAAGGAGGAGTTCTTGAACTGGGTCCCATTATCCGAGATGAGCGTGTTTGGGAGGCCATACCTACATATGATGTTCTTCCAGATGAACTGAAAGGTCTTCTGCTCTGTAATTGTTATCATCGGTTCTGCCTCTACCCACTTTGAAAAGTAGTCAATGGCAACTATCAAGAATCTATAGTTGTTGACAGCTCTTGGCAAAGGTCCTACTAAGTCAATTCCCCATACCGCAAATGGCCATGGAGAAGAGATTGACGTCATAGGCTGATGGGGTTGATGAGGGATAGTGGCGAACCTTTTACATTTGTCGCACCTCTTCACATAGTCAGCAGCGTCCTTAGACAAGGTAGGCCACCAGTATCCCTGAGTGATGATCCTCTTGGCTAAGGGTCTTCCCCCTATGTGGCTAGAGCAGGAGCCCTCATGAACCTCCTGTAAGACCCGGGGTACCTCCATGGGATGCACACATCTGAGGAGGGGCAAGAGAAACCCCTTTTTATACAAGACATCTCCTACTAATGAGAACTTTGCAGCCCTGTATCTCAACTTTCTTCTTTCTAACTTGGACTCAGGTAGCTCCCCCTCTCTTAGGTATCTGACGAGCGGATCGATCCAAGAGTCCCCTGGGTTCACATTGTGACAAGGGCTACGTACCTCATCTTCCTCGATGCTTTCTTTTCCTAAGACCTCGATTGGGATGGTCCTTCCCAAATCTGTCTTCATTGCCGAGGCCAGCCTTGCCAATGCATCAGCGTGATTGTTGCTCAGTCTAGGCACTCTCTTCAGTTTGGCCTCTTCAAAATACTCTAGCAACCCCCTTACCTTGTTTAAGTTCTTGGCCATCCTTTCGTCTTTGGCCTCGTATACCCCCAACACTTGATTGACAACCAACCTTGAGTCGCTATGTAGTAGGAGCCGCTTTACTCGAAGAGTTGTTGCCAATAAGAGACCTGCTATCATGGCCTCATACTCAGACTCGTTGTTTGAGGCTTGGAAGTTGAATCTCAAGGCATATTCAATGTTGGCGCCATCTGGGGATGAGAGTATTAGCCCCGCGCCGCCTCCACTGTCACAGGAAGAGCTATCAACGAAGAGGCTCCATACGTTTGCAACTGATGAGAAGACCCCTTCTCTCATCACCCCCTTTTCGAAGAGGTATCGATCCTCTTCGTTTTCTTCTACTCCGCTCTGAGTTTTGCCTGGGACAACCTCTTCTCGGCCTCGGAATACGTACGGGGCAGCCTCTTCCGAATCTCGGAAGACACTTCGGTTCGTCTCTTCGCCGCCATCCAAGCCCTTCTCTGTCTCGGCCTCTTCCCAAGTGAACTCTGCGACAAAGTCTGCGAGGGCCTGCCCCTTGATGGCTGTCCTGGGCTGGTAGGTAAGGTCATACTCTCCTAGCTCGATGGCCTAGGTCATCAATCTTCTGGACTTCTCAGGCTTGTGCAGAACCTGCCTTAGTGGGGAGTCTGTAAGGACTATCATGGAGTGAGCTTGGAAGTAAGGCTTCATTTTCCTTGAGGCATGTATAAGGGCATAAGCCAACTTCTCCATTCGAGGATAATTCTGCTCAGACCCTTGAAGGGCCTTACTGTTGAAGTACACAGGCCTCTGAACCCCATCCTCTTCCCGTATGATGGTCGCGCTAATGGCTGACTCAGAGACTGCCAAATACATAAATAACCTTTCCCCCGCGATGGGTCGGGACAGCAACAAGGGAGACCCCAAGTAGGACTTGAGTTGATCAAAGACTTTTTCACACTCTTCGTCCCATTGGAAGGCCTTCCTTAGAATTTTAAAGAATGGAAGACACTTGTCCGTTGCCCTAGAATGAAACCTGTTAAGGGCCGCCACTCTTCCAGTGAGTCTTTGGACATCCTTGATACTCCTAGGAGTCTTCATGTCGAGCAATGATTTGATTTTCTCAGAGTTTGCTTCAATACCCCTCTGATTAACGATGAACCCCAGGAACTTCCCAGCTCCTACCCCGAAGACACACTTCGCTGGGTTGAGCTTCATTCTGTACGAGTCCATGACATCGAAGGTCTTCTCAAGGTCTGCCACGTGAGTACATGCTTTCAGGCTCTTCGTTATCATATCATCCACATACACCTCCATGGTCTTACCTATCTGCTCCTCGAACATCTTATTGACAAGACGTTGATACGTTGCCCCCGCATTTTTCAGACCAAAGGGCATCACCTTGTAATAGTACGTCCCCTTGTCAGTAATGAAGGCTGTCTTCTCAGAGTCTTCGACATCCATGAAGATTTGGTTATAACCTGAATAAGCATCCATGAAACTCATAAGCTCGTGCCCTGCCGTTGCATCCACCATATGGTCTATCCTCGGTAAGGGATAGCTGTCCTTCGGGCAAGACTTTTTCAGGTCTGTGAAATCTACACACATTCGCCACTTTCCATTGGCCTTAGGCACGATGACTGCATTTGAGAGCCACTCCGGATAGGTAACCTCTCTTATGAACTCGGCCTCTTCCAACTTTTTCACCTCTTCCCGGATGACCTCATACTTCTCCCTGGAGTAGACTCTTCGTCTCTGCTTTATTGGCCTGGCATCTCTGTCCACGTTGAGCTTGTGGCTCATGGCCTCAGGATCGATACCAGGCATGTCAGCGTGACTCCATGCGAAGACACTCTGTCTCTTCCGGAGGAAGTTTATCAGCTCTTCCTTGATCCTTGGCTCTAGGGCCTTGCCGACCTGGACGGTTTTTTCCGACTCGTCCTCATTGAGGACGATGGATTCTACCTCTTCCGTGGCCTCGCCCTTCTTCAATTTTGTTTCATCTCTCGGATCAAGGGTGTCAATGCTGTAAGTGGTGGTTGCTCTCTTATGGGCCTCTCTCTCTTCGGTCGAGTTGAAGTAACATTCTCGCGCCGTGGTCTGGTCCCCTTGCACTTCCCCTACTCCATAAGGAGTCGGGAATTTTAGCATCTGATGGACCGTCGACGACACGGCTTCAAACTCTTTGAGGGCCACTCTTCCGATGATGAGGTTGTAGGCCGAGAAGACATTTTCGTCCATAACAAAAAAGTTTATCTTCTTGGTCAGCCTCTTAGGCCACGCATCCCCCATCCGGACATCCATTTCATACATTCCCAATGGGTGCACCTTCTCACCACTGAAGCCTATCAATGGGTGATGGTAAGGCACCAGCCTTGCCATGCCAAGACCCAAGCTCTTGAAACAAGGCCAGAACATCACATCTGCTGAGCTTCCCCCATCTATGAGGATCCTCCCTACATCGCACCCATGCACCCTTGTTGTTATGACCAAAGGGTCATCATGGGGGGGCTAAGATGCCCTTGAAGTCGAGTCGGGAGAACCCCACCACGAGGGTGTCCATGTCCACCTTTGTCCTCTTCTGCACAGCGTCAGAAGACGTTAGATTCACAACCTCAGGCTTGGCCACTGACTTGGCCTCTGCTACATGAGCCTTCCTATCGGCTACCTCAGAGCCACCTCCTGCAAATCCCCCACAGATGGTGCTAACACCAAAGGAGATCATTCCGACCCTCTTCACCGGGGTGTTGTCATCCTTTGGCGGAAGATCTGGGTCGTCTTCGTCATCTCCCTCTGAATCATCATCCCTTCTGGCCGGGACATTGCCACGACATCTGTCATTCCTTCTTTTCTTAAGGACTTCTCTTCCACCCTTTGGAGCTTTGCCATCCACATACTTCCTCAGCTTTCCGGACTTCAGCATCTTCTCAATCTCATCCTTTAAAGTGAAGCATCTATCTGTGACATGGCCGTGATCCTGATGGAACTCACACCAGAGGTTTTTATTCCTCTTATGTGGTGGGGCCTTCAATTTTTCTGTCCACCTCAGAGTCCGGTCAGTCTTGATCTCATTAAGGATGTGCTCACAGCTCACAGTCAGAGGAGTGTAATGAGCGAACTTGTCATCTACTGACCTCTTCTTCCCCTCTTTCTTGCCCTGGGACCTCCCAGTGCTACCACGATTCTCCTCCTCATATTTGGCGGCCATTGCCTCTTTCGCATTCATCACTTTCCCTGCGGTTGCCAGCAGCTCTGCCATAGACTTAGGAGGGCCTTCCGCCAGTTTCCACAGTAGCTTCCCCTTCTAGAGGCCTCCTATAAGGGCGGCATGGCTATGCTCTCTTCGTAGTCCTCCACCTCCAACTTCTCCTTATTGAATCTTGCTATGTAGTCTCTTAAGCTTTCACCCTTAGCCTTTTTGACGTACAGGCGGTGGGTAGTCTTCTTTTGAGGTCTTAACCCAAAGCAGAAGTTGTGGATGAACTGCTCAGCCAACCCCAAGTTTTCGATCGAGTTCTTTGGAAGAGAGGTGAACCAGCTGTGCGCTGCCCCTGTCAAGGTTCCCGAGAAGGCCCTGCACTTCATCTCATCGGGTATCGAGTAAATATCTGCTGCTGACTGATACATCTCGATATGGTGCATAGGGTTAGTGCTGCCATCATATTTGGGAGTCACTGTAGGAGGCTTGAACTTCGCTGGGGTTGGGAATCCCACTATCCTAGCTACAAACGGGGAGCCCTCCGAGTAGTCCCTCTGTAATGGGTCCCTGCTCTTTGGCACCACCAGGTAAGGTGTTTCCAAGCTCAATATAAGTATAACAATGGCAGCACAGCTATATAAAGAAGATAAGAATGAGATGAGGATAAAGGGGAATCAACACCGGAATATAAGTAGTTCAGCCAATCTGGCCTACGTCCACTGTGAGTGTGTGAGTAATATCACTGAAAGAAGGCACTAATGGCCATGAATACAATCTCTCAAGCTTTCTCTCTCTACTGTATATTTAGACAGAGTTTCAGCTAGGGTTTAACAATTGGGATCCTTTTGCAAGGTAGGGGTGATCCCTATATATAGTGCCTAGGGGGTGTAATGTACCCCCCTTGCATATAATGTGCATGTGTGTGGTAGCCTCACCAATGGGGGAGTGCCACCTGTCACTGCCACATGTAAGTAATGATGATGAAATATTCTCCCCACATGTGGAGAATAATCTTGTTACAACTGATTTGTGCCCATGTGTCCTTATTCAAATGTTCAACAAATGCTCGGCCACCAAGTTGGTGGATGACCTCGGCCTAAGAGAGGCCGAGCTGTAAAGGCAAGATCTTCGTTCAATCTGAGATGAGTCATAGGGAGTCTCGGCCTGATCCCAGCCGAGACATTATGCTGGATCGGCCCCAGCCGAGGTATGAATAGTCCCATGCTGACGATTACTAAGGCCTCTTGTAACCTCGGCCCAAGCCGAGGTTGAACCGGTTCCAAGTTGAGGGTTATCAAGGCTCCCTGTCACCTCGGCCTACCCTCGGCCGAGGTTGCCATACCCAGGTATATGAGAATGCTGTTGATGCCTGTGATGCGCGTAGTGTCCATCGGAAGTGTAGATGGTAGTGTCGGCCTGGGCCGACCCTGGTCTGGCCGAGGGATGATATCGTGGGCCCGTGGCTTATCTTGGGTCGATCAATATCTCGGCCATCATCTCGGCCGAGGTTGGTGTCTCTGGGCCGAGGTTACACTTGGGGCATATCAACGATCAACGTAGGGGTAATCGCGTAAATCTTATTTTTCTAATATTATTCTTAAATCTTCCTACGGATGACTCGCTTTATCTTTTCCATGATACAAGTCGAGGATTCCTACCTCCATTATATATATACACATGCACACATATCACGGGGGGAATATAAAGGAAAATAACAAATATCCATGAGAGACCGAAAGGGCGGAATGGGTGCCTAACACCTTCCCATTTCGTAACTAAGCCTTCGAACCCTTCTCGAATCATTTTCGTTTCGCACGCACCAGTATGTCTTTGGATGCCATCCTTCGAGGTGGCTTCCCCTTTTTCTTTTGTCTATTTTGAGTAAACTAGACTGGCAACTCTGAATCTCTCTATATTTTTACATCATATCTCAAACGACGCCAGCCGAAGCGCTCCCGAGAGGGACGCACGGGACCCGAAGGATCCTTTCCTCCACGCGCCCGCCCGCACGGCGAGGATCGGGGATGGCCATAGTGGCGACTCTGTTGGGGATATGTGTTTGTTTTGAGGGTTTGACTCTATTTGCATGGATGTTATATTTGTTTATGTTTCCCCCCATATCTGCATGTTCCTCTTTTTCGTGTGTATCCCATGATTATACTTATATTCACACACTTGTAGAAATTTCTTCATGTACACTTCACACCATGTGCACCTAGGATCACGTATATCCGCATGTTGCACGCATCACCTATCCATACTTGGTGTACCTTTTGGGGTACTTGTACTTTGCTCCCTGTTTGGCATAATCAAGAAAACGCATTCTCGTCATAAGATACTAATAAGAGAATCATGCATGATTCACACAACATCACCAAAGAGCATTGCTATTGACCAAAATTTTACCCAGTAACTAGAGGGTCACTTCGTGATGGGCGTTGGTCCGGCAGGTCGCAGTTAGCCTAAGTGATATGACTCTCACCTTCCATTGGCCAAGTACCTTCGACGTATATCGAACGGTTCCCCCGCATCGTACTGCTTGACTGAAGTCATGATGGGAGGTATATCGCAGGGAATTCGTTCACGTACATCGAGTATATCGAATTCGCTCTCACACATACCGTCCCCACGAGGTATATGATGATGCAATTCACGTACACTCACGTATGTCAAATGGCTTGTCCACACGTACCGATTGCCCGCAAGAGCAAGATGTATATCGTGGAAGTCACGCCAATGGGGGAACCCATGCCGATTCACCCAACCAACTGCATACCCGCATATAGGTGTCAAACCTAGGACACGCACTTTAGATTGTCGGTTTCAACCTGAAACTCTGTCAAAATTCCGGGTCGATCTGCCGCCTAATTTTTGCGCATTTTTAAAACGGGACCCTGTCCGTGAGCCTGGTTACAAGTCCAAACCGTAGCCTTGCATATATTAAGAACCCCACTTTTCCAAGCTCGGGTCCCATCCAGCATTGCATCTAGGAGAATTAAATACAAGTGAAAACATAATAATACGAATAATCATGCTGAGTTCCATCTCCAAAAACATTTCTCCCTTCTTTATCAAAAATCCAAAAATATTTCTCCCTTCTTTATCAAAAATCCAAAAACATTTCTCCATTCTTTATCAAAAATCCAAAAATAGTTCTTCCTTTTTCAAAAATAAATCTCATCCTACGCCTTCTCAGGTCGATCGCAAGCCCTTAGCCTGGCTCTCTACTGGCTTCGGTCTTCAGTCAAATCACCTCAGAGTTTCATCTGTTCCTCTACTACTTCTTTCGAGTCCGAAATCCATCCACTTTCCATAGAGAATACATATCAAGTACCAGTCATGCAGCCGGATCTGACGACAGTCCTAGCTCAGCTCGTGTCCAAGATTGACAACCTCCAAACCGAGGTCCAAGAGATGCAACGAAACTAGGTTCCAATTCCTTAAGAGCCCGAGGCCTTATTCCCTCGTGCTATGGGTCCAACCGAGCCTATCTGGGTTCCGGAAGAATATCAACACGCTCCACGTGCCCCTCCTGCTAATGGGCCGCTACCTGCCCAGTTTCCAATGCCAAACATTGCCCAGCCTATGGCTAACCTGCCTGTGGTCGCTGATCCAAAAGAGGAGGAGTTGAATAAAGTAAAAGAGGATCTCAAGATGCTCACCAAAAAGTTTGACCAGGTCAGGATCTCTGGGAACTACATGGACTACACCCACATGTCTCCTTATCCTAAAGCGAGGTTACCCGAGAAGTTCAAGATGCCAAATATCGAGAAGTTTGGAGGGAGTGGCCCCCCGATTGTTCATCTTCGCAGTTACCATCATTCCATGACTCTACTAGGGGCTTCTGAGGAGGTGATGGCCCAATTATTTCAGCAAACTTTGAAGGATAGTGTCCTCCGATGGTTCTTATCTCTTGAGGAATCCAGAATCCATAACTGGGAGGATGTAGCCCGAGAATTCATGTCACAATATAAATACAACGAAGAGCTTGAGGTCACCCGTCGTGATTTAGAGCTGCTCAAACAGAATCCTGGAGAATTAGTCAGTAACTTCATAACTCGGTGGAGGGAGCAGGCAGCTACCATGACCAATCGGCCATCCGAGGAAGATCAGGTCAACATAGTGAAGAAGAACTTCTTACCCCATGTTCGAGCGACGATGGGAGGACAATACTATCCCCACTTTCGAGCTCTCAGATAGGCTGGAGTGGAAATTGAGGAAAGTCTCGTTAAAACAAAGGTTGAACCGAAGAAGGTGTTCGGACAGTTCACCCCTAGAAAGTATGACAAGCCTGCCAGTGCTACAGTCTCAACTATCAATAACATCTCCCAATCAGCCACATCATGGGCACCAGAAAGCCGCCCTGCCCCCATCCGAAGGGAATCCACTGAGCTCCATGCTCCCCTCTCCAAAGTTTACCAAGCCCTATTAAGCCAAAATCTCATCAAACCCTTGGATCCACAACCATTGCCAAATCCACTTCCAAGAAACTTTAAGATCGATGCTCATTGTGCCTTTCATCAAACTGCCGACCATACCACCGACTAATGCTTTTACCTTCGGAACATAATCCAAGATCTCATTGACCGGGGTACCATCGCCCCACCAGCCAATCCTAAGTCAAACACTACTCACAACCCACTCCCAAATCACACCAATGCCATCTTCTTGGAAGAAAACCCAGATTTCGATCCCTTAACTCAAATCACACCCATATACTCTCATAAACCTCTTCAAATTTACCCATATTTCCTCCTACACCCTACTAGCCTCGCTGATCAGGCACTGTCACTCCTTACCAGAGCATGCATCGCCGTCCGTACCCATTCTTAAAATGGAAGTATGGAATTATCAGAGGTGTTAAACCAACTCCTAGAGTTTGGGCTGAAATTGCCCTCACATATGGTCATCGATTGCCAGAGATTCAGTACACTATTTTTGGAAGCACGGAAATGGGACCGAGATTCAGATAAGTGGGTGGTACCAATCGACGAAGTCAGCCTAGATGATGTTGTCCAGACTATGGTAGGATTATTCGGGCAAACCAATAGCATTTGCAGTATCACCGGGTTACTTGACACTTTAAAGCTACAAGGGCGCTTGGTCCCTTCAATCACACATATCCCCACAGAATGGGAGAACTTGTATGAAGAATCCATTGAAGTTGTGGAATGCATCGACTTTACATGGAAAGACAGAATTGTTACCACCGGATGGGGGGAAGAATTCGAAGATTCGAGTGAAGAACAAGCTTTAGAAAGAACTGGCCCAGTAACCGACATATGTGGGATGATCTCATTTGAAGAACTCCTCGGAAAAATAAATAGGGTGGCAGAACAACTTAAGGTTGATGAGGAAACGGGATTCATGTTCTTTCCTTCTTCAGTAAATCACATGACCAGATCAGGGAGACATTACCAGGTTCCAAGCTCACTACCAACAAATGACAAAGGGAAGGGCGTTGAAAACCTTCCTATACCAGAGATGACCATCGAGGAGAGCAAGATCCTCGATCAACTGAAGAAAACCCAAGCTAACATCACTCTATGGGGGCTTTTCATGTCTTCCCAGCTGCACAGAATTGCTTTAATCAAGCTGCTCACTGGACCCATAGTTCCTCCCTTTACCACACTAGAAGAAGCGGTAAATCTGGTCGGATCCTTGACCTTTACCCGAATGCTGTCATTTTCTGAAGAAGAAATCCCCAGAATTAAGCCGAATCACAATCATGCACTCAACATCTCCATCGAAGTTATGGGAAAGGTCGTGCCACTCTCCCTTGTAGATAACGGATCCGCCTTGAACGTTTGCCCTGTGAGAACCTTCAAGTGTTTAGGCCTGAAAGAAAGTGACCTCGCTCCAACCTCCGCCGCTGTGCGTGCCTATGATAATACCCTCCGAGAGGTGATGGGCTCCATATAACTTGTAATAGGGGTTGGCCCTATAAACCCTGTCGTTGAATTCCAAGTCATAGATATCCCAGCTTGTTTCAACTTGTTGCTCGGACGCCCCTGGCTCCACGGTATCAAGGGTGTGTCTTCCTCACTCCATTAGAAATTGAAGTTTTTCGCCGACGGGTGAGTCATCACCATTTTGGGCGATGACAGAAATGTCGAGGGCGCAAGCACCAGTAGTCCAATTCTTGAGATATAGCACGGGTCAAATGATATGCTCCTATCAGGATTTCGAGTTGAGCCACTCCTACTCCCGGCAGGGGACGGTTTCAAAGAAAGGATTTATCCAGAATATGACCCTCATGGCAATGTTAATGTGATTCAGATGTTCAGAAACATGCACTTCATGCCCGGACTGGGGCTAGGGCAAAGGCAGCAAGGGATACTTGAGCCCATCGAATTGAAGAAAGCTTTTCCTCCTTGTGGCTTGGGGTATCAACCATCAGAACGAGAGCTCAGAATGATCCACCAGTCTCGACCAAAGAGAAGATTAGACTGCATCCGAACTATCTCAGGAGACTCCTAGAATGGACGATTCATCAAAGAAGGCGAGGACTTTCCCTTTTACGGTTTTTCAGAACTATGGTATGACCACACAGATAAGAAGATGAGGCCGGGAATGGACATCTTTTTCTAAGATAGCTGCCCATGGGCTGAAAGTTTCCCCCACCGCGTGCAACCGCTCATCAAAGATACCGAAGAGACTGAGGAAAGTGATTCCTAAGGTTCCTTCAACTTACAGATACTGGGGCTGGCACTCTGCGTGGTTCATTCAGGCACTACATCAATGGACCCATCCCGTCTGATTAAAGCTGCTGGTACTCCTCTCTTCAACTGGCATGCTGCGCCAGTTCTACCTCTTGAAATCTCCCCTAACCCAATGTTTACCCTATTTCTTCTTCTGTTATTTATCCTTGCTCAAATGTAATCGAGACCTCTTTTGATGAGGTTCTCAATGCTATTTTTCCTATCAATGAAATAAATGAAGATTTTGAGTATCTTGTTGTGCCTTACATTAACTGCTTAGATTCTAATCAAACTTTTCATGATGATGATTTTGCAAATGAAAAATTCTTAACTGATCTAAATAAGGTTAATAATAAACAACATGATCGCGTTCAAGTTAATGAAGAAGAGACTGTTGTTATTAATCTCGATTCTAGTAGCCAACTGCGCGAAATTAGGATAGGGGCCACCCTTGACGAGCATGAGCGTGCACAACTCGAAGAATTGTTGAAGGAGTTCGTGGATGTCTTTGCATGGTCCTATGATGATATGCCCGACATTGATCCTAAAATAGCTCAGCACGAGATCCCCACTCTATCAGATTACAAGCCGGTTAAACAAAAACTGAG
The DNA here is from genome assembly GCA_949130495.1 of Sambucus nigra. Classification (NCBI taxonomy): domain Eukaryota; kingdom Viridiplantae; phylum Streptophyta; class Magnoliopsida; order Dipsacales; family Adoxaceae; genus Sambucus; species Sambucus nigra. The sequence goes on along the minus strand of OX422219.1, from coordinate 9,157,647 downwards.
AAAGCTCCGCACCGAATGGTCGCTCAAGGTCAAAGAAGAGGTGGTCAAACAGTTGAACGTGGGTTTCATTCGAGTGATCGAATATCCCACATGGCTAGCCAACATTGTACATGTGCCAAAATCAGGAGGGAAGGTTCGAATGCGTGTAGATTATCGAGATTTAAACAAAGCTTCTCCAAAGGATGATTATCCGCTACCCAATATCGACATGATCGTGGACAACACAGCCAGTCATGCTCTCAAGTCATTCGTCGACGGGTTTGTTGGATACAACCAAATCAAGATGCACCCCGACCACCAAGAAAAAACCGCATTCATCACCCCACGGGGAACCTTTTGCTACACCGTTATGCCATTCGGTCTCAAGAATGCTAGGGCTACCTACCAAAGGGCTGCCACAACCCTCCTGCATGACCTGATTCACAAAGAGGTCGAGGTTTATGTGGATGATATGATTATCAAGTCCAAAACTAGAGAATGTCATGTTCCCGCTCTCCGGAAGTTCTTCAAACGACTGCGACGGTATCAGATGCGGCTTAATCCACAAAAGTGTGTCTTCGGAATTACAAAGGGAAAACTCTTAGGATTCATGGTCAGCGAAAAGGGGATAGAAGCAGATCCTGCCAAGCTAAAGGCCATACTTGAGATGCCACAGCCCCGAACATAGAAAGAAGTCCGAGGTTTTCTTGGAAAATTACAATATATCAGACAGTTCATCAGCCAACTAACCTCCATCTGTGAACCAATCTTTAAGCTCCTTCGAAAGGATTAAACTAAGGTTTGGAATGAGGCCTGCCAAGAAGATTTTGACCAAATAAAACAATATCTGACCCGACCTCCAGTCCTCATGCCACCACAACCGGGTCTCCCTTTGCTCCTATACCTAACCATAACTGACACTGCAGCTGGGGCTTTGTTAGCCCAACACCTTAAAGACTCCTGCAAAGAAAGAGCCATCTATTATGCCAGTCACAAATTGGTCGGGTACAAGGTCAACTACAAAGCTTTAAAAAAGGCATGTGTCGCACTTGTCTGGGTCACCCAAAAGTTGCGACACTACATGCTCTCCTTCCCCATCAAACTTGTATCCTGAATGGATCCCATCAAATACCTGCTTGAGAAACCCACCTTATCTAGTCGAATGGCCCGATGGTTGATGCTCCTAATTGAGTTTGATATTGTGTATGTCACACAGAAAGCTATTAAAGGAAGAGCCATCTCTAACTACCTCGCCGATTACCCTTTAGAAAAAGAAGATGTTCGGATCTCCGAATTCCCAGATGAAAATATCCTCTGCACCACTCAAGATCGCCTTCGTTGGAAAATGTTCTTTGACGGCGCTGCCAACAAAAAGGGATATGGCATTAGGATACTTCTGATCGCCCCAGATGACTCCCACACTCCCATCGCCATTAAATTGGATTTCCCTTGTACCAACAACATGACAGAATACGAGGCATGCACAGTAGGCCTCAAAGTCGCTCTCCATAAAGGTATTCAATACCTTGATGTCTACGGGGATTCTGCCCTTATCATCGGTCAAGTGCTCAGAAAGTGGAAAGTCAAGGACGAAAAGCTCCAACCCTTTCATGCCTAAGTAGAAGAGTTAGCCTTCTAATTCTGAGATATCACCTTCCATTACCTACCCCGAGCAAAGAATAACCTAGCCAATGCTCTCGCCACCTTGGTCTCCATGGTCGACATGCCCGAGGGAATAACAATGACCCCCTTCCTAGTTCAAAAGCAAGACAAATTGACTCATTGCTACCATATTGAGCTTGTCTCCATCGAAGATCCCGAACTAGTCGATTGTTGGTACTATGATATATGGTGCCTCCTCAAACATGGTAGGTATCCCTAGGGTTCCAACAAGAAAGATTGAATAACCCTCCAAAGACTGGCCGCCCAGTACATTATCTGTCATAAAGCCCTGCTCAGAAGGAACTTCGATGGAACTCATCTACACTGTATTGTTGGGGCTGAGATTGAGAAAATAATGCAGAAAGTCCACAGCGAGGAATGTGGGCCCCACATGAATGGTCACATGTTTGCCAAGAAGATCATCCGACAGGGCTACTACTGGGCCACCATGATCCAGGATTGCACCGCCTATGTCCGGAGGTGCCTCAAATGCCAACAATTCTCCAATCTTCAACACTTGCCTCCACGAGAATTATACAGCATGACCTCTCCCTGTCCGTTCTCCACCCGGGGTATCGACATCATAGGAAAGGTTACACCAAAGGCTTCAAACGGACATGAGTTCATCCTAGTTGCCATCGATTACTTCACCAAATGGGTCAAAGCTGAGTCATACGCAGTATTGAATGCCAAGAAAGTGACCAAATTCCTCAAGAAAAATATCATTTGTCGATATGTGGTCCCGTACGAGCTGGTATCAGATAACGGGCTGCATTTCAAAGCAGAAGTCACAGAAGTAGTCAACGAGTACGGGATTCAGAGACACAAATCTTCTCCCTACCGACCTCGGGCCAATGGTGCAGTTGAAGCTGCCAACAAGAACCTCAAAGCTATCATCAGCAAGATGACCGAAAGTTGTAGGGATTGGGCTGACCGGATCCCGTATGCCTTCTGGGGCTATCGAACCTTAATCCGAACCTCTACTCGGGCTATACCCCTTACTCTCTGGTCTACGGCATGGAAGCAGTCCTACCTGTGGAGATGGAAATACCCTCACTACACGTCATGCTTGAAAGCAAGGTTAGTGAAGAAGACTGGTGCCAAAGCCGTCCTAATGAACTAGCCCTCCTAGATGAAAGAAGGTTAAAAGCACTGTACCACATACAAGGGTACCATCGCCGAATATCGCGATCATTCAACAAGAGAGTCAAGGACCGCGGTGTCCGGAAGGGGGATTTAGCCCTCAAAGAGATAATAGAACCCATCTGGGACCCCAGAGGAAAATTCAAGCCCAATTGGAACGGCCCCTACATTGTGAAGAAAATCTTATCCTACTCACTAACCTAGATGGGGAGGAGATGGCTCGTCCAGTCAATCTGGACCATATCAAGAAATTCTACCCCTAGTTCGAAATCTCGGCGCGCTACGACTCTTCTCATCCCCCTTCTATTCTAAAAAAAAAAAAACTCTTTATTTCTCTCTACCCAGAACTACGTGGGCCTGATCCTCTACAAAAAACTATTTTAAAAACATTTTCAAAAACCCCAAAGGTACGTAGGCATCTCATGCACCTCATATGAGTGCGGCCCTTTCTTTTTCACAAAATACTATTCTTTTCTTACCTCCGATAACGGCGGTTCATTCTAAAAATACTTGAACAAAAGGATTATGTATACTATCAGTATAGATAATTCAAAATACAAAATTCATCGAGAGGCACAGCTGGATGATCAGAAACTTGTTTATTTCATTAATAAGAAAATTCAGCACGGATTACATAAGAAAAAGGAACGGATAACTCCCTTCCCCATTACCATAAAAGCCAAATAAATCCCCACATCTGTTACACAAATAAACTCCCCAAGAGCCCTACCCACAGCCACCAGAGGAGCCTGCACCCTCATCATTTACATCCGGAGGACCCCAAGTTCCCCCTGCCTGAATAGAATGTCGTAAACACTCCATGGATCGATGAGCCTTAACCATCTTCGAAAAGACCACAACACCCCCTTCCACGTCGTTAGATAAATCAAACCATCTTTGTCCAGTCTCCACTGCCAACATCTTACTGACTACTTTCCTCCACAACCACTTCATATAATCTTTGGGGACATGCCAAACCTCCCCGACAGACTGAGAGGGACGGGTCGACGGACGTCGATTTTCCCACAGAGATCCAAGCAACAGACACAAGCGATCAGTCAAATTTTTTACCGAAAAGAAATTTGAGGTCCGAGGGGGCACGACCTGCGCCCAGCCAAATTGGCGCAAAAGCCGCCAAGGGAAATAAAAAGAGGTCTGTCTGAGACCAACCAGCCGCACATATGAATACTCTCTTAGCTCCAGAACGGTCTGCAGCTGTCCCCACCAAGGCACTGTCCAATACAGCCTACGAGCCCCATGCTCCACAAGCCAACTTTCCCAATTCTCAACATATAGGCCAACGCTGATGAAGTAGCATGAAAAGAAGTTCGGTACGGCCGACAAGGGATATTCTGGAGGAGTCGCCAAGCGAAATCTTTCAGACAACCACATAAACAGCATCACAGGGCTACCCCTCAAAAAGTCAGAACGGCCTTCTCTCCAAGCATCCAGGGTCTCCGCTAGTATCACCGCCGCAGGATTGCACATATTTTATTTTCATAAAACCCAAAAAATAAGAAAAATAGGGTTTGCTCATAAATTCCAAGTAGGGATTCTCACATTTTTTCCACATTTTTCTCACAACTAAAACACTTTTTCTACACACACACACACTTACAAATAAGAGATTTCCCATTTGGATTTATGGGATAAACCCCACCCCTCGTTTTGTATGCGAACTACGTGGACTTTGATGCCTTTATAGGCTACGTAGGCGTCTCGGGGTAAAACCCGAGACTTGAGTCCCTTTTCCCTTATTTTTTATCTTCTCTAAATCCATTTTCCTTATATTCTATATACTTTCCCTTAGTGATGCATTACTCCATATGCATTATCGTTCCATTATAACGATCAACGTAAGGGTAATCGCGTAAATCTTATTTTTCTAATATTATTCTTATATCTTCCTACGGATGACTCGCTTTATCTTTTCCATGATATAAGTCGAGGATTCCTACCTCCTTTCTATATATACACATGCACACATATCACGGGGGGGGGGGGGGGGGGGGGAATATAAAGGAAAATAGCAAATATCCATGAGAGATCGAAAGGGCGGAATGAGTGCCTAACACCTTCCCATTTCGTAACTAAGCCTTCGAACCCTTCTCGAATCATTTTGGTTTCGCACGCACCAGTATGTCTTTGGATGCCATCCTTCGGGGTGGCTTCCCCTTTTTCTTTTATCTGTTTTGAGTAAACTAGACTGGCAACTCTGAATCTCTATATATTTTTACATCACATCTCTATATTTTTACATCACATTCTATAACACAACTCTTGTATTTTACATCTATAAAGAGAGAGAGAGAGAGAGACTCCTACCATAATAAACACCATTTTAGTTACCTACATGAAGAAAAGGAAATTAAAGAACAAAAAATTATGCAAAAAAAAAATTTCATAAATGAAATTTGTGCATATCACATATAGTCCCTATGTCAATGAAAATGTACACACATAGAGGGAGAGAGAAAGAGATTTTCATAGAGATAAAAAATGAATATCATGACTATATCAATCAAGAGAAGTTTGATATAGTACATGAATGGAAATTTTAGAGGAGATATGCTGAAAATAACCACAAACGCCTAAAAGTATAAATTTTTGGTAACTGTTCAAGCTTCTAAAAACTCATAAAATACAAAATACATGAGAAATTTAATTTTGATATTAAGTCGAATAACAACTAAACACACTTAAATAAAAATAACAAAATGAACTAAAAGAAAATTCATGCTAAAGAGTCATAATACTTAAACATGTAGGTTTTGCCACCACCACAAACTAAAAAGCTTTTCACACACATAAAACATTACTTTTGATCTTATATATAAAAAAAAATTAGAATAAAAGTGTATCAAATGATGTCATTTAGAATAGAGGAAATATTATTTTGAACAACTTACATATATTGAACCTTATCAACTGTTTCCAACACATAGGCATTCTCCAATAATCTCTTAATGATATCAATCCTACTTTCTCTTTAGTTAGGAAATTTATCCGTTCATATACGTGACATGGGTGGGGAGATAAAGAGAGTGAGAGTGGAATGGACAGACATTAATAGGTGAGGAGATAGAGTGTGGAGAAAACAATGAAGGAGGATATGAAAGGATGAAAAATATTGGAATACAGAGAAGGAAAAAACGAAATGATTTGAGAAGGCGTGGAGGCTAAAACATGAGAGAGGTTGAATGGGTAGAAGATGAATGGTTTTGTTAAATAATAACATTAATTAAAATTATCCATGTGGCGCTTTGGAGAAGCGACAAATGTCATCACTGGATTCCGTTGTCAATTTTAGTTATATACTATAACTAGTTGAAAACTCGAGTGATGCGCGGGGAGACGCAATGTGCAAAACATAAGTAATAAGAAAAACCACATAAAAAATTTAGACCAATTATGTATTTTTTACCACCATCTTTAAGGCATTTATTTTACAATACATGTACAAAACACTATGAATTACCATCGAAAAAAATAACGATAAATAACAAAACCCAAGGTACATAAAAGAAAAGAATATGTATATCACGGTTATAAAAATAAATTTATAAATAATACTTTCACTAAAAATTTACGATCTCACCCAAACATAAAATAAATATATCTAACATGCATACAAATAGTGTTTGTGGTGGCGCAAGGGTTTGACATTAAAAATATAATTTTTATATTTTGTGCCTAAAATAATATTAATTATGTATATAGAATAATAAACATTTGGTTTCCATTTTTAATCCATATTTTCAAATTATTGATTGACGTGACATACTGTGATTGGTTGGCGATTTATGAATGTGGGTCTGTACAATGTTATTCATTATACATGAAAATGAATAAAAATGCAGTATACATATCTAAAAACATCTCTTCATTAGATTTCACACAAAAATGCTTACAATTGCAGCTTTGTACCAGCTGTAGAGTTTCCCTTATTTGAGACTCTTGTAAAAACCAAAAAAAGTCACGGGAATAACTTCAACACATCACCAAAAAAGCCATCACATACCATACCCATCTAATATAAGCTTCATACATACCATACAATACCCATCACATACCATACCCATCTCATATAATTAAGCAGCAACGTCCCTGTATGGAAAGGGCAGCCCTTGTTTGGAGAATTAGATTTCTTGTGCTCTTTTTTTCTCAAAGATTTCATTGAAGAAGCTAGGTTCCAATTCTTCTCATTGGCTTCATCCATCTCAATTTTCTCGTTTGCACTCTTCACTACAAAATGGAGTATCACTTCTGTAAAATCAAAATTCAAATCATTAAACATGTGGGTTTATGATAATATATTCACCATATTGCAAAAAATAAAAACCTCTGTTTGGTTGCAAAGAAAATGGAATCAAACAAAAATTTAAATTCTAGATTAATTTTCACTGGAATCCAATAAACAATATTCACACCTAGTATATCCATTTTTTCTTTAACTGAATTGGGGGTTCGGGAGCATGAATTGAAGAATGGAGAAGTTGTGAGCCCTTTTGTCAATCGATCCACCAACTGTCACCATACCTGAAATCTAACCCATGACTATCTCTGTAGAGGGGGCTTGAAGGTAATTTTGAGATTAGAAGTAATTCCACATTAGCAATAGTGTTTTAGGATTAAGGCACCGTTACAGCTCAAGCGAGGCAGTTCAGCGTGACAACTTGTATTTTAGCTTGTTGTATTTGTCATATTGTATCTTTATTTATATTGACTGTAAGCTATAATGGTTGTAATTATGTAATGAGAATAATAAAGAATTTTAGTGTGAGGCCAAATGGTACTCACGAGAGACCAGGCTTGGCAAGGCCTGGTAGAGCTTTAATGCTCTATCGAATGACCTCACCGCGGGAACTTTAGAGGGACTTGGTTTGGAGGATTGAGAAGTGAGGCACTGTTGGACCTCGTCCCAACCATCTTAGATACATCTGGTAAAACACCGAAAGACCCTGACCGTGGAACCTCGAGCGGAGAAGCTTGGAGTTGCATCGGGCGTTGAGTTGTGAACCAAACAACCCTCTACTTAATGTCACATCTACTGTAGGTGATGTCACTAGCCAGCTAAACAATGTCAGACTTACACTTGAGTAAACCACCATGGTATTTGGGGCTGTCAGGCAATTGGTGAGCCACCTCTGTGACAACAGCGCCCTGACACACAGTGGTTAGGCAAAAGGCATGTCTTGGTATTTATTATTTATGACGTTGAGACAACTAGTGCATCAGGCATTTAATGCTGTGACATAAAGTATGAGGGATGTATTTCATAGTCTTTAATGACTGAGTTGCCTTGGGGATGGTGTGGGGGGCTATTAAGGACCCCAACCACCCTTGGGGAGAGGATGATCTTTTGAGAGTTGGAGAAGTTAGTACTAGAGAGAATACACATCAGAGAGAGAGAGAGAGTTATTACAAACCAGAGGTCTTATTCACTCACCATTGTCATTTATTACGAAGCTTTTAATACTTGGTAGAGATTCTTGAGGGTGGTCGGTGTGTTTGGCTGCCTGCCAAGGTGTATCTAGGGTGCTTACTTCTCTCTCCCTCTAGTTAAGTTACTTCTAAGTTCATTACTACCTTCTGAGTTATACACGAGAGATTTGTGAGTTTAAATTGAGTTTTATCTTCATTTAGGGTTTGTGTTTGTATGTTTCGCCACTAATCTAAGGTTTTAGCCATTTAACTTATCATTACTATACTTCAAAAGGGGTTACGCCTCCATCTTATCTAAAGTACCCTCCTACATTTGGCGACTCTGCTGGGGAGGCATTCTTCTAAGTAGGGAGTATGGTGCAAGATAATTCTAATCGAAGGCTCAACTTTGATGATGTCCAATACAATGAAGAACATGTTGCGAGAGAACTGGAGGCTCTAGGAGATGGGGTTCCTCGAATAGAGGTACCTCCAGTTCAGGCAATGACAGGCGCTCCAGGGGTGACACAAGCTTCCACGAGTGTGGGGTTGGGACCCACTTAGGTGGCGCTCCTCATGAGTAAGTTTTATGAGTTTTTGCAAACCCCGGTAGCTTCAACAATGCTGGGAGGATTGGAAGCCAATGCCTTCGTAACACCAGGGGTGGCCCCAACGGCCCCACCCGATGCAGGTGTAACGGGAACGATCCTAGTAAGCGTACCCTCTGTTGTGAATCCGACAGAGGGAACCTCAGGAGTATCAGCGGCCCGTGCTGTGACGTTTGTGCCAGTTGCAACGGGCACCCAGCCCATGGTGCCATTGGTTGTTGCCCCAGTAGCATCACCTATGGAGGAAATGAGAAAGGAAATGCAGAAGGAGATGCTGAAGTTTATGCAAACTTCCTCTCAATCTGTTGGCGAGGTAACTTCGGTTTATGATGACTTTCGAACACCTTATCCCCAGGAATACAATGATGAGCCCTACCCAAAGGATTATATCCCTCCTATTTTTGAAAAATACACAGGGAAATGGGGGAACCCGAAGGAGCATATTAAGCGCTTTGTCGAACACTTGGGAGGGCATTACAACAATAAGAAACTTAGGTTGAGGGAGTTTTCCAAATCCTTAACCGATAAAGCATATACCTGGTATTCTTATTTATCTCCTAACCGCGTTTATACGTGGGAGGAGATGCATGTGTTGTTTGTCCAGAAGTTCTTTCTGGCACAAGATGAGTTTACTTTGACCCAACTGGGTAGGGAGAAGCAACGACCTGGGGCAAAAGTGGTGGCCTATGTTCGGAGGTTCAGGGAAAGTTCCCTCAACGTGAGGGAGGAGGCCAAGGAATCTAAGCTATTACAAATCTACGCTGAGGGGCTGCTTCCTGAGTACATCTGTCATCTTATCAACGAGACGCGCGAGGGGACTTTCGCGGTGTTCTTAAAAGCGGATAGACATATCTCCTTGGTGGTGCGACCCAATCCGATGGTGGTGCCCATAATGTTTAAGAAGCCGATGCAACCTGTGGGGGGAGGTCTCAGCCCCCACGGGTAGGGTACACCGAAGGGGGAGATAGGGGCAAGGCACCGAAGAAGGACAATAAGAGAAAGTTCAGAAAAGACATGGAGGACAAACCACCATTGTCTTGTACAGTGGAGGAAGTTGTCAGCTTTTACAACGCAATAGTCCAAGGGGGAGTGGTTTATGAGCCAAAGGACCTTCTCGTTGGGGAACCCGATGGGGCAACAAAGGCAGATCCAAAGTACTGCCAGGTTCATCGTAGGATCCAGCATCCAACCGAGAGTTATTTCACACTGAGAAGAATCATCGATAAGTACGTGAAGACAGGGACGTTGCAAATCCCTCCACAGAACGTCAATACTAACCCACTGCCTGCACATGGGGCCAATCTCGTGGTGGCCTATGATGAAGATGTGGAGAGAGGAGAAAGAGAGTCAATGACGAAGTAAGAAGAGTACGAAGAGGCTCTGGAAGATTATACGAGGAGAATGGCTAATATAGTATTGGCTTACGACGAAGAAAGCGCCAAGGATGTGGAAGAGGTATACGACGTTGAAGGTGAGGAAGTAGACCCAGTTCTAGAATACTGTGCAGTCTCGAAATCTCCAAAGTTCACCTGGTTCTTCGACCAGGTTTGGGTATCGAAGGAGAGTTAGTTGGAGATAACCCAGGCAATACTCGATATTGTAAGGAAGAACGCAGTCCCGTCGCTGAGATGAAAGGGACCCATGGCCAGGTTGGTGAGAAGGTTTTTGTCAGAGGTAACCTTCAGCGATGCAGATATGGCTATAAGGTTCCCTCACAACAGGCCGTTGTATATGACTGCCAATGTCAACGGAGTTAGCTTCGCAAGGACTCTTATGGATGGAAGAGCTTCCATCAAAATCATGCCAATCAACTCTTTCCACGCAGCCAATATTCCACAAGAAAGGTTAGTCCCTACGCCTTTGGTAATTTCGGGGTATGATAATCAATCTTCCAAATCTATTGGGTACGCTGATGTTGGGATTGTAATGAGAAATTTGAGTTCCTATATCAAGTTACACGTAATAGAGAGTGCAACTTCCTATCATCTGCTAATAGGAAGGGTGTGGATGCACAACTAAGGGCTAGTTCCTTCTACGTACCACCAATGTACCAAAGCGAATGTCAAGGGAACATAGGTGACCATTAGGGCTACAAAGAGGCCTTTCGCTATTGAGGAGGCTCACTTGGTGGACGCAGCATTTTACACAGAGTTAGAGGAAGATGTTTGAATCCTAATGAGAAGAATGGAGGGAGCATGGGTTCCCTCGATCAGAGAAAGGATGGGGCCCTTAAACGAGCAGAAGAAGCAGGTGCAAGCTCATCAGGTGGTTACGAACAGCATAAGGGAAATAGCCGAAGAAGCACACCAGGTGGTCCCTTAACCCCAAGGCATCTCAAAGAAGCTTAAAGACAAAATGAGGCCCAGAGTGGATCCGATGGAATGTGAGGTACAACGACAAAGCATGCTGAGCTGGTTCTCAGGAGAAAGAGTGGCCGAGGCTTCTAGAGAGAAGAAGAGGAAGGCAGTCACAACTACCAGTAAATAATACAAGAAGGTCATTACCGAGGAAGGAAAGGTGGTGTATCGATTGTAAAAGTGTGAGCGAGCGGCCGAGGAAACTGATGATGAGGTTGACCCGATATATGAATGATTTCTGATAGATCAACGGGGACAATGCATGGTGATAGACAACTCCAGCATACAGGAATTGGTAAAGGAAGTCGCTGAGGAACCAGAGTACATGACGGACCGACCGAAACCGCAGCCACAAGAACTAGAACAGTTGAATCTGGCTAAAGAAGGGGGAGATCTAAGGCCCATCTTCATCTCGAAGGATCTCCATAAGGAGAAACGATAGGCCTTGGTTAAGTTAATTCGAGAGTTTATAGACGTCTTTGCGTGGAAATACACAGAAATGGAGGGGCTGGATGAGGAAGTAAGCTGCCACAAGTTGAACGTAATGCCTTTGGCCATTCCAGTGAAACAAGCGACGAGAACGTACAAGCCTGAGCTAGATTTGAAGATTAAGGAAGAGGTTCAATGCTTACTAATGGCAGGGTTCATAAAACCGATACAACACCGACTCTGGCTATCCAGTATTGTTCCAGTGGGGAGGAAAGACAAAAACCAAATAAGGATCTGCGTGGACTTCAGAGATTTGAATAGAGCTTGCCCCAAAGACGAGTTCCCTCTGCCCTCCATTGATAGCTTGATAGATGCAACGGCAGGTCACGAGATGTACAGCTTTATGGACGGGTATGTAGGGTACAACCAGATCAAGATGGACCCCATGGATGTAGAGAAAATAACGTTCAAAACCCCATTGGGTAATTTCATGTACAAGGTGATGCCGTTTGGACTCAAGAACACTGGGGCCACTTACAAAAGAATAATGATGGCCATTTTTCATGATTTCTTTCACAAATTTGTAGAATTTTATGGGGATGACTTGGTCATCAAATCGAGGAAGGAGGAGTCCCATCTGAGCAATTTGAGGAAGGTGTTTTCCCGGTACAGGAAGTATAAACTGAAGATGAACCCATTGAAGTGTGTTTTTGGAGTGACAAGTGGGAAATTCCTAGGCTTTATGGTTGATCAACAAGGGGTGCAGATGGAACAGGACAAACAGCGGGCGATTTTTGAAATGCCATGCCCAAGAACGATAAAGGAGCTAAAGAGTTTCCTCGATAAAGTCTCCTACCTTAGGAGATTTGTGCCTGGATTAGCCGAAATAACACATCCGTTGATGTAGCTGTTGCGAAAGAACATGAAGTTCAAGTGGGAGGAGGTTCACCAAGAGTCTTTCGACGGGCTGAAGAAACTGCTCGTTTCACCACAGACCATGGTTCCCCTAAAGGCAGGAATACCGTTGCAGCTGTACCTCACATCCACCACGAGGTCTGTGGGAGCTTTGCTAGCACAAGAGATTGACGGGAAAGAACGACCAGTCTACTACCTCAGCAGGATCATCCATAGACCAGAAGTCAGATACAGTAGCTTAGAAAGGCATTATTTAACCTTAGTCTTTGTAGCGTAAAAACTTAGGCATTATATTTTATCTTTTACAATTCATATTGTAACTAGATGTGATCCTATTAAGTATTTGCTAGCAAGAACGATTTTGATTGGTAGGGCAGCTAGGTGGTTCCTCATCTTATCTGAATATGACTTGAAGTGCGTGGTTCCTCGCACAATCAAAAGCCAGGAATGCGCTGATTTGTTGGCTATTTTCCCCTTAGGAATGTTTGAGCCACCCAAAAAAAATATTCCAGGAGACGATTTGCAGGCCAACCACCTAGACGCAACGAATGAGGAATGGAAAATGCAGTTCGATGGATCATCGGCGGAAAAGAAAGGAGGAGGGGGGTTATTCTCTCAAAGGGAATGAAGGAGATTTACCTTTCCTACAAGTTGGATTTCCCTTGTTCTAATAATGAGGCAGAATATGAAGAATTGGTGTTGGGATCGCTAGAGGCTCTTCGAAGGGGGATCCGTTCACTTTGCATCAAGGGGGATTCAAACTTGTTGGTTCAGCAAGTGAATTGAGAGTATACGTTGAAACACATGAGCCTGGCACCATACAGAATTGTAGATGGGTGTCTATCAATAAAAAAAAGCAAATAAAATAAAATAAAAAATGCTTCTTTTATTTAATGACATCCGAGAGGTGCCCGCGAGGGTCACCCAGAAGTCCAAAAGCCATCGCAAGGTTTAGCGCCGCTGCAAGGGCCAGCGTCGATTCAAGTGCCAGCGCCGCTGCAAGTGTCCGCGCCGCCGCAAGTGTCCGCGCTGCTGTAAGTGACGGCGCCGCTTCAAGTGTCTACGTCGCTGCAAGGGTCGGTGCAGTTTCAAGTGTCAGCGCGCTGCAAGTGTCGGCGCCGCTTCAAGTACCAGCGCCGCTGCAAGTGTCGGCGCCGCTTTAAGTACCAGCGCCGCTGCAAGGGTCAGCGCTGCCGCAATTGTCGGCGCCGCTGCAAGTGCCAGCGCCGCTCCAAGTGCCTGCGCCGCCACAAGTGTCCGCACCGCCACAAGTGTCTACGCCGCTGCAAGTGTCCGCGCCGCTGCAATGGTCGGCGCCGCTGCTAGTGTCCGCGCCGCCGCAAGGGTCGGCGCCTCTTCAAGTGCCAGCGCCATTGTAAGTGTCTGCGCCATTGCAAGGGTCAGCGCCGCCGCAAGTATTGGCGCCGCTCCAAGTGGCAGCACCGCTTCAAGTGCCTGCGCCGCTACAAGTGTCAGCGTCGCTGTAAGTGTCCGCACCGCTGCAAGTGTCGGTGCCACTTCAAGTGCCAGCGCCGCTTCAAGTGTGTCTGCGCCGCTGCGAGTGTCAGCGCCGCTGCAAGTGTCTACGCCGCTGCAAGGGTCAGCGCCGCTTCAAGTGCTGGCGCCGCTGCAAGTGTCAGCGTCGCCGCAAGTGTACGCACCGCCGCAAGTGTCCGCGCCACTGCAAGTGTCGGCGCCGCTTTAAGTACCAGCCCCGCTGCAAGTGTCAGCGACGCTGCAAGGGTCGGCACCGCTGTAAGTGTCCGCGCCACTCCAAGTGCCAGTGCCGCTTCAAGCGTCAGCGCCACTACAACAAGGGTCACTACAGCAATAACACTCGAGAGGTGCCCGCGAGAGTCACCACAGAAGTCCAAAATTAAGAAGTACCACTGCGAGGGTCAGCGCCGCTGCAAGGGTCACTGCAGTAATGACAGTCGAGAGAGTCAGCGTCACTGCAAGGCTCAGCGCCACTGCAAGGGTCACTGCAGAAATGCTATTCGAGAAGTGCTGCTACAGGGGTTTCGACAGAAACTCATGTTGAGGGAGTAGCTATCGCGAACAACTCATCATCATGAAATATCAGTCTCTAAATGAACAACAGCACTAACGCTTTACTTTCTTGTACAGGTTGCCTAGTCGAGCAAGCAGGGCTCGAACATGCGCGTTGGGACCTCCTGGGAGTTTTGGCTTGGCGGCTGAGGGACAAGGTATGTTGAGAAAGCTCAACCACTTGGCACTATAGGATTGAGAGAATACTAGTAGGAAGACCCAGAAGTCACTCGAGACTACACACTTCACACTCGGTCATAAGTGAAGTGAACAGCCAAAGCGCTGGCTACTCACAAGAAATAAACTCTTTACAAGAAAATGACTTTTCCAGACGAGGGGGTCCTTAAGGTCCCTCTCAAGAAAAACAACATTTTTAGAGGAAAGGAGTCCTTAAGGTCTCCTCTCTCAAGATTTGCAAAATTGCACCACAAGTTACCGCTTCAAAAGATAACTACAAAATATGATATTTTGTCTCCATTAGGGGACATATGTGCTTTTTGACTTTTGGTCGGCGCCAGGTGGCGCTTGCAGGGGGACAGGCAGGCTGCCTACAGGTAGGGACAAATGGTACACTTCAGACATTGTTCCCCACCAACTCTCTCAGTTTTGGCGCCCAAAAAATTCCAACTCACCCCTAACGCCCTAGTATAAATAGACCTCTGGGCAAGGTCAAGAGATAGACAATAGAAATTACACTGTTACTCTGCCAAAATATCACCAGACCTACCTAAGTATTATCTTCCTACTCATTCTCTTAGTGCTGAGTGCCTTGTTCCTTCACTCCCCACTGACAGCCATCACTCTCAGGTGTTTCCCTTGAGAAAATTACTATTTTTGCTGTGAAAGTTCATCTTCTTGCAGGGAGTGAGTTGAAGCTTGAGTTCCATTGTTACCAGAAGGGGAAGTTTTCTTCAGAAGTTGCACTAGGAGACCTTGAAGACCTTGCAGGAAGCGTCCATTGGAGTGGGTCACGCCTCACCCTTTCCAGTTATTCATAGACCCCAGTCTCACTACCCTCCTACATTTGGCGACTCTGCTGGGGAGGTATCCTCACTTCCATGGACAAAGAAGGTTTAAATGTCTCTAAGCAGTTGGTTTTTGAGGACATTTCGTCTGGTAATGGAGCTCACAGGGACCAGACTACTCAGGAAGAAGTGGTGGTGATCGGAGCCAAGGCGCCAGCGCCTCAGGGAGGGCAGACCAGTTCGCCGGCAGTGGCTCCAATGGCAGGTATGAATCTTATGGCAATATTTTTTGACTTTTTAAAGCAAAACAACGTGGATATATCAAGCTTGGGTCAAGGTTGTGTGACACCTGCTGCTGCCCCTTCTGGAGGGGTAGCCACTCCTATTATGATTCCGGCAGAGACGATTCCGTCTTGGAAGGAGGCGCCGGAGCAGGTCCTGGCGCTAACAGGTTCTCCAGCTGCTAAAAGCACGTGTTTGGAGGAGTCACCCTCTGAGGCTGTTACTATGGAAGAAGTGAGGAAGCCCCTCTCCTCCTCTCAAAGAGAGGGTTCCCACCTATACGAGGAGTTACAAGACTCCTATCCACAGGAAGTGAGTGAGAAGCCATACCCTGAGGGGTATATTCCACCAAAATTTATCATGTTTGGCGGTAGGAGGGAAAACCCTAGAGAACACATGAAGAGGTTCGTCGAGTACCTGGGAGTACATGCTGGCGAAAAGAACCTGAGGTTGAGGGAGTTCTCTAAAACTCTCACTGGAAAGGCTTATACATGGTATTCCCACTTGGGGCCTAACAGCGTCCCTACTTGGGAAGAGATGCACAGGCAGTTCCTCCAGAAGTTTTTTATAGCGGAGGATGAATTTACACTGAGGCACCTGGCGCAAGAGGTCCAGAAACCAGGAGAAGAGTTGATGCACTACATCAAGCGATTTCGTGAGAGGGCCTTAGATGTTCATGAGGACGTGGCGGAGGCCATGTTGCTACAGATATGTGTGGAAGGACTCTTAGAAGAGTACAAGCTGCACTTGATCAACGAAACTAGAGATGGAACTTTCAGAGAACTCACCAGGGCCGCCAGCAACATAGCTATGATAATCAAACCAAGAGCCCCGGGTTGGAGGACATAAGTTCCATTGACTCCCGGGAGGTTTCAAGTTTCGAGGAGGCAAGCGGTTAACTATGTGGACGGGAGTAACAAAGGGAAGAAGGGAGGCTCTGGGGCCAAGACCGACAGTCCCGGCAACAAGAGAAAATTTGGGGAAGATGCCCCGCCGCCACTACCGTGCAGCGTAGCTGAGGCTATGGATTGTTACCGCACCTTAGTGCGAAAAGGCGTAGCAGGACCTCCCCACCTAAAAGGAGAAACCCCCACTTAGCACTCTACCAAGGATTGTTACTACTTGAGAAGGATCATTGGTGAGTAGATGGCCAGCGGTACCTTGCAGATACCCCCTGTGGACGTTAACGAGAACCCACTTCCTGCGCATCACTTTGGCACTGCCAACATGGTAGTTTCCTACGACGAAGAAGCTACAAGAAGTCTTGTGAAGCGGTAGAGTGGCGAGAAGTTATGCGAAGAGTTAGAAAATCTATCACTGAGCAGACTTGAGCTAGAAAGAAAGCAAGAGGAGTGGTTCTTCACTCCGAAACATGAAAATGGAAGTGGGGAAGTTGAGGAAGTCGCTCTCTCAGAAGGTGAGGTAGACGTCATCCTCGCTCTAGACGAGGAAGGGACCTCTGAAGCGGAGTATGTTTGCAGTGCCCAGACGTACGAGGTAGACTTATATTCTGAATGTGAGGCCATAGCGAGGAGCCCCAAGTTCAAGTGTTTTTTCGACCAGATAGGGGTGAAGTACGACACGAGGGTGTCCATCAGGAGGAAAGTCCTGGAGGCAGTGCAGCAGCGGGGAGACCCTTCGCTAAATTGGCAGGGGCCAATCGGAAGGATGATTAAGAAGTATACCTCTGAAGTGGTGTTTTCAGAAGGAGATAGGGTGGTGCCCTACTTCCACAACCGCCCGTTGTACATCACAGCCATAATTAATGGAGTTTCATTTCCCAGGGCGTTGATGGATGGAGGATCATCCATTAACATCATGCCCACCAGTACATTATATGAAACAGGAATTGATCAGGAGAAGGTGGTTCCGGTACCGCTAGTAATTTCCAGATTCGACAACGCCGAAATGCAGTCTATTGGATACGTGAATGTGGGAATTAAGTTGGGAAATTTCACCTCCCACATCAAATTTCATGTTATTAACGCTAACACCAGCTACCAATTACTCATTGGAAGGGTATGGATGCACACTCATGGCGTAGTGCCTTCCACCTACCATCAATGCGCAAAGGCAAACATTAGAGGTACGGAGATAGTGATCAAGGCCACGCAGAGACCCTTCGCCGTTGAGGAGGCCCACCTGGTAGATGCTGCCTTCTACACCGAGTTAGATGAGGAAAGAAAGGTCTCTACAAGAAAACTAGTAGGAATCAAGGTAGCTGAGGGAAGGGTCCCGCAAAATAAATCCGTTCATGACCGTCTAGGGGAGAGGATAATCCTCCATATGCCAAAGGGCAAGAGGAAAGCAGAGGAGGTAGCTAGACCCCCTCGAACTTGCAAGAAAGTGGTCTTGCCCGATGGAAAAATCATCTATCGTTTATAACGGTCTGCGCGGGCGGTGTTCTGGGACGAGAGCATCGACCCGACTCCCGAGTGTTTTATTGTTGATGAATCCCATATTGTTGAGCATGTTAAAGAACCAGAAGAAGCGCCAGAGTGCATGCAAGACGGACCCAGAGAGCAGCTGCAGGAATTAGAGGAAATCAAGTTGGGGTTAGAAGAAGGCGAGAGTAGACCCATTCTAATCTCCAAGTGCCTGGAACCGAAGCAGAAGGAAGAGCTCATTGAGCTACTTAAGGAGTTCACTGATGTATTTGCTTGGAAGTACACGGAGATGCCAGGAATAGACGCAAAAGTGAGCTCTCATAGATTGAACATCCTTCCCAATGCCCTCCCGGTAAGGCAAGCCACACGCACATATAAAGCAGACCTTGATTTGAAAATAAAAGCTGAGGTGGAGAAGTTGTTAGCGACAGGGTTCATCAAGCCTATTCAGCACCCCATATGGCTGTCCAGCATAGTGCCAGTGGCAAAGAAAGACAAGACCCAAATCAGAATCTGTGTAGATTTTCGTGACTTGAACAGGGCGTGTCCTAAGGATGAATTCCCACTACCCAGCATAGACATCTTAGTGGATGCCACCGCGGGGCATGAGATGTATAGCTTCATGGACGGGTATGTTGGCTATAACAAGATTAAAATGGACCCCGCCGACGCAGAGAAGACTGCCTTCCGCACACCGTTAGGGAACTTTCACTATACAGTCATGCCCTTCGGATTGAAGAACGCTGGAGCCACATACCAGCGGACCATGATGGCAATTTTTCATGACTTATTTCATGATATACTAGAATTCTATGTGGATGATCTGATGGTTAAGTCTAGGAAAGAAAATAAGCATATTCAGGATCTCAGGAGAGTATTCGAAAGGTATCATCGGTATAATATGAGAATGAACCCCTCAAAGTGTGCCTTTGGGGTTACTGCAGGGAAATTCTTAGGTTTTGTGGTAAATAGACAAGGGGTGCAAGTGGATGCAGAGAAGATGAAAGCCATTGTGATGATGCCACCGCCCAAGAGTCAGAGACAACTTAAGAGCTTCCTAGGAAAGGTATCCTACCTGCGGAGGTTTATACCTGCGTTGGCAGAAGTAACTCATTCGTTCGCACCTCTACTAAAAGACAAAGCCAAGTGGGTTTGGGGAGAGAGGCAATAGAGTGCGTTCGAGAAGATTAAAGAAATCCTAGCCTCTCCGTCCACGATGATCCCCCCCGAAGCCGGAGCGCCGCTGCTGCTCTACCTTACTTCTACAGAGAGGTCTATAGGGGCCCTCTTGGCGCAAGAGAAGGAAGGAGTGGAAAATCCGGTCTACTACCTGTCAAGAGTAATATCCGAAACAGAATCGAGATACACCAGCGTTGAGAGGCACTGCCTGGCGCTGGTATTTATAGCCCAGAAGTTGAGACACTATCTTCTAGCCTTCACCGTTCACATAGTCACCAAGTGTGATCCCATCAAGTACCTCCTCGCGCGGACTATACTCGTGGGACGGGCAGCAAGGTGGTTTTTGATCTTGTCAGAATACGATCTAAAATGCGTAGTACCTAAAGCCATTAAGAGCCAGGCAGTAGCAGATCTGTTGGCCCACTTCCCGAGTGGGGTTTTCGAACCACCTAGTGAAGAGCTGCCCGGAGAAAGTTTCCAAGCATGCATGGCGGAGGAGGTGAAGAAGTGGTTTATGGAGTTTGATGGTTCCAGTGCTCAAGGAACAGGTGGGGCCGGCGTCATACTGTCAGATGGGAAGGAGAAGATTACCCTCTCTTTCAAGTTAGATTTTAAATGCTCAAATAATGAAGTTGAGTATGAAGCCCTCATTCTAGGGATGTTGGAAGCACTCAGAAGAGGTATCAGGGTACTGTGTATACGAGGGGACTCCAATCTGGTAGTAAGGCAGGTCAATGGAGAGTTTTCCCTTAAACATGCCAACTTAGCTCCTTACAGACCCATCATCCAACGACTGCTGGGACAGTTCTTGAAAGTAACTGTGGAGGCGGCAGGCGCGAACGATGAACAGGCACCCTGATGCGCTCGCCACCATAGCACAAAAGTTGGACATGGAGGAGTCAGAAGCAACCATCACAGTGAGGCGGAGAACGGTACCCATTACCGTAAAGTCCTTATTCCCAAGTAACGAGCCGGAAGATTGGAGGCGTCTGGTAGAGAAGCAACTTGAAACCAGGGAAGGGACAATGAAAATATTAGAGTTAGCCAACTATCATGTGCTGTAGGGAACTCTCTACTTCAAGAGTCCTGGAGGGTTTCTGGCAAGGTGCGTAGGGGAGCAAGAAGCCAAGGAGAGGTTAATAGAAATGCACCAGAAGCACTGTGGAGATACGGATATCCCCCTTTACAGACGACTACAGCGAATCGGGTATTTTTGGACCGCCATGAGCGTAGAAGCGGCCCGCTTGCAACAAAGTTGTTTAAAGTGCCAAGATAATTTTGACCATCCAACGGAGGCTAACTTCGTGGAAGCCTTCGTAGATTGGAGACTGCCGTACCTAGCACATCTAAAAGATGGGGAGTTGCCCGCCGAGAGAACGGATGAAATTTACCTTAGAAAAAGGATAACACGTTTCTACTTGGTCAAAGGAGAGTTATATAGGAAAGGGTACAACGAGAAGGTGCTAAGGTGCGTAGCCAAAGAGGAAGTGGAAAGGGTGCTGAAAGAAGCTCATGAGCCCTCCCACATGGGAGGCGCCAAGCTGTATGATCAACTGATGACGCTGGGATACTACTGGCCGACCATGGAGGCTGACTCCATTGGATATGTGAAAAAGTGTAGAGCATGGAAACATGGTGCACGCTCCCTCCGTCAGTCTATAAAGCTTGGTAACCCCCTATCCCTTCCACACATGGGCGTTCGACCTGGTGGGAAAGATCGCCCCAGCATCTCACGGCAAGGCTTTTATCATTGTGGCTACAGAATTGTACACCAAATGGGCGGAGGCCATTCCTTTAAGGAGAGTCACCGCCCAAGTGGTAACCCAGTTTATAAAGGAGTATATCATATTTAGGTTCGGTATACCCAAAGTGATCCTAACGGATAATGGGAAGCAATTTGTATGCAAAGAGATGGCCCTTCTCACGGACAAGTATAAGATTGTGCATAATAGCTCAACCATATCCTACCCCAAGGGCAATGGCCAAGCAGAGGCTACTAATAAGACCCTGATAAATATTTTGAAGAAAATGCTAGAAGACATGCCGGGAGCATGGGATGAGAAGTTGCCTATGGTGTTATGGGCCTACCGTACTTCGAAAAGAAAGCCAACAGGGTTCACTCCCTTCTCTCTAGTATATGGGACCAAAGCTGTCCTACCAGTGGAACTGGCGGTACCTTCAGCCAGAATTTCTCTTAGCAATGGGCTCATCCCAGACCCAAGGCATGTGCAACTGGAGGCGCTGGACGAGCACAGAGACAAGGCGAGAGAGAATTTCAAAGTCTACACTCAGCAACTGTCCAAGGCCTACGAAAACTTGGTTAAGCCTAGAGAATTCCAGGTGGGAGATTTAGTCCTGCGGGCATCAACTCACCATCTCCGTAGCATGTCAGCATCAAAATTCAAACCTAACTGGGAAGGCCCTTTTGTCATTAGAGGAGTGGGGAAGTCGGGCTACTGCCAAATATCAGAACCAGAGAGCGATTGCCTCCAGTCCATCAACTGCAAGTGGCTGAAGAGGTACTATGCTTAGTAACAGCTAACAGGTTTTGTTTGTGTTTCGCATGTCTGTAATGGATTTCGAGGATTTCTCCTATACCAGAAAAGTTTTTTTTGTAAATTTTTTTTAAGAGCAATACTACACTGTAAACAGCACACAAAGGTAAAGAAATGAAATAGCAACACTTTTGATCATTGTTGACATTTGCTTTGCTTGCCCATTTATACATACATATACACTCCCTATTAAGTTAGAAGAGAGTACAAAAAAAAGAAGATCAGGAGCTTTGCTCACTACACTTGGGAGGTAAGTCCATCCTAAGAGAAAGTATACTGAGCAAAGTCCCCTAGACATAAATTAATACAGTTTTTTATAATAAAATTAGGCTTTCGAAAAGGGGCAGGGGTCACCCTCCTCTCCAACCTAGCCTCTACGACTATAAGCAGTAATATGCAGGAATACCCCACAGACAGGAGGGGCAGCCTAAGAAAGTCACATGCCAACACCTCACAGCTACAAGAGGTGCATTTTCAAAAAAATATATATATACACTATGATAATACATAACTTTTCATATCAATGCAAATACCCCGCAGTGTATGGGGTAGCCACCAGTAGACTAAATGCTCACAGAAATTAGAGCAAGTCATATAAAACAAACACCCACAGTATAAAGGGAGAACAAAGGAAAAAGAAAGTGCAGAAGAAACAAAGTATCTCATACAGGAATGATAAGTGATGTACACATAGAATTCTGAGCACTACAAAGTAAGAAGTAGCCTATCTGCTAGAAACCACAAAAAATAAATCATCACGCGCGATGGCGCCAGCATATGACGGACCAGCCTCCCGCAGAAACTCTTCCTCCAACCTGACGAATTTAGCCTCATCCTCCTCATCGCCAGACTCGAGTCTGGCAAGCTTCACCTGCAGTAGGGCGATCTGATTCCGGATCCTCGTAGCCTCAGCATGCCGTTGCTCAACCCTAGACTGTCGGGAAGTGTGAAACCTCACTATCTTTCGAAAAGGAACACTCAGAAAGGGGCGAACCCCTGCGTCAAGCCAATCCAAACGAAAATGATAGAACTGCTGTAAGTCGCGGAGGGCATCCAAGAATAGCGAAATAGAAGAGCTAGTCAGCTTAGTAGGGGAGGTAGCCAAGAACTCATGAACATGGCTGGGAAGAGCCCTCAGGTTGAAGGCAGTAAGACTGTCAACCTGAAGTATACTCTGAGAAGTGAACGTCTCGGGATGGTGCTCCAAGATGAGATCCAAGAGCTGACGCTCATGTACCCTGAATCGGCCTGGTAACTCCTCACGCCATAGCCTACTAGAAATAGTCGCAGCATCCTCTGCTTCATCATCGCCATCGGAGTGACGAGACCCCGCCTCAGAAGGAAGGAAAGAAGACTCCCCACCAGAATCAGCGTCACCGACCAAAGGAGTGAACTCAGAACTATGATCTCCCTCCACAGTTGCCCCACTACCAGTCTCCACAGTCATCGGAGTACTCTCATACATCTAGAAACAACGAGACAAGGGTGAAATGAGAACGCCTGCACAGTATACGCAAGAAGAAAAGAGGGGAATAGTAAAAAGAGGGGGTATGCCAGTCTAATACCTCTCTCGCAGTTGCCCCACTGCCAGACTCCACAGTCATCGGAGTACTCTCATGCACCTGGAAACAATGAGACAAGGGTGAAATGAGAATGCTTGCACAGTATACGCAAGAAGAAAATAGGGGAATAGTAAAAAGAGGGGGTATGCCAGTCTAATACCTCTCTCACAGTTGCCCCACTGCCAGACTCCACAGTCATCGGAGTACTCTCATGCACCTGGAAACAACGAGACAAGGGTGAAATGGGAATGCTTGCACAGTATACGCAAGAAGAAAAGAGGGGAATAATAAAAAGAGAGGGTATGCCAGTCTAATACCTCTCTCACAGTTGCCCCACCGCCAGACTCCACAGTCATCGCAGTACTCTCATGCACCTGGAAATAATGAGAGAATGGTGAAATGGGAATGCTTGCACAGTATACGCAAGAAGAAAAGAGGGGAATAGTAAAAAGAGAGGGTATGCCAGTCTAATACCTCTCTCGCAGTTGCCCCACCACCAGACTCCACAATCATCGGAGTACTTTTATGCACCTAGAAATAATAAAACAAAGGGGAAATGAGAACGTCTGCACAGTATACGCAAGAAGAAAAGAAGAGAAACAGTAAAAAGAGAGTATGCCAGTTTAATACCTCTCTCGCAGCCATCTTATTCTCTAACTCCACAAGTATCGGAGCAACTTCATCCGGCTCCTTAGTCATCAGAGCGACCTCGCTCACCTGGAGACAATGCAATAAAGATGAAGAGGGGAATGCTTGCCCAATTTAAGCAAAATAATAAAGACATAAGAATGACACGAGGGAAGTAGATACTCTTATACACGGTACCTGAATAACGCCCTCCGTAACGGTCATAGAAGGACGAGCAGGGGCTCCCATAGGGGCAGCAACACTGAGCGATGCACCAGAAGGGGTTGTCTCAGCGACCAGTGCTTCCGAAGAAGCTACCTCAACCTCAAGCACTTCTGAAAGAACAATCTCAGCGACGGAGGGCGCGAGGGGTAGGCGGGGCTGCGAGTGACAAGAAAGGGCGAGAGGGGCTGCTGAAGAGACAGTAGCAGGAGCTGCACTGGAAACAGTGCCAAGGGCTAACTGCGACAAAGTAAGAGAGGGCTACGATAAGTACAGGCGGGATAGATAAGAAATAAAGAACCAAGATAAAATAAGAGAGTACCTGAACCCCATCCAAAAGGGAAGCACGAAAAAGGACGGTCGACGCAGCAGGGGCTGTGCTGATAGCCTGCAAAGAATGAAAGTATATTATTTATCGCATGATCGAGGAGAAAGAGATTCCAGGCTTCAGCCAAAAGACCTGACCTGCTCATTGGTTGAAGCCATAGTAAATATTGGGCCACGAGAGATCGCCTGAACCAAAGGTCTACCATCCATAGATACACGGACCCTAGGGATATAAATTCTCCCTGAAGAGGATAAACTCGGGGCGGTAACACCAGATAAGGGAGGAGCCCCTCCCTGAGAAGAAAGTCCAAGGGCCATTACGACTCCTATTAAAAAAAAAGAAACAACTATTCAAGAGTAAAAATGCGTACCTCAGATGAAGAGGCCTCCAGGCGCTCAGCTGCAGAAGTGCCCACCGCCGAGATAAGAGAAGATGAGGTAACAACGCCAGAAGACACAACCCTCTACGCATGGTAAATGGGTAAATAAAAGGCAGAAGTAAGAAAATGGCACAATGAAAATTTTGAGAATAGCGAGGCATACCTAAGGAGAAGGGGAAGCCACAAGGGTGGTCCTGGTGACGGTAAAGTGCACAGACGAAAGCTGCGGGGAAATGACAGCATACGCAACCAAAATATAGTTAGAAGACGAATAAATTACAACAGATGGTAAAAGAATTAAGGAGACAGCAAACCTCTCTAAAAAGGCCTCGGGAAGAAATGAGCATGGAGTTCCTCTCCCACTGAAAGGGCGTCGGTCGTAGTGGGGGAAGAGGAGAACTACTTGCCTCTACGGAAATGACCTGCACAAATATGACAGAATGCTTTAATTAACAAATAAAAAAAAATAATGAGGGGAAGAAAGAAAATCATATGCAAAAAAAAAAAAACATAGACAAGTAAAGGGGGATCGCTTACAGTAGCAGGGCGCGTAGTCTGGCTATAGGGGAGATGGGTGGGGCTAACCCCCCCAAGAGAATGGGATGCCTCATCATCACTAGAAGACTCTCTGGAGACTGATAACAAAGCATAAGTGTCAGTAGTGCTTCCGCTATGGAAACCCAGGCCGCCCATATCACCCGAAGCAGAACTATGGTCGTCATAGGAAGGGGTGCTCCCATAATCAACTAGTTCCCCTTCCAATGAAGGGGAGGGAGATAAAGAAACTCCGAGAGAACTAGTTCCACTAAGTAAAGAATGTCGTGATAAAGTACCTTCCGCAATCGGAATAGACGCGACCCACGCCTCTTGGGAAGCAAGGCTCGGTGAGGAGTAGCCTCTCCCTCTCGCTACTTGGGAAGTCTTCCTCGCCCCAAGATTGCCAGTATCAGACTCTTGATCCACTATAGAGGAAGCAGCCATGCCAGTGCCATCTCCTTTCTTTTTCTTCGCAGCCCGGGTCCTCACAGGAGAAGAAGGAGGATAAGCAGTAGTAGAAGGAACAAAATTGGATACGTCGGCGTCAGTGTGTTTCCTTTTGCTTGTAGTAGAGGTGCTCGTTTTTCCTCTGCTTTTCGGTTGGTTTCCAGACTTCACAGGGGGAAGCTCAGCCGGCGGAGACGGAAGTGACTCATCAATGAGAGGTTTCACTAAAATGGGAATGGCATGCTCCAAGGGTGGCGTGGAGGTGGTGCTGAGAAACCAAGGATCTTTCTGTGTCCGCCTAACCAAAAACTGAGCTCTGGTATATTTAATGGGGTTAGTCTCATGAGGAGGGCCAACTACACATTCTTGGATAAGACGGACCTGCTGCTGCCAAAGAAGGAACCAAGATGAAGTGAATGAAGGATGATAATCGCAGGGAGGCACATAGAGGCCACCCAAACCACTGACCCTATGAAATAATCCCTGAAGAGTAAAGCCAGCACACGCCTCTGAAAATGCCTCAGAATGACTGTTGTAGGTAGGAAGAGGAGGGGTGTGAATGCCCTGATCATAACCGAACTGTCGTCTTGCCCTCTCGGAATGATAAGATTCAGAACGCGGACCTAACTCGGTCCAAGAAGGGAGGTGACATGGTAAGAGCATCGTCACCACATTAATATGAGGACACGTGGAAACCGACCCCACTGCTGAAGGGCAATAGAAGGTCCCGCCATCGCCAGGGAAAGAAAGCCAACTGAAAGTTCCCCCAGGGCGCCTGGTGTAAGGCCGAAACTGAAACTCCTTGATATCATCAATCAACATTCCCAGAGATTGCTTGGGAGTTTTCTTATGCCACCGAAGAAGTCTCGCAGCGTCGCTATGACAAGCGTGAGCCCCTGAAGTAAAGTGGGGGAAATGCTCAAATAAAAAGGCCATCAAGAGAGGGGCGTTGGCATGATTAGCAACATCATACCGACCGCAGGACCTCTCTACATCTATGTGTGCTCGGTCCAACCAGGTGTAAAGAGAACCAAGGGTCAGAGCAGCCATGGGTACCGACCTACCACGAGACAATCGTACAACCAATCTAAAAAGAAGTTCGCGAGGACAGTCTTCGGGCTTACCTGGTAGAAGGAACCGAGTCAGAAACGTAACGAGGAAAGCGGCTAAATGTGCAGGAGAGTGGAGCTTAGGACCATCCTGGGATATGGGGGCTGCACGTGAAGTCTCCCCCTTCTGCAACTGCTCAAAGTCTCTGAACCAGTATCTTTGCCATTTGGCAAAGGAATGCTTGGAATGACCAGTTATATTTATGGCCACATACCTCGAGCACTCTCCGAGAGCTGACCGTAACTCCCCCACCATCTCCTGCTCTAGGGAGTCCTCGCAGTCATCAGAAAAGACCTGCTGCCCAAAGAAAGGAAGGGCGTACAATTCACATATATCTTCTAGGGTAAGGGTAAATTCCCCCCAGCCTGTGACAAAGATGTGAGACTCCATACTCCACCGAGACAATAAGAGATTGAGCGAAGAACCATGCTTAAATATGGTGTAGGACTTCAGGCTGCTGACGGCGGTAAAGAGTCCCACCTCCCTAAGAATAGCCACATAATCAGGAACGCTCAGAACATAATCAACCCAGCTGGCCCACTCCTCTGTGGGTCCACCCGGGGTTTTAACTTCAACGATGAAATAAGGAAAGTCACCACGGTCAACTCGGACTCAAAGAACGGAATTCGGAGAAATAGTAGGGAGGTCAGCAGACTCACTTAATCCCACATGAGAACGTTCGAGAACAGCACCCGAATTTTTTTCCCCAAAATCAGAAAGTGAAATCATGAAACTGTCGGCAGGACCAAAAAAAGGAGCGCGACGATAAATACCAAAGTCTCGCCCTTGGCGAATATGCATATAGTCCTTCCATGCCTGAGAAGAGGATGGCATAGCTGATGAACCACCAAGAGCCATTGGCTCAAGAAAAGAACTCATCCTAGTGGGAACTCCGAATGAAGGACCCTGGGTGTCCCCTGTCGCAAAAAAAGAAGTGGAGGCGGAAACCCCAGCAAAATCATGTGAAGAGCCCCCGGTCAGTGGCATGCTCCCCACAACACCAATAGTTGGCGAGACACCCTGGGTCACGGAACCCTCGATGTGACAAAACGTCGAGACACCCCCTTGCACGAACAAGAGACCCGTTGACGCGAGGCCAAGTCGCGAGACCCCAGGCTGCTGACGAGAGGTCACCATACTGCCATAAGCTGAGAGCCCCATTTTAGAAAAACTCAAAGGCATCGAGATATGGGTTGCCTCGGGCATGGGGTCGCCTCGCGGCAAACCATGGGCCAAGATTCCCCCTTCCCCAATAAAAATCATGGGTGTCGAGATACCCGAGGTCGAGATACTTACGTCAGCACTAATACATGCCGAGACACCCCCTTGCACTGACGAGAGACCCGTAGGCACTAGACCAGGTCACGAGACCCCTGGCCATTGACCGTCGAAGACCGAAACCCCCATTTCTAAAAGACTCAAAGGCGTCGAGACCCGCGCGCCGCTGCAAGGTTTGCCTCGTGAAAAAAAAGGGGTCGAGACCCCATCCGCTTCAGAAAAACTCACGGGTGTCGAGACCCCCCTCCCTCCAAGCTCATCTTCATTAAACAAAGAACTCCCCGTGCCTAGATCAACGCGCGAGGAACCACTGTCGGCGCCAGAAAATTCCAAGATACCCTTATCCAAACCAACTGGATAAATTTCGTGAACCGAGGTCGAGATACCCCTCCCAACGCAACTGATTTTTTTATAAGAACCCAAGGCGACTGGCGAGAGACCCTCGGACGAGGGGTCCACTCGCTTCGGGACCTCGTCAACAGCCACACCAAGGGGGACGGGCGAGACACCAACCATCCCTAACTGAGCGCCACTAGTCGAGATACCCCTCCCAACGCACCTGATTTGTTTATCAGAACCCAAGGCAACTGGCGAGAGACCCTCGGACGAAAGGTCCACTCGCTCCGGGCCCTCGTCAATAGCCATATCAAGGGGGACGGGCGAGACACCGATCTCCAACTGAGCGCCGCTACTCGAGATACCCAAGATTTGAACATTGTCCGCGGAAGGAAATCGCGAGGAACCCATGGGGGTTCTCGAACCACCAACCGAGGGAAAGGAGGCGGGTAGCACGGAGGAGGCGTCGACGGCGGTAATAGGGGCGGTCAGAACCGTTGGGATGGACAAGGAAGAAGGCATAGAACCTAAAACCATGGGGGCTTTGGAGGTGTTTACATTTGAAGAAGTATTGCTTGGATTAGAATCCAAGAATGAGAGGCTATGGTATTTGGGAAAGCTAGAGCAAAAAAATGAGGGGATGGGTGGCTATGGTGTTTTAAAAATCCCTTTCTCTCACTACAAATCCAAAAGTGTCTTATGTTTTTTGAAGAAGATGAAAGAGCCCAAGAAAAGGGGCTTATGTTTTTTTGCATCAAAATGGGAAAACGTGCAGGAAGGCAAAAAGGTGATGATCTTTTTTTTCCCCAGATGATGAGATGATAGTTCCCACACTAACGCGTGGGTTTTCAAAAAAAATTAAAAACCTCGGATAAAGGGACATCGCAGTTAATGATCCTAGGGTCCCTCAGAAAATATATATATATATATATATATATATATGATTGTTGAAATCAGATTTATAGCGTACAAAGTTTTTTTAGTCTACCCAACCAAAAAATCTTTGCACGAGGGGCTAATGTAGATGGGTGTCTATCAATAAAAAAAGCAAATAAAATAAAATAAAAAATGCTTCTTTTATTTAATGACATCCGAGAGGTGCCCGCGAGGGTCACCCAGAAGTCCAAAAGCCATCGCAAGGTTTAGCGCCGCTGCAAGGGCCAGTGCCGCTTCAAGTGCCAGCGCCGTTGCAAGTGTCAGCGCCGTCGCAAGTGTCCGCGCCGCTGTAAGTGCCGGCGCCGCTTCAAGTGTCTACGCCGCTGCAAGGGTCGGCGCAGCTTCAAGTGTCTGCGCCACTGCAAGTGTCAGCGCCGCCGTAAGTGTCCGTGCCGCTGCAAGTGTCGGCGCCGCTTCAAGTACCAGCGCCGCTGCAAGGGTCAGCGCCGCCGCAATTGTCGGCGCCGCTGTAAGTGCCAGCGCCGCTTCAAGTACCAGCGCCGCTGCAAGGGTCAGCGTCATCGCAAGTGTCCGCGCCGCTGCAAGTGCCAGCGCCGCTGTAAGTGCCTGCACCGCCGCAAGTGTCAGCGCCGCCGCAAGTTTCTACACCGCTGCAAGCGGCGTCGCTGCTAGTGTCCGCGCCGCTGCAAGGGTCGGCGCCGCTGCAAGTGCCAGCGCCACTGCAAGTGTCCGCGCCGCCACAAGGGTCGGCGCCGCTTCAAGTGCCAGCGCCTTTGCGAGTGTCTGCGCCATTGCAAGGGTCAGCGCTGCCGCAAGTATCAGCGCCGCTCCAAGTGGCAGCACCGTTTTAAGTACCCGCGCCGCTGCAAGTGTCAGCGCCGCTGCAAGTGTCCGCACCGCTGCAAGTGTCGGCGCTACTTCAAGTGCCAGCGCCGCTTCAAGTGTCTGCGCCGCTGCGAGTGTCAGCGCCGCTGCAAGTGTCTACGCCGCTGCAAGGGTCAGCGCCGCTTCAAGTGCTGGCGCCGCTGCAAGTGTCAGCGCCGCCGCAAGTGTCCGCGCCACTGCAAGTGTCGGCGCCGCTTCAAGTACCAGCGCCGCTGCAAGTGTCAGGCCCGCTGCAAGGGTCGGCGCCGCTGTAAGTGTCCGCGCCGCTCCAAGTGCCAGCGCCGCTTCAAGCGTCAGCGCCACTACAACAAGGGTCACTACAGCAATAACACTCGAGAGGTGCCCGCGAGAGTCACCACAGAAGTCCAAAATTAAGAAGTACCACTGCGAGGGTCAGCGCCGCTGCAAGGGTCACTGCAGTAATGACAGTCGAGAGAGTCAGCGTCACTGCAAGGCTCAGCGCCACTGCAAGGGTCACTGCAGAAATGTTATTCGAGAAGTGCTGCTACAGGGGTTTCGACAGAAACTCATGTTGAGGGAGTAGCTATCGCGAACAACTCCTCATCATGAAACATCAGTCTCTAAATGAACAACAGCACTAACGCTTTACTTTCTTGTACAGGTTGCCTAGTCGAGCAAGCAGGGCTCGGACAGGCGCGTTGGGACCTCCTGGTAGTTTTGGCTTGGCGGCTGAGGGACAAGGTATGTTGAGCAAGCTCAACCACTTGGCACTATAGGATTGAGAGAATACTAGTAGGAAGACCCAGAAGTCACTCGAGACTACACACTTCACACTCGGTCATAAGTGAAGTGAACAACCAAAGCGCTAGCTACTCACAAGAAATAAACTCTTTACAAGAAAATGACTTTTCCAGAGGAGGGGGTCCTTAAGGTCCCTCTCAAGAAAAACAACATTTTTAGAGGAAAGGAGTCCTTAAGGCCTCCTCTCTCAAGATTTGCAAAATTGCACCACAAGTTACCGTTTCAAAAGATAACTACCAAATATGATATTTTGTCTCCATTAGGGGACATATGTGCTTTTTGACTTTTGGTCGGCGCCAGGTGGCGCCTGCAGGGGGGACAGGCAGGCTACCTACAGGTAGGGATAAATGGTACACTTCAAACATTATTCCCCACCAACTCTCTCAGTTTTGGCGCCCAAAAAATGTCAACTCAGCCCTAACGCCCTAGTATAAATAGACCTCTGGGCAAGGTCAAGAGATAGACAATAGAAATTGCACTGTTACTCTGCCAAAATATCACCAGACCTACCTAAGTATTCTCTCCCTGCTCATTCTCTTAGTGCTGAGTGCCTTGTTCCTTCACTCCCCACTGACAGCCATCACTCTCAGGTGTTTCCCTTGAGAAAATTACTATTTTTGCTGTGAAAGTTCATCTTCTTGCAGGGAGTGAGTTGAAGCTTGAGTTCCATTGTTACCAGAAGGGGAAGTTTTCTTCAGAAGTTGCACCAGGAGACCTTGAAGACCTTGCAGGCAGCGTCCATTGGAGTGGGTCACGCCTCACCTTTTCCAGTTATTCATAGACCCCAGTCTCACTACCCTCCTACAAGGATAATCAACCAGAGGCTCATCTGCCAGTTCTATCGGACCAGGATCAAGAGACAGACCAGAACGATGAATCGTCATCCAGACGCTTATGCCACCATTACCCAGAAAATGGTCATGAGGAGCGATACAACTACCGTCGTAATCCAGCGAAGAACAATTCCTTTGATGGTACAGTCAATTCTACCAATGAAAGAGGATGGGGACTGGAAGGGAGAGATTAAGAGGCAACTAGAGTCTTGTGAAAGAACGATGGGGCTCAAAGAATTGGCCCAATACTTTACCAACTAGGGAAACTTTTACTTTAGAAACGCAGGAGGATGGCTGTCGAGGTGCATCGATCTAGAAGAGGTAGAGCAAAGATTGAAGAAAACACATGAAGCGCACTACGAAATAACTGAGATACCTCTCTACCGAATAATGCAAAGGGAGGGGTATTTTTAGCCTAAGATGAAACAAGATGCGACAGAGCTACAACGGAAGTGCGACAAATGCCAGTTATTCTTGAAGCGGCTGAATGTCACTTCGTGGAGGCTCAACCTGACTGGAGACAGCCCTATATTGATTTTATAAAAGATAGAGTTGTCCCAACGGAGAAAATTAATGCGATGGGACTTCAGGGAAGGGCCCTGAGATTTTACGTTCAGGAGGGGAAGCTTTATCGAAGGGGATACTTCAATAGGCCTTTGTGTTGTATCACGAGAGAAGAGGCAACGGAGGTCCTCAAACAGATGCACAATCCAGCTCACATAGGAGGGGCCAAGTTATATGACCAATTGATGACTTCGGGATACTATTGGCCAATGATGGAGAAAGATTCTGCTGAGTTCGTTCGAAAGTTCCAGGCTTGCCAACTTCATGGAAATATGATCCATACCTCGTTAGTGGACTTGAAGAACCCACCGTAGTGGTAAACCCCGTATCCTAGTCGCAGGACAACACACAAACCCAAGTCCACTATTATCGATTACAAGTTACAGATTACAGTAATCCAAGTCCACAATGAATTAAACTAAGCAAATACAACACTCAGCCTAGTCTAAAATAACCCAACTTGACCGAAAATCAGTCAACCCAATAATGCCCCAGTAATAGTGACTATCACTCACTCACACATACACGCAACACTAATATCAATATTTAGATAAAGAATTCTGCAATCCAGTGTAAATGAAATAGTTAGGCCAATACAATACCAGTACACCCAGGCACAAACTAAAAAAACCCCATAATACTAAATCTAACTAAACAATCCAGGTAGTGAAAGTGTGAGACACACACACAACTACACACTCAAACCCGAGACCCCGTGTAGATGTGCAAAACAAATTTAATAATAAAGTTTATTTTAATCAAAACAACAAAACAATCTTGTTTAGAAAAATAGACTAAACACACACCCGGTTAAGTCTATTTTAATTAACAAGAAAAATTACCAATCAGTGACTAAGTGAAAGGTAAGACAATATTGAATTAATCGATACTAAAAAGAATAATTAAATATTAAATCACAAGACACATGCATGGTCTTCCTTAATATTCAATATTCAAGTAACGATTAATCCTAAAACAATTTAGTTGGCGCAAATGACCACAAATAAAATAAGAAATAAAATTTCAACAATTGAGTCGCGCAACTAAAAATAGAAATGAACTTAACACCAAATAGAATATGAATTAATTTGAACCGGTGTTATGTTAAATTATTAAGTCCAAACAAAATGTGCAAAAGATAAATATATGTAGCACTTAACTCATACAAATTAGGACTTAATTAAAATCAACAAAACAGTTACTAAAAGTGAGACAAGTCCAAAAGAAAATTTTAGTAGCACACAAATTAATCACAAAGTTTAAATTCCAAATTTGAGTTCAAGCCAATACTATGACTAGATTTGGATAAAAAACTCATACACAAACAAACACCACCTAAGTATAAAAGAATACAACAAAAAATATTCAACTTAGGCAATAAAAAGTGTACGAGTCAATTGATACAATTCAAGTCAAATGTGTACGAGATAAAGAGTATAGCGTTCGACTCACTAAAATATGAAACTAAAATAAAATTTAAACAAATAAAGATGTAATATAAAATCTACACACGAATTAAACCCAACTAAATAAAGTGAACACACAAAAGCTCAACTTAGAGGGTGTAACTAGTTAGAGACACAACTCCAAATATATTAAATCAGATTTTAATATAAAATACAAATGTGTAAAAAAAACTTAAGTTATTAAGTTTCAAAAGTCCAAGTCCAATATAAAAAGTGCACACACGCAAAATGAGTTGGGTGTAAATAAAATCACAACAATAAACACCAAAAGACAACCTTAGACCAAAACAGTCCAAAAAATATTTAGACCAAATAAATCAGATTTTAATTCCAATTTAAATTAAATCAGATTTAAAATAAAGTAGAATTATTTTATTTAAAAAAAAATTTACAAAAAAAATGTGCGTGACACAAACGAAGTCTAGTTTAATATATCAGGTGTACACACACACAATTGGGTATAAATAGAATCACAACAACAAACACCCAAACCAAACTAAGATCTAAACAAGATCCATAAAAAATTTAGTCCAAAGAATTAATTTTTTTTAAAAGAATATTTAGTCCAACAAAAAACTATCTCAATACAAGTAGTTGATAAAAAAGTTGGTATACAATATTTGGGATAAAAAAGAATGACAACTCTTCAAAGTGTCAAAGCCCAATAGATTAAATTTTTCAAAAAAAAAATTGTTCGACAAAATTTAAATCCAACCAACAGTGTATATATATATATATATATAGAGAGAGAGAGAGAGAGAGAGAGAGAGAAGGAAATGTTACAAAAAAAAAACGGACCACCGAAAATCCACAACCACCAAACCAGAAAAAGAAACCCACCGGAACAAACTTCTGTTGCAAAAGCTCCTCAACCCGTGAACCTCCAAATCGACACCGGTACCACCGCCACCGGAAATTCTCAACACGGAAAAACCAGGCCGGAGAGAAATAATCGTGCCGAGGAAAAACGAGCCGAAAAAAATGAAGGTCGGACTGAAGAAAGAAAAAAAAACATGTTGGGCCAAAACCTCCACCGAAAAACACAAGGACCATCGGAAAAATCAAGATCGCCGGAGATCTTTCAACACCTCGCCCACCTGGAAACCGCCAAAACCGATTATCTCCAACCTCAAAACAATCACCCAAATACAAATCACCACACCTTAAAACTCCAAACAGTTGTAGTACCCAAGCCAACAAAAGTGAAACTCCAAAAATCTCTTAAAAGGGTAAGGTATTAGAGAGAGACAAACAAAGTGGATAAGATGGTTGAGCAAAAAAATAAGAGAGAGCAAAATGATGGCTTTAAACCAAAATTAAGTATCTTGCCCTAAAAAATAACAAAGCCCTCAATATTTATGGACACAAAATAAACCCTAGGTACAACTGTAAATACTCAAATCAAATGGGCACAAAAATTAAAAGATGTCTATTAATGTTGTGTTAAACTAGATAATTAAACAACACACATGTTTAATTAAATATTGTAATTTAACACATAAAAAAATAAACACTAAAAAAATACAACTAAAGATAAACAAAGAGTAAACAAATGATAATACAATATTATCTGACTCAAAAAATATAAATTTTCAGAACATAAAAAATATTTTATATATCAAGTCGAATTAGACAAAATACTTTCAATATAAAATAAAATTTCAATTAAAAAAAAATAAATATAAAAACTCACTTATGAAAAATATAATAAATAGAAGTAGTATGATACCCAAAACAATTATATACAACACACAAAATATTTTTATCAAAAAATAATTTATATAATAAATCAATATAGGAAAATATGATTTAAGATTTAAAAATAGATTTTAATAAAAATAAAAAACGCAGGAGCATATAAATAAAAATTGTTTGTCTCAAGATTGAGCCAACATAAGAAGAATGAGATTTTCAGATTTCTAAGAAAGATAGGAGGAAATAACCGTTAACTCTTAAAATAGCTAACACCGGCCTTTTCTTATTTCATATATTCTAGCCACGGATACAGTATTGAAAGATGAGAGAGATTTGGGAAGAGATATATTTGTATAAAACAAAGAAACGCATGTACATACAAATGAGGTCTTTACATGCCTTACTAATGATAGATAAATTATATAAAAATGGGATAGCTATAAATGACATGTGTAAATTTCAGGTTAAACCGGTCTACAACTTTAGTTTTATAGTAAAATGAAGTGTTTATTTTAATCTACTTATTTTTCTTAATCACTTTAATTTTATTATAGTTGGACTGACTTTCAATTTAACCACTCACCCCATGAAATGGTTTAAATGAAAATGAAAATATATTTGAAACACACATTCGAACATGCACACCAACTTTCTTTCCTTTACTCTTTTGTTTTATATGTTTTCTTTGTATTTGATACTTTTTACTTCTTCACTAAAGTTTATTTATTTTTATTCTTTTTTCATCGCATTTTTTATGTTTTTTCCTTCCTTTTTGTTTTATTTTCATTATTTCTTAATAGTTTTTTCTTTCTCCTTTTTTGTTCTTTTTCTCCCATGCAACACTCTCACAACCAACGAACTAGAAAAACTAATAATCCTAGTGGTTTATTATCATCGTACCCTTGATGTGCTTCGTTTTCCAAAAATTACATGTATTTACAAAAAATTCCATTGAACTAGGAGAACTAATAATCATAGCTGGCTAATTCCAAGAGGTCTTCGGTCGATCAAGAATCTTTGCTGACCTATTCACAGGCGGAAATTAGTGAATTAAGCAATCGGTCCAGTCATAACCATTTAGCACCTCATCCCTTCATTCCACACCTCGGGCCACTCTAAAGATCTGATACTCGAGAGATGCCAATTATAGTCATGAGTGAAGTCTAGGAGGTTTTTATTGTATCATAAATATGGAATGTGACGCTGACCAATGATATTGTGACACTTGTCATCAGAAGATGCTCAACACCTTCACTGAATTTGATCAAAACATCATATCTTTGGTCGGCTCAGCAATACCCCTGGTCGGATGGGAAGCCAACCATAATAAATTGATGTTGTTAATTACACGTGTGGGCCACACGTGGGAATATGTATGACTTATATGTGACACCCCGACTAATTAAATACCGGGTAGCGACTCCTTTATTCAAATTAATACAAAATGTCAAGTTGGTTCAGTTCATAGCATCACTGTCGAAAACAATTTTTTATACAATTACTAGCCACCTAATATTTAAAAAGTGAGTTGTTAAATTTTATTTACATGAGATTAACATGCAACCAATTAAATTATTAACTAATAACACCACAATCACAACACAGTCACAACATAATATAAATGGAATAATAAATGAGTCTGGAGTAACACTCCACTGAATAATCTAAACACCGAATAAAACCAAATACAAAGTCTGAAAAATTAATTAATTAACTCCAAAACTGAAATAAAAACTGAAAGTACAATAAATCTGTCTCTAAAGAAAAGGGGCGACATGCCCTAACTGATGAATAAATCAGAAGTAGAATCAATGTAGAATATGGAGGCATCTACTATCGAGGTCCTGTAGCGTCCACAGCAGCTACAACACGTCAAAGGAATGGAACTCCTAAGCTTGGCGTCCCTGTGGTTGGGCACCTAGAAGGTTTTTACAAGAAAATAGATTTGAAAGCAAATGGGTCAGAGCCTGAGGTGAAAACAGTTTAAAAATATAGCAAGTGTTTAATTGCATTTAACAGTAAATATTAAATACATGTTAGTTGCGTGCCCTCACATGAGTTCCTCACCCCTCAACTAATGTGCACGCCTAACGTGTATCCTTAGCACATCCTAGTTATGTCACGAAATAACTAGTCTTTCTATCCTTTTCTCCCCGCATTAATAAGGGATTTTATTTATAACATCCTAATATAACTTACATAAACCTTACTCTTTTATTAATCATTTGAATGTGTAACAATTACGATAGGGAATTCTCCGTATTAAATTCTATTAAAAAATGTCCCAATAATTTATATCCAGACTTTAACATATGAGTTCATTAAAATCACAAGTATATTATTCCCAGCTCAATTATACAAAATAGGTCACCCCTAGGCTAAGCTGCGGTGCACACATACTCTACTATAGAATCTCGGTACATCACGTACATAAGGACTACGTATTCCGAATCTCTGAGGAACCGTTTCAATAAGCAAAATCACACATAATGGAGGTGAACATAGTTCACATACCCATGGGTCACGCACATACCTACGCTCCCATGGTCAGCTGACTTATTAACTCACAAATAATCCATTCACAGTTTTATGTCCTTAAAGTACCAATATAAATCCCCCCGTAAGCACACAAAGATTAGACGGCCCTGTTTCGAAAGCCGACCTCCCGTGATAGCAAGTATGGTAGGTATGTTATACACATAATAGTTACTACACTAAGCATTCACACAACTTAGATAACTTATAATATTATTAAAGGTACGTTCTCAACCCTATACAGTTATTCAATTTCGTACGCTTTCATATTATTAGATGGTATATCACATATCTGGCCGATACGTCTCGCGTCGTATAGTTTAAGTACTTAAAACCTAAGCAAGAGGGTTACTAAGTCTCCTATTATTCTCACATTTTAATTTGTTAATCTCAAGGTCCATATTTATGTCTCTAACCTTAAATTATCAACTATATAGATTTAATTCCTTTTCCCGACATCTCCAAAAGCATCTCACTCGTATGACCCTATTAAGTCTAACATAAAGTCCCAACTCAATTCTAATATCATCCGGTTCCTATATACACCCCTACTGGTCCTCCTTAAACCTAAATGTATTCACAAGGTCCTTACCAATAATTTTCAAGAGTCGAAATTATTTAAATTCAAAAGGGGAAAAAATATCACAATTTATGGGGAGGTCGATCGATCGATCATGAATGTTGATCAATCGATGTCGTCGATCGATTGACTATGAATGTCGATCGATCGATCAAGCAGTTACAGGTTTCCTTATTTTTCAGTCCCAAATTTGTCCCAAAACGCCATTACATGTTAAGAAATTCTAATGTAAGTATAAGGGATCATTAAACAACCTAATTACATGATTCCTAACGTTCCAAAACCTCTAAATCATCAACAATCAACCTTTCTTGGATTAAATCTTCATTTTATCATAAAAACCCTATGTTCTTCTATTTCATCAAGAATCATCATGCTTCTCTTCTAAATCCATTTTTAATTCATCTAAGGTTATAGTTTTGCTACTGAATGATTTCCATAACATATCTACATGCAAGTCCCATTCAAAATTTAGGTTCTTCTCCAATTTCCATGAGTGTTCTTTAATATACAAGATTATCATTAAATCTTATACTAACATGGATGATATATTCACTGAAACTAATGGAAATCAAATCACTTGCCTTAAAAATAGTGTTCTGATCCGCTGGTGATGAAGATGGCTGGTCTTCCCTCTCTCTACGGTGACAAATCCGGTGGAGTGGATTATGGTGGTTATGGCTTTGAAACCCCATTTTGTAACCTCTCCTCTAACTAACGTTGCCCACTCTTGCTTTGTGGATTATAATGGCCCTCATAAAACCTGGTAAATAAACCCTAAAATTCGTGGGTCTAAATTCCATAAAATTTAAAATGACTAAAATACCCTCCCAGGTTGCCGGCTTGGCCTAGAAATGCCCGGGACCCAAACTAAACTCCCGACTAGTGTTTTATGACTATTTCGGCCTCTCTGGACACGTTAGTGCACTCAAAATGACCATACGGGTGATATAATTATAATTTACTTTTAAATCTCATTAAATTAATTTTTGATGCGACTGACACGCGCATCCCAACTAAATTACCCGAATTTACTATTTATGACTCGCGACAATTTTAATAAATTTAACAATCATATGTTACCACATATATCCAGTAATATTCATCATTTATTATCATAATCAAATACCAACTCACGTCTCGTTAGTATTTAAATGCGGATTAATTTCTAATTAATTCCCATTTAATTTAATTAATCCCATTAAATAAAATCAATAAAATTACGGGGTATTACATACTTCCCCCCTAATAACAGAATTTCGTCCCGAAATTCAGAAATAAAATATACCTGGTAAAAATAACTCTGGATAACACTCGCGCATTTCATCCTCTCGTTCCCAGGTAGACTCCTCGGCATTATGATGCCGCCACTGAACACGTACTAACGGTACTATCTTCGACCTCAGTTTCCTCTCGCTGTGGTCCAGAATAGTAATTGGCCCCTCCTCATAGGAACTATCAGGCTGTATATCGATGTCCTCTAATGCAATGTGGGTATGGGCCAAATCATCCCTAAGATATCTCCTTAGTGAGGAAATATGGAACACGTCATGGATCCTATGCAGGTGTTCCGGTAACCCAAGTCTATACGCAACTGGCCCAATTCTCTCGATAATAGAAATGGCCCCACATATCTAGGTGCTAATTTTCCCTTCTTCCCGAAACACATAATCCCCTTCATAGGGGACACTATGAGTAGCACCTGGTCCCCCACCTTGAATTCTTTGAAGAATCTCTTGGCATCGGCATAACTCTTCTATCGGTCCTGAGCTACCCGAATACGGTTCTGTATCATCTCTATCCTCGCTGAAGTATCCTGAATCACCTCCGGTCTAAGGAGTTTGTTATCCCCCACCTCTAGCTAACATGCTGGGGAACGAAAAGGTCTACCATATAACGCCTCGAATGGAGCCATGCCAATCGTGAACTGATAGGAGTTATTATAGGCAAACTCCACCAGTGGAAGGTACTGCTCCCAATCACCTCCAAAGTCTAGGATGCACATCCGCAACATGTCTTCTAACATCTGATTCGTCCGCTCGGTATGCCCATCTGTCTGCGGGTGATATGCTGCACTCAGCCGTAACTCTGTACCCATGGCTTCCTAGAAACTCTCCCAAAATTGCGAAATAAATATCTTATCTCGGTTAGACACGATATTGAGAGGTACCCCGGGGAGTCTCACTATATCCGTTATGAAAATTTGGGCATACTGTCCCGTAGTGTAGTCTGTCTGAGCCGATAAAAAATAAGCAACTTTGGTCAACCGATCCACGATTAACCAAATGGAGTCGTGAACCCTCTGCGATGTAGGTAATCCCTTGATGAAGTCCATAAAAATGACCTCCCATTTCCAAATAGGAACCTCTAATGGATTTAGAAGTCCTGCCGCTCTTTGATGATCCACTTTTACCAGCTGACAAGTGGTACATTTAGAAACGAACTCAGCAATGTCTCTCTTCATTCCGCTCCACTAGTATTATCGCCTCATATCCTGGTACATCTTATCCCTACCAGGATGTACCGCGAACCGCAATTCGTGCGACTTTATCATTGCCTCGTGTCGCAAGTCTTCCCCCTCCGGAATAACCAATCTCCCATTGAAGCGTAAGCCCCCGTCCGAACTAACGGTATAGGACTCGGCCCCCTCTGCTCGTAAGTATAGGATCTGCTCTTGACAGAAAAGGTCTGCTTCCTGGGCCTATATCACTCTCGTAATGATCTGTGGAATGATTGTCATCACTGACATGAATGATCGAGCTACTGCATCCAGGTGTCCCAACTCCTGCCACTTTGCTCTCCAAACCTCGGCCACCTCACCTACTGGCCTACGACTCAACGCGTATGCTACCACGTTAGCCTTCCCTGGGTGATATTGGATATCAAATTGATAATCCTTCACGAACTCAGGCCACCTACATTGACACATGTTCAACTCCTTCTGCGTGAAGAGGTACTGTAAGGACTTGTGGTCTATGAATAAACGAAATTTCTCCCTAGGGAGATAATGTCTCCAGATCCGAAGAGCAAATACGACTGTTGATAACTCCAATTCGTGGGTGGGGTAATTATTCTCATGAGGCTTAAGCTTACGGGAAGAATAAGCTATAGCCTGACTTTTCTATTTCTGTACACTCTCAAGTCCTAATAAGGACGCATCGGTGTAGACTAGATACTCAACTCCCGATCTGGGCAATGCTAACACTAGTGCTGAGGTCAACTTGTCTTTCAACTCTTCGAATGCCAACTGGCAGGCATCGCTCCAGATAAATGGCACACCCTTGCGAGTCAGATGGGTCAAAGGAACCGCTATCTTTGAGAAACCCCGAATAAACCTCCTGTAGTATCTTGCTAGACCCAAGAAACTACGTATCTCCATCGGTGTCGTGGGATGTCCCCACTCCCCCACCGCTGATACCTTCCTCGGATCAACAGGTATTCCCCTGTCGAAAATGATATGCCCCAAAAACTGAACCTCCTTCAACCAGAATCCACACTTTTCATACTTTGCATATAACTCGTTCTGACGCAGCGTCTGCAAGACTTGCCTCAAATGCTCGGCGTGTTCCTCCTCTGTCTGGGAGTAAACCAAAATGTCGTCATGAAGACGATGACGAACTGGTCTAGGAACTCTCTGAACACCCTATTCATCAAGTCCATAAACACGGTTGGGGAGTTGGTTAGGCCAAAAGGCATAACCCTGAACTCGTAGGAGCCATATCTCGTCAAGAAGGCAGTCTTCGAGACAACCTGCTCCCTGATTCGTAACTGATGGTATCCCGATCTCAAATCAATCTTTGAGAAGAAGGAAGCTCCTCTCAACTGGTCGAATAAGTCATCGATTCGGAGCAGTGGATACTTATTCCGTATCGTGACTTTATTCAACTCTCGATAATCTACACACAACCTCAAAGATCCATCCCTCTTCTTAACGAATAGCACAGGAGGACCCCATGGTGAAGTAGTCCTACGGATAAACCCCTGACCCAATAGCTTCTCTATCTGATCCCATAGCTCCCTCATCTCCGTTGGATCCATACGGTAAAGTGAACGGACTATCGGCCGAGTGCCCGATGTCAAATCGATAACAAAGTCTATTTCTCTGCTAGGAGGTAATCCCAGAATATCCTGGGACACGTCAGGGAACTCCCTCATAACTAGAATCGAATCAAGTGGTATCACCACTTCCTTAGAGGTCTCCTCCTCTATAAAGTAAAAATAAGTGGACGATCCTCCCTCAGGACGAGGCATCGCCACTAGGAACATCTCCTTTCTGGGTATGGCAAAAATAATACTCCTACTAAAACAATCAATCATGGCTCGATATGCAACTAGCTAATCCATATCGATAATCGCATCGTACGTGGTCATATCTAACACTAACATATCAGCAGGTAAAGTAAACCTCCTGATCTCTACACCCACACTTCTACATATAAGGGAAATCATAAAACCCCTACTTAATGGCGAATATACGCAAGTAGCAGTGCTTTCCGTGGTGTCTAATAACCCCATAGTGCGTGAAAATCTCAAGGCAATGAAATAATGTGTGGACCCCGTGTCAAATAAAATATGCCCCATAGTCCCCTGAATAGAAAACATACCCTCAATAGCGGATGGATCCTGTGGGACTATGGCCTGTTGGAGCTGATAAACTCGCCCCTACTGAAGTTATCCCTGTTGGACTGGGACTGCTGGGATGGGTGGTAAAGCTGTCATCTACGGTGGTGCTAGGAGGGCGGTGGGAAACATAGGTCTCCAAGGCTCGTGTCGAGCACCCTGCTGCTGCTGTGGGGCCCTGCCCCTGTCAGGACACTCCTGGCATTTGTGGCCAATCTTGCCACAAATAAAACATTTTCCCGCAAAGTGTCCCCCTCTTTGTCCGTGCTTCCCATGGCCCTGATGGCCATTACCATTCCTACCCTGACCATGCTGGCCTTGGTGAAACTGCTGCTGCTGGCTGTGCTGGCCCTGATGGCCGTACTGACCCTACTGGCCATGTCGAAAACCTCCCTGACCATTTCTAAAACCTCCAGATCTAAATCTCTTAGAATCCCCCTGCTGAGAACTTTGATCACCCTGCCTGTGCTGATTGTGCCCCGCTGGCACCATTCCCCCTGTCCTGCCCTGATGGTTGGACTCTCCTGCTCTCTTACCCTCTGACAAGTGAAAGTGGTGGTCCTGGCAGTGAAGCAATGCTTCATTAACCACATCAGAATAAGTGGCCAATAAGATATTACCTAGCAAGTATTGACGAATCCTCCATGTCAACCCATCCATGAACTTATGGATCTTCTTCTCATTAGTCGGAATCTCATCAGGAACGATGTTCAGAATATTTGTGAACTCAGCCTCATACTCAGCCACTGTCTTCCCCTCCTGCTTAAGGTTCATCAGTTTCCTCCTCATCTCGGTATGAACTGTTGAGGGAAAATACTTGCGATCAAACTGCACCCAGAACTGCTGAATAGTAAGAACATATCTCTCCTTCGCGGTGGTAGTAGATTCCCACCACTGCAACGCTGCTCCTACCAGCTTAAAAGTAGCCAGTATCTGCCTCTGTACATCCGTACACTCGTACATCCTCAAGTGTCTTTGGATTTCCT
Source organism: Sambucus nigra (assembly GCA_949130495.1). Lineage (NCBI taxonomy): Eukaryota > Viridiplantae > Streptophyta > Magnoliopsida > Dipsacales > Adoxaceae > Sambucus > Sambucus nigra. Next base: position 9,113,064 of record OX422219.1, on the reverse strand, counting down.
TCTTCCACTGACTGGACACAACGACGTCGGAGCTACCTGTAAACTGCGGAGGGTGTGCCTTCTGAAAGGCATCACAAACACGTTCCCAAGCAGACGGGAATGCATGAGCCTGTAATGGGGCTACCACCGGCGCTTGAGTTGGTGCCTGCTGCACAACTGCTAAAGCGTCATTTACCGCCTGGGCTACAATGGTGTCAACCTCTGCAGCGTTCATGGAACCCTGAACTGGTGCAGGCTTTGGCTCGGGTTGGGCATCCCTGGGAACTTTCTTTGCACGTCGTGGAGGCATCTGAAATGAGAGGAAATTCTTATAAGTCCACAGTTAATATCTCAAAATAGCTGAAGAGTGTAATATATACAAAAGAGTACAACAATCCTAAAATATAGGGCTCTATAGCAAAGGACTCTATGCGGAAACATAACAATCCGTACAGATCCTAAGGACACCAGAACCTGATGCTCTGATACCACCTGTGACACCCCGACTAATTAAATACCGGGTAGCTACTCCTTTATTCAAATTAATACAAAATGTCAAGTTGGTTCAGTTCATAGCATCACTGTCGAAAATATTTTTTTAAACAAATACTAGCCACCTAATATTTAAAAAGTGAGTTGTCAAATTTTATTTACATGAGATTAACATGCAACCAATTAAATTATTAACTAATAATACCACAATCACATCACAGTCACAACAGAATATAAATGGAATAATAAATGAGTCTAGAGTAACACTCCGCTGAATAATCCAAACACCGAATAAAACCAAATACAAAGTGTGAAAAATTTATTAATTAACTCCAAAACTGAAATGAAAACTGAAAGTACAATAAAGCCGTCTCTAAAGAAAAGGGGCGACATTCCCTAACTGATGAATAAATCAGAAGTAGAATCAATGTAGAATATGGAGGCATCTACTATCGAGGTCCTGTAACTTCCACAGCAGCTACATCACGTCAAAGGAATGGAACTCCTAAGCTTGGCGTCCCTGTGGCTGGGCACCTAAAAGGTTTTTACAAGAAAATAGATTTGAAAGCAAACGGGTCAGAGCCCGAGGTGAAAATAGTTTAAAAATATAGCAAGTGTTTGCATTAAACAGTAAATATTAAATACATGTTAGTTGCGTGCCCTCACATGAGTTCCTTACCCCTCAACTAATGTGCACGCCTAATGTGTATCCTTAGCCCGTCCTAGTTATGTCACGAAATAACTAGTCTGTCTATCGTTTTCTCCTCGCGTTAATAAGGGATTTTATTTATAACATTCTAATATAACCTACGTAAACCTTACTCTTTTATTAATCATTTGAATGTGTAACAATTACGATAGGAAATTCTCCGTATTAAATTCTATTAAAAAATGTCCCAATAATTTATATCCACACTTTAACATATGAGTTCATTAAAATCACAAGTATATTATTCCCAGCTCAATTATACAAAATAGGTCACCCCTAGGCTAAGCTGCAGTGCACACATACTCTGTTATCGAATCCCGGTACATAACGTACATAAGGACTACGTATTTCGAATCTCTCAGGAACCGTTTCAATAAGCAAAATCACACATAATGGAGGTGAACATAGTTCACATACCCATGGGTCACGCGCATACCTACGTTCCCATGGTCAGCTGACTTATTAACTCACAAATAAGCCATTCACACTTCTATGTCCTTAAGGTACCAATCTAAATCCCCCCGTAAGCACACAAAGATTAGATGGCCCTGTTTCGAAAGCCGACCTCCCGTGATAGCAAGTATGGTAGATATGTTATACACGTAATAGTTACTACACTAAGCATTCGCACAACTTAGATAACTTATAATATTATTAAAGGTACGTTCTCAACCCTATGCCGTTATTCAATTTCGTACGCTTTCATATTATTAGATGGTATATCACATATCTGGCCGATACGTCTCACGTCGTATAGTTTAAGTACTTAAAACCTAAGCAAGAAGGTTACTAAGTCTCCTATTATTCCCACATTTTAATTTGGTAATCTCAAGGTCCATATTTATGTCTCTAACCTTAAATTATCAACTATATAGATTTAATTCCTTTTCCCGAAATCTCCAATAGCATTTCACTCGTTTGACCCTCTTAAGTCTAACATAAAGTCCCAACTCAATTCTAAAATCATCCGGTTCCTATATACACCCCTACTGGTCCTCCTTAAACCTAAATATATTCACAAGGTCCTTACCAATAATTTTCAAGGGTCGGAATTATTTAAATTCAAAAGGGGAAAAAATATCACAATTTCTGGGGAGGTCGATCGATCTATCATGAATGTCGATCGATCGACGCCGTCGATCGATCGACTATGAATGTCGATCGATCGATCAAGCAGTTACAGGTTACAGGTTACGGGTTTTCTTATTTTTCAGTCCCAGATTTGTCCCAAAACGCCATTACATGTTAAGAAATTCTAATGTAAGTATAAGGGATCATTAAACAACTTTATTACATGATTCCTAACGTTCCAAAACCTCTAAATCATCAACAATCAACCTTTCTTGGATTAAATCTTCATTTTATCATAAAAATCCAATTTTCTTCTATTTCATCAAGAATCATCATGCTTCTCTTCTAAATCCGTTTTTAATTCATCTAAGGTTATAGTTTTGCTACTCAATGATTTCCAGAACAGATCTACATGCAAGTCCCATTCAAAATTTAGGTTTCTTCTCCAATTTCCATGAGTGTTCATCAATATACAAGATTATCATTAAATCCTATACTAACATGGATGATATATTCACTGAAACTAATGGAAATCAAATCACTTGACTTAAAAATAGTGTTTTGATCCACTGGTGACGAAGATGGCTGGTCTTCCCTCTCTTTACGGTGACAAATCCGGTGGATTATGGTGGTGAATGGTGGTTATGGCTTTGAAAGCCCTTTTTATAACCTCTCCTCTAACTCACGTTGCCCACTCTTGCTTTGTGGCTGATAATGGCCCTAATGGCCCTCATAAAAGCTGCTAAATAAACCCTAAAATTCATGGGTCTAAATTCCATAAAATTTAAAATGACTAAAATACCCTCCCGGGTTGCCGGTTTGGCCTATAAATGCCCCGGGACCCAAACTAAACTCCCGAATAGTGTTTTTTGACTATTTCGACCTCTCCGGAAACGTTAGCGCACTCAAAATGACCATACGGGTGATAGAATTATAATTTACTTTTAAATCTCATTAAATTAATTTCTGACGCGACTTATACGTGCGTCCCAACTAAATTTTCCGAATTGTCGTATTTATGACTCGCGACAATTTTAATAAATTTAACAATCATATGTTACCACATATATACAGTAATATTCATCATTTATTATCATAACCAAATACCAACTCACGCCTCATTAGTATTTAAATTCGAATTAATTTCTAATTAATTCCCATTTAATTTAATTAATCCCATTAAATAAAATCAATAAAATCACGGGGTATTACATCATATTATATATACACGTGATTTAATCCCCTAAGTTGATTGTTTTTAAATTTTCATTAATTACTCATGGAATGTAAAAGGGTGCAGCTGCCTGACTTATAGAGGCCATTCACCCATTCACCTACTGTTTCTCTCTCTCTCTTATAAATAGCACATACTCCTACCCGTGGAAAGGAATGAAAGAAAAGACACACACAAAGATAACCTTGAGGTATTACACCCATGATTGTTGATGCTTGAATATTAAACTTATTAGAACTCCCAGGTCTATTGAATACCTGTACAAATTGAACTACAAAAAAAACTACACATACATGAAGCCTTAAAAGGCAGAATTAGGATTTACCTTCTCGATCTCTCTGATTTGATCTTGTCTTATCACGAACAGTGTTTGACGATTGTTGCCCCGTCGGTTGATACCAAGGTGCGTGTAGACTTGTGTGCTATGACAACTTGCAGGGGTGGATTCCTACATTGCACTGGGAGCGGTTGAAAATAGAAGAGCGCCAAGGCTTGTGGGTGATCGATTTGTTGCGTAAGTTTATTATTTATACCTTGGAAAACCATATCATAGTGACTTGTTTGGTTGGGTCGTCCGAGGTTTTTCCCTTTGTGGTTTTCCTCGTACATCAGAATCTTGTGGATTTTTTTCTTTATTTTATCTACTACAATCTAGATGCATGTTTAGGATAAAAAGATAAAATTTGGTAAATTGGTTTTGCACTAGAACGGTTTAATTGGTGCTAAGTTTAATTGGGTTATTTTGTTTACAGTTTTAAAATTAAAATTTGAAAATACAAAAATAGAATTTTTTATTGTGACCATCATTGTCGAGTGTGGTCACATGCTTACATATACACGGAAGAAATATGGCTTAGAAAATGCTTAATGGATCTTAGAGTGGTACCGTTAGTTCAATCGACTATTACACTTTATTATGATTATACTGGTGCGGTTGCTAACTCAAAGGAACCTGGGAGACATAAGTGTGGTAAACACATCCAGTGTTAGTATCATCTCGTTCGAGAATTTTTACAACGGGATGATGTCGTAGTTATGAAGATTGCATAAGAGAATAGCCTGGCAGACCCTTTAACGAAGAGCTTACTAGCCAAGACTTTTGATAGTCACATAGAGGGGATATGAGTGAGATGTATTGCAGCATGGCTTTGAGTCTTAGTGGGAGATTTTTAGAGAAGTAAACTAAAATAATGCTTTATGTAATAGTTTTATTTATAGATTTATTGTTAAAATAAAATTAAGTTTTTCTATTTTAATGAGAATCATGTATGGACATAATATTTGCATCATTTATATATTGCTGATGTCTTTTTTTTTTTGCTCAGTAGGTGTTTTGGTGTGTAGAGTACAACTTACACACAAAGTATCAGATCACCAGTTTTTTGTGGAATATAAGTTTTATTGTTCACAGTCTTAGATGTAACTGGACACTCCATCAGTAGGGTTATAGCATAATATTTTAGAAGGTCTATATTGATTATGGTAAATGACATAGTTTGAACTCATTGTGCAAGTAAACTTTATGTGTATTAAACGGCACCACTTTGAGGCCATTGTCTTTATCCTGATTTTATAAAACAATGTACACATAGTGATTATTAGGTTTACTTAAGGCTCGTAATCTGGATATGATTGGTGGACACATACCCTAGTCCTTTATTGCTTTGACCTATCGGGTGAGATTCGTTATTAGATTAATAATCTTGATAGATTGGCTAATTTTGATTAATGTATGGTGAAAGTATTTTATGGATGAGATAAAGTGTCGGTATAGAGACTGTTGATACCCCCTTGAGATGCTTATAAGTTTTGTTTATGTCAAACCCTACAGGTGGATTATGTTAATCCCACACTACAAATGTAACATCTCGTATTTTTGAATAATTTAGAATTTAATTATTTCTGGCACTTTAAATTACACATGAGCAGTAATTTAATTAAAATGAAATATTTTATATTTATTAAATATTAATTGGGAGATATTAAGATTAATATTTATGTGGTAAATTTACTAAGTGTGTATAGTAAATAAAATACAGTAAATTGTTAGTACAATGTAGTGAGTAAGAACGACTGGAATGTGACGATATCTTTGTTGGGGCTTGTGAGTAGACTATTTTAAGGTTGAGATGGAAACTTTTTGTCTAGTGACTCGATTGGCGATTTCGAGTTCAAGGTTGGTCTCGAATTGGTCGAAATGGTCAGAATTAAGTACTCGGGATAATATTTGGGTTTCAGGGGCTTTTTAGACTAGGTCGAACACACATAGGGGTATTTGGGTCATTTTAATGTAGCCTAATAACCTAATTTCGGGATTAGTGTTTTAAACCGAAAGGGTTAGATGGGTGAGGCAACTATTTCATTATCTCTAAACCCTGAGAGAGGAGGAAGAGAGGAGAAAGCTTGAGGAGGCAAATTCATGAAAGGATTCGAGGAAATTCTAGCAACAACCCATCACACACGAAGTAGAACAGACACTGAAAACATCCCAAGGCAAGTAATTGACTTGTTTTATTGAATATTAGTAGATTTTATTCATATTATCGTAAGTGATGTGAAAAACTGTTTTTAGGTGGGTTTTTCACATGTAAAAACGGAGTTTTGCAAAATTATCCCATAAATTGTAAAGTAAATACATATTTGATGATTTTGAATAATTTATACCTACTGAAAATTGGATTTGCTTAGAGATCCATAGGTTGATCATGGTTAATTGTGGTTTTGAATCAAAACTAAGGCTAATTGAAATGTTCATCATGTAGACCCATCTTTATTGATTAATTAGACTATTGTAGTTAATCTTTGAGATTAGGATGATCGCTTAATGTTATAGTCATCTAAGATTTATTACCTTATATTCTATATGTTTTGGTGAATGTACAATATCATGTGGAAGGTGTTTGGGATGGATTTGGGGAAGAAAGTCTTATGCGTTCAATTTTTTTTGTACATATTTCTAATAAGCTTGATCTTAGTGATCATTTGCAGGATTTTGTATAGTTAATCTCAACAGATGCAATAGGGTATTAATTTGTAATTAGTTGAGTTATGTACTTTTCTTTTCTAGGAAATGGGTAGATAGATTTTTGTATAGGAATAGGTTTTTTCCTTATATCTTTGTAGCCCTACGAGTCCTGGATGACTCAAAGGAGATTTTATCTCATATTTCCAAAGGAGGAGATTGAAGCACCTTATACTCTTGACTCACTTGAGTCTATATTGTATAAGTGCTCATCTGGTTTGGAAATAGTGACAAAATTGAGTCCATTCCCTAGAATCCAAAAAGCCTCAGACTCTACTCTTCATTCCTCTTGTTTAAATTGTTCAAAGGTATATTCACAGACACTCACACACATTAGGATTGCATTCAACTCATATATATTGCATAAATTGATTGTGTGTGTGTTAATTTCCCATAAAATGATTTTTAATAATTTTTGGGAATTTAAAATGATTTTTAAATGATTTTTTTCTTAATTAAAATTTGGTTTAAAAAGCTTTTGGGGTTAATCTGTAATTTCTGGTTTTAGGGTTTTATCCCTGGAAGTTCACTTGGGTAGAAACCAAATGCGCTAGAGACTATAAGGTGCCTGGGTAATTATTTTCAAAACACGCATTTGAGACTCAATCTCAGCCCTACACCAGTCGCTTCACAACCGACTGGATTTGTGTTTCTTCTAAGAGACAAAACATTTTCCCATCTTTAGCCCTTGGATTGATTTCATCGACGTTCTACATGCATCCAAACCCAATATCTGTGAACCCTTCTTAGCCAATCAGATAGTGTTTAACTCACCGCTTCTTTTAAACCGTTGGATGGAAGTCAAAAGGCCAAGACTTAATCTCAGCCTTTAGAATCATCTCAACACTCTTGACCCTTCTCAGCCCCCTATATAAGGAGCCTTACCCTCAGCCTTTGAAAGAATTTTGCCACTTAGTGTAGTTAGAGTGAGAAGAGAGAAGAGAGAGAAACCAGAACGAGAGAGTTAGAAACCCTAACCCTAATTCATTCAAACACTGTTTCAAACCCTAATTCTTTTCCAAAACCATTTACACCAAACACAAACCCTGAGTGTTTGAGAGTGATTTATGTGTTGGTTTGAAAGTGATTTCATGTTTTAACCTCTTGGTTTTAATATCTTGTGTCCAACTTAAACATTAGATCAAATCTGGGTTTTTATTTTATATAAATCATAGATCTGGTCAATTCATGTTATATTACACGTAGATCTGCATTCTTAGTTTCTCATCTTGAGAAATCGTTTGTTGATTATTTTTTATAAATGTTTTTAACTTCAAAATTAACAAAATCATTTTTTGTTTCTAGTTCTTTTGAAACAAGACCTCTGACCTATTTGGAATCGCACTTGGTGATTTTCAATCTCAAAAATATTTTCAAAACCCTGAGATTGACTAAGATCTTGAAACGTCTTCCGAGAAAGATAACCGTTGATTCCGGGATAATTTTAAAGGTCAAGTAAGGTTTTTATTTCTTAAGAAGAGAGAAATAGAAAATCACAGTATATAGATTTGATTTGTAATTTGATAGGACTGTTTGTATAAATAAGTGTGAGTGTGTGCATGCATGTGTTAGAGCACCTTCACAAACACTTACACACTACAACACTGGAAGTGTTGGTAATAAGATCTTGAAACAAGAGTCGACGTAAAGACTGAAACAAAGTGGAAGATAGCAAACTGGAGAACAACATCAACATCAGAACTGCAGAGAAGTTAGAAAAAACCAGTGGGTACATTTCTAAACTTGTATAGGTCTGATTTATGTGCATGTGTATTATATAGTTTGTAACTGATATATTTTGTTTTAGTGGATTTTTGGTTTGTGACTTAGAATTCACCGTGGATGTTTCCTCAGTTGGGTGAAGTTTTACCACGTTAAAAATCACTTGTACTTAATATTTCTTCATCTCCTCATCTCATTCTTGTGGTTGTGCTGAGTTTAATTGTTTTAAACTATCTTACCAAACTTGTTAACAAATCTTGAACTGATCTCGTGCAAGTTATCTTAAACACATCTTGTGATTAAACTGATTTGATTTTAAGAAAAGAGTTTCTTCAAAAAACAGTCGGAGTTACTTAAATAGTTTAATCTTGTATTAAACGACTTTAGTAACAGTTTTTCAGGTTATGCCTGTATCTGAAGGCAGGACGCTAATTTTTGAAAGTACATAACCGTAAAACGACAAAAAAAAATCAAAGTACATAATGACAAATATTTCGTTCCCCAATAAAAAAAAGTATACAACAATAATATTAACAGTTCGTCTTGGACCTCTCATAACATCATAGCCATTAAACAATGTAGGTATGTAGGATCCTTTTTTCAATTAACAATTGTTACAATTGAACTTCTATGACTTACCACTAAGTGATGATAAACAGTGTAGACTATATAGGATCCTTTTTTTGCAATTAAAAAGAAGCTGACAAAAAATTTATAGTGAAAATATAGACTATTTATAGAAACATAAACTAAGACTTTGACCAATAAAATTGCATCTGCATTGGCACATTTTATAATTAAGCATTACATAACTTTAAAGCACTCGAACTGAACAACCAATACATTCATTTAAGGCACTACAAAAAAAGTAACATATAAGTCAAACTCGTATAATCATATATTCAGTGTTATATATGTAAAGATAACCTTCTCTTCGTCTATATACTCTGCTCGAATCAACTCCGTCAATTTCTTCCCATGTCACACCTAGTTGGAGTCGATGTAAACACAAAAGGTTAGTACAAAAGACCTATCATTAAATGATCCAATTGGCGTAATCACAACAAAATAACGATCGACCTAATTAATTTCAATACAAATAAGTTCAAATTTTAAAAAAATTTGACAGAATTTCCTTTATTTACAGGACTATCCACCTATTTAAGGTATAAAAAATAGTGCAACAATAATACAAATAGTGTGCAACAACACTAATACACATCCCAACAATAAGCACAATAAAAATTAATGGACCAAATTCCATTAATGAAAAATTCATCTCAATACATGAGGCAATTTGGGAAGTCTACAAATTGTCCAAATAATATGGCGTCTTCAATTATTTATACACAACCCCATGTAGGACTGACCTCAAAAACAAAAGCATTTATTGCAATGTCCGAAAAACAAAATGAAGAAAGAAGAAGCAAGTAAAAGTTGATTCAATATCTAATATTAAATAAATGTTGAATTAGTATTCAACTATAAGTATGTATCTAATTACAAAAGATATTACCTCATTACATATGTTTTTGCCCCAAACACGCATTTTCTCTTCAATCACTGTTTTCATAATCCCTGTTGAATAAAAATAATAAATTACAAACCTTGAAACTCTAAAACTCCTACAAATGTGCTAAACAATATGAAACATGAATCTCTTTACTAAACTTTTTTTCATAATCCTTTATACACAGTTTGTATATCAATTGAACTTCTATTGATATACACAGTTAGTGTTGGCATTATAAAATTGAGATGGACTAAAAGTTCATACAATGTTGGTAGCTAGTACATAATTGAAGTTTATTCCCAAATAGATGCACTTAAAGTTCACACAATGTTGGCAGCTAGTAAATACGAAAGAAGAAATTAAAGTGAAATCATAAATCATTCACATCTGAAGAAAACATGCAATTATGTGTTAACCATAGCATGCTCTGACATATTAACCATAACATTCTAAATAAAACCTGATTCAAACACCATACCAGATTCTTATAGCCTACTATGTGTTAAATGAAAATGTGTCAAACTGTTCAAACACCTTTTTAGAACCAAAAAATGAAAATATGTCAAACTGATCATCTATATACAACATGAATCACTGTCCAAAAAATGAACAGGCCTAAGTTGTACAATAAATTGCATAAACATCCAATACTTATCTGATACTCAACTCAAATACATAGCAAAATAAAATGCCGAAAATTTATCTCAACTACTAAACTGAACCTATATAGAGGGAAAACCCCCATCATGGCTTTAACATTGTTCCTGCTAACAGAACACCAATTGAATGTGAACCACAGGGTCATGTACTTGTGTTGGGTGTAGATTGCATAAAAAAACCTACTAACAATCGTCTCTAAGTATAATCGTACTTCTTTCGGACCACGTTCTTTCTGTAATTCAAGAAACTACATAAGGGGCACTCCCACTCTCCAGGATTCAACTTCCTTTTGGGTTGCTCTCTACAAGCCTCACAGCTATGGGACTTCCTAAAGAAAACTGCAATCGCAGTTTATCAACCACTCACAAGACCATCGAGATCTTCGACTTGGCTCCCAAAGGTATCCAACCGGCCCTTACGTAAACATTTGGTGTTGCTAGCAAAATTCATGAATCCACATTGTGTGCAATTTCAGTCTGCTTTCTTATTAAAACAAAACTTGATGACTAATACTCTATATAGTACACTCAATGACATGTAACAAAAATACCAGTAGCCAAATAGCAAAACAACAAACAATTGCCAAAATCAGGTACCAAAGATAGCGTCATGCACATTTATAATAAAATAAAATTTATTACTAAATCAGGTGCTTACATCAAATAAAAAATGACACTTTGAGATCAGAACTTTCTGTGAAAGAATCGTGTATGACATTGTTGACAGCCCGTAAGCACTCAAAAGAACGTAGGCCTTTAACAGTGGTTAGTTGTAGTCGTAAATAAAATCTTTCTCCTGAGTTTGGGCTGGCATGGTACATCCTATCAATTGCGAAACCCCCATTTTCTGATTTAGAAGTCCAAGTCTTTGAATTCTTGTTCCTAACATAGTGTTGGGGAAACTCTTGATAAGTAAATGCACGCGCATCTTTATTCGATGCACAATATGTGAAAAAAACTTTGTTGAACCAAAGCCCTGCGTATAATTTCATCCATCGACTCACTTGGATTGAAAACAACATGATGCATACCCGGGAGGTGAAGTTCCAATCGCATAACAAAAGGTTTCTCTTCATGCATTGGATTACCCAATATCCGCTAAGTAGCTTCAGGTAGGCCAATATACCTAGCATCTAAGTATTGTTGGATCTCATCTACACCTCCTAAGACCATAGTGGTGCGATCGTATCCCTTGTAAATGTATTTGAGTATGTACTTAACGCATTGGAGCCAGGCGCAAACTTCAACATTGATGTGGCAATTGAACATCCGACTAAGATGTGGATTATATGGAACGACATCTCAATTATCAACTTTTTTCCCATTTTCAAGAGTAAACACCCGACCATCATTGTGATGCCGATAAATTGGATACCAGTCTTTATCCATAGTGGTTGACTCTGTGAAATCCCTATGATATTTCTTTATACATCTACCATTTTCCATGCAGGGAGCTTGAGGTGACTGTGAACCGCACAGTCCATGAACCATATAACCCAAAATAGTTTCAAAAAGTGTCGAATCATCATCTAAGATCGAAAATTCAGCACATACTATATTATCGACCTGGGCAGATATTTTAATCTTGCACGGACCATCAAGAAATAATAAAGCATGCATCTGAGGTAAACCTCACTTTTGAAATTCAATTGCGAAGACGTGCACCACTTTTCTGTCAAATACATATTTATTCTCAATCTCCTTCATGAGTGCCTTTTGTTTAAGTTCAAACACACGTGCAACCAAGTCGGGACGAAGCAAGGCATTCTAATGAGGCATCAATTCCTTAGTAATTTTTGGCCACTTTGGATTTGCAATCATGGTGAGAAAAACATCAAGATATTGGTTGAAGCATGTGATGGCTATCGAATCTTGATAAATCTCAAGCATATGTCTCACACTACCAGTGAAAGACGATGGTAGAATCATTCGTTTACCAATCTGATCTGGTTGTAACCCATTAGACATATTATCACTAAGGTCTTTGTATAACTCCTCCCAAAGTTTTCCTTGATTAAGTCTGTAATAAGTTAGACGGTTTTGCCCGGTAGAAGCCCATGCATCAACAATGAACTGTAATACCCCGTAATTTTAATGACTTGTAAAATGGGTTATATTTTAAATTAATGGATTAATTGGATTTTATTATAAATTAATTCATTTGGGTTTTATCCTAATTGTGGATATTAAAATGAATGATTCTGAATATTACTTAAAGATATTTAGGTAATATATGAATGTGATGTTAGTGATATGGCTGTGTGATATTAATTCAGTAATTTGAAGTTTTAGTCGGACGCGGTATGGGACGTGTCGGGACTAATTTGTTAAATTAAAAAGGGAACTTATTTTTATATCGACCTTATAGTCATTTCGATTGCGTCGTTGCATCCGAAAGGGTTGAAATAGTCAGAAAAGTCTATTTGGATGTTGATTTTGGGTCTCGGGTCATTTGAAAATGAAAAGACAACCCAAAAGGGCATTTTGGTCATTTTTACAAGGGGTATGAATAGTGATTTCGGATTTTGTCCTATTATAAGTATTTGGAGATTAATTGTACGTGGATTTATTCATCTCTTCTACACAAAACTTGAGAGGTCACCTTGTGAGAAAGAGTGAAAGGTTGCTTGGGAAGAGAAAAGCTTACTTGGAAAGGAGAAGAACCAAAGACCAAGGGTCACCACCACCAACCACCACCGGAGGTTGACCGGAGAAGGGAGAACCACCTGTGATACACCACCCCAAAGGATCAGACCTTCATTAGAGGAAAGTGTTTGATATTTGCAATCTAAGTTTGTATATTGTCCATGTTAGAATAGTTATAAAAAGAGATGATTTTTCATGTTTGGAAGATAAAGATGGAGTTGTAATGGATTTATGGAAATATGAACATATATAGGAATCAAACTCATGTTGTAGGTAGTTAGTAATCCACGAAATAATCATAAATCTGTTGAAGAAATTTTGAAAACCATTTATGTGTTCTTGAAGATATTATGTTGATAATTTTCTGGAAAAATAGGATAAACATGTACTTTTAATCCAAATCTTGATGATTCTAGGATGTTTAGAGCATTAGACATCATTCACATATGTTGATATATCATGTATTAAGGTTTATAAGGAATTTGGGTAGTTAATATGAAGGTTTGAATGATCAAAAGTGATGAAACCCGTAGTAGAAGAAATGCAGAAAACTGGGTGTTATCTGGGCGATTGATCGATCGACCCCTGCCTTCGATCGATCGACCTCCCCAGAATCCTTGAAGTTGTTTCTTTTTAATGCTTGTTCGTATTCCAAACCTTTTCTAAATCTTTGGTGATTATTAATTGGATATAATGGGACTTAGGAAGGTTCAGTAAGCCCTAGTTAAGAATTGAATTGATTTGATTGGGATTTAATTGATTAGAATTATGATAATTATAGAAATTTAGGTTGCTAGATTCATGTGTTGGATTCTAATTTGTATGCATGAGGATTAAGGATAGGTCCAGTAGGGGAGATTTAATATAACACCTGGGTAGCCTTAGGGTTACAATTTGAGCATCAAGGACTGAGTTTAAGCTCATTATTGATTGTGCAAGGACTGAGTGTAGTACAAGCGCTTAGTGGTATGGCTCCTGGATAGAGATGGGAGTTCAGATCACATTTGGTTGAAAGAGGGGATGAGGTTATCCCGATTGCATATTTGAAGTTGACGGACCTCCACGATCGACAAAGTTAAGTAGTAGTGTATTAGAGGGGTTTCTTGTTTGGATTTCGCTTTGCGAGACGCTCCGCGCATGAACCTTAACGACGTCAGGAGTGAAGAGATATTATAGGATGCAAGGATGTTGATTTTGTTGATAAGTCATATAGTGTGAATGAAACACTATATACTATGAGCCATGTGATGATGGTATTCAATCCTAGTTGATAGAAGATGTGTTTATAAGAGATTTGAAACAATCGGTTTTAACCCTAATTAAGGGAGAGTTTAGATTCTTAGTAATTCGGGAGATAAGATGAGGTGGACTAGTAGGATATTAGTGATTTTCTTACTGAATAAATATATTGAGGAAAAACCTATTTATACCTTGGGTAATGAGTGAGGCTCTGGGATAATAAAATTAAAGAAGTAAAGTCATAATATTTTAATACGTAGGATTCGAGAGATATAATGCTACGTTTGGGAATTATCGTAGGGTAGTATGAGTACCTTGTTGATATTATATTATAGGTAGATGATAATGCCTATTTGATTGATTGATGATTTATGTGTATGACATACCTAGCTTACTTGCTATCAGTGGGAGGTTTGCGCGTGAGGGCTGTCATATCCTGATGAATCCATGGGATTTTTGATTTATCGCTCGAGAACATAAGTCTATGAAAGACTTATTGGTGAGTTGATAAGTCTGCTGACTATGGGAACGTAGGTATGTGCGTGGCCCATGCGTAGGAGAACTATGTTCGCCTCCAATTTGTATGTTGTTGTTTGTGGTTCGAGGAATCCTTACCGAACCTTTAGTCCCATATTCAGTGACCATCGATACTGAGACATGATAGCAGAGTAATGCATGCACCGCAGCTGTGACTCGGGGTGCCATATTATATATGTATATATATGATGAATTAAATGTATGTTTATATAGTGGTTAAATCATCTACCGTGTGATAATTATAGATAACGGTGAATAGAGAAAAAGAATTGAACTAAGTTAGTGAATAGTTATTCTTATATATTTGAAGAGCTTAATTCATATTAATGAGAAACTATTCATGTTAATGGGAAATGTATATGAATGATTATACTTCGTATGGTATGGGAAATACGGGGTTATGATATTGGATAGAATCATATTATGGGAATTAGTGAGGAGGAACCATTAACTAGGAGGTTTATAGGAAACGTTAAGCGTGCACTCTAGATGAGAGGTGAGAATAGCAAGTGAGAGTTGGATACTAACATGTACATAATAAATGCTTTATTGCACTTGTTAAATACTTGCTGTTTTCAAAATCATTTTCACATCGGGCTTTGACCCGTTTCCTTGCATATTTTCTTTTCTATTGTATCTTCTATATCAGGTGTCCAGCAGCAGGGACGCCAACCTTAGCGGATTATGACTAGCCATGGATCTATGGAGTATTGCTTAGACGCCTATCTTCATTTGATTCACAGTATTCTTTTAGTTAGGGCATGTTTCCCAAAGGAATTCAGTTATCTCTTTTCTATATGAGTCAAATACTCTTGTACTCGTGTCATTTGAATACATTTACTATTGTTGGGATTACTGTATTGGATAATTATTTGGGAATGTTTATTCCAATTGCATTTGAATTCTTTTGTGTTATTTGTTCGGTTATTAGTGTTGTAGAATAATATGTGTTGTGTTATTCGTAAACTAAAAATGGATTTTGTTGAAATTAAAATTTGGAATGTTTTTAACACCAGCTTAATTGGGTATTGGGTGATTAGTTAATGTTTTCGACAGTGATGCTAAGAATGAGCCAACTGTATATTCTGTTTTAATTTGGTATGGGACTGTCCACCCGGTATTTAATTAGGCGGGGTGTTGCATGAACTCCTGGAGCAATTTACCCCCTTTAAAGAGGGTGGAGTACTCGGAAGCATGTTGAAACAAACGATAGCCATAATAATTCAATTAAGTTAAACGCTTTGTCTGTTTAGTTGAACATTTCACATCCCATAACTTCATCTCTGAGTGCCAACCAAGTTCCCTGTAAGGGAATAATAAGACGTAATGCAAAGGTGTATACGTAGGGTGACACTCATTAATCTGCATTAATTGATTATTGCCTTTGAGCCGAACAATAATATCTCGCATACCACTGACGTTGGTGCCATCCCCAAGTAAAATAAGAACAATTTCATCGGATGACGGCAAATTATACGTGCGACGACCCTTTGCAGAACTATAATGAAGGTAAGTAGGTAAGTCATGGCCCATCCTATTTGAGTGATCAAAAATAGCATATGCTGTAGGATATTTGGTTGTGAATGCATTATTCTCCAACAAAGATTGTTGTAATGTATTGAGGACATACCTCTTCAAATGAGGATTTCTCTGGTGGAGAATATCCAAAGCTACATCTGGATCATAAATTTACAATTAAGAGTAAGTTGCATCATGTTCATGACCAACATCGAGTAATAAGGATCCAATACGATGACGGAGCTCACTGTGAATCGTAAAACTTGATGGACCCCTGCTATGGAGGACCCGGTCATCCCTCTGGACACCTAAACTCGAAAATGCATTGGTAGCATTATACTCTCTTGTATAAGTACGAAAAAATCTAGACCGATCAGCATCACCCTTAAATAGAAGCTTAATTTCAGGCGGGGGTTCAATGAGGGAAGGTAAAAAAATTTGGACCTGCCAACAACACTTCCTAAACAATGGTCTTATCTTTGAGGACCCTGACAACCTTTCATCCATCCAGTGTAATGCACTACGGTGAGGGCACATTACATTCATAGGTCCCAAATCATGTCGTCCCGACGCATCATATGCATGACTTCGTGCCCTGCTACTGGGTTCATTTCGGAAGGATGGTCTCCCTGACCTGAAATGGAGGAAAAGAGTATTTGTTAAGCATAGTGTAAGAGATGCAAAAAATAACCAACTATTAAAATAAAGAAGTGAGTACGTAAATGTACCTAAATGTCGATGGTATATTATTTCCCAATGGGGGAGTATCTGAATTAAAAGTGGTATCTTGATTAGACGATTCTTGTTGCATAACTCTTGGAGACGAAGTTACATCCGTTGTTAGTATGTTACAATCAAAATCTAAGTTCAGATTACGCGGGTGAACCAAAGAGGCAAATTGAACCGGGTCATCAGAATGTTGATATGGGGGTGAGATTATGTGACTGATATCCATAAGTATGTTTGATATGGAGGTGAGATTACATAGAGGGCAACATTGCGGTGTGGGGGTGCTCAGCAACGGAGAAGTTTTCAAACGGGAAACACAAGCGGCATTCTGAGATCGTTCTCGTTCACGTCGGCGTCTCTGACCCAAGATACAGGCGGAAGTAGGTGGAATTTCCTGCTACGTTATGGATAGTTAGTAAATGAAGACGAAAGATAATGAAATTAGAATAATAGTAAACACGAAAATGGAAGAAATGTCACACCGTAGGCACATTTAAGGTGGAAGTGCGTCTTTCGACGTATGAAGTTGAACATACCTGCGGATACAAAAAATAAAAAAATGAAAAGTCAAAATTACAGTGGTTTTATGGTTTAAAAAATGAAATTAAGTACAAAATAAAAAAAATCACACCGAGTCAAGGTTGCCCATAAGTTGCTCTGGAATGTTCATAAGAATGTTTGATATGGGGGTCTGGTTTCGTAGAGGGCCACATTGTAGTGTAGGGGTGCTTAGAAATGGAGAAGTTGTATCAACACGACTTGATGTAGGTCGGGAAATAATGGCTTCATTTTGTGACCGCTCTCATTCATGACGGCATCTTTGAGCCAATATGCGGGCAGAAGTAGGTGGAAATTCCTGCTAATTTATATGTAGTTAGTAAATAAAGACTAAATATAATCAAAGTTTTTTGGTGTGAAAATTGAATTTCATTATAGAAGAAAGAAGAACCGACAGAGTAAAGGGAATCATTCTCTTTCCCTTTCCCCTTTATGTTATCCAAAAATTGCTCTGTGTGTTTTCTCTTATGAAAATAATATATATATATATATTAATAAAGTAGACTGCCCAGTTGTGCAAGAAAATTAAAAAAACGGTTGATGTTACCTCTATACGAATGATGGCCAGTTCAGAGACATCACGGATCATATCACCCGTGTTTCTGCTACGGAAGCGTTCGAGCTGTTTAGAAAGGATTATCTGATTCATGTCCACTCAATACGAATAGACTACAAAATAATCAAATATAACAGATGATAAAGTTAGTAAGAACTTAAATAGCAATGTACTTTATTAAATGGCAGCGTACTTTATTAATAGCAGATTATAAAGTTAGTATATAAGAACTAACCATGTAAATAGCCGCTTTAAAACCTCCACCCAATGGTAATAGCCAACAAATAAATCATGTCCATTGCACCTAAAAATAAATCAAAATCCAACCATTGTAAACCTAAAATCGATTAAACCTAAAATTAAAAACCATTCAAAACATACCAAATAGAAGCGGCGCAACGAGGAGAGAGGGACGGCGGCGACTAGGAAGAGGGGCGGCAGCGAGGGTGTCTAAACTAACCTTGTCAATATCAGATTCAAAATCAACTCCAACACTCCACCCAAAAATAAATAAAAATCCAAATGAATATTACAATGCCAAATCCAGGAAGAGTAAGATTACAAACACACGGTTTGGGCTATTTCAAAATGGCCCCTAACTTACTTTTTGTTGCAAATTACCGCTAAACTACCCACAAGAGTTTTTAAGGCAAAATGTAGTAGATTATCAAGAAACCCAAGATACAAAAAACCCATGTCACCAAGATTCAGATCAAACAAAATCCATCAAGGCCTTTAAACAACAGATCTTATAATACAAATAACTAAAATCCCAGAAAATGGAGACAATATAATAGAAATAACTAAACTACTCATTTGACCCCTAAACTCTTTGGGTTATTCCTAAATAGCCCCTATTCATTTTATGGTTGCAAATTAGTCCCCAAATTTTCCAAACAGTTATAATAGAGATTTCAAGGCAAAATGTAGCAGATTCTCAAGAAACCAACACTATCCAAAATCTGGTAAAACCCATCCAAACCTATCAAGCATGAGATTATTACAATAAATAACTAAAATCCACAAAAAATAATGAGAAAACAATGAAGATAAAGTAGATACGAACTGAAAAAATTACCCACGGACTTTTTGGTTCTGTTTGTGGTTCCTTCTTTTTCTCTTCAACCCTTTATATCTTTAATGCCCAACACCTGAAATCATAAGAAAAATACCATATTAGCTAAATTAAATTCAAATGAAAACCAAAATACCAAATGATTCAAAGAAAACCATAAATCAGGCCTTGAAGTAATATACCTTTCGTACAGAGTCGGTTTGGACGCAAGAAACGGTTTGAGAGGTTGTAAATGGGAGAGAGTGTGGATGTTTTGGAGAGAGAAACTGAGGTAGTAGGTTTGTAAGGGGATATTGAGTGAAAGATGGGACGTTTGGGAGGCTCGAGGCAGATGACATTTGAACTGGGCGAGAGTGGGTTTGTTTACTATGTCACAATGTTAAAGTTGTGATGTGACATAGCCTCAGACCCTTAGATTGTCCCAAAAAATTCGATCTCAACCATTAATTCGTTGGCACTGTTCAAACACCCCTCTCCCATATATATATATATATAAAGCTTAATTAGGAGCCACACACACACTAGCTATGTTTGATTTGACTTGACTTTAGGAGCCATTCTTAGAAGATTCCGGCCATACTTAGTTAATACATAGCTATGAAAGCTATTATTGCTGTTAGTAGGAGCTTAGCTATTTGATGGCTTATGTGATATAGCTTTGATCTATACATTGGATCGAATGTATACGCATGGTATATATTGCTAAAATTTGTCATTTTTTTAACTTCCTTATTCCATGCTATGATAACCTTCTATACATTCTATCTTAGCACTGCCATTGGGCCCCGTGTTGGATATTGACTGCTTTAGGCAGTGAAGCAACCCGCATGTATTTTTTTTATATCCATTATACTTTTTTTTGGTAGGCAATGAAAAGCAGATATTGGGGGAAGATTACATAGAACCGAACATAAGTTGTCAAGGGAAGTAACGCAACATAAGAAAGAAAAAGGGAAGTAGACAACATTGGAGGGGCTCGGTTACATCATGGGGTTATCCAGGATCCAGCGCATCGGAGTAGGGATGTCCTTAATTTCCATATGCGTATCTTCTTACAGCTTGGCCTCCTGAGCCAACCAATAAGCTCCACGTATCTTCCCTTGGTGGGCATAGGTAAAATCAGTACCCACAGTCCTCATAAGTTCGTAGCAGTCCGCCCTGATGTTCTCGAAGTTTGTCTCATGATATTGAACCCCCTTGAAAATCTCAATCAGCTCATGCGAGTCCATCTCAATCATGACATCCTTCTATCCACGCATTTTAGCCATGTGGAGACAATGGCAGAGGCCCTCCATTAGAGAGCGCATAAAAGACGGGGTCCCCCGAAGGTGGCCGTAGAGGCCACACTTCCATTTTCCCATGTTGTCCAAAACATAAGCTCCAAAGGTGACGATGCGGTAGACAGGGTCAATGCTGGCCTGGAGGGCTATAACTGTGTTTTTTGGTTCGACACGCTCAAGGAGGAGAAGGAGGGCATCCGAGATCTCCTCATACTCAGTGTACTCGTGCTCATAAAATCGTCCAAGGCGGGCAAGGAAATCATCCCCCATATTGTTTGTGCGCCTAATGTGTTGGATGTTGATTCCCATCTTCCGCATAATATCCACACACTCATCAATGATGTTTTTAAGTGGGTGATTCCTATGTCCCTGGCCATTGAGAATCTGTACAGCAGCGAGGCAATCACTGTGAATAGTGCAACCATTCCATCCTTTGATCCTAGCAAGATTTAGTCCATGAATAATGCCAATGAACTCTGCGTTCAAAGGGTTGTTGTCCCCCCTAATCTTAACATTAGAATCCATCGTTGGTCATTGTTGCTTGCCATGCCTTCGAGCCCTCCCAGTTTGCTAAAAGGATCATAGCCACCATCGGTGAATATCTCAAGACCTGTAGAAGAGACAAAGCTCGAGGAGGTGTCAGTAGTGCTACCCCAGATATGGTTAAAAGTAGCCTTGGTTTTTGCAACGAAAGATAAATCCAGTGCCAAGGTAATAGAATAACCACAAACCATGTTCAGGGTGATATTACGTTTGTCAAAAATACATTTATTTCGAGTCATCCAAATATGCCATAAAGTAGAATTGAATAAAAAAACACCATTTGTCGTAGTATTACCCCATATATTATCTTTAAGCCATTCGATAAAGTTAAGGTTGTTATTCGTGGTCCAACTTTGAGGGGTGTGAATAGATTTTCAGACCGCAGTGGCAAGGTGACAGTTCCTTAGCACGTGTTCAATGTCTTCATCAAAAGCTCAAAAATCACAGTTTTTTGTTTCAGTTAGTTGACGTTTGAATCTCTGGCAGTTAGTGAGGAGTTTATTACGAAAAATGAGTCAGAGAAAAGTTTTGAGTTTCTGGGGAATTTTAATTTTCCAAATTTGTTTCCAGTTAACCAGGTAGAATGTATTAAGATCAATCTTGATATTAGAGACATAGCAGGATTTAATAGAGAATTTGTCGTTAGTGGCAGACCCCCAGCTGGGGCTGTCAGTATTCCCCGGGTAGTGGGGGAGAGCAATACCTAATATATTATTTGCAGTGTCTTTGTTAAAGTTTTCCTGTATGAGTTATTCGTTCCAGACCCCATCCTTGATGAGGTCGCTAACGAGTATGGAGTGATTTGTGGGAAAAAATCCAGGGGTGGGTATATGGCCATTACCAGTCCACCAGTTCTGGTAAATGTTAGTTGAATTTCCATTGCCGATTACCTATTTGGTGTTCTTTATAAGGTCATCTTTGCATTTAATAATTCCACGCCAAATATGGGAAGCTTGGGTTTTCCGTGTCCAATATCTGGTATTATCCTGAGTCTTATATTTGGCACTGAGGACACGGACCCATAAGTAATTTTTATCATTCATGATCTTTCGACCAATTTTAGAGACAATCACACGATTATTCTCTTCACTAGTTCTCAGTCCCAATCTGCCAAGGTCCTTGGGGCGACAGACGGTGTTCCAGTTAATAAGGTGGACTTTTTTTCTTATCTATCGAATCTCCCTAGAGGAAGTTTCAATTGAGTTTATTAAGTTTCTCATTAATCTTTTTAGGGAGCAGAGTAGTCTACATGTTATATATGGGAATAGAAGAGGTTACAGACTGAATGGGAGTGGTCCTCCCCGCGAGGGAAAGAAGTTTGACCTTCCAACCCGAGAGTTTCTTTTGGACCTTGTCCACAATGTGAGAGAAGTGGTTGGTATTGATTCTATCATGAATGAGGGTGGTACCAAGGTAAGTGCCCAGATCCGTGGTAATGTTTATCCCACAGCTTCTGCTTAACTCCTAAACTATGTGTCTAGGATGTTTAGGGAGATGAAGATTTTGGATTTTGAAAGGATCAAGGATTGACCAGAGATATCAAAAAACGAGTTGAGAGTGCGCATGACCATGTCATAGCAATCCTGGGAAGCTTCATTGGAAAGGATAAGATCATCTGCAAAGAAGAGATGAGAGATGATAGGACCGTTTGGGGATGCCTTGAGTCCTTTACCCCTCCCCAGGTTGACCTGATGGTCAATAGCCGCTCCCAAGTATTCCATGCACATGAAAAACACGTAAGGGGATAGGGGTCACCTTGTCTGAAACCCCTCAAAGGTTTGAAACTAGAAAGTGGGGCCCCATTCTATAGAATAGAGGTAGAGGCGCTGGAAATGCAACTGAGGATAAGCTGGGTAATTTTAGGACTGATATTAAATCAGTCAAGGACCCGTTCCAAGAATTCCCAGCTAATATTGTCGTAGGCTTTTTCAAGGTCGATTTTAAAAATTACCCCTCCTTTTTTGCCTTTTTTTATTTTTGAGAATGTGGATAATCTCCTGGGTGATGATGATATTATCCGAGGTCTGGCGACCCGAGAGGAAGCTGGCTTGGTTAAGGCTAATAATGCAGCAAAACACATGTCAGAGTCTATTAATAATGGCTTTAGCAAGGATTTTCTAAGGGACACTACAGAGCGTGATAGGCCTAAACTGTGTGATGTTTTGGGGGTTGTTGATTTTTGGGATTAGGGTTATATGACTCGTGTTGGCATTTTCAGGGACTGAGATGGAGGAGAAGCATTCGTTAAGGAACTTAAATAAGATAATTTTGGTGGTCTCTGAGAAAGTATGATAAAAGATAGTCTAGATGCCATCCGGTCTAGGGGCTTTGAGTCCATTCATACTGAAAACCGCACGCCCCACCTCATCAAGGGATAAGGGGTGTTCAATGTTGATATCAGTTTACTTAAGGTGGGGGTGGTCAAGGTTGCAGAAAATATTATCATGTATCGTGTTTCCGGACTTAGAGAGAAGGGATATAAAATAGTTGTTAATGTGGAGCATAATTTTCTTGCTACCATCCACCCATTCACCATCAATTTTAAGTCTACCAATTTTATTCGGACGTCTTCTAATGATGGTGGAAGTATGAAATTTTTTTGTGTTTTTATCACCTTCGCTAAGACACTTTAATATGAGATTTTTGTTTCCATAGGAGCTCTTCATTACGAAGGATGTTATTGTACTCATTAATAAGTTATTGTTCAAGGGTTTCCAGATTGTGGGAGAAGTGGGACTCCTGGGAAATTTGAATGCCTGTAATTCTTTTAAGAATACATATTTTTATTGATATTAATATGGCCAAACACAACGTGATTCCAATGTTTTATAATGGGTAAACAAGTGTCCAAGTTATGCTGAAAGTTGGAGTTAATCTCCCAATTGTTTAATATAATATTATGGAAATTAGGATGATCAAAACAACACGCAACTAATCTAAAAGGGTGGGGAATGAAAGTGTTAGAGCTTTTACCTTCTAGGTTCATGATCATGGGACAGTGGTGAGAAAAAGTGCGTGGGAAGTTTCCCACCGATGCTTCTGGGAATCGCATACGCCAGGTAGAGTTCACAAGAGATCTGTTAAGTCTGACAAGGGTGTTGGCAAACCCCTCTCTACAATTAGTCCAGGTAAGGCGGGTCCCCATACATTTAAGGTCCATAAGGTTTCAGCTATCAATGTTCTCAACAAACTTGGAACATCTAGACTATTTCTTGTGGCTGGAGAAGCTCCTTTTCTCAGAGGGTTCAGAATGATCGTTGAAGTTTCCCGTAGCCAGCCGAGGGGTTTTAAGGTCTTGGGCGAGGCATTTCAGATTATGCCAAAGATTTTGTCAAAAAGTGTAGTTGGGACTAGAGTAGATAGCGGAAAGGAGCCAGTCGTCGTAGCCCCTAAGGGTGACCAGGAGGTGAATGGATTAGTCGGTGACAGAGATGGTACGAAGAAGAATCGATCGTTGGTTCCAAAGGACCCAGATACCGCCAGACCGCCCGCGAGTCTCAGAGACCTCCCAGTTGGTAAAGCCCATAGTCGTGAAATAGTTTGATAGGTTCACAAAAGCAGTTTACGCTTCAATAAGGATAATAACAGTGGGTTTAAACTTTTCGCAGAGTTCAGTAAAGATGGGTTTAAAAAGGGGTTTCCCAGCCCCTCTACAATTCCAGGTCAGCATAGACATAGATGAGAAAATATTTGAAATGGGTAGTTCTTCCAATATTGGCCACGGGAGGGCGTTCTTAATTGTATAGATATTTTCGTTGGTTGATGTCACCTTCATTATTTTTCCCAATATGGTCAAATCTTCTCCCTTGGTTTCCTCTAAGGTCTTGATAACAATTCGTATATGTGCGACACTCCACTTTATCCTCGCAACAATCGCCATTTCTGTACCTAAAGAAATGGTGAACTCCTCCCTCCCTTCTGTCAGGCAGAGGTGTTGGATTTGGAGATCGCCCAAAATTGCAATGGGTAACGGAGGGACCTCCATGGGGAATGGTCGAAAAATTAAGTGGGTGATCTTTAAAGGAAAAGGGTGAGAAGTTGTGACAGTGAGAGGAAAAAAAGTAGAGGAAGACGTATTAGAAGGGGTGAGGGAGGGGATTATTTATAACAGTATTAGACTTTAAATTTAGTAGCATAGGGGAAAGATAAGGCCGCACCTCATTATTTAAGGTTGATAACTTATCAATGGAGGCGTCAGTCAGTATAGTTGTAACAGAGTTGAGAAGAACTTGTGGAGATCCATTTAAGGCTGCATTCGACGAATCCTGGGTTGAAATTATTTCTGGAGGTTGCGTGTTTCCATAGTTGGCAGTCGGGTGTGCAGAAGTTCTCACGTTATCCTCTAAAGCCTTTGATTATTGTATGTTGACAGGTGGGCCTTGCCTTTGATGAAGTCCCCCAAGACCACAGTGCTATGTTGTCTTTTCTCGTGTAAATTACTGTTATTATTTTTAGACTTTGGTTTTTGGCTTTGTGGGGCAGTAGCACGTGATGGTACTTGCAAGCAGCTATTTTCCAAGCTAGCATATCTATTCCCATTACCTCCCCTATTATTCTTGTATATGTTATTCTTATCATTCCCCATATGATGTCTGGTACTCTGAGCTTGGTTTCTTTTTTTAACTAACATTCATGGCCAAAATGGGAGTTCGAAAGTTCCTCAGTTGTATTACCCGGAGTAGCCTCAGAGTTGTCAGTTGGTAAGGGAAGGTTACCGTTGGGATGAGAGATAGGGCTCTGACAGCTACTGGGGGTCACCCCCTGCGGCGGTGGGATGGCAGGATTTTTGGTCGTTAATTGATCGCCTAGAGGAAGTCTACGGGTTGGTAAAAACTCGCTTTTATGGCCAATTCTACCGCATGAAAAATAGAGGTATGGTAGGAACTTATATTCCACCCGATATTTCCTTCCATCCAATTTATGACACGGGATTAGTGGTTTTGAGATATCCACCTTTATACAGATACGAGCATATTTCCCTCTAGAGGAGGACACTGAGTTAAAATAAGTTTTAATGGGTCTGCCCAGCTTGTTGGCTATGTGGAACATTATTGTTTCGTCGAACCATTCAATAGGTAGGTGTGGTAGTCTTGCCCACAGAGTTGTAGTGACATTAGAGGTATCCATGGGATTAAAGTTGGGAGTCCAATTTCTAACAATGAGATAATTCCCATTGATGATCTAAGGTCCACAAGTAAGCACGTTAAAGTAATCATCTTTCATGGCAAACTTGAATAGGAAGTGCACCTCCTCAAGGTCGATGAATTCGTAACTTGAAACCAATATATCCTCCCAATGGACTAACAATCACGCTCTCCTTCCATCTCCTCCTAAGTTTTTCCACATGTTTCTTAGGAATGGTGACAGTTAGGCAAAGGGGGTCGGCGTCTTCTTCAGGGTCATGGTTGAGATCAAGGTCTCCTTGAGAGCCTTGTTCCATAATGTTATCAGACCAGGCTCCCGTAAGTTCATCAAAGTAAATATCATTGTTATGAGGTTTTTTGTTCTCCACTACATCTTTATAGGAGAGAGTAGGGGTTGAGCTGATGGGACCTACCGGCATTGGAGTTTTTGGCCCTGTGTTATGGCTAGTGATGTCCTCCTCCATTAAGTGGGAGGAAGTACCAAACTCACACTCCATTGCAGTCTCCATGTGTGGTGGGAGGTCATGGTGATCTTTTTGCTTCTTTTTTCTATGGACACGGATGTCATCTTCATCCTCTTTTGAGACATCATCTTCTGAGGATGGAGGCCGATTTGACGAGTCAGCACCCCAACCGGCGTGCATGGTTGGTGAACAGTAACTTAGCATCTAGTTGCACTTGACAATAGTCAACATGAAATATATTATTAGACTTATATCCAGTTTACAACTGATATTAAACCATCCTTAAGCCGAGTTACATTTTTTTATTATATTAGGTTCAGTTTTATAATGTTCATATATATATATATATATATTACATATTATTTACGGCAGTTCAAATCTTGGTGGCAACAGTATCTATAGACGTTATTTGTTTCTGTAAATTAATATCGGTTATAATATATCCTTAAACCAAAATCTGAACTCGTTCAAAAGCTTTCTTTAAAGCCATATTTTATGGTCAACTTCTAACTGGCACAAGCAATTAGCTTGGACCCACATTGATTGGCTTGGCTGACTTTTTATCTTGAAGAAAATGTTATCTCTATCTTGCAAATTCATTGTATGTATTAGTACATTTCCTTCTTTGTTCTATCAACTATCTCTCTCGATCAATTTACATTATTTTCTTCAAGACAGTAAAGAAGTGTTTATCAAATACAAATTTGAATTACAAGATCATGAGTATTTAATGCTCTCTTAGTTTATAGATTTTACGGAGGATAACCATACTATCAGTCTACACTTCTCTCTTTTCTTAGATAAAAATCAAACAAGAAGATACGGTCTCTCTCTCTATCAGTTCTCATTAAATGCATCTCTCAAGTTGATCAAGATAGTTCCAATGTTTAAATCTCCAACGATCGTATTTCAACAACCATACTTATCTGCTCCAAAAATTCGATGGAGACAACACACAAGCTAGACTGAAAAACTCAACAAAAATCAAGAAAAAGAAATCTGATACTGCAAATGTGATACTCTACAAAATCAGCAACATCAAATACAACAAGAGCGAGATCTTCAGCTGATTTGTTTGGTTGATTCAAGAACACTCAAGCCAAAATTTGTATTATTTCATGAGTGTAAACTTCTTCTATTTTCTGCCCCATTTGTAAAGATTTAAAGTTAACTGTTTAGCTTATGGAATTTCTGTAGCTGGTGGTGCTGATGTGTAAAGTGGGGGTTTGATCCTACCATCAAGTGGATTAAGATTAGTGACGCGCGGGAGACGAAAGTTGTTCTTGGCGCGTGGACGTAGGTCGTGTTTGGCCGAACCACGTTAAAACTGGTGTTATTTATTTTCAGTCATTTAATTTCTTTATGTGTGATTGATTTAAATTTTTCTTAATTTTTTATAAAATCAGCAATCTTAAACTAACTTTAATTTCAGATTAAAAAAAATAATAATAATTTTATTTCTTTGCACATTAAATCCGAAATTTGTTAAAATCATTTTTAAGATAAAAATAATTATTTCTAATTATTTAATTAATTTCAGAATACTAATTAATATTCTAGACACCCCATTCTGTTACCCCTTAAACTCTCCTTAGGTCCCTAGCACCTCCCTTCATCATTACAAACCTAAGTCATACCCCAGGTACTGACTTAGAAGCCATCGGGCACTCCCAGGCTCCGTTTGACCTAAAGTCAAACTCTTCAGCTCGATCGAGACTGAATAAATCTTCAAAGGTCACTGAAACCCCTTTCCAATGGTCAGTCCCGTGCACGATTCTGACTCACCATGCGGACGAACGACCTATTTTCCCCCAAAACTCGATGAGGAGGCCACCGGGCACTCCCGGGCTCCGTTTGACACAAGTCAACTCTTCAGCTCGACCGAGACTGAATGAATCTTCAAAGGGCACTGAAACCCCTTTCCAACGGTCCACTCCGTGCGCGATTCTGACATACAGTACGGACGAACAATCCTTTTTACTCCGAGAGGTCACCGAATGCTTCTAGGGCCCAGTTGACCAAAGTCAACTCCATGAACCGGATCAAACTCTTTGGAATGTTGAAGTACATATCCTAACCTTTCCAACGGTCCTCCCCGTGCGCGATCCAGACTTACCATGCGGATGAACGATCTGTTTCCGTCCGAAGTTTTCCCGTCCAAAGGACTGATGAGCGCTTCTGAGATACATTTGACCCGAAGTCAACTCCCGAACTCGGGAGCAGTCGAAAGTAATTTCAAAGGTCTCTGAATTACCTTTCCAAAGGTCCACCCCATGCACGATTCGAATCAACGGTTTGTGCTCAACGGTCGATTTTCCGAAAAGGCCTAAAAGACACTGCCAAACTGCAGGTTTCAGACCCTGCCTATCGGCACCTGCCGATAGGCAGAACCAGGGCTATGCCGATTGGCAGTGCCCGAGGCCTATAAAAATGATTCCTTGACCTCATTTGTAAAAGAGAGCCCAGATCTGATAGATATCACTCTCAGCAAATCCAGAAAACCTCTCTCAAAGTCAGCGTGATTTCCACATCCAAAACCCTTTCCAACCTTCACTTTTCATCATCATTTTCATCAAATTTGGTGAATTCACTACCCTCCATCATCATCCAAGTGCAAAGGCTTCCCTCTAACATTCAAGATCAAGCTCAAGATCTTCAAGAAGGTCCAATTTTCTCAATTCTCTCCTTAAATTCCCACAAATTCGTATTAACTTGTTTTATTACTTAGCACTTTTATTCTCTCATCTCACATATCCTAATATACTTTTTATTTAGTATTATCGCACTATCTTATTTTCATATAAATAAAAACAAAAAAAAACAAGAAAATGAGGGTTTACTCATAAATTCCGAACGGGAATTCTCACACTTTTCTTACCTTCTCTCACAACTAAAACACTTTTTCTACACACACACACACACACACACAAATAAGAGAATCCCCCAATTGGATCTATGGGATAAACCCCGTCCCTCGTTTTGCAGGCGAACTACGTGGACTTTGATGCCTCTATAGGCTACGTAGGCGTCTCGGGGTAAAACCCGAGATTCGATTCCTATTTTTACTTTTTCTCTCATTTTTTATTTTCTCTAAACTCAATTCTCTTATATTCTATATATTTGTTCTTAGTGGCGTGTTATTCCACATATGTTATCGTTCCATTATAACGATTAACTTAAGGATAATCGCATAAATCCTATTTTCTAATATTATTTTTACATTCCTACGGATGACTCGCTTTATCTCTTCCATCATACAAGTCGATGATTCCTATCTCCACTACATATACACATGCACACATATCATGGGGAAAATAGAGGAAAATAGCAAAAACCCATGAGAGACCGTAAGGGCGGAATGGGTGCCTAACACCTTCTCATTTCGTAACTTAGCCTCCGGACCCTTTTCGAATCATTTTGGTTTCGTATGCATCAGTATGTCTTTGGATGCTGTCCTTCGGGATGGCTCCCTTTCTTTTGTATGTTTTGAGTAAAATAGACTGGCGACTCCATCTCTCTACATTTTTCACCTCATCAACGACGCCGGTCGAAGCGCTCCCGAGAGGGACGCGCGGGACCTAGGATCCTCACTCTCTCGCTCGCCGCGAGGATCGAGTATGGTCACAGTGACGACTCCGCTGGGGACTTTTTTTATTTTGAGGGCTAGACTCTAATTACATGGGTTTTATGTTTGTTTATATTTTCCCCCATTTTTGCATGTTCCCCTTTTCCATGTATCTCCCATACTTATGCTTCTATTCACACACTTGTAGAAAATTTTCCATGTACACTTCGCACCACGTGTACCTAGGATCACATATATCCGCATGCTACACGCATCACCCATCCATACTTGGTTTGCCATTGATACTTGTACTTTGCTCCTTCTTTGGCATGATCAAGAAAGACATTCTCATAAGATACTAATAAGAGAATAATGCACGATTCACACAACATCACCAAAGAGCATTGTTATTGACCAAATTCTACCCAGTAACTGGAGGGTCACTTCGTGATGGGCGCTGGTCCGGCGGGGCGCAGTTAGCTTCAACGATATGACTCTCACCTTCCATTGGCCAAGTACCTTCGACGTATAACGAACGGTTCCCTCACATCGTACCGCTTGACCAAAGTCATGACGGGAGGTATATCGCAGGGAACTCATTCACGTACGCCGAGTATATCGAATTCGCTCTCACACGTACCGTCCCCATGAGGTATATGGTGAGGCAATTCACATACACTCAGGGATATCAAATGGCTTGTCCACACGTACTAATTGCCTGCAAGAGCAAGACGTATATTGTAGAAGTCACGCCAAAGGGGGGAACCCTTTCCGATTCACCCAACCAACTGCATACCCACATATAGGTGTCAAGCCTAGGATACATATATAGGATTGTCGATTTCAACCCGAAACTCTGTCGAAATTCTGGGTCGGCCTGCCGCCCAAATTTTCGCACATTTTTAAAACGGGACCATGTCTATGAGCCTGGTCACAAGTCCAGCCATAGCTTTGCATATATTACGAACCCAATTTTTCTAGGCTCGAGTCCCGTCTGGCATTTCATTTTGCATTTAGGAGAATTTAATACAAGTGAAAACATAATAATTATAATAATCATGCTGAGACCGTCTCCCAAAAAACAAAATTCCCTTTTCTTTGTCAAAAATCCAAAAACATTTCTCCTTTATTTGTCAAAAATCTTAAAATATTTCTCCTCTGTTTATCAAAAAGCCAAAAGTATTTTGTCTTCCAATCTAAAAAAAAAATCTCAATTTTTCTTTTTCCTTTTTCTAAAAAATAAATCCCATTTTACGCCTTCTCACGTCTATCTCAAGCCCTTGGACTGGATCCTTATTGGCTTCGGTCTTCAGTTAAATCCCCGGAGTTTCGCCCGTTCCCCCGCTACTTCTTTAGAGTCCAGTATCCATCCACTTTCCATGGAGAACACAAATCAAGTACCCATTGTGCTGCCAGATTTGACGTTAGTCCTAGCTCAGCTCGTGTCCAAGATTGACAACCTCTAGACTGAGGTCCAAGAGATGCAACGACACCAGGTTCCCGTTCCTCAAGAGCCCGAGGCCCTATTTCCTCGTGCTATGGGTCCACCCGAGCCTATTTGGGTTCCCGAAGAATATCAGAACGCTCCACGTGCTCCTCCTGCTAATGAGTTGTTGCCTACCCAGCTGTCGATGCCAAACCTTGCCCAGCCTGGGGCTTACCTGCCTATAATCATTAATCCGAAAGAAAAAAAGTTGAACAAGGTCAAAGAGGACCTCAAGATGCTCACCAAGAAGTTTGATCAAGTCAGAATCTCAGGGAATTACATGGACTACACCCACATGTCTCCTTATCCTAAAGCGAGGTTACCCGAGAAGTTCAAGATGCCAAATATCGAGAAATTCTGAGGAAGTGGACGCCGATTGTTCATCTCTGCAGCTATCACCGTTCCATGACTCTACTAGGGGCTTCTGAAGAAGTGATGGCCCAATTGTTTCAGCAAACTCTGAAGGATAGCGCCCTTCGATTGTTTTTGTCTCTCGAAGAGTCCAAAATTCGTAGTTGGGAGGATGTAGCTCGAGAATTCATATCACAGTAAAAATACAACGAAGAGCTTGAGGTCACCCGCCGTGATTTAGAGCTGCTCAAATAGAACTCTGGGGAATCAGTCAGTAACTTCATATCCCGATGGAGGGAAAAATCAACAACCATGACCAATCGACCATCCGAGGAAGAACAAGTCAGCGTAGTAAAGAAGAACTTCTTACCCCTTGTCCGAACAATGATGTGAGGAAAATACTATCCCCACTTTCGAGATCTCAGAGAAGTAGGAGTAGAAATCGAGGAAGGTCTTGCTAAAACAGAGGTTGAACCAAAAAAGGTGTTCGAACAGTTCACCCCCAGAAAATATGATAAGCCTATCAGTACTGCAATCTCAACCATCAACAACATCTCTCAACCAACCACCTCATGGGCACCAGAAAGCCATCTTGTCCCAGTCCGAAAAGAATACACCGAGCTCCATGATCCCCTCTCTAAAGTTTATCAAGCCCTATTAAGTCGAAACCTTAACAAACCCTTGGATCCCCGTCCATTGACAAATCCACTCCCAAAAAACTTCAAGGCAGATTCCCATTGCGCCTTTCACCAAACCGCTGGCCATACCACTGACCAATGCTTTCACCTTCGAAACGTAATCCAAGGTCTAATTGATCGGGGTACCATTGCCCCGCCAGCCAATCCTAAGCCAAATAATACTCACAACCCACTCCCAAATCATGCCAATGATATCTTTCTATAAGAGAACCCAGAATTTAATCCCTCAACTCAAAGCACACCCATATACTCTCCTAAACCTCTCCAAATCTGCCCATATTTCCTCCTACACTCTGTTAGCCTCGCTGATCAGGCACTGTCACTCCTTACCAGATCATGTATCGCTGTCCGTACCCGTTCTAAAAATAGAAGCATGAAATTGTCAGAAGTCTTAAACTAACTCCTAGAGTTTGGGCTGAAATTGCCCTCACAGATGGTCATTGATTGCCAGAGATTTAGTACACTGTTCTTGGAAGCACGAAAATGGGCTCGAAAGTCAGACAGTTGGGTAGTACCAACCGATGAGGTCAGCTCAGATGATATTGTCCAGGTTATGGCAGAGATATTCAGGCGAACCAACGATATTTGCAGTATGACAGAGTTAGTTGATGCTTTGAATCTATAAGGGAACCTGGTCCCTTCGCCCTTTCATATCCCCACCGATTGGGAAGACCTATATGAAGAAGCCATTGAAGTTGTGGAATGCATTGACTTTACATGGAAAGACATAATTATTGCCACCAGATGGGGGGAAGAATTCGAAGATTCGAATGGAGAGCAAGCTTCAGAAAAAACTGGCCCGATAGCCGACATGTGTGGGATGATATCATTTGAAGAACTCCTCGGAGAAATAAATAAGGTCGCAGAACAACCCGAGATCGATAAGGAAATAGGATTCATGTTCTTCCTTTCTTTAGTAAATTACATAACCAGATCAGGGAGGCATTGCCAGATCCCAAGCTCATTACCAGCAAATGACAAAGGGGAGGGCGTTGAAAACCTTCCTATACCAGAAATAACCCTCGAGGAGAGCAAGATCCTCGATCAACTGAAGAAAGATCAAGCTAACATCACTCTGTGGGGGCTTTTCATGTCTTCTCAGCTGCACAGAAATGCTCTGATCAAGTTGCTCACTGGACCCACAGTTCCTCCTTCTACCACACCAGAATAAGCTATAAATTTGGTTGGATCCTTAACCTCTACCTGAATGCTATCCTTTTTCGAAGAAGAAATCCCCAGAATTGGGTCGAACCACAGTCATGCACTCAACATCACGAGTCAAATGATATGCTCCTATCAGGATTTCGAGTTTAACCACCTCTACTCCCGACAGGGGATAGTTTCAAAGAAAGGGTTTGTCCAGAATACAACCCTCATGGAAACGTCAATATGATTCAAATGTTCAGAAATATGCACTTTATGCCCGGACTGGGGCTAGGATAAATACAATAAGGTGTACTTGAGCCCATTGAACTGAAGAAGGCTTTCCCTCCTTGTGGTTTGGGCTATCAACCGTCAGAACAAGAGCTCAGAATGATCCGCCAGTCTAGACCAAAGAGAGGACTAGACTGCATCCAGACTACCCCAAGTGACTCCTTGAATGGACGATTCATCAAAGAGGGCGAAGACTTCCCCTTTTGCGGCTTTTTAGAACCATGGTATGACCATACAGACAAGAAGATGAAGCCTGGAATGGAGATTTTTTTCCAAGACAGTTACCCATGGGCTGAGATTTCCCAACACCATGTACAACCGCTCATCAAAGATACCGAAGATTCTGAGGGAAGTGACTTTGAAGATTCCTTCAACTTACAGACACTGGGGCTAACACTCTTCATGGTACATTGAAGCACTACATCACTGGATCCATCCCACCTGATTAAAGCTACTGATACAGCTCTCCTCAACTGGCATGCTGCGTCAGTTCTACCTATTGAAATCCCACCTAATCCCAATGTTTACCCCATTTCTTCTTCTTCTATTGTCTATCCTTGCTCAAATGTAATCGAGTCC
The DNA here is from genome assembly GCA_949130495.1 of Sambucus nigra. Taxonomy (NCBI): domain Eukaryota; kingdom Viridiplantae; phylum Streptophyta; class Magnoliopsida; order Dipsacales; family Adoxaceae; genus Sambucus; species Sambucus nigra. The sequence goes on along the minus strand of OX422219.1, from coordinate 9,078,261 downwards.
TCCTTGATGAGGTTCTTAATGATGTTTTTCCTATCAATGAAATAAAAAAAGATTTTGAGTATCTTGTTGAGCCTTACATTAACTGTTTCGATTCTAATCAAACTTTTGATGATGATGATTTTGCAAATGAACAATTCTTAACTGATCTAAATAAGGTTAATAATAAACAACATAATCGCGTTCAAGATAATGAAGAAGATACTGTTATTGTTAACCTCGGTTCTAGTAGCCAACTGTGCGAGATTAGGATAGGGGTTACCCTTGACGAGCATGAGCGTGCACAACTCGAAGAATTGCTAAAGGAATTCGTGGATATCTTCTCATGGTCCTATGATGATATGCCCAGTATTGATCCTAAAATAGCTCAGCATGAGATCCCCACTCTCCCAGATTACAAGCCGATCAAATAAAAGTTGAGAAAGCTCTGCACCGAATGGTCGCTCAAGGTCAAAGAAAAGGTGGTCAAACAGTTGAACGTGGGCTTCATTTGTGTGATCTAATACCCCACTTGGCTAGCCAAAATAGTGCCCGTACCAAAATCAGAAGGGAAGGTTCAGATGTGAGTAGAATACCGGGACTTGAACAAAGCCTCTCCAAAGGATGATTATCCGTTACCCAATATCGACATGATCGTAGATAACACAGTCGGTCATGCTCTCAAGTCATTCGTCGACGGATTTGTCAGATACAACCAAATCAAAATGCATCCAGACCACCAAGGAAAAACCTCAGTCATCACCCCATGGGGAACCTTTTGCAACACTGTTATGCCATTTGGTCTCAAGAACGCTGGGGCTACCTACCAGAGGGCCGCCATAACCGTCCTGCACGATCTGATTCACAAAGAAGTTGAGGTCTATGTGGATTATATGATTATCAAGTACAAAACTAGATAAGGTCATGTTTTCGCTCTTCGAAAGTACTTCGAACGATTGCGACAGTATCAGATGAGATCCAATCCACATAAATACGTCTTCGGCATTACAAAGAGAAAACTCTTGGGATTCATGGTCAGTGAAAAAGGGATAGAAGCAGATCCTGCCAAGATCAAATTCATACTTAAGATGCCACCTCCCTAAAAGGAGAAAGAAGTCCGAGGTTTCCTTGGAAAATTACAATACATTAGCCGGTTTATCAGCCAGCTAACCTCAATCTGCGAACCGATCTTCAAGCTCATTCGAAAGGATTCAACTAAGGTTTGGAATGAGGCCTGCCAAGAATATTTTGACCAAATCAAACAATATCTGACCTAACCCTCGGTACTCATTCCACCACAACCCGGTCTCCCTTTGCTCATATACCTAACCATAACCGACACTGCAGCTGGGGATTTGCTAGACCAATACCTTAAAAATTCCCATAAAGAAAGAGCCATCTATTATTCCAGTCGCAAATTAGCCAGATACGAGGTTAACTACACTACTTTGGAAAAGGCATGTGTCGCACTTGTCTGGGTCACTCGAAAGTTGCGGAACTACATGCTCGCCTTCCCCATCAAACTTGTATCCCGAATGGACCCCATCAAATACTTACTTGAGAAACCCGTCTTGTCCAGCCAAATGGCCCGATGGTTTATGCTCCTAGTCGAGTTCGATATCGTGTACGTCACACAGAAAGCCATGAAAGAAAGAGCCATCTCTGACTACCTCGCTGATTACTCCATGGATGAAGCTGATGTCTGGATCTCTGAATTCCTAGATGAAAACATTCTTTATGCTGCTCAAAATAGTCTCTGATAGAAAATGTTCTTTGACAGCGCTGCCAATAAAAGGTATATGGCATTGGGATACTTCTAATTGCCCCAGATGACTCCCACACTCCCATCGCCATAATGCTGGATTTTCCTTGTACCAATAACATGACTGAATACGATGCTTGTACGGTAGGCCTCAAAGTTTCTCTCAAGAAAGGTATTCAATGCCTAGATGTCTACGGGTATTTTGCCCTAATTATCAGTCAAGTGCTCAGAAAATGGATAGTTAAGGACAAGAAGATCCAACCCTTTTATGCCCACTTAGAAGAACTAGCCTCCCAATTCCAAGATATCACCTTCCATTACCTACCTCGAGCAAAGAATAACCTAGCCGATGCCCTTGCTACCTTGGTCTCCATGGTCGACATGCCCGAAGGAATAATAATGACCCCCTTCCTGGTTCAAAAGCAAGACAAACCAACCCACTGCTACCACATTGAGCTCATCACCACAGAAGATCCCTAGCTAACCAATTACTGGTACTATGATATTTGGCGCATCCTCAAGCATGGTAGGTATCCCGAGGGTTCCAACAAGAAATATTGAGCAACCCTTCGAAGACTGGTCGCCCAGTACATCATCTGTCACAAAGCACTGCTCAAAAGAAACTTCGATGGAACTCATCTGCACTGTATCACAGGGGATGACATTGAAAAGATAATGCAAAAAACCCATAGCATGGAATGCGGGCCCCACATGAACGGTCACATGCTTGCCAAGAAGATCATCCGACAAGGCTACTACTGGACCACCATGACCCAGGATTGCATCGCCTATGTCCAGAGATGACTCAAATTCCAACAGTTCTCCAATCTTCAGTATCTGCCTCCACATGAATTATACAACATAACTTCTCCCTGGCCGTTCTCCACCTGGGGCATCAACATCATAGGGAAGGTTACATCGAAGGCTTCCAATGGGCATGAGTTCATCCTAGTTGCCATTGATTACTTCACCAAATGGGTCAAATCTGAGTCATACGTAGTGCTAAACGCAAAAAAAGTGACCAAATTCATCAAGAAAAACATCATCTGTCGATATGGGGTCCCGCCCAGGTTAGTGTCAGATAAGGGGTTGCATTTCGAGGCAGAAGTTACAGAAGTGGTCAACGAGTATGGGATTCAGAGACACAAATCTTCTCCCTACCGGCCTCAGACCAACGGTGCAGTTGAGGCCGCCAACAAGAACCTCAAAGCCATCATCAGCAAGATGATCGAAAGTTATCGAGATTGGGCCGATCGGATCCCATATGCCCTCTAGGGCTACCGAACCTCAATTAAAACTTCTACTGGGGCTACTCCTTACTCTTTAGTCTACGGCATGGAAGCAGTCCTACCAGTGGAGCTGAAAAGACCCTCGTTACGCATCATGCTTGAAAGTAAGGTCAGCGAAGAAAACTGGTGCCAAAGCCGTCTTGACGAGCTGACCCTCCTAGACGAAAGGAGATTAAAAGCATTATACCATATACATGGGTACCATCGCCGAATAGCGCGATCATTTAATAAGAGAGTCAAGGACCGCGGTGTTCGAGAGGGGGATTTATCCCTCAAAGAGATAATAGAACCCATCTGGGACCCCAGAGGAACATTCAAATGTAACAACCCGCGTAATTTTTGGGGTATTTTCAAAATAAAGAGGAAAAATAAATTTTGAGATAAAATTATTTTTATTGCTCAAACTTGTTGGTTATTATTTTTAAAGGCGAGAATTTCAAACGGTTTCAAAAACGGAGTTAAAACGGATTTTATTTTGATTTTATAAATTTTTGTCCCTTATAAATTTTTAAGGTGAACTGTCAGTTTTTAGGCACGATCGATCGATCGATGCCTATCACCCCAGAAAAAGTGCGTAGCAAGTATTTTTAGAGTTTGTTTTGTTTACAACCCTTATTCTTTGCCTTATAAAATAAAGTCGTGGGTGACCCTTTTTGGTACAACTTTTTGGCAGCAAACATATTTTTAATTCCTCTCTTTTATACACAAACAATCCCTTTGATTAATACATTCAAACTTAGGTTTTTGGAGGTGTTCTTGGGGCTGTTTGGAGGTTGTTCTTGGAGGAAATTTTGGTGATCTTTGGAGAAGATTTTTGGTGGTTTTTCTGCATTTCTGGGCAGAATTATTGATGGTATCTTTTAGTGGTTTAAAGTATGGAGTTTTACACAATATGCTCCTTAATCTCGCGAGTGTTATTCCGTTGGTTTCATGCTTATTTGAACTCATATTTGAATTGATAAATTCATTGAAATTCTGGAAAATATTTGTTGGAATCTAATTTTGATTCACGTGGTATTATTTTGATGTATAGAGCATTTGGAGATTTATTTGTCTTCGAGATAGTTATATTGTTGTAATTATTTTGAGAGAATTGTTGTATTTATTTGAAGAGATTGAGATCAGTGGTTTCTTTTCTATATTGGGATTTAGATGCTCTATACCTTGTTATTGTGGAGTTGTTTAGTTTTATCGATAGCGGTTCTCCATTCGCCTTCCCCGAGCAGGTGGGGTGTTACATCAAGCCTAATTGGAGTGGCCCCTACATTGTGAAGAAAATCTTGTCTGGCAGTGCTGCCATGCTCACCGACTTAGATGGGGACGAGATGGCTCATCCAGTTAACCTGGACCATCTCAATAAATTTACCCCTAGTTCGAAATCTCAGCTCCCTTCTATTCTGAAAAAAACCTCTTCATTTCCACCTATCCAGAACTACGTGGGCCTGATCCTCTACAAAAACCATTTTCAAACAAATTAAAAATCTTCAAAACCCCAGAGGTACGTAGGTAGCTCATACACCTTACATGAGCACGACCCTTTCTTTTTCACAAAATACTATTCTTTTTTATCTCCGAGAACGACAGTCCATTCTAACATATACTTGAACAAAAGGATTATGTATGCCTTAGCGATCGGTATAGATAATTCAAAAAAAAAACTCTTCAAGAGGTACAGTTGGATGATAAAAAACTTGTTTATTTCACTAATAAGAAATTACGGTACAGATTACATGAGAAAAGGAACGGAGAACTCCCTTCCCCCTACTTTCTTAAAAAGCCAAATTAACTCCCCATATTTATTCCACATTACAAAATAAACTCTCCAAGAGTCCTATCCACAGCTACCAGAGGAGCCTGCTCCGTCATCATCATCTACATCCTGGGGCCCCCAAGCTTGCCTTGCCTGAATAGAGTGCCGCAGACGCTCCATGGATCAATAATCTCGAACCAGCTTTGAAAAAACCACAACACCTCCCTCCATGGTATTAAATAAGACAAGCCACCTTGGTCCAGCCTCCACTGCAAACATCTTGCTGACCACTCTCCTCTACAACCACTTCATATAATCCCCAGGGATATGCTAAACTCTCCCAACAGATTGAGAGGAACGGGTCGATGGATGCCGAATCTCCCATGAAGAGCCCAGCCACATGCGTAGACGCTCAGTCAAATCTTCTATCGGAAAGAAATATAGTGTCCGAGGTGGCACGACCTTCTCCCAGCCAAACTGATGCAGAAGTCACCAACGGAAATAGAAAGAGGTCTATCTGAGACCAACCAGTTGAACATTCGGGTATTCTCCCAGCTCCAGAATAGGCAGCAATTGTCCCCACCAAGGAACTGACCAGCACAAATTTCAAGCCCCATGCTCCATAAACCAGTTCTCCCAGCTCTTAATATCCAAGCCAACGCTGATGAAATAGCACGAAAAGAAGTTGGGTACAACCGACAAAGGATATTCTGGAGGAGTCACCTGGCGGAGTCTCTCAGACAACCACATGAACAGCATCATGGGGCTACCCCTCAAGAAGTCAGAACGACCTTCTCGTCAAGCATCCAAACCATTCAAAGTCTTCGCCAGTATCACCAATGCAAGATTGTGACGATATGACATCGAGGAAATAATGGCTGCAAGTTGTGGGTCCACCAGTAGTTCCCCAGTCACCAGCAGCAATTTTGAAACCAAGCCCAGAACAACGGCACCGGCGTATCCAGTATCACCTACTTCCCATAAATGCATGCACTATAACACCGCTGAAAGGGAGATCATTCCTCCAGTAACCAGTGGTTTGGCCGTCGAAGATAAAATACGAAGAAGCCCGACTAATAAATCCCTAGGAGAAGGGGAAAACTCAGGCAGAGCCGCAGCAACACTGGGATTTATCCCGAGTATGGCAAAAAATTCCTCGTAGGTAGGACAAACTTCATCCAACCCAAAGCGGAATACATGGTCTTCGGGGTACCAAAATTGTGCCGCCACCATCAACATGTTCCACTCAATGGGCCGGTTGCGCAACAAAGAAACTCGACGCATATTGAAAGCATCGTAGTCGACATTATAAGAGCACATTGCTTCTAAGGCTTTGAGGTAGTTAGCAAACTCAATGCTACCAGGGAGAGACATCTTGCAAGACAAAGAAATAGTAAGCAAGTAAGTAAGAATGTGAAGGTGTGATGAAAACACTCCACCCTTACCCCTTTTTATACTTGAAAACCCTCACAGAAGACATGACCCCTGTAGAAATCGGAGGGAATCCTACCCCCACAAAGTACAAAAGGCTGAAGAGGGCACTAATCAAAGCTTTGAATTGATGGGACTGGACTTGACTGTCGAAAGGCAGGACAAGGGGCTTGCCGATCGACAACCCCCTATTTTTGGAAAATTTCCTTTTTCCTCTTTTGTCAAAATCAGAAACTCAATAAAAAAATAAATTGAGATTCTCAATAGAATTTTAAAAATCCTCTTCCACCCCTATATAATTTCTCATTTTTTAAACTTTCCTCCAAAATCCCAAAAATATCTCTTTTTACAATCTCAGCATCAAAGTAAAAGCGCATGTGCATGCATTCGCCATTAACAAAAGATAATAAAAAACTCCATTGCATTGCATATATATATCTTTTGGTGTTACATCAAATTTTTCAGGAAATAAATAAAAATAACGGGACTCAGCCCGAACCCACATTCTCTCTCTCTCTCTCTCTCTCTCTCTCTCTAAGAGCGTCCACCCCTACGACGCACTCTCTTTCCCCTACGACGAGACGACGTACCACCATTACCCGAGCCAGAGTCCTCCCCGGATGAAGAAGATGGCACCAAGCAAGAAGGAATCAGGACTGCATCTCGAATATGGGCAGTCACCGAAGATATCCAGGCTTTGATGCCCCTTAGCCAAGTGGTCAACATCCGCACTTGCTGTAAGAAAAAACGGAATCAGTATCAAAATAGAAAAGAAACCAGAAAGAAAAAGAGGAACAAAAAGGTATACCGCACGATGAAGAACCTCCTTTGTCAAGCCCAGCTCCTCCTGATCCATCGCATGAGGACGGTGCAACATGGGGACCATCCCTCCATCAGCCCGCCGAATGTTGTATGAAGGAGTATGCAATTACACGAAGGGAACCTCCGAAGTCGTTGCCGCCGCAAATGCTGACTTACCACCGTCGCTGTGGGAGGACCCCACTACCTGACTCGAACCCACAGGAGGGAAAGGCAAGGCATCATATATGCTAGGCGCCATCAACCAGCTCATCACAAAGTCCATATAGTCATACGGCGTAGCCGTATTCGTGTACAACAGGTACGAATCGTCTATCATCGCCGCGATCCTCGCATCCTCCGACAACAGTCGCTCCTGCCTCATAGATGTAGAAGGTTGCACATGTGGCACCACCACCTCCTCCCCAGCAATCTTCCAAACCATCGTCTCCTCGAGATACCAAGAATGGCCAAACTCATGCACCAGCAAATGCCTCATCTGCGCGTTTACCCCAGTCGCCCCCGTATCTTAAATGGCTGTCCCCCAAGAGTAAAAAGTCACCTGAAAATCCCCAGCAAGCATAAGTCAATATAGAATCAGAACATGAAAAAACCAAGACTGAAAAGGAAAGAGTCTTATCCTATCACTAGTCACTCCATTCAAGACCTGACGCCCTGCCTCCAAAGAAAGATATCCTTTCGACTGTTGATCGGCCTTGCGCCATTGATACAATCAGCAGAAGTCCCTAATAGTCTTGTGCTTCTGAGCGATCAGCTGGGCATTGCACCCAATCACCTCATAGAACCACGTCTACCAAAGACAAGAATTAGCAATAAAAAATGAGATGCATAAGGAAAATGCGAATGTATGAAAGGAAAATGCACAAAATAAAGAATACCTCAAGAAAATACGTGGCTCCAGTAAAAGTTTACCGGCAGCACCAGCTGCATGCATCCAGAGAAAAATAAAGGGTCGCAAAAGTCAGACTCCCCCAATCATAGAGAGGTATGTTCGAAAACATCCTCAAGTACGGCCAGAACCAAAAATTGACGACGTCGTCGCTCGACACTACCATAAAACCTCCCAGCACCAATAATATGAACAACCAGTCCATATGCCTCACCTGTAGCCCGTCCTCCACATCAATCACCCTGCTCATAAAAAGATCCTTCAGCAAGGACAGCTGGATGGAATCCCCAAACACTATCCTCCCCACATCACTGAGCGCCGCCCGCACCGCCTCTGGCCTTACCCGTAGGGAGCGATCCACCTTTATTTTCTCCCCATCGTAATCCAGCCCTAGCAGCTGCTGGACGTCTATAGGAGTCACGGTCATCTCCCCGAAGTCAAAATGGAAAGCGTGGGTAGTATCCCACCATCTCTCCCCCAAAGCGAATAAGACCGTTGTCGAACGAGGTGTCTCATCCAGAGCAGACGCCAACCTCCCAAAACCCGCTGATGATACCACCCAATGCACCACAGGTGGAAGATGCTCCCAGACGTCCTTAAGCCCCGTCATCCCGCGGGCACGCATATTCTTCAAAGAGATATCAGACTCTAAAAAAGGAAAAACTTTATCAAAATTCAAGAAGGAAAAATCACCAAAAAAAGAAGAATGCCAAAAGTCAGGTTACTTACATAACCGCCAGGGCTCACCACCCTCGAAGAGCGATAACGCGACGGCTCCCGCAACAAGGTTCGCTCATTCGTAGCCGGCTCGAATGCGTCAAAGGAATTCTCGCTCCCTAAAGCAAGAGGCGCCCTGGCCCTCCACTCCACTTTCTCCCAGTCATTAATGGTCAACCATTCCCTATGCACTACAGTTCTCACAAAGGTGGCCATTTCTTAGAGATCAAAATGCTAGAACAATTTGCAGAGGAAAATCGCAGAAAGAGAGAAAGCAAGAAGCCGTGAAAAATGAAAGGAATTCAACCCCTTTATATAGGATGCCAAGGGTCATTCCAATCGGCATTGACCCCCCACCTACTGATCGACACTGTCCTCTTACCTTTCCGAGGCAGTCCAAAAGTCCGTGCCACTGCTGAATGGCACCCCTCAAACCATGCCGACCGACACCCCCTTAAAATTTCATACAAAAACTCCCAGAAAATACCAAAAAATCTTGAAAATTCCTCAAAAAATTCCTAAAAATCCCAGGAAGGATTTATAACATTTTCACCAAGAAAATTTCGCATTCCCTCAAGAGAAACCTCTTTTTCCCCAGCGAAAATCTCAAAAGCCAAGTGAATCTCCTCCCGGCAAAGCCCCCGGAGGATTTCTAAGGATCACCTCCTATGCCCCAAAGGTCTCAAACCTCCCCGAGCAATACGTCCAAACCCTGGACCACTTAATCACCTCCCCAGTGGAATTTTGGCTATCCCTCCGCAAAGTCTCCAAAGGATACGAAGATTTCCCCGGATCAAATCAAATTCACAAGATAACTTCCCCGGTAGAGTTCCCCGAGAACACCTCCATTTAAGCCCGTGGAATTGGTTTTGACCCGTAGAATTGGTCATCTCAACTTAAGCCCGCAAAATTGGCTTCGACCCGTAGAATTGGTCATCTCAACTTAAGCCCGCGGAAATAGCTTCGACCCGCAGAATTGGCTTCGACCAGCAGAATTGGTCATCTCAACTTAAGCCCTCAGAATTGGCTTCGACCCGCAGAATTGGTCACCTCCATTTAAGCCCGTAAAATTGGCTTCGACCTGCAGAATTGGTCATCTCAACTTAAGCCCGCAGAATTGGTCATCTCATCTTCAAGCCCACAGAATTGGCTTCGACCCGCAGAATTGGTCATCTCAACTTAAGCCCACAGAAATGGCTTCGACCCGCAGAATTGATAATCTTAACTTAAGCCCGTAGAATTGGCTTTGACCCGCAGAATCGATCACCCTCATCTTCAAACCCGTAGAATTGGCTTCGACTCGCAGAATCAGTCACCTTCATCTTTAAGCCCGTAGAATTAGCTTTGACCCGCAGAATCGGTCACCATCATCTTCAAGTCATCAGAATTGGCTTCGACCCGCAGAATCGATCACCCTCATCTTTGGCTTCGACCCACAAAATCGGTCATCCTCATCTTCAAGCCCTCAAGATTGGCTTCAACCCGCAGAATTGGTCATCCTCAGCACCTCCTTAGGAATTGACCTAAACTTTTCCTTCAAACCATCCCTAGTATTCCCCCTTAGGTCCTCAGAATCGTCCTCGACCCTCTGAATTGGTCATCCTCGCTCCCTTAGGTCATCAGAATCGGCCTCGACCCTCTGAATTGGTCATCGTCTCTCAAAAGCATCATGCGGTGTCTATTCGACGCCTATCATTTTTTCCAAACTCACCCACCGAGGGGCTCTGTAGACACCCCGTTTTGTTACCCCTTAAACTCTCCTTAGGTCCCTAGAACCTCCCTTCATCACTACAAGTCATACCTCGGGTACTGACCTAGAAGCCATCGGGCATTCCCAGGCTCCGTTTGACCAAAAGTCAAACTCTTTAGCTCGACCAAGATTGAATGAATCTTCGAAGGGAACTGAAATCCCTTTCCAATAGTCCGTCCTGTGCACGATTCTGACTTACCATGCGGACAAACGACCCATTTTCCCCCGAAACTCGAACAGGAGGCCACCGGGCGCTCCCGGGCTCTGTTTGACCAAAGTCAACTCTTTATATCGACTGATACTGAATGAATCTTTAAAGGTCACTGAAACCCATTTCCAACGATCCACACCATGCGCGATTTTGACTTACGGTACGGACGAACGATTCGTTTTGCTCCGAGAGGTCACCGAATGCTTTCAGGGCCCGATTGACCAAAGTCAACTCTCTGAACCGGATCAAACTCTTTGAAATGTCAAATTACATCTCCTAACTTTTCCAACGGTCTGCCCCATGCGCGATTCGAACTTACCATGCGAACGAATAATCCGTTTGCGTCCGAAGTTTTCCCGTCCAAAGGACCGATGAGCGCTTCTGAGCTACATTTTACCCGAAGTCAACTCCCAAACCCAGGAGCAGTCCTAAGTACTTTCAAAGGTCTCTAAATTACCTTTCCAACGGTCCACCCCGTGCATAATTTGTATCAACGGTATGCACTCAGCGGTCGATTTTTCGAAGAGGCCTGAAAGACACTGCCAAACGGCAGGTTCCAGACCCTGCCTATCGGCACCTGCCGATAGGCAGGACCAAGGCTATGCTGATCGACAGTGCCCCAGGCCTATAAAAAGGAGGCCTTGACCTCATTTGTAAAATAGATCCCAGATCTGATAGATATCACTCTCAGCAAATCCAGAAAACCTCTCTCCAAGTCAGCGTGATTTCCACATCAAAAACCCTTTCCAACCTTCACTTTTCATCATCCTTTTCAATAAACTTGGTGAATTTACTACCCTCCATCATCATCCAAGTGAAAAGGCTACCCTCCAACATTCAATATCAAGCTCAAGATCTTCAAGAAGGTCCAATTTTCTTAATTCTCTCCTTAAATTCCCATAAATTCGTATTAACTTGTTTTATTACTTAGCACCTTTATTCTCTCATCTCACATATCCTAATTTACTTTTTATTTAGTACTATGGCACATATCTTATCTTCATATAAATAAAAACCCCAAAAAAATAAGAAAAAGAGGGTTTGTTCATAAATTCCGAACGGGAATTCTCACACTTTTCTTACACTTCTCTCACAACTATAACACTTTTTCTACACACAGATACACACACAAATAAGAGAATCCCCCGATTGGATTTATGGGATAAACCCCATCCCTCGTTTTACATGCGAACTACATGGACTTTGATGCCTTTATAGGCTACGTAGGCGTCTCGGGGTAAAACCCAAGATTCGAGTCCTATTTTTACTTTTTCTCTCATTTTCTATTTTCTCTAAACTCAATTCTCTTATATTCTATATATTTGTTCTTAGTGGCGTATTATTCCACATACGTTATCGTTTCATTATAACGATTAATGTAAGGATAATCGCGTAAATCCTATTTTCTAATATTGTTTTTACATTCCTACGGATGACTCGCTTTATCTCTTCTATGGTACAAGTCGATGATTCCTATCTCTACTACATATACACATGCACACATATCACGGGGAAAATAAAGGAAAATAGCAAAAACCCATGAGAGACCGTAAGGGCGGAATGGGTGCCTAACACTTTCCCATTTCGTAAATTAGCCTCCGGACCCTTTTCGAATCATTTTGGTTTCGTATGCATCAGTATGTCTTTGGATGCTGTCCTTCGGGATGGCTCCCTTTTTTTTGTCTGTTTTGAGTAAAATAGACTGACGACTCCATCTCTCTACATTTTTCACCTCATCAACGACGTCGACCGAAGCTCTCCCGAGAGGGACGCGCGGGACCTAGGATCCTCACTCTCCCGTCAGCCGCGAGGATCGGGGATGGCCACAAATACTAATTACAAAAATTATTTATAAATTTATTGGGTCTTATAATCTTAAAATATAATGTGTTTTAATTAATTGGTAGCATTTATTTAATGATCATTGGTTTAATAATTTAATATTTATTAAATCTAAAATTTGGATTAATTGTTTAAATTAAATATTTTCTAAAATTTTAATTTAACCCAAAAAGTTTGCAAAAATCCAATTCACCCCTCCTCTTGAGTATAATCCGGGCTACAGGATTGATCACTCGTGATTAAAATAGGAGGGGTGTCGCATCCACCTTCTAGTGTAAACACATATCCAGATGTAGACTTTCTAGAATCTCTATTTGACTAAAAATCTGAGCCGGTGTACCCAATAGATACTAGACTCTCTGCCTGGTAAACTAGCATATAATCTTGTGTACTTTTCAAGTACTTGAGTAAATGCTTTACTACGGTCTAGTGTTTTTACCTAGGGTTAGACTAATATCGACTAACCATGCCAATAGCAAAGGTGATATCAAGTCTAATGTCCTCCCAACTTATATACCCATACCACGATATCATTTCTAAAGGTTTAAAATATCCAAACGATCCTATAAAGCCTCCCGCAACGCGTCCAAATTATTTTTATTCAACAAGTATATTTTCAATTGTGTCACACATTATAAATTAATTATTCATTACACGTGGAATTAATTTCTACCGAAATTATTTAACATGCAAGGTCAATCTCACGTAATTATAAAATAAAAATAAATTAATTTATTCATAATCTAATTTATTAAGTTCACTAATTTAATTTAATTCCTCTCAATTTCATTTTTATTCAAAAATAGTTTTCTTTTATTCTAAAAATACGTGGTATTACATACAATCTTGAATGGTCTTGAAGGTTTTTGATGTATCATAAATATGAAAAGTGCGCAGATCATAAGAAAATGCTTAGCTCACTCATTGAACGTGGTCGAGACATCAAATCTTTGGTCGGCTCAGCAATACTCCCGATAGATTAATATTATTAATTTCACGCGTGGGCCACACGTGGGAATATGTAAAACTCCCATTATATACACGTGGTTTAATCCCCTCCGCTGATTGTATTTAAATCTTCATTAATGACTTATGGAATGTAAAAGGGTGCAACTTCCTAACTTATAAAGGCAGTCCACCCATTCACCTACTCTCTCTCTCTCTCTCTCTCATAAATAGCACACACTCCCACCTATGGGAAGGAACAAAAGGCCACAGGCCTACAATGACCAAGCACCGAAAGAGAGCATAGGGGGCCAAGAGAACACATGGCAGAATCAAGGAGATCAAATAAATCTAGGACGAGTGTTCAAAGATTGGCCCAAGCCGAGCAGACTTCTCAGGAATAAAGCTCATCCCGAGTCCAAGGATGATCAAGAAAGACCATTGCAGTTAAGGCCGAACAGGAAAATCAATCCTTAAAAGGGTCGATTCAACACCTATGGGAGATCGATAACACAAGGGACCCATGAATTCCAGTTGGGACACAAGGCCCCCAAATTTAAATTTCTTCCTTTTCAAATTTTAAATTTCCAAGAGTGGAAGGATGGTTCAACAACAAATTTAAAAACAATTATCTTTTCAAAATTCACAATTAAAATATTAAATTTTAATTTCTTCAGAACTAAAATTAAACTTGAACAAATATGTGAATTTTTCTTTACTACAAATTTAATTCAACCTAAGTCCTAAAATTTGCCTAACAATAATTAATTCATTTTCGATATAGGCCAAACCAAATTTTATCAAATTAAATTGTGCCGACTTGAATTAAATTAAATTTACCCAAACTTATTTTGCACCAAATTAAAAAAGATTGTGAATAAAACCAAATTTTATCTTTATTAAACCTAAGTATGCATTCTAAGTGAGTTTTGCAAGACAAAATAAATCACAATCACACAAGATGTGTGATGTACGAGGAAAATCCAATTGGAAAAAACCTCGGACGACCCTGGCCTAACAAATTAACTAGGTATGGAATTATAATTACAACACAACAGACTTGACTCCGTCCAAGCCTTGACGCTCCTTCTTGTAAACACCTCCGCCTAGTTGATACTCCACCGCACTCTCGAAATCCACCGATTGGGCTATGGTCACCGTTAACCTGCACACAAAGTCTTTCTCTGAGTGGGAACACCGCATCACAAACCAACCTCCTTTTGGGGTAGAGACGAACCCAAACAACTCTTTCATGGGATGAGAAGTAACTCGGTGCCAAACAAACTCTCCAAGCAATATATATATATATATATATAGAGAGAGAGAGAGAGAGAGAGAGAAAGGTTCACCTACATCATGCACTATATATCACACCTAATTCTAGGCCCTAGAAAAAGTTTTTTTCAAATTTTATATTTTTTCCTTCAAATTAACCTTCCAATCAACCCATATGCAAAAAAATAGGTCAAAATACATTTTGTAGCTATTTTTAAAAAATCCACAAAAAGCTGCTGGCGCAGACCCTTATAAATAAAGTATTTTTAGCACTTTTTTGTGGATTTTTTAAAAATAGCTACAAAATGTATTTTGACATAATTTTTTGATATGGGTTGATTGGAAGGTTAATTTCAAGGGAAAAATATAAAATTTGAAAAAAAAAGTTTTTTAGGGCCTAGAATTAGGTGTGATGCACGGGTGATGTATAGAGCATGATGTACTATACCCTGGCTCTCTCTCTCTCTCTCTCTCTCTCTCTCTCTCTCTCTCTCTATATATATATATATATATATATATATATATATATATATAGGTTTTGTTCTTAAGATAATCAAACTGATAAACAAACACCAAGGAGACTTTTTGTGAAAGGTAGTTTGCTCTCAAAGAGCCTTTGGAAGTTCTGAAAAGTCTTGCTAAAATGTTGGTTCCCGCACAAAATATATCAGGTACAAGTTAGTGGACAAGTGGGGAAAGTGGGAAAAATCTGACAAAATAGTTGTTCCCGCTGAAATCTCGTTCGAACGACTTTTTATGTCGTTAGAACGAGTATGTTCGAACGAAAAAGCAGAGAACAAGTCGTTGGATAAATTGTTCGAACGAAACTTCTAACGAAAATTTAGAAAATATCTCGTTAGAATTGTCGTTCGAACGAGAAAAAATGTCGTTCGAACGAATTTTCAGAAATCTGAATCTTGCAATTTAAGCCCAGAAATTTTTATATAAAGTTTTAAAAAGATTTTCTAAAAAAAAGTCATTATATAAAAATGTTTATACCCAAATAAAATATCCAAAGTCCTAAATATATATAATTTGCATTCATACCTTTGGATACCTTGGAAAGATATAATGTTGATGACGCAAAACATGGCACATGAAACCCGACAATAATGAAGCTTTAAATTCTAGCCGCTACGTCTTTAACTTCTTCAAACATCATAGGTTTGATAGGAACAAACTTCTATCCTATGACTCAAATGGTTTTGTCTGGAATTAAGCCAAAACTACATATGTACTCAATTGGAAATTTATGCCATTACAAATCTCCCCCTTTGGCTATTCCGGGAAAAAAAACAACCAAAAATCCTAAAGGGCCGTCAAGCTCGTCTAGACATAACATCCCACCCAAAATAAAAAATAAAAAAAATGGACGCTATGACTCAACCCAAGGATAAATCGCTTTTTCGCTTTAAAGATGCCTCTTAAGATGAAAATCCTGCGCACTTAACAAACCATCAAACGCATAGGAAATATGACAATATTAAATGAAATGTAAGTAAATATTACCCCATAAATAATTCTCCCGCTTTATCTAAAAATGATCTAACTAGAAAGACCGCGACTCCCCTTAAGATAAATCTCCCCAAACTAAAGGTTTAAATACCATTTCTCCCCCTTTTTGTTCAGGAATAGACAAAGGTTAAAGAATTATAAACAACTTATTTCTCCCCCAATTAAAGCAAATACTCCCCCTAAACTAGACAAGGGATATGAATAAGGAACAATAAGATAAACACGTAAAGGTGCAAAAACAGGAACAATAAAGCATATGGCAATAATAAAAGTCCAACTAATCCACAAAAAGAGACATGAATATCAACTATGAAGCGATAACAAAAGATATCGATTAATATATTATGATAAACATGAGATATCAAGCCAAAATTTGCAACAAGTTAGATACCAATAATGAATTCAAAGTATATATGGACTAGCTAGCAAGGCAAAGACTCAAAACAAACAAAATACCATATATATAAGATCTTAATGAAGCACAAGCACATATATATAGATATAAACCACACAAATGACACAACTCAAAATAGCATATGTTTTCCACACTCTTATGGCATAAATGTTTCATATGGAAACGGAAGTGAAGGAGTGTGAACTAGCAACTATTAAATTGTGACCCAATCACTTAAACACGTTCAAGGAGTTCCATTTTATTTCAAAACTTTATCAAGCCTCATGTGAAAGAAAATGAACTCAAAGAACAAAACAAGCACGATTCATACAATCCTAGCATATTGATGATTCTACAAATCAATAGAGTCATGATAAAAAAAATGCAACTAGGATATAAAGGCATTGTGCAAAACCATTGATATTCCATCCAAACTCCCTCAAAAATAATATTTTCTTTTCTTTTCTTTTGACGAAAATATCAATCTAAACAAACTAGGCCTTGGCTATATTTTTCTTTTAATGCCATATTTTTCTTTTAGGCCTTTGGACCACGTATTTCTTTTAGGTCCACTCCAAACGGTGACTTAATCGCAAAGGATGATTGTTACTTTCGTAACCCTTCCCCGTGCACTTTCATATATCACTTTTTATCACACAATAATCTCACGTGCAATGGAATAACATGCTCAAATCCTCCATAGTCACAAAGTAATTAGATGACTAAATTGATAGGAGAACATCTCACATAGCTAAAATATTTATGTGAAGTTAAAATTCAAAGAGCTCGTGCATGTGTACAAAAGAGGCATAAAAATTAAGAATCCTTTTAGCAATTTAAATTCAAACAACTTCATGCAACCATAATAAAGAATAATTTAAGAATTGAAATACACAACTAAAAGTTCTAGCCACATAGAAGCAGAAATGAAGGATCCAAAGACGGTATATGACACAAAAAGTGTGTCAAACTACAAACACACACACAATTTTTTTTTTTTTTAGTTTTTCAAAGTTTTTCACCAAACAAAAAATATAACTCAAAGGACAAATAAAAATCATTTTGGATTTTTCATTAAGCCCAAATAACTCGTACAAGTAAAATACAAATGATAAACAAAATCTTTTTGTATTTTTCATTAATACCAAACAAAATAAAAAAAGATAAATACAAAAGATAAACAAGTCATAATTCTAGCAAAGCATATATGATGACGAATGGACTAGAGAATTACAAACAAGCATACATCAAGCAAGAATATATACATGTAGCACAAAAGCTAGAGTATGCAAACATGCAAGCCATTACTCATAGGATTTAAGCAAGTGAAGCGTCATGAACTTGCTTGTTAGAACCATCAAAAAATAGAAATTTTGAAAACAACATATTTTTCCAAAAAAAAATTCTTAAAATTAGGATCACACAATATTTTAGTGTAACCCGCTCTGATACCACTTGTTGGAATATATGCCCCCAAATTTAAATTTCTTCCTTTTTAAATTTTAAATTTCCAAGCGCGGAAGGATGGTTCAACAACAAATTTAAAAGCAATTATCTTTTCAAAATTCACAATTAAAATATTAAATTTTAATTTCTTCAAAACTAAAATTAAACTTGAACAAATATGTGAATTTTTCTTAACTACAAATTTAATTCAATTCAAGTCCTAAAATTTGCCTAACAATAATTAATTCATTTTCGATATAGGGCAAACCAAAATTTATTAAATTAAATTGTGTCAATTTGAATTAAATTAAATTTAGCCAAACTTATTTTTCCACCAAATTAAACGAGATTGTGGATAAAACCAAATTTATATTGATTAAACCTAAGCATGCATTCTAAGTGAGTTTTGCAAGATAAAATAAATCACAATCACACAAGAGGCGCGATGTACGAGGAAAACTGAATTGAAAAAAATCTCGGACGGCCCAGGCCTAACAAATCCACTAGTTATGGAATTACAACTATAAAATAACAGACTTACACAACAGACTTGACTCCGTCCAAGCCTTGACACTCCTTCTTGTATACACCTCCGCCTATTTGATAACAACGGACTCCACCGTAGTCTCGGAATTCACCGATGGGGCTATGGTCACCACCAACCCGCACGCGAAGCTTTTCTCCGAGTGGGAACACCGCAGTACAAACCAACCTCCTTTTGGTGTAGAGATGAACCCAAACAACTCTTTTATGGGATAAGAATTAACTCGGTCCCAAACAAACTCTCCAAGCAATATATATATATATATATATATATATATATATATAAGAAAGAACTTGGATTTAAACTAAACAAACATATTTGGGTGTAAAACTTGGTTTTGTTCTTAAGATAATCAAATTGATAAAAAAAAAACACCAAAGAGACTTTTTGTGAAAGGTATTTTCCTCTCAAAGAGCCATTGGAAGTTCTGAAAAGTCTTGCTAAAATGTTGGTTCCCGCACAAAATATATCAAGTACAAGTTAGTGGACAAGTGGGAAAAGTGGAAAAAATCTGGCAAAATAACTGTTCTCGTTGAAATCTCGTTCGAACGACTTTTTATGCCGTTCGAACGAGCATGTTCGAACGAGTATATTCGAACGAAACTTTGAACGAAAAAGCAGAGAACAAGTCGTTGGATAAATCGTTCGAACGAAACCTCTAGCGAAAATTCAGAAAATATCTCGTTAGAATTGTTGTTCGAACAAGAAAAAATGTCGTTCGAACGACTTTTCAGAAATCTAAATTTTGCAATTTAAGCCCATAAACTTTTATGTAAAGTTTTAAAAAGATTTTCTAAAAAATAAAAAGTCGCTATATAAACATGTTTATACCCAAATAAAATATCCAAGGTCCTAAATATATATAATTTGCATTCATACCTTTGGAGACCTTGGAAAGATATAATGTTGATGACGCAAAACATGGCACATGAAACCCGGAAATAATGAAACTTTAAATTATGGTCGCTACATCTTCAACTTCTTCAAACGTCATAGGCTTGATAAGAACAAACATCTATCCTATGACTTAAATAGTTTTGTCCGGAATTAAGCCAAAACTACATATGGACTTTATTAGAAATTTGTGTCTTACAATTCCCAATTAGGAATGGAGTATTTACCCAATTAGGAATGGAATATTTACCTAATTCAACGTTATAAACAATCAACCGGAATATCAACACACTTTATATGCACCCAATTAAGAATGAAGTATTTACCCTTGAATTCCCTTAAAGTTCTATTGTTCACAGTATAAACCATTTTCCTCGAATACAGAAGGAAAAGGCTGCAGTAATGAAGAAATTTAGAGGATGGTTGCAAGAAAAATTGAAGATGCGAAAGAGACCGAAACTTATATGTGAAGAAATTTTCAAGAACCTCCTGTGCTTTGAAGAGTTGAAGTGGTTGAGCTAAATGGCAGTTGGAAACTTTTGATAGCTTGGTTCAAATTTCGAGGCATCTCATCATTCAAAATAAAATCCAAAGCCTTAATTAGTAGAGGCACTTGGATTTTTAAGAAGGATTTTTACCAGTGTACCCCCAACTAACATGAGAAAATACAAGCACGTCGTTCAAGGGCCCCACGGAAAAAATAAAGCAAAACCTTCATCCAATAAGTTTTTCCAAGAGTACGAAAACACCATCTCAAACTGCGACCAATCATCTTGGCCGACCAACTTACTTCTCAACCACTTCGCCTGATTCAAGCCATAAAGCTTCGAGGACAATTGTGGGAGAAGTATTCGAACAGTCCGAATAACTTCGGTCGGATAAATATTAGCCTGACACGATTGGATAAAGGATCGCAGCTCAAGATAATAACGAAGGATAATTTCACTCGCGAGAATCTTGGGAGAAGATCAGTACAATCAAATAGCGACTTCATTAACAAGTTCTAGAGCCTTGCATGACACCATCTCTTCTTTCCCTATAAATGTAATCCTTACGCATGGAAAATGGGGCACCTAATTCTTGATATCAGAAAGAAAAAAAGAGAGTAATAAGAAGGAGAAACACCTCGTGGACGTAGGCTATTGGCGCATCACATAAATACCTATGTTGTGCGATCATGTGACTTATTTCATTCTATTTGATTTTAATTGTTTGGGATCACTCATTGTGGGATGATTATACCTACAGTTTTTTAAAAAATCATAAATTTCTTAAAGATAAAGAAATGCAATATTCTAGAAATGAAAAAAATGACATTTTGAATATACAAAATCCTAATATTCTGGGATATTAGAAAATATAATATTATGAAAAAATAAAAATCATAAAAATTTGGTAAGTTATAAAAAATAATTAGTTTTTATTAAAATAGAAATTAAAAAAAAAAATACTTTTCATTATTTATTCAATAAAATGGACATTTTTTATTTTTTTTTTAAAAAAGTGGACAATTTCTTTAAAAACTAATGCACGTTTTTTGTGAAAAACTAAACGGAGCTTTCATTATAATCTACATTTTTTAAAACTTTATTTTTTACAAATGTTTATAAAATATTACTTTTTAATGTATTTTTTTCATTTTAAAAACATACTTGTTTAAAAATACAATTTTTATTAAAGTAATATTGTTTTATTTAAATACATTTTCTTTTTGTAATAAATAAAACATATAGTTTTATAAAAAATAGAGTTTTCAAAAGATAGTTTTTATGTAAAATATAGTTTTTTTAAAGATAAATATTTTTAAAATATATTTATAAAAAATGATTAATTATTTTATTAAAATATAAATTAATAAAAAATACTTTTTCATTATTTATTCAATAAAATGGGCATTCTTTTTATATAAAAAAAAGGGTGATCACTAATTTCATTAAAAAAATGAACCTTTTGTGAAAAGTTGGACGAAGCTTTCATTATGTACTGTATTTTTAAAATTTTATTTTTTACAAATGTTTATAAATATTACTTTTTTAATGTATTTAAAAAAAAATGAACTTTTTAAAAAATAATATTTTCCTTTAAATACATTTTCTTTTTGAAATAAATAAAACATGTAGTTTATAAAAAAATAGAGTTTTTAAAATATATAGTTTTTATATGAAATATAGTTTTTTAAAAATACAGATTTTAAAAATATATTGTTTCTTTTTTTTACAAAACTAAACACGGTTTTTTAAAAAATACAATATTTTTATTTAAAAAAATATTTTTTTATACTTTGCAACATGGCACCCTTTTAATGGCTAAAATGTCACATAAGAGGACCTATTGGCTGTCCAATCACCATCTCCGTAAGTCTTCTAACGAACGGTTGATTGAGGGTTAAGATCAGGTAACTTTTTAAGGTTAGAACTAACATTACAAAAATTGAAAGAATTGATCCAGATTTCAAAATCCCCCCAAACATCAAGGTTAAATTTACAATTAACCCTTTAACATATTAAACATAATTTTAACATACTACACATATTTTTAACATACTATAAGAATAAAACATGATGGTATAAAACATATTTTCCGACAAAAACGGAGAGGGGAAAGGTAAAATACCTGATAAAGATCTAGAGAGAGAGGAGAGACTCGATAAGATTAGATTTTTTCAAAAGAGAGGTTATTTTAATAGGGGAGGGATTCCAAATGTAGCTGATGAGAGAATTTGTTGTTAAAATCAAATTGACCATTTACATGGGCACTTTTTAATGGATAATATTAGCGCTACTCTTTTTTGTACCCCTTTTGTTACCCCCGACTTCAAAGTGTTGTACCTTGCTTTGTCTTTACTTGTATGGGTCCGCCAGGTAATAAAAGACAAAACAAGATACAACATTAACATGTCGGGAGTAACAAAAAGGAGTATCCAAAAGAGGTAGCCCTAGTATTACTCTTTTTTAATAGTCTTTTAAAAGTACTGGAAATTTTTTGGTTTTTCCTCCTTTTTGATCACCCGGCCCCTGAGCAAGCCTTTTAGAACAGTGCATTACTATATTCCATTAGAGGAAGTGAAAAATTATACACTGAAACCAGATATTCAAATCAACGGAATAAAGCAAGATTGAACTTTCATTTAGCCTGTAAAGGTAAAGAGAATAGCTTGATGTGTTATGATATGTTAGGGCTAATATAAACATGATCAAATAAAAAATAAGGGCCCGTTTGGCAACCCAATTCCAAGGCTTGGAATTGGAATTGGAAGACCAATTTCAATTCCGTGGAATTGAAATTGGCCTGCGAATTCCAATTCCATGGCTTGAAATTGGGTTGCCAAACGGATCCTAAGTCAAATCATAATATAAAGGCAACAACAACAAATGCCCGAATTAAATTGTGAAAAAGAAACAAAAGCAGGAAACATAAAAGGAATCAACAAGTGTTATTGTGCGTGCCTGGGAGACATCAGGAGTGAGGCATATGAATCCCAACCCCAAGTAGAATGCTAGAGTAATATAAGTTCACATCCATGAATAAACTTAAATAAAAGACAATTCAAACCCCGCCCGAGTCGCTACAGGTACAAACATGCATTTAATACTCACCTAATGAAAAACCAACTATAATGGAAAGCGCTTTCTTTTTGCACATTGCGCTGTAAACATTTTTGCTGAATCTAACGGTTCCAAAAGTATAATGTCAAACCGTCTGCCTTTGCACAAGACTACAGGAGAAATTTCTTCTTCAACTGTCCTTTTATATTCTCTCTTTTTAATAGCAGCTCCAATCCCACTGCTATATAATTATAGAGATATGTGATACAAAATTTCCAGACAGGCACATTCGTGCAAGTGAGCAGTTATTTTTTTACCCTTGTTTGTTCATCTTAGGGTCCGTTTGGTTCGTGGTGAAATACTTTTCACCGTGTTAAAAGTAAAAGGTGAATTATTAGCGCGGTGATTTTGTTTTCACCATCTCTGTTTGGATGGTCGAGTTTTCACTAGGTGAAAATTTTAACTTTTTCACCATTTGTTGTTTGGATGGTCAAGATTAATATGGTAAAAAAATAAAATGACCATATTACCCTCATACTTCAAATGCACATAACTATTTTGATTTTCATGATTGAAATGTCAATGACCATTAAAAAATATGCATTTACCTCAAACTAAAATTTGGCATAATCGCCCTCCGCACACACAACTAGTCATATTTGGCTACGCAAGACAAATAAGTAAAAAAACAGTGCCAATTAAAAATAAAGTCCTTATTAAAAAAAAAAAAGAGTCCCAATTTAAAAACAAAAAAGTTTCCAACAATGAAAAAAAACTGTCATTTGTAAAAAAAAACAATCATAATTAAAAAAAAAGAGTCAACTATAAAAACAGTAATCCACAATAAAAAAAAGTTCTCAACAATGAAAAAACAGTCCCAATTAAAAGAAAAGTTTTCAACATTGAAAAAAAAAACAGTCCCATTTAAAAAAAAAAGTCCCAACTATGAAAAAAAAAGTGTTCCAATTAAAAGAATTAAAAAAAAAATAGTTCCCAACTATGAAACCGTCCCAATTAATAATTAAATTCCGAAAACATTACCATGCACCAAACAAATATTCATTTTTTTTTTATTTTTTTATTTTTTTATGGGAATAGATATTCCCACACTCTCTATATGTTCCCCCACGCCCTTTGAATAATAAATGACAATTGTGCCCTTAAATTTATAAAATCTAAATGTCCAATTTTTTCAACCTCCAACTAAAATAAATACATTTGATAAAAACAGAAAATTATATTTTCAATAAAAAAATTGTTTTTTATAAGTAATAATAAAAAAAACTGTTTATAAAACGTAAAATCTTATCTATTTGTTTTATTAAAAAACTGTATATGAAACGTAAAATTTGTTTTTCTTAAGAAACTGTTTTCTTAAAAAGTGTTTTTTTTATTTACAAATTTTATTTTTAGTTAAAAACTGTTTTTTTTGTACTATATTAAAAATAATCTTTTTACTATTTTGAAAAAATATTGTCTGCGGCAGCGGTATGTATAGGCGCTCCGACCACCTATACATACCGCTAGCGAGGAGCATTTTTGTCTAATATGTTGGTCCGCACTAACGATATGTATAAGTGGTCGAACTGCCTATACATACCGCTGAAGCGGACCTTATTCTTGTATAGTAAAAAGATTATTTTTAAAATAGTAAAAGAAGCAGTTTTTAACTGAAAAGATAAATAACGAAACAATTTTTTAAAATAAATAAAAGAAACAGTTTTTAACTAGAAATGATAAAAAGAATGTCTATTTTTTAAAATAAATAACGAAAAAGTTTTTTTATCGACGTCCATTTAAATAAAAAATAATATGTTATAAAGAACAAAATGTTTTTTAAATGAAAAAATAACTTTTATAATTTTTATATTTTCAGAATATTAAAATTCTATTTTTCTAAAATATTAGGATTTTTATTTTCAAAATATTATATTTTATTTTTTTCATAATATTACCTTTTTTTTAAAAGTAATAGATTTTTGGGCAAAATATTATATTTGTTCAAATCATATATGCATAGAGGGTCTTTTGATCCTTTAGTATTTAAATATTGAAAAAGGTGTGAGGAAAGACACAGAGGGTGTAGGAATAATTATTCCATTTTTATTATTTTTAAAATTTTTAATTATTTAAATTTATTTATTTTTTTTAATTTTTAATTTTTTTCAATTTTTTTAAATAAAAAATGATATTTAGGAAAAATGTATTTTTTTAAATGTATATTTGATGATCGTTTTAATTGAGAGGGAGAAATGAATGTGTGATAGTTGTAAGTGAAAATAAGAAAGGTTAATATGGTAATAAGATAAATTCCATTGTTTTCACCTGTTAAATTATTCACTTTACCCATGGTTTAAAATGGTTAAAGTTTCACCTCACTTTTCACCATATTCATTTTATTTCACCGTGTTAAATGCCCAACCAAACACATATTTTACCTAGGTGAATTATATTTTAACGCGATAAAAAATATTTCACCACGAACCAAACGGACCCTTAATGGAATGTTTCTCAACAAGAGTTGCATACTAATCTCAAGGATGTTCATTATATTTTTCCCTATTTTTTATTTTACAAAATTCAATGATTCAAATCGATTAATTACAGTAGATGCAAATAAAGATAATATTATCTATCCTACCAAATTAAAGTAAAACAATTATATATATGTGCATGCGCGTGTCTTATGGTATGTTCTAAATTTTCAAAACAATTATTTTCGGCACAAACGAAAAAAAGTACACTTCTGTCCACAAATGCAAAGTTTAACTCACTTTGTCAGTGGGTGACGGATCATCTATCGAAGTACTCACCAATAGAAAGTTGAGAAATGTAATTACTTGGAGAGCTGATTAAGTTGCTACACAATCTTGATAGTAAAGAATCAAGAACAAAGTTAATAGAAGTTTGATGCCGAGGAGATTATTAATGGGATCAAAATATCTCTACGGAATGATAGATGGCTTAGAAAATGAAAGGGAAAATGGAGAATAATGCATAAAATGAAGTTACAGTACCAAAGCATGTGAGATGGTAAAAATCAACAGTACATCGATTTCCAGTGGTGTTTCTATTGAAGGAGGACAGAGAGAAGTTTGAGGAAGTGAGTGAGAAGACGTAGTCAAGAAAAAAGCCGAGATTACGTAAAAATTCAACTACTTAACATCCCGGAAGAAAATTTTGGACAACTTAATCAATCTGAAGAGGAGACGTTGAACAACGAGAAGTTGGAAATACAAGGCCATGTATAGAGGGAGTTAGCGCTAAAACTGGCTAAAGATCCCTATCATGGAGCATGAGAAGTCAGTGATGGCTGTAAAAAACAAATGCTTTGTGATTTGAACTGGAGACAAGAAAACTTGAGACACAATTGTGGAATACAAAGGAGGAGATGTAGAACAATTTGCGTGAGAAATGGAATCATTCGAGGAAGAGCAAGAAACGGAGCTTAATTATGCCAATTCTTCAAGGGACGCGAGCGTCTCGTTGCCTTTGTTGGGAAACCCAAGGGTTTCAAGCATGCACCTCAAAGATTTTTATCTTCTCACCTGACAAAAGTAACGAACTCAAAGTTCCTCAAAACCTGACAAGGGAGGTCTGTCTCTATCCTGATTATGTCTTTGGGCTTTAGGCATGAAATTAACCATGACACTTTGGAGAGGTCTCTACCTTTTGTTGTTGAGAGTTATCTGCCTTGTGTAGTAGATGTTATTTAGTTATTTTACAATGAAATATTGCTGTTTTTGTTTAATTTTAAATTATATTTGTAGAAAGAAAAGAAGTGTTGCTGCATCTCTTACACCTATTTATTGTAAATATATACTATTACTACATCAAATATATATATATATATATATATATATATATATATATATATATATATATATATATGTTGGAATTGCATGTGTATATTCCTCAAGACCTATATATTTTACGCATCAACATTAGTAGCCAAAAATGTAGAAATACATTGGCACATCTATGAAAATGAAGAGAACTATCGCATGTCGCATGTCGCATGTATTACCCTTCCGTTCTTCCAAGACAAGAGGTGATGATAAGCACATGGTAACAGAGTAGGTAATATACGAGAATCTAGGAGATGGGGAACGAGAAAGTATGTGAGGAAGATTCATTTAAGATTGTGTTATTTAATAATTTAGAATTTTATTTATTAGTCCCGATATTTTTAGTAATTATCCTTTAGATTTTGTCTTTAGTACTTTGTATTTATACCCTTATTCCGGTAATAGTTATCCCTTAGTTCAATTCTTAGCCTATAAATATTTCTAAGCGTCATTATTAAGGGCAGACTTGAATGAATTATATTATTAAGTTTTAATGAGATTTTAGTTATTAATTAGTGTAGTTTCTTTCTTCAAAGAGAGAACATCAAAAAGAGATAAATGATTGAAGCATAGCATCTAAGAGTCATTCACAAACATAATGGTTTCCTTCACAAATTCGAGAACTGTTGGTCATATGGATTAACATTAAGCATCAGAGGAGATATTGACATCTTATCCAATCTAGGGTTTTAATAAGTGTAAAGTTTGACTGTGCTACATCTAATCTTTCAAATTCTCAGTATCTGCTTCCCTCCGCAATTTTAGTTTCCAATTAAGCCAAAATTCTGCCCACAAAATCCCAATTACCTGAGAATTGCATGTTATCACGTTTATATCTCTTTACTACTCTATATGGAATTATAACATCATAATGTTAGACCTCATATTCGATAAAATGAATATTATAACACACAAGTATACGCTATAACAAGCAATTAGATAAGTTGCACCTTACTTCAAAGGAACTAAACATAGGCATATGGGCAGTACTTATTTTCTAGACATTTTAGTCATTGAGTGTGGTTAAAAAATCAATCTAACTATTTAACATTGATTTGTTTCCATTGAGGAAATACCTATATTAATTTATTTGTAATTGGAATGTCTATTGCTTTTGTAACATCTTATCAGGGGCCTACTTGATTGGCATGTTACCATTTACTAATTGTAGCGTATCATTTATGTAGTGTATAGCTATAATTCAAATATCTTTTGCATGAATAAGGTTTTTACAGTTAATTGAGTTCATTTTTGAAGGTTTTTCTTGCTTCCGCCCCTATCCCACTCTATATTGTATATTTAGGAAAAGGTTTAATTATTTAAATAAAAGCACAATAAAATTAGAGTTATTTGTGTTTTAGCATCCGTTAGTTATTGTCATTTGGGGACTGGACTCCCAAAAAAAACCTATTGCACCATGGTCCCAAATTTAGAAGGAATCTATCAGTTGACTTTCTTTGACCATTAATTTGAGTCAAGTTACTCCTAATACCGTAAATTCAATCATATAGGGAAGGTCGTAGTGGATGGAGTGGAGGTTACTGAGGAGCCGGAGATTAGGAAGGCGATTAAAGACTTTTATGCAGCTCTGTTCATGGAAGAGGGGGATTGAAGACCTAAGATAGACAGGTTGGAGTTCGGGGCCATCTCAAGGAAGAGTAGTGAGGTTTTGGAGAGACAATTTTCGGAGGAGGAAGTGGTACTTGCGTTGAAGGGGGGATAAAGCTTGTGGACTAGATGAATTCTCGATGGCAGGAGTGTTGACCGGGGGTACAAGATGATATCTTAACCTTTTGGAGGAAGTTTCATGAGGTAGATTTCAGCGAAGCTTGAATGCTTCTTTTGTTGTTGCAATCTCCAAAAAAAGGGGGGCAATAGATGCGAGGAAGTTCCGGCAAATTAGTTTGGTTGGGAGGCATTCATAAGTTATCGGCTGAAGTATTGTCAGTCAGGTTGACGAGGGTGATAAACCCATTGTATCATAGGCTAATAATGCTTTTGTGGGGGTAAGGCAAATCATGAATGCGGCTTTGGTAGCGAATGAGGTGTGGAGGCGAGACTGAGGAGTTGGGTATCGGTTATTGTGTGCAAACTTGATATCAAAATGGCATATGATCATATAAATTGGCGTTATCTGTTGGATTTGATGGGGAGGATTGAGTTTGGGCAACGGTGGTGTATGTGGATGGAGAGTTATATTTCCTCGGTCGGGTCTTCGGTGTGGGTGAATGGTTGACCGGAAGGCTTCTTTCCAAGTTCACCTTGTCTTCATCAAGGGGTCTCTCACCGTTCCTTTTTATTCTGGTGATGGAAGGGCTGAGTAGGCTATTGTAGAGGACGATGGAGGGCAAGTAGGTTATGCATTTTTTAGGTGGGTGATCGGAGAAGATCTCCATGTCGAGTGTCCCAACTTTTATTCGCAGATGATATTTGATGTGCAGGAGGAAGCTTTTAGGCTATTTTTAGTGGCATTTTGATTATTTTCTCTATTTTGATGTACTTTCTTTTATTAGTTGTTTTGCAAAGGTGGAAGTATTAAAGGCTAATAATGGCATACTTGTAATTAGGTCCTTTATTGTAGCTCAAGTTAGGACCTTCTACTTCTCCCAATAAATACCCCTCTTGTAGCCTCATTTGAGGCATTCTATCATTTTTAGATTTTAAGGGAGAGTGGAGACGAGAGTCCAATCATCTTCTTACTTTCCATTTACGATCATTTACGTCAATCGGTATCAAAGCCTAATTGGCTCCACCCGTTGTTGTTGTATAAAAAAAATCGTAAACGGTGGCAAAGGGAACCTAAGAAAAGGTTTGTCCTTGTGGATTCACGCACCGATCGGCTTGAGGAGGTATCGAACCGCCTCGTGGCCCGATTCGATGCTCTCGACGCATGCCTTCCACCACCGGATGCATCCACAAGGCACCCTCACTCCGCCCCCACCCCCTCTCCGAACCCTAATCTCCATGCTTCCAATTCCGCTCATTCCACCCATCTACCCCAAAAAAAAGTTTAGCTACCCAAGTGCCACCACCGTCCCTCCAATGGTGGCCGGACATGAAGCCGAAGGTGGAAACACCACCAGAAACCACCCCGAGATCCCCGAAACCCACAAAAACAGCCCTGGCGGCGGCCGGTTTTCTCAACCGCCTCCACCGGTAATGCACGACGGCGCCGCCCTCCTTCCGAGGGGTGCGACTCACCCTCCCCCATGCCCGATCAACCCGACCCACTTCATGAACCCTAATTTGTCCCTTTTACCCCAAGATTCAACCCCATTTCACAAATCTTCCATCCAAATCCAAGACAAACCAATTCTAGGATTTCACCTTCCATTTCACAATCTAATAAACAATTTAAAAACCCTAACCTCCAACCCTACAAAATTCATCCACCACCAACCGGTTCAATTTTATTCGATCACAAACCACCATCTTCCCACCTACCACCACCCTGAATCCTCCAACCCACCACTTTACCTCCACAAACCCTAAATCCCACCCCCTTGCCTCCCACTATGACTCAAACCTTCTACATATTTCCAAATACCCCCGCCACCACCCCAGAGACATTACAAGTCATACCATCCATATTTTCTTCCATCCACTACCCGACTCTACCTACTTTCATTATTCCACACCCCCACCCACATATTACTTTTGTCACGCTTCCGTCCCCATCCCTACTTTATACCTCCTTGCCTCCACCTTGCCACAGGGGTTATGTTCACCACCCACAGTCTATCTGGGATGCCCGTTCAGCATACTCCGCTCCCATTGATACTTTTGAGCGAGTTCAGAGTTGGTTAAGTCACCCCCGACATAATGGGCCCCCTCCCTTAGGCCACAGTCATTACCGAACTTTGAGTCACCTCCACCAATAGAAAGGCGCTCCGATATGTTACATTTTGACTCTTTGAGTCCAAAGGTCACTCCATTTGTGTTAATTGTTGATAAGCACTGCTTTTTGTGCTACCAGAGAGGGCATTTGTGGATCAGTGACCACAACGTCAGCCAGTTGTAGCGGTTCCACCTCCTGCACCTACGGTTACTGCGATTCCTCCATACGTTCCACCTTCAGCCCTGATCGAGACACCACCTCCCGCCCCAGTTCCTACTCATCCACCGCCTCGGATGCAGCACCGTCGAGCCCCAGTTAAGGATCATTCACTAAGCGAAGATAAAATTGATGTGGATGACCTAAATTTCCAGGGAGGTGACCCCATTGCTCTCATGGATTTACGAATGCTTTCTCGGAGTATGCAGGGGGATATCCGGGTTAATGTGCTGATGTTTAATGGTTATCTCCAGCCTGATGCGATGACTGATTGGCTTACTACCATGGAGCGCATTTTTTTGTATAAGAGGTTGAGTGGCCGACGTTATTTCTTTCTTTCTTGGAGCGACCAAATTCCAAGACTATGCGAGTGCTTAGTGGCATGATTTGGTGCAGCGCCAATTAATTGAGGGACAGCCTCCTATTCAGTCTTGGGTAGAGTTGTGAGAAGGGATGATGGCTTCCTTCGCCCCTGCCACATACGAGCGAGATCTATTTCTCCGAATGCAGGGCCTCCGGCAGGATTCATCCGTATTAGACTACACTGAGAGGTTTCAAATCTTGTGCACACGAGCTCGCCTAGGAGAGACTGAGGTACATTCGTTACATTCATGGGCTGCAAGGTTATATTCAACGGGATCTTGCACTACGTGATATCTCCACCTTTGCGAAGGTAGTGGAGTATTCCACGAAGATGGAGGCGTATCATCATACCACTCCCTCTACTCGCACACGTAGTACTACTCTTGCACCCCCTGCTACCTGTTCTTCCTTCTACTACTACGACAGCGGCACTAGCTCCTCCTCCTCCTCATTCATCCTCTTCTCATCCGGTAACATTTAAATGTTACAATTGTATAGTAGTAAGTCACAGGGCTTCAGATTGTTCCTTGCCACGTCGTCATGCCTTGCTGGCCTTTGGAGGCCCAGAGTATCTCGAGGAGACTAGTGATCCTACGCCACAGCATGCTCTCGTCACCATTCTAGAGGGCGACACCAATGGCATTCCCCTATGAATTTGAGGATGAACTCTTTTTCATGGAGGGGAGAATGATGTGAAAGAGGAGGCTTATAAGCTATTTTCAGTATTTCTAATATTTTTAGTACATAGTGGCATTTTGATTATTCTCTATTTTGATATACTTTCTATTATTAGTTATTTTGCTTAGTATTATAGGTGGAAGTATTAAAGGCTAATAAGGACATAATTATAATTAGGTCCTTTTATTGTAGCCCAATTAGAACCTTCTTCTTCCCCCAATAAATACTCCTCTTGCAGCCTCATTTGAGGAATTCTATCATTTTGAGATTTTAAGAGAGAGTTGAGATAAGAGTTATCTTCTTCTTACTTTCCATTTGACGCTCCTTCACGTCAATATTACTATTTTTTATGGGGACGAGGAGACACAAGTGATAAGTCTCAAGTTCATTCTGATGTGTTTTGAGGGGCAATGCCGGGATTGCATATAAATGTGGGAAG
The DNA here is from genome assembly GCA_949130495.1 of Sambucus nigra. Taxonomy (NCBI): domain Eukaryota; kingdom Viridiplantae; phylum Streptophyta; class Magnoliopsida; order Dipsacales; family Adoxaceae; genus Sambucus; species Sambucus nigra. The sequence goes on along the minus strand of OX422219.1, from coordinate 9,045,885 downwards.
TGTGATGATTCCGGTAAGGAGGGGAGAGGGGGTCACTGATTTAGCAGAGGAGATTGGATGTAAAGTGGGTTCTCTTTCGTCTACCTACTTGGGACTTCCGTTAGATGCTTCTTACAAAGACATTTGGGATCCGGTCATTGAAAGGGTGGAGAAAAGGCTCGAGGGGTGGAAAGGGGGGTATTTTTACAAGGGAGGCATATTGACTTGATAAAGAATAGTACGTTTCTAGTTTACCCTCATATTACATGCCCATTTTTTTGTTATCGATATTTCTCCGTCGAAAGCTAGGTAGGTTACTGAGGAATTTCTTGTGGCATGGAAGTGAAGATAGGTTTAAAAATAGTTTGGTGAGGGGGGACGGTGCGGGTGTAAGAAATTTAGCCACTTTTAATAAAGCTCTTTTAGCTAAGTGGTTGTGGAGGTTTTTTTTTAGGCGGATAGACTTTGGAGAAAGGTGGTGGTGGTGGCGGCAGGTTTGGGTTGGGTCACAATGGGTAGGGTTCTGGGGAAAGGCGGATCCCTCAAGGACTCAGGTTGTGGAAGCATATTGGGGGGGGGGGAGGAGTTTCTTGGGCATACTTCCTTGAGAGTGGGTAGTTATTAACTCCCCATACAACACTATCCTCAACAGAGGGTGGTTGCACACCATGATTGTTATACTATCAACCTACCAATAGAAGACAAAATGCGTCACTGACAAAGGAGTTATGGAAATACGGGGGGAACCAAGGCTTGGCCAGAAAGTGTTTCATAGCTGCCATCCGACCTAAGCCAGTGAAGAACAAGGAAAAATGCGTAAAGTAGAGAAAGGCTCCATACCCTCCAAATAGTAGTGGCAGAAGTATAGGTGACCTGGTATTTAGGAAACTAGGATTACCCTTGCCGATCGTGTCATGCAAACTCTTCAAGAGGAAGCATTTAATGACAACCAACCTGAAAAGAAGTTCTTAATCGACAGTTCACTCACGAAAGAATAGAAGAGAGAGTTGGTTTCCTTCCTCAAAAGCAACCAACACATATCTAGCTGGCAACCGTACGACATGCCTGGAATAGGTACAAAAGTGATGCGTCACAAGCTCCACGTGGATCCGTTACATCCAAAAGTAATTCAAAAAGTGCGACGGACCGCGCCGACAAGGCCAACGCTATTTAAGAGAAAGCGGGGAAACTACTAAAAAGGAAGTTGAATTCCCCAAGTGGTTGTCAAATCCAGTAGTCGTGAAGAAAAGCAACGGATAGTTGAGGAGTCTGCATAGATTTCACTGACTTGAACCGCGCATGCCCAAAGGATAGCTTTCCTTTGCTCAAGTTAAACCAGTTGGTCAACGCCACCATTAACTATGAACGAATGAGTTTCCTCGATCAGGGTACCACCAAATCCCGTTGTTCGCCCTCGATCAGGAAAAGGCTTCTTTCATCACCACACTAGGCTTGTATTGTTACAGGGTGATGCCACTCGGATTGAAGAACGTCGGGGCGACCTACCAGAGGTTTGTGACAAATATTTTAAGGAATAATTGAGAGACAAGATGGAGGTATATATGGACGACATGCTTGTGAAAACCAAGAGGGGGATCACCTTATAAACCTTGGCAAAATTTTTTTATTTCCTCGTTATTACAGGATGAAGCTAAACACGACGAAGTGCTCATTAGGGTACAATCGGGAAAGTGCCTTGGATACCTAGCCAGTCAAAAGAGGTATCGAGGCAAACCCCTACCAGATTGAAGCTAACAGGAAGGCTGTGTGCAAGGTACACAAATTGACTGGCATGCTAACCGCACTCAATCGCTTCATATTCAGATCCTAAGAGAAGTGTCGACCTTTCTTTTGAGCACTTAAGAAAGAAAGAAAGAAAGAAAGTATGAAATGACGAATGCACCAGGGCACTTGAAGAAATAAAGAACTATTTGAGCAAACCACCGCTGCTGACCATTCCGGACGATGAAGTCCCTTTATACTTATATCTAACAGTATCCAATGGTGTCGTAAGTTCAACCCTAGTTTGTGAGAAAAATTGTGGGCTAACTCCAATTTATAATGCAAGCATAACATTGCTCAATGCTGAAAAGAGATACCTACAATTAAAAAATCTTGCACACCCACTGGTGATAGCTTCCAGAAAGTTGAACATTACTTCGAGGCACACACAATCCTTGTTCTAACCTCCTTCCCTCTAAAAGCAATGCTTAGCAAGGCCGACCTATCTGGACGGATGTCCAAGTCGTCGATAAAACTCGAAAGATTTGACACCCAATTTCAGCCTAGAACCTCAATCAAAGGGCAAGTCATAACGACTCCATCGCCGAATATTCCAGTGACCAAGAATGCTATAAACAAACAACGAAAGTAAAGAATCTTTACAACCGATCGAAGAAGGTGATAGATGGCAACTGTATATTGATGGAGCCTCAAATTTCAAGGAGGTAAGAGTGGAGATAATACTAGTATCCATGAAGAAAACAATCCTCGAGTAGGCAATTCATTTGGGATTTGAAGCCTCCAACAACGAAGTTGAGTACAAAGCCTTGCACGACGGATTATGAAAAGCATTCTCCCTGGGATCCCGTTACCTTGATGTCTTCTACGACTCAAGATCGGTACCAAATTAGATAGCAGGAGACTGCATCGCTAGGGACGAACGCATTGCCGCACCTTGAAGAAGCCCATCACTTGATCGCTCAATTCAAACATTTACAAGTGCAACAATTCCCAAAAGGTAACAATAGTCATGCAGTGCCACACTACCTTCAATTGTTAAGGGGGATATGAATCAGAATATTGAAATAGAACACCTCGACCCGCCGAGTATAAGTAACGAAAAATTTGCAATGCATGTTTATTGTCATTAATAGGACTCCGAGTTAGATGGATCCGACCGTACAAGACCCAAAGGAAGATGCCCTACCAATTGATAAAAAGGAAGCACACAAAATACGGGTGAAGTCTGCCCGTTTCCACATAGGGACATATTGGAAGCTTTATCAGCTCTTTTTCAGGAACGCGTAACATACCCTCTATGAACTTCATAAGGGGATATGTGGGAGCCACGTAGGGAGTAAGTTGCTAGCGTTTAGGGCAACGAAAGAGGGATACTGGTGGCCTTGTATGTAAAAGGATGCAGTTGCCTTTATCAACAACAACAGAATGGACAACACCCTTGCCCTTATCAACAATCTTTTTCCCCATAAAGTCCAATTGGGGATGAGGAAGATAATCCTTCTTTTGCCTCTTTGAAAGAGGCTTATTGTCCTTGGAGGGGGAATCCTCGATGTCCATGGGGTTAATGGAACACCCAACTTTATTTTTCTTGCTCGTCGGTCGAGCAAGATCTTTCTCTTTACCCGAAGGACGAGCAGGGGGAGGGGCGGCGATTAAATTCATAACTTTACTTTTGGCCATAGCTATGGGGAAACAATAGAAAGAACTAACGAAACATCAAGAGGTTCAAGGGAAAGCGACATGCTTTCTTCGGTTAATTCGTCCCTTTCTGAGTACTGGGAGGTGGAAGCCTCTAGGTCGTCCAAAGTAATAGCGACGACCGATCTTCTTTCTATTGGCCTTGCAATAAAAGAAATGGTAAAATTCTTATAGCCAAACAAAAATACCACTGACCTTGGATGATCAACAGTTCCAACTCTATATTGGATAAACCAAATCGTTCGAAGATCAACAAAGTTAACATCGCTTTCGCGAGGGGTCTTCTTTTTGCTCTTTGCCACAAAGAAAACAGAAAGAAGAACAAAACATTAGCCTCAACCAAGAAAAGATCACAATAATCTTTATTAGAATTAGGAAGATTCACGATCAGGGCTTGGTTAGCCACACTCGTTTTCATGTAATGAATGTTCCCGGTGGTTGTCACCCATTGTTAACAATACATCATCTCAGTAATGCCAAGATGGGTCCCATATATCTCGTTAATACGATTCACCCCATTAACGATCCTCTATGTAATTGGGGAAACCTGGTCTGGGGCCACATCAAAATGTTGGCAGAATTAAAAAAAATAAGCGATTTTGGGGAAAAGTGACCCCACACTTGGCAACAAAAATTGAAGGCAACCAAAGGCCCACAGAAAGGGCACAAAAGGTCACAAAGACCCTCAACTGACCCCACAAAAGAATTTGATGGTCAAGTTTGAATTTTTTTCAGGGTGTTTTCGTCAATAACGCACAGCATGATTAAAACAAAGTGAAGTGCAGGAAAACGATTGCAATTAAGAGAGTTTCGAAAGTTCTTACATGCAAAATGACGACAATGAAAAGCTCTCCTTTGAAAGATTGCAGGTTTTTAAAATGAACTGGATAGTGAGGAAAAGAGTGGGAATTGTTGTCTTATGGTGAGAAATTCCCTCACGATACCCCCAAAAATCATTATGATTACACGCGCGTGTGACAACTATCGAAGCGACGGTTCACCGCCAGGAAAAAGGCTCTAGTTACCAACGTGCCTCTAGGGTACTCAACGGGTAAAAAATCCTCCAATTTGAAGGATATTTACAAAACCAACCTTCAACTAATCAACAAATACTTCCGAAGAAGAAATACCGCTACTCTACTAAGTAAGAAAATTTGTCAGAATCAACGGCCGATCTAGACACAACAAAGCCCCGCGACCTCAAAGCGACCCTGAGCTTTGGAGGCAATTTTGGGGACCATAATTACGATAGCACGTGATTGCCACGAGCCTCCAAGCTTCTTGCACACCAAGTTAATGAAGATTTCAAGTCATAGAAGACTCTCAAATATCTATCACTTGGAACTGTTCAAATTAATAAGGGATATGTACGAACTTTTAGTGATAGCTATTAACGGAGCTTAGAACTCTCCTAAGCTTCTCTATAAATGTAAACCTGCCCCTCATTGAGAGGGGCATGTGATATTGTATCGTCGGGTAGTATTATAATTGTGTCGATCAAATCCCTGAGTTAATAAAAGAAACAAACCCCAAACCACGTGGATGCAGGCACATTGTCTAACCACGTATATCTTGCATTGTGTGTTTTTGATCTTCTTCTTTGAATATGATGTGAATCAAGAAATTCAAGGGCATTTTCGTCATTTTTAAGATTTTATAATACATTTATTTATTTTTTTGCTATTTTCTTTTATTTTTTTATGTCGTATTTTCTTTTTGCTTGGTATTTAGAGGTGGGAGTAGTAAAGGCTATTAAGGGTATTTTTGTAATTGGAATCATAGCTTAGAGCCTAAGCTACCATCCCTCCTATAAATACCCCCCTTGTAGCCAAATTTGAGGCATTCTACCTATTTGAGAGTTTATGAAATAGAGTTGAGACAAGAGATATCTTCATCTTATTTTCCATTTGATGTTATTTACGTCAGAATACTTCTCTTAATTTAGCTTGTGCACATTGAATACAAATATTGTGGGAACTTACCACCTACAAGCACCTTGGCAGGGCACAAGTTAAATTTAGCCTCTACACGAGTCTTTTGCAGAAAAGAAATACTAAGTTATTGAGCTCTATTATATGGAATTACTTTAATTTTTTTAATATGGTCCATTTTGACCTTGAAAACTTAACTCATAATTATGAGTTAACTCATAATAACCAAGGTTCTAAAAGGCGAGAGGTGTGGTCGAGGTGTAGAGGTCAAGCCTCAAGCCTTAGGAGCCTAGGCGTATAAAAGCGTTTTTCCTTTTTTTATTATTTTAATTATTTCAAGGCTAGTAATATAATAAAATAATACATACCTTGAATTTTGAAAATATATTCGTATGTTTGGTAACCATCTTTCTCATATCATCATATGCATGCTCCAAAATCAATATATAAAATGTATTTCTCAACATTTAATAAGCAATATACAAAATATATTTTTCATAATTCAATAATCAATATCAATAATCATCCAATAATCGATAATCAATAATCAATACAAAATGATCCAATATAAGAAATGTATTTTTCACCTTTCAAATGAAACGTATAAACTTTTGATCGGAAGTCGGTCAACAATGTTAGCATTTTTTTGGACGAGAGGCTTAGGATATTATTTGTCTTTTGATTGTTTTGGACGAGATATTGGACCGATTTGTAAAAAAAAGTCATTAAAAGGTAATATCGTTTCACTAAAGCGTTTTTGTTTTTAAAAAAAGTGCTCCTTAAGCCTTTTACCAAGAATAAGGCGTAAAAAGCTTAAGGCAGGGCACATGGTTCAAAGTCTCAGTATCGGTCCCGGTATCAGTCACTCGATTTTCAACTCAGTCGCGGTAACGCTCGTGGTAACGGGCGATACGCAAAGATACACTATTTAGAGAGCGCAAAAAGTTTCGAAAAAAATCTAGAAAATTTTAAAAAAATACGATTAACAATGTGGACCAATCAGATAAATTTAAAACTATACTTTAATATGCATAATATTGTACAATTGATTATATTGACGTGCAGCGAACTTGCCTGATTCAATGTTCCTTAATAAATCAATGTTTTATTTCACGGAGGATACAAATATTATGTTTTTACAAAGAAAAACAAATGTTACTTTTTTAGTAAGAGGTTAATTTTTTTTTACAAAGAGGATACAACTATTATATTCTTAGTATTATTTTTAGTAAGAGGATACAAATGTGTTTTTTTAAGTATGTTATATTTTTCCAAAAAGGATAGAAATGTTTCTTTTTTAGTATTGTTATTTTTTTACAAAGAGGATACAAATAGTGATTTTGACAAAACACTGCTTTTTTTTACCATCGTTTTTTATAAAAAGGATGCAAATGTTATTTTCTTACAAAAAATGATGCAAATGTTATTTTTTTATAAAAAGAATGTAAATGTTTTTTTTTTAAATTGATGGAATTGTTATTTTTTCACAAAGAGGAAGCAATTTTTTTTTACTTGTGTTGCAAATGTTATTTTTACATAAAGGATGAAAATATTATTTTTACAAATGTTTAAAGGATACAAATATTATTTTTACAATAATTATAGTTGTATATTTGTTTGTAAAAGAATAACATTTATGTTTTTTTGTAAATAATAACATATTATAAAATAACATTGGGAACATTATTATAAGAAATAATAAATAACATTTGGATCATTTGCATTCTTTAAAAAAAAGAACTAGCACATATACAACGCACTAAATTAAACCCACACGATGACCAAATAACCCACACACATAGCACACTAAATTAGAAAAACAGTTAGCATTTCGTAACCCCCAAAAAAACCACACTTACCAACATAACATTAGAGAGAGAGAGAGAGAGAGAGAGAGAGAGATTGATGCTTAGTAACTTATACCATCTTGACCGATATATCACTGATATGGGTCGATACTATTGGAATATCGCCAATATGTGCCGATTCCATCGCGATATCGCCAATATGGGCCGATTCTACTGCGATATCATTGATATGGGCCGATTATATCGCGATATCACCGATACTACCTAGAAATTGCCGATATAGGGCCGATTCACATCAATAATTGAAAACTCAACTCGTAACTCGAAATCGGATCGGTGGGCCGGTATACCTAGTCAACTCAGTCGTATCGTTGCGGTATCGGCCTTGACTTTGAACCATGGCGGGGCGTTTCTCCCAAGCCTTAAGCTTAGGCCCACCTTTTAAAACACTGATAATAACTTTCATTCCTTTAGTTTTAACAACCGTTAATTATTGATGATGCCAGAAACAGCACCACCCTTCAAGGTGTTTATGAGCTTAGTTCAATGTTAACAATGGCAGTATGAGGGTATACTGTATGTGTATATATATATATATATATATATATATAAGAGATTTTGATGAGGAGAAGAGGATGAACACAGTTATGTAAGTGGTTCAGCCAATCAGGCCTACGTCCACTGTGCAAGTATATGATGTGTATCACTGCATGAGGGCTCTAATGGCCATGGATACAGTCTCTCAAGATTTATCTCTCTACTGTGTTTTTGAACAGAGTTTTAACTAGGGTTACTGATCTTGGATCCTTTGCAAGGTAGAGGATAACCTCTATATATAGTACCCGGGGGGTGTAATGTACCCCCTATGCATGCAATGAGCATATGTGTGTTGATCTAGCCAATCTGATGAAAACATCTGTCACTGTCACAGGTAGAGAATAATGATGAAATATTCCCCCCACGTGAGGGGAATGATTTGTTATAACTGAATTGAGTCCACGTGTCCTTATCCACACATATGCCAATAAGAGCTCGACCTCGATGCTTCGTCATGACCTCGACCTGGATGAGTTCGAGATTGGTAAGGTCCAATTATCTGCCCAATCCGAGAGGATTCATTATGGTCCCGACTTAAGTGAAGCCGAGTCAAGTATTGAGGCCGATCCTGAGCTGCTGTATGAGAGTTATGAGGCTGAGGCCAACGTCTTCTGTTCCGACCCTTATCTGGATGACCCTGCTGAGGATTAAGTCATGGCCGACCCTATCGAGGCCGACCCTGTTGAGGCCGACCTTACTGAGGCCGACCCTTATCTGGATGACCCTGTTGAGGATTAAGTCGTGGCCGACCTTGTTGAGGCCGACCTTATTGAGGCCGACCCTTATCTGGATGACCCTGCTGAGGATTAAGTCGTGGCTGACCCTGTTGAGGTTGACCCTATTGAGGCCGACCCTGTTGAGGTCGACGTTACTAAGGCCGACCCTTATCTGGATGACCCTGCTGAGGATATGTGAGGCTCTTACGAGATGTGATGTTCGTCGTCCTTAGAGACGAGGGTACATTTTGGTCATATCAATTACCCCCTAGCCCTTAGTCTTCAATGTAGATATAAGGCTAAGGGATAAAGTATATTTGGGCATATCACTGATTTTTGTGTCTAACCAAGATAAAGGTTTTCCAAGTATGAGATTGCCAAGTTAATGATGTTTCAGATATGAGGCCACCAAGTTAATGATGTTAACTCTCATGTCACCAAGTTAATTATGTTTTAGATATGAGACCACCAAGTTAATGATGTTTGTCTTAGATATGAGGCCACCAAGTTAATGATGTTAACTCTCATGTCACCAAGTTAATGATGTTTTAGATATGAGATCACCAAGTTAATGATGTTTGTCTCAGATATGAGGCCACCAAGTTAATGATGTTAACTCTCATGTCACCAAGTTAATGATGTTTCAGATATGAGACCACCATGTTAATGATGTTTGTCTTAGACATGAGGACACGAAGTTAATGATGTTAACTCTTATGTCACCAAGTTAATGATGTTTCAGATATGAGACCACCAAGTTAATGATGTTTGTCTTAGATATGAGGCCACCAAGTTAATGATGTTATAAGGTCTTAGGTCATCCACTAAGATGTTATCCTCATAAATAAATTTTCACCAAATTAATGATGTCTAAGGTCTGAGGTCATCCAAGTATCATGTCTTACCTCGGACCTCGTCACCAAATTACAATGTTCTAAGGTGTGAGGTCATCAAACTAAGATGTTACCCCCATAGATTTCACCAAATTAATGATTTTTAAGGCCTGAGATTATCCAAGTATCATGTCTTACCTCGGACCTCGTCACCAAATTATGATGTTCTAAGGTCTGAGGTCATCCAAGTATCATGTCTTACCTCGGACCTCGTCACCAAATTATGATGTTCTAAGGTCTGAGGTCATCAACCATGATGGAGCAAGAACCCTCGTGTACCTCTTGTAGGACGCGAGGAACCTCTGTGGGATGAACACATCTGAGGAGAGGTAATAAAAATCCCTTCTTATATAGGACGTCTCCTATTATGGAGAACTTTGCAGCTCTGTACCTTAATTTCCTCCTCTCTATCTTGGATTTCGGCAGCTCTCCCTCTTTGATATATCTGATGAGGGGGTCCATCCATGAGTCCCCCGAGTTCAAACTGAGGCAAAGGTTACTAACTTCTTCTTCTTCGATGGTCGCCCTCGGCAAGACCTCGACTGGAACTGTTCTTCTGATATCAGTCTTTGTTGTCGAGGCTAACCTTGTTAATGCATCAGTGTGGCTGTTGTTTTATCGGGGTATTCTCTTCATCTTTACCTCTTCGAAACCTTCCAGCATTGTTCGCACCCTCTTCATGTATTTGGCCATCCTTTCATCCTTAACCTTGAGTTATTATGAAGTAGGAGTCGTCTTACCCCAAGGGTCTTTGCCAAGGAGAGGCCTGCGATCATGGCCTCATATTCTGACTCGTTATTAGATGACTTAAAGTTAAACCTCAAAGCATACTCAATGTTGATACCATCTGGAGCTGAAAGTATTATTAGCCCTGCACCGCTTCCACTATCGTAAGAAGACTCGTCAACAAAGAGGTTCTGGATGTCTTTATCTCATGGGAAGCCCCCTTCTAACATGATTCCTTGCTTGAAGAGGTTCCGACCTTCCTCATTCTCGGCTATTCCGTTATTGGTCCCCTTGGATATGACCTCTTCCGGATCGCGGAAGACATTTATGTTTGACCCCTCTGTAGTCTCTGAGTTATTCTTAATCTTGGTCTCTTTGGATTCAACCTCTTCCGGATCTCGGAAGATGTTTACGTTTGACCCCTCTGCAGTCTCTTAGTTATTCTCAATCTCGGTCTCTTCGGATACAACCTCTTCTGGATCTCGGAAGACGTTTACGTATGACCCCTCTGTAGTCTCTGAGTTATTATCAATCTCGGTCTCTTCGGATACAACCTCTTCAGGATCTCGGAAGACGTTTACGTTTGACCCCTCTGCAGTCTCTGAGTTATTATCAATCTTGGTCTCTTCGGATACAACCTCTTCCGGATCTCGGAAGACGTTTATGTTTGACCCCTCTGCAGTCTCTTAGTTTTTTAACCTCTTATGTGGAGGGGCTTTCAATTTCTCTGGCCATCTTAGAGTCCTGTCATTCTTGATCTCGTTGAGGATGTGCTCACAGCTCACAATTAGAGGAGTGTAGTGAGCGAACTTGTCATCGGCTGACCTCTTCTTTCCATATTTCCTTCTTTGGGACTTCCTGCTACTACCGCGGTTGTCATCCTCATACTTGGCGGCCATTGCCTCTTCGGCATTCATGACTTTTCCCACAGTTTCCAGTAACTCTGCCATGGACCTGGGAGGGTCTTCCGCGAGTTTCCACAACAGATTCCCTTTCTGTAGACCCCCTACGAGGGCGGTCATGGCTATGTTCTCTTCATAATCTTCGACCTCCAACTTTTCTTTGTTTAATCTTGCTATGTAGTCTCTTAGGCTCTCACCCTTGGTGTGACAACCCGAATATAATTATGATGAATTATATTTAAATCATGCTTATCTTATGTGATATGAATAATGTGATATTAGTATATCTAATGTTAAGTGATTATGTTTATTATAATCCTACTTTCATAAATCATGAAAGGTCGAAGTATTTACAAACACAAATTTTGTTGTTTTCGATGGAAAGGTTCCTGTTAGAGACTAGTTTTGACCTTTATAACATTATAAATGACTTGAGGTGAAAACTAGATAGTTGTAGAAATGTGAGTTAGGGTTGTAACACAACAAACGGATCATCAAATGGATGTCCGAGTAAAGAGTTATACCCAAATTACGAACAAAGGGCAAAGTTGTCCATTCCCTTTAAGTGGTATTTTGTCCTTTATTAAACTAATTGTTTTAAATTGATTGGTTGGCTTGGGAGGCAGCCTTGGCCGACTTAAAACCCTCCCTCTAACATATTTCTTCAGCAAAACAAAGCCTAGGGTCAGTTTCAAGTGTTGTTAGCTTGAGGAAATAGAAAGTTGAGGTTTAGGAAGAAAAAGTGAGGAGAAAAAGTGTAGAAAAATCCGTGGAAATTACGTAAAAAGCCCTGAAGGTAATCCTAATTGTAATTCTTGTTATTTATCTTATATTACTGATTTATATGATATAAATCATCATAGGTTTACGAAAGTTTCAGCCCTTTATATGTATGTATGGTTAGATTCAAGTTTATGTTAAGTTGAATGTAGAAACCCTTAAAATTGCCTTGTATTGAAAGCCCTTGCATTCAAACTTGTATATCTCTTTGTGTGCTTACTGGAATTGAGAAATTCCAATTGGATATGAAAGTAGACTCATATATTCATATCATATCCGAAAATGAGAATTTATATCCTTGTGGTTAGGCCGTAATGATGATTTCAAGTTGGTACATGGTTGCTATTTTCATACTTGATTTCGGTATGCCCTAAGTTTAGTCAAGCTTTTGAGATAGCAAATGAAGTCAAACAATTATGAAACTTTAATTCTGTACTATTCAGTATGTCTACTTAAAGTGTGTTGAAAATCATGGAAAGTTATGCTGTATAAAAATTATGAAAATTCTGGGAATTCGAAGGATCAATAGAGGAGCTTGTAGGGCAGATTTCTTATGTTGTAGAGAAATGGTCATAACTTGCCCTAGGAAGCTTGAAAAATTACACCATCACTTGTACTGGATAATATATTCATATATGTTTTCATATTGATAAGGTTGGACCCCTTTATTTGTACAATTTAGGAATAAAGGATGGTCATGTATGTAGGACAATAATTTCAGGCCATACTGGATACCCCTTGAATGAATGTTTGTATTTCGTCCTTACAAAGGGTACTTTGAGTACATGTTTCATGTGTATATACATTGAGGAGTATAATTTCATGTTTACTTGACTTTGGTTATAAATTCCTCATAAGGTATTTCCTACGGTTGAATGTCCGTAACTTTATCAACATGTATATCATTGTTTTGCCCTTACCTATGTTTTATGGAATGTGACTTAATTGGAATTATATTGTTGATGTATAGTCATGGAAAGTTACATAATTATGTTTGAATAATATTTGTGATTGAGGTTCAGAACTGATCTAGTTGGATTGACAGGTGTAAGGTCTAATCAACCCAGTTCAGCTCCAACAGAAAGAAACCTGAATACGTAGTTGTCAACCAAGGTGAGTGTACTCACTGGAAAGAGATATTTGTATCGTGTTATTGATATGATCATAATATAATGAATATGAAATTGTTCATTTCGGTTTACCGAAATGAGGGGTTACTCCTCGACCAGGAATGGGGGAGATTTGTCTATTAATGACAAGGGTTTCTCCTCGACCAGGAATGGGGGAGAATTGTCTATTTAGACAGGATATGTGAATAATGATTCAGAAAAGTTGGTCATTCATTATGAATGAGCCGGATAAGTTAATACATAAGTATATGGACATGATTTATTGCATTTAAATTCATGCAGTAGTTTAGTAGTGATGCATTCACTGGGCTATTTTTGCTCATGGTTCCTATGTTCACATTTTTCAGGTAATGCGATATCACTGCCAAATCTAGGAGGTCGGGTTGGGTTAGCCAGGAATGTGAGAAACTATGATTTTGTGTAAATGTAAATGATGTAATTAAGTTAACTTATCCTTCAAGAAAGTTTTTATGGACATGATTACTCTGATGTTGTAAAAAGGTTTTCAGTTATATGGATTTACAATGATGACTCTGAGATCAAAACTCGTGATTATGGTTTGGTTAGATTAATTATGGTTTGACTCACTTTGACTTTCAAACTTAATTATAAGTAACTGGGTTGGGGTGTGTCAGCTTTTGGTATCAGAGCCTAGGTTTTAGAGGTTCTGGAGTGAGAAGAGTCTAGATTTGGCAGTGAATGTTAGAAATATATTTTATTTGATACTAACGATTATGTTAGGAAAGATATGTATATCTGCATGTTATTATATCTTTGATTCATTACAGATATAAGAGAATGGAACGAGGGAATGTGAATGTGGGAATAGATGATGAGGCTTCAAATATTCCATCAGAAGCGGAGGTTGAGCAACCTGTTCAGATAAATGTGGAACCCGAGCCAGAACAACTGACAGATATGCAAAAAATGGCACGTGCTATGACTCTAATGGCAGAACAACAAGCTAGATTCATGGCACAGATGGAAGAACAACAGACCAAGCAACTGGAGGCACAAGCCTTGGCTAGGGATGAGGAGGTGATACACCGGGAAGAAAGAAGTACTTCACATGAGAAATTTATTAAGATGAACCCACCCTCATTTGAAGGAGCGCTTGATCCAGCAGAGGCAGAAGTATGGGTTAAAGAAATTGAACTTATCTTTGGGGTAATGAGGATGCCTGAAAATCAACAGGTAACCTTGGCGGCGTATATGCTGAAAGGAGAAGCTAAGTACTGGTGGGATGCCACGAAACATTTGTTGATTACTCCAGGAGGCGGGAATGTGATCTCATGGGATGCTTTTGTTAAAGCCTTGTATGACAAATATTTTCCCCCAATGTATCAAAAACAAAAGGAGAAGGAATATTTCATGTTGAATCAGGGGAGTATGACAGTTAGAGAATATGAAGCTAAACTTACAGCCTTATCTCGTTTTGCTTCGAGGTTTATACGGAATGAGGAAGATATGTGTAGCCGATTTCTCGATGGACTAGAGTTAGTTATTAAATCAAGGCTATCGGCTTTAGAGACTGTTAATTATTCATCATTGGTGAACAAAGCCATGCTGGTAGAAAATGATGTGAATGAAGCAAGAAGGAATCGAGAACGAAGTGTAAAGAGAAGAAGATTCGATTCAAGTTATCAAAAGGGTAGCGATACAGAATATTTGAGGTTTGGAGGGCAGAAATTCCAACAGGGTAGAGGTGGAAGTAGTTTGCAAAGGGGTGAAGCTAGTGGTGGAAGTGGTTCAGGAGTTTCAGCACAAGGAGATCCGAATGTTTGTTTCTTTTGTGGGGCATCAGGACATATAAAGAGAAATTGCCCAAAGTTACTGAATATAGAATGTTTTAACTGCCACCAGAAGGGTCATTTGAGAAAGAACTGTCCTATGTTGGCGAGAACAGTTTCAGTCAGTAGTGTGGGGCCTCATAAAGGATCTTCTCCAGGCAGTGCCACCAGGGGGAGAGGTACAGAACAAGCAACTGGATCGAGGGCAGGAGGAAGAGTGTTTGCAATGACGCTGCAAGATGCCCATGCTACACCTGAAGTGGTTACAGGTAAACTCTCTATTGCGAACAAAGATTTATATGCACTCATTGATCCTGGATCTACGCATTCATTTGTGGCATTAGATATTGTTTCATATTTGGGTAGACCATGTTCATTTCTCAATTGTGCCTTATATATTTCTACCTCAATGGAAAGTGTGATTCTGGTTGAGCATGTTTATAAAGATTGTATCTTACGAATGGGGGAACGAGATTTCTATGTTGATTTGATACCGTTGGCCATTCGGGATTTTGATATTATTTTGGGGATGGATTGGTTATCATCGTATCATGCTTCCATTGATTGTTTTCGAAAGGAAGTTACATTTCATTTGCCTGGTGAACCCGAGTTCCAATTTACAGGGGAAAGGAATGTTGTCCCTACTTGTCTCATCTCAGCAATTAAGAGCAGAAAGTTATTGAGTAAGGGTTGTACAGGGTATTTAGCGTATGTGGTTAATGTTAGTAAGGAAGCACTTAAAGTTGAAGATATACCAGTGGTTAGAGAGTTTTCTGATGTCTTCCCAGAGGAATTGCCAGGATTGCCACCCGATAGGGAAGTAGAGTTTTCTATTGAATTAATTCCAGGTACTGGTCCAATTTCTCTTGCTCCATATAGAATGGCACCATCGGAGTTGAAAGAATTAAAAGTGCAATTACAAGATCTGATAAGCAGAGGTTTCATTCGGCCTAGTGTTTCGCCATGGGGAGCACCAGTGTTATTTGTGAAAAAGAAAGATGGGACAATGCGACTATGTATTGATTATCGACAGTTGAATAAGGTGACCATTAGGAATAAGTACCCTCTACCTCGTATCGATGACTTGTTTGACCAATTACAGGGGGCCACAGTATTTTCAAAGATTGATTTGAGATCGGGTTACCACCAACTGAAAGTGAAGGATAGCGATATTTCCAAAATAGCTTTTCAGACTCGATATGGGCACTATGAGTTTTTGGTAATGCCATTTGGATTGACTAATGCTCCAGCAGTTTTTATGGATTTGATGAATCGGGTATTCCACCCTTTCATTGATTCCTTTGTGATTGTATTCATAGACGATGTGTTGATTTACTCACGTAGCATGGAGGAACATGAGAAGCATTTGAGACTTGTATTGCAGATTTTGAGAGAGAAGAAATTGTTTGCTAAATTCAGCAAGTGTGAGTTTTGGTTGAATGAAATTGTGTTTTTAGGGCACGTTGTCTCGGGAAATGGGATATATGTTGATCCAAAGAAGGTGGAAGTAATTGTTGAATGGGAGAGTCCTAAGAATGTGACAGAAATTAGGAGTTTCCTAGGATTGGCAGGTTACTATCGCAGATTCATTAAGGGATTTTCAGCAATAGCATTACCATTGACAAAGTTGACCCGTAAAGAAGTGAAGTTTGTGTGGGATGAAGAATGTGAGAGGAGTTTTAAATAATTAAAGAATCGGTTGGTTTCAGCCCCTATACTTACTATTCCATGTGGGAATGAGTCTTTTGTGATCTATACAGACGCTTCATTTCAGGGGTTAGGATGTGTTCTTATGCAGAATGGGAAGGTAATAGCATATGCTTCCAGACAATTAAAGACGCATGAACGAAACTACCCTACACATGATTTGGAGTTAGCGGCCATTGTTTTTGCTTTAAAGCTGTGGCGACATTACTTGTATGGAGAAACTTGTGAGATATTTACGGATCATCAAAGTTTGAAATACTTGTTTACACAGAAAGAACTGAATTTGAGACAGAGGCGTTGGATAGAGCTGATTAAAGACTATGATTGTACCATTCATCATCACCCTGGGAAGGACAATGTAGTAGCAGATGCTTTGAGTCGAAAATCATCAGGGATTCTCGGCTGCATACGGTGTGCTCGTGTTGGAAATATTCTTGACTTGGCATTGATGGGGATTGAATTGAAGTTTTCAAAAAGTGAAGGATTATTAGCACATGTCACAGTGAGACCTTTATTGGCCGAACGCATACGAAATTTGCAGACCAGTGATCCATTCCTTGAGAAGAAGAAACAAGAAGTTCGGGATGGTAGAGAGAGTGACTTTGAGATTAAGAATGATGAATCGTTGTGTTATAAAAATAGAATTTGTGTACCAAATGACCCACCCTTAAAGAAGGATATATTAGAAGAGGCACATAGTTCTATTTACTCTATGCATCCGGGAGGTACCAAAATGTACAGAGATTTGAAGGAGTATTACTGGTGGAACAATATGAAGCGTGAGATTGCAGAATTCGTAGCTAAATGTTTAGTATGCCAGCAAGTAAAAGCAGAGCATCAGAAGCCGGCAGGATTATTGCAGTCTTTGCCTATTCCGGAATGGAAGTGGGAGCATATAACGATGGACTTTGTTACAGGATTACCCCGGTCACCAAAGGGGCATGATTCTATTTGGGTGATTGTAGACCGCTTGACGAAGTCAGCTCATTTTCTCCCAGTTAAGACCACCTACATTGTTGACAAGTATGCACGTATGTACGTTGATGAGATTATCCGTTTACATGGGGCACCGGTGTCAATAGTATCAGATAGAGATCCAACGTTCACTTCTAAGTTTTGGCCTCATCTCCAGAATGCCATAGGCACAAGTTTGAAGTTCAGCACCGCATTTCATCCACAAACTGATGGGCAATCAGAAAGGACGATTCAAATATTAGAAGACATGTTACGAGCCTGTGTATTTGACTTCAAAGGTAGTTGGGATGATCATTTGCCATTGATGGAATTTTCATATAATAATAGTTATCAGTCGACTATTGGTATGGCTCCTTATGAAGCTTTATATGGGAGGAGATGTAGAATGCCTTTGTGTTGGGATGAAGTGGGTGAAAGGAAAATTTTGGGTCCTGAATTGATAGATATGACAACTGAAAAGATCAAAATGATTCGGGAACGGATAAAGATATCGCAAAGCAGGCAGAAATTTTATGCAGATAATAGGAAGCATCCATTGGAATTTCAAAAGGGAGATTTTGTATTCCTGCGTATTTCACCATGGAAAGGTGTTATGAGATTTGGGAAAAAGGGGAAACTAAGTCCAAGATACATTGGACCATTTGAAGTGTTGGAAAGAATTGGGCCCCTGGCTTATAGATTAGCTTTACCTCCAGATTTATCCCGTTTACATGATGTGTTTCACGTATCGATGCTTCGTAAGTATTTGGCAGATCCATCTCATCAGTTGAAAACTCAACCAATTGAACTGAAGGAAGACTTATCTTACATCGAGGGACCAATGGAAATTATTGATTGTAAGGACCAAGTATTGAGAAATAAAGTTATTCCCTTAGTTAAGGTTATGTGGATGAGCCATGGAGTTAAAGAAGCTACTTGGGAAACGGAGGATAGCATGAGGAAACAGTATCCCCATTTGTTCGGTAAGTGACCTTTATATTAAATTTCGGGGACGAAATTTTCTAAGGGGGGGAAGTTGTGACAACCCGAATATAATTATGATGAATTATATTTAAATCATGCTTATCTTATGTGATATGAATAATGTGATATTAGTATATCTAATGTTAAGTGATTATGTTTATTATAATCCTACTTTCATAAATCATGAAAGGTCGAAGTATTTACAAACACAAATTTTGTTGTTTTCGATGGAAAGGTTCCTGTTAGAGACTAGTTTTGACCTTTATAACATTATAAATGACTTGAGGTGAAAACTAGATAGTTGTAGACATGTGAGTTAGGGTTGTAACACAACAAACGGATCATCAAATGGATGTCCGAGTAAAGAGTTATACCCAAATTACGAACAAAGGGCAAAGTTGTCCATTCCCTTTAAGTGGTATTTTGTCCTTTATTAAACCAAATGTTTTAAATTGATTGGTTGGCTTGGGAGGCAGCCTTTGCCGACTTAAAACCCTCCCTCTAACATATTTCTTCAGCAAAACAAAGCCTAGGGTCAGTTTCAAGTGTTGTTAGCTTGAGGAAATAGAAAGTTGAGGTTTAGGAAGAAAAAGTGAGGAGAAAAAGTGTAGAAAAATCCGTGGAAATTACGTAAAAAGCCCTGAAGGTAATCCTAATTGTAATTCTTGTTATTTATCTTATATTACTGATTTATATGATATAAATCATCATAGGTTTACGAAAGTTTCAGCCCTTTATATGTATGTATGGTTAGATTCAAGTTTATGTTAAGTTGAATGTAGAAACCCTTAAAATTGCCTTGTATTGAAATCCCTTGCATTCAAACTTGTATATCTCTTTTTGTGCTTACTGGAATTGAGAAATTCCAATTGGATATGAAAGTAGACTCATATATTCATATCATATCCGAAAATTAGAATTTATATCCTTGTGGTTAGGCCGTAATGATGATTTCAAGTTGGTACATGGTTGCTGTTTTCATACTTGATTTCGGTATGCCCTAAGTTTAGTCAAGATTTTGAGATAGCAGATGAAGTCAAACAATTATGAAACTTTAATTCTGTACTATTCAGTATGTCTACTTAAAGTGTGTTGAAAATCATGGAAAGTTATGCTGTATAAAAATTATGAAAATTCTGGGAATTCGAAGGATCAATAGAGGAGCTTGTAGGGCAGATTTCTTATGTTGTAGAGAAATGGTCATAACTTGCCCTAGGAAGCTTAAAAAATTACACCGTCACTTGTACTGGATAATATATTCATATATGTTTTCATATTGATAAGTTTGGACCCCTTTATTTGTACAATTTAGGAATATAGGATGGTCATGTATGTAGGACAATAATTTCAGGCCATACTGGATACCCCTTGAATGAATGTTTGTATTTCGTCCTTACAAAGGGTACTTTGAGTACATGTTTCATGTGTATATACATTGAGGAGTATAATTTCATGTTTACTTGACTTTGGTTATAAATTCCTCATAAGGTATTTCCTACGGTTGAATGTCCGTAACTTTATCAACATGTATATCATTGTTTTGCCCTTACCTATGTTTTATGGAATGTGACTTAATTGGAATTATATTGTTGATGTATAGTCATGGAAAGTTACATAATTATGTTTGAATAATATTTGTGATTGAGGTTCAGAACTGATCTAGTTGGATTGATAGGTGTAAGGTCTAATCAACCCAGTTCAGCTCCAACAGAAAGAAACCCGAATACGTAGTTGTCAACCAAGGTGAGTGTACTCACTGGAAAGAGATATTTGTATCGTGTTATTGATATGATCATAATATAATGAATATGAAATTGTTCATTTCGGTTTACCGAAATGAGGGGTTACTCCTCGACCAGGAATGGGGGAGATTTGTCTATTAATGACAAGGGGTTACTCCTCGACCAGGAATGGGGGAGAATTGTCTATTTAGACAGGATATGTGAATAATGATTCAGAAAAGTTGGTCATTCATTATGAATGAGCCGGATAAGTTAATACATAAGTATATGGACATGATTTATTGCATTTAAATTCATGCAGTTGTTTAGTAGTGATGCATTCACTGGGCTATTTTTGCTCATGGTTCCTATGTTCACATTTTTCAGGTAATGCGATATCACTGCCAAATCTAGGAGGTCGGGTTGGGTTAGCCAGGAATGTGAGAAACTATGATTTTGTGTAAATGTAAATGATGTAATTAAGTTAACTTATCCTTCAAGAAAGTTTTTATGGACATGATTACTCTGATGTTGTAAAAAGGTTTTCAGTTATATGGATTTACAATGATGACTCTGAGATCAAAACTCGTGATTATGGTTTGGTTAGATTAATTATGGTTTGACTCACTTTGACTTTCAAACTTAATTATAAGTAACTGGGTTGGGGTGTGTCACTTGGCCTACTTGACATACAGCAGGTGGGTAGTCTTCTTTTGAGGCCTCACCCCAAAGCAGAAGTTATGGATGAATCGCTCAGCCAAGCCTTTGAAGATCTCAATTGAGTTCTTCGGAAGGGAGGTGAACCAACTCTGCGCTGCCCCTGTCAAGGTCCCAGAGAAGGCCCTACACTTAATCTCATCGGGTATCGAGTAGATGTCTGCTGCTGACTGGTACATCTCGATATGATGTACAGGGTTAGTGCTGCCATCATACTTGGGAGACATTGTAGGAGGCTTGAACTTAGCTGGGGTTGGGAACCCCACTATCCTAGCCCCAAATGGGGATCCCTCTGAGTAACCCCTTTGTAATGGGTCCCTGCTTTTAATGAGGTCTCCTATCTTTTCCTCAAGGCGTTGGATAGAATCATTCCATGGTCTTCTGTCATCAACTTGGCCGAGGTTATCCCCTGCCACCTCCCTGCGATGGACCGAGGGTTCCCCTGCCACGACACGTTGGCTGTTGACCTCTTCCTGTTCCCTACCTCTTTTTTCACAGGGTCGGTCTTGGTCTGGCCGACCCTGCCTGTTCCCTCTCTGAGAGCCTGCTGCGCTCCTTGACCTCGACATCCTCAGTCTTAGGTCATTCACCGGGCCTAGTCTCTCGAAGGCCGACCCTCTACTCAACCTATCAAAGGCCGACCCTCTTTGTTGGACCTCTTCACCTCTTCGGCCGACACATCCTTAACTTTGCCTAAGAGGCCGCACAGTATTATTTGACACCTCATACGGCTCCCAACAGTCTTCTGGGGTTTCTTCAGCTTCTAGGTCATCATACCTGTCCTCTGGGCAAGGGTTTCCCTGCCTCCCCAGGCGCAAGAGCCTAGGGTCAGCAACGTCCCTTCTCCGCTGGGGTGCAGGCTGGTCCTTCATTGGCGCCTGGGGTGGTCCTCTGGCATCAGGATGAGGCTGAACTGCCACCGGGGTGATCATGTCCGGTGAGACTCCAGGTGGCCCCATCATAGTTTGACAGAGCTGAGCAAATTGCTCCTGCATGGCTTGTTGTGTTGCAGCTAAAGATCTCAAGGCTGATGCTACCTCCGCCATTTCGGACTGGGGGGAGGGGGGCGCCTGACTGGAACTAGGCCCTCCACCCCCGGACGGCGGAAGAGGCGGTGGTAAGTCTGGTGCCATATGTTAACACTATAGAGCTTGAGTAGCAGATGAGCTTAGTACCTCACAGGACCTCTTTCAATGGTGAAACAACTCCGCGCTAGGGGGAGGCCTGGTTCACCACCAGAGTCTCCGGTGAGGTTAAGCAGAAAAAGAGGAAGAGATAGCTTCTCGGTCCCACAGACGACGCCAAAATGATGATGCCAGAAACAGCACCACCCTTCAAGGTGTTTATGAGCTTAGTTCAATGTTAACAATGGCAGTATGAGGGTATATTGTATATATATATATATATATATATATATATATATATATATATATATATATATATATATAAGAGATTGTGATGAGGAGAAGAGGATGAACACAGTTATGTTAGTGGTTCAACCAATCAGGCCTACGTCCACTGTGCAAGTGTATGCTGTGTATCACTGCATGAGGGCTCTAATGGCCATGGATACAGTCTCTCAAGCTTTCTCTCTCTACTGTGTTTTTGAACAGAGTTTTAACTAGGGTTACTGATCTTGGATCCTTTGCAAGGTAGAGGATAACCTCTATATATAGTACCTGGGGGGTGTAATGTACCCCCCATGCATGCAATGAGCATGTGTGTGTTGATCTAGTTAATCTGATGAAGACATCTGTCACTGTCACAGGTAGAGAATAATGATGAAATATTCCCCCCACGTGAGGGGAATGATTTGTTATAACTGAATTGAGTCCACGTGTCCTTATCCACACATATGCCAATAAGAGCTCGGCCTCGATGCTTCGTCATGACCTCGGCCTGGATGAGGCCGAGACTGGTAAGGTCCAATTGTCCGTCCAATCCGAGAGGAGTCATTATGGTCCCGGCTTAAGTGAAGCCGAGGCAAGTATTGAGGCCGACCCTGAGCTGCTGTATGAGAGTTATGAGGCTGAGGCTGAGGCCAACGTCTTCTGTTCCGACCCTTATCTGGATGACCCTGCTGAGGATTAAGTCATGGCCGACCCTATCGAGTCCGACCCTATTGAGGCCGACCCTGTTGAGGCCGACCTTACTCAGGCCGACCCTTATCTGGATGACCCTGCTAAGGATTAAGTCGTGGCCGACCTTGTTGAGGCCGACCTTATTGAGGCCGACCCTTATCTGGATGACCCTGTTGAGGTCGACCCTATTGAGGCCGACCCTGTTGAGGTCGACCTTACTGAGGCCGACCCTTATCTGGATGACCCTGCTGAGGATTAAGTCGTGGCCGACCCTGTTGAGCCCGACCTTACTGAGGCCGACCCTTATCTGGATGACCCTGCTGAGGATATGTGAGGCTCTTACGAGATGTGATGCCCGTCGTCCTTAGAGACGAGGGTACATTTTGGTCATATCAATGAGTAACTTAACTCATAATTAACGGTAAAAAAAAGTCAACAAATGGAATTACCATCAAAATTAGGGGGTCAATGGCGCATTAATTTTATGGTGTTTTGTGGTTGGGGGGGGGGGGGCTGCAATCCCCAAACAACAAAACACCAGTTAACCTTTGTTTAGGAACTGGTATTAAACATGAATTAGAACAAGAGTTAGGTGTAAGTGTAATTTGGGGAAAAAGATTGCCACCAATGTTTTAAAAGGCATGAAGCGTTTTGTCTCTATGAGGCGAGGCTGACCGAGACGTAAGCCTCAACTTTTTTCCAAAAAAAATCACTAAGAATGATATAAAAATAATAATTAAACGAGGAACAAAATATGTATCACATCTATCATGAAAAAAGTCATATAAAGGGCAAACCCAGTGCACGAGGCTCCCGTCATATGTATGTATATATAGCAAAAAAATAATATATATATATATATATATATATATATATATATATATATATATATATATATATATATATATATATATATATATATATATATATATATAGAGAGAGAGAGAGAGAGAGAGAGAGAGAGAGAGAGAGAGAGAGAGGGAGGCTCACCTACATCATGCGCTATACATCACACCATACATCACACCTAATTCTGGGCCCAAGAAAACTTTTTTTTCAAATTTTATATTTTTTCCTTGAAATTAACCTTCCAATCAACCCATATGCAAAACATTAGGTCAAAATGCATTTTGTAACTATTTTTAAAAAATCCATAAAAAACTGCTGGCGCAGACCCTTATATTTTAAGGTATTTTTAGCAGTTTTTGTGGATTTTTTTAAAAATAGATACAAAATGTATTTTGACCTAATTTTTTGCATATGGGTTGATTGGAAGGTTAATTTAAAGGGAAAAATATAAAATTTGAAAAAAAAGTTTTTTAGGGCCTAGTATTAGGCGTGATGCATGGATGATGTATAGAGCATGATGTACTATAGCCTGGCTCTCTCTCTCTTTATATATATATAATATGGTAGGGAAGTTTGAATTATGTACACATTTTAACGGTGAGGATGAATGCCACCTCCTTACACATTTTTCCAAAATAGAGGGTTGAGATCAATTCCCTCCATTTAGATTTTGAATTTCAAAATTTACTTTTTCTTTTTGTCCTCCCATACTACTTTTGCCTTTTATTTTTCCCCATACACCCGTTCATTTCATCTCTCTCTCTCCCTTATTTCACTTGCCCCCTTAACCTATACCTAAACCACTTAGCCCTTCCTCCCATGTTGACACTCCCCCTCCCACGCTGCCGCTTCTCCATTTTTACACGCCAAGGTATGGATTTTTTTCATTCAGATTTAAGCTTTCCATAAACTTTGGTTTATATTCTAGCTGAATCAATTATTTGTTTTCAACCTATAAATAGGGCTCTTTGTTCCGAATTTCAGAGCTTCAACAACGGGTGTTTAATTTTTTTGGGTTGACACACCTAAATCTATCCAACATTTTAATATGTCATTTTTCATATATCCAATTTGCGTTTCTATTTTGTTTTGCAGATAATATAAGGTATACTCGTTTTTCTCTCTTTACATCTCACTCTCTCAACTGCATTTTTTTGTTACGATTTTGCTTAAGAGTATCTAGAGATGAGTAAGTATTTTGTGAATATGGATCTTGATTTCAAAATGGGGCTCATAATTTGGGGTTCAAAGTCTATCTCTATCTCTATATGCGTGCATTTTTTCTTTTGAAAGAATTTTTTATGGTGAGTTTATGTATTATCTTTTGCGTTCTGTTTTAATTGAGGTTATTTTTTAAGTTGGCACACCACTTCTACAATTTGACAGTTCTATTTTAATTGACTTTATTCACTTCATGTTTGAGGATTATGACCAGACGATGTTAATTTTTGTTGTGTTGAATGTGTTTAGAGTGACTTTTGGGAATTTCTTTTTTTTTTTTAAGTATGAATTTTGGTTGTTTCTATTACCTCTACAGGTTTGTGTGAACCTCATTTTCATTAGATTACTTTGCGTTTTATATTACTTTCTGGGGGCAATGTAGATTGTTTTATTGAGGTCTTTAGTTTATATATTCATTATTGTCGATGTTTGCTCGGTATTGCTAATGTTTGATATCTCAATGTGATTATAACCTAAATTTGATATCCCATTGGCAGGACATAGGATATTCATGTTGGGCCATAGAATCTTACAAGAAATTTAAGATTATGTGGGATTCTTTTAGTGGACAAACATGTGGCATTTGATTTTTTTTTCAATAGCATACCTATCTAGATAGATTAAACATAAAAGTTTCTTCAATCATTAAATTTGTTGAGAAGGATACATATTCGCAAATCTTAAAATTCTTTTCTTTATCCATTCTGCAAATCTTAAAATTTGTTCAAACTTATATTTTTCATTTCACAATGTATGGGCCATTTTTTTAAAGACGTGATTATGCCATAGTTTGATGCTTCGGTAATTTTTCTAGAACAAGACTACATAAGACTGCATAAATTTGGGATGGACATAGAGTTTGTGTGTTGTAGGCACCGATAAGACCACATAAGAATACATAAGATGCTTTGATTATGCCATTTCAGACCATTATTTTGCTCACCTTCTTGCCCTACTATATGCTCTCTTTTTATAGAAGATCTCCCTCTGATTAGATATTTTATTTAGTTAGTTTTTTTATTCAGTTCATTCTGTAAATTTGTGGGGTTTTATTAATTTAACTTTGCTTGGTTGACCGTTTGTTTGATGTGTTTTATTAGTACACACTACGTGTTTATTAAAATAGACTTAGATGGTTTGGACACGTCAAACGTAGACCAATGGATGCTCCTATAAGGAAGCGTGATTTAGTTAGTATTGATGGTAACATAAGGGGTTGAGGTAGACCTAAATTGACTTGGCGGGATATTATAAAAAAGGACATGATATCATGTGGTTTAACCGATGATATGGCACTGGACATAATGGAATGGAAAAATAGGATTCATGTAGCCAACCCCAAATAATTGGGAAAAGGCTTTGTTGAGTTGAGTTGAGTATTCGTATTTGAACTTGACTCCATGAAAAGTTTATTGATTCTACTCTTATTGAAGTGATGTTTTTTTTTCATTCAATTTGCTGGAATCTTATGAAAAAAAATGCAAAGGGCATGAATCTTATTGAAGGCGCAAACGCTCCTTTTTCGGTTCGATCTAAATCACCGTCGACTTTGGAAGCAACGTAGTCCTTGAGGTAAACAACTTTTTTTTTTCATTTAATATTTTATCCAGAGTTTTCTTTCTTTCTTTAAATTGATTTCCTACATCTGCATTACTTTGTATGTCTTGATAAAATAACCTAGAAAACCATATGGTAACGGCAATAGTTTACATTAAAAATGTAAAAACGAAGGGCTGTGTAGTGAGTTTTTTTTCCTGTAGATTTGCTGTTTATTTATTCCACTATGCCAGCTGCAGAGTATGGGATTATTTTGTGGTTTGAGATGTATATTTATAATGTTCGTGCTTTTTAGTTCCATTGTCATTATATAGATGCAGTAACTGAATTGTTTGGAATCTAAATGATCTAATTTTGTGTTTGTATTTTTACCGTGGAGTAGTCAGTTAAAGTGAAAAAAAGTTAGAGATGACTGCATTCACTTTCACTTTGTTCACTTTATGAATTTATAGATACATTTTAATCCGTATACTTTTTGATTTGTGTTGAGTTTTTTTTGTGTTTTGAAATAATGGAATTTCCATGATAGCATACTGTTCCATGAGCTTTCCAGTTGTGGAAAAATAGTTTCTAAGTATGTGTAATTTTGGTTTACAACCTCAATAACCAGTGTTCTTTCAGCACAAATTGTGGCATTGGTAGGCATACAACTTAGTACAAAATGTCTGCCTACATGCTCACTATCTGTAATCAATGGAGTAGGAAATTGTGTAACAGTTGTCAGTGTAATGGAGTAGGAAATTGAAGTAAAGGTTGATACAATGCATTATGTTATTTATATTTTATGATTATTATTTAGAAAGGGCTAATGTACATTTTAGAACTAAACTTTATTGTGTTGGTATCTATTAGGTACATGTGATTAGTATCAGATTATAGTTCATATCATTCAGCAGTAGGATACAAACAGGTGCTATAATATCGTACTCAGTATTAACTTGATTTATTTCATATCGTACTCAGTATTTCTATATCTAACTCTACAATCCTGGAAACCTTCTCTTTAGATCTCTCAGTAATGATTTCATTGGCTTTTATTTCTTTCACGATAAGATGTTCGGTTAAGTTGGGGTAATGTCAAGAGTGCCGTCTTCATAGGTAAACCATTATTGCTTCCGTTTCGTATCGCCATACAACTTGGGAATGCCTTTATCTTTAGTATACTAGCTAAGAAAACATTGAGTACAAAATCAAATGAGCAAAGGCAACTAGATATGAGCCATTATGTAAATTGGAATGAGTTATTATTGAAATGGCAACTTGATTTTTATGTTCATTGGAATGAGTTATCATTGAAATGTCCTATTTCGTTAATTTTCAATCATTGGTACCCAAATGATTCTCACCTGTTCATTAAGCCCTCAGTGTAATCAAAGTCAATCTGTTTGTTTTAAAGGCTTTATACTGTTTAAGCTTAGACAAAAGTGGAAAAGTAGTATGGCTCAACACACTCTCTCTCTCTCTCTCTCACACACACACACCTACATACTCACCACACCCACACACACTCATATGTTCTAACCAATGTGAAGTTACAACAGAAGAACATAACGGTTAATCTTACGTGGTGATTATTAATGAGGAAATTGTGCAAAATGAACAAGACCAGCGACTCGGTGAAAAAACTTATCATGCCTAAATTAATGGGGAAACTCATGCCAATATTAAAGAAAAACAAACAGATCCAGTTGCAGCAATTAATGAGATCGTTGTTACAAAAGAAAGTTGTGTTCATGGTGTTCGAACTTGAATGCAGGTTTTCCGGAGAAAGTTAGGATAGTTCCATCGATATTTAATTTATGAAGCTTATTTTAGTCAAATGTTATTTTTCTTGCAGGCATGTATTGCTTATTTTAAGGGGTAGTATCCTTCTGTTGAGCCAAACATTTTTGTGCTTATTGGGACAGGAAAATTATAGTTTTTATGAATTGAGTTCCACTAGCTGCTTTTGAGCCTCGATACTTCACTCTTTTTAAGGCTTTCAATCACTTTATTGAGTTGTGTTCATTGGATGATGTTGGATGTACGTTGGAATTCAAGTAGAGAAATGAGTACTAAGTTTTTAAGAACCTCCTTAAACATACAAATGGTAGTATATTTATGTCGCATTTACACATTTTCCTTTTCAAAAGAAAATTTCATTTGCGTTGTCTATCTAATTTTTTTTCCGCGTTTCCCTATATTTGTCTATTAGTTATTGATGTCAACATAATTTTTTGAATGAAAATTATTCATAGCTTAACAATAACTCTTTTATTTTCTGATTTCGTGTACTTGAACCTCCCCGTTGTTGTGGAAGGCCTACATTGACGTCGAGAACAACTGCTTTAGGAGAAGCTTTTAGACCGCACAGAGCAGTTGAAGGTGTCGATTAGTTATGTAAAGTTTGAAGCATCTTCTATGGAAGAAGACTCTCTTCGCAAACAGAAGTTGCAATGCCTTGAGCGTTCCAGAAGGCTTTACCCTTGCAGTTACACTGTTGTGTAGACACTCGGGGGTGGTGGTACCGTTGTTTTATTTCTAGTGAATTGCATATAAACCTCTTAACTGTTGTATTCATTTTTTGTAGGCTTTATTACTCATATATGGAGCAACAATATTCTTTTTTAATTCTTCCAACTTCTTTAGTCATATCGGTTTGCTCTAAGAAAACATTCGTTCTTAGTTTACAATGTTCCTTTTCTCTTAGTTTGTTGAGTAGTTAATGCATGTTTATTTAGTTTGAAAATGCTCAATTGTTTCTTTATATAATAACTCTCGCATTTTTTTTATTCCACCAGCTTCACGTTTGGCAACCAAACCACCACGGTTTTGTGTGTAGTTGAAACAAACTTTCTCGGTTGTAGAGAATGCATTTAAATCAGATACTTTGTTGCTAGGACCTTATGGTTTGACTTATTTGGCCTCTCTACAGTTTTTTGACTCAGATTTTTGGTTTCAATGTAGTGTGTTTGGCTTCAAAATAGGAATTAAAATTTAGTGTGTTTGCCTTTGTATAAAAGATTAATCTTATTTAATCTTTGTTTTGTTCTTGGATATTGTATTAGTCTTTGATTTTCATGTGTTGATTTTGCACATTTAGCGTTGAAGGCATGAATGCAATCAAACAAACTGTTGACACATTTGTTGTTCGAATATTTTTTATTTCTTAAACAGGGTGGATAGTCCTATAAATAAAGGAAATTCTACCCAATTTTTTAAAATTGTTTACACGTTTGTGGTATAAAGAAAAACTTTTTGACTATAATTGTTTACATATTAAAATAAATTGGAAATTTTCTTTGTGCCTTCAGACACGGGCAATACCCTAGTATATATATATAGCAGAAAAAAGTCAAGAGAGGGGGACAAAAACAAAAAAAAAGTACAATATATATATATATATATATATATATATATATATATATATATATATATATATATATATATATATCAGAAAAAAGGTCAGAGAGGAAGAGAAAAACAAAAAAAAAGTTAAAGTCAGAGAAGTAGAGGAAAACAAAAAAAATATAAATCGACAAACGTAAAATAAGATAAACACGGAAAAAATAAAATAAAGAGATGTCAAAGAAGTTTTGAATGATTTAAAGGATGAAGGATTAGAAATTACCCGATGATTGAGGCTGAAAAGGATGAAGTATAAAGAAATTATATCTCCGGTTCAAGACAACAAAGGAATAGTCAGCTAGGGCTTCCAAATGAAGGGTCGGCACAAATAAAATAAAATACTCACGTGACCCTTTTTTTTTACATTTGACCAATTTTGACCCAATATGACCCGTAAAATAACGAGGCTTACGCCTCAACCACCTCAAGGCGGATAGCCTCAGTGCGTAAGCCTGGAACACATGAGGCGTGAGCGTCAGTCAAACACCAAGAGGCGTAAGCCTCAAGGCTTTCTTCTTCCGCCTCGAGGCGCGCCTCGCATCGCCTTTTAAAACATTTATTGCCATTATTAAGTTTCCTCATCGAGAGGAAAAAATCTTGTGTACGGTTTTGTCACTACTGAAGAGAAATCACGATACAATCTTTGCCAGAACACACAGTTCAATGCTTACAAACTCAATTTTCAACAAACATAACTATTAATAAACCTTTTTAGACCTTACCCAAAATGCATGGAATGCTTTTAAATAATGCAAATCAGAGCAAATTTATTGTGGGCGGCACTTGAGCTACCAAGGATGAAACAAGTTTCACAAGAGCACTAACGAGGCATCCCATAAATGTTATCGCACTCAAATATCCTTAGGCCCCAACTTCCCGTATGCCAAAAACAAAATAAGTAGACTCATTTTGCATAAATTGAGTCTTTTAGGTTATGCAAAATGTAACCATCGGGAGATGGCCTTAACATGTATAAAATGTTAAAATTAAAGAAAAATTACTAAAACCAACATGAGTACCGAATCAGGAGTTGTAAAGAAACCCCTACTGAATGGAGCAACTGCTTACGTGCTTAAACAAAAAGAAACTAGTTTCACGATCAGATGGCAAAGCCAAAATTGCTATACTGCTTGGCTCCATCAACACGTACTTATAATAATAAATGCAAAGGAAAAACAAAAATTAGTGGCAAAAAATGAATCTACAGTAGTATGTAATCAATAGAAAGTCTCAAATCTTTCTTTCATGTGAGACCGTAACAACACGGGCTACAATCAAAATGAAGTTTCATTCTAAGAAATTTGTTAGTATCAAGAAAGTACATGATTTTTTCCCAACATCAAATAGGTCTTCTTACCAGTTTAACAATGCATACTAGTATCACGAACAAACTATGAATGATTTCAAAGTTTAACATTACAAAGCCATTTTAAAATTTCATGGATGCAACTAAGAAGAAAAGAAATCTGTCAATCATGTGGCAGAGTTCACAATGTATTAATACATCATAATTTTTCTCCTGGTAGGTTTACATCTTACTTTCAGACTTGACCTATTTCAAAATTAGATATATAAAAATCCAAGCTCCTAAAATCCTTCTAGGTCGATGTTATGTGGTGGATTCCAGATAGTATTACAACACTTTACAGCAACTTAAGTTTTTAGATGAATGAAATAAGGATAAAGAGAAAATGTTTTCCCCTTATATTTTATTAGTTCCAATGGAAGGAATGATCATTACGCTATTAGTAATCCTATATACTAATACTAATATGATAATTTGAGTCATTATAAACCTTGTTTATCGTCTGGACAATAGATGCGGTTTTATTTTAATAAGAACATAATAATTTTTTAGCAATTAAATCCTTGTACATACATCTTCTTGACATACCCAACCCTTAATTAATGTCATGATTTATGATTCCATGCTCATCAATGAGTGGTTGGAAACCATCAAACTTGGCCCATTAAAACTGCTCGTTTATAATGGCGGATCCAGGATTTTTTTTTGTTGGGGGAGGGCAATGCATATATAGTTATTTTTTAGGGAGCCAAATGCGTATAAATAAAAAAAAAGATCATAGAATTTCAAGAGTAGCTTTTTTATTTTTGAAATCTTGCAGGCCAGGCCACCCCTCCCCCACTTTTTGTTAGTGACAACAATATAGCATAAAATAGAAATAGTTCCCGAGGGAAGCAATGTCATGACAAAGGGACAAATGATAACCTAACTACTGAGGCATTGTACCTAATAGTCATTTACAAGCATAACAATTTGTTAAAGGGATAAAACCATCAAACATGGATAGTAAGATTTTGCATCCTTTTCATCTAGGATGATTAACTAAATATATATGTCGAGTATATGTTTAAGAGTAATGCTACTCTTACCGAAAAATTATACACAATTTAACGAAAATGTGCTTTAAGGGTTTGTGAACTAGCGGTTTCCACACCATAGTACAATACCCTTGGTAATTTTTTTTGGTAAGTGTAACATTTTTCTTATTAAAATGTGTACCTAACTAGAGCGGAGTTTGCTACATCTGCTATTTTCTTCCCTGCATATATATGTTCAGTCTAGCTGAATACTTAGGTAACACAGTAAAATGAAAAAGCATACTTAGGTAACACAGGGTACAAACTTTAAATATTAAAGGGAAATGTCATACCCTGGATGGTCTTGTTATTCTATCTTCATTCTCTTGGTTCGATCCTCTCCCGTGGAAGTAACTTCGTTGCTCCCCAAGACACTTTTAAATCCCTCAAGCAAGGCAAGCCTCGGGACGAATGTACTCATGATAATAGAGTGGAACTTTTTCACTATTCCAAGTTCCGTAACTTGTTTGGTTTGGGGATTATAAGAAATCAAACTTTTACATTGTTTCTTGTGGAGTAGGACATCTCCATTCGCTCTAAACCTAACAAGTCCACTCAAGGGCACGAGTTTCATATCGATAGTTAATTGCTTGGTCCAAGACTCTGATATACCATACTCTTTCATCACCCATACACAACAAGAGTGGTCACTGTTAGAGTGTATCAAAGAAAGGGAATCTCCATACACGGCAACACGCAAAGATAACACATTGGGGTTAGAAAACGCTAGTTGCTCACAGGGCACCCGTATAGCATCTGGCAGCAGCATGAAACCGAACACATCGGTTTCCATATGGAATGACACAATGATATTACGACCGGGCCTGGTCTGAAGTTTATTGGTATTACTTTTCCTTTTCCTGTCAATAGTACACCCCAACCAATGTATCACTCCGTTGAATAAAGCCTGTGGTTGAAACTCGTAGATATGTACGCATGAAAGGTGATAAGGATCAATTTTATGCCATGAGGTTGTGCTAAGGTCGTAGACGGCTACGTGGAGTGGATTCATAAAGCTGACAAACTTGTAGTCATTTGTTTGGGGATTGAATCCGAATCCAATACAACGGTGAAAATGGTAGCTTTCAGGTGCGGGTCTTGAGACTCTAACCAATTTTCGAATGGATGGGTTCCATAAAACCACATCCCAGCGATTATAATAGGACAAGCACACCAGTCCATTACAAACATCAATTACCATAAAATTGTTGTATTCGCCAGCTTGGAACTGTGGGAAACCCAACTCGAAACAACAATCAAATGTCTGGTTATCACGGTGAATTGAATTGCGTTCATATGCTCTATCCTATTTGCTTGGTGTGTACCTAACAAGTGGGTAAGCGCCCTTGTTTCGACTCATATGCTCTGTATTGAAACTGGAGCTTGTAATCAGAGAGGACCAAGTCTTGCACACGCACATGCAACGCACGAGACTCTCTATCGGTAGCCTCGTCAGGATGTCCTTCACCAACTCTGGAGGAATGTAGATCGCCATTTTGCTTTCGAGATTCCTTTCAAAACAGATGAACGGACGGACTATCCTTTCACCGAATTTTACATGAGTCTTATAAAATTAGGGCACGCACATATCCGCATCATCAAAGACTTCTTATTATAATAGGAGTACTTAATACATTCACTTAATACGAGTCTTAATAAAGGAAAATTTTAGATGAACATTCGAAAGTACAGCACTGGAACAGCATGTGGCTAGCTGGCGTGCAAATACCTTTTTTTTCTATAAGACCCCACATCTATATTATAAATAAATTAAAAAAGATAAATTCATTTATTTACATGATCTCTCTCTTTATTAAACAGGTTTTTATTTTTTAAAAAAAGATTTTTTTATTTTTAAAAAACAGTTTTTTTTAAAAAGCATTTTAATTGTTTTATGAAAAAATTATTTTTTTAACAAAAATAAAAACTATTGATCATGAAAATAAACTATTTTACACTTGTTAAAATATATTTTTAATTGTTTAAAAACTATTTTTTTAATAAAAACTGTTTTAAACATATTTTTATGGATCAAGTATCAAAAAATCTTTCAAACATTTTTTAATATACATTTAGTCCAAGTATTTTTACTTTGTTCTGAAAAGTCTCTCAAACACCAATTTAACCAATATTTACTTATTTTTAAAGATACGCGTGAGCGTCAGCCACGCCCCACCACCACAACTGTCGGAGCTCCGCCCATGCATATCGTTGCCACGGACCAACATATAAGAAAAAATGGTACGCGTCAGCGGTATGTATAGGTTATAGGACCACCTATACATTCCCGATGACGCGAACCATCTTTTTTAAATAGTAAAAAAAAAAAACAGTACAAATAAAAATTAAACCAAAAAAAATTTGTAAACAAAAAAAACAATTTTTAATAAAAAAAAAATAGATAAGATTTTCTTTTTTAAAACAATTGAAATGTTTTTTTTAACAGTTATAAAAAGTTAAAAAATATATTTTTAAGATAGAATATTATTAAGAACAACTTTTTATATATATATAAAAATAGTTTTTTATTGATATATATGAACTGTCTTTATTTGTTATCTCATTTCTTAGTTTCTATTATATATGTGTGTGTGTGTGTGCACACGAGAAAATGAAAATTGGGAGTAAAAGCAACTATTTTTTTTTTTAAATAACGAAATAGAATTTTTTTAAACAGTTATAAAAAGTTATTTTTTTTAAATAGTTTATTAAAAACAATCTTTTTTTAATAAAAAATATTTTTTTTATTGATATATGTGGACTCTCTTTATTTGCTATCTCATTTCTTAGTTTATATATATATATATATATATATATATATATATAGTGAGAGGATCACAAGTGAACCAAAAAAATGGACTTTTTAATGGACTTAACAAAAAAGACTAATAACCCACTAGTTTTAATTCCTTGGTGTAATGGGTCCGCGCCAGCGGCACCCAATAACCGAGACTTATTAGTCTTTTTTGTTAAGTCCATTCTTTTGGTCCACTTGTGAACCTCTCCCTATATATATATATATATATATATGTGTGTGTGTGTGTGTGTGTGTGTGTGAGAGAGAGAGAGAGAGAGAGAGAGAGATAGAGACCCCCAACAAAAGATAAAGAGATGTGACTCGCGATTTCAAGGCGGTATACACAAGCGGGACATCTAGAATTTCTCCTTAATAAATGTGGATATGTATTAAATTTTATTTATAATTAATTTTGTATATTTTACTAAAAATATTGTTAATTTAATCTAAAAATCAAATTTATAATTAAATCATATTTATGTACTTTTTTAGATTATGTGTTTATCGCATTTAAGTATTTTTCACTATCTTCATGCAAGTTCATACCATTTTTTATGAACTTACATCACATATCAATGAATTTTATTGAATTTAAAATATAGCACTATTAGTATTACTATACTTTTGAAAAAATTGTTATCTACCTATTCAACAGAAGTCTTACATAATATTTGAAGTTAGAAAATACATAGTAAAACATCATTTTTTTTATTGTCCCCGTTCTATAGCACAACTCTTGTATTTTACATCTATGAAGAGAGAGAGGGAGAGAGAGAGAGAGAGAGAGACTCCTACCATAATAAACACCATTTTAGTTACCTACATAGAGAAAAGGAAACTAAAGAACAAAAAATTATGCACAAAAAAATTTCATGTTAAGAATCTCCCTAGATATTTTGGGGTAGAAGTTGTCCAAACCGCGTGTCACATTATTAATCGTATCTACCTCATAAAAAATTCCAAAGACACATCATACGAGTTATGGTTACACAAAAAGCCAAACTTAAAATATTTTAGAACCTTCGGTAGTATCTGCTATATCTGCAAAGATAGAGAGTACCTTTCAAAATTTGATACCCGAGGAGAAAAGGGAATTTTTCTTGGCTATTCCCAATATAGTAGGGCTTTGCATGTGTTTAACTACAAAACCAAAACTATTATGGAATCAATTAATGTAATTATAGATGATACAAGTGTTAGGAGTAGTGACAGTCAACCAGTAACATTTGCTGAGGACGATCTTGTTTTATCCCCTGATCCTCAAGATGATACTGATTCACTGTCAACTGAGAGCCCTTCTGTACCCACTTGGGTTTCTAAAGATCATCGCACTGAAACCATTGTCGGTAATCCTTCGGAACCAGTCAGAACTAGATCCCAACTTCGATAAGTGGCACAATTTTCTTATTTTGTTTCTCTTGAGGAACCTAAAAATATTAATGATGCCCTTACTCACTCATTTTGGATAAATGATATGCAAGAAGAGCTAATCCAATTTAAGAGTCACGATGTTTGGAATCTGGTTCCTAGACCAAAAGATCCGAAGGTTATTGGCACAATATGGATTTTTAAAAACAAAACTGATGAACATGGGCAGGTCATTAGAAATAAAGCTAGGTTGGTTGCACAAGGTTACTCCCAGATTGTGGGAATTGATTTCGACGAAAATTTTGCGCCTATTACTCGTCTGGAATCAGTTCGTCTCCTCCTTGAAATTTCTTGTCATATGCAATTCAAATTATTCCAAATAGATGTTAAATCCTCTTTTTTAAATGGAATTTTATCTGAAGAAGTTTACGTAGAACAACCCAAAGGATTTGTTGATCCTGTACACACGGACCACGTCTTTAAGCTTAAGAAAGCCTTATACGGCTTGAAACAATCTCCTAGAGCTTGGTATGAGAGATTGTCTACCTTTTTAGTGTCTCACAATTTCGTTCGTGGAGAAAATGATCAAACATTGTTTGTTAGAAAGGAAAATCAACATGCCTTAATCGCGCAAGTATATGTGGACGATATTATCTTCGGTTCCACCTGTCCTAAACAAGTAGAGAATTTTTCTGATATCATGCATACCGAATTTCAGATGTCTCTAATGGGTGAACTACAATATTTTTGGGGTTTACAAGTAAAACAATGTAGTGATGGTCTCTTTATTTCTCAATCCAAGTATGCTGCAGATTTAGTTAAAAAATTCGGCTTAGAAAATGCGAAACCTTCTAGAACCCCCATGAGTACTTCAACTAAACTTTCTAAGGATGATAATGAGAAAGTGTTGATCCCACTCTTTATAGAAGTATGATAGGGAGTTTGTTATATCTTACTGGTTCTCGACCCAACATATCCTTCGTCGTATGTATCTGTGGAAGATATCAAAGTAACCCTAAAGAATCTCACTTATTAAGTGTAAAAAGAATTATTAAATATACTAAGGGTACTTTAAAATTTGGTATTTGGTACACAAACGATACTACTATTTTTATTGTAGGATACACTGATATCGATTGGGCCGGTTGTTCTGACGATAGTAAGAGTACTTCTGGTGCTTGCCACTACGTAGGCAATAATCTCGTAGGTTGGTCGTGTAAGAAACAACATTTCATTTCATTATCTAGCGCCGAATCTGAATATATAGCAGCAGGTAGTTGTTGTGCTCAACTAATATGGATTAGACAAATGCTTAGTGATTATGGTCTCACAGAAAAACAATTAACCATGTCTTGTGAAAATCAAAGTGCCATTAATATTTCCAAAAATTCGACACTGCACTCACGAACTAAGCATATTAAGATTAGACATCACATAATTTTATCCGTGAGCTTGTCGAATCCAAAGATCTCATTATTGAATATCTGAACACTAAAAAACAGCTCGCGTATCTCTTTACCAAACCTTTAGATAACATTCGATTTGAGTATTTGCGAACAACTATAGGCATGATAACTCTCAATTAATCTTTTTTTTGTTTTGTGTGCTTTATACCCATTGTATATTTGAGAAAAATTGGGGGAGAAGATCTTGAGTATTGTTAGCGATTTTTCTATCTATTCCTTATTCTAACTCAACTAATATGCCAATTTAGTATTTATCTTGTTATAGGCATTTCAGACCCATTGTTTATCTTGTTGTAGGGTATTGGTCTGTATATAGTTGAGTGATGTTTTTTTTACCTTATTTTAGGTTCTAGAATGGGAATGGGTAGTTAGAATTTTTGTATAGGACAAATAAGATATCTTTTCTTTTTGACCCACGAGTTTTGAATACTCAAGGGAATTTTGTCTCTAATATCCAAAGGGGGAGTTTGAGAATACACTATCTATTGACTTACTTGAGTATGCATATATAGGAGTTAAAATAGGTTAGATTATTTTGAGAACTCCATCTCCTCAAATGTTCAAAATCATTAAAGAAATCCAGTCCAAGAGAACCTTCAAGATCAACATAAAGGGAAGTTAATTCTAAACCTTAAAACTACAAATAGGACAGTTACAGTGCATCATACATATCATCTATTTGTTTTAATAGTTTTTCAAAACTTCAAATCTTTTTAAAAATCAATTTAATTCAATTCAAATCATTTTATATAATTTTAAATAATTTTTCAATGATTTTGAATTAATTAAAATATGGTTTTCAAAGTGTTGTGAGTATAAGTTGAATTTCTGAAACTTATTTTCTATGTTGATTATTTGCCTGGGTAGAATCCAAAAGCGCTAGAGAATTGGAGGTATGCTGTGTAATTATTTTCAACACGCGTTTTAGCATTCATCTGGTTCGTACACATGTTGGTAACCTATCGAGTGGATTTGTGTTTTTCTGTTAGACACAAAATGCGTACACATCATCAGCCTTTGAATCAACCTAATCAACGTACTGAATGAGATTTGACTCAATCCTTGTGAATCCATTTTAAACCAATCAATGTTCACTTAACCCACCGCTAGTATTGAACCGTTGAATCAAAGTCAATTGATCAAGACTCAATCCCAGCTATTGGATTGAGGTAGATGTTCTCGATCCTTCTACGTATAGTATAAAAAGGACCCAAGCCTCAGTATTTTGAGACTTTTGCCATTTCGTTAAGTCTGAGAGAAAAGAGATAGTAGAGAGAAGGGAGAGAAGGGATAAGAGGGGGAAAGAATAGAGAGAGATTATAAGAAGAAACCCTAGTTTTCTTCGTAGTTCAAACCTCTGAGTGTTTTTCTCCCAAACCAAACACCAAAACTAAACAGTCCCAAACACCAGAAAACCCATTCTTGAGAGTTAGACGTTTTAGGGTTTCTGTGTTCTTGGTGTTGTGTTTTCATTTTGAAGACCTCTTCAAATCTTTGATTCTCTTAGAACTCATCTCTAAGAAAGACTTAAGTTTCATTATTAAAACTGAGTTTTTTCTAAAAGATAACATCACACGATTTTTTATGTTTATCTTTTTAGATCTAGCATTTTAGATCTATTCTGTTTCAACAAATTTTGAAATAAAAACTTTAAAGTTTTTTTTAAATATTTTTCAGATCTAGTGAGTTGTGTGTTTCTAGTTTTTTATTTCATATTTTATGAAATATGGGTGTACAAAAATAAAAGGAACACTAAGAACTCTTGCTAAAGTTTTAAGGAGTACAGATCTGAAAAGAAGTTTTATCACAAAAATTGTTAAATGAGTCTCTGCATGTTAAGTCTGGATCTATTTTAATAAAGTAGACTTCTAGTCTAGTTTGGATCTCAATTGGAGGTTTACAATTTCAAAAATATTTTCAAAGCACAGAAATTATTTATGACTTTGAACCGTCTTCTGAGCAAGGTATCCTTGAGATATGTGGATAAATAAAAGATCAAGAAGTATTGGCTTGAAAAATCAAGATTCATAA
Source organism: Sambucus nigra (assembly GCA_949130495.1). Lineage (NCBI taxonomy): Eukaryota > Viridiplantae > Streptophyta > Magnoliopsida > Dipsacales > Adoxaceae > Sambucus > Sambucus nigra. The sequence continues at coordinate 9,005,970 of OX422219.1, read as the reverse complement.
ATAACTTTCATTTTAGAACTATTGTAATTAGTTACGAATGTTTGTATAAATCTTGAGAGGGTGAGTACATGCTTGCATGTAGTAGCACATCACAAATACTATCTCACACGAACACTTAGACACTGTGGTTCTATATGAGAATCTTGGAATTTGAAAGAGTTGCTAGAATCAGAATTCAAAGAGAAAGAGATCAAGGAAAAAACAAAGAAGCAGCAAGAAAAGATCAGTCCAATTCAGAATACCTTTTCACATACTCCCACCTGTGGAAAGGAATGAAAGACAAGACACACACAAAGATAACCTTGAGATATTATACACATGATTGTTCATGATTGAATATTAAACTTATTAGAACTCCCAGGGTCTATTGAATACGCGTATAAATCAAACTACAAAAAAACTACACATACATGAAGCCCTAAAAGGTGGAATTAGGATTTACCTTCTCGATATCTTTGATTTAATCTTGTCTTATCACGAACAATCACAAGAAAAGATAAGGATGTGGCTCCCAATGGGTCTGGAAAAATCTAATCCTACATGAATTCTAATCCCAATCTCTTAATTATAGCTAATACCAATACATAATTATAATTACAAATCCACTCCTTAACTCAAAATTATATTTCGAGCTCCTTTTTATTAATTACTTAATTCTACCCTCATTAAGGTTAAACATACTCGTTAATAAAATGAATGACTGATAATTTATTTGATTAACTTCTCTAAGTCCTCGAGCGGTCCAACTTAACTTATTTGTTGTGACACCCCGCCTATTAAAATAATGATTGGCCAGCCCCCTACTAAAATAAAACAAGAGTCCCATATGGGTCATTCTTTGCATCACTCTCGAATTTCAATTAATTACTAACCACCTATTAGTTTAACAAGCAGTGTCAAATTTTAATCTTAAATTAACATGCCAAAGTAAAATCATTCAATCATAGTTCAACGTAAATAAAACTAAATAAACAATCCCACCAAATGAGGAAGTCTAAATGCATAATATAATAATACTGAGTACCGAATAAACCATTGGTTACTAAAATTCAATACAAATATCTGAATGAAATGAAAAAACTAAAAGTAACCGAGTCTGGAATAAAGGGGGAACACGCCCAACTGATATCTAAAATGACGACCTAATCTAGAATGCAATAAAGTAAGCGACTACTTAGAACTCTGCAAGCCTCCACATACGCTGCAGCTATGTGTTCCTGGAAGGAATGGTCATCAATGGCCTTCCTGTGGCTAGACACCTAAAAGTTTTTGGAAAATAGTTTGATACGGGTCAGAGCTCAAAACCTTTGAAAAATATTTGCAAGTAATTAAGATGCATTAAAATATATGCAGTAAAATTTTCCATATTAAAGCCAGTATCGCACTCCCATGAGATAATCCTCACCTCTCAACTATAGTGCCTAGAACATACATCTTAACCCACCTAGTTACGCTACCTCGCCTAACTAGACCTTTTGTAAATCTCATTAACACACTACTCTAACCCAAGTATTGTCTATCATTTCTTTCTTATCTATTTTCCTCATTCGCTTAATTAATCATCCCATAGTTAGTATATCTTATAACTTTACCGTAGATATTTATAACAATCACCCTTAATATATTAAGTTCCTATATAATTAACTACACTATTATATACGTAACGATATACTATAACAAACACACATATGTCGCGTTTAGTCGCCATCCCCCAAGTAATAACTCATTGGATGCCTTTCTCTATAATTCTAGTATAGTCTCCATCCCCCGAGTAACAACTCATTGGATGCCATCCTCCGAGCAATAACTCATTGATTGCATTTCTCTACAGTGCTATCATAATCCAGGGCATACTCACTTCGTTCCAGTTACTGACAGTCGGACTCTCACACCGACTCGATAAAATTGGAAATGTATTGGAGATAATCATAGACCTTCAATAGTGAGTCCTAACTATAACTAAGTCATATCACTTCGAATAAACATCACACAATTTGTATACATGACGCTATGACCTGGGGTCGATACTTAGCCTGATGCATTTCACCAAGGAAGATCACCCACATCGCGCAACCTCTACTGATATCACTAGAGGTGTATGTTTCACATAAATATCATACACGCAAGTATTATTCTTATTCGCATATATACTGTCTCTCTCTATATACAATCACAAAATTTGCGCTAATCTGTGCCTATCACTCGAAGCACTAGCCTACTAATCCCGTGTCTATTTCCTGACTCTTAATTTATTTAAGTTCTCACCAATTAAATAAATAAAGTTGCGTCACCCTATTAAAATGCCCGGACTTACCCAACCAGTCCGTGATACAAAATTGTTAAGTTTATAATGTAGCATCACTCCACTAAAACACTCGAACTTACCCAACCAGCCCGTACATCAAAGGTTTCCGAATTCTTCTCTCCTATTTTGTTATTTAAAAATCTTTATGAATTATTGCTCTCACAATTTCTAATCAAAATTCGATTACCCTATCATCCCAAGATAATGTAATCTCCTTAGGTCACTCCTAGTAATATTCTCTTATTCTTACAGAATTTCAAAGTCTAGTTAAACCCTCCTTAATTAACCCAACAATTAAACAACCCAAACTGAACCTGCCCAGAATGAGGCGAACCGGTTCGCTTTCCCAGATCACGAACTCCAACCCCTGTTTTCTTCCCCAAATCCATCCCAAACACCTTCCACATGATATTGTACATTCACTAAAACATATAGAATATAAGGGAATAAATCTTAGATGACTTTAATATTAAACGACCATCTTAATCTCAAATATTTACTACAATAATCTAATTAATCAATAAAGATGGGTCTACATGATGAACATCTCAATTATCCCTAGTTTTGATTCAAAACCCCAATTAACCATGATCAACCTATGGATCTCTAACCGAACCCAATTTTTAGCTGGTATAAATCATTCAAAATCATCAAATATGTATTTACTTCACAATTTATGGGATAATTTCACAAAAAAACGTTTTTACATGTGAAAACCCCACCCAAAAATAGTTTTTCACATCACCTACCATAATATGAATATAATCTACTACTATTTAATAAAGCAAGTAAATTACTTGCCATGGAATGTGTGTAGAGTCTGATCTACTTCATGTGGGATGGATTGTTGCTAAAATTTCCTCGACTCCCTTCCTGAATTTGCCTCCTCAAGCTTTCTCTTCTTTCTCATATATTAGAGTTTAGAGATAATGATATGGCTATCTCACCCATCTAACCCTTAATGTTTAAAACACTAATCTTGAAATTAGAACCCCTACATGAGTCCAAGCTAGTCTAAAAAGCCCCCGGGATCCAAATACCACCCCCAGATACTTAATTATGATCATTTCAACCCATTCGGAACCCACCGTGAACTCGAAATCTCCATTCGAGTCACTATACATAAGATTTCCCATCTCAACCTTAAAATAATCTACTCACAAGTCGCGGTTGAGAAACCGTCACGTTCCCGTTGTTCTTACTCACTACGACGTATTAACAATTTATCGTATTTTTTTTACTATACACATTTAGTAAATTTACCACATAAAACTTAATCTTAATCTCTCCCAATTAATATTTAATAAATACACAATAGTTTATTTTGATTAAATTATTACACACGTGTAATTTAAAAATGCCAGAAATAATTAAATTTCTCACCCTCCTTACAAAGGATTTTTGTCCCCAAAATTCGGACGTACCTGCGGCAGATAGCTCGGGATACTGCTCTCGCATATCATCCTTCCTCTCACATGTCTGTATTACGGTGTCCCCATTTAACCCGAACCAGGGCACCACCTTGGATCGCATCTTACGCTAACTATGATCAAGAATACCAACCGATCTCTCCTCATATTAGATTTATGGCTGCATGTATGTCTCCTCCAATGGAATGTACCAATAGGCCCTCACTCTTCTGATATCTCTTCAGCGACGATGATAAGCACCCAAAAGGGTTTAATTTAAGCCTCGAATAAATGCATTTTATTCACTCGTGTTAATTAAACATGGCCTTATGTTCGTATTTTATCAATTTTGCAGGTCAATATGTTGTCGCGGTACAAATAGTGCTAAATCGACGTAATTGGAACACAATAGCGGTCAAAAGCATGATATGAAGAAATCAAGCACCAAGAAGTCCGAAGTCCTATTTGATCTTGCTGAGATCATTGTCGATGCCCCGAACCCTGTCCCCGAACCAAACTTAAGCCTATCCCGAGCATCGTGTGTGTTTAATTAGTTTTTTTTTAGAATTTTTATTTTGAGTCGTTTTATTTTTAGGTTTTATTTTAGATTTATTTAGAATTTTCTAGATTTTATTTTCCATTTTTCATTAGTGTATTCTAATTTTAATTTTTATTAGTTTTTAATTTTTAGTCTTTATTTTTAGGATTAGTTTTTAGGAGTTTATTTTTAGTTTTATTTGATTTTTTTAGGTCATTACTTTTTATTTTTATTTGATTTTTAGATTTTATTTTATTTATTTTATTTTATTATTTGAGTTTTTTCTATATATAGATTGGGATTTTATTTTTTATTTTTTAATTGATTTTAATTTTTTTAGTTTGTTAGTTTTATTTTTAGTTAATTAGGTTATTTTAATTTTTTTTAGGTGCAAGTAACACACACATAACTCACACACACCATAATCCTATACATTCTCCCACATTAATCCACCTCACACACCCACACCCCTATTTTCCTACATCCTCACACACCCAAACATAACACCCATCTTCTTCCCCAACACCTCACTCTCTATCCTCTTTCCTCCATAACCAAACACCACACATAACCCCTACCTCTTCTCTCCTTACCTCCAACCACATACCCAAACACATTCAACCCTCAACCAGCACCCACCTCCGACCTCCAACCCGAGAACCCGGACAACCTTTACCCACAACCCCAAAACCCACCTGCCCGTGTTCACCCCAACCCAAACCCGTAACCCGAAACTGAAGCCCCTACCCGTCAATCGGGCACCCATTCAGACCCATTTCGGATATGCTTCCCCCACAACCCAAAACCCAACAAACTGAACCAGCGCATCACCTCGACAACCCTCTTCATGACAGATTAACCCATTTCCCACGAGCCTAAAAACTCGGACCATCTTTGAACCACCTTATCCCACATCCCCTGTAAAAAAATCCATGTGCCTTTCCCTTGGACTTAGCCAAACTTAAAATCCCAAAGAAATCTCCCCAAAGAGAACCAATTCATGGGTTATAAAAGAAAAGAGGGGGGGAGGCTCATTAAAAAGGGGAGGACTCAGAGATAGACGAAAAAGAGAGAGAAAAACACCATATATTATGTACAGTTTAGGTTAGGAAAAAAATTCAAAAAAATAAGATAAAAATAGTTTAGCATTTGAATAGATTTTTAGTTTTAGTTTTAGTTTTTGTTTTTATTTGTGTAATCAAGTGCTGGATTTATGAAGACATTGGGATACACGTTTATGAACGCGATCCAAGAAGTCAATTCGAAAGGAGACTTTGTGTATTATATTTCTTGATCTTCTTTTTTTAGTTATTGTTCCATGTTTATGACTGTTATTAATTGTTTAGTTTTGCTTGGCAAACCACCCCGTTCAAGAGGTGGGATGCAATGTGTAGGATATTATATTAATTAATTAATTTCATTAATGTTATATTTCTAGGTTAATTAATTTAAACTATCACAAATTAATTTATGTAAAGAGAGTTAGTAAATTAATTTTAAAAATTAATGTTTGATTTTGGGAGTCGAACTAGAGATAGGTTTCTCCTAAAATTAAATATTAATTTAGTGTTGACATTTGAGGATTCATACATTTTTTTATTAAATTGATCCTAGCGGGTAATTTCTTGAAAATAGTATGATTCTTAAATTTATCATTGTGTGGCATTTTTAAATTAGTTTTCTGAAAAGGATTTTATTAAATTTATAATTGTAACGAGAGTTAGATTATCAATTTAATATTATCTTGAAATATTTAAAATTAATAAATTGAGAAATTAAAATAATTTACAATGTTGTGTAATCTCATCTCTTGACTTTCTCACATTTATCACACTTGGTTGCACATTATTTTTCATCATTTAGTCATTTCATAGTTTTAGCATTTAGTAATTAATTTTTCCCTTGAAATTGTTTTTAAAAAAAGAAAAAAAGAGAAAAAAGATTTTAATAATAAAATTTGAATTGCAAGTTTTCACAATAATTGTTTCACCTTTGGAAGTTGGATTGATACACGTACTTACCGCAATGCGAGTTGTTTTAAACAAGTTTTGTTGGTACTCAAGGGAATTTTGAGATTAACTTTTGAAGACAACGACCACACGCAAAAAATCTTCTTATCAGACGACACCTGAAACACATAATGGATCCTCTATAGATGCTCCGATAAACCGAACCTATAAGCAACTGGCCCCAGTCTCTCAATGATCAGTAAGGGCTCTTCATATCTTAGTGCTAGCTTCCCCTTCTTCCCGAACCTCATGACTTCTTTCATAGGAGACACTCACACCAAGACCTGATCCCCCATATCCAACTCCATGTGCCTCATATATGCATTCGCGTAACTCTTCTGCCTATCCTGAGCTATCCGCATGCGTACCTGAATGAGATTAATCTTAGTAGTAGTATCGTAAATCATCTCCGCTCCCAACAACTTTTTGTCCTCCACCTCTAACCAACAAGTAGGAGAACGACAAGTCTGTCCATAAAGCGCCTCAAACGATGCCATGCCGATGGTAAACTGATAGGAGTTATTGTAAGCGAACTCCACCAATGAAAGATGCTACTCCCAAACCTCCCCCAAAGTCGAGTATGTACACATCCTAAATTAACCTGCTCAGTCTGCCCATCAGTCTACGGGTGATATGTCATGCTCAACCCTAAGTCAGTGCCCATCACCTCCTGAAAGCTCTGCCAAGAGTGGGACACAAATATCTTATCCCTATCTTACACGATATTAATCGGCACCCCATGCAGTCTCACTATATCGACAATAAAGACCGTGAGTACTGCCTCTTCTCAAAATTTGTACGAACTGTTAAAAAATTAGCCACCTTGGTCAAACGATCCACAATCACCCAGATGGAGTCGTGACCTCTCTGTGATATCTGTAACCCAGTAATGAAGTCCATCGGGATGCTGTCCACTTCCACACTGGAACCTGTAGTGGATGTTACATCCTGGTCGGTCTATGGTGGTATACCTTCACTAGCTGATAAGTAACACACTTCGAGATAAACTCTGTTATGTCCCTCTTCATGCCAGACCATCAATACAGCTTACGCATGTCCTGACATATCTTATCCCCATTAGGATGTACCATAAACCTCGACCCGTGAGACTCTGTCATCACTGCGTGTCTTAAATACACATCTTTCAAAACAACAAGCCTCCCATTAAAGTGTAAGCCTCCCTTAAAACTGATCGAGTTAGACTCCACCCCATTTTGTAATAATATTCTCACCCTGTCATAACATAACTAATCTCCGACCTGTGCTTTCACTACTTGCATAACAATCTCAGGCGTGATAGCCAAAACTGTCATACAATCCCTGGCGACATCATCGTCATATCAAAGCTCACCCCACTTCGCCTTTCAAACCTTTTATATCTCTCCAGTAGGCCATCGTCTCAATGCGTCTGCCACCACGTTAGCCTTCCGAGGATGATACTAAATATCAAACTGGTAATCCTTTACGAACTCTAACCATCTCCTCCATCGCATATTTAGATCATTCTGTGTGAATAGATATCTCAGCAACTTATGGTCCGTGAATAAATTGAACTGATCACCTAAAAGATAATGCCTCCAAACCCTCAATGCAAACACAACCACTTCTAACTTCAGGCCATGTGTGGGGTAATTCCTCTCGTGAGGCTTAAGCTTGCGAGATGCATAAGCTATAGCCTTATCCTCATGCTATAATATACCCTTTAGTCCTCGTAAAGATGCATCGATGAAAACTCGATACTCCACTCCTCCCTTAGGTAGTGCGAGCATGGGCGTTGAAGTCAATTTGTCCTTTAGCTCATCAAAAGCTAACTGAAAATAGTCATCCCAAATGAACAGTACCCCTTTGCGAGTTAAATTAGTCAATGGACCTGTAATCTGTAAGAAGTCATTTATGAAGCGGCAATAATACCCGACCAACCCCAAAAATCTCCGAACCTCCGTTGGTGTGGTGGGTTGTTCACACTCCCTCACCGTTGATACCTTACTCAGATCCATAAAAATCCTTCCATTCGATACAATATGACCCCAAAACTGCACCTCCCTTAACCAAATACGCATTTATTAAATTTGGCGTACCACTTATGATCCCGTAATGTCTACAGAACAAAATGCAGATGCTCTGCGTGCTCTCCCCAAGTACGAGAATAAGTCAGAATGTCGTTGATGAACAGAATCACGAACTGGTCCAAACACTACCTGAAGACCCCTATTCATGAGATTCATGTATACTGTCGGCGCATTAGTCATCCCAAATGGCATCACCCCAAACTCATGCGATCCATATCACATCAGGAATGTGGTCTTAGGAACGTCCTCTTCCCTGATATGCTACTGATGGTAACCCGACCAAAAATCTATCTTCAAGAAGAATACTGATCCTCCCAACTAATCGAAGAAGTCATCGATTCGAGGCAGCGGATACTTATTCTGAATCATGACCTTGTTAAGCTCTCAATAATCTATACATAGATAAATCGACCCTTCTATTTTCTTTACAAACGACACTGGTGCACCTCGCGACGATGTGCTCTGCTTGATGAACCCATATCCCAAGAGTTGTTGAATCTGATCCCTCAACTCCCATATTTCTAGGGGGGCCATATGATATGGTGCACATGTGATTGGCCTCATCCCTCGTGCTAAGTCAATCACAAACTCAATCTCCCGGTTAGGTGGCAACCCATGTATCTCCTAAAAAATGTTTGCAAACTCCATTACCACCGAAATAGTATCTAAGGAGATAATCACCTCATATGAGGTCTAATCCTCAATGTAGTACATGTGAGTGCTCTATCCTCCCTCAGGTAGAGGCATCACCACTAAAATTATCCCTTGCTAAATAATGGAGAATACAATGGTCCTCCCATAACAATCCACCATCGCCTTGTACCCTGCCAATCAATTCTTGCCCAAAATTACACCCCCTTCATATCTAACACTAGTAGGTCTACTGCTAGATATAACCTCCCAACGTTTATATTTAATCCCCTACAAATCGAGTGTATAAGGGCTCCGCTGCCCAACGGTGAGTCTGCACACATAAGAAGACTGTCAGTTGTCTCTAATAGACCACTGTACGTGCAAATCTGGTACATATAAATGACTGTGAAGCTTCCATATCACCCATATGACCATAAATAGGAAACGTACCCTCTATTGCTAGTGTTACCTTGGGTATGAATGCACCCGAGACGTTATAGACACGTCCATATTATAACGGCCCCTGCTGTTGTGGGTTGGTGGAGCTAGTGCTGCAGGTGGTAATTGTGCCTGCTGTCCCTACTGGGCACCCTGCTATGATCCTCTGCCTAGCTGTGGGCAGTCCCTCTTTTGATGTTCCGTCTCTCTATAATTATAACAATGACCCAAAAACTATCCCTACCTCTAGCCTTGGTGGCCCTGTCGGGGTTGTCCCTGCCACTGTCTCTAATGGCCCCGAACCTGCTGGTCGTCCCCAATGTTCCCTTAGCCCAGGGGAACATTTTACTGCCGCTAATGATGATGAGGGCCCTACTGGACCTGCCTAAACCCACCACTCTCGGGTCTGAAACCTTCTTATCTGAATCTCTTAGCCGGATCTCCCTATCGAAAATCCTGCTCGTGCTACCTGTTCACCTGCTGCTATTGTGCCCCACTGGCACTATTCCCACCTGCCTTCCCATTCTGACTAGTCTCTCCCACTCTCTTGCATCCCTCCAAATGGAAGCGATGGTCCTGGCGGTGAAGTAGTGCGGCATTACGACCTCAGTATAAGTGTTCAACGCTGGATTTCCAATCAGGTGTTGCCTGATCCTCCAAGTAAGTCCATCCATGAACTTCAGCATCTTCTTTTCTTCATTATTCACCTTATCCTTTAAAAAATTAGCAAAATGAGTGAACTACTCCTCATACTTTGCCATTGTTCGATCTTCTTGAGAAACATCGAGGAACTTCCGTTGCATCTCTATCTTAATAGCGGACAAAAAATACTTTCCCTTAAACCTAACCCATAACTCATCGATGGTCATAACATCCATCTCTTATGATGTGCTCATTGAATCCCAGCATTGTAAAGGTGCTCCCACTAACTTGAAAGTAGCTAGTATTTTCTTCTACGTCTCACTGCACTCCATAAAGATAAGTGGTGGGTAATATCCTTCTTCTACTATACGGCTACAACTAAATTTGAGCTACCTTGAAACTCTGGTAGATGGCCCTTCTGAAAGGCCTCATTCACTCGCTCCCAAGCTAATGGACCCCGGTTAGTTTGAATGACAGGTGCCGCCTGCGATTGAGGTTGGTCCTTAGGAAAGTGATTTGCCATCGCGGTCATTACCATATTCATTGCCTGTGCTACTATATCGGCCACCTCTGCGGCCGTAATGTTCCCCTGTGGGGCTTCCTCCCCAACACTCGCTCTCGTCTAACGGTTTCCCTTTGGTGGTATCTAAAAAGAGATTGAAATTTATATTATCTCACAGTCAAATACAAAATAATTTGCAGAAGAAAGTAAATACATATATGTGCAAATATGAATGCAACAGTCCTAAAAATATGGATCTATATAAAAGGACGCTACACTGAAACGTAAAAAGACGCACAGACACTAGAACCTGATGCTCTGGTACCATCTGTGACACCCTGCCTATTTAATTAATGGGTGGCCAGCCCCCTACTAAAATAAAACAAGAGTCTCATATGGCTCATTGTTAGAATCACTGTATAACTTCAATTAATTACTAACCATCTATTAGTTTAACAAGAAGTGTCAAATGTTAATCTTCAATTAACATGACAAATTAAAATCATTCAATCATAGTCCAATGTATATAAAACTAAATAAACAATCACATCAAGTGAGGAAGTCTAAATGCATAATATGATAATATTGGGTACCAAATAAACCATCGGTTACCAAAATCCAATACAAATATCTGAATTAAATGATTAAACTAAAAGTAACTTAGTCTAGAAGAAAAGGGGCAACACGCCCAACTGATAACTAAAATGAAAACCTAGTCAAGAATGCAATAAAGGAAGTGGCTACTCAGAACTCTGCAAGCCTCCACATGCGCTACAGTTATGTGTCCCTGGAAGGAATTGTCATCAATAGTGTCTCTGTGGATGGACACCTAAAAGTTTTTGGAAAATAATTTTATACGGGTCAAAGCCCAAAAGCTTTTAAAAGATATTTGCAAGTAATTAAGATGTATTAATAAATATGCAGTAAAACTTTCCATAATTAAGCTAGTGTCACACTCCCATGAGATACTCCTCACCTCGCAACTATAGTGCACACCTAGCGCATACATTTTAACCCGCCTAGTTACGCTACCTCGCCTAACTAGTCCTATTGTAAATATCACTAACACACTACTCTAACGTGAGTATTGTCTATCGTTTATTTCTTAGCTATTTTCCTTATTAACTTAAATAATCATCTCATCGTTCGTAAATCTCACAACTTTACTCTAGTTATTTATAACATTCACTCTTAATGTATCAATTTTGTATATAATTAACACAATATTATATACGTAAAATTATAATACAACAAACACACATATGTCGCGTATAATTTCCATCTCACGAGTAATAACTCATTGGATGCTATCCCCCGAGTAATAACTCATTAGATGCCTTTCTCTAAAATGCTATCATAATCGAGGGAATACTCACTTCATCCCGGCTACTGGCGATCGGACTCTCACACCGACTCGATAAAATCTCAAATTTATTGGAGGCGATCATAGCCCTTCAATAATGAGTCCTACCAATATCGAAATAATCTCAATTCGAATCAACATCATACAATGTGTATACACCACGCTATGACCTATGATCGATAGTTAGCCTATTGTGTCTCGCCAGGGAAGATCACCCACAACGTACAACCCCTACTGATAGCACTAGAGGCGTATGCTTCACATAAAAATTATATACACAAATATTATTCTTATTCGCATATTTACTGTCTCTATACACGTACATATACATATACATAATAATAGAATTTGGGCTAATCCATGCCTATCACTCGAAGAACTATCCTATTAATCACGCGTCTATTACCCCGACACTTAATTTATTTAAGTTCTCACCAATTAAATAAATAAAGTAGTGTCACCCTGCTAAAATGCCCAGACTTGCCCAACCAGTTTGTCATATAAAATAGCTAAGTTTATAATGTAGCATTATTCTGTTAAAACATTAGGAATTACACAACCAGTTCGTACATAAAAGGTTTCCAAATTCTTCTCTCCCATTTTGTTATTTAAAAATCTTCGTGAATTATTGCTCTCACAATTTCTATTCAAAATTCGATTACCCTATCATCCCAAGGTAACGTAAACTCCCTAGGTCACTCCTAATAATGTTCTCTTATTCTTATGCGATTTCAAAATCTATTTAAACCCTCCTAAATTAACCCAACAATTAAACAACCCAAACTAAACTTGCCCAAAATTTCGAACCGATTCAGTCTGGAGGTAAATCGGTTTGCTTTCTTTCTAGCAATCCGAACCGGTTCAGCCTGGAGGCGAACCGGTTCCCTTTCCCATATCGCGAACTCCAACCCCTGTTTTCTTCCCCAAATCCATTCCAAACACCTTCCACATGATATTCTACATTCACCAAAACATATAGAATATAAGATAATAAATCTTAGATGACTATAACATTAAGTGATCATCCTAATCTTAAAGATTAACTATAATCATCTAATTAATCAATAAAGATGGGTCTACATGTTGAACATCTCAATTAACCCTAATTTTGATTCAAAACCCCAAATAACCATGATCTACCTATGGACCTCTAAGAAAATCCAATTTCTAGCAGGTATAAATTATTCAAAAGCATTAAATATGTATTTACTTTACAATTTATGGGATAATTTTGCAAAACTCCGTTTTTACATGTGAAAACCCGACCAAAAAATAGTTTTTCACATCACTTACGATAACATGAATGAAATCTACTACTATTCAATAAAATAAGTCAATTACTTGCCTTGGGATGTTTTCAGAGTCTGGTCTACTTCGTGTGTGATGGGTTGTTGCTAGAATTTCCTCGAATCCCTTCATGAATTTGCTTCCTCAAGCTTTCTCCTCTCTTCCTCCTCTCTTAGGGTTTAGAGATAATGTAGCTACCTCACCCACCTAACCCTTATGGTTTAAAACACTAATCCCGAAATTAGGTTGTTAGGCTACATTAAAATGACCCAAATACCCCTACGTGTGTTTGGCCTAGTCTAAAAAGCCTCCGAAACCCAAATACTATCCCGAGTACTTAATTCTGAATATTTCGACCAATTCGGGACCAACCTTGAACTCAAAATTGCCTTTCGATTCACTAAACATAAATTTTCCATCTCAACCTTAAAATAGTTTACTCATAAGCCCCGATTGGGATATCGTCACATTCCCGTCGTTCTTACTCACTACAACGTACTAATAATTTACTGTATTTTATTTACTATGCACACTTAGTAAATTTACCACATAAATATTAATCTTAATATCTCCCAATTATTATTTAATAAATACGCAATATTTCATTTTAATTAAATTACTGCTCATGTGTAATTTAAAAATGCATTCCAAATTATTCAAAAATACGGGATGTTACATTTGTAGTGTGGGATTAACATAATCAACCTACAGGGTTTGAAATAAACAAAACTTATAAGCATCTTAAGGGGGGTATCACCAGTCTCTATACCGAGACTTTATTTCATCCATAAAATACTTTCACCATATATTAATCAAAATTAGCCAATCTATCAAGATTATTAATCTAATAATGAATCTCACCCGTTAGTCAAAGAAATAAAGGACTAGGGTATGTGTCCACCAATCATATCCAGATTAAGAGCCTTAAGTAAAACTAATAATCACTAGGAGTACATTGTTTTATAAAATCAGGATAAATACAATGACCTCAAAGTGGTGCCGTTCAATACACATAAAGTTTACTAGCACAATAAGTTCAAACTATGTCATTTCTGATAATTAAGATATACCTACTAAAATATTATGCTATAACCCTACTGATTGAGTGTCCAGTTACATCTAAGACCGTGAACAATAAAACTTATATTCCACAAAAACTGGTGATATGATACTTTGTGTGTAAGTTGTACTCTACACACCAAAACACATACTGAGAAAAAAAAGACATCAGTAATATATAAATAATGCAAATATTATGTCCATACATGATTCTCATTAAAATAGGAAAAATCGATTTTATTTTAACAATAAATATATAAATAAAACTATTACATAAAGCATTATTTTAGTTTACTTCTCTAAAAATCTCCCACTAAGACTCAAAGCCATACTGCAATACATCTCACTCCCATCCCCTCTATGTGACTATCAAAAGTCTTGGCTGGTAAGGTCTTCGTGAAAGGGTCTGTCAGGTTATTCTCTTAATGAAATCGACATAATTACGATATCACCCCGCTGCACAAATTCTCGAACAAGATGGTACTTACACTCGATGTGTTTACCTCTCTTATGTCTCCCAGGTTCCTTTGAGTTAGAAGCCGCACCGCTATTATCATAATAAACTGTAATAGTCGATTGAACTAAAGGTACCACTTTAAGATCCATTAAGCAATTTCTAAGCCATATTGCTTCCGTGTATGTGTAAGCGTGTGACCACACTCGACAATGATGGTCACAATAAATAATTCTATTTTTGTATTTTTAAATTTTAATTTTAAAACTTTAAACAAAATAACCCAATTAAACTTAGCGCCAATTAAACCGTTCTTATGGAAAACCAATTTACCAAATTTTATCTTTTTATCCTAAACATGCATCTAGATTGTAGTACATAAAATAAAGAAAAAAATCTACAAGATGCCGATGTACGAGGTAAACCACAAAGGAAAAAACCTTGGACGTCCCAACCAAACAAGTCACTATGATATGGTTTTCCAAGGCATAAACAGTAAACTTACGTAGTAAATCGATCACCCACAAGCCTTGATGCTCTTCTATTTTAAACCGTTCCCAGTTCAATGTAGGAATCCACCCATTCAAGCTATCATAGCACACAAGCCTACACGTACCTTGGTATCAACTGACGAGGCTCAACAACCGTTAAATGCCGCAATCAGCACGTATGGAGTCCACCGCACGAAACAAGTTCTCTCAAGATGAAAGAAACTAACTTGGTGTCCAAAAAAGATCTTAAAGCATAGGAATTATGAATCTTGGATCTTGAAACATAAAGGACGTATCTTTAGAGTTTGGAACTTTTGAAAACATGTTATAAATTGATTTTCATCAAAAGTACTTAAAAATTATGAGTCTAAAATTCCTTAAATAGGAAAATACGAATTTCGAGGCAGTGAACTCGTTCAAATGAAAACTAACGTCGTTCAAACGTGAATAGCATCTCATTTGAATGAAAATCTCACTTCCTTCGAACGAGAATTCAATCTCGTTTGAACCAGCTTCTAACAAGGTGTGTTTATCCTTGGTAGTGGACCATCGTGTTATGTTCGTTTGATAGTCATTTTTAACGAGTTCAGGAAGGCGTTCTTACAATATATAAATTCGTTCAAAAGAGTTTAAACTAAAATTGTTTTTCTTTTTATAAGATAGTTAAAAAAATAGTTCCAAACATTTTTAGATAAAAATAAACACCCTTATAAAATATATCCAAGGACTCATAATTAATACTCATTCATACCTGCAATATCCTCGGTAAATATGAAGACAAACATGGCTCGACAAACACGACACAACATAACCAATCTTTAAAGCTTGGACGCTACATCTGCATCGAAAAATGTCATAGGCTTATGAGATCAACGGCACAAAGTCTATCTTATGACTCAAATGTTTTGTCTGGAATAATGCCAATTGTAGACATCCCATTCTCATACCCCCTAAACTCTCCTTAGGTCCCTAGCACCTCCCGTCATCACTACAAAACCAAGTCATACCCCGGGTACTGACTTAGAGGCCATCGAACGCTTCAGGCTCTATTTGACTGAAAAGTCAAAGTCTTCAGCTCGACTGAGACTAAATGAATCTTTGAAGGGCACTAAATTCCCTTTCCAACGGTCCATCCTGTGAGCGATTATGACTTACCATGCGGATGAACAACCCGTTTTCCCCTAAAACTCGACTAGGAGGCCACCGGACGCTCCCAGGCCCCGTTTAAACAGAGTCAACTCTTCAGATCGACTGAGACTGAATGAATCTTCAAAGGTCACTGAAACCCCTTTCCAACGGTCTGCCCCGTGCGCGATTCTGACTTACGGTACGGACGAACGATTCATTTTACTCTGAAAGGTCACCAAATGCTTCTAGGGACCAGTTGACCAAAGTCAACCCTCTAAACCGGGTCAAACTCTTTGTAATGTCGAAGTACATCTCCTAAACTTTCCAAAGGTTTGCCCCGTGCACGATTCGAACTTACCATGCGGACGAACGATCCGTTTGCGTCCGACGATTCCCCGTCCAAAGGACCGACGAGCGCTTTCGAGCCACATTTGACCCAAAGTCAACTCCCAAACCTGGGAGCGGTCCAAGGACTTTCAAAGGCCTATGAATTAACTTTCCAACGGTCCACCCCTTACGCGATTCGGATCAATAGTTTGTGCTTTGCGATCGATTTTCTAAAAATGCCCGAAAGACACTGCCAAATGGCAGGTTCCAGACCCTGCCTATCGGCAGTGTACCTAAACTCACCTGCCGATTGGCAGGACCGGGGCTATGCTAATCGGAAATTCCCTAGGCCTATAAAAAGGAGGGCCTGACCTCATTACAAAGGGATCCCAGATCTGAAACATATCAATCTCAGCAAATCCAGAAAATCTCTCTCAAAGTCGGCTCGATTTCCACATCCAAATCCCTTTCCAACCTTCACTTTTCATCACACTTTTCATCAAACTTGGTGAATTAACTACCCTCTATCATCATTCAAGTTCAAGGGCTTCCCTCCAACATTCAAGATCAACCTCTAGATCTTCAAGAAGGTCCAATTTTCTCAATTCTCTCCTTAAATTCTCATAAATTAGTATTGACTTGGTTTATTACTTAGCACTTTCATTCTCTCATCTCACATATCCTAATATACTTTTTATTTAGTATTATTGCACATCTCTTATTTTCATATAAATAAAAACCCAAAAAACAAAAAAAAAAGGGTTTGCTCATATATTCCAAACGGGAATTCTCACACTTTTCTCACAACTAAAACACTTTTTTTACACACACACACACACACACACACATATAAGAAAAGTCCTCGGTTGGATTTATGGGATAAACCCCAACCCTCGTTTTACATGCGAACTACGTGGACTTTGATGCCTCTATAGGCTACGTAGGCGTCTCGGGATAAAACCAGAGATTCGAGCCCTATTCTTACTCTTTCTTTCATTTTATACTTTCTCTAAATTCAATTCTCTTATATTCTATATACTTGTTCTTAGTGTCGTACTTTTCCACATGCGTTATTGTTCCATTATAACAATCAACGCAAGAATAATTGCATAAATCCTATTTTTCTAATATTATTTTTAGCTTCATACGGATGACTCGTTTTATCTCTTCTATGATACAAGTTGAGGATTCCTATCTCCACTATATATACACATGCACACATATCAAGGGGAAATAAAGGAAAATAGCAAAAAAAAAATATGAGAGACCGTATGGACGAAATGGGTGCCTAACACCATCCCATTTTGTAACTGAGCCTCCGGACCCTTCTCGAATCATTTTGGTTTCGTATGCATCAGTATATCTTTGGATGTTGTCCTTCAGGATGGCTCCCTTCTCTTTTGTCTGTTTTGAGTAAAATAGACTGACGACTCCATCTCTCTACATTTTTCATCTCATCAACAATGTCGATCGAAGCGCTCCCGAGAGGGATGCGCGGGACCTAGGATCCTCCTCACTCTATTCACCCGTCGCGAGGATCGTGGATGGCCACAGTGGTGACCCGCTGGGGATGTTATTTTAAGGGCTAGACTCTATTTACGTGGGTGTTGTGCATGTTTATATTTTCCCCCATTTTTGCATGCTCCCCTTTTTCATGTGTACCTCATGCTTATGCTACACTTCGCACCACGTGCACCTAGGATCACATATATACATGTATTTCACGCATCACCCATCCATACTTGATGTACCCTTGGTGCTTGTACTTTGCTCCCTATTTTGCATGATCAAGAAATACATTCTCAGAAGATACTAATAAAAGAATCATGCATGATTCACACGACATCACCAAAGAGCATTGTTATTGACCAAATTTTACCTAGTAACTGGAGAGTCACTTCGTGATGGGAGCTGGTCCGGCAGGGCGCAGTTAGCCTAATCAATATGACTCTCACCTTCTATTATCTAAGTACCTTCGACGTATATTGAACGGTTCCCCCGTATCGTACCGCTTGACCGAAGTCGTGACGGGAGGTATAACGCAGGGAACTCGTTCACATATGCCGAGTATATCGAATTAGCTCTCACACGTACCGTCCCCACGAGGTATAGTGAGGCAATTCACGTACACTCAGGTATATCAAATGGCTTGTCCACACGTACCGATTGCCCGCAAGAGCAAGACGTATATCGCGGAAGTCACGCCAAAGGGGGGAACCTTTTCCGATTCACCAAACCAACTGCACACCCGCATATAGGTGTCAAGCCTAGGACACACATGTTATATTGTCGATTTTAACCCGAAAATCTGCCGAAATTCCGAGTCGGCTTGCCGCCCAAATTTTTGCACATTTTTAAAACGGGTCCCTGAACGTGAGTCTGGTTACAAGTCCAGCCATAGCTTTGCATATGTTACAAACCCAACTTTTCCATGCTCGGGCCCCGTCCGAAATTTCATTTTTGCATTTAGGAGAATTTAATACAAGTGAAAACATAATTATTGTAATAATCATGCTGAGTACCGTCTCCTGAGAAAGAAAAAAAAACATTTCTCCCTTCTTTATCAAAACTCCAAAAACATTTCTCCTTTCTTTATCAAAAATCCAAAAAATATTTTGTCTTTCAATCTCCAAAAAGAAAAAATGTCAAAAATATTTTCATTCTTTTTCTAAAAAATAAATCCCATTTTACGCCTTCTTAGGTCGATCGCACGCCCTTGACCTAGCTCCTTATTGGCTTCGGTCTTCAGTCAAATCACCCCGGAGTTCTGTCTGGTCCCCAGTTATTTCTCCTAAGTCCGATATCCATTCGCTTTCCATGGAGAACACATATCAAGTACCCATTGTGCAGCCGGATCTGATGGCGGTTTTAGCTCAGCTCGTGTATAAGATTGATAACCTCCAGACTGAGGTCCGAGAGATGCAACAAAATCACGTTCCTATTCCTCAAGAGCATGAGGCCCTATTCCCTTGCGCTATGGGTCCACCCGAGCCTATCTGGGTTCCCGAAGAATATCAGTATGCTCTACATGCCCATTCTATTAATGGGCCTGGGGCTAACTTGCCTATGGTCGTTGATCCAAGAGAGGAGGAGTTGAATAAGGTCAAAGAAGATCTCAAGATGCTCACTAAGAAGTTTGACCAAGTCAAAATCTCAGGGAACTACATGGACTACACCCACAAGTCTCCTTATCATATGGTGAGGTTACCCGAGAAGTTCAAGATGCCAAATATCGAGAAATTCGGAGGAAGTGGACCCCCGATCGTTCATCTTCACAGTTATAACCGTTCTATGACTCTCTTAGGGGCTTCTGATGGCCCAACTGTTTCATCAAACTTTCAAGGATAGAACCCCCCGATGGTTTTTGCCTCTCGAGGAGTCCAGAATCCTTAACTAGGAGGATGTAGGTCGAGAATTCATGTCGCAGTACAAATACAACGAAGAGCTTGAGGTCACCCGCTGTGATTTAGAGCTGCTCAAACAGAACCCTGGGGAATCAGTTAGTAACTTCATAGCCCGGTGGAGGGAGAAAGCAGTTACCATGACCAATCGGCCTTCCAAGGAAGAATAAGTCAACATAGTGAAGAATAAATTTTTATCCCATGTTCGAGCAATGATGGGAGGATAATACTATCCCCACTTTCGAGCTCTCAGAGAAGCAGGAGTAGAAATCGAGGAAGGTTTTACGAAAACCGATGCTAAACCAAAGAAGGTGTCCGGACAGTTCACCCCCCAAAAATATGACAAACCCGCCAGTGCTACAGTCTCAACCATCAAGAACATCTCTCAACCAACCCTATCATGGGCACTAGAAAGACGCCCTGTCCCAGTCCGAAAAGAATACACCGAGCTCCATGCTCCCCTCTCTAAATTTTATTAATCCCTATTAAGTCGAAACCTTATCAAACCCTTGAATCCCAGTTCATTGCCAAATCCACTCTCAAGAAACTTCAAGGCAGATGCCCATTGCGCCTTTCACCAAACTGCTGGCCATACCACCAACTAATGATTTCACCTCCGAAACATAATCCAAGGTCTAATTGACCGGGGTACCATTGCCCCACCAGCGAATCCTAAACCAAACACTACTCACAACCCACTTCCAAACCATGCCGATGCCATCTTCTTTAAAGAGACTCCAGAATTTCATCCCTCAACTCAAATCACACCCATATACTCTCCTAAACTTCTCCAAACCTGCCCACATTACCTCCTAGACCCTACTAGCCTCGCTAATCAGGCACTGTCACTCCTTACTAGAGCATGCATCGCGGTCCATACCCGTTCTGAAAATAGAAGCATGGAACTATCAGAAGTCTTAAACAAACTCCCATAATTCGGGCTAAAATTGCCCTCACAGATGATTATTGATGGCCAGAGGTTCAGTACATTATTCTTAGAAGCACGAAAATGGGCTTGAGAGTCCGAAAGTTGGGTGGTACCGATCGAAGAAGTCAGCGTAGATGATGTTGTACAGATCATGGCAGAATTATTCAGGCAAACTAACGACATTTATAGTATGACCGAGTTACTTAATACTCTGAAGCTACAAGGGCGCCTGGTCCCTTCACCCTTACATATCCCTATAGAATAGAAAGATTTGTATGAAGAACTCATTGAAGTTGTAAAATCCAGTGACTTTATATGGAAACACAGAGTTGTTGCCACCGGATGGGGGGAAGAATTTGAAGATTTGAATGAAGAGAAAGCTTCAGAGAAAACTGGCCCGGTAGCCGATATGTGTTGGATAATATCATTCGAAGAACTCCTAGGAGAAATAAATTGGATTCATGTTCTTCCCTTCTTCGGTAAATCACATGACCAGACCAGGGAGGCATTACCAGATCCCAAGCTCATTACCAGCAAATGACAAGGGGAAGGGCGTTGAAAACCTTCCTATGCTTGAAATGACCCTCGAGGAGAGCAAGATCCTCGATCAACTGAAGAAAACTCAAGCTAACATCACCTTATGGGGGTGTTTCCTATCTTCTCAACTGCACAGAAATGCTTTGATCAAGTTGCTCACTGGACCCACAATTCCTCCTTCTACCACACCAGAAGAAGCAGTAAATTTGGTCGGATCCTTGACCTCTACCCGAATGCTATCCTTTTTCGAAGAAGAAATCCCTAGAATTGGGCCAAACCACAATCATGCACTCAATATCTCCGTCGAAGTTATGGGGAAGGTCGTACAATTCTCTCTTGTCGATAATGGATCCGCCTTGAATGTTTGCCCACTAAGGACTTTCAGATGGTTAGGACTGAAAGAAAGTGATCTCGCTCCAACCACCGCTGTTGTGAGTGCCTACGATAATACCTGTCAGGAGGTAATGGGATCCATAAAACTTGTAATAAGGGCTGGCCCTATAAACCCTGTCGTTGAATTCTAAGTTATTGATATTCCAGCTTGTTTCAACCTGTTTTTTGGAGGACCTTGGCTCCACAGTATCAAGGGTGTGTCTTCCTTACACCATTTCTTCACTGACGAACGAGTCATCACTATTTTAGGCAATGACGATAATACAGAGGGTGTAAGTATCAGCAGTCCAATCCTTGAGATATAACACATGTCAAATGATATGCTCCTATCAGGATTTCGAGTTGAGCCACCTGTACTCCTGGTAGGGGACAATTTCAAAGAAAGGGTTTGTCCGGAATACGACCCTCATGGAAACATCAATGTGATTCAGATGTTCAGAAACATGCACTTCATGCCCGGACTGGGGTTAGGGAAAAGGCAGCAAGGGATACTTGAGCCTATTAAACTAAAGAAAGCTTTCCCTCCTTGTGGTTTAAGGTATCAACCGTCAGAACAAGAACTCCGAAGGATCCGCCAGTCTCGACCAAAGAGAGGATTATACCACATCTAGACTATCCCAGGTGATTCCTTGAATGGACGATTCATCAAAAAGGGTCAATATTTCTCCTTTTGTGGCTTTTTAGAACCATGGTATGACCATACAGAAAAGAAAATGAAGCCTGGAATGGAGATCTTTTTCTAAGATAGCTACCCATGGGCCGAAAGTTCCCAACACTGTATACAATCGCTCATCAAAGATACCAAAGATTATGAGGAAAGTGACTCCGAGGACTCATTCAACTTAGAAATACTCGGGCTGACACTATGCATGGTTCATTTAAGCACTTAATCACTTGATACATCCCACCTAATCAAAGCTACTGATACACCTCTCCTCAACTGGCATGTTGCACTAGTTTTAACTGTTGAACTCAACCCTAATCCAAATGTTTACCCCATTTCTTCTTTTGTCGTCTATCCTTGCTCAAATGTAATTGAGACCTCCTTTAATGAGGTTCTCAATGCTGTTTTTCCAATTAATGAAATAAACAAAAATTATGAGTATCTTGTTGTGCCTTACATTAATTGTTTAGATTCTAATAAAACTTTTGATGATGATGATTTTGAAAATGAACAATTCTTAACTGATATAAATAAGGATAATAACAAACAACATAACCGCGTCAAGTTAATGAAGAAGAAACTGTTATTATTAACCTCAGTTCTAGTATCCAACTGCGCGAGATTAGAATAGGGGCTACCCTTCATGAGCATGAGCGCGCACAACTCGAAGAATTGCTAAAGGAATTTGTGGATGTCTTCACATGGTCCTATGAAGATATGCCCGACATTGATCCCGAAGTAGCTCAACATGAGATCCCCACTCTCCCAGATTATAAGCCAGTTAAATAAAAGTTGAGAAAGCTCCGCACCGAATGGTCGCTCAAAGTCAAAGAAGAGGTGGTCAAACAGCTGAACGTGGGTTTCATTCGTGTAATCGAATATCCTACATGGCTAGCCAACATATTGTCTGTGCCGAAATTAGGAAGGAAAGTTCGGATGTGTGTAGACTACCGGGACTTGAACAAAGCCTCTACAAAGGGTGATTATCCGTTACCCAATATCAACATGATTGTGGACAACACAGCCAGTCACGCTCTCAAGTCATTCATCGACGGATTTACCGGATACAATCAAATCAAAATTCACCCAGATCACCAAGAAAAGACCGCGTTCATCACTCCATGGGGAACCTTTTGCTACACTGTTATGCGATTTGGTCTCAAGAATGCTGGGGCTACCTACCAGAGGGCTGCTACAACCATCCTGCACAATCTGATTCACAAGGAAGTTGAGGTCTATGTGGATGATATGATTATCAAATTCAAAACTAGAGAATGTCATGTTCTCGCTCTCCGAAAGTTCTTTGAACGACTGCGACAGTATCAAATGAGACTCAATTCTCATAAATGTGTCTTCGATGTTACAAAGGGAAAACTCTTGGGATTTATGGTTAGTGAGAAGGGGATAGAAGCAGATCCTACCAAGCTGAAAGACATACTTGATATGCCACCGCCCCGAACAGAGAAAGAAGTCCGAGGTTTCTTTAGGAAATTATAATACATCAGCCGGTTCATCAACGAGTTAACCTCTATCTACGAACGTGTTTTCAAACTCCTCCAAAAGGATTCAACCAAGGTTTGGAATGAGGCCTATCAAAAAGACTTCGACCGAATCAAAAAATATCTGACCCAACCCTCGGTACTCATGCCACCACAGCCTGGTCTCCCTTCACTCCTATACCTAACCATAACTGACACTGCATCCAAGGCTTTGCTAACCTAATACATTAAAGATTCCCATAAAGAAAGAGCCATCTATTACACCAGTCGCAAATTAACCGAGTACGAAGTCAACTACACTGCTTTGGAAAATGCATGTGTCGCACTTGTTTGGGTCACCCAAAAGTTACGACACTACAAACTCGCCTTCCCCATTAAATTATATCTCGAATGGACCACATCAAATACATGCTCGAGAAACCCACCTTATCCAGTCGAACGGCCTGATGGATGATGCTCCTAGTCGAGTTCGATATCATGTACGTCACACAGAAAGCCATGAAAGGAAGAACCATCTCTGACTACCTCATTGATTACCCCATGGATGAAACTGATGTCTGGATCTCCGAATTCCCAAATGAAAATATCCTCTACACTGCCCAGGACAATCTCCGATGGCAAATGTTCTTTGACAGCGCTGCCAACAAAAAGGGATATGGCATTGGAATACTTCTGATTGCCCTAGATGACTCCCACACTCCCATCGCCATCAAGTTGGATTTACCTTGCACCAACAATATGACTGAATACGAGGCGTGTACGATAGGCCTCAAAGTTACTGTCAAGAAAGGTATTCAATACCTAGATGTCTACGGGGATTTCACCCTCATCATCGGTCAAGTGCTCAAAAAATGGAGAGTCAAGGATGAGAAACTCCAACCCTTCCATACCCACTATTGATGTAAAAAATTAGATCACTCTAATTATTCAATCACAGATAAATAAATGAGACAAAGAATTTTAAAGTGGTTCAGCCTTATAAGAATGGCCTACGTCCACTGTTATGTTATAACTGATTGTTTTGGGAATTCTCGATTACAAATTCTTTCAAGAAATTTCGGTCCCTTTGAATGAGGGTGATACAATGTATTTATAGCTTTGAGGCTGTCATCTGAAAGGGTGATACATTAAATGATATACATATGAAAGGGTAATACATTTAATGCCCTTAGGCGTGTGTGTCAAGGATAAGCATTTAATGAACCGGTTGAACTGTTGGTTATCTGGCAATCAATACTGCGGCCGAGATGCAGCTCGAACCGCCTTAGCTGCTCGTTGTTCAGGAGTTCCTCGGAGTATTGGAGTTCCTCGGAGAACTCTGTTCCTCGGAGCGTATGAGTTCCTCGGAGGGATCTGTTCCTCGGTGTACACTTGCTGCTCGGAATGAGTATGAATTGGTCGGGGAAATAAACTTCCTCGTTGCTATTTGTGCCACGTAGATCGACACGTGTCTTCTTATGATTGGTCCACGTCAGTAGATTAAATTTGGTATCAACAGAAGCCCCCAATGCTCCATGCTTGATGGTTTACTTGAAAGGATGGAGTATTTATTCTGCAGTGTTGCTCGGTGCTCGTGAAATTCTTGATCTACCTTCTTGATTTGTTCAACATAAAGTGCATTATCTCCTGGGAATTTCGATGCATCCATGCCACAGTATGCAGCTTGTAGCTTGTCATAATCTTCAAGTATGTTGATTGGTTTGTCAGCCGACCAACTGCTTACTGTGTCGAGCAACTGAATGCTAACTTTACGTGCTTGATTTTTCTGATTTATGATCCTCTGAATACTTTGTCGAGTAACATACTAGATTTTGAACCCAACTCTTTAATCTGATTTGTACCAAGATAGTAGTGGACTTCAAAACATTTTCATACAACTTCTTCTTCAATGTTAGTCGGGACAGTAGTAGTAAAGATCTCAGATGCTAAATTCGACTTCTGAACTTCAATAGTATGTGCATAATAACTCCTGAACTTCTGAATGCACCTCCTGAACTTCTGAATATGCCTCCGTGTGAGTTTGTGAAGTTGAATTTGGTGCTCGACTGCATGATGTTATAAGGATGTGCCACCAAATGAACAAATATATCTGTAATAGAAGCCCCCAGATGAACAAATACTTTATCGAGCACCTCCTAGATGGACCATCCGTGATGAATATCAGGATGCTCAAAGATCTTAACTTCATAAATTCTCCTCTTGCTTTAAATGATCCACCTACTGGCGAGGAACCTGTTTCTAAAGCAGAGGGAGAGAAACCAATAGAGTAGGAATCTCAATGTAATAGTTAGTACACAATTTAATATCAATGTAATAAATCTGTGTAATTCATTTTGAATTCAGTGAAAGAGTTTCATTTTTGTTCGCAAATTTGTATTGCTATTGTCTTGTATCAATATTGTGTGGTTCATCGACCAAAAAAGTTACAAGTATTAGTAATGTTGCTCGATCACTTAATAATAAAGTCACGAGTATAAAAAATGTTTAAAATTTTTCCAACCAACCAAGGTTGTTAAATTGTGCATGTCGACTAACTACAGTTAGTGGGTTTTTATCTCCGACCAACCATACTTGGTACAATTTGGAATATTTTCTCCTCGTCGACCAACTACAGTTAGTGGGTTTTGATCCCCGACCAACCATACTTGGTACAGTTTGGAATATTTTGTATTTTCTGGAATAATCTTACCTCCGACCAGCATAAGTTGGCATATCTTGTTTCCTAACTAGCCAAACACATTGGCATTTTTAGGAATGTTGATGTTGTTCTCGCCCTTTTACCAACCGGAGTTGGTCTGAGTTCGAACTATTATGTCCACTTGCCCCTTTACCAATCGGAATTGGTCTGAGCCAGTGTCAGCCTCCTAACCAAAGGAGTATGGTGTTCTCGCCCTTTTACCAACCGGAGTTGGTCTGAGTTCGAACTATTATGTCCACTTGCCCTTTTACCAATCGGAATTAATCTGAGCCAGTGTCAGCCTCCTAACCAAAGGAGTATGGTGTTCTCGCCCTTTTACCAACCGGAGTTGGTCTGAGTTCGAACTATCATGTCCACTCGCCCTTTTACCAACCGGAGTTAGTCTGAGGTAGTGTACGCCTCCTAACCAAAGGAGTATGGTGTTCTCGCCCTTTTACCAACCGGAGTTAGTCTGCGTTCGAACTATCATGTCCACTCGCCCTTTTACCAACCGGAGTTAGTCTGAGCTAGTGTCATAGTTACACCTTTTACCAACCGGAGTTAGTCTGAGTTAGTGTCATAGTTTGTAGTGTGTAACACTAGTATTCCCCAAAAAACTTTCAATAAAAGGAGAGAAGATGGCGAAATATCATCGTTTTATTCATATGGATGGAAGTTCTTTACATTTTTCATCACTGATAATACTTGCGTAGGTGTTCAGCATTCCATGCATTCTTAAATTCCTCTCCTTCTAGAGTCGCTATTCGGTAAGTTCCTGGTCGAACAATTTCTGTAACTCGGTAAGGTCCATGCCAGTTTGCTTCCAACTTATTGTGCTTCTGAATGACCTTATTTAGCACGTGATCTCCTTCTTTTAAGTCGCATTTCTTCACCCTCTTGTTGTAGAACAAAGCTGTTTGTTGTTGGTAAGCAGCATTCCTAATGGCTGGCTCTTCTCTAACCTCCTCGAGCATGTTCAAATCTAATCTTCTCATTAAGTCGCTGACTGGGAAATTGAAGTTCAGCACTCTGTGTGTTGGAAGACCCAAGTCGGCAGGTATTACGGCCTCACTTCAAAATGCCAGCATATATGGTGATTCTCCAGTTGCTGCTCGGGGAGTTGTTCCGTAATCCCATAATACTGACTGTAGCTCATTAATCCTATTAGCTTTAGCCTCACTTATCAAATTGTGTTCCATGGTCTATGATGAAGGGATGAGGGAGACCATATCGGCAGATGGTGTTCTTCCAAACAAATTGGTACACCTTCTCGTACATCATGTCGATGAGTGGCTCAGCTTCTACACACTTAGTAAGATAATCTACTGCGACGACGAGGTACTTGAATCTTCCTCGAGTCGTTGGCAGTGGTCCAACCAAATCAATTCCCCACATGGCAAATGGCCAAGGAGAAGTTATGGGTGTCAACAATGATTGTGGAGTTCGTCGAATGGAGGAAAAACGTTGGCACTTATCGCATTTCTTGGCATAGGCTATACAATCAGCCCTCATCGTTGGCCAGTAATACCTCTGCGTCATCACCCTTTGCAAAAGTGTCCGACCTGCTACATGGGCTCCACAGGACCCTTCATGGATCTCTTCAATCAATTCTTTCCCCTCGGAGGGATGTACACATCTTTGCAAACCTGCCATAATTCCTCGTCTATACAAAACACCATTAGTTAGCACATAGCGAGCAGCTTTAAACTTTAATTTCTTGGCAGCGAGCTTATCCTCCGGTAATTCTCCTTCCTCAATATATGATCGGATGGGATCCGTCCAAGATGGTCCTAAATCAAGGGTAATAATATTCATCGTCAGGTCTTCATCTACGCTCTGACTTTTTAGTACTTCAATTGGTATCGTTCTTCGCAACTCGGTACGAGTAGCTGATGCTAGTCGGGACAGTGCGTCTGCTTGTGCATTTTCCATTCTTGGTATTCTGATTAACTGAATGGCATCAAATTCTGCCAACAACTCCATCACCTTTGCATGATACTTGACCATTAATTTCCTTTAACTGCATATGTTCCCATCATCTGATTCACAATTAATTGAGAATCACTGAATACCATCACTTGTTGTGCTTCCATAATCTTTGCTAAATTAAGACTTGCTATCATGGCCTCATACTCAGCCTCATTAATGGAAGCTTTGAATTGGAATTGCAGGGCGTATTCCATGTCAATCTCATCTGGGGTGTTCAAAACAATCCCTGCTCCACAACCTGTTGTGCAAGATGACCCATCTACATATAATTTCCATGTAGGTAACTCGTCTTCAAATTTCTTATATGACAAAGCTCCTCGGTGAAATATTTGTTGTTTCCTTTCATCCTCCCCTGATATTTCTCGCTCCTCGTCGATCATCTCTTCTCGCCCTTTTACCAACTGGAGTTGGTCTGAGCTCGAATTTGATGATCCTTCAATATCAACAAGCCCTTTTACCAACCGGAGTTGGTCTGAGCTTGCGTTTGTTGATCCTGTAACATCCACAGGTTGATCATCGAGCAACTTTTGTTCCTCGTCCGGAGTCCTACCAACTATCTCTGCAGCGCATCCGGTAACATCTACACGCCCTTTTACCAATCGGAATTGGTCTGGGCTTGTGTTTGTTAATCCTGTAACATCCACAGGTTGATCAACGAGCAACTTTTGTTCCTCGGGGGTATCAGGATCAGTAATCTCTGCTATAAAATCTGTTACAGCTTGCCCTTTTAATGATGATCTGGGTTCATACACAATATCATATTCACCGAGCTCTATTGCCCAGTACATCAGTCTCCCTAATTTTTCTGGCTTATGAAGGGCCTGTCTTAATGGCATGTCGGTATACACGACGATGGTATGGGCCTGGAAATATGGCCTCATTCTTCTACTTGCCTCAATTAATGCCAATGCCAATTTTTCCAGCTTTGGTTACCTGGTCTCTGCACCTCGGAAAGCCTTACTTGTGTAATAAATTGGCTTCTGGACTCCATTCTCCATTCTGATCAATGCCGAGCTGACTGCATTCTCTGATACTGCCAGGTACAAGTATAACTTTTCTCCCATTACTGGTCTGGACAACAGTGGAGGTGCTCCCAAATATTTCTTCAAGTCTTGAAAGGCTTTTTCACATTCATCATTCCACTCGAAAGTTTTCCGAAGTGTTTTGAAGAATGGGAGGCATCTATCAGTTGCTCGGGATACAAATCTGTTGAGCATTGCAACTCGTCCTGTAAGACTCTGCACCTCTTTCTTCGTCATTGGAGATCGCAACCCTAAAAGAGCTTTGATCTTTTCTGGATTCGCGTCAATGCCTCGCTGGTTGACGATGTACCCGAGGAACATTCCTTCTCGTACTCCAAATGTGCACTTCGTCGGGTTGAGCTTCATTTGGTATTTATCCAGTTGATTAAAGGTCCGACCTAAGTCAACTAGATGATCAACAGCTTTCTTGCTCTTTGTCAGCATATCATCGACATAGACTTCCATATTGCAACTAATTTGTTCGGCAAAAACCTTGTTCATCAGCCGCTGGTATGTCGCTCCTGCATTTTTCAAACCAAAAGGCATAACATTATAACAATAAGTTCCCCTAAGGGTAATAAAAGAAGTACTTTCCCTGTCTTCAGGTTTCATTTTGATATGGTTGTAGCCAGAGTAAGCATCCATAAAGTTGAGCAGCTCGTGTCCCTAGGTAGCATCCACTAGTTGATCAATTCTGTGCAATGGAAAGTGATCCTTTGGGCATGCCTTGTTGAGATCGGTGAAATCAACACACATTCTCCATTTATTGTTTTTCTTCTGTCCAACGAGGAGATCTAGATCTCTCTCTTGCTCGGTCTTCATTTCCTCTTTCACCTCCCCGATCAACATACTTTGTTAGCTTTCCTCGCCGGATGAGTGTTTCAATCTCGTTCTGAAGAGCTATTCAATTTTTTGTCATATGGCCATGATCCTTGTGGAACTCGCAATACTTTTCTCTATTCCTCATATCAGGGTCTGACCTCATTTTCTTTGGCCATTTTATCTCCTCGTTATTCTTGATTTCTTCCAAGACATGATTAATACCCATTTTCAAAGGAGTATAATTATCGAATTTCTTCAGGCCTTCCCATGACGACTTATTATTCTTGGAATGCTTGTCACTGCCATTGCCCTTATGCTCTTTATTGTCGACTTCCACCTTGGTTTCTTTATCCATATTCTTCTTCGCAGCCATAGCCTCCTCGGCATTCATGATTTTGGCCGCTTTTGCCATCAACTCTGACATAGTTGTAGGTGGATCTTTGGCCAAAGTGTAATACAATTTGTTAGGCAATAACCCACTCATCAATGCGGTGATTGCTGTCTTTTCTTCATAATCTATGACTTCCAGCTTCTCGTTATTGAAACGAGTTATGTAATCTCTAATACTCTCATCAGATTTTTGTCTAACACTTAACAAGTGTGCTACTCGTTTTACTGGCTTTGCTCCAAAACAGAAATTGCCAATGAACAACTCGGCCAGTTGAAAGAAATTTGAAATCTTACCCCGAGGAAGATTGTTGTACCATATTTAGGCAGATCCAGTAAGAGTTCTTGAGAATGCTCTGCATCTCATCTCGTCGGGGACAGCATAGATGTCGGCAGCAGCTTGATATTGCTCTATGTGAAGAACAGGATCTGTCTTTCCATCATATTTGGGGGTTACCACAGGGGCTTTAAACTTTGACGGTGTAGGAAAATCCACAATGGCCTGGACAAAAGGTGTTCCTCGAATAAAGGTTCCTTGTAGAGGGTTCTTCGCCTTAGCCATTTCCCCTAATCTATCCTCCAGCCTTTGAATAGATCCTTTCCACGCATCATTTCCTTCCTCGGGCTTATTGGTTCGGGCGACTGATCGCGTTGAAGTGGCTTCCTAGGATTTATCTTATCGAGCAGCTGATCGATCATCGGATCTATCTTGACGAGCAGTTGGTCGTGACTGGACGGATCCTTTCCTTACATCTGAAGGTCGTCAAAAGCTCCTCGACGCTACATTAAGAGGACTTTTTTTCCTCCAAGCGATCTAAAGGAGAGGCCCTACTTAATCTTTCCAATGCGCTGGCCCTTTCTGGGGAGAGGGTTACACGTTGTTCAGTATCCGTGGCTCACATTGACGAAGTTCGTCCAGGTTGATAAGAAAAATCTTCAGATTCCTCATTAACACGCCTAGTATGTGAAGAAGGCACACGGGTATTTCTTTGGAGATTTCGTGATCCAGAATGGGTTGGTGTACCGCCATGGAGGGTTTGGATGAGTTGTCGCATCGTATCTTGCATGGCGGTTCGGCCATGAGCCAAATTTGTCATTATTCCAGTCAGATCTGGAATAATTGGTGGTGCAGATGGATTTGGAGGGGTTCCAGCATTTCGATTGCCGGATTCAGGAATTTCAGCCGTTGCTGATGAATGATTTTTGGTGAAAAACGATAACAACAGTCGTTTCCCACAGACGGCGCCAATCTGTTGATGTAAACAATTAGATCACTCTAATTATTCAATCACAGATAAATAAATGAGACAAAGAATTTTAAAGTGGTTCAGCCTTATAAGAATGGCCTACGTCCACTGTTATGTTATTGCTGATTATTTTGGGAATTTTCGATTACAAATTCTTTCAAGAAATTCCGGTCCCTTTGAATGAGGGTGATACAATGTATTTATAGCCTTGAGGCTGTCATCTGAAAGGGTGATACATTAAATGATATACATATGAAAGGGTAATACATTTAATGCCCTTAGGCGTGTGTGTCAAGGATAAGCATTTAATGAACCGGTTGAACTGTTGGTTATCTGGCAATCAATGCTGTGGCCGAGATGCAGCTCGAACCGCCTTAGCTGCTCGTCATTCAGGAGTTCCTCGGAGTATTGGAGTTCCTCGGAGAAGTCTGTTCCTCGGAGCGTATGAGTTCCTCGGAGGGTTCTGTTCCTCGGTGTACACTTGCTGCTCGGAATGAGTATGACTTGGTCGGGGAAATAAACTTCCTCGTTGCTATTTGTGCCACGTAGATCGACACGTGTCTTCCTATGATTGGTCCACGTCAGTAGATTAAATTTGGTATCAACACCCACCTAGAAGAATTAGCCTCCCAATTCTAAGATATTACCTTCCACTACCTACCGCGAGCAAAGAATAACCTAGCCGATGCCCTTGCTACCTTGGCCTCCATGGTCGACATGTCCGAGGGAATAAAAATGACCCCTTCCTGGTTCAAAAGCAAGACAAACCAAGCCACTGCCACCACATTAAGCTCACCACCACAGAAGATCTCGAGCTGGCCAATTGTTGGTACTATAGTATTTAACGCCTCCTCAAACATGGTAGGTACCCCGAGGGCTCTGATAAGAAAGACCGAGTAACCCTCCGAAGACAAGCTGCCCAATACATCATCTGCCACAAAGCATTGTTCAAGAGAAACTTCGATGGAACTCATCCACACTGCATCGCAGGGGCTGACATTGAAGAGGTAATTTAGAGAATCCGCAGTGGAGAATGCGAACCCCAAATAAATGGTCGCATGCTTGCCAAGAAGATCATCCGATAAGGTTACTAATGGACCACTATGACCCAAGATTACATCGCCTATGTTCAAAAATGCCTCAAATGCCAATTGTTCTCCAACCTTCAGCATCTGCCTCCACGAGAATTATACAACATGACTTCTCCCTGGCTGCTCTCCACTTGCGGTATCGACATCATAGGGAAAGTTACACCAAAGGCTTCCAACGGTCATGAGTTCATCCTAGTTGCCATTGATTACTTCACCAAATGGGTCGAGGCCGAGTCATACGCAGTTCCGAACGCTAAGAAAGTAGCTAAATTCATCATGAATAACATCATCTGCCGATATGGGGTCCCGCATGAGTTAGTGTCAGATAACGGGATGTATTTTGAGGTAGAAATCATAGAAGTGGTCAGCGATTACGGGATTCAGAGACACTAATATTATCCCTACCGATCTCAGACCAACGGTGCAGTTATAGCTTCCAATAAGACCCTTAAAGACAACATCAGTAAGATGATCGAAAGCTGTCGAGATTGGGACGACTGGATCCCATACGCCCTCTGGGGCTACCGAACCTCAATTCGAACCTCTACTGGGGCTACCCCTTACTCTCTAGTCTATGACATGGAAGCAGTCCTACCCATGGAGATGGAAATACCCTCATTGCGCATCATGCTCGAAAGTTAAGTCAATGAGGAGGACTGGCATCAAAGCTATCTTGACAAGCTGTACCTCCTGGATAAAAGGAGACTAAAATCGCTGTATCACATACAAAGGTACCATCACTAAATAGCGCGTTCATTCAACAAAAGAGTCAAGGACCTCGGTGTTCGAGAAGGGGATTTAGCCCTCAAAGAGATAATAGAACCCATCTGGGACCCCAGAGGGAAATTCAAGCCCAATTGGAGCGGCCCCTACATTATGAAGAAGATCTTGTCCGACGGTGCCGCTATGCTCATCGCATTAGATGGAGAAGAGATGGCTCGTTCAGTCAACCTGGACCATCTCAAGAAATTTTACCCCTAGTCTGAAATATCGGTGCGCTACGACTTTTCTCATCTCTCTTCTATTTAAAAATAAAAATCTTCATTTCCCTCTACCCAGAACTATGTGGGCCTGATCCTCTGCCAAAAAAAAAAATATTTTCAGAAAAATCTAAACTTTTCAAAACCCCCAGAGGTGCGTAGGCAACTCGTACATTTTACGTGAGCACGACCCCTTCTTTTCCACAAAAAGCTATTCTTTTCTCATCCCCGAGAACGACAGTTAATTCTAACATATACTTGAAAAAAAGGATTATGTTTGTCTTAGCGATCGGTATAGATAATTCAAAAATACAAAACTCATCAAAAGGTACAACTGGATGATCAGAAAATTGTTTATTTCACTAATAAGAAATTTTGATACAGATTACATGAGAAAAGGAACGGATAACTCCCTCCCCTTAATTTCCTAAAAAGCCAAATAAAATCCCCACATTTATTCCCCATTACAAAATAAACTCTCCAAGAGTCCTATCCACAGCTACCAGAGGTGCCTGCTCCATCATCATCATCTACATCCTGGGGTCCTCAATCTTCCCCTACCTGAATAGAGTGCCGTAGATGCTCCATGGACCAATAAGCACAAACCAGTTTCGAAAAAACCACAACACCTCCTTCCATGGTATTAAATGGGACAAGACACCTTTGTCTAGTCTCCACTGCCAACATCTTGCTGACCACTCTCCTCCACAACCACTTCATATCGTCCCCGGGGTTATGCCAAACTCTCAATAGACTGAGAGGGATGGGTCGATGGACGTCGACTCTCCCACAAAGAGCTAAGCTGCATGCGCAGACGCTCAGTCAGATCTTCTATTGGAAAGAAATCCAGTGTCCGAGGTGGCACGACCTTCTCCTAGCCAAATTGGCACAGAAGCCGCCAAGAGAAATAAAAAGAGGTCTATCTGAGACCAACCTGCTAAACGTACGGATATTCTCCCAGCTCCAGAATAGGCAGCAACTGTCCCCACCAAGGCACTGGCCAATACATATTTAGAGCCCCATGCTCCACAAACCAGTTCTCCCAACCCTCAATATCCAAGACAACGCTGATGAAATGACGCGAAAAGAAGTTGGGTACAACCGACAAAGGATATTCTGGAGGAGTCACCAGGCAGAGTCTTTCAGACAACCACATGAACAGCATCACGGGGCTACCCCTCAGAAAGATAGAACGACCTTCTTGCCAAGCATCCAAACCATTCAAAGTCTTCGCCAGTATCATCGATGCAGAATTGCGACAGTATGGCATCCATGAAGTAATAGCTATAAATTGTGGGTCCACCAGTAGTTCCCCCGTCACCAACAGTAATTTTGAAACTAAGCCCAAAATAACATCTCCAGTGTATCCAGCATCTCCAACCTCCTATAACTGCACGGATTGTAACATCGCTGAAAGAGAGATCATTCCTCTAACAACCAGTGGTCTAGCCGTCGAAGGCAAAATGCAAAGAAGTCCGACCAACAAATCCCTAGGAGAATGGGAAAACTTAGGCAGAGCCGCGGTAATGCTGGGATTTATCCCCAGCATGGAAGAAAATTCCTCGTAGGTAGGACAAACCTCATCCAACCCAAAGCTAAACACATGGTCTTTGGGGTACCAAAATTATGCCACCGCCATCAGCATGTTCCACTCTATGGGCCGGTTGCGCCACAAAGAGACTCGACGCATGTTAAAATCATCGTAGTCGACATTATAAGAGAACATTGCTTCCAGGGCTTCGAGGTAGTTAGAAAACACAATGCTATCAGGGAGAGCCATCTTGAAAGACTAAGAGATAGTAAGAAAATAAGTAAGAATGTGAAGGTGTGATGGAAACACTCCACACTTACCCCTTTTTATACCTGAAAAACCCTCACAAGAGACACAATCTTGGCAGAAATCTAAGGGAACCCTGCCCCAAAAAATACCAAAGGCTGAAGAGGGTACCAATCAAAGCTTTGAATTGATGGTGATGATGCCTGAAAATAGCACCACTAGTCAAGGTGTTTGTAAGCTCAAGCAAGTGATAACAATGGCAGCACAGGATAATATATATATATATATATATATATATATATATATATGTATAGATATAGAAGGAGGTGAGTTGAAGAGGATGAAACACTTGAATATAAGTGGTTCAACCAATTAGGCCTACGTCCACTGTGCAAGTGAGTGAGTAAGGTCACTAAAATAGGGCACTAATGGCCATGGATACAATCTCTCAAGCTTTCTCTCTCTACTATATAATTTGACAGAGTTTTGCTAGGGTAACATCATGGATCCCTTTACATGGTAGAGGAGTGTAATGTACCCCCCAAGCATACAATGAGCATATGCATGAGCATCGAACTAGTATGAGAGTGACACCTGGATGATCTCAACTAAACAATGATGACCTCAATATTCCCTCACGTGGAGGGAATTCGGTTATAACATATTTATCCACGTGTATCAAGTTATATAAGAACATGTAGAAGCTCGACTGTCTTCAATTGGCACCAACCTCGACCTGGATGAGTACGAGGCTGGCGAGGTACGACCCTTTCTTTGTCGTCGATCAATGTTCCATGAAGACCTCGGCCAGGTTGGTCGACTGAGGTTGGATATGAGGTGCATTGTCGGCTAGGGCTGATGATGACATGATGCTTGTTGACTGAGTCTGCGAGGATTTTGCTGACCTTGGATAATGAAGGGCTGAGGTAGATGTACAAGGTAACTGCAACATTGGCTATGGCTGACCCCACGGATGCTGAGTTCTTAGCTTCAAGCTAACCTCGGCTGCATCCAGGTCGAGACGATATTAGGACGTCGGCTGTGGCTGACCCCTGTAGGAGGACGTTGCTGATAAGCATCATTGGGATTCTATTACCTCAGCTCCAATCCCGGCTGAGGTTGAGGTCTTTGGTCTCTGAGGTGTACTTTGGGTATATCAATCACCCCTAGCCCTTAGTTGCCTGTGTGATCAAGTGCCTAAGGGGTATGTTTGTCCG
The DNA here is from genome assembly GCA_949130495.1 of Sambucus nigra. Lineage (NCBI taxonomy): Eukaryota > Viridiplantae > Streptophyta > Magnoliopsida > Dipsacales > Adoxaceae > Sambucus > Sambucus nigra. The sequence continues at coordinate 8,968,685 of OX422219.1, read as the reverse complement.
AGGTTGAATTTCTTTAGGTGTTAACACTTTCTTAACAAGTGTCAGCTACTGAAGTAGATAGCGTGCCTGACAAGTGTGATGATGTTGGTTGTATTTTGGGCTCCCAAGGTAATGATGGGCCTTGGGACGTGTGCACTCACATTTAAGGGTTTAAACCCCATTTTTCTTCTCTTTCTTCCTCATTCCCCTCCTTCTCCTGATTTGGTTATCTCTGTAACTCTCTCCCAATCTACAAGAGCTTAGCTACTTTATTATTGGTATTTCTATGTTTCTTCAAATCTCCTTCATTTCACAAGTCTTCAGGTATCGTCTCCACCTTACTCTGCCATTTTTAGCCCCTTTTATTCGTGGCTCTTCAATTTTCGGCGAGAGTTTTGAGTTTTTCGGCAGCTGCTTGCGCTTTTCGGTAGCACTGGTTCTTATTATTCTTGTTTGTTTTTGTTTAAGGTTAATAACTTGATCCTTAGGCAAGTTGAGTCACGATGTTTGTTCCTGATTTAATTTCCCAAGTGTGAGGTTGTCCTCCTATGCTCAGACCTCTTTATCAGCTTTTAAAAGAATTTCCATCTCTTAGAGAGAGGACTTTAGAGAGGATTAGGCAAATAGAGCAAGCCCAAGAGGAAGCTCATAGGTCTAAGGCCTTCCCCCTCAGACCTATATTTCCACCCCCGCTGAAGGTCATGTACCCCGAGCCCTCTGTGCCTGCAGAGGTCCCAGTAGAACCCATCCCTATGTCTGAGTCTGAGTCATGAACCTCAGAACCTATGTCTGTGGATTATTTTCAAGAAACCATGGATTGTTCCAGTAGGATGGATCATGCCCCTGATCAAGCCGAGGTTTCCATCCAGGCCTCTTTTAAAAAGAGTTCTAGCACCTCGCATTCTTCCTCTGATGTTGAAATTATAGGACCCAGTGTGGCTATTCCACCAATCCTAGACGCTATTCCCTTATCAACCGCCATAGGGGCTGAGTTTTCCCAGAGGTTCCTTGATGGTAATCGCTCGTCCACTCCAGTCGACGTTAAAAAGGACGAGGATGATGGTAGCAAGATCGATGTTGACACCTCGGAGGCAGTTGAGATAGAGAGAACTATCAGCGAACTCGACCTTCTTGCTTTTAGACACCTGTATTCCATAGGTCCCTCCATAAAGCTTAGGAGACCTCTGAGGGACGAGAGGAATTTCGGCGGCCAAGATGGTGAGATCTGTTTGTATGAGCAGATGTTCAAGTTAGGATTTCGTCTTCCCATGCACCCAATTATTAGGGCCATATTGTCCTATATTAACTTAGCCCCCTCCCAGTTATCTCCCAATTCCTGGAGGGTGATAATTGGAGCAATAGTTCTATAGAGGGCAGTCCACCATTTAGACCTTCCTGTCCAGGTCTTCATTGGGTGCTACATCCCTTCCTTTGCTAGGAATCATCCGAGCTATTACCACTTTTTAGCTCGAAAGTCAAATAAGAAGATGTTGTAGGTTACCCAAACTTCAAATCACAATTGGAAATTGCGATACTTCTTCGCCTCAGGGATATGGGAATTTGGCACCTGTGCCCCTTCTTCGTCCTTAGAGCTGAGGATGCCCCTGAGATGGGGAAAGGTGACAATGGCTGCTAGGGCCAACCCTGGGCTAAGCCAAAATAATCTCCATAAGGTCAAATACCTTTAGGATCGGGGGGAGCATGGCTTGCTAGTCAAGTACGAGCATCTGATGACCCCATACTATCTCTCTGAGACTGGCCTTGAGGGGAGTCCTCTGACTGAGCTTCGAAATGTTTATTTTTCCACAAGTTGTACCTCTGATTATGTCATGTCTTTGATTTTCTAACTCAGACCTTTCTATTTGCAGAGCGCCCCAAAGGAATTTTTGACGACCTCTTGGAGATGGCAGCCCCCAGCCTTACCAAGCTCGTGAAGAAAGCAGGTCTGACTGCACCTCATCCTCCTCCTACAAACTCAAAGGCTGAGGTCTCCAAGAAGAGGAGATCTGCTGACCCTGCCCCTAAAGATCAGAGGCAGAAGAAGAAGACATCAAAGGGGGATCATGCCATCCCCATCTCCCCTGAGGATGTATTAGTTGCTCGTCTAAAGCAACTAAAGATTAGTGACAACCTTATTAGCCAAAGTCTAAAGGCCCTAGACGCTATCGGCTCTGTCATGATCGACTCTAATAAATGCTTCTGCCGTTCAACGGACACCCTTATGCTGACCGAGTTTGGTCTCCACCGATCCCTCCAAGTAAGACTCTTTGCTTTTTCTTTTTCTGAGTAAGTGTAACCTCGTCTTTGACTTTTTAAAGTCTTGAACTGACATCTCTGCATATGTTCTGCAGGGTCTCCTCATCTTGCACCACTTTGTGGACTGGACTTTGAGGAAACTTCCTCTGATCGAGAAGGGCAAAGAGGCCTAGAAGATCGAGGCTACCTTGAACACTGAAGTGGAGCGTCTGGAGGCTTCTTTAGAGAAGTCTAACGCTAAGGTTAAGTAGATGGAGAAGGATACGGGCAAGCTAAAAAAGGACCATACCTTTGCTCTGAAGACGCAGGCTGAATCTTTCCAACTAAAGGTTGACGTTACTGTGAAGGCTGCCTTGGAGGATGCCTCAGAGAAGATCTTGGAGGACTATAAGGTCTCTGATGAGTTCGTCAGCTTCGACTTCGAGTACCTCAAGAGAGGTGTTAAGGCCACTGGAAGGTGGCCTGAGATGAAGGAAAAAGAATTAGGGAGCCTGGCAGCCTCTGACTTCATTGGTCTGGACTACGCCGATCCTCGATTTACTCAGGCCTTGCAAAAGGTTGAGGAGGAGGGAGGTGCCGTACCTACCGAGATTGCTCCCCAAGATGACACCAGGACTGAAGACGTTGGTCCTCAGGATGATGGGGTAGAGCTGACCAACCTCGGCCAGGGAGATGGGGGCGTGGTAAAAAACCCTGAGGTTGCAGACACTTGACCATTTTGTGAAGCTCTTTGTAATTTTTAATTTTGATTTCAAACTGTAACCTCTGATGACAAATCCTGTTACTTTATGGCTTGTGATTATTATCTTAATTCTATATCAACCTCTGAAGAGGGCTTTATTTTTTTAGTTGCTGAATGTTCTTTGAATGGTGTTATATGTCATGCAATGTGTTTGTGCTAAAGCCTGAAGCTTCCATATAATGTTGTCTTCATAAGCCCCATAAATAAAATGTTCACCAAATTATGATGTCGAAGGTCTGAGGTCATCTAAGTGTGATGTCTTACCTCAGATCCTGTCACCAAATTATGATGTTTAAGGTCTGAGGTCATCAACTAAGATGTTATCCCCATAAAATATTCACCAAATTAATGATGTTCCAGGTCTGAGGTCATCAAAGTATGACGTTCCCCCCAGACCTTGTCACCAAATATGATGTTTAAGGTTTGAGGTCATCAACTAAGATGTTACCCTCATAAATATTCACCAAATTAATGATGTTAGGGTCTGAGGTCATCAACTAAGATGTTATCCCCATAAAATATTCACCAAATTAATGATGTTTAAGGTCTGAGGTCATCAACTAAGATGTTACCCTTATAAAATATTCACCAAATTAATGATGTTCAAGGTCTGAGGTCATCCAAGTATTATGTTCACCTCAGACCTTGTCACCAAATTATGATGTTTAAGTTCTGAGGTCATCAACTAAGATGTTACCCCCATAAAATTTTCACCAAATTAATGATGTCTAAGGTATGAGGTCATCAACTAAGATGTTACCCTCATAAAATATGAACCAAATTAATGATGTTAGGGTCTGAGGTCATCAACTAAGATGTTATCCCCATAAAATATTCACCAAATTAATGATGTTTAAGGTCAGAGGTCATCAACTAAGATGTTACCCTCATAAAATACTCACCAAATTAATGATGTTCAAGGTCTGAGGTCATCCAAGTATTATGTTCACCTCAAACCTTATCACCAAATTATGATGTTTAAGGTCTGAGGTCATCAACTAAGATGTTACCCCCATAAAATTTTCACCAAATAAATGATGTCTAAGCTCTGAGGTCATCCAAGTATGATGTTCACCTCAGACTTTGTCACCAAATTATGATGTTTAAGGTCTGAGGTCATCAACTAAGATGTTATCCCCATAAATTCTACCACTAGAGCATAATGAACCAAGAATTGACATGGGAACCGATCTTCTCATTAGTAATCTCTTCATAAGATGATGCATTTACATAGAAAATCTTTTAACATCATATGTAATACTTTTTTAGATGATCAGCATTCCAAGGATTAGAAAAAGGTTCCCCTTCAAGGTTTTCTAGCCTGTAGGTCTCGAGCACAACCTCCTCAACCACTTTATAAGGACCATGCCAATTCGGGTGAAGCTTGTTTGCTTTCTGCAACGTCTTCTTCAACACTAGATCTCCCACGGCTATGGGTCTTGATTTCACCCTTTAATTGTAGAACTTTACTGTTCTCTATTGATAAGCGGCCTGTCTGACCTTTGCATCTTCCCTTCTCTCTTCAATCAAATCCAGGTCAAGCCTTCTCTCCTCACCATTCCCCTCAGGGTCGTAGGTCTGAACCCTATGAGTAGGGAGTCCTATTTCGGTTGGTATGACGACCTCCAAGCCATGCGCTAACATAAATGGGGTTTCCCCCATCGGTGTCCTAGCCATTATTCTGTAGGCCCATAACACAACATAAACTACTTCCGTCCATCTTCCCTTAGCCTCTTCTAACCTCTTCTTAATCCCGTCGAGGATAGTTCTGTTGGTGACTTCGGTCTGACCGTTTGCTTGAGGTCGGCCAGGGGAAGAGAAAAATTATTTTATCCCTACTCTTTCGCAGTATTTTTCTAAGGAAGAATTATTGAATTAGGTGCCATTGCTCGAGATGAGGGTGTTTGGGAGACCATATCTTCATATGATGTTCTTCCAGATAAACTGGAAGGTCTTCTGCTCTGTAATCGTGATCATTGACTCGGCCTCTACCTATTTGGAGAAGTAGTCAATGGCAATTATCAAAAACCTATAGTTTCTCGCCGCTCTTGGTAAGGGACCCACCAAGTCGATTCCCCATACTGCGAACGGCTAAGGAGAACTTATTGATGTCATAGGAAAATGAGGTTGATGGGGGATAGTGGAGAATCTTTGGCTTTTGTCACACCTCTTCACGTAGGCTGCAGCATCCTTGGCCAAGGTCGGCCACCAGTATCCCTGCGTGATAATCCTTTGGCTAAAGGTCTTCCTCCTATGTGAATGGAGCAATAACCATCGTGCACTTCCTTTAAGATGCGGGGAACCTCTGTGGGATGGACACATCTGAGGAGAGGTAATAGAAATCCTTTCTTATATAGGATGTCTCCTACTATTAAGAACTTTGCACCTCTATACCTTAGTTTCCTCCTCTCTAGCTTTGATTCCGACAGTTCTCCCTCTATGATATATCTGATAAGGGGATCCAGCCATGAGTCCCCCAAGTTCAAATTGATGTAAGGGTTACTTACCTCTTCTTTTTCAATGGTCGCCTTGGGCAGGATCTCAACTGGGACTGTCCTTTTGATGTCTGTCTTTGTTGCCGAAGCTAACCTTGCCAATGCATCTGCATGGATGTTATTTTACCGAGGTATTCTCCTCATCTTTACCTCTTCGAAACCTTCAAGTATCGTTCTCACCCTCTTCAGGTATTTGGCCATCCTTTTATCCTTAGCCTCATAAACTCCCAACACTTGATTAACAACTAACCTTGAGTCACTATGAAGCAGGAGTCGTCTTACCCTAAGGGTCTTCGCTAATGAGAGGCACGCTATCATGGCCTCATATTATGACTCGTTGTTTAACGCCTTGAAGTTAAACCTTAGGGCATATTCAACGTTAGTACCATCCGGAGCTGAAAGTATTAGTCCTGCACCGCTTTCGCTTTCGAAAGAAAACCCGTCAACAAAGAGGTTCCAGATGTCTTTATCTGATGAAAAGCTCCCTTCTGACATGACTCTATGCCTGAAGAGGTATCGGTCTTCCTCATTCTTGGTTATTCCATCTCTGGCTCCCTTGGATACAACCGCTTCCGGGTCTTGGAAGACGTTGCTATTTTACCCTTTTGTAATCTCTAGATTATTCTCATCCTCGGCCTCTTCCCATGTGAACTCAGCGACAAAATCTACAAGTGCCTGCCCTTTGATGGCCATCCTAGGCTGATAATTAAGGTCATACTCTCCCAACTCAATGGCCTATGTCATCAATCTACCCGACTTCTCAGGTTTATGGAGTACCCGTCTTAGTGGGGAGTCGGTGAGGATGACCATGGAATGGGCTTGAAAGTAAGGCTTCATCTTCCTAGAAGCATGTATCAGGGCATATGATAACTTTTCCATTCGAGGATAATTTTATTCAGACCCTTGAAGGGCCTTACTGTTGAAGTACACATGCCTTTGGACCCCAAATTCTTCCCGTACTATGGCTACACTTATAGCTGATTCAGAAACTGCTAGATAAACATAGAACTTCTCACCCACTATGGGCCGAAACAAGAGCAATGGAGATCCGAGGTAGGACTTGAGTTGGTTAAAAGCCTCATCACACTCTTTGTCCCACTCGAAGGCTTTTCTAAGCACCTTAAAGAACGAAAGACACTTGTCCATTACTCTAGAAACAAATCTGTTGAGTGAAGCTACTCTTCCAGTGAGTCTCTGAACGTCCTTCATACTTCTTGGCATTTTCATGTCAAGCAAAGCCTTTATTTTCTCAGGGTTCGCCTCAATTCCTCTCTGATTGACAATGAATCCAAGGAATTTCTGAGCTCCTACCCCGAAGACACACTTCGCGGGATTGAGTTTCATTCTGTACAAGTCCATGGTATTTAAGGTCTTTTCTAGGTCTGACACGTGAGTGCAGTCCTTTAAGCTCTTTGTCAACATATCGTCTACGTACACCTCCATAGTCTTGCCTATTTGAGACTCAAATATCTTATTCACAAGACGTTGGTATGTTTCCCTCGCATTTTTTAATCCGAAGGGCATAACCTTGTAGCAATATATCCCTTTGTACGTGATGAAGGCTGTCTTCTCTGAGTCTTCGGAATCCATGAAGATCTGGTTGTAGCCTGAATATGCATCCATGAAGCTCATGAGCTCATGCCCTGCAGTGGAATTTACCATATGGTCGATTCGAGGTAAGGGATAAATGTCTTTTGGGTAATACTTATTCAGGTCGGTGAAGTCTACGCACATCCTCCATTTCCCATTAGCTTTGGGCACTATGACTGTATTTGACAACCACTCCGAATATATGACTTCCCTTATAAACTCGGCCTCTTCCAACTTTCTAACTTCTTCCCAGATGATGTCGTACTTCTCCCTGGAGTAAACTCTTCATCTCTGTTTGATTGGCTTAGCATCCTTAGTCATATTGAGTTTATGGCACATAACCTCAGGGTCGATGCCAGGCATGTCTGCGTGGCTCCAAGTGAAGACACTCTGCCTCTTCCTCAAGAAACTTATCATCTCTTCCTTGATCTCCGCTTTTAAGGCTTTGCCGACCTGGACAGTTTTTTTTTATTCGTCCTCATTGAGGACGATGGATTCTACCTCTTCCGTGGCCTCTCCTTTATTTAACTTTGTTTCATCTCTAGGGTCAAGCGTATCAATGTTATACGTGGTAGTTTCTCTCTTATGGGCCTCTCTCTCTTCAGCCGAGTTGAAGTAGCATTCTCGTGCTATGGTTTGGTCACCCTGCACTTCCCCTACCCCATAGGGGGTCGGGAATTTTAGCATCTGGTGGACCGTCGATGGCACGGCCTTAAACTCTTTAAGGGCTACTCTTCCTATGATGAGGTTATAGGCCGAGAAGACATTTTTGTCCATGACAAAATTTTTTATCTTTCGGGTTAACCTCTTAGGCCACTCATCGCCCATTCGTATGTACATCTCATACATGCCCAACGGATGGACCTTTTCACCGCTAAAGCCCATTAACGGATGATGATAGGGTACCAGCCTAGCTCTGCTAAGGCCTAGGCTTTTGAAGTAGGGACAGAACATCACATCTGCTGAACTTCCTCCATCTATAAGAATTCTCTGTACCTCGCATCCATGAACCCTTGTTGTGATTACTAAAGGGTCATCATGCGGATCTAGGATGCCTTTGAAGTCGAGTCGGGAGAACTCAACTATGAGATTGTCCATCTCCACCTTCTTTCTCTTCTGCATGGTTTTAGAAGACATCAGATTTACCACTTTTGGCTTGGCCACTGACTTGGCCTCCGCCACATGAGCTTTTCGATCAGCCACTTCAGATCTACCCCCTACTAGCCCTCCATATATGGTGTTAATACCAAAGGAGATCACGATGACCCACTTCACTGGGGCATTGTCATCTTTTGGTGGGAGGTCTGGATCATCTTCATCATCACCATTCGAGTCATCGTCTCTTCTTGCTGGAGTATCGTCACGACATCTGTCATTTCTCTTCTTTTTAGGGTCATCTCTTCCCTTTTTAGGAGCCTTGCCATCAATGTACTTTCTCAACTTTCCTAATTTCAACATTTTTTTGATCTCATCCTTTAAGGCGAAGCACTTATCTGTAACATGGCCATGGTCTTAGTGGAACTCGCACCACAAGTTCTGGTTCCTCTTATGTGGAGGAGACTTCAGCTTCTCTGGCCATCTTAGGGATCGGTTATTCTTGATCTCATTAAGGATGTGTTCGGAACTTACAGTTAAAGGAGTATAACGTGCAAACTTGTCATCAGCTGACCCTTCTTTCCATCCTTCTTTCTTTGGAACTTCCCACTACCATTGCCGTTCTCATCCTCACACTCTGAGGCCATGGCCTCTTCGGCATTCATGACCTTACCAGCAGTTGCTAATAATTCTGCCATGGACTTGGGGGGTCTTCTGCGAGCTTCTACAACAACTTCCCTTTCTGGAGACCTCCTATGAGAGCGGTTATAGCTATACTCTCTTCGTAATATTCCACCTCCAGTTTTCTTTGTTGAATCTAGCAATGTAGTCTCTTAGACTTTCGTTTTTGTCTTGCTTGACATACAACAGATGGGTGGTCTTCTTTTGAGGTCTTACCCCAAAACAGAAATTATGAATGAATCGTTTAGCCAAGACCTTAAAGTTCTCTATTGAGTTCTTCGGGATAGAGGTAAACCAGATATGTGCAGCTCTTGTCAAAGTCCTGAAGAAGGCTCGACACTTCATCTCATCTGGTATTGAGTAAATGTCCGCTGTAGACTGGTACATCTCAATATGATGTACATGGTTAGTGCTACCGTCATACTTAGGAGACATCGTAGGTGGATTGAACTTGGCAGGGGTAGGGAAACTCACTATCTTAGCCACGAACGGAGAGCCTTCTTAGAATCCTCTTTATAGTGGGTCCCAACTTTTAATGAGGTCTCCTATCTTATCCTCAAGACGTTGTATGGATTCATTCCACGGTCTTGCAACGTCGGCCCGACCGAGGTTGTCCCCAGCCACCTCTAAGGGGTGGACTGAGGGTTCCCCAGCCACATCACAACGTCGGCTGTTGACCTCTTCTTGGTCCCTATCCCGTCCCGTGTTAGGTCAGCCTTGATGAGACGGTTACACTCCTCGACCTGGATAACCTCTGTTGTAGGTCGTTTACTGGGCCGAGCCTTTCAAAGGCCAACCCTCTGCTTAATCGATCAAAAGCTGACCCTCTTTGTTGGGCTTCTTCATCTCTTCGGCCTCCACAACCTCGGCTCTGCTGGATAGGACGTACAGTGTTATTTGAAACCTCACACAGCTCCCAACAATCTTTTGGAGCATCTTCTGCCTCCAAATCATCATACCTATCCTCGGGGCATGGGTGTCCTTGCCTCCCTAGACGGAAACGTCTAGGGTCAGAAACGTCCCTCCTCCGCTAAGGCGTAGGTTGGTCTTTCCACGGTGCCTGGGGTGGTCCCCTGGCATCAGGATGAGGCTGAACGACCGTCGGAGTAATCATTTTCGGTGAGACCCCCGGCGGTCTCATCATGTTTTGATTGAGTTGTGCAAATTGCTCCTTCATCGCTTACTGCATTGCTGTCAAGGCCTTCAAGGCTGCCGCTGCCTTAGCCATTTCGGATTGGGGTAGTGCCTGGCTGGAACTAGGCCCTCCTGCACCAGGTGGTGGAGGAGGTGGTAGTAACTCCGGTGCCATGTGTTAAAACTAAAGAGCTTATGAAGGAAATTATCTCATCACCTTAGAGGACCTCTTTCAATGGTGAAATAACTCCATGCAAGGGGTGAGGACTGGTTCACCACCAGAGTCTCCGATGAGGTTAAACGGAAAAAGAGGAAGAGACAGCTTCTCCTTCCCACAGACGGCGCCAAAATGATGATGCCTGAAAATAGCACCACTAGTCAAGGTGTTTTGTAAGCTCAAGCAACTGATAACAATGGCAACACAGGATAATATATATATATATATATATATATATATATATATATATATATATATATATATATATATATATATATATACTAGGGTATGCCCGTACCTGAAGGCACGACGTTAATTTTCGAAAATCTACATCGTTGATAGGATCACACGTCTGTTTCTAGTTCGGAACAAATAAACAATTTTTGAAGTAACCAATGGTACGAAAATATTAGTTTAAGAAATTCAAAAAAATTGAATTTTTATTTTCATACATACACCGTGGTACGAACTTATTAAGTCAAAAAGTTTTTTAAAACATATAATTATAAACAATTTTACGTTATGTAATTTTATTTGAGCATCATTAAACTTATGGAAAAAATGTGCACCGTATTCACCAAAAATGTGTAGTGTCGACACCATGGCATAATAGTCTTGAAGAATATTTGGTAAATTCAATATACACTTTTTTGATAAGTTTTATCATTTTTCTTTCTATATTAAAAGGATTTATTTCACTTGTAATTGTATATATGTGCATAGTATACACGTGAAATATAGTTCAAGTTTGTACCCATCATACAGTGATATACAATTAATCACTATACAATAATAAAATTTAAAAATAGCTAAAGAGACCCCATAGAATTCATTTTTTTGTTGATGGGAAAGTTTGTGGATTCATAACATTACATGATAACAGAACCAATTCTGTGGTGGATAATAGAGTAGAAACATTAAACCCCAAATTTTAGAAAATACTACAAAAAATGATAATCAACAATTGATTCTGTTATCATGTAATGTTATGATATAATACAAAAAAATGATTTGATGGATCATCAATTGATAACTCTCACCCTTATCCACACATCATATAATACAAAAAAATGATAATCAACATAACTAAATGTGCATCCATGGGAATGAACTGAAGGAATAATGGAAATGGGAATAAGGAGGTTGTAATATAAAAAATGTTCATTTAACAATCTTTACAAATTTTGATTTCCAGACCCTCCATTTCTACTACTTAGATTGAAAAGGAAAAAACAGAGAACTTATCTGTATCGTTCATTCGAGGCTCTTAGGCCGCTCAAAACATTAATCGAGACCACCGTGTTATGCCCACATTGACATCCTATATCTAAAGCCATGTAAAAACATCAGTTTAGTATATGAACATCTGAAATAATAGTTGATCTCATTCAACATCAATGCATCAATAATATAAAAACATGCCCTTTTATTACGAAAATCCCACAATCTAAGAACCAATGGGCACATGATGTTGTTTACAAACACTATTATAAGGCTCAAACAAACCAAGAACCAATGGGCACGTGATGATCCTGATTTTATTGTGGTGTGCAATCTTCTGCGTCCGTGATAAATATGTATCTTCGAGAGGAAGCTGTGTACCGGTTTCTGTATCCAAGGTGACAATGAACTTATTTCGACTCTCCTGTTTTCTTGGAGTTTTTTATTTCCAACTTTAAGTCCATCAAACATTAAGATACAAATTAATATGTACTTCTTTCAACAATTTATCTCTTCAAATAAACCCAAAAACACAAAGAAAGAGCTGGTTTAAATACTTAAAAAAGGAAGTTGTGATAACCTTGTGTCATGCCAATGATAACCTTGTATCCGACACCTGGAAGGTAAAGAAAACATCAGACCTAAAATCTATTTGAAGGATTAACTGAAGGGGAGAAGATATAATGTGTAAATTTGGAAGCAATCACGTTCTTAATTACTTGAACGATGGTCTAAAATTTCTTATTACAACACAAAGAATAATAATTGTTGTACCAAAACTGAGCAGGGGTGTATGCCTAAACCAAGAACTTAAAAGGACTAATAACCTTAATGTCATTTCATATAAAAAACAAAAGGCATTAAAAGAAAAATAATTAGCATGTGCTTGGATCGAGAGAAGTATTCTCATGTGAAAATCTTAAATGTGCATGAGTAATAACCTTAATGTTATTTCATATAAAAAACACAAAAGACATTAAAGACAAATAATTAGTATATGCTTGGATCGAGAGAAGTATTCTCATGTGCAAATTTTAAATGTCCATATGTCTCATGTGCAAAATATTTATACCTTTCTTTATGCCCCTTGAAGTAACGAAGACATCAATTATCATACATAGATAGATACCGCAGTGACTCTGAAAAGAGAAATTGAAACAAAAATTTTGTCACCACTTTGTCTAATGAATCAACAGAAGCAATCCTAGACAATTTTACACTGGGATGCTTACCTTCAGTATCCAAATTATAGCTTGAAGTTGAAGAGCATATGACAGAACTTGGGTGGTGGGTAAAGCATATACGATTAGCACCATGTTTCTTATGATATGCATTTTTCAGTAACCTATAATTCCTAAGGTCTCAAAACAATCCATTATGAATGAATAAATAGCCAGCAATCGGGTTATGTTAAAATTTGAAATACTCAACTATGCCAAATCAGAAAACTAAAAGAGTTCCCACAATAACAAATTGGCGTAGTGAGTGTATTCCACATGTAGATTTAACGTAGCAGCTCATAAGACATAAGTCAGGAGATGATATTCAAAAACCAAAAATTTTAATTCAAAACATTGAAGAAAATCCTAAAGGAAACCTTAAAAAGTGAAGGAAAAGCAATAAGATTCAGTAGGATCAGAGCTGAGAATTAGAAAGGCTAAAAATATATTAGAGTTAGCTATAGAACTAAAAATTACGCAACTAAAAGGTATTCATATCCAACAATATAGAGAACTGTATCATGAAATTGATTGAATGTTATTCACCCCAAAAAATGAGTTGATTAAGGGAAGTAATCTAAATATTTATTTTGCAGTTTAGTATTTGGAAATTACTCTGCTTCTCTGGTTATATATGCTTGAATCTGCTTAAATTTACTTGCATGATCATCCCTGTAAGATCTGTGCCATTTTTGAACATCTGTTATAGACTATACCTAATAAAATCCGTAATTTAATTACTTAAATTTATTTTGCAGTAAAGGTATTATGGACTCATTAGTTTCTGCCATTCAATTATCTACTTCATGGCTAGTATCATATATATATATAACTGTAGATATTGAGGTCTAGCAGTTGTAGTTGGTAAAAGACGCAATCTTATTATGATATATAGCCCCTTTTGCGCGAAAAATATTTACACCCATTGATGTGATAAAGAACACAATATGTTTAAAAATAAGTTCATAACTTAAATATGTTTAAAAAAGTCATCAGCTATATTTTGGAAAGAAATGTGTCCATCACTGAATTTGTTCCTTATTACCTCTCAAATCATTCGAGAAATCAAATAACTGCTAAAAAAAAGGAACTGCTAAGACTAAAAAGTCTCCAACTACATAGGGAGACATACCTGCTTCAATTTAAATAAAAGGAAAACGTGTGTAAATAAGATATCAGCTCCTGCAGAATCGATCAAAGCAAGTACCAAGTCACCGATGTCGACTCCTTAGAATAAGAGGAAATATCCTTAAGAATAATCGCCCACAAAGACCATTGATCTAACTTCCTACCCACGCGATTACGATCATGAATGAAATGCTCATTGACAGCAATATAGAATCTGAAGATTCTTATGTCTAAACCGCTGTTGTTAATAACAGATCTAACTGATGTCCCGGTCACAACTCAAGAGAATCCAATCCAGACTAATATATTCAACTTTACTTCTTGCTCTAATCCAAACTACTCTATGCAACTCAATACATTGTATAATGAGATATACCTAAGAGTTTGAGAAACTGTATAATAAGATAACCATTTTGTAAAACGGGGAGCCTAGTTCAGGTATCTTATTTGCAAAATCAGTAGTTCAAGTGGTATTTGCAACTGGTACAATAGTTCAAACAATGTCATTGCTGATGTTGGAGACCTGGCAGCGAGAGAGTCCACCTCGGCTGAACTTCTATCACCGGAACAAAAGATCATAAAGTCATTAAAGCACAGCTAATCAAATCAAATGTGAAAACACGATGCAAAATTAGTAATTATTTACAGCTTCAACTTCATAACATGGATCAAATGTAATTACAGTCAAGTACGAAAACATTGTAATGCCAACATGTTCGAAATGGACGTCGCCTTTTGAAACTCCCTTGGATAAACAAAGTGACCATATGTGACACCCCGACTAATTAAATACCGGGTAGCTACTCCTTTATAAAATTAATTCAAAATGCCAAGTTGGTCCAGTTAATAGCATCACTGTCGAAAACATTTTAATGATTACTAACCACCTAGTATTTAAAAAGTAAGTTGCCAAATTTTAATTTAAGTCTGATTAACATGCAACAGGTGTAATGAAGAATAATAACACCATTCACCATACAAAGTAAATAGAATAACCATCACATAATGTAAATAAAGTCTGGAGGAAAACTCCTCACTACAAATCCCACAACTGAAATAAATAAAGGAATACTGAATCAATACATGACAAAGTCTGGAAACTGAAATGGAAAATGTCTCTAATAAAGATGGGCAACATGCCCTACAACTGATAGATACTGAATCTGGGATCCAAATAATAGAAGCGTCTAAAAGCAAATCCCTGTAGCTTCCACAAACAGCTACAGCTCGTCACCTGAATAAGTATCCTATGCATGGTGTCCTTGTGGCTGGGCACCTAAAATGGTTTTACAAGAAAAAAGATTTGAAAGCAAATGGGTCAGAGCCCGAAAGTGGAAATCATTTTAAAAACCTGCAAGTGCTTTAAAAATATTTAAAACATTAAATGCAAAGTACATGTTAGGACGTGCACTCACATGAAATTCTCACCTCTCGACTACATGTGCACTCCTAACGTTCCGTACCCATCTGCTATGATATACTCATCTAATCAAACCGTAATAAGTTCTACCCATTACTACTCGATTCCCATATTAACTTCTAGCGTTAACAATCTAAAACAGAGGCTTTACATAAACTCAGATTCGCAAGGTATTATAATTCACTATCAATTAACCCGTTATGTTTTCTCGAAACACTACCATAATTATATCCACATTATTAATCAAGATCGTTCCCATTAATTAAGTGTATATTATTCACATTATAAATATACAATACAAGCACCCCGAGAACTAGCTGCGGTGCACACATACTCTGCTATCCATCCCGGTACATCACGTACATAAGGATCACATATTCCGAATCTCTCAGGAATAGTTCACAGATAACAACATCACAAATAATGGAGGCGAACACAGTCACATCACATGGGTCACGTACATACCTACGCTCCCACGATCAACAAACTTATTAACAACCCAATAAGTCCTTCTCTGACCTATGTTCATCGAGGTAACCAGTCTAAATCCGGGCAACACAAGGATTAGAGGGCCCTAAGCCAACGCAAACCTCCCGTGATAGCAAGTATGGTAGGTATGTCATACACACAATTCATATATCAATACTAAGTAAACACGCATCTTAGTAATCACCTTAATTTAATTGTAGTACATATCGCATTCGCATACCAACTTAACATATATACAACTTATATAATCCCGGTCCATAATTATACGCGCCATAGTTTTTTCTCACGTCGTAGTAACCACTCACGTCTCAATCCCATATTATCCATTTTTTTTAAATCACTCGTATATAAATTACTTCCCATAATAACTCAAATGTACCAAACCTATCAATACGTCATCAAAGGAATGTTGTCTCTACCCTCGAACATGTTTACGGGACTCCCAAAATCAAAACAGGCCAAAAGGCCTAAACTGCCAGCTCGTTAGAAGTCTCGTTCGAACGAGGCTGTTCGAACGAGATTCCAGTTCGTTCGAACGAACTGTACCTTCTAACGACATCTCGTTCGAACGAATGTATCGAACGAAATACAGTTCGTTCGAACGAAGTTATCGAACGAAGTCTCCCCTCGTTAGAAGCGACTGGTCAACTCGTTAGAAGCTCGTTCGAACGAGCTCGTTCGAACGACCTGGGAAGGTCTTCTAACGAGGGACCAGTTTCGGCCCAGAATTTCTTAGTTACGATTTTTATCAATTCTTACTCCTCAAATCTCCTCTAAAATTCGTTCCAACAATGTTTTAAGTTCTCTAATCATCCTAAAACATGCTAAGGTCATATACTAACATCTTTTAAGGAATTAATACATCCTAAACATCATTAAATCACAAGTTTCTACATTTTCCACCAATTTCTCAAGAACATGAACCCTAAACTTTTAAGTTCTCAATTAGTCCATTCTAAATCCGTTTTTTCTTACATCCAACATATATTAATACCAGAATAATCATCTCTATATGATTCTACATGCAATTTGTCCTCAATATTCAAGTTCTATGTCCAAACAACATGGGTTTTCATTTATCTTTCAAGAACAATGGTAAATCTTCAAATTATCTAACATGGAGGAAACATTCTCTGAATTAAAAGAGATTAAATCACTTGCCTCGATTATCTCTGAATTTGGTGTTGATTTTGTAAAGGTTTTCTGCAGAATTCCTTCTCCTTCTCTCCCTCTCTAAGCTTTCTTCTCCAAAAGTGGCTATGGTGGCTAGGGTTTTTCTTCGGGAAAGTTGGAAACCTAAATGATAACCTCCGTAGCTTATTGGGTCATTAAGGGTTGGTTAGTGGGTTTAGTGGGTCTATTCCTAATCAGATAAAGACTCCTAATTTTCGTCATTTTTAATTCCTAAAAATACGAAATTACCAAAATACCCTTTATATTGCCGGTATGGCCTAAAAATACCCCGGAACCCAAACTACACCCCCGGCTAGTGTTTTCTGACTATCTCGACCCTTCCGGACGCGTTGGCGCACTCAAAACGACCATACGGTTTATAGAATTTAAATTCACTTTTATAATTAAAATAATACACCATGACGCGACGGTCACACGCGTCTCAACAAAATTCCCAAAATGCCGTATATCAATCTTACGACAAATTTTTCATAATTCAATATTCATATAAAAACATGTATGCACATAATCAAATACTAACTCGCATCTCGTTAGTATTATTTTTTTTTAACCCGGATTAATTTTCAATTAATACGCATTTAATTAATTAATCCCAAAAATAATTATAGCCAAAAGTACGGGGTATTACATACTTCCCCCTAATAACTGAATTTCGTCCCGAAATTCGAAACTAGATAGTACCTGCTAAAAACAACTCTGGATAATGTTCGCGCATCTCATCCTCGCGCTTTCATGTGGACTCCTCGACATTGTGATGTTGCCACTGAACACGCACTAACGGAACTATCTTTGACCGCAGCTTCCTCTCACTTCGGTCCAAAATAGCAATCGGCCCCTCCTCGTAGGAGCTATCCGGCTGGAGATCGATGTCCTCCACAACAATGTGAGAATGAGCCAAATTATCTCTAAGGTATTTCCTCAGCAAGGAAATATGGAACACATCGTGAATCCGATGCAAATGCTCCGGTAACCCAAGTCTATACGCAACCGGTCCGATCCGCTCAATAATAGGAAACGGCCCCACATACCTTGGTGCCAACTTCCCCTTCTTCCCGAATCGCATAATCCCCTTCATAGGAGACACTCTGAGCAAAACCTGGTCCCCCACTTGGAACTCCCTAAAAAATCTCTTCGCATCAGCATAACTCTTTTGCCTGTCTTGAGCTACCCGAATGCGACTCCGAATCAACTCAATCCTTGCCGAAGTATCCTGAATCACTTCCGGCCCAAGTAGTTTGTTGTCCCCCACCTCTAACCAACATGCTGGGGAATGACAAGGCCTACCGTACAATGCTTCAAACGGAGCCATGCCAATAGTGAACTGATAGGAGTTGTTATAAGCAAACTCCACCAGTGGTAGGTACTGCTCCCATCCACCCCCAAAGTCAATAATGCACATGCGTAGCATGTCCTCCAACATCTGATTTGTGCGCTCTGTCTGCCCATCGGTCTGCGTTTGCTAAGCCATACTCAATCGCAATTCCGTACCCATGGCCTCCTGGAAACTTTCCCAAAACCTCGAAACAAATATCTTGTCTCTGTCAGACACGATATTTAGGGGCAAACCGTGAAGTCTCACAACCTCTGAAATGAAGAGCTGGGCATACTGTCCCGTAGTGTAGTCAGTCCTTACGGGTAAAAAGTGAGCGACTTTGGACAACCTGTCCACAATTACCCAAACGGAGTCGTGACACCTCTGCGACGTAGGCAACCCCGTGATAAAGTCCATGGATATGATCTCCCACATCCACACTGGGACCTCCAACGGCTGTAGCAATCCTGCCGGTCTCTGATGATCCACTTTTACAAGCTGAAAAGTGGCGCATTTCGAAACAAACTCAGCGATATCTCTCTTCATACCGCTCCACCAATACTGCCGTCTCATGTCTTGGTACATTTTGTCCCCTCCGGGATGCACCACGAACCGTGAGCCGTGCGACTCTGCCATCACCTCGTGTCGCAATATCTCCCCTTCCGGAACTACCAATCTCCCATTGAAGCGTAATCCCCCGTCTGAGCTAACGGTATAGGACTCGGCTCCCTCTGCTAGTAATCGAACTATCTGCTCCTGACAGAACGAGTCATTAGCCTGTGCCCGTACTACCTTCGTGACAATCTGCGGTGTAACAGTCATCACAGACATGAAAGATCGGGCCACTGCATCCTGGTGTCCCATTTCCTTCCACTTTGCCTTCCACACCTCTGCCACCTCATCTGCTGGCCTACGGCTCAACACGTCTGCTACCACGTTAGCCTTACCTGGGTGATACTGGATATCGAACTGGCAGTCTTTCACAAACTCAAGCCACCTACGCTGCCGCATATTCAACTCCTTCTGCGTGAATAGGTACTGTAGGGACTTGTGGTCCGTGAACAGTTGGAACTTCTCCCCCAAAAGATAGTGCCTCCAAATCTGTAGGTCAAGTACCACTGCCGCCAACTCCAAATCATGCGTGGGGTAATTCTTCTCATGAGTCTTTAGCTTACGGGAAGCATAAGCTATGGCCTGTCTCTCCTGCTGCAATACACCTCCAAGCCCTTGCAAAGACGCGTCGGTGTAAACCAAATACTCAACTCCCGGTCTCGGCAATGCTAACACAGGTGCTGAGGTCAATTTATCCTTCAATTCATCGAATGCCAACTGACAGGCATCACTCCAGATGAATGGCACACCCTTACGAGTCAGATGTGTCAAAGGACCTGCTATCTTCGAGAATCCTCGAATGAATCTCCTGTAGTATCCCGCTAGGCCCAAGAAACTACGGATCTCTATCGGTGTCGTGGGCTGTCCCCACTCTCTCACCGCCGATACCTTCCCCGGATCAACAGATATTCCCCGGTCAGAAATAATATGTCCCAAAAACTGGACCTCCTTCAGCCAAAACCCGCATTTCTCATATTTTGCATATAACTCGTTCTGACGTAGTGTCTGCAAAACTTGCTTCAAATGCTCGGCGTGCTCCTCCTCTGTCTGGGAGTAAACCAGAATATCATCGATAAAGACAATGACAAACTGATCTAGGAAATCCCTGAACACTCTGTTCATCAAGTCCATAAACACTGCTGGAGCGTTGGTCAACCCAAAAGGCATAACCCGAAACTCGTAGGAACCATATCTCGATAAGAACGCAGTCTTCGAGACGTCCTCTTCCCTGGCACGCAACTGATGGTAACCCGATCTCAGGTCAATCTTTGAGAAGAAAGAAGCTCCTCTCAACTGGTCGAATAAGTCATTGATTCGAGGCAACGGATACTTATTCCGTATCGTGACCTTATTCAACTCTCGGTAGTCCACACACAATCTCAGTGAACCGTCTCTCTTCTTCACAAACAAAACTGGAGCGCCCCAAGGTGAGGTACCTGCGAATAAAGCCCTGACCTAACAGCTGCTCTATCTGATCTCGTAGCTCTCGCATCTCTGCCGGAGCCATACGGTACGGTGCGCGTGCTATAGGCCTCGTATCTGGCAATAGGTCTATAACAAAGTCTATCTCTCGACTGGGGGGTAAGCCTGGTATCTCCTGAAACACATCTGAATACTCCCTTACGACTGGGATCGAATCTAAAGGAATCACAACCTCCTTAGAGGTATCCTCCTCTATGTAATACAGATGAGCGGTCGATCCTCCCTCTGGGCGAGGCATCGCCACTACAAACATCTCTTGCCCCAGAATGGCAAAAACAATGCTTTCGCTGAAGCAATCAATCATGGCCCTATAAGCTACGAGCCAATCCATACCGATAATCACATTGTGAACATGCATATCTAATACCAACATATCTGCAGCTAATACCAGACTACCAATCCCTACTCCCACTCCTCGGCATATGAAGAATATAAGTGACCCACTCCCCAATGGTGATTCGACACACGTCACTGTTCTCTCTGCCATAGCTAACAATCCTAAAGCTTTCGCGAAATGTGTAGCTATAAAACAATGTGTAGCCCCCGTATCAAACAATACCCGACCCATAGTGCCATGGATAGAAAACCTACCCTCAATCGCGGGCGGTGCCTGTGGAACTGCTGCCTGGTGGACGTTATAGACACGTCCATACTGTAGCTGCCCCTGCTGAGCTGGGACTGCTGGAATGGGTGGCAATGCTGCCATCTGTGGCGGTGCGGGGAGAGCGGCGGGAAACATAGACCTCTGTGGCTCCTGGCGAGCACCCTGCTACTGCTGCTGTGGGGCCCTGCCCCTATCAGGACAATCCTGTCGTTTATGACCAGTCTTGCCACAAACAAAATACTTCCCTGGGAAGTTCCCTCCTCTCTGTCCCTGCGGTCCCCGGCCCTGGTGGTCGTTACCGTTCCTCCCTTGGCCCTGCTGGCCCTGCTGAAACTGCTGCCCATTCTGTCCCTGTTGGCCCTGATGGCCGTTTGGACCCTGATGGCCCTGACAGAAACCTCCCTGTCCGTGCCTATAGTTTCCTGATCGGAACCTCTTCTGATCCCCCTGCTGCGAACCCTGCTCACCCTGTCTCTGCCCCTGGACAGATTGTGCCCCACCGGCACCATGTCCTCCTGTCCTGCCCTGATGGCTAGACTCTCCCGACCTCTTGCCCTCAGCCATATCAAAGCGGTGGTCCTGGCAGTGTAACAAGGCAGCGTTAACCACATCAGAATACGTGGCCAACGAAAGGTTCCCTAACAGATGCTGACGGATCCTCCATGTCAACTCGTCCGTGAACTTCCCAATCTTCTTCTTCTCTATTGGTATCTCATCTGGAACGATATTCAACAGATTCGTGAACTCGGCCTCATACTCGGCCACGGTCTTACCCTCTTGCCTCAGATTCATCAATTTCCTCCTCATTTCCGTATGAACAGCCGACGGAAAGTACTTGCGGTCAAACCGCACCCAGAAGTCCTGAATAGTGAGAGTATCCCTCTCCTCTATGGTGGTAATAGACTCCTACCACTGCAGTGCAGATCCAACTAGCTTGAAAGTAGCTAGCACCTGCTTCTGAACGTCCGTGCACTCATACATCCTCAAGTGCCTCTGCATATCCTTCCTCCACTGGCTCGAGACTACCACATCTGAGCTACCTGCAAACTCTGGCAGAAGCGCTTTCTGAAAAGCATCACGTACACGCTCCCAAGCAGACGGGAATGCATTTGCCTGTACTGGGGCGACAACCGGCACCTGAAGTGGTGCCTGCTGAACAACGGCAATTGCGGCATTTACCGCTTGGGCTACTATAGCTGTAACCTCAGCGGCGTTCATCATGCCCTGAACTGGAGCGGGCTGGGGTTCGGGCGTTGCATCCCTGGGAACTCGTCGTGCACGTCGTGGAGGCATCTGAAATAAGAACAAAGTTTATAAGTTCACTGTTATAAACTTAAAATAGCTGAAGAACGAAGCATACACAAAAGAGTACAACAGTCCTAAAATATAAGGCTCTATATCAAAGAAACTTAGCGGAAACATAATAAGCCGTCAGATCCTAAAGGACACTAGAACCTGATGCTCTGATACCACCTGTGACATCCCGACTAATTAAATACTGGGTAGCTACTCCTTTATAAAATTAATTCAAAATGCCAAGTTGGTCCAGTTAATAGCATCACTGTCGAAAACATTTTAATGATTACTAACCACCTAGTATTTAAAAAGTAAGTTGCCAAATTTTAATTTAAGTCTGATGAACATGCAACAGGTGTAATGAAGAATAATAATACCATTCACCATACAAAGTAAATAGAATAACCATCAGATAATGTAAATAAAGTTTGGAGGAAAACTCCTCACTACAAATCCCACAACTGAAATAAATAAAGGAATACTGAATCAATACATGACAAAGTCTGGAAACTGAAATGGAAAATGTCTCTAATAAAGATGGGCAACATGCCCTACAACTGATAGATACTGAATCTGGGATCCAAATGATAGAAGCGTCTAAAAGCAAATCCCTGTAGCTTCCACAAACAGCTACAGCTCGTCACCTGAATAAGTATCCTATGCATGGTGTCCTTGTGGCTGGGCACCTAAAATGGTTTTACAAGAAAAAAAATTTGAAAGCAAATGGGTCAGAGCCCAAAAGTGGAAATCATTTTAAAAACCTGCAAGTGCTTTAAAAATATTTAAAACATTAAATGCAAAGTACATGTTAGGACGTGCACTCACATGAAATTCTCACCTCTCGACTACATGTGCACTCCTAACGTTCCGTACCCATCTGCTATGATATACTCATCTAATCAAACCGTAATAAGTTCTACCCATTACTACTTGATTCCCATATTAACTTCTAGCGTTAACAATCTAAAACAGAGGCTTTACATAAACTCAGATTCGCAATGTATTATAATTCACTATCAATTAACCCGTTATGTTTTCTCGAAACACTACCATAATTATATCCACATTATTAATCAAGATCGTTCCCATTAATTAAGTGTATATTATTCACATTATAAATATATAATACAAGCACCCCGAGAACTAGCTGCGGTGCACACATACTCTGCTATCCATCCCGGTACATCACGTACATAAGGATCACATATTCCGAATCTCTCAGGAATAGTTCACAGATAACAACATCACAAATAATGGAGGCGAACACAGTCACATCACATGGGTCACGTACATACCTACGCTCCCACGATCAACAGACTTATTAACAACCCAATAAGTCCTTCTCTGACCTATGTTCATCAAGGTAACCAGTCTAAATCCGGGAAACACAAGGATTAGAGGGCCCTAAGCGAACGCAAACCTCCCGTGATAGCAAGTATGGTAGGTATGTCATACACACAATTCATATATCAATACTAAGTAAACACGCATCTTAGTAATCACCTTAATTTAATTGTAGTACATATCGCATTCGCATACCAACTTAACATATATACAACTTATATAATCCCGGTCCATAATTATACGCGCCATAGTTTTTTCTCACGTCGTAGTAACCACTCACGTCTCAATCCCATATTATCCATTTTTTTTTAAATCACTCGTATATAAATTACTTCCCATAATAACTCAAATGTCCCAAACCTATCAATACGTCATCAAAGGAATGTTGTCTCTACCCTCGAACAAGTTTACGGGACTCCCAAAATTAAAACAGGCCAAAAGGCCTAAACTGCCAGCTCGTTAGAAGTCTCGTTCGAACGAGGCTGTTCGAACGAGATTCCAGTTCGTTCGAACGAACTGTACCTTCTAACGACATCTCGTTCGAACGAATGTATCGAACGAAATACAGTTCGTTCGAACGAAGTTATCGAACGAAGTCTCCCCTCGTTAGAAGCGACTGGTCAACTCGTTAGAAGCTCGTTCGAACGAGCTCGTTCGAACGACCTGGGAAGGTCTTCTAACGAGGGACCAGTTTCGGCCCAGAATTTCTTAGTTACGATTTTTATCAATTCTTACTCCTCAAATCTCCTCTAAAATTCGTTCCAACAATGTTTTAAGTTCTCTAATCATCCTAAAACATGCTAAGGTCATATACTAACATCTTTTAAGGAATTAATACATCCTAAACATCATTAAATCACAAGTTTCTACATTTTTCCCCAATTTCTCAAGAACATGAACCCTAAACTTTTAAGTTCTCAATTAGTCCATTCTAAATCCGTTTTTTCTTACATCCAACATATATTAATACCAGAATAATCATCTCTATATGATTCTACATGCAATTTGTCCTCAATATTCAAGTTCTATGTCCAAACAACATGGGTTTTCATTTATCTTCCAAGAACAATGGTAAATCTTCAAATTATCTAACATGGAGGAAACATTCTCTGAATTAAAAGCGATTAAATCACTTGCCTCGATTATCTCTGAATTTGGTGTTGATTTTGTAAAGGTTTTCTGCAGAATTCCTTCTCCTTCTCTCCCTCTCTAAGCTTTCTTCTCCAAAAGTGGCTATGGTGGCTAGGGTTTTTCTTTGGGAAAGTTGGAAACCTAAATGATAACCTCCGTAGCTTATTGGGTCATTAAGGGTTGGTTAGTGGGTTTAGTGGGTCTATTCCTAATCAGATAAAGACTCCTAATTTTCGTCATTTTTAATTCCTAAAAATACGAAATTACCAAAATACCCTTTATATTGCCGGTATGGCCTAAAAATACCCCGGAACCCAAACTACACCCCCGGCTAGTGTTTTCTGACTATCTCGACCCTTCTGGACGCTTTGGCGCACTCAAAACGACCATACGGTTTATATAATTTAAATTCACTTTTATAATTAAAATAATACACCATGACGCGGCGGTCACACGCGTCTCAACAAAATTCCCAAAATGCCGTATATCAATCTTACGACAAATTTTTCATAATTCAATATTCATATAAAAACATGTATGCACATAATCAAATACTAACTTGCATCTCGTTAGTATTATTTTTTTTTAACCCGGATTAATTTTCAATTAATACGCATTTAATTAATTAATCCCAAAAATAAATATAGCCAAAAGTACGGGGTATTACACCATACACCTATTTCCATAAATAGAGACAGACATTCATTTTTGCCCTTGAAGTTGAACTAATTCTATCCAACACAGAATAAATACTTGAGTATTGAAAATCCAATCAACGCTAAGATCCAACAAATAAGGGAAGTAGAAAATTAAGTCCATTACCCTCCCTCCATTTTCAAATCCAAACATAAGGTACGAACATTATTTTGGTCAAATTAAGTCACTTTGATATATAATGATAAAAAAAGTGTTAGTCTACGGCAGTGAAATCTAAAGCAATCAAACTTTAACCTCCTTTTTTGCAGTTTCAACCCCTTTAATATTGATCTTAATCTTTGATGCAAAGTATGGAAGATCAGTCTGATGATACTGAACATAATCACACTTGTAGATATCACTGCATATCGCACGATAATTAATTTTTTTTAATAAGAAAAATTATCAAACGCCCAAAAGAAAGCAAACAGGTTGTATAAATACATTCATCTTCAACTGATTATCCTACCATAGATTGAAATAAGAAAAAATAATTAAACCTACAAAGAACAATCTCTATGCCTGTATCAGTTGTGGGACTTTGTAAAACATATTAGTTTCATATTAGTAAAACATATGCTAAAAAGAAACGAATGGGAAGATGACTCGTATACCTCATCAATCAGTACAACATGTTACCTATAAGGTCAATCTTATTCAGCAAGTGAAAGTGCAGAAACATAATCATATAAAGTTAAATATGAAATCAACATATACGATCTGAACATGGATGTTAAACACAGAGATATACAAAATATAAACAAATAAAGAGATACATGGGAACTTTTGAGGAAGTGTAGGTGTGATCTGAACACAAATTAAATGCAAATATGTTTCATGCAAAATTTGAGTGCACTATTCAGAAAAGATTAAAAAACATAACTGCAAGAGTTCGTACTATTCAGAGTAGAAAAGGCTTCATCCAAAACTCAAGTCGAAAAATTCAATACATATTTATAGTAGGGAACTGAGCCACATTCTTACCCTCAAGTCGCAAAATTAACTTATACACAACACAAAAAAAACATTTAACTTATACAGTATTTATGGTAGGGAAGTGAGCATTTAAAGAATTAAAAAAAAATCAAATTTATTGGTGTATTAGGAGTGCACAAAAGTATGACCAAGTTCAGCCCAACATTACACATGTTTCATATAAAAGTATGATCAATGTTGTCTAAAACTACACAACAGATGTGGCATTCAGAGATGACTCGAATGTCAATGGTGTGGTGGACATCCATGGTAGGGAGTTTATTGTGCAAAAGTCTTCCAAGTGAGGGTAGATATTCTGTGAGGTAAAAATGCTTCTAAATGTGTTAACACCATGAAAGTAGTTTTATAACTGTGGCATGAGAGTGAAGAAGCGCAGAGGAAAATTCCAAGTCTAATTTTGGATAAATGCAGTACTATGACATGGCAAATATCCTTTGGACATCCTAGTTGGTACCAGATTGGTGATCCCAACCAATTATGATTCCAAAATAAGACAGATTTATCATCTCCCACCACCATTGTGCATTGAGATCAATAATAGACTAATTTTTCAAAAATATTCCAAATAGAGGAGATTTTATATGCACACCCAGAGAGATGGAATTTAAACATGGCCTTTAAAAAATAGTGGCAATGCATCCAAGGATTTGAATTCAATGCCTCTCTTTCATTTGTAAGTTGTCAATGCCCACTGATGTGATTTCCAAACCCTGTTATGTTCCCACAAACATTTTCGTAAATGATAAAACTTAAAACTCAAATAATCAAAACAGCCTCATTGAACCGATAACAAACAAAAAAGTAATAATCAATAGAAATGAAGCCCAAAAACTTAAAACTCAAACAATCAAAACATTTAAAAGAAATAAAAATTTGATGTGTTAAATTTAAGGGCCTTGAGATAAACCCCATATTTTCAAACAAAACTCCAAATGCAACAAACTTATAATACAGGTGAACCCTAAATTTTAAAAACATTAAAAAAATCAAACCGTGGAGAGTGAGAGATAGGGAGAGAGACCTTATGAAATTGATGTCCTGCTCTACTGGTGATGGGTTCTCTGAGATCTCTAGCCTTTTCCCTAGAAATTTTAGCCTATAAATGTCCAATAAAACAATGAACATCAATCGAGGGCAGTACGTATTATTCAAGATGCGAAGTGAATTGAGTATGAAATTGACAAAGTCATTGCTGGGAAGTTTTTGAATTTGAACCATATTGGGGGGGGGGGGGGGGGGAGGAGAGAATTGGGGATAAGTTAGCAAATCAAAATCAAGAACCCTTGAGCCTCACTAACAAACTTGACCGAGAAATTCAAAAGATTACGGATAGTTTAAAACATATCTGCAAAAGAGGGAAAAATATACCTGCAAAAGATAGTTTCAAACATACAATTATGTACCCTATAACTTGATCAACAACATTTTTCAATCATTTACTTTTTTAGTGGTCGGATTTCAATAAGATATTGTTTTAATCAGATATTGTTTAAAACATACAAATGATAGTTTAAAACCAATACTGAATAAGCAGATTTCAGCCATTGTTCGACTTTATCAGCAACAGAGCGATAAACCACTTACAACAGTGTACCCTATAACTTGAGCACTACATTCTCATTCAATATAGTTTAAAAGTAGATATAGTTTAAAGTATACCTGCTTATTTAGTATTGGTAAAAAACTGCAGTTTGATCCATATCTGCTTATTCAATATTTTTCGACTTTATCAATAGAAGGGAGATAAACAATTTGGAATTTTGTACCCTATAGCACCATAAAATGAAATGAGTAAATGGCTTAGTTATTGGAAATAATGAATCAGTAAAAATAATATCTAAGATCCTTAAACAATACCATAAAAACCAAAAATCATTGGAAAAACCTATAAACCATGCAAATAAACATTTACCTCCACATACATCGGGCATTTATTCTCTATGCAAAACATGGATCAATGTAGAACTCTATCCCAGGCAGATCTGAAACAGTTGAGAACAACTTTATCCAACCGTAAAATGATCTCAGAAAAAGTTGGCCTTGCGCTGTAACGAACACTGAAAGCTCCTATGTAGCTTTCTCCACCTCAAAAATTGTTTTGCTGTGCATAAGATATCCTGTCATGAAGTTATCCTAATAAGAAGAGTAGTTGGTAGTGTAATTGCAAACGACGTTAAGTTGTACCGAGTGAGATTAGGAGGTGGTTTACTCCTTTTCCACAATTAATATGCATCAGAAAAATCCTTCATCTTGCTACTCATGTCTCTATTTGCATAATACATGCTATCATCCCACTTGCCATATAGTGCAGCAACTCTTTTCCCCATCATATCTTCAAAAAATCCCTGAACCTGTTCAGTAAGGGCAAGTTAAATGGAGAAGTCTGTTATGTTTCAAACTAATAGTGATGCAAGACAGGTGTATGAAGATAAATATTAGAACAAATAAGGTATATACCTGCTCTTTGAATTTGGGATTGCATGAATATTGGCGATTATCTCTTATGTGAATTTGAAATTGCATAAATAACCTCAAAGTGGCTTATCACCGGCACCAGAGCATGATGAATTCGATCCTCCCACTGAAGATACATCTTCTATAAAAAATTCAGATGACCATATAGGAGGAACCGGAGGAAAGTCAGGTGGTCTTTTTACAATCATCCTTATAATAGAGGCCAAATGAAACAACAAAGTTAGGTGTTTTAGTCACCTGTATAAAACTACAAAGTCAATTGGCTCTATAACTCAAACTCCATAAATTGAGGCCAAATGAATGTTTTTTGTGAAAAATATTTTCAATATATATACATTTATAACTCAACAATCCATATATTTCAACATTTCATATTGCAAATTTATTACAAACTAAAATGAAGCACGGGTATGGGGTGTGAATGAGTGTGCGACGGGGTGCAAAAAGCGTGCGGTGATTCACCAAATTTGTAAACCACTATGAAGTACATGGAACACACTAACTTGGTGTTTTTATGTTGCAAGCACTCTTGTAACATGGAACCATAATGCAGATGCAAATCTAAAAAATTCAAGTGGACATTTTATAAAACATGTAGGTCATTATAGGATTACCATAAAATGGCTATTAATTTATGAGGTATCTAGATCCATATGCACACCCTTAAACTGAACACGTGATCTAGATCCATGTGCAACTATTGTCAATGTGTGAGTAAATACTATAGAGACTCGATCCCACGCATTGTCGAAGAAACAAAACAAAACAAAAAAAGAAAGAAGAAAGTTGAATATGACTAACCTCATACCTGCCATATGATAAAGAATATTGAATTTAATGATTTGTTTGGATCACCACCTAAAATTAAAAAAAATGAATCAAACGCATACAATTAGAGGAAACTATTTTCGAGAAAAACAAACACAAATAAAAATATGCACAGCTAAATTTTGAATGTCATCTCGAATACTCAGTTTATAATTACGATGATATAAGTTGAAAATCCAACGTCACATTGTAATTATAAACTGAGTATTCGAGACGACATTCAAAATTTATCTTTTCCCCACTTTTTGGTGCATCTAAAGCATCATAGTACATGTCAATCAATGCAAGTAAAAAAAATTGACATTACCAAAAAAATTATCAGAAGCTTTCAGAATTACATTTGACATTACCAAAAAAACATGAAACTACAATTCAAAAAACATGTAATTGAGAGTATACAAACTAAATGAGAGTATGGGGTCATATAAAATTTCAGGCGATAATTAGAATCATTGTTCACCAACTTCTTGTTCACACTTCTCATTGCATACTCAGTGCAAGACAAAACATTAGAATCATTGAAAACAAAAGTAAAACAAACCAATTAGCATTTGAATCTACAACGTTTGAATCTGCAACATCCATATTAAACATAGGGATCTTTAATAAACCCAAAGTTAAATTCAGAGAGGTTCCGTTAATAGAAGAGAAATATAGGTTTATCAAAGCAGTATCAAAAGATAGAAGAGGAACACATAGGCTTTACATCATTTGTATATGGTCGAGTTCGATTTTTGGTAGCAACTGTGTAACGATCCTAAGAAAAACACCATAAATTCTATGTTAGTTAAAAACTACACCAAGGAAAATAACAATCTGATCAATAATCACAATCCATTGCCTATAAACCAATAAAATATTAAGGAAAATAAGCAAAACCAGAGAGGCATAGAAAATTTGTTGATAAGATTAATGATCAAATATGAAAAAGATATTGACTATAACATCTAACATTACGTGAAATGATCCAACATTATGTTTGGCAACCCAATTCCAAGTCTCAAAAACACAAATTCAAATGGTGCTTTTCCAATACCACTAATGGTATGTTTGGCAACCCAATTCCAAGTCTAGGAATTGGATTACCAAACGGACCCTAAAGGATTATGAATGAAATGGAAAACTAAGAAAGTTAAGAGTTGGTTGGCTGAGCTAAGAGGCAAACCGACCATGTAAAATTAAACAGTAAAGTGAGAATCAACTCAAAAATCCAAAAATGCAGATACTAATATAAAAGAGGGACGAAAATACTACCGATACGAATGAGAAAACCCCAAAGTCCTCTGTAGCTTTCAGAGTACTTGTTAAATGGAAATTATTCAACATATGGATCAGATTGCAAAACATAAAAGGATGAAACCTTTTTGGTTTAGTAGATACTGAAATAATGAGTTAACCCAAAATCCACCATTTTCAATGAACATGGAAAGATTCTCGGATCAACATTCTCGAATCAAAAAATGTTAGACAACATTCGAAGCCCTAAATTATAAAGCCTACAGCAAACCTTAAGCCAACATTCGAAGCCTAAACTACAAAGCCAACAGCAATGAAAACTATTTTCATACCTGCAGCAGATGACAGCGGCAACGCAAGCTGATGACGGCGGTGGATGAGGAGGGGTTTTGTTTGTGGAAGAGGTTTGTATTATGAGGGTTTGGAGTAGTGCGGCGGAGGCATAGTGGGTGCACATATGTGTTGTGGGTGCGGCGGTGGCGTAGGTTGGAGCGGGTGAGGGCAGCAGCGTGAGGAGGGTGAGGGTGAGAAGGGTGAAGGTGAGGGGTAGGAGAGGAGAGGAGAGGAGAGGAGGAGGAGGAGGAGGCGGCGGTGTGGAGAGGACGGGGGAGGCTATTTCATGAGAGGGATGGTTAGGAGAAAGAGGGGTAGGGTTTGGTAGAAGCATACACATATGTGTTGTGGATGCGGCGGTGGCGTAGGTTGGAGCGGGTGAGAGCAGCAGCTTGAGGAGGGTGAGGGTGAGAAGGGTGAGGGTGAGGGGTAGGAGAGGAGAGGAGAGGAGGAGGAGGAGGCGGCGGTGTGGAGAGGACGGGGGAGGCTATTTCATGAGAGGGATGGTTAGGAGAGAGAGGGGTAGGGTTTGGTAGAAGCATGGCTGAGGGAGAGAATGAGAAGTGGGAGCAAGAAGACGGCTAGGTTGGCCAAATGAGCATAAGGACAGAATGAGGAAATCAATCCCACCCCTTCAATTTTGACACGTGGCTTCAATCTCAACCACAAAGTATGTCCCCAACTTATGAACTGTAAAAACACCCTTGTAACTTATTATATAGATGTATAGATATAGAAGGAGGTGAGGAGAAGAGGATGAAACACTTGAATATAAGTGGTTCAGCCAATTAGGCCTACGTCCATTGTGCAAGTGAGTGAGTAAGGTCACTAAAATAGGGAACTAATGGCCATGGATACAATCTCTCAAGCTTTCTCTCTCTACTATATAATTTGACAAAGTTTTACTAGGGTAACATCCTGGATCCCTTTACAAGGTAGAGGATGACCTCTATATATAGGGCTTGGGGGGTGTAATATACCCCCCAAACATACAATGAGCATGTGCATGAGCATCGAACCAGTATGAGAGTGACACCTAGCTGATCTCAACTAAGCAATGATGACCTCAATATTCCCTCACGTGGAGGGAATAATTCAGTTATAACATATTTCTCCATGTGTACCAAGTTATATAAGAACGTGTAGAAGCTCGGCTGTATTCAATTGGCACCAACCTCGGCTTGGATGAGTACGAGGCTGGTGAGGTATGACCCTTGCTTTGTCTTCGATTAATGTTCCATGAAGACCTCGGCCAGGATGGTCGACCGAGGTTGGATATGAGGTACAATGTCGGCCAGGGCCGATGATGACATGATGCTTGTTGATTGAGTCTGCGAGGCTTTTACTGACCTCGGATGATGAAGGGCCTAGGTAGATTTACAAGGTAGCTGCAACATTAGCTTTGGCTGACCCAGCGGATACTAAGTTCTCAGCTTCAAGCTGACCTCGGCTACATCCAGGCCGAGACGATGTTAGGACGTCGGCTGTGGCCGGCCCCTGTAAGAGGATGTTGCTGATAGGCATCCTTGGTCTTCTATTACCTCGGCTCCAATCCAGGCCGAGGTTGAGGTCTCTGGTCTCTCAGGTGTACTTTGGGCATATCAGATGGGACTGGACTTAACTGCCGATACGTAGGGCAAGGTGCTTGTCGATTGACAACCCTCATTTTTTGGAAATTTTCCTTTTTCCTCTTTTGTCAAAATCAGAAACTCAATAGAAATAAATTGATATTCTCAACAGAATTTCAAAATTCCCCTTCTACCCTTGTATAATTTCTCTTTCCTTCAAAATCCCAAAAATATCTCTTTTTACAGTCTCAGCAGCAAAGTAAAAAAAGCGCATGCGCATGCATTCATTCACCGTTAATAAAAGATAATAAAAAACTCCATTGCATTGCATATATATTT
Organism: Sambucus nigra; assembly: GCA_949130495.1. Taxonomy (NCBI): domain Eukaryota; kingdom Viridiplantae; phylum Streptophyta; class Magnoliopsida; order Dipsacales; family Adoxaceae; genus Sambucus; species Sambucus nigra. The sequence goes on along the minus strand of OX422219.1, from coordinate 8,935,572 downwards.
TTCTGTGTAACATCAAATTTTATGGGAAATAAAAGCAAAAACAACGGGACTCAGCCCGAACCCACATTCTCTTTCTCTCTCTCTAAACCCTGTTACGCATTCTATTTGCCCTACGACGAGACGAGGCACCACCACTACTTGAGCCAGAGTCCGCCCCGGACGAAGAAGACGATGCCAAGCAAGAAACAACCGGGACCTCATCCCGAATATGGGAAGTCACCGAAGATATCCAGTCTCTGATGTCCCTCAGTTAAGTGGTCGACACCCGAACTTGCTGCAAGAAAGGCACAATCAGTATCAAGCAGAAAAGACCAAAAGAAACCAAAAGAAGAAGAACAAAAAGGTATATCGCAGGGTGAAGAGCCTCCACTGTCAAGCCAAATTCCTCCGGATCCATCGCATGAGGACGATGCAATATAGGCACCATCCCCCCATCAGCCCACCAAATATTGTACGAAGGGGTGTGCCATCACACAAAAGGAACCTGTGAGGTCGCTGCCGACATCGACGGACCACCGCCACTATGGGGGGATCCCACTGACCGACTTGAATCCACAGGAGGGAAAGGCAAGGCATCATATATGCTGGGCGCCATCAACCAGCTCGTCACAAAGACCATGTAATTATACGACGCAACCGTATTGGTGTACAACAGATATGACTCGTCGATCATCACCGCGATCCTCGCATCCTGCGGCAGCAGCCGCTCCCGCCTTATAGACGTAGGAGGCCGCGTAGGTGGCACCACCACCTCCTCCTCAGTAATCTATCGAACCATCCTCTCTTCGAGATACCAAGAGTGGCCAAACTCATGCGCCAGTAAGGGCCGCAGTTGTACGTTCACCCCAGTCAACCCCATGTCTTGAATAACAATTCCCCAAGGGTAAAAGGTCACCTAAAAATCCCCAGCAGGTATAAGTTAATATAGAATCATAAATACAAAGACCAAGGCTGATAAGGAAAAATCTTACCCTATCACTGGTCAAGCCATTCAAGACCTGACGCACTGCCTCCAGAGAAAGAGACTTCCTCGACTGCCGATTGGCCTTATGCCATCGGTACAATCGATAGAAGTCCCCCACGATCTCGTCCTTTGGAGTGATCAGCTGGTATTACACCCAAGCACCTCATATAATCATGTATGCCAAAGATAAGAATTCACAATATAAAATAGACGCATAAGGAAAATACGGATACATGAAAGGAAATGCGCAAATAAAAGAATACCTCGAGAAGATACATGACTCCAGTAAAAATCTGCCAGCAGCACCAGATGAATGCATCCAGAGAAAAATAAAGGGTCGCCAAAGTCAGGCTCCCCCAATCATAGAAAGGGATGTACTAAAACACCCTCAAGTACGGCAAGAACCAAAAATGAACGACGTCACCACTCGACGCAACCATGAATCCCCCCAGCACCAACAAAATAAACAACCGGGCCATCTGCCTCACCTGCATCCCGTCCTCCACGTCAACCACCCTACTCAGTAAAATATCCTTCAGCAGGGACAACCGAATGGAAACCCCAGATATTACTATCCCCACATTACCGGGCGCCGCCCGCACAGCCTCTGGCCTCACCCGCAAAGAGAGATCAACCTCTATTTGCTCTCCGTAACAATCCAGCCCCAACAGCCGAATAGCACCCGCAGGAGAGCAAATAGAGGTTGATCTCTCTTTAAATTGGCAAAATAGCTAAGATAGTGAGTTTCCCTACCATCGCAAGAGAGATCAACCTCTACTGCCGAATAGCACCTTCCTCAACATGCCGACCGGAACCGTCCTTTAAATTTCGTACAAAAACTCCCAGAAAATACCAAAAAACCTAAAAAAATCCTCAGAAAATTCCCAAAAATCCTAGGAGGGATTTAGAACTTCTTCACTAAGAAAATTTTTCATTCCCTCAAGCAGAACCCCTATTTCCCCAACAGAACTTTCAAGAGCCAAATAAATCTCCTCCCAGCCACGCCCCGGAAGGATCACCTCATATGCCCCAAAGGTCTCAAATCTCCCCGAGCAATACGTCCAATACCTGGACCACCTAAACACCTCCCCAATGGAGTTTACAGCATCGAATTTACCTTTCCTCTGAAAAATACCCAAAATCATAAGGATTACCCCACCCATCGGCTCCCAACTCAAATCAAAACCACAACGTAATTTCCTCGACAGAGTTCCCCGAGAACATCTCAACTCAAGCCCGTAGAATTGGATTTGACCCTCAGAATTGGTCATCTCAACTTACGCCCGTAGAATTGGCTTTGACCCATAGAATTGGTCATCTCTACTTAAGCCCACATAATTAGCTTTGACCCGCATAATTGGTCACCTCAACTTAAGCCCGCAGAATTGACTTCGACCCGCATAATTGGTCCTCTCCACTTAAGCCCTCAGAATTGACTTCGACCCACATAATTGTTCTTCCTCGTTTCCTTAGAATCTATCTCGACCCTCTGAATTGGTCATCCCCAGCATTTCCTTAGGTCCTCAGAATCAGCCTCGACCCTCTGAATTGGTCATCCTATTTCAAAAACATCATGTGGTGTCTATTCGACGGCTATCGTCTGTTCCAAACTCACCCCATCGAGGGTCTCTTTACACACCTCATTCTCTACCCCGTAAACTCTCCTTAGGTCCCTAGCACCTCCCGTCATCACTACAAAACCAAGTCATACCCCGAGTACAGATCTAGAGGCCATCGGACGCTCCCAAACTCTGTTTGACCAAAAGTCAAAATCTTCAGCTCAACCAAGACTGAATGAATCTTCAAAGGGCACTAAATTCCAATTCCAATGATCCATCCCGTGCACAATTCTAACTTACTATGCGGACGAACAACCCATTTTCCTCCAAAACTCGATTAGGAGGCCACCGGACGCTCCCGAACTCCGTTTGACTGAGTCAACTCATCAACCTGACTGAGACTAAATGAATCTTCAAAGGGCATTGAAACCCTTTCCAACGGTCCACCCCGTGCGTGATTCTGACTTACGATATGGACGAATGATCCGTTTTACTCTGAAAGGTCACCAAATGCTTCCAGTGCCCGGTTGACAAAAGTCAACCCTCCAAACCGGCTCAAACTCTTTGGAATGTTGAAGTACATATCCTAACCTTTCCAATGGTTTACCCCGTGCGTGATTTGAACTTACCACGCGGATGAACGATCCGTTTGAGTCCGACGATCCCTCGTCCAAAGGACCAATGATTCCCCGTCCAAAGGACCGACGAGCACTTTCGTGCCTTATTTGACCCAAAGTCAACTCCCGAACCTTGGATAAGTCCAAAGGACTTTAGAAGACCTCTGAATTAGCTTTCCAATGGTCCACCCCATGCACAATTCGGATCAACGGTTTGCACTCTGCGGTCGATTTTTTGAAAAGGCCTGAAAGACACTGCCAAACGACAGGTTCCAAACCCTGCCTATCGGCAGTGTGCCTAAACGCACCTACCGATTGGCAGGACCAGGGCTATACCGATCGGTAATTCCCTGGACCTATAAAAAGGAGGGTCTGACCTCATTACAAAGGGAGCCCAGATCTGAAACATATCACTCTCAGCAAATCCAGAAAACTTCTCTCGAAGTCAGCGCGATTTGCACATCCAAATCCCTTTCCCACCTTCACTTTGCATCAAACTTGGTGAATTAACTACCCTCCATCATCATTGAAGTGCAAGGGCTGCCCTCCAACATTCAAGATCAAGCTCAATATCTTCAAGAAGGTCTAATTTTCTCAATTCTCTCCTTAAATTCACATAAATTAGTATTAACTTATTTTATTACTTAGCACTTTCATTCTCTCATCTCACATATCCTAATATACTTTTTATTTAGTATTATTGCACATTTCCTATTTTCATATAAATAAAACCCCCAAAAATAAGAAAAATAGGGTTTGCTCATAAATTATAACGGGAATTCTCACACTTTTCTCACAACTAAAACACTTTTTTTACGCACGCACACACGCACACACATATAAGAGAAGTCCCCGGTTGGATTTATGGGATAAACCCCATCTCTCATTTTGCATGCGAACTACGTGGACTTTGATGCCTTTATAGGCTACGTAGGCGTCTCAGGGTAAAACCCGAGATTCGAGTCATATTCTTACTCTTTCTTTCATTTCCTACTTTCTCTAAATTCAATTCTCTTATATTCTATATACTTGTTCTTAGTGGCTTACTATTCCACATGTGTTATTGTTCCATTATAACAATCAACGCAAGAATAATTGCATAAATCCTATTTTTCTAATATTATTTTTAGCTTCCTACGGATGACTCGCTTTATCCCTTCCATGATACAAGTCGAGGATTCCTATCTCCACTATATATACACATGCACACATATCACGGGGAAATAAAGGAAAATAAAAAAAACCCATGAGAGACCGTAAGGGCGGAATGGGTGCCTAACACCTCCCCATTTCGTAACTTAGCCTCCGAACCCTTCTTGAATCATTTTGGTTTCGTATGCATCAGTATGTCTTTGGATGCTGTCTTTCGGGATGTCTCCCTTCTCTTTTGTCTGGTTTGAGTAAAATAGACTGGCGACTCCATCTCTCTACATTTTTCACCTCATCAACGACGTCGGCTGAAGCACTCTCGAGAGGGACGCACGGGACCTAGGATCCTCCTCACTCTCTCCACCCACCGCGAGGATCGGGGATTGCCACAGTGGCGACTCCGCTGGGGATGTTATTCTGAGGGCTAGACTCTATTTACGTGGATGTTATGCTTGTTTATATTTCCCCCCATTTTTGCATGTTCCCCTTTTTCATGTATACCTCATGCTTATGATTCTATTCACACACTTGTAGAAAATTATCCACATGCACCTATGATCACATATATCCATGTATTGCACGCATCACCCATCCATACTTGATGTACCCTTGGTGCTTGTACTTTTCTCCCTATTTGGCATGATCAAGAAAGACATTCTCATAAGATACTAATAAAAGAATCATGCATGATTCACACGACATAACCAAAGAGAATTGTTATGGACCAAATTTTACCTAGTAACTGGAGAGTCACTTCGTGATGGGCGCTGGTCCGGCAGGGCGCAGTTAGCCTAAGCGATATGTCTCTCACCTTCCATTGGCCAAGTACCTTCGACGTATATCGAACGGTTCCCCCGCATCGTACCGCTTGACCGAAGTCATGATGGGAGGTATATCGCAGGGAACTCGTTCACGTACGCTGAGGATATATAATTTGCTCTCACATGTACTGTCCCCACGAGGTATATAGTGAGGAAATTCACGTACACTCAGGTATATCATATGGCTTGTCCACACATACCGACTGCCCGCAAGAGCAAGACTTATATCGCGGAAGTCACGCCAAAGGGGGGAACCCTTTCCGATTCACCCAACCAACTGCACACCCGCATATAGGTGTCAAGCCTAGGACACACATGTTATATTATCGATTTTAACCCGAAAATCTGTCGAAATTCTGGGTCGGCTTGCCGCCCAAATTTTTACGCATTTTTAAAACGGGACCCTGCACGTGAGCCTGGTTACAAGTCCAGCCATAGCTTTGCATATGTTACAAACCCAAATTTTCCAGGCTCGAGTCCCGTCCAACATTTCATTTTTGCATTTAGGAGAATTTAATACAAGTGAAAACATAATAATTGTAATAGTCATGCTGAGTACCGTCTCCCGAGAAAGAAAGAAAAAACATTTCTCCCTTCTTTATCAAAAATCCAAAAACATTTCTCCTTTCTTTATCAAAAATCCAAAAAATATTTTATCTTTCAATCTCCAAAAAAAAATGTCAAAAATATTTTCATTATTTTTCTAAAAAATAAATCCTATTTTACGCCTTCTCAGGTCGATTGCATGCCCTTAGCCTGGCTCCTTATTGGCTTCGGTTTTCAGTCAAATCACCCCGGATTTCTGTCCGTTCTCCATTTACTTCTCCCAAGTTCGGTATCTATCCGCTTTCCATTGAGAACACAGATCAAGTACCCATTGTGCAGCCCGATCTGACAGTGATTTTAGCTCAGCTCGTGTCTAAGATTGATAACCTCCATACTGAGGTCCGAGAGATGCAACGAAACTCGGTTCCTATTCTTCAAGAGCCTGAGGCCCTATTCCCTCCCGCTATGGGTCCACCCGATCCTATCTAAGTTCTCGAAGAATATCAGCACGCTCTACATGCCCCTCCTATTAATGGGTCGCCGCCTGCCCAACTTCCAATGCTGAACCTTGCCTAACCTGGGGATAACTTACCTACGGTCGTTGATCCAAGAGAGGAAGAGTTGAACAAGGTCAAAGAAGATATAAAGATGCTCACTAACAAGTTTGATCGAGTCAAAATCTTCGAGAACTACATGGACTACACCCACATGTCTCCTTATCCTAAGGCGAGGTTACCCGAGAAGTTCAAGATGCCAAATATCGAGAAATTCAGAGGAAGTGGACCCCCGATCATTCATCTTCGCAGTTATCACCATTCTATGACTCGCCTTGGGGCCTTTGAAGAAGTGATGGCCCAATTGTTTAAGAAAACTTTGAAGGATAGTGCCCTCCGATGGTTTTTGTCTCTCGAGGAGTCCAGAATCCGTAACTGGGAGGATATAGCCCGAGAATTCACATCGCAGTACAAATAAAACGAAGAGTTTGAGGTCACCCATCATGATTAGATCTGCTCAAATAGAACCCTGGGGAATCAGTCAGTAACTTCATAGCCCAGTGGAGGGAGATAGCAGCTACCATGACCAATCAGCCTTTCGAGGAGGAACAAGTCAACATAGCGAAGAAGAACTTCTTACCCCATGTCCGAGCAATAATGGGAGGAAAAAACTATCCCCACTTCCGAGCTCTCAGAGAAGCCCGAGTAGAAATCGAGTAAGGTATTGCAAAAATTGATATTGAACCAAAGATGGTGTCCGGACAGTTCACCCCCAGAAAATACGATAAACCCGCCAGTGCTACAGTCTCAACCATCAACAACATCTCTCAACCGACCACATCATGGGCACCAGAAAGCCACCCCGTTCCAGTCTGAAAAGAATAAATCGAGATCCATGATCCCCCCTCTAAAGTTTATCAAGCCTTATTAAGTCGAAACCTTATTAAACCCATGGATCCCCGCTATTTTCCAAATCCACTCCCAAGAAACATCAAGGCAGATGCCCATTGCGACTTTCACCAAACTGCTGGCCATACCACCGACCAATGCTTTCACCTCTAAAAAATAATCTAAGGTCTAATTGACTGGGGTACCATTGACCCACCAGCCAATCCTATGCCAAACACTACTCACAAACCACTTCCAAACCATGCCAATGCCATCTTCTTAGAAGAGAATCCATAATTTGATCCCTTAACTCAAATCACACCTATATACTCTCCTAAAGTTCTCCAAACCTGCCCATATTTCCTTTTACACCCTACTAGCCTTGCTAATCAGGCATTGTCACTCCTTACTAGAGCATGCATCACTGTCCATACCCATTTTGAAAATGGAAGCATGGAACTATCAGAAGTCTTAAACCAACTCCTAGAGCTCGGGCTGAAATTTCCCTCACAAATGATCATTGATGGCCAGAGGTTCAGTACGTTGTTCTTAGAAGCACGAAAATGGGCTCGAGAGTCAGACAGTTGGGTGGTATCGATCGATGAAGTCAGCCTAGATTAGGTTGTCCAGATCATGGCAGAATTATTCAGGCAAACCAACGACATTTGCAGTATGATCGAGTTACTTGATAGTCTGAAGCTACAAGGGTGACTGGTCCCTTCAACCTTACATATACCTATAGAATGGGAAGATTTGAATGAAGAAGCCATTGAAATTGTAGAATGCATTAAATTTATATGGAAAGACAGAGTTGTTGCCACCAGATGGGGGGATGAATTTGAAGATTCGAATGAAGAGCAAGCTTCAGAGAAACCTAGACCGATAGCCGATATATGTGGGATGATATCATTCGAAGAACTCCTAGGAGAAATAAATAGGGTGGCAGAACAACCCGAGATCGATGAGGACACAGGATTTATGTTCTTCCCTTCTTCAGTAAATCACATGACTAGATCAGGGAGGCATTACTAGATCCCAAACTCATTACCAGTAAATGACAAGGGGAAGGGCTTTGAAAACCTTACTATGCCTGAAATGACCCTCGAGGAGAGCAAGATCCTCGATCAACTGAAGAAAAATCCAGCTAACATCACCCTATAGGGTTTTTTCTTATCTTTTCAGCTGCACAGAAACGCTTTGATCAAGTTGCTCACTGGACCCACAGTTCCTCATTCTACAACACCAGAAGAAGCAGTAAATTTGGTCGGATCCTTGACCTCTACCCGAATGCTATCCTTTTTCAAAGAAGAAATTCCCATAATTAGGCCAAACTATAATCATGCACTCAACATCTCCGTCGAAGTTATGGGGAAGGTTGTACCACTCTCTCTTATCGATAATGGATCTGCCTTGAATGTTTGCCCACTAAGGACTTTCAGATGCTTAGGACTAAAAGAAAGTGATCTCGCTCCAACCACTGCTGCTGTGCGTGCCTACGATAATACCCGTCGGGAGGTAATGGGATCCATAAAACTTGTAATAAGGGTTGGCCCTATAAACCCTATCATTGAATTCTAAGTTATTAATACTCCAACTTGTTTCAACCTGTTGCTTAAATGACTTTGGATCCATAGTATCAAGGGCGTGTCGTCCTCATTCCATCAGACTTTAAAGTTCTTCGCTGACGGACGAGTCATCACTATTTTAGGCGACAATGATAATACTGAGGGTGCAAGCACCAATAATCCAATCCTTAAGATACAACACGGGTCAAATGATCGATATGCTCCTATCAAGATATCGAGTTGAGCCACCTATACTCCCGGTAGGGGACGGTTTTAAAGAAAGGGTTTGTCCAGAATACGACCCTCATGGTAATGTCAATGTGATTCAGATGTTCCGAAACATGCACTTCATGCCCGGACTGGGGTTAGGGCAAAGGCAACAAGGGATACTTGAGACTATTGAACTAAAGAAAGCTTTCCGTCCTTGTGGTTTAGGGTATCAACCGTCAGAACAAGAACTCAGAAGGATCCACCAGTCTTGACCAAAGAGAGGAATAAACCGCATTCAGACTATCCCAGGTGATTCCTTGAATGGAAAATTCATCAAAGAGGGATTTCCCCTTTTTTGGCTTTTCATAACCATGGTATGACCATACAGACAAGAAGGTGAAGACTGGAATGGAGATCTTTTTCCAAGATAGCTACCCATGGGCCGAAAGTTCCCAACACTATGTACAACCGCTCATCAAAGATATCGAAGATTCTGTGGAAAGTGACTTTGAGGACTCATTCAACTTACAAACACTAGGGCGGGCACTCTGCATGGTTCATTCAAGCACTATATCACTGGATCCATCCCACCTGATCAAAGCTACTGATACACCTCTCCTCAACTGCCATGTTGCACCAGTTCTACCTGTTTAACTCACCCCTAATCCAAATGTTTACCCCAATTGTTCTTCTATTGTCTATCCTTGCTCAAATGTAATCAAGACCTACTTTAATGAGGTTCTCAATGCTGTTTTTCCTATAAATGAAATAAACGAAAATTTTGAGTATCTTACTGTGCCTTACATTAATTGTTTAGATTCTAATCAAATTTTTGATGATGATGATTTTGCAAATGAATAATTCTTAACTGATCTCAATAAGGTTAATAACAAACAACATAATCACGTTCAAGCTAATGTAGAAGAAACTGTTATTATTAACCTCGGTTCTAGTGGCCAACTGCGCGAGATTAGGATAGGGGCTACCCTTGACGAGCATGAGCATGCACAACTCGAAGAATTGCTAAAGGAATTTATGGATGTCTTCGCAGTGTCCTATGACGATATGCCCGGCATTGATCCTGAAATAGCTTAACATGAGATGCCCACTCTCCCAGATTATAAGCCGGTTAAACAAAAGTTGAGAAAGCTCCATACCGAATGGTCGCTCAGAGTCAAAGAAGAGGTGGTCAAACAGCTGAACGTGAGTTTCATTCGTGTAATAGAATATCCCACATAGCTAGCCAACATAGTGCCTGTATCAAAATGAGGAGGAAAAGTTAGGATGTGTATAGACTACCCGGACTTGAACAAAGCCTCTCCAAAGGGTGATTATCCGTTACCCAATATTGACATGATCGTAGATAACATAGACTGTCTTGCTCTCAAGTCATTCGTCGACGGATTTTCCGATTACAATCAAATCAAAATGCACCCAGATCACCAAGAATAGACCGCATTCATCACTCCATGGGGAACCTTTTGCTACACTGCTATGCCGTTTGGTCTCAAGAATGATGGGGCTACCTACTAGAGGGATGCTATAACCATCTTGTACGATCTGATTCACAAGGAAGTTGAGGTTTGTGTGGATGGTATGATTATCAAATCAAAAACTAAATAAGGTCATGTTCCTGCTCTCCGAAAGTTCTTCGAACGATTGCGTGTGTATCAAGTGAGACTCAATTCAAAGAAATGTGTCTTCCATGTTACAAAGGGACAACTCTTCGAATTCATGGTTAGTGAGAAGGGGATAGAAGTAGATCCTACCAAGATAAAATCCATACTTGAGATGCCACCACTCCGAACAAAGAAAGAAGTTACAGGTTTCCTTAGGAAATTGCAATACATCATCCAATTAACCTCCATTTGCGAACCCATTTTCAAACTCCTCCAAAAGGATTCAACCAAGGTTTAGAACGAAACCTGCCAAGAAGCCTTCGACCGAATCAAATAGTATCTGAACCAACCCCCGGTACTCATGCCACCACAACATAGTCTCCCTTTAATCCTTTACCTAACCATAATTGACACTGCAGCCGGGGCTTTGCTAGCCCAATACCTTGAAGATTCCCGCAAAGAAAGAGTTATCTATTATGCCAGTCTCAAATTGACCGAGTACGAAGTCAACTACACTACTTTGGAAAAGGCATATGTCGCCCTTGTTTGGATCACCCAAAAGTTACGACACTACAAGCTTGCCTTCCCCATCAAACTTGTATCCCGAATGGACCCCATCAAATACCTGCTCAAGAAACCCACCTTATCCAGCCGAATGGACCAATGGCTGATCCTCCTAGCCGAGTTTGATATCATATACGTCACGCAGAAAGCCATGAAAGGAAGAGTGATATCTGACTACCACGCTGATTACCCCATGGATGAAACTGATGTCTGGATCTCTAAATTCCCAAATGAAAACATCCTCTACAATGCCCAGGACAATCTCCGATGGCAAATGTTCTTTGACAGCGCTGCCAACAAAAAGGGATATGGCATTGGAATACTTCTGATCTCCCCAGATGACTCCCACACTCCCATCGCCATCAAGTTGGATTTCCCTTGCACCAACAATATGACTGAATACGATGCGTGTACGGTAGGCCTCAAAGTTGCTATCAAGAAAGGTAGTCAATACCTAGATGTCTACGGGGATTCCACCCTCATCATCGGTCAAGTGCTCAGAAAATGGAGAGTCAAGGACGAGAAACTCCAACCCTTCCATGCCCACCTAGAAGAATTAGCCTCCCAATTCCAAGATATTACCTTCCACTACCTATAGTGAGCAAGGAATATCCTAGCCGATGCCCTTTCTACCTTGCACTCCATGGTCGACATGCCCGAAGAAATAATAATGACCCCCTTCCTGGTTTAAAAGCAAGACAAACGAACCCACTGCCACCACATTGAGGTCATCACTGCAGAAGATCCCGAGCTGTCCAATTGTTGTTACTATGATATTTGGCACCTCCTCAAACATGGTAGGTACCCCTAGGGATCTGCTAAGAAAGATCGAGCAACCCTCCGAAGACTGGCCACCCAATACATTATATGTCACAAAGCATTATTCAAGATAAACTTTGATGGAACTCATCTACACTGCATCGCAGGGGCTAACTTTGAAGAGGTAATGCAGAGAATCCAAAGCGAAGAATGTGAACCCATATGAACGGTCACATGCTTGCCAATAAGATCATCCGACAAGGTTACTATTGGACCACCATGACCCATGATTGCATCGCCTATGTCTGTAAATGCCTCAAATGCCAACAGTTCTCTAACCTTCAGCATCTGCCTTCACGAGAATTATGTAACATGACTTCTCCCTAGCCATTCTCCACATGGGGTATCGACATCATAGGGAAGGTTACATCAAAGGCTTCTAACGGGCATGATTTCATCCTAGTAGCCGTTGATTACTTCACCAAATGGGTCTAGGCCGAGTCATATGCAATTCTGAACGCTAAGAAAGTAGCCAAATTCATTAAGAAGAACATCATCTACCGATATGAGGTCCCACATGAGTTAGTGTCAGATAACGGGCTGCATTTCAAGGTAGAAGTCACATAAATGGTCAGTGAGTATGAGATTCAGAGACACAAATCTTTTCCCTACCGACCTTAGACTAACGGTGCAATCGAAGCCCCCAGTAAGAACCTCAAAGGCATTATTAGTAAGATGATCACAAGCTGTTGAGATTGGGTTGATCGGATCCCATATGCCCTCTGGGGCTACCGAACCTCAATTCGAACCTTTATTGGGGATACCACTTACTCTCTAGTCTACAGCATGGAAGCAGTCCTACCCATGGAGCTGGAAATACCCTCGTTGTGCGTCATGCTCGAAAATCAAATCAATGAGGAGGACTGGCATCAAAGCCATCTTGATGAGTTGTCCCTCCTGGATGAAAGGAGACTAAAAGCGCCGTATCACATACAAGGTTTCCATCGCCTAATAGCGCATTCATTCAATAAAAGAGTCAAGGACTGCGGTGTCCGAGAAGGGTATTTATCCCTCAAAGAGATAATAAAACCCATCTGGGACCCCAGAGGGAAATTTAAGCCCAATTGGAGCGGCCCCTACATTATGAAGAAGATCTTGTCCGGCGGTGCCGCAATGCTCACCGACTTAGATAGAGAAGAGATGGATCGTCCAGTCAACCTGGATCGTCTCAAGAAATTTTACCCCTAGTTCGAAATCTCGGCGCGCTACGACTTTTCTCATCTCCCTTCTATTCAAAAAAAAAATCTTCATTTCCCTCTACCCAGAACTACGTGGGCCTGATCCTCTGCCCCAATTTTTTTTTTTTCAAAAAATCTAAACTTTTCAAAACCCCTAGAGGTACGTAGGCAACTCATACATTTTACGTGAGCACGGCCCCTTCTTTTCCCTAAAAAGCTATTCTTTTCTCATCTTCGAGAAAGATAGTTCATTCTAACATATACTTGAACAAAATGATTATGTTTGCCTTAGCGATTGGTGTTGATATAAAAAACTAGATTGTATCTAATTAATCAATCACAGATAAAAAATGAAATAAATAAGACAAAGGATTTTTAAAGTGGTTTAGCCTTGTGAAAATGGCTTACGTCCACTATTTTGTATTACCGACTGTTTTCCTTGAATCTTGATAATAAGGTTTACTAAGAAATTCCGAGTCCCCTTTTCATGAGGAGATTATAATGTATTTATAGCCTTGAGGCTGTACATAAGAAAGGATAATGCGCTGTTGTCTAGCAGCCATATACATCTGTACAGTAATAATGCACATTTAATGCATAGTTGTCTTTTGGTTTTCTTGATGTGTACGCCATGCGTGTTTGAGTTGCTCGGACCGCGTAAGTTGCTCGAACCTTTTGAGTAGCTCGAACCATTTAGGTTGCTCGGCACGCTAAGGATACTGCTCGTCAAAAGTCTTCATATTTACCATATAAGTTGCCACGTGTATTTATATGATTGGTCCATGCCAGCAGATTAAATTTGGTATCAATAGAAGCCCCCAATGTTTTATAGTTCGAGGTTGAGGAGGAGTGTGGAACATTTTGCTAGAAAACTGCTCGGATTACTGGCTTTTATAAATTTTTGGAGAATACTTTAACTTCTATTCAGTGAACAGTATGAAACTTCATAAATATTTTGAATTTCCACGATCACTTCGATATTTGTGCCCTTTTTCTCTTTTAGCCGCCGGCAATGCAAGCGTCTTTCCTGGTAATCATTACTTTTCTCTATTCCCGAGGTAAAGTATTTAAACGCGACAGAAATCCAGTCGTCTTTTACTTTTCAAATCTGTATCTCTGAACTCTTTATCTTTCTCTCTTTTTGTGCCTTCGATCCTTCCATCCTTCGTTATCAACCGATTTCTCTTTTTTTTTTAGGATTTTCTTCCCTCTTCTCTATTTATTTTATTCTCCATGGTTTATCCTGTTGAGTCGTTGGATAAATTTTGGTCTGATTTTTCAATCCCTTCATGGGTTATTTTGGAAGAACTTTCTGGTCCTTCTGATTTATTTTCTTTGGTGGAGGGATACTGGTTCCCAAGTCTCTCTGTAGCCGAGTGTGGCTTTTCTTTCCCACCAAATCCCCTGTGTTTGGAGTTTTACCAATATTTCGATATTGTACCTGCAAGAATAGCTCCAAATACATGGAGGGTAGTTAATGGCGTACATAGATCGAATCAACTTCATGGAACTCATTTGGGAATTCTAGAAATTATGTACTGCTACAGATGGGTCACTAGTGACAGTACTTTTTATTTAAAAACTAGATTTTTGAATAGAGCTTTAGTTGTCAATCTTCCTGATACCAATAAAGATTATTTTGATCCCGGGGTAGTGATGAAAAATTGGCAACACCCCCCACTTAAGGGAAATGATGTGTACCAAGGTCCAAAGTGTCCACCTTATAGCAATGGGATAGGTTGTTTTTATTTTTATTTTTTGAAATCATGTTTTTTTTTTGTGTTTGATAAAATGTATCACTGACATTAATTTTATTTGTTACAGTTGATAGTAAAAGGAAGCCCCCAAAGGAGATTGACGTTAACATAAAAGAATTAAACCTTATATGGGGTTTTCATCAATCTGTTGCTGGGGAGCATATTAGGTCTGGCTCTTATTTGTTGCGATACCGAACTTCCAACTCATCTTTCATTGCTCGTCCTGTGGTGGTTAACCTTGATTAGGTTCCAATTTCTGAAACCAGTGTGGAAGGTTCTTCTTCTCACTTGAGCATTCCTATTATTGATATCATGAAAAATAGGAAAGCTCCTACTTTTTTTGACAAGTTTGCCTTTGCCACTGATGAGGCAAAGAAGAATAAACAAGATATCCCAGATAAAGGGATAAAGAATACTGATGTTCCCCCTTCTATTGCTGCCAAGGAGGCTGGTAAGAAGCCCCCTATGCCTCCGAGTAAGACTGTTGCCATTTCACCTTCGAGGGAGACTGTTATCATTCCACCAACAGAGACAACTCCTTGTCCTATGAGGAGATTAAAAAGAAGTTCTTCTGAGAGACCTGTTGAACCTATCTCTCAACCTTCAAATGTTGAAGCTAGTGTTCCGGCTCTTATTGCTCCGAGCTCTGCTATGGGCTTGATAAAATCTTAGATTGTTCCAGAAACCCAAGGTATTGAAGACACTTTCTCTCATGAGAAACTTACTACATTGGCTACTCAACACCTTAGTTCAGTTAGTATCGTTAGTATGACTCCTTTATTTTCTGATACTATGTTCATGTATTGACCTGAAATTCTTCCTCTTTTCAGCTTGTGACTTGCTTTAATAGTATTTTGAAGAAGGATGAAGCCATCAGGGCTTCCAGCTCCTCGGGTGGGTTAGAAGAAGCTTTTGATGGACTAACCCAGTCTTTGAAGGAATCTCATTAGAAGTATGAGGAAGATAAAAAAGCCTGGGAGAAACAGTTCAAGTCTGTTGAACTAAAAAGAGATTAAGCTGCGAGTGCCTCCAAAGAGCTGGAGAAGAAATTAAAGAAAACTGCACTGAATAACAAGGAGGTTGAGGTCAAGCTTAAATCTGCTGAGGAAACTGTTGCCAAGTTTCAAAATGTTGAGCAACAGAAAACAGAGGCAAAAGAAAAACTAAAGTCTGCTGAAGAGCTTCTTGGGGAAAAGATCTCCGTGGAGAGAGCAAAAAGGAAGTTTGCTGTTAAAAAATCTTTCAGCGCTGGTTGGGATAAATATTAGAATAAAGGCCTGGCTTTCATGACCTCCCAAATGGAGTATGACAGTGTCATATATTTTAGGGATGGATGGGTATCAGCCTTGAAGGAATTGACGGTTATTGAGAATTTTGAGTTGTTCCAACAACATACTCATGGCCCTCCTCCCTCTCTTGGAGAAGAAGAAGAAGATGAGGCTGCATCAGATGAGTCTTCAATGATAAGAGAGCAAATCCCTGTTGTTGGTGTTGTTCAACCTTCCGAGCAAGTTAATCAAGTCAGCACACCTGCCGAGCAGCTGCCATTGCTCTCCGAGAAACCAAATGCTTCATCCAAATCGTCCGAGGACGTCGTAGGAAATAAGGAGAAGGTGTAGAGTTGCTCGAGTCTTTTGTTTTATTATTTTCTTGAATGTAACCTTGAACTATGTTTTACTTTATTATGATGAATAAAATTTGAACTTTTGTTATTCGTCTCTTACTTGCTCTGTTGTTCGTCTGGAATTTCCCTCTCATTTGCACTACTTTTGTTCCATTATTAATTTTGTTTTTCATCTTATCTTTGCTAGTTTGTAGCCAGAATGGAACTCTTGTCAGCTAATGATGAAAAAGTTGATGAAGAAATGCAATGACTACTTCAAAGCTGGTCATGCAGACCTTAATGAGGCCCAGATAACTGACATCCTCGGATCAGGTGCTTCTGACCGAGCAATTGAGGCTTACCAATACTTGAAGTGCTTACTTGATCGTACTGTAGCCAACAATGTGGCCTACTAAGAGACGATTGAAGAACTTCAACACCCGTATAAAGAATCCATTATACTTTTGCATCAGAGTTTTGAGAAAAAATATGATCAATTGAGCGCTGATAAAGGATATGACAAGTTCATTTCTACTCATGGGAAAAAGGAGAGTGTTCTGAAGCTTGAGATTGAAGAGCATAGACACATCGCCAAGTTGTTGGAGCAGGAGAACATTACTTTGTAAGAGGAAATAAAATAACTCAAATCTGCTGCTTCTTCCTCTGGAGCCTTGGTTCCCATTAATGATGAAGGTTTTTCATTCTTAGAGGTAGAAAATTCTAACTTATGAGATGAGTTGGAAACTTTGAAATGAGCAGGATCATCCGCACCTGCTCGTGGTAGAGCAAGATCTTATTCTTGGGGACAAGCAAGGGCTGCTCGGATCACCATTGAGGAAGCGAGAACTCAATCGGCTTTAGAGAATCAAGCCGTTCAATTGATGGCGAAGAACCAAGCCTTGGTCAAAATGTCTAAGAAGATTCTGAATTTCACCGAACAACTCTCTAATCAAAGTTCTGCTCTGGAAAGTATAGAAATCCTGGCGAAGAAACTCAACGAGCAACTTGAGAGGTTAACTTATCAATTCCATAAATATCCCAGGGAATTTTGGATGGCTGGGTATAATAATGCACTTTGTCATCTTGATGCTCGTTTGGAACAGTCGAACAACGAAGGGTATAAGCAGGGGTGGTTGAATGCTCTATATGTTCTAAAATTGGAGCAAGGTCATTTCTTGTGGGATTACTATGATCTTGGAGTTCTTGATTTACCTATGCCTCTTTTCAATCTTGACCTCAGTTGGATTCCAGCCCGAGCCATTCCCCGTGTTTTGATTTCCATGTATGTTGATGATTACAGTCTTCACTCAAACTTTGAAATATCTCGTCCAGAGAACCTGCTTGATTGTCCATCCATAATGAACGTCAGAATGTTGTGAGATCTAAACTTTATAAATTCCCCTTATGCCTTAGATGATCCTCCAGCTGGGGTAGATCCTGTGTCAAAAGCAGAGGGAAAGAAACCCATAGAATAGAATATGCTTATGTAACGAACCTAATTTATATCATATGTAATATGTTCTGGTTTTAATGAAGAAATTTTTAGTCTCTTTTGCAATTTCATTGTCTTGGAAATATTTTGTAAAATATCTCTTTTACTCACTGATGAATATGTATATATATCTGTAAAAGGACTAAGTGTCCTGCTTGGTTATTGAGTTCCCGATCAATCGGAGTTTGTGGTTATTGAATTACCAACTAACAAGAGTTAGTGGTTATTAAATTGTCGACCAATTGGAGTTGGTGGTTATTGAATTACCGACCAACCGGAGTTGGTGGTTAGAGTGACTTGTCACTCTTTGGGCCTAAGCAATGGAATAATTTTCATCCCATGTTCCTGCTTAGTTGTAGTAATCCCGTTAAGATGACCTTCTTTCCTAGACAGTATACCCCCTGGGAGGTAGTCTAGATTCTTGCCTAGTTTGGTACCAACCAACCGGAGTTGATGGTATTGAGTCTCCGACCAATCGGAGTTGGTGGTATTGAATTACCGACCAACCGGAGTTGGTGGTATTTCTTTGTCGACCAAACGGAGTTTGTGGTATTGCTTTGCCGACCAATAGGAGTTGGTGGTATTGAATTGCCGACTAACCGGATTTGGTGGTATTACTTTACCGACCAATCGGAGTTGGTGATATTACTGCTCTGGACTTGGGTGTGTGTAGTGTGTAGCACTAGTATTCCGAAAAATTTCAACAAAGAAATAAATATGGTGGAAAGATCACTTTATTCATATTAAAGAAACTATTTTACATAAGAATTTCAATTACTGATAGTACTTGCACAGATGCTCGGCATTCCATGCATTTTTGAATTCTTCTCCCTCCAAAGTTTCAATTTTGTATGTCCTTTGATGAACAACTTTGGTTACTCTATAAGGTCCATGCCAGTTGGCCTCCAGTTTATTATGTTTTTGGATCACTTTCTTCAACACATAATCCCCTTATTTCAAATCACACTTCTTCACCCTTTTGTTGTAGAACAGAGCTGTTCGTTGTTGATATGCTGCATTCCTGATTGCTGCTTCCTCTCTAACTTCTTCGAGCATATCTAAGTCTAATCGCCTCATCAGGTCACTTACAAGAGAATTGAAATTAGGCACCCTATGTGTGGGTAGGCCTAATTCAACAGGTATGACCGCTTCACTACCAAATGTCAACATATATGGAGACACTCCCCAGTTGCTGTTCGAGGTGTAGTGCAATAAGCCCACAACATAGACTGTAGCTCATTAATCCAGTTTCCCTTCACCTCATCCAGCTGCTTTTTCAAACCGTTCAATAGTGTTCTGTTTCTTACTTCAGTTTGCCCATTGCTCTGGGGATGGCCTGGCGTGGAGTGGATCTTCAGTATATTGGATTGATGACAATAAGAAACAAATTCCTCGTTGTCAAATTGGGTTCCGTGGTCAGTGATGAAGGCATGTGAGAGACCATATCTGCAAATGATACTCTTCCAAATAAACTGATAGACTTTGTCATACGTCATATCAATGAGGGGTTCAGCTTCCACCCATTTGGTAAAAAAATCCACAGCAACCATGAGGTATTTGAATCTTCCCTTGGTCGTTGGAAGTGTTCCTACCAAGTCTATCCCCCATATTGCAAATGGCCAAGGGGATGTAATGGGTGTTAATAATGCTTGGGGAGTTCTTCAGATGGAAGAGAAACGTTGGCATTTGTCACACTTCTTAGCATAAGCTGCACAGTCGACTCTCATCATTGGCCAATAATACCCTTGTGTTGTTATTCTCCGCAAAAGCGTCCGACCTGCTACATGGGCTCCGTAAGACCCTTCATGAACCTCTTCAATTAAGTCTTTAACTTCAGAGGGATGGATACATCTCTGTAATCCTAGTATAACTCCTCTTCTGTATAAAATGCCATTAGTTAATACGTAACGAGCAACTTCAAACTTCAGCTTCTTATCTGTGAGTTTATCGGGTGGCATAATCCCTTCTTCAATATAGGCCCTGATAGGTTCCATCCAAGGGGGTCCCAAGTCGAGAGCAATGAAATTCATTATCAAGTCTTCGTCTATGCTCCGATGTACCAGGATCTCTACTAGGATTATTCTTCATAGCTCGGTACGTGTTGCTGATGCCAGACGAGCTAGGGCGTTGGCTCTTGCATTCTCCAATCTCGGTATTCTGATCAACTGAATTGCGGTGAAAGTTGAGACAACCTCCATAGCTTTTGCATGATATTTAACCATTAGTTCTCCCTTTGCTGTATACACCTTGAGAATTTAATTCACGATTAACTATGAATCACTGAATACTACGACCTGTTCTGCCTTCATGGTTTTGGCCAGACTTAGACCCACGATCATGGCCTCATATTCAGCCTCATTATTAGATGCTTTAAATTGAAAACTGAGAGCATACTCTATATCAATCTCATCAGGACTATTTAATACTATTCCTGCTCCACTGCCAGTAGTACACGAAGAACCATCCACATATAAGTTCCATACAGGTATTTCATTATCAAATTCTTAGTCTGATAGAGTTCCTCGATGGAATATCTGATGCTTCCTTTTATATTACTCCACCACTTCCCGTTGCTCGTTGATCATATTTTCTTGTTCATCCCTTGGTGGAAGTTGGTCGAGTCTTATCTTTGATAATCCCGTAACGTCCACGGGTTGGTCTATATTAAACTCTTGCTCTTCGGATGTGTCAGAGTGAGTGAACTCTGCTATAAAATTCGCTAATGCCTGCCCCTTCAGTGATGACCTAGGCTCATAAACTATATCATATTCACCAAGCTCTACTGCCCAGTACATCAATCTTCCCGATTTCTCCGGTTTATACAGAGCATGTCTTAATGGCATATCAGTATACACCACTATAATATGGGCTTGTAAGTATGGCCTCATCCTTGTGCTTGCTTCGATTAGTGCCAGCTCTAACTTCTCCAGTCTTGGATATCTCATCTCTGCTCCTCGGAAGGCTTTGCTGGTGTAGTAGACTGGTTTCTACACTCCATTCTCCATTCTTATCAACGCCGAGCTAACTGCGTTCTCCGAAACTTCCAGATATAAGTATAGCCTTTCTCCCATCACTGGTCTAGATAACAACGGAGGTGTCCCCAGATATTTCTTCAACTCTTGAAAGGCTTTATCGCATTCATCATTCCACTCAAAAGTTTTTCGATGTGTTTTGAAGAAAGGGAGGCATCTATCTGTTGCTCGTGACATAAATCTATTAGGTGCTGCAACTCGCCCTGTGAGACTTTGCACCTCCTTCTTCGTGGTTGGATATCTTAGCTCTAATAAGGCCTTGATCTTTTCAGGATTTTCTTCGATACCTCATTGATTGATAATATATCCAAGGAACATACCTTCTCGTACTCCGAATATGCATTTGGTGGGATTCAACTTCATTTGATATTTTTCTAGTTGATCAAAATTCTGACCCAGGTCAATTAAATGATCCGCAACTTTCTTGCTTTTCGTTAGCATATCGTCAACATAAACCTCCATGTTGTGACCGATTTGCTCTGCAAACACCCTATTCATCAGCCGCTGATATGTTGCACCTGCATTTTTAAGTCCGAATGGCATAACGTTATAGCAATAAGTTCCTTTTGGGGTGATAAAAGAAGTACTTTCCCTGTCCTCAGGCTTCATTTTGATCTGGTTGTAACCAGAGTAAGCATCCATGGAACTCAATAATTCATGACACGAGGTAGCATCCACGAGATGATCGATGCGAGGTAAAGGAAAATGATCCTTTGGGCAGGCTTTATTAAGGTCAGTGAAGTCTACACACATCCTCCACTTGTTGTTCTTCTTCTTTACCATCACCACATTTGCTAGACAGTCTGGATATTTAACGTCCTCAATAAAAAAGGCTTTCTAAAGTTTCTTGACCTCTTCCTGTATAGCTTGGTTCTTTTCAGGGCTGAACACTCTTCTTCGCTGCTTCACTGGATTAATTTCTTTGTTCACGTTGAGCTCGTGACACAGGAAAGCTGGGTCTATCCTCGGCATGTCTTCGCGACTCCATGCAAAAGTTTATTTTCTGCTCCTTAGGAATGCTATCAATTCCTGTTTTAGTGAGGCATCCAATGACGCACCAATTTGAGTTATTCGTTCTGTACGTTCGTCGTCCAGAATAATATTTTCGGTAGCTTCCACCACCTGGCCCTTTACGAGCTGCGACTCATCTCTAGGGTCTAATGTTTTAATTTCTGCATCTTCATCCACTTGATACGTAGTAGTCTTTTTCCTGGATTCTTCCAGTTCTTCCTGTTCGGCAGATGAATAGTAGCATTCCCGAGCTACTTTCTGATCGCCTTTCACAACTCCCACTCCAAAATTGGTTGGGAATTTTAAACATTGATGTACAGTAGATGGTACCTCTTCGAACTTCTTCAGACCTACCCTTCCCAGGATGATGTTGTAAGCTGATTGGACATTTTTTATCCATTACGAAAAAGTGTACTCTCTCTGTTCGACAAGCAGGCCATGTACCGATAAGCATATCCAACTTGATCGTCCCAAGTGGAAAAACCTTTTCGCCAGTAAAATCGACGAGGGGCCTGTGATATGGCTCCAACTGGACTAACTTCAGATTCAAACTATCAAAGCATGGGTAGAACATGATATCTGCCGAACTACCATTATCCACCAATACCCGTGAAATCACCACTTCTTTTATTCTCATCTTGATCACCAATGGGTCATCATGAGGATATAGTACACCTTCCAGGTCATTTTTGGAAAAACCGATTACTAGTTATCTTTATTCACCTTCCTCGGACGATCATCTTCGACTAAATTTATTCGTTGTATGTAAGAGCAAGCTTGGGCCTCATTGAGGTAATCTTTTCTTTCTGCAGTCAGATCTCCTCCTCTTGCATCTGCACCTATAATGACATTACATTCAAACGACCCAAAATGGATTGAAAATACCTCACGCTCTAGCTGTCTTGGTCTTTTGGGGAGATCAGGGTCATCTTCTGGATTATCTTCGTGATCTCTCTTCTTGTCTTCTTTTGCTCGAAGAGGAGATTTAGATCTTTTCCTTCCTTGTTCGCTGGTCTTTCCACTATTTTGGCGATCAATATACTTAGTCAATCTTCCTCGCCTGATGAGTGCTTCAATTTCATTCTGGAGAGCTATGCAACATTTGGTCGTGTGACCATGATCTTTGTGGAATTCGCAATATTTGGACTTGTCCCTTTTGTCAGGACCTGCTTTCATTTTCCCTGGCCAGGCTAGCTCCTCGCTGTTCTTGATCTCCTCCAAAATGTGATTTATATCTACCTTCAAGGGAGTATAATTTCCATATTTCTTCATCTTCTCCAGTGCTTGCTTACCCTTCGATTGCCTATCACTACCAATGTTCCTATGTTCCTTCTTCTCAGTTTTACCAGCCTCAACCTTAGTCTCCTTATTGTCTGAGTTCTTCTTCGCAGCCATGGCTTCCTCGACATTCATGATTTTGGCTGTTTTTGCCATTAGTTCTGCCATAGTTCTAGGTGGGTCTTTGGCCAAAGTATAATACAACTTGTCTGGCAACAGTCCACTCATCAGAGAAGTAATTGCTGTCTTCTCTTTGTAATCAATTACTTTAAGCTTCTCGTTAATTAAACGAGTAATATAGTCTGTGGTACTTTCTCCTGTCTTCTGTCTAACACTCAGTAAATGTGCTACTCGTTTAGCCGATTTCGCTCCAAAATAGAAATTCCATATGAAGAGCTCTGCTAACTTAAGGAAAGTCGCAATCCTCCCTCGAGGAAGGTTGTTGTACCATATCTGAGCTGACCCGGTGAGAGCTCCTGAAAATACCTTGCATCTCATCTCGTCCGGAACTGCATAGATATCGGCAATAGCTTGGTATTGTTCTATATGGAGGCTATGATCAGTTTTTCCTTCATTTTTGGGTGTCACCACAGGAGCTTTGAATTTTTATGGTGTGGGAAAGTCCACAATTACCTGTATGAACGATGTCCCTTGGACAAAAATTTATTATAGAAGATTCTTGGCCTTAGCCCTTTCCCCTAACCGGTCCTCCAACCTTTGAATTGAGCCTTTCCATTCTTCGTTTCCCACCTCGGATCTATTTGTTCGAGCGACTAACCGAATTGTGTTTTCCTCTTGGGATCTTTCATTAAGGGCGGTTGGGTGCGACTGGGCAGAACCTTCCCTTAGGTCGGATGGTGATCGAGAGTTCCTTGATGTAGTCCTGGGAGGATTTTTATTCCTTCCAGGACCCAAACGATCAAAAGGAGAGGCTCTACTCAACCTTTCCAGAGCACTAGTCCTTTCTGGAGTTAGAGTGACGGTCCATTGAGAATTTGTAGCTCATACTGATGAGGTCCGACCAGGTTGATACGAAGGATCATTATATCCCTCAGTACGATATGAGTCAGTACGTCTAAATTGAGAGACTTTCGAGAATAGAGTTCATCTAGTTCTTGAAGATGGCAGATGGGTATTCCTCTGAATATTTCGTTGTCCTGATTGAGCCGGTACTCCGCCTTGAACAGTTTATATCAGTTGACGCATGGTTTCTTGCATGGTCATTTTCCCTTGGGCTAAATTAGGCATTGTACCGTCAGATCTTGAATATTTAGTGGAGTAGAGGGATTTGGAGGGACCCCCGTGTTTCGATTACTGGATTCTAGATCAGCCATATATGATGAGTTTATTGGTGAAAAACGTTAATTGTAATCATTTTCCACAGATGGCGCCAATCTGTTGATGTAAAAAACTAGATTGTATCTAATTAATCAATCACAGATAAAAAATGAAATAAATAAGACAAAGGATTTTTAAAGTGGTTCAGCCTTGCGAAAATGGCCTACGTCCACTGTTTTGTATTGCCGACTGCTTGCCTTGAATCTTGATAATAAGGTTTACTAAGAAATTCCGAGTCCCCTTTTCATGAGGAGATTACAATGTATTTATAGCCTTGAGGCTGTACATATGAAAGGATAATGCGCTGTTATCTAGCAGCCATATACATCTGTAGAGTAATAATGCACATTTAATGCATAGTTATCTTTTGGTTTTCTTGATGTGTACGCCACGCATGTTTGAGTTGCTCGGACCGCTTAAGTTTCTTAGACCTTTTGAGTAGCTCGGACAATTTAGGTTGCTCGGCACGCTAAGTATACTGCTAGTCGAAAGTCTTCATATTTACTATATAAATTGACACGTGTATTTATATGATTGGTCCATGTCAGCAGATTAAATTTGGTATCAACAATTGGTATAGATAATTCAAAAATACAAAACTCATCAAAAGGCACAGCTGGATGATAAAAAACTTGTTTATTTCACTAATAAGAAATTTGGGTACATATTACATGAGAAAAGGAACGAATAACTCCCTCCCCCTACTTTCCTAAAAAGCCAAATTAAATCCCCACATTTATTCCCCATTACAAAATAAACTCTCCAAGAGTCCTATCCACAGCTACTAGATGATCCTGCTTCATTATCATCATCTATATCCTGGGGTCCCCAAGCTTCCCCTGCTTGAATAGAGTGCCGTAGACGCTCCATAGACCGATAAGCTCAAACCAGCTTCGGAAAAACCACAACACCTCCTTCCATGGTCCACAAACCAATTCTCCCAGCCTCAATATCCAAGCCAACGCTGATAAAATGACGCGAAAAGAAGTTGAGTACAACCGACAAAGGATATTCTGGAGGTGTCACCAGGCAGAGTCTTTCATACAACCACAAAAACAGCATCACGGGGCTACCCCTCCGAAAGACAAAATGACCTTCTCGCCAGGCATCCAAACCATTCAATGTCTGCGCTAGTATCACCGACACGGGATTACGACGGTATGATATCCATGAAGTAATAGCTGTAAGTTGTGAGTCCACCAGCAGTTTCCCAGTCACCAGCAGTAATTTTGAAACCAAGCCCAAAATAATGGCTCCAGTGTATCCAGCATCGCCAACCTTCGACAAGTGCACGGATTTTAATACCACTAAAAGAGAGATCATTCCTCCAACAACCAGTGGTCTAGATGCCGAAGGCAAAATGCGAAGAAGACCGGACAACAAATCCCTAGAAGAATGGGAAAACTCAGGCAGAGACGTGAAAATGCTGGGATTTATCCCCAGCATGGCAAAAAATTCCTCGTAGTTAGGAATAACCTCATCCAACCCAAAGCGGAACACATAGTCTTCGAGGTACTAAAATTGTGCCACCGTCATCAGCATGTTCAACTCTATGGGCTGGTTGCACCACAAAGAGACTCGAGGCATGTTAAAAGCATCGTAGTCGACATTATAAGAGTACATTGCTTCCAGGGCTTCGAGGTAGTTAGCAAACTCAATGCTACCAGGGAGAGCCATCTTAAAATACTAAGAGATAGTAAGCAAATAAGTAAGAATGTGAAGGCTTCGACCCGCATAATTGATCATCTCAACTTAAGCCTGCAGAATTGGCTTCGACCCGCAGAATTGGTCATCTCAACTTAAGCCCATAGAATCGGCTTCGACCCGCAAAATTGGTCACCTCAAGTTAAGCTCATAGAATTGACTTCGACCCGCAGAATTGGTCCTCTCAGCTTAAGCCCTCAGAATTTGCTTCGACCCGCATAATTGGTCCTCTCAGCTTAAGCCCTCAGAACTGGCTTCAACCCGTAGAATTGGTCATCCTTGTATCCTTAAAATCGATCTCTACACTATGAATTACTTATCCCCAACATTTCCTTAGGTCCTCAGAATCAGCCTCGTCCCTCTGAATTGGTCATCCTATTTTAAAAGCATCACGCGGTGTCTATTCGATGGCTATCGTTTGTTTCAAACTCACTCATCGAGGGGCTCTATATACACCTCATTCTCATACCCCCTAAACTCTTTGTAGGTCCCTAGCACCTCCCGTCATCACTACAAAACCAAGTCATACCCCGAGTACTGACCTAGAAGCCATCGAAAGCTCCCAGGCTCCGTTTGACCAAAAAGTCAAAGTCTTTAGCTCGACTGAGACTGAATGAATTTTCTAATGCACTTAATTCCCTTTCCAACAGTCCATCCCGTGCACGATTCTGACTTACCATGCGGACGAACGACCCGTTTTCCCCCAAAACTCAATTAGGAGGGCACTGAATGCTCTCGGACTCCGTTTGACCCGAGTTAACTCTTCAGCTCGACTGAGACTAAATAAATCTCCAAAGGTCACTAAAACCCCTTTCCAGCGGTTCACCCCGTGCGCGATTCTGTCTTACGGTACGGATGAACGATCTATTTTACTCCGAAAGGTCACCAAATGCTTCCAGGGCCTGGTTGGCCAAAGTCAACCCTCCAAACCGAGTCAAACTCTTTGGAATGTCTAAGTACATATCCTAAAATTTCCAACGGTCTACCTCGTGCACGATTCGGACTAACCATGCGGACGAACGATCCGTTTGCGTCCGACGATTCCCCATCTAAAGGACCGACGAGCGCTTTCGAACCTTATTTGACCTAAAGTCAACTCCCAAACCCGGGAGTAGTTACTTTTGAAGGCCTCTGAATTACCTTTCCAAATGTCTGCCCCGTGCGAGATTCCGATCAACGGTTTGCGCTCCGCGGCCAATTTTTCGAAAAGGCCAAAAATACACTGCCAAACGATAGGTTCCAGACCCTACCTATCGGCAGTGTGCCTAAATGCACCTGACGATTGGCAGGACCAGGGCTATGCCGATTGGCAATGCCCTAGGCCTATAAAAAAAGGGCCAGACCTCATTGCAAAGGGATCCCAGATATGAAACATATCACTCTCAGCAAATCCAGAAAACCTCTCTCGAAGTCAGCGCGATTTCCACATCCAAATCCCTTTCCAACCTTCACTTTTCATCATCATTTTCATCAAACTTGGTGAAGTAAGTACCCTCCAGCATCATTCAAGTGCAAGGGCTGCCCTCCAACATTCAAGATCAAGCTCAAGATCTTCAAGAAGGTCCAATTTTCTCAATTCTCTCCTTAAATTCTCATAAATTCGTACTAACTTGTTTTTATTACTTAGCACTTTCATTCTCTCATCTCACATATCCTAATATACTTTTTATTTAGTATTATTGCACATCTCTTATTTTCATATAAATAAAACCCCAAAAAATAAGAAAAAGAGGGCTTGCTCATAAATTCCAAACGAGAATTCTCACACTTTTCTACACTTTTCTCACAACTAAAACATTTTTTTACCCCCCCCCCCCACACACATATAAGAGAAGTCCCTGGTTGTATTTATGGGATAAACCCCACCCCTCGTTTTGCATGCGAACTATATGAACTTTGATGCCTCTATAGGCTACGTAGGCGTCTTGGGGTAAAACTCGAGATTCAAGTCATATTCTTACTCGTTCTTTCATTTTATACTTTATCTAAATTCAATTCTCTTATATTATATATACTTGTTCTTAGTGGCGTACTATTCCACATGCTCTATTGTTCCCTTATAACAATCAACGCAAGAATAATCGCATAAATCCTATTTTTCTAATACTATTTTTACCTTCCTACGGATGACTCGCTTTATCTCTTCCATGATACAAGTCGAGGATTCTTATCTGTACTATATATACACATGCACAAATATCACGGGGAAATAACAAAAAACCCATGAGAGACCGTAAGGGCGGAATGGGTGCCTAACACCTTCCCATTTCATAACTTATCCTCTGGACCCTTCTCGAATCATTTTGGTTTCGTATGCATCAGTATGTCTTTGGATGTTGTCCTTCGGGATGGCTCCCTTCTCTTTTGTCTGTTTTGAGTAAAATAGACCGGCGACTCCGTCTCTCTACATTTTTCACCTCATCAACGACGCCAGCCGAAGAGCTCCCGAGAGGGATGCGCGGGACCTAGGATCCTCCTCACTCTCTTCACCCGTCGCGAGGATCGGGGATGGCCCCACCAATTATATACAAATTGACTCGATTGGAAATTTATCATTTTAAATCTCCCCCTTTGGATATTCCGGAACAAGACCAATACCATCAAGCTCTCTAAAAAGACTCATTCCGCAACCCCAAAAATGAAAAATTATAGACGCTTGATAGAAACACAAACATGTGTAGGTTTGTGTTGCTTGCAAACTTTGCTGCATTGATGTAAACTATATTCCCACACACTTAAAAACACCTATAAATGCAAAGAAAATATAATAAGTATAAATCCACAAATGAATAAACATTGAACAATGTCTAAAACAATCTCAACCTAGGTAAGACATCTTGTAACGCCTCGACCCTGATTTATGGGTTACCTGTAGTCAACCCAGTCTGACCTGAGAGTTAGGTTTAAAATTCAATGAAACAACCTATTTAATTAAAGTTTCACTTGTTTAGCATGCGGTTCCAATTTCAAATCAAACTACACGAGGGACCTGTGGGAAGCGTCCCCGGAGTTCAAGCATATAGAGCTACTAATATAAAATAAAAGAGAGTGCTTACCTATGTAACACTCTCAAAATACGAAACCGCACCCAACCTGCTGTAACAAAGATGAGGGTGTGAGCCGAATGCGTGGTCGGAAACATACAAAGTGCAGTATACAATCGAACAACAGAAATTAGACTATATATATATATATATATAGCATGAAACCATTTTTATTTCGAAAACATGATTTATCCCACTTAATCAACCTTAATCTTATAAAAGAACTTCCTCTTTCATAACTTGACATTTATCCCTTTATTTAACACACACGGTTAAATACTTGAAATAATTCCACTTATTTAACCAAAAAACCATTTCTTTAGCAAAATTACCCGTAGGAGTGGGAGGGTTCCGGTTATATGGTTAATTCTTATATTTGTGAAATGTAATCTGAAACAAACACACAAAATAATTAAACAAACACGACACAGGGACAATTTACAGGCAAGCTAATTATATTTCGATGCGTTTCCAATTTTAAATTCTTGACTAATTAATCCTACGTGGACATGCGGAATATTTCTTTGTTAGATTAAAGGAATTCTAAAAGCCTCGAATTAAATAATAAATGTAACGCCCCGACCCAAATTTATGGGTTACCAGTAGTTTACCCGGTTCAACCTGAGCATTAGGTGTGAAGTGCAATGAAACACCTTATATAATGTTGCTAGTTCAGTTTTTTTTAATTAACGTTTCACTTGTTTAGCATGCGAATCCATTTTCAAGTCAAACTACGTGAGGGACCTATGGGAAGTGTCCCCAGAGTCCAAGCATACAGATCTACTAACGTAAAATTAAGTAGAATACTTACCAGCATAACACCCTTAAAATACGAAACCGCACACAACCTACCGTATCAAAGACGAGGGTGTGAGTCGAATGCCCAATGAAAAATATACAAATTCAGTATAGAATCGAACGAAAAAAAGAAGACTCTAATACGTTATACCTACATGCACCTACAACTACCTTATATATATATATACACTTAATGCATGAAACCGTTTTTATTTCCAAAAATGTGATTTACTCTGATTAATTAACCTTAATCTCATAAAAGAACTTATTGTTTCTTAACTTGCCATTTATCCTGTTATTTAACACACGCGATTAAATACTCGAAACAACTACACTTTATTTAACCGAGAACCATTTTTTACCGAAATGACCCTTTTCATTTAAACCAATTTACATTAGTATTTTCATCGAAAATCACCACTTTTAACACACGTGAACACTGTGTTAGAGAATCTTTATTTAGTTTTTGAAAACTGTTCATAACATACCCTTGTGTTAATTATGGTGAAACCTTCTTAGGTTTTTTAACTCATCCGTTTAACCACTATACTTTACCTTTACTTTACTTTATGGACATTAATCAATTTATATGTTTCTTGTCCACTTTAACCTTTACCATAACATTTATTAATTCATTCAAATTAGGTTTTCTTAACACATTTTTTCCACACAACCCATTTCTTGACATGTTCCTTATTATTTTATATTTTTCTCGAAATCTTCCAAATATCGCGTACTTTAATGGCCTCTCACTGTCGGCGATGCCACCATATGCTATGGCCAGTTATTTTGGGTCTTTTACCCCTGAGCTCTGGGACCTACTTAATTATTCCGGTTTCATCTGGGTTCTTTTTAATGTGTTTTAACATTTTACAAATGTCCACATTATTCCTTCTTTCCTTTTTATCCGGCCGAAGCCAAAACCTGGGGTTTCACCCCAACTTGTGTTACACTTGAAAATCATCATTTCATGCCCTTTACACTTTAGCCTTGATTTTATTACAAATCATATTCATTTAGGGTCAATTTGCGTAACACCTTTCCAACATTTTTATTCCATAAAAATGTTCCACCTTATGTAAATTTATCATTTTAGTATTTTGTTTCCAAACTTGTCTTTTGCTCCATTTTCACAAGTGTTATTTCTCAAAACACTATTAAGTTTCCCACACTAACTTCTTAATTATTTTTCATTATTAACACCTTTTTAACATTTGGAGTAGTATTCTTTTAAGTTGAAAACATATTT
This sequence comes from Sambucus nigra, assembly GCA_949130495.1. Lineage (NCBI taxonomy): Eukaryota > Viridiplantae > Streptophyta > Magnoliopsida > Dipsacales > Adoxaceae > Sambucus > Sambucus nigra. The sequence continues at coordinate 8,904,273 of OX422219.1, read as the reverse complement.
ATTCCATTATTTCTTTTTCAATATCATAAGTGTTAATCTTCCCAAAACATTATTAATTTACACACCAACTTCCAATGTTTTAACCTTAACACTTATTAAATACTTTTACTAACCACTTTTTCAAGTTAGATATTCCTTTGATTTCTTTATCCAAGAAGTCCAATTACACTTAAAGACTACTTTTAAAAGAAAAATGCCATTTTTTTTATTAACATTTGTAGTCTTACAACTTTACACTTATCACACTTTCAACCCTTTTTACACACATTGAAGATTATAATTTCTATTTTTCTTACTTGATGTTTAAACCCAACAAAACCTTATTTAAAATTATTTATATGTTCATTATCAAAATACTACAAGTTTATATGCATGAGAAGATGGATTTTAAACCCTAAAATTCATAAAATGGGTTAAACATACACTTTATTCTAGAAATTCATAATACTTGCACTTTCAATACATAAAAGACATTTTTGTTTCTTCAAGTTTAGCAAATTCCTAACTTTGATAAAATCTTCATGTTGCAAGAACTTTGTAATATTATTTCAGCAAACATTTTAGCACGATCAACGTCATTTTTCGAACAATTTATTTCATAAAATGTTTAGTATAAATTTCTAGAAAATGCACCATTTTCATAAAAATCCCAATCTTTATTTCAATAAACTTTGAAATATTTACTAATCATTTATTTCCAACAAAATAACACTTATGCCAACATGTTTTATTCCATAAAAATGTTTAATACCAAATTTACTAGAAACTCATCATTTATTCATGTACACTCTACTCATGTAATCTAACAATACGACTATTAATTATGCAAATAGAGTCTTAATACTAAGAATAGATTTTCCACCTCAAACGAATATCCAACAATGGAAGACATGGAAGGTTTAAGAAGATAACAACCCACCACCTCCTAAAGTGTCCTCAAAGAGGTTTCCCAATTGAAAAATCATAATCCCTTTAACTTCTAAGCAAACCCCCCCTTAAAACTCCATAAATCTTCCATTTTCATCTTCTCTAAAATCCCCATAAACACTCCAAAATTCGTAGCTCTACTCATTGATGGGGAAATGGGTGTATTGGGTTTATTTATGGTGGAATCTATCTAGAATATGGTGGCATAAATTGGATACATGGTAGCCAGAGGTGGAGAGATGCACAACAATGGTGGAAGACCTCTCTCTCTCTCACTCTCTCTCTTTTTCAAACTCTCCATAAACCAAAATAAACCCTAACAAGCCTTATAAAAATCCATTAAACACAAAAATCCCATTTTTGCCCAATCTAGGCTCACCAGAGCTCGACAACTCATCCATCTAACGACCCAAAATGAGAAAACACAAAAGGGCATTGTGATCGAAAAATTTGTAAGACCTCATTCGAATGAGATTCTCCCTTCGTTCGAACAAGAAAGATATCTCATTCTAACCTCGTTCGATCCCCACTTCGTATGACCTTCGAACGATCTGGAACTGTTATGCCGTGGGATCTCGTTCGAACCTCGTTCAATCCCCTACTTCGAACAATCTTTGTTTCTCCTTTGAACGACCTGCACTTTGTTCGAACAACCCTTTTCTAAATTCTTTAATTTTCTTACTTTTCACCCAAAACTTCTAACAATTATCATCAAGCGTAAAAAACAGTCAAATTAGTACATAAACCCAGTCGTAATTATCCAAATCTCAATGTCTACATATTATTAAAAACTTATGCGTGAAAATAACTAAAATATTGGGGTGGGGTAATAGAATAAATGTGGTTGAACCGATTTTAGTATTTTAGTCCTATGCATGCATATGAAGAAAAGCTTTAATGCTTAAAGCTTGTTTACAAGGTTAAAAACATAATGTTATAAATTGTGTAAATTCCGAATAAAATTTTCGGGCAAAACTCTTTTCGAAAAACACAAGATGTGTTATAAAAGCTTTCTGAATGTATGATTCAGATTTGATAAGTGATTACCTTTCTTTTTAGACTTTAATAAACATCTACTAAAGTTACCATGCAGTCCCAATCACAACAACAATTAAGAACATTCAAAGAAATAGACACGAGAATTTTTAACGTGGTAAAAACTTTAAACAAAGGAAACACCCACGATGCCCTCTACGACACAAAATAAAAATTCACTAGAATAAAGAATCAAGTTACAACACTTAAGAAAACCACAAAGATCCTAACCTAAGTTCAGAATATACCTACTTGAGGTTCTCCACTCCAAAGGTAATCTGAATTCGACTGATCTTTTCTTGCTGCTTCTTTCCTTTTTCCTTGATTTCCTTCTCTTTGAATTTTAATTCCAGCAACTCACTCAAAATCCAAGATTCTCATACAGAACCACAGTGTCTAAGTGTTCATGTGAGATAGTGTTTATGATGTGCTACTACATGCAAACATGCTACTCACCCTGTCAAAATTATACAAACATTCCAAACAAATTACAACAGTTCTAACATAATAGGATATTTATGAATCTGTATTAACAAGCCAAGACTTCCATATCTTTTTATTTATCCACAGATCTCAAGGATACCTTCCTCAGAAGACGGTTCAAGGTCTTAAATAATTTCAGTATTTTGAAAATATTTTTGAAATTGTAAACCTCCAATTGAGATCCAAACTAGACTAGAAGTCTACTTTGTTAAAACAGATTCAGACTTAATATGCAAAGACTGATTCAACATATTTTGACATAATTTTTTTTCTCAGATCTATGGTTATACTTTTAAAACTTTAACAAAGCTCTTTGTGTTCTTTTTATTTTTGTACACTCGTATTTTATAAAACATGAAATATAAACTAGAAACATAAACAACTCACTCGTTCTGAAAGTAATTTGAAACTTAGAAGTTTATATTTCAAAATTTATTGAAACAGAATGGATCTATAATACCACATCTAAAACGAGTAAAAGAAAAATAAATCGTGTGATGTTCTCTTTTTAGAAAAAAATCAGTTTAACCAATGAAACTTAAGTTTCTCTTAGAGATGAGTTATGAGAGAATCAAGAACTTGAAGAGGTTTTCAAACGAAGAATAAACTCAACACCAAAAACACAGAAACCCTAAAATATCTAACTCTCAAAAGTAGGCTTTTTGTTGTATGGAACTTTGAGGTATTTTGGTGTTTAGTTTGGGAGAAATCACTCAGAGGTTGAACTACGAAGAACTTAGGGTTTTTTGTTTCTTTTTTCGTTCTTTTCTTTCCCTCTATTCCCCCTTATCTCCCTTCTCTCTATACTCTCTCTTTTCTCTAAAGTTTGACGAAATGGTAAAAGTCTGTAATGGCTGAGACTTGGGTCCTATTTATACTAAACGAAGAAGGATCTAGAATATCGAACTCAATCCTATGACTGAGATTGAATCTTGGCCATTTGACTTAAATCCAATGGTTCATCAAAAGCGGTGGGTTAAACAATACTTGATTGGTTTACACAGGGATCACAAGGATTGTCACTCAACGCATGCAGATCGTTGATAAGGTTGATCCAAGGGCTGAGAAGACACACACAGTTTGTGTCTTACCAAAAACACAATCTAAGCCGCCAAGAATACAACACGTGTACGAACCAAAAACGCGTGTTGAAAATAATTACAAAGTGTACCTTGAATTCTCTAGCCCTTTTGTATTCTACCCAGGCAAACAGTCAACAAAGAAAATAACTTTCTAAAATTGAAATTTTACCCACAACACTTCTAAAAACATGTTTAATTAATTCAAAAATCATTTGGAAATTATATAAAATGATTTAAAAATGTTTGTAAAAGAATTAAATTGATTTTAAAAGACTTGAAGTGTTTTAAAAGACTACCAATGCAAATATGAATGAAATATTATGTAGTGCAGGTGTCCTATAGTGGTTATAAGATAGAAATCACTTCCCTTTATGTTGATCTTGAGGATTTTCTTGGACAGGATTTTTTCAATGTTATTGTACCTTTGAGGAGATGGAGTTCTCCTAAAATCTAACCTATTTTGTCTATATATCCAAACTAGTTGGAACTCCTATATATGTAGACTCAAGTAAGTCAATATATAGTGTGTTCTTAATCTCGCCCTTTGGATATTAGAGACAAAATTCCTTTGAGTATTCAGAACTCGTGGGTCAAAATGAAAAGAAATCCTATTTGTCCTGTACAAAAGTTCTAAGTACCCATTCTCATTCAGAACCGAAAATAAGGTAAAAAAATACATTACTTAACTATATACAGGCCAATACCCTACAAAATAGTAATAAGCTATACAACGGATCTGAAATGCCTGTAACAATAAAAACATTAAATAGCATTTTAGTTGAGTTATAACCAGGAATACATAGAGAAAAATCGCTAAAAAATACTCAAGATATTCTCCTCCAATTTTTCTCAAATATACAAGGGGTATAAATAAAAAAAATAGAGATTAATTGAGAGTTATCATGCCTATAGTTGTGCACAAATGTTCAAATTGTATGTTATGTAATGGTTTGGTATAGAGATCTGCGAGCTGCTTTTGTGTGTTAAGATATTCAATTATGAGATCTTTGGATTTGACAAGGTCACGGATAAAGTGATGTATAATCTTAATATGCTTAGTTTGTGAGTGCATTACATGATTTTTAGAAATATTAATGGCACTTTGGTTATCACAAAACATGGTTAATTATTTTTTGGTGAGACCATAATCACTAAGCATTTGTCTAATGCATAATAATTATGAATAACAACTACCAGCTGCTATATATTCAGATTCGGCACTAGATAATGAAATACAATTATGTTCCTTACACGAACAACCTACGAGATTATTGCCTATGTAGCAGCAAGCACCAGAAGTGCTCTTACTATCGTCAAAAAATTGACCCAATCGGCATCGATGTATCCTACAATAGAACTAGTCGTATCGTTTGTGTAGTAAATACCAAATTTTAGAGTACCCTTTATATATATATAATAATCCTTTTCACACTTAATAAGTGAGATTCTTTAGGGTTACTTTAATATCTTCCACAGATACATACGACGAAGGATATGTCGGGTCGAGACCCGGTAAGATACAACAAACTCCCTATCATACTTCTATAAAAAGTGGGATTAACACTTTCTCATTATCATCCTTAGAAAGTTTAGTTGAAGTACTCATGGGGGTTCTAGAAGGTTTCGCATTTTCTAAGCCGAATTTTTTAACTAAATCTGCAGCATACTTGGATTGAGAAATGAAAAGACCATCACTACATTGTTTTACTTGTAAACCCCCAAAATATTGTAGTTCACCCATTAGAGACATCTGAAATTCGATATGCATGATATCAGAAAAATTCTCTACTTGTTTAGGACAGGTGGAACCGAAGATAATATCGTCCACATATACTTGCGCGATTAAGGGATGTTGATTTTCCTTTCTAACAAACAATGTTTGATCGCTTCAGCCACGGATAAAATTGTGAGACACTAAAAAGGTAGTCAGTCGCTCGTACCAAGCTCTAGAAGCTTGTTTCAAACCATATAAGGTTTCTTAAGCCTAAAGACGTGTTCCGGGTGTACAGGATCAACAAACCCTTTGGGTTTTTCTACGTAAACTTCTTCAGATAAAATTCCATTTAAGAAAGAGGATTTAACATCCATTTGGAATAATTTGAATTGCATATGACAAGAAATTACAAGGAGGAGACGAACTGATTCTAGACGAGTAACATGTGCAAAGGTTTCGTCAAAATCAATTCCCTCAATCTGGGAGTATCCCTGGGCAACCAACCTATCTTTATTTATAATGACCTCCCCATTTTCATCAATTTTGTTTTTAAAAATCCATCTAGTGCTAAAAACCTTTGAATCTTTTGGTCTAGGAACAAAATTCCGCACATTGTGACTCTTAAATTGGATTAGATCTTCTTGCATAGCGTTGATCCAAAATGAGTCAGTAAGGGAAACATTAATAATTTTAGGTTCCTTAAGAGAAACAAAATAAGAAAATTGTGTCACTTGTCGAAGTTGGGATCTAATTCGAACAGGTTCCAAAGGATTACCGACAATGGTTTCAGTGGGATGATCTTTAGAAACCCAAGTGGGTACTGAGGGACTCTCAGGTGGGAATGAATCAGTGTCATTTGGAGGATCAATGGATAAATTGGGTTCGTCCTCATCAAATATTACTGGTTGAGTGTCACTTTTCCTTACACTAGTGTCATCTACAATTACATTAGTTGATTCCATAATAGTTTTGGTTCGATAATTAAAAACATGCAAAGCCCTACTATTTTGGGAATAACCAAGAAAAATTCCCTTTTCTCCCTGGGTATCAAATTTTGAAAGTTGCTCTCTATCTTTGCAGATATAGCAGATACTACCGAAGGTTTTAAAATATTTTAAGTTTGGCTTTTTGTGGAACCATAACTCATAAGATGTTTCTTTGGAATTTTTTCTGAGTTAGATATGATTAATAATGTGACATGCGGTTTGGACAACTTCTACGCAAAAGTATCTAGGGAGATTATTAGCATGTAACATAACCCTAGCCATTTCTTGTAAAGTCCTATTCTTACGTTCATCTATACCTTTTTGCTGCGGGGTTTTGGGAGTGTTAAACTCATGTTTATAGCTATTAGCTACATAATACTCAGAAATACTAGAGTCCTTGAACTCTCCACCTCTATCACTCCTAATTCGACATACCTGGGTATCCTTCTAATTCTCAATTTTTAAGATAATTCTTAAGAATTCATTAAAGGTATCTGATTTTTGTTTCATAAAAGCTACCCATGTATATCTCTTATAGTCGTCCACTATAACTAGGATGTAATAGTTTCCACAGAAACTAACAGTTCTTGAGGGACCCATGAGGTCCATGTGGATAAGTTCTCGAGGCTTAGTGGTTAGGATATCTTTAACTTTCTTATGTGGGGATTTACTTATTTAGCCTTCCTGACAAGGTCCACATACATGTGACACCCCGCCTAATTAAACATCGGGTGATCAGGCCATTATTAAATTAAAACAGGTTTCTCAAATGGTTCATTCTTAGCATCATTGTCGAAAACTTTTTAATTACTAATCACCTAAGTGAAAATTAGACCGGTGCCAAAATTTTATCTTTCTTAAACAGATAGATCAACCATGTGGAAAAAAAGTAAAACAAATACCATGCTAAAACTCAAACCAACAAAGTATAAGTACAACAACACAAGAGTATTACCGAATAAACCATCGGCTAAAATGCCAAACAACAATAGAACAACTACTAATCTGCAACTAACATCTGAGACTGATACCAGACTACAAATCCATACATAGAATAGGGTGAGATCCTGTACTAGATCTGAATGGGAGATAGCGTCTAGTCAAAATCCTGTAAGCATCCACTATGCTACAACTTCGAGTCCCTGTAATGAAATCATCATACATGGTGTCCCTGTGGCTGGACACCTAAAAGGTTTTGAAAATATTTTATAGCAAGAGTTAGTACTAAAATTTTTTTGAAAACATTTAGCAAGCGTTTATCAAAATATAAAATGCGGTTACTTATTACCCATATTAGGTTCTCGTACACTCTCTTGAGTTTACTCACCCCTCATCTTTTGTGCACACCTAGCGTTATACACTTAGCCCACCTAGTCATATCTTCCAAGCTAACTAGGACTAAGCAATCATCTGAACTTATCTATACTTAAGTTCTCGTATCGCCCACACAGTACATCCATTTCATTAACATCTCGCGAAGCTTAATTAATACCCAAGTAACATTTCACCTATGTTATGTTTCAAAACTTCTCATTTAGTTTCACTACTAAATTTCTACAATTATAGCAATTTCTATCTTCCTACTTTTGTAATTAAGTTCCACTACTTAATTTACAAAATAGATATTCTCTATCAAATTTTATGTTCGTAATTAAGTTTCACTGCTTAACTTACCAGTTCAGTATGTATTCTTTAGATACATAATATATATCAATCTACTAATACACAGAAGTAGAATATCATTAAGTATATATTTCACACACAATATATACTAAATATCAGTTATTACTATTTTGTCCTTTTCAAACACATAAAGGACTCTTGGTTCAGAATGATTCATCAACCCCAAGTAAGAATTAGTTCAGAATGATACATCGACCCCAATTATTTATACACACAAATTAAGAATTGGTTCGGAATGATACATCGACCCTAATTATTTATACACAAAAATTAAGAATTGGTTTGGAATGATACATCGACCCCAATTATTTATACACACAAATTCTGGCTAGGACTCTTTCATCACGCCACCAGTACAAAGGTTTGGTTCGGCATTTTACATCGACCCCAAACATATAATAACCCTATGTTAGTTCAGAATATCTCATCGACCCTAACATAGTTAATTCAAGTATACTTCTCTTAACCTAAAAGTTCATACAATTCAGTAGGTACACGCCCGACCTATCAATCATGTTCGTACGTAATATTTTATTCTCTTATATATGCCGTAAAATATTCGTTTTACGATTTACCTCATTAATCGCATTTATTGAGTATTCACACAACTCTAAGGGTCCTAGTTACCCCTCACATATAATTTCAGTAGTTATTACTTACCCTACTGGTCTATTACTTGAATTGACTTTACCTCGCCTCAACAATATACCTACTGGTCTTATTATCACTCCCATATAAGTATAATTTAAATCCTAGGATACCCATTCACTTCCGAAAATTAAAGAAACCTTAAACACGAAAAATTCAGAGGAAAACAGCTTACGTCGATCGATCGATCGAACGATCGAACAGGGACAGACGCAGTTCGTCTTCTTCGTTAAACCTCTTCCTCCATTAACAAATCTCCAAACTCCATTATAGTCCACCAAACTTCAACCCAATGATCCTAACATGTTTCCACATATACTAGGACAATTTCTAACATTTCAAATACATCAAAACCTCAATATATTTAAAGGAATTGTGGATTAAACCTAAGATTTCTTAAAAACCCTAACTATGGTGTTCTTCCCATAATTTCAGTTAAAACCCAGATTTTATTCCGAAATACTCATCAAGTCAAATCTGAATATTATTCCTCTACATATGCTACATCATTCTACATGCCATTCATATCCCAACATGTATAAATATCATTACTTTCTTTCCAAAATATGAGTTTAACAAAATCATTCAGAAGACCATACACATGGGTATTATAACTTTATAATCTTTGTAATAAACAACTTACCTTGATAGAGGGTTCCTGATTTCATGATTATTGATGATGTTTGATTATTTTTCTCCTTCAATCCTCCTTCCCAACAAGTTTGTGGTGACAATCTCCTTTGAATCCTTCCCAATTCTTTTTTTTGCCTTGAGAATTGTTTCTCTCTTATCTCTAGTGGCTATGGTGTGTTTTCATGGGTTTTCTAACCCTAACCCCTCTTTCATACGGCTGATAAAAGGCTCTCAAATTCGTAGGTCTCCTTACCATCTCATGTTAAAAGACCAAAACGCCCCCGAACGGTCTCGGTTTAGTCCAAAATTACTCCGAGACTCAATTAGTACCCCCGGGTATACTATTTTGACTAATTTGACCCTTCCGGACTCATCCGTGACCTCTAAATTATCATTTGAGTCACTTAAGAATATTACTCATTCTCACCCCAACACAATCTACACGTGTTAAGTAACTATTTACCACTCGCACTAAGTAAATATAATGAGGCAATATAAATCGGTAACTATCTCTCGATTAATATTCCAAAATTACAATTTTTTTTACTAAATCTCATTAAATTACTCCTCTTACGTAATTTAAATTAAGCCGTATTTTTTCATTTAATTCTCCAATTTAATTAAATAGAATATTCAGAAATATGGGGTATTACATACTTCCCCCCTTGCAAAGTAATTTCGTCCTCGAAATTAGGATAAGGCTGGTATTAAGGCTAAGGAACTTAAATATAATTGCATCCTCTAATACCCAAAACCAAATCATAACATCCTAACGGTCGCCCTAAGTACATGCCTTGCTTCATTATAAATTCTTATCGCAGGTTACCCATGCCACATATATCATAATTAAGTTTCACTACTTAATTTCTCCATAGATTTTCTCAATCTAACGTTAACTCTTGAAATTAAGTTTCTCCTTACTTAATTTACCCTTTTGACGTATATCTCTATATATAACATCTATGTGTCTACTATCACTCATAAGTAGAATATTATAAGGTATATATTTCACACACAATATATACTATAAGGGAAATTGGTCCGACAAAATCATCGGCCCCAATAATCCTATCATTTACATTGGTCCGGAAATCCCTCGACCCCAAGGTAAATGTAATGCATATGTTGGTTCAGACCTTCCATCGATAACAAATTTATCATCGATTTGGTTCGGAAAATCATCGACCCCAAATCGATCCTTCATGTATTGGTCCGGAACATCATCGACCCCAATACATAATTTAAGCATACTTATTATCGCACATAAGTAGAAAATCATAAGGTATATATATTTTACACATAACTTATACTATCAACACTTATTTTATAATCACCCCCCTTTTATAACACTTTTGGGGTTATTGGCTCGCAATCCCACCTCGATCACCAATAGTGATTGGTTATATTGTCTCGGAATCACACTTCGAGCACAATATAAGTATATATACCTCAGCGCACATGAGTAGACAATTTGTGAGCCATATATTTCAGTCTTCATATATTCTAAAATGCCATACCCCAGTAGAATGTCCTCATATCACGCGTTAAGAACTAAGAATTTGGAATTTCTCCTCGAACCACACCTCAAAGTACATGTATTATTCGTAATAGGTACCCACGAACTTAATCCTTATGTAAAGTCCATATAGGCACTCACACTACCTATAAATATGCTCATATAGGTATACATTCAACCTATAAATTGATCAGTGGGCTTCTCCAAAATTCCACTATCGTAAGGGCGTATTATCATCTTTTCTCACTAACATTGAGTCGTAGGCGACACAACATACTCAAAATAAAACTTTATCTATATTCCTCCCTGACCATCTCTCACAGGGTGGGATTTTAGGATTTCATCCTGATTCACAACCATGTAGAACGGCACCGTGCACTTGTGCACTCTTTCTTTTTAACTACATACTAATTCATCCCGGTCAACCCATTCCTCTATCCCAACGAAATGTTGGTTTAGTTATGATGTTCACAACCTATCAATAATATATAAGTCTGTCTCCTCATTCCATCATTGGAAACGTAGGTTCACTACCAAATTTTCGGTTGCTCATTTCGAGTCCATCTTTCTCTATCAACTAGTGGTGCGTCTGGAGACAATCTCACTATGTTTCTTCTCAACACCGCTTCCCACTTACATTATCTTTCCTCAAGTGGTACTCTATTCCCCTTTCTCTCTAGGTATATTATACTTTACAATCCATGCACTCTTCGTAATTGGCGCACTTTTAGGGTTGGTTACTTTATAAGAATCAACATTTTAGTAACACGTAAGTCACTCTCAACACTCAGTTAAGTAGCACCTTGTATCACTTCTTCACAACAGTTAGGCCTCCCAAATCAAGAGATAACTTTTGAACGGCTTCCCACCGACCTTTATCCCATAGGGTGTGCTGGCTCTCTCAGCACATAAAATCTTGGATTACCGTCTATCTCCCATGATGTTCAATACATTTCATCAACACGACTAGCCGCAACTTCCCCCATCGGCGTACTTAATAAAAAATTAACCGCATCCCTCTTTATCAAGTGATTAAGAAAGCCAATTAACTGGGGAGCCCATACACCCTTTTCTCCGTGCACATTTGAAAAAAAAAAACATTGCAACTGTCAGACTCGTGACACGCCCTCACTCTCGCCTTGTCTTCACGGCGTGACTACAATCTTGCGGGTATTCTCAATACCCTATAGACCAAAAATCAAATTCTCGTCCACAAAGTCCCACTTATCCCTTCGTGGTATGATGAGCCTTTTAGTGTTTCCCCACAACACTATCAGATCCACTGATGCCGTAGCATCTAACGTCTCTTCTCCTGACGTGCATAAAAATTTAGTTGTATCCCCTTTCACAACCGAACTTAAACAAGGGACTTATCCCAATGCATTTTTACGGAGCATTGCCAGAACAACACATAGTTGAGATACTCAAATTCCATCCCCCAACAATAGGTACAACAATACTCCATCATCTTTAAAGGAGTCAAGTGGCACTGCGCTAATACTATTACTAAATCCTTAGCTCTTGTTACAACAACGATCATTTGAGTCACTTAAGAATATTAATCGTTCTCGCCCCAACACGATCTACACGCGTTAAGTAACTATTTACCACTCGCACTAAGTAAATATAATGAGGCAATATAAATTGGTAACTATCTCTCGATTAATATTCCAAAATTACAATTTTTTTTACTAAATCTCATTAAATTACTCCTCTTACGTAATTTAAATTAAGCTGTATTTTCTCATTTAATTCTCCAATTTAATTAAATAGAATATTCAGAAATACGGGGTATTACAATACATGAGTAAAAGAGTTTTTAATTTAGGTAAACCTCTAACTATCTCTTGGGAACTCAATCTTTTAAGGTTATCATAATTTGTGTGTCCCAATCTATTGTGCCACAGATTAGACTCCTCTAATCTGGTAACATTACAAGATTTAGAATTGGGGATTACTGTGTAATGATTTTCTGGGGTTCTATTTCCTGCTAAGATACAATTACCTTTTTCATCAATAATTTTGCACTCATTTTTTGAAAAGGTAACTGAGTGATTGGAGTCATAAAATTTTGATATACTTAAGAGATTGGCTTTAAGGCCTTTAACTAAGAGAACATCATTCAGTTCAGGATGCCCATGCTCACTCAATGTTCCCTTACTTATGATCTGAGATGAAACACCATCTCCAAACATGACACTACCTCCAAGGAAGTTTGCCTTATTTTTCAATTTGGTTTCATCCCCGATCATATGTTTAGAACATCTGAAGTCTAAATACCATCCAGTTGAAGTGCTTTGTGCCTTTAAAGCATAAATGACAATGTTGCACTTGAGCTGGGGTAGTAGATCATCGTTTCTAATCCAAATAGGCCCGGTTTTAAAATTATTGTGGCCTTTTAATTTAGAAAAGCTTTGAGGGGTCTTTCTAAATGATTTTTTCTTAGTCTTGGACCCTCCCTTTTTGTTTTTAGAGTTAAAGTTGTTTGTGGCATGTCTAGGAAGTACATAAGTACTTCTTGATTTCCTAGAATAGTTAAAGTTTTGGTAGGTTGGAGTGTATAACCTTTTCTGGAAACATTCATCAAGAGTATGGCAAAAAATATTGTTGTAGGAACAGTATTGATGGGTATAGGACTTGACTTTCTTCCTAAAGTCTTTAAAAATTGGCTTGGATCTATTGGGTACAGTAGGCCAGTTGTCATTAGATTTAGGTTTTCTTCTTTGGTCTCTGGCAGAAGGACAAACATATTTGGTCTGACTGTTTGGTTTCAAATTTTGATTATACTGATTAAGTGTTTATTGAGAGACATTGAGACTAGGTTCACCTTTTTGAACATTTTGACAAGTTTGACCTTGTTTTATAAAAGCAACATTTTTAGGAGAAACTTTGGTCTTAGTTATATGCACTATTTCTCCAAAACCTAGGCCAGACTTATCTTCAGAGTGAAATTTGCTTCCAATAACTATTTTTTCATAAGACTTGGTCTGTGTTTCAAAGTGTTGACATTTGTTAAACACATTTGAAACCATTTTCTTTGAATCTTCTAGTTCAACAAGGGTTTCCTTGTATTTTTGTTCAAATTCATGGTTCTTTTGAATCAAATAATTTAATTTCAAGAAATAGACTTCAATCTCAGTATCATGAGCAACACATTGGGCAGTATAATCTTCAGTGTTCTTACTAATGGTCTGGTTAAGCAAATCGATACGCTCATTTAAGTTTTTTATCATTTTTTCTAGGCGAGCACTCTTCTTAACCGTTTTAGTGTATAACTCATGTAAATCAGGTAGATCATCATCACACTCACTATGTGCATCGTTTGAATTGTTCCCTATATTTTTGATAGGTTCTTTACTCACGCACACGTTCAATTCGTCATCAATATTATCACTTTAACTCACACACAGTTTTTCAGCAGTTATAGGAACAGAATTATCAACAAGATCATTAACATCATCATAAGGCATATCAAGTTCATGAGCAGGCAAGCATGCATCATCATCATTATATATTATCTTAGCAAAGAAAGACATGCAGTACTCATTTATTTGGGTTGACTCAGTTTCATCCTCATCAGAATCACTAGAGTCGTCCTATGTCTTACACATATTGGCCTTGTTATTATTGTTAAAACTAGTTGGACATTTATTAGCATAGAGACCTAGTTTACGACAATGGTGACACTTAATCCTTTATGTCAGGTTTAGGTCTGTTGGGGTCATAGCTCTTCCTATTATCATAAGTGTGTTTGGTATTGTCTCTATCATGAGGTCTGTGAAATTGATTACGTTGATAATTTGATTTGCCTTGTTTAGAGGTTACAAAATTTCTAAATTTCAAAATCTTTTTGAAATGCTTACTCATATGAGCTATTTCATTGTCAAGGTTTTCCAAATCACAGTTTTCAAGACAGTCAAAATCTAGAGTGTTTAATTTGGGCACTGGTAATTTAGAAGAAAACACAACATTTGAACTAGAGGCTTTATTAGTTTGTCTGGTCAATAACTTTTTAAAGTCTAGTTCCAATTCTACAGTCCTCAGTTTACTGCTAAGTAATTTAGGAGTCATATTAGGGTCATTCATTTCTTCAATAACGTATCTCTTGTTGTCAAATTTAGATGGTAATGACCTAAGAATCTTTGAAATAATTTCCTTTCTACTGTAGGTTATACCATTGGCATGAAGTTTTGTAAAAAATATCAGTTAACCTTATGTTGAAGTCGTCAAAAGATTCACTGTCATTCATAATCAGGGTGTTATATTGCTGAATGAGCATTTGAGTTTTTCTAGCTTTGACACGTTCATCACGCTCATGAGCAATGAATAACGTGTCCCATGCCTCTTTAGAAGTAGAACATATGGATATTCTTTTGAATTCATGTCCATTTATGGACATAAAAATGGCATTCTTTCCTTTGTTATTATCTAGGGATAATTTTTTCTCTTCCTTAGAAAATTCACTGAGAAGTTTCTTAATTCTTGTTGGGTTAGTGGCTTAAGTTTGAGGATCAGAAAAGGTGTTCCTGCTCTGATACCATTCGAAGAAAAGCTTTAGTGCTAAAAGCTTGTTTACAAGGTTAATAACACAATGTTATAAATTGTGTAAACTCAGAGTAAACCTTTTGGGCAAAACTCTTCTGGAAAAACACAAGAAGTGTTGTAAAATCTTTCTGAATGTATGGTTCAGATTAGATAGTTGATTACCTTTCTTTTTAGACTTTAATAAACATCTACTAAAGTTACCATGCAGTCTTAATCACAACAATACTTAAGAACATTCAAAGAAATAGACACAAGAATGTTTAACGTGGTAAAACGCTTAAACAAGGGAAACATCCACGGTGCCCTCTACGACACAGAACAAAAATTCACTAGAATAAAGAATCAAGTTACAACACTTAAGGAAACCACAAAGATCCTAACCTAAGTTCAGAATATACCTACTTGAGATTCTCCACTCCAAAGGTAGTCTGAATTAAACTGATCTTTTCTTGTGCTTCTTTTCTTTTTCCATAATCTCCTTCTCTTTGAATTCGGATTCCAACAACTCGTTCAAAATCTAAGATTCTCAAACACAACCACAGTGTCTAAGTGTTTGTGTGAGATAGTGTTTATGATGTGATACTACATGCAAACATTCTACTCACCGTCTCAAAATTATAGAAACATTCCTAACAAATTACAACAGTTCTAATATAATAGGATATTTATGAATCTGTATTATCAAGCCAAGACTTCTTGATCTTTTTATTTATCTACAGATCTCAAGGATACCTTGCTCATAAGACGGTTCAAGGTCTTTGTAGACACCCCATTCTGTTACCCTAACTCTCCTTAGGTCCCTAGTACCTTCCTTCATCACTACAAACCCAGGTCATGTCCCGAGTACTGACCTAGAAGCCATCGGGCACTCCCCGGCTCAGTTTGACCCAAAAATAAAACTCTTCATCTTGATCGAGACTGAATGAATCTTCGAAGGGCACTGAATACCCTTTCCAACGGACTGCCCCGTGGGTGATTCCGACTTACCATGTGGACGAACGATCCGTTTGCGTTCGAAACCTGACCTAGAGGCCACCGGGCGCTCCCGGGCTCTGTTTGACCTAAGTCAACTCTTCAGCTCAATTGAGGCTGAATGAATATTAGAAGGGCATTGAATCCCCTTTCCAATGGTCCGTCCTGTGCTCGATTCTGACTTATCATGCGGGCTAATGATCCGTTCGACTCCGAGAGGTCACCGAATGCCTCCCGGGCCCAGTTGACCAAATTCAACTCTCCAAACCGGGTCAAACTCTTTGTAATAAAGAATTACATCTCCTAAACTTTCCAACGGTCCACCCTGTGCGCGATTCAGACTTACCATGAGGACGAACGTTCTGTTTGAGTTCGAACGATTCCCCGTCCAATGGACCGACAAACGCTTTCGAGCCATATTTGACCCAAAGTCAACTCCCGAGCCTGGGAGAGGTCCAAAGGACTTTCAAAGGTCTCTGAATTAGCTTCCCAACGGTCTATCCCATGCACGATTCTGACCAACGATTTGCCCTCGGCAACCATTTTTCCGAAAAAGCCTGAAGCGCACTGCCAAATGGCAGGTTCCAGACCCTGCCTATCGGCACCTGCCGATAGGCAGGAACAGGTCTATGCCGATCGGCGGTGACCTGAGCCTATAAAAGGAGGACTTCAACTCATTTGCAAGGATATCCCAGATCTGATGAAATTCACTTTCAATGAATCCCGGAAACCTCTCTCGAAGGCAGCGTGATTTTAATTTCCAAATCCCTTTTTTACTTCCACTTTTCATCATCCTTTTCATCAAACTTGGTGAATTAGCCACTCTCCATAATCATCCAAGTGCAAGGGCTGCTCTCCAACACTCAATATCAAGATCTTCAAGAAGGTCCAACTTTCTCACCTCTTTCTTCAAATTCTCTTAAATTCGCAATAACTTGTTTTCTTACTTAACACTTTTATTATCTCATTTCATACATCCTAATATACTTTTTATTTAGTATTATTGCACATCTCTTATTTTCATATAAATAAAACCCCACAACAATAAGAAAAAGTGGGTTTGCTCATAAATTCCAAATAGGTATTCTCACACTTTTTCCACACTTTTCTCACAACTAACACACTTTTTCTACACACACACACACACACACACAAATAAGAGATCCCCCATTTGGATTTATGGGATAAACCCCACCCCTCGTTTTTTATGCGAACTACGTGGACTTTGATGCCTTTATAGGCTACGTAGGCATCTCGGGGTAAAGCCTGGGACTCGAGTCCTTTTCTCACTTTTTCTCTTATTTTCCTATCTTCTTTAAAGCTAATTTTCTTATATTTTATATACTTGTAACATATTATTCCATATGCGTTATCGTTCCATTACAACGACCAACGTAGGGGTAGTCATGTAAATCTTATTTTTCTAATACTATTCTTACATCTTCCTACGGATGACTCGCTTTATCTTTTCCATGATAAAAGTCGAGGATTCCTACCTCCATTATATATATGCACATGCACACATATCACGGGGGGAAATATAAAGGAAAATAGCAAAAATCCATAGGTGATCGAAAGGGTGGAATGGGTGCCTAACACATTCCCATTTCGTAACTAAGCCTCCGAACCCTTCTTGAATCATTTGGTTTCGCACGCACCAGTATGCCTTTGGATGCCATCCTTCGGGGTGGCTTCCCCTTTTTTCTTTTGTCTGTTTTGAGTAAAATAGACTGGCGACTCTGAATCTCTCTACATTTTTACACCACATCTTAAATGACGCTAGCCGAAGCACTTTCGAGAGGGATGCGCGGGACTCAAAGGATCCTTCCTCCACGTGCCCGCCCGTATGGCGAGGATCGGGGATGGCCACAGTGGCGAATCTGCTGGGGATATGTTTTTGTTTTGAGGGCTTGACTCTATTTACATGGATGCTATATTTGTTTATGTTTCCCCCCATATCCGCATGTTCCCCTTTTCCATGTGTATCCCATGCTTATGCTTAGATTCACACACTTGTAGAAATTTATCCATGTACACTTCACACCATGTGCACCTAGGATCACATATATCCGCATGTTGCATGCATCGCCCATCCATACTTGGTGTACCTTGCGTACTTGTACGTTGCTCCCTGTTTGGCACAATCAATAAAGGCATTCTCATCATAAGATACTAATAAGAGAATCATTCATGATTCACACGACATCACCAAAGAGCATTGATATTGACAAAATATTACCCAGTAACTGGAGGGTCACTTCGTGATGGGCGCTGGTCCGGCAGGGCGCAGTTAGCCTAAGCGATATGACTCTCACCTTCCATTGGCCAAGTACCTTTGATGTATATCAAACGGTTCCCCCGCATCGTACCGCTTGACCGAAGTCATGATGGGAGGTATATCGCAGGGAATTCGTTCACGTACGTCGAGTATATCGAATTCACTCTCACACATACCGTCCCCATGAGGTATATGCTGAGGTAATTCACGTACACTCACGTATATAAAATTTCTTGTCCACACGTATCGATTGCCCGTAAGAGCAAGATGTATATCGTGGAAGTCACGCCAAAGGGGGGAACCCATGCTGATTCACCCAACCAACTGCACACCCGCATATAGGTGTCAAACCTAGGACATGCACTTTAGATTGCCGATTTCAACCTGAAACTCTGTCGAAATTCCGGGTCAATCTGCGGCCCAATTTTCATGCATTTTTAAAATGGGACCCTGTCCGTAAGCCTGGTTACAAGTCCCGCCCTAGCTTTGCATATATTAAAAACCCCACTTTTCCAGGCTCGGATCCCGTCCGACATTGCATTTAGGAGAATTAAACACAAGTGAAAACACAATAATAATCATGCTGAGTTCCGTCTCTAAAAACATTTCTCCATTCTTTATCAAAAATCCAAAAACATTTCTCCCTTCTTTATCAAAAATCCAAAAATAGTTCTTCCTTTCTCAAAAATAAATCTCATCCTACGCCTTCTCAGGTCGATTGCAAGCCCTTGGCCTGTCTCCCTACTGGCTTCGTTCTTCAGTCAAATCACCCCGGAGTCTCATTCGTACCTCTACTACTTCTTCCGAGTCCGGAATCCATCCATTTTCCATGGAGAATACAGGTCAAGCACCAGTCATACAACCAGATCTGACGACAGTCTTAGCTCAGCTCGTATCCAAGATTGATTATCTCCAAACTGAGGTCCGAAAGATGCAACGAAACCAGGTTCCTATTCCTTAAGAGCCCGAGGCCCTATTCCCTTGTGCTATGGGTCCACCCGAGCCTATCTGGGTTTCGGAAGAATATCAACACGCTCCACGTGCCCCTCCTGCCAATGGGCCACCGCCAGCCCAGCTTCCAATACCAAACATTGCCCAGCCTATGGCTAACCTGCCTATGGTCGTTGATCCAAAAGAGGAGGAGTTTAATAAAGTCAAAGAGGATCTCAAGGTGCTCACCAAGAAGTTTGACCAAGTCAGGATCTCTGGGAATTACATGAACTACACCCACATGTCTCCTTATCCTAAAGCGAGGTTACCCCAGAAGTTAAAGATGCCAAATATCGAGAAGTTTGAAGGGAGTGGACACCCGATTGTTCATCTTCGTAGTTACCATCGTTCCATGACTCTACTAAGGGCTTTTGAGGAGGAGATGGCCGAATTGTTTCAGCAAACTTTGAAGGATAGTGCCCTCCGATGTTTTTTATCTCTTGAGGAATCCAGAATCCGTAGCTGGGAGGATGTACCCCGAGAATTCATATCGCAGTACAAATACAACGAAGAGCTTGAGGTCACCCGTCGTGATTTAGAGCTGCTCAAACAGAATCCTGGAGAATCAGTCAGTAACTTCATAACCCGGTGGAGGGAGCAAGCAGCTACCATGACCAATCGGCTATTCGAGGAAGAGCAGGTCAATATAATGAAGAAGAACTTCTTGCCCCATGTCCAAGCGATGATGGGAGGATAATACTATCCCCACTTCCGAGCTCTAAGAGAGGCTGGAGTGGAAATCGAGGAAAGCCTTGTTAAAACAAAAGTTTAACCAAAGAAGGTGTCCGGACAGTTCAACCTAGAAAGTATGACAACCTGCTAGTGCTACAGTCTTGACCATCAATAACATCTCTCAACCAACCACATCATGGGCACTAGAAAGCCGCCCTGCCCCCATCCGATGGGAATACACTAAACTCCATGCTCCCCTCTCCAAAGTTTACCAAGCCCTGTTAAGCTGAAACTTTATCAAACCCTTGGATCCCCGTCCATTACCAAATCCACTCCCAAGAAACTTCAAGACTAATGCTCATTGCGCCTTTCACCAAACTGCTAGCCATACCACTGACCAATGCTTTCACCTTCGGAACATAATCCAAGATCTCATTGACCGGGGTACCATCACCCCACTAGCCAATCCTAAGCCAAACACTACTCACAATCCACTTCCAAATCACACCAATGCCATCTTCTTGGAAGAAAACCCAGATTTCGATCCCTCAACTCAAATCACACCCATATACTCTCCTAAACCTCTTCAAATTTGCTCATATTTCCTCCTACACCCTACTAGCCTCACTGATCAGGCACTGTCACTCCTTACCAGAGCATGCATCGCTGTCTGTACCCGTTCTGAAAATGGAAGTATGGGATTGTCAGAGGTGTTAAACCAACTCCTAGAGTTCGGGCTAAAATTTCCCTCACAGATGGTCATCGATTGCTAGAGATTCAGTACACTGTTCTTGGAAGCACAAAAATGGGCCCGAGATTCAGACAAATGGGTGGTACCAATCGACGAAGTCAGCCTTGATGATGTTGTCCAGACTATGGCAGGATTATTCGGGCAAACCAACATCATTTGTAGTATCACTGGGTTACTTGACACTTTGAAGCTACAAGGGCGCTTGGTCCCTTCAATCACACATATCCCCACAGAATGGGAGAACTTGTATGAAGAAGCCGTTGAAATTTTGGAATGCATCCACTTTGCATGGAAAGATAGAATTGTTACCACCGGATTGGGGGGGGGGGGGGGGAGAATTCGAAGATTCGAGTGAAGAACAATATTTAGGAAGAACTGGACCAGTAGCCGACATATGTGGGATGATCTCATTTGAAGAACTCCTCGGAGAAATAAATAGGGTGGCAGAACAACCTGAGGTTTACGAGGAAACGGGATTCATGTTCTTTCCTTCTTCAGTAAATCACATGACCAGATCAGGGAGACATTACTATATTCCAAGCTCACTACCAGCAAATGACAAAGGGAAGGGCATTGAAAACCTTCCTATGCCAGAGATGACCATCGAGGAGAGTAAGATCCTTGATCAACTGAAGAAAACCCAAGCTAACATCACTCTATTAGGGCTTTTCATGTCTTCCCAGCTGCACATAAATGCTTTAATCAAATTACTCTTTGAACCCATAGTTCCTCCCTCTACCACACCAGAAGAAGTGGTAAATCTGGTCGGATCCTTGACGTCTACCCGAATGCTATCATTTTCTGAAGAAGAAATCCCTAGAATTGGGCCAAATCACAATCATGCACTCAACATCTCCGTCGAAGTTATGGGGAAGGCCGTGCTACTCTCTCTTGTCGATAACGGATCTGCCTTGAATGTTTTCCCACTCAGAACCTTCAAGTGTTTAGGCCTGAAAGAAAGATACCTCGCTCTAACCTCCGCTGGTGTGTGTGCCTATGATAATACCCTCCGAGAGGTGATGGGATCCATAAAACTTGTAATGGGAGTTGGCCCTATAAACCCTATCATTGAATTCCAAGTCATAGACATCCCTTCTTGTTTCAAACTATTGCTCGGGTGGCCCTGGCTCCACAATATCAAGGGTGTGTCTTCCTCACTCCATCAGAAATGGAAGTTTTTTGCCGACGGGCGAGTCATCACCATTTTGGGTGACGACAAAAATATCGAGGGTGCAAGTACCAGCAGTCTAATTCTTGAGATACGGCACGTGTCAAATGATATGCTCCTATCAGGATTTCGAGTTGAGCCACTCTTACTCCCAGCAGGGGACGATTTCGAAGAAAGGGTTTGTCCGGAATACAACCCTCATGGCAATGTTAATGTGATTCAGATGTTCAAAAACATGCACTTCATGCCCGGACTGGGGCTAGGGCAAAAGCAACAAGGGATACTTGAGCCCATCGAACTGAAGAAAGATTTTCCTCCTTGTGGCTTGGGGTATCAACCATCAGAACGAGAGCTCAGAATGATCTTCCAGTCTCGACCAAAGAGAAGATTAGACAGCATCCGAACTATCTCAGGAGACTCCTTAAATGGATGATTCATCAAAGAAGCCGAGGACTTCCCCTTTTGCGGTTTTCCAGAACCATGGTATGACCACACAGACAAGAAAATGAGGTCGGGAATGGAGATCTTTTTCCAAGAAAGCTACCCATGGGCTGAAAGTTTCCCACACCGCGTACAATCGCTCATCAAAGATACCGAAGAGACCGAGGAAAGTGATTTCGAAGATTACTTCAACTTGCAGATACTGAGGCTGGCACTCTGCATGGTTCATTCAGGCACTACATCAATGGACCCATGCCGTCTGATTAAAGCTGCTGATACTCCTCTCCTTAACTGGCATGCTGCGCCAGTTCTACCTCTTGAAATCTCCCCTAACCCCAATGTTTACCCTATTTCTTCTTCTGTTGTGTATCCTTGCTCAAATGTAATCGAGATCTCTTTTGATGATGTTCTTAATGCTGTTTTTTCTATCAATGAAATAGATGAAGATTTTTAGTATCTTACTGTGCCTTACATTAACTGCTTCGATTCTAATCAAACTTTTGATGATGATGATTTTTTAAATGAACAATTCTTAACTGATTTAAATAATGTTAATAATAAACAACATAACCGCGTTCAATTTAATGAAGAAGTGATTGTTATTATTAATCTCGATTCTAGTAGCCAACTGTGCGAGATTAGGGTAGGGGCCACCCTTGACGAGCATGAGCGCGCACAACTCGAAGAATTTCTAAAGGAATTCGTGGATGTCTTCGCATGGTCGTATGATGATATGCCCGGTATCGATCCTGAAATAGCTCAGTACGAGATCCCCACTCTCTCAGATTACAAGCCGATTAAACAAAAATTGAGAAAGCTCCGCACCGAATGGTCTCTCAAGGTCAAAGAAGAGGTGGTCAAACAGTTGAATGTGGGCTTCCTTCGTGTGATCGAATATCCCACATAGCTAGCCAACATAATACCTGTGCCAAAATCAGGGGGGAAGGTTTAATTGTGTGTGGGCTACAGAGATTTAAACAAAGATTCTCCAAAGGATGATTATCCGCTACCCAATATCAACATGATCGTGGACAACACAACCAGTCATGCTCAAAAGTCATTCGTCGATGGGTTTGCCGGATACAACCAAATCAAGATGCACCCTGACCACCAAGAAAAAACCGCATTCATCACCCTATGGGGAACCTTTTGCTACACCGTTATGCCATTTGGTCTCAAGAATGCTGGGGCTACCTACCAAAGGGATGCCAAAACCATTCTGCACGATCTGATTCACAAAGAGGTCGAGGTTTATATTAATGATATGATTATCAAGTCGAAAACTAGACAAGGTCATGTTCCCGCTCTCCGGAAGTTCTTCGAACGACTGCGACGGTATCAGATGCGACTTAATCCACAGAAGTGTGTCTTCGGCATTATAAAGGGAAAACTCTTGGGATTCATGGTCAGCGAAAAGGGGATAGAATCAGATCCTGCCAAGCTGAAGGCCATACTTGAGATGCCACCACCTCGAACAGAGAAAGAAGTCCGAGGTTTTCTTGGGAAATTACAATATATCAGCCGGTTCATCATCCAGCTAACCTCCATCTGTGAACCAATCTTTAAGCTCCTCCGAAAGGATTCAACCAAGGTTTGGAACGAGGCCTGCCAAGAAGCTTTTGACCGAATCAAATAATATTTTACCCGACCTCCAGTCCGCAAGCCACCATAGCTGGGTCTCCCTTTGCTCCTATACCTAACCATAAACGACACTGCAGCTGGGGCTTTTCTAGCCCAACACCTTGAAGACTCCCGCAAAGAAAGAGCCATATATTACGCCAGTCGCGAATTGGTCGGGTACGAGGTCAACTACACTGCTTTAGAAAAGGCATGTGTCGCACTTGTCTGGGTTACCCAAAAGTTAGGACACTACATGCTCTCCTTCCCCATCAAACTTGTATCCCGAATGAATCCCATCAAATAACTGCTTGAGAAACCTACCTTATCCAGTCGAATGACCCGATGGTTTATGCTCCTGACCGAGTTCGATATTGTGTATGTCACACAAAAAGCTGTTAAGGGAAGAGACATCTCTAACTACCTCGCCAATTACCCCATAGATGAAGCAGACGTCCGGATCTCTGAATTCCCAAATGAAAATGTCCTCTGCACCACTCTAGACCACCTTCGATGGAAAATGTTCTTTGATGGCGCTGCCAACAAAAAGGGATATGGCATTGGAATACTCCTGATCGCCCCAGATGACTCCCACACTCCCATCGCCATTAAATTGGATTTCCCTTCCACCAATAACATGACGGAATACAAGGCATGCACAGTGGGTCTCCAAGTCGCTCTCAAGAAAGGTATTCAATACCTTGACGTCTACGGGGATTCTGCCCTTATCATCGGTCAATTACTCAAAAAGTGGAAAGTCAAGGACGAAAAACTCCATCCCTTTTATGCCCAATTAGAAGAGTTAGCCTCCCAATTCCGAGATATCACCTTCCATTACCTACCCCGAGCAAAGAATAACCTAGCCGATGCGCTCGACACCTTGGCCTCCATGGTCGACATGCCCGAGGGAATAACAATGACCCCATTCCTAGTTCAAAAGCAAGACAAACCGACCCATTGCTACCATATTGAGCTTGTCTCCACCGAAGATCCCGAACTAGCCGATTGCTGGTACTATGACATCTGGTGCCTCCTCAAATATGGTAGGTATCCCGAGGGTTCCAACAAGAAAGATCGAACAACCCTCCGAAGATTGGTCTCCCAGTACATTATCTGTCATAAAGCCCTACTCAAGAGGAACTTCGATGGAACTCATCTACACTGCATCACAGGGGCTGAGATTGAGAAAATAATGCAGAAAATCCACAGCGGGGAATGCGGGCCCCACATGAACGGTCACATGCTTGCCAAGAAGATCATCCGACAGGGCTACTACTTGACCACCATGATCCAGGATTGCACCGCCTATGTCCGGAGGTGCCTCAAATGCCAACAATTCTCCAATCTTGAACACCTGCCTCCATGAGAATTATACAACATGACCTCTCCCTGGCCGTTCTCCACCTAGGGTATCGACATCACAGGGAAGGTTACGCCAAGGGCTTCAAAAGGACATGAGTTTATCCTAGTCACCATTGATTACTTCACCAAATGGGTCGAAGCTGAGTCATACGCAGTATTGAACGCTAAGAAAGTGGCTAAATTCCTCAAGAAAAATATCATCTGCCGATATGGGGTCCCGCACGAGTTGGTATCAGATAACGGGTTGCATTTCGAAGCAGAAGTCACAGAAGTAGTCAACGAGTATGGGATTCAGAGACACAAATCTTCTCCCTACCAACCTCAGACCAATGGTGCAGTTGAAGCCGCAAAAAAAAACCTCAAAATCATCATCAACAAGATGAACGAAAGTTGTCGATATTGGGACGATCGAATCCCGTACGCCCTATGGGGCTACCAAACCTCAATCCGAACCTCTACTGGGGCTACCCCTTACTCCCTGGTCTACGACATGGAATCATTCCTACCCGTGGATCTAGAAATACCCTCGCTATGCCTCATGCTCGAAAGCAAGGTTAGTGAAGAAGACTAGTGCCAAAGCCGTCTTGATGAGCTATCCCTCCTAGATGAAAGAAAATTTAAAGAACTTTACCACATACAGGGGTACCATCGCCGAATAGCGCGATCATTCAATAAGAGAGTCAAGGACCGCATTGTTCGGGAGGGGGATTTATCCCTCAAAGAGGTAATAGAACCCATCTGGGACCCTAGAGGGAAATTCAAGCCCAATTGGAGCGGCCCCTACATTGTGAAGAAAATCTTATCCGGCGGTGCCGCCATGCTCACTGACCTAGATGGGGAGGAGATGGATCGTCCAGTCAATCTGGACCATCTCAAGAAATTCTACCCCTAGTCCGAAATCTCAGCGCGTTACGACTCTTCTCATCCCCCTTCTATTCTTAAAAAAAAACTCTTCATTTCTCTCTACCCAGAACTACGTGGGCCTGATCCTCTGCAAAAAACTATTTTGCAAACAAATAAAAACATTTTCAAAAACCCCAGAGGTACGTAGGCAGCTCATGCACCTCACATGAGTGCGACCCTTTCTTTTTCACAAAATACTATTCTTTTCTTACCTACGAGAACGGCGGTTCATTCTAAAAATACTTGAACAAAAGGATTATGTATACCTTAACAATCAGTATAGATAATTCAAAATACAAAACTCATCGAAAGGCACAGCTGGATGATCAGAAACTTGTTTATTTCATTAATAATAAAATTCAGCACGGATTACATAAGAAAAAGGAATGGATAACTCCCTTCCTCATTACCATAAAAGCCAAATATAATCCCCACATCTGTTACACAAATAAACTCCCCAAGAGTCCTACCCACACCCACCAGAGGAGCCTGCACCCTCATCATCTACATTCGGAGGTCCCCAAGTTTCCCCTGCCTGAATAGAGTGTCATAAACGCTCCATGGAACGATGAGCCTTAACCATCTTAGAAAAGACCACAACACCCCCTTCCATGGTGTTAGATAAAACAAACCATCTTTGTCCAGTCTCCACTGCCAACATCTTGCTAACTACTTTCCTCCACAACCACTTCATATAATCTTTGGGGACATGCCAAACCTCCCCCACAGACTGAGAGGGACGGGTCGATGAACGTCGATTTTCCCACAGAGATCCAAGCAACAGACACAAGCGCTCAGTCAAATCTTCTATCGGAAAGAAATTTGAGGTCCGAGGGGGCAGGACCTGCACCCAGCCAAATTGGCACAAAAGCCGCAAAGGGAAATAAAAAGAGGTCTGTCTGAGACCAACCAACCGCACATATGAATACTCTCCTAGATCCAGAACAGGCTACAACTGTCCCCACCAAAGCACTGATCAATACAGCCCACGAGCCCCATGCTCCATAAGCCAATGCTCCCAATTCTCAACATATAGGCCGACGCTGATGAAGTAGCATGAAAAGAAATTGGGTACGATCGACAAGGGATACTCTGGAGGAGTCACCAAGCGGAATCTTTCAGATAACCACATGAACAGCATCACAGGTCTACCCCTTAAAAAGTCAGAACGGCCTTCTCTCCAGGCATCCAGGGTCTCTGCCAGCACCACCGCCGTAGGATTACGACGATATGACATCCATGAGGTAATGGCTGTAAGTTGTGGGTCCACTTACACCTCCCCAGTCACCAACACCAATTTGGAAACCAGACCCAGAACAACGGCTCCAGCATAGCCAGCATCACTTACTTCCCGCAAATGCATGGACTGCAGTACCACCGGGAGGGAGATCATTCCTCCAGCAACCAATGATCTGGCCACCGAAGGCTAAATACGAAGAAGCCCGACCAATAAATCCTTGGGAGAACGAGAAAATTTGGGTAAAGCCACAGCAACACTGGGATTTACACCCAGCATGGCAGAAAACTCCTCGTAGGTAGGACAAACTTCATCCAACCCAAAGCGAAATACATGGTCTTCTGGGTACCAAAATTGTACCGCCACCATTAGCACGTTCCACTCAAGGGGCCGATTGCGCCACAGGGAGACTCGACGCATGTTGAAAGCATCGTAGTCGACATTATAAGAGAACATTGCTTCCAAGGATTCGAGGTAGTTGGCAAACTCGGTGCTACTAGGGAGAGCCATCTTGAAAAGTAAAAGATAATGGGCAAGTGGGTAAGAATGCAAAGGTGTGATGAAAACACTCCACCCTTACCCCTTTTTATACTTGAGAACCCTCACAAGAGACGTAATCCCTGCAGAAATTAAAGGGAATCCTACCCCACAAGGTACCAAAGACTGAAGAGGGTACCAATCAAATCTTTGAATTGATGGGACTGGACTGAACTGCCGATAGGCAGGTCAAGGTGCTTGCCGATCGGCAACCCCCCATTTTTAGAAATTTCACTTTTTTCTTCTTTTGTCAAATCAGAAAACTCAATAAAAATAAATTGATATTCTCAACAGAATTTCAAGAATCCCTTTTTCTCCTTACATAATTTACCTTTTTAATTAAAGACTTTCCTTCAAAAAATTCCAAAAATATTCCTTTTTACGGTCTCAGCAGCAAAGTAAAAAGCGCATGTGCATGCATTCATTCATCAGAAATAAAAGATAATAAAAAAAATCCATTGCATTACATATATTTGTGTTCTGTGTTACATCAATTTTGCAGGAAATAAAAAGAAAAATAAAAAACAACGGGATTCAGCCTGAACCCACATTTTCTCTCTCTCTCACTAAGAGCTTCCACCCCTGCGACGTGTTCTCTTCCCCCTACGGTGAGATGACGCACCAACACTACCCGAGCCAGAGTCCTCTCCAGACGAGGAAGATGGAACCAAGTAAGAAGGAACAAGAACCGCGTCCCGAATATGGGCAGTCACCGAAGATATCCAGTCTCTGATGTCCCTTAGCCAAGTGGTCGACACCCGGACTTGCTGCAAGAAAGGGCAAAATCAGTATCAAAGCAAGGATGACCAAAATAAAAAAGAAAGAGAAAAACGAACACAAAGGTATACCACAGGTCAGAGGACCTCCTCTATCAAACCCAACTCCTCTGGATCCATCATATGAGGACGGTGCAACATAGGCACCATCCCTCCATCAGCTCCCCGGATGTTGTACGAAGGGGTATGCAACCGCAGAAAAGGGACCTCGAGGTCGCCGCCTCCGCAGATACTGACGGACCACCTCCGATGTGGGAAGATCCCACTACCTGACTCGAACCCGCCGGAGGGAAAGGCAATGCATCATATATGCTGGGCGCCATCAACCATCTCGTTATAAAATCCATATAGTCATACGGGGCAGCCGTATCGGTGTATAGCAAGTAGGACTCGCCAATTATCGCCGCGATCCTCTCATCCTCTGACAGCAGTCGCTCCCACCTCATAGACGTAGAAGGCTACGCGGGTGGCACCACCACCTCTTCCTCAACAATCTGACGAACCACCCTATCCCCAAGGTACCAGGAATGGCCGAATTCATGCGCCAGCAAGCGCCTCATCCGCGCATTCACCTCGGTCGTCCCCACATCCTGAATAGTTGTCCCCCAGGGATAAAATGTCACCTAAAATCTCCAAGCAAGCATAAATCAATACAAGATCATAAGGTGCAAAAACCAATATTGAAATAGAAAGAGTCTTACCCTACCACTAGTCAGGTCATTCAAGACCTGACGCACCGCCTCCACAGAGAGAGATCCCTTCGACTGCCGATTGGACTTACGCCATCAATACAATCGGCAGAAGCCCCCAACAGTGTCGTCCTTCAAAGCGATCAGCGGGATGTTGCACCCAATCACCTCATAGAATCACGTCTGAATTCGTAAACAAAAAGAGAGGCATAAGGAAAATGCGAATGCAGGAAAGGAAAATGCGAGTGCATGAAAAGATATGCGCAAACTAAAGAATACCTCAAGAAGGTACGTGGCACCAGTAAAAGTCTACCAGCAGCACCGGTTGAATGCATCCAGAGAGGAGTAAAGGGTCGCCGAGGTTAGACTCCCTCAATCATAGAAGGGGATGTTCAAAAACATCCTCAGGTACGGCAAGAACCACAAATGAACAACGTCGCTGCTCTACGCCACCATGAAACCTCCTAATACCAGCAGAATAAATAATCGGGCCATCTGCCTCACTTGCAGTCCATCCTCCACATCAATCACCCTGCTTAGCAGAACATCCTTCAGCAAGGACAACCGAATAGAATCCTTGAAAACTATCCTCCCTACATCACCAAGTACCGCACGCACTGCCTCTGGTCTCACCCGTAAAGAGTGATCCACCTCTATCTGCTCTCCATCACAATCCAGCCCCTGCAGCTGCTGCATGTCTACGGGAGTCACAGTCATCCCCCCGAAGCCGAAATGAAAGGTGTGGGTAGTGTCCCGCCACCTCTTTCCCAAAGCATACAAAACCACTGTCGAACGAGGCGTCTGATCCAGCGCCGATGCTAACCGCCCAAAACTCGCTGATGATACCATCCAAAACACCACAGGTGGGAGATGCTCCCAGACATCCATGAGCCCCGTTGTCCTACGGGCACGCATGTTCTTCAAAGAAATATCAGACTGGCAAAATGAAAAGTCTCATCAAAAGTCAAGAAAGAAAGAAAAATCACCAAAAGAGAAAAATGCCAAAGGTCGGGTTACTTACCTAACCGCCGGAGATCACTCTCGAAGAGCGATGACGCGATGGCTCCCATAACAAGGTTCGCTCATCCGCAACAGGATCGAACACATCAAAGGAGTTCTCACTCCCCAAAGCAAGAGGCGCCCTAGCCCTCCACTCCACATTCGCCCAGTCATCAACAGTCAACCACTCCCGGTGGACTACAGTGCTCATAAAAACGGTCATTTCTTGAAGATAGAAACGCTAGAATGATTTGCAGAAGAATCACAGAAAGAGAGAAGTCAAGAAAGCCGTGAAAAAATGATGGGATTCGCCCCTTTATATAGGATGCTAAGCGCCATGCCGATCGGAACCTCCCCCTACCATACCGATCGGCACTGACCCTTCGCCTTCCCGAGGTAGCCCAAAAGTCCGTGCCACTGCCGAATGACACCCTTCATACTATGCCGACTAGCACCCCCATTTAATTTCGAACAGAAATTTCCCGAAAATACCACCAAGCCTCGAAAAATCCCCGGAAAATTCCTAAAAATACCAGGAAGGATTTAAAGCCTTTTCACCAAGAAAACTTTGCGTTCCCTCGAGCGAAACTCCTCTTTCCCAGCAAAATCCTTAAAAACCAAGTGAAAACTCCTCCCGGCAAAGCTCCGGAGGATCCCTAAGGATCACCTGATCACTTCCCCAGCGGAATTTTCCTACAGCACCCAAAATAGGTTGTTCCCCCCTGCGAGGTCTCCTAAAAGCTTCCCCATCTATCAGCTCCCCAGATCAGATCAAAATCACAAAGCTCTCTCTCCAGTAGAATCAAAATCTAATATCTATCCACTTTTGGGTCAGAATTGACCCCGATATTGGATCGTTACCTGAGTTAGGTCAGAATTGACCTCGGTCCTTGATCGTCACCACTCTTTAGGTCATAATTGACCTCGGTCTTAGATCGTCACCTAAGTTGGGTCAGAATTGACCCCGGTCTTGGGTCATCACCACTCTTTAGGTCAGAATTGACCTCGGTCTTGGATCGTCACCTGAGTTGGGTCAGAATTGACCTCGGTCCTCGGTCGTTACCACTCTTTAGTTCAAAATTGACCTCGGTCATGGATCGTTACTTGAGTTGGGTCAGAATTGACCCCGATCCTCGATCGTCACCACTTTTTAGGTCAGAATTGACCTCGGTCTTGGATCGTCACCCGAGTTGGGTTAGAATTGACCCCGGTCCTCGGTCATCACCACTCTTTAGGTCAGAATTGACCTCAATCTTGGATCGTCACCTGAGTTGGGTCATAATTGACCTCGATCCTCGATCGTCACCACTCTTTAGATCAGAATTGACCTCGGTCTTGGATCGTCACCTGAGTTGGGTTAGAATTGACCCCGGTCCTCGGTCGTCACCACTCTTTAGGTCAGAATTGACCTCACTCTTGGATCGTCACCTGAGTTGGGTCATAATTGACCTCGATCCTCGATCATCACCACTCTTTAGGTCAGAATTGACCTCGGTCTTGGATCATCACTTGAGTTGGGCTAGAATTGACCCCGATCCTCGGTCGTCACCACTCTTTAGGTCAAAATTGACCTTGGTCTTGGATCGTCACCTGAGTTGGGTCAGAATTGACCCCGGTCCTCGGTCGTCACCACTCTTTTGGTTAGAATTGACCTCGGTCTTAGATCGTCACATAAGTTGGGTCAGAATTAACCCCGGTCCTCGGTCGTCACCACTCTTTAGGTCAGAATTAACCTCGGTCTTAGATCGTCACCTGAGTTGGGTCAGGATTGACCCTAGTCCTCAGTCGTCACCACTCTCTAGGTCAGAATTGACCTCGGTCTGGGATCGTCACCTGAGTTGGGTCAGAATTGATCTCGGTCCTCGATCGTCACTAATCTTAGGTCAAAATTGACCTCGATTATTAGACCCTTACCCTAAGCCCACAGATTCAGCTTTGACCCGCAGAATTGATCATCCCCAACACACTCCTTAGGTCCTAAGAATCAGCCTCGACCCTCTGAATCGATCATACTCCCTCAAAAGCATCATGTGGTGTCTATTCGACGGTCATCATTTATTCAAAACTCACCCATCGAGGGGCTCTGTAGACACCCCATTCTGTTCCCCCTAATTCTCCTTAGGTCCCTAGTACCTCCCTTTATCACTACAAACCCAGGTCATGTCTCGAGTACTGACCTAGAAGCCATCGGGCACTCCCCGACTCAGTTTGACCCAAAAATCAAACTCTTCATCTCCACTGAGACTGAATGAATCTTCAAACGGAACTGAATACCCTTTCCAACGGACCACCCCGTGCGCGATTCCGACTTACCATGCGGACGAACGATCCGTTTGCGTCCGAAACCTGACCTAGAGGCCACCGGGCGCTCGCGGGCTCTATTTGACCTAAGTCAACTCTTCAGCTCAATCGAGGCTGAATGAATCTTCGAAGGGCACTGAATCCCCTTTCCAATGGTCCATCCCGTGCATGATTCTAACTTATCATGCGGACGAATGATCCGTTCAACTCTGAGAGGTCACCGAAAGCTTCTCGGTCCCGGTTGACCAAAGTCTGCTCTCCAAACCGGGTCAAACTCTTTGGAATATTGAATTACATCTCCTAGCCTTTCCAATAGTCCACCCCGTGTGCGATTCGAACTTACCATGCGGACAAATGATCCATTTGCGTCCAAATGATTCCCCGTCTAATGGACCGACAAATGCTTCCGAGCCATATTTGACCCAAAGTAAACTCCCTAACCCGAGAGCGGTCCAAAGGACTTTCAAAGGTCTCTGAATTACCTTCCCAACGGTCTATCCCGTGCGCAATTCTGACCAATGGTTTTCCCTCGACAACCATTTTTCCAAAAAATCCTGAAGCGCACTGCCAAATGGCAGGTTCCATACCCTGCCTATCGGCACCTGCCGATAGGCAGGAACAGGTTTATGCAGATCGGCAGTGACCTGAGCCTATAAAAGGAGGAATTCACCTCATTTGTAAGGAGATCCCAGATCTGATGAAATTCACTTTCAAGGAATCCCAGAAACCTCTCTCGAAGGCAGTGTGATTTCAACTTCCAAATCCCTTTTTTACTTCCACTTTCCATCATCCTTTTCATCAAACTTGGTGAATTAGCCACTCTCCATCATCATCTAAGTGCAATGGCTTCTCTCCAACACTCAAGATCAAGATCTTCATGAAGGTCCAACTTTCTCACCTCTCTCTTTAAATTCTCTTAAATTCGCAATAACTTGTTTTCTTACTTAGCACTTTTATTATCTCATTTCATACATCCTAATATACTTTTTATTTAGTATTATTGCACATCTCTTATTTTCATATAAATAAAAACCCAAAAAAATAAGAAATAGAGGGTTTGCTCATAAATTCCAAATAGGGATTCTCACACTTTTTCCACACTTTTCTCACAACCAAAACACTTTTTCTACACACACACACACACACAAATAAGAGATCCCACATTTGTATTTATGGGATAAACCCCACCCCTCATTTTGTAGGCGAACTACGTGGACTTTGATTCCTTTATAGACTACGTAGGCATCTCGGGGTAAAGCCCAAGACTCTAGTCCTTTTCTCACCTTTTCTCTTATTTTCCTATGTTCTCTAAAGATAATTTTCTTATATTTTATATACTTGTAATGTATTATTCCATATGCGTTATCGTTCCATTATAACGACCAACGTAGGGGTAGTCATGTAAATCTTATTTTTCTAATACTATTCTTACATCTTCCTACGGTTGACTCGCTTTATCTTTTCCAAGATACAAGTCGAGGATTCCTACCTCCATTATATATATACACATGCACACATATCACGGGGGGAAATTTAAAGAAAAATAGCAAATATCCATGGGATCCCGAAAGGGCGGAATGGGTGCCTAACACCTTCCCATTTTGTAACTAAACCTCCGAACCCTTCTCGAATCATTTGGTTTCGCACGCACCAGTATGTCTTTGGATGTCATCCTTCGGGGTGGCTTCCCCTTTTTTCTTTTGTCTGTTTTGAGTAAAATAGACTGTCGACTCTGAATCTCTCTACATTTTTACACCACATCTCAAACGACGCCGGCCGAAGCGCTCCCGAGAGGGACGCACGGGTCCCGAAGGATCCTTCCTCCACGCGCCCGCCCGCATGGTGAGGATCGGGGATGGCCACAGTATTAAACAATTTTAGTATTTTAAAAATAATTTTGAAATTGTAAACCTCCAATTGAGATCCAAACTAGACTAGAAGTCTACTTTGTTAAAACAAATTTAGACTTAATATGCAAAGACTGATTTAACATATTTTGACATAATTTTTTTTCTCAGATCTATGGTTATACTTTTAAAACTTTAACAAAGCTCTTTGTGTTCTTTTTATTTTTGTACACACATATTTCATGAAACATGAAATATAAAACTAGAAACATAAACAACTCACTAGATCTGAAAGTACTTTGAAACTTAGAAGTTTCTAGTTCAAAATTTATTGAAACAGAATGGATCTATAATACCACGTCTAAAACGAGTAAAAGAAAAACAAATCGTGTGATGTTCTCTTTTTAGAAAAAACTTAGTTTCAACAATGAAACTTAAGTTTCTCTTAGAGATGAGTTATGAGAGAATCAAGAACTTGAAGAGGTCTTCAAACGAAGAATAAACTCAACAGAAGAATAAACGAAGAATAGTTTCATCCTCATCAGAATCATTAGAGTCATCCCATGTCTTACCCATATTGGCCTTGTTATTGTTGTTAAAACTAGTTGGACATTTATTAGCATAGTGACCTAGTTTACGACAGCGGTGACACTTAACATCTTTTATGTCAGGTTTAGGTCTGTTGGGGTCATAGCTCTTCCTATTATCATAAGTGTGTTTGGTATTGTCTCTGTCATGAGGTCTATGAAATTGATTACCTTGATAATTTGATTTGCCATGTTTAGAGGCTACAAAATTTCTAAATTTCAAAATCTTTTTGAAATGCTTACTCATATGAGCTATTTCATTGTCAAGTTTTTGCAAATCACATTTTCAAGACAGTCAAAATCTATAGTGTTTAATTTAGGCACTGGCAATTTAGAAGAAAACACAACATTTAAACTAGAGGCTTTATTAGTTTGTCTGGTCAATTGCTTTTTGAAGTCTAGTTCCAATTCTACAGTCCTCAGTTTGCTACTAAGTAATTCAGGAGTCATATTTGGGTCATTCATTTCTTCAATAACGTATTTCTTGTTGTCAAATTTAGATGGTAATGACCTAATAATCTTTGAAATAATTTCCTTTCTATTGTAGGTTATACCATTGGCATGAAGTTTTGTAAAAAATATCAGTTAACCTTATGTTGAAGTTGTCAAAAGATTCACTCTCATTCATAATCAGGGTGTTATATTGTTGAATGAGCATTTGAGTTTTTCCAGCTTTGACATGTTCATCACCTTCATGAGCAATGACTAACGTGTCCCATGCCTCTTTAGAAGTATAACATATGGATATTCTTTTTAATTCATGTTCGTTTATGGACATAAAAATGGCATTCTTTCCTTTGTTATTATCTAGGGATAATTTTTTCTCCTCCTTAATAAATTCACTGAGAAGTTTCTTAATTCTTGTTGGGTTAGTGGTTGAAGTAGGTTTGGTAGGATGTTCGAACCCCGTTTAAATCATTTCCCGGACTTCATCACCAAGAGTTCCTTGAATGAAAGAAGTTATTCGTACTTTCCAGTATGAAAAATTATTTCCATCAAAGAGTGGTGGTCTGGATAGGTTACCTACCTTCTCAAATCTTTCTTCCATATTCAAATTTTTTTCCAGAAAGTATTTTCGAAAATAATTTCTCAAGTTTCAGGATCACAAAAGGTGTTCTAGCTATGATACCATTTGAAGAAAGTCTTTAATGCTAAAAGCTTGTTTACAAGGTTAATAACACAATGTTATAAATTGTGTAAACTCCGAATAAACCTTTTGGGCAAAACTCTTCTGGAAAAACACAAGATGTGCTGTAAAATCTTTCTGAATGTATAGTTCAGATTCGATAGTTGATTACCTTTCTTTTTAGACTTTAATAAACATATACTAAAGTTACCATGCAGTCCCAATCACAACAATACTTAAGAACATTCAAAGAAATAGACGCAAGAATATTTAACGTGGTAAAACCCTTAAACAAGGGAAACATCCACGGTGCCCTCTACGACACAGAACAAAAATTCACTAGAATAAAGAACCAACTTACAACACTTAAGCAAACCACAAAGATCCTAACCTAAGTTCAGAATATATCTACTTGAGATTCTCCACTCCAAAGGTTGTTTGAATTAAACTGATCTTTTCTTGCAGCTTCTTTTTTTTCCATAATCTCCTTCTCTTTCAATTCTTATTCTAGCAACTCGTTCAAAATCTAAGATTCTCAAACACAACCACAATGTCTAAATGTTCGTGTGAGATAGTGTTTATGATGTGCTACTACATGCAAACATGATGCTCACCCTCTCAAAATTATACAAACATTCCTAACAAATTACAACAGTTTTAACATAATAGGATATTTATGAATCTATATTATCAAGCCAAGATTTCTTAATCTTTTTATTTATCCACAGATCTCAAGGATACCTTGCTCAGAAGACGGTTCAAGGTCTTAAACAATTTCAGTATTTTGAAAATATTTTTGAAATTGTAAACCTCCAATTGAGATCCAAACTAGGCT
This sequence comes from Sambucus nigra, assembly GCA_949130495.1. Lineage (NCBI taxonomy): Eukaryota > Viridiplantae > Streptophyta > Magnoliopsida > Dipsacales > Adoxaceae > Sambucus > Sambucus nigra. The sequence continues at coordinate 8,866,933 of OX422219.1, read as the reverse complement.
AGAAGTCTACTTTGTTAAAACAGATTCAGACTTAATATGCAAAGACTAATTCAACATATTTTGACATAATTTTTTTTCTCAAATCTATGGTTATACTTTTAAAACTTTGACAAAGCTCTTTGTGTTTATTTTTTATTTTTGCACACACGTATTTCATAAAACATGAAATATAAAACTAGAAACATAAACAACTCACTAGATCTGAATGTGCTTTGAAACTTAGAAGTTTCTATTTTAAAATTTGTTGAAACAGAATGGATCTATAATACCACATCTAAAACGAGTAAAAAAAACAAATCGTGTGATGTTCTCTTTTTAGAAAAAACTCAGTTTCAACAATGAAACTTAAGTTTCTCTTAGAGATGAGTTATGAGAGAATCAAAAACTTGAAGAGGTCTTCAAACGAAGAATAAACTCAACACCAAAAACACAGAAAGCCTAAAATATCTAACTCTCAAAAGTAGGCTTTCTAGTGTATGTAACTTTGAGGTATTTTGGTGTTTGGTTTGGGAGAAATCACTCAGAGGTTGAACTACGAAGAACTTAGGGTTTCTTCTTTCTTTCTTCTTTCTTTTCTTTCCCTCTCTTCTCCCTTATCTGTCTAATCTCTCTTTTCTCTCATGTTTGACGGAATGTCCAGAGTCTAAAATGGCTGAGACTTGGTTCCTATTTATACTAAATGAAGAAGGATCCAGAACATTGAACTCAATCCTATGACTGGGATTGAATCTTGACCATTTGACTTAAATCCAACGGTTCATCACAAACGGTGGGTTAAACAATAGTTGATTGGTTTACGCAGGGATCACAAGGATTGTCACTCAACGTATGCAGATCGTTGATAAGATTGGTCTAAGGGTTGAGAAGACACACACGGTTTGTGTCTTACAGAAAACACAATCTAATCCACCAAGAGTACAACACGTGTATGAACCAGATGCAATAAAAAATGCGTGTTGAGAATAATTACAAATCCTACCTTGAATTCTCTATCATTTTTTTATTCTACCCAGGCAAACAATCAACAAAGAAAATAACTTTCTGAAATTCAAATTTTACCCACAACACTTTTAAAAAATGTTTTAATTAATTAAAAAATCATTTGGAAATTATATAAAATGATTTAAAAATGTTTGTAATAGAATTAAATTGATTTTAAAAGACTTGAAGTGTTTTAAAAGACTACCAATGCAAATATGAATGAAATATTATGTAGTGCAGGTGTCCTATAGTGGTTATAAGGTAGAAATCACTTCCCTTTATGTTGATCTTGAGGATTTTCTTGGACAGGATTTTTTCAATGTTATTGAACCTTTGAGGAGATGGAGTTCTCATAAAATCTAACCTATTTTGTCTATATATCCAAACTATTTGGAACTCCTATATATGTAGACTCAAGTAAGTCAATATATAGTGTATTCTCAGCATCTACGTGAGGAAAATATGAACAAAAAATGTACACAACCATAACGCCGCGATGTACGAGGAAAAACCAATAATGGAAATAAATCTTGGACGACCTGGTCTAGAAGAAATTCACTAAGAATATGGTTTTATAAGGACAACTTAAAAGACTTACAGATTCAACGCGACACATTCCGCTGATGACGTCTCAAATACCTTTGTGCGTAGCACGTGTTACTCCAACACGCTTGAACAACACGTTCTATGTCTCGATATCCATTGCTAGCCAATGCACCGTCACCAACTCGTATGAAAGTCTACCGCACGCATGAAGGTGGTGTATGGAAGTAGTGGAGGATGTGGGTGTTTTTCTTAAAAAAACATCCAAGTTGATAATGTAAATGTTGGAGATTAAATTGACAAAGTGTATTGGCTTTATGAAAACAAATTGAGTGGAGTCTCTCAGATTTTTCCCGAGTTCCTATTATTTTATGAGTTAAGAGTAGTGGTGTAGTGGAGAACATGGGTAAAACTGCTCATTTTTTGCGCCATTTTCAATAACTGACTTGGTCATTCGAACGAATGAGTGTCTTTTTTGAACGAGGATGTTTGAACGAGGTTCTAATGACTTCTCAGTACCGACATCAAAGATGTCATTTGAAGTCTCGTTGAAACGAGAGTAATCTCATTTGAATGAGATTTCTAACGAAATTTCAGTCTGAGAGAAAGTGGTTTAAGTTAGGAAAATGATTTTGAAAACTCAGTTAAAGCCTTAAAAAATATTGTATAAAAGTTTCTCCAACAGTTTTAAAACATAGGGTATATACCTTTTGGGAATAAAGATCATCATAATATTAATATGATCTTTGTTGATGCTTGAATTATTGAATTCCCGGATGTTCAGATCTCTTTCGTGTAGGTCATGATATGAAACTTTATAAACTGCCTTTTTTTGTCCTAACGAAAATAGCCAATGTTACAAATAACTCAATGTGCTTAGGGTCTTTAAACCCTTTTGGTGGTTCCACATACACTTCCTCCTAAAGAATGACATTTAGGAAGGAATTCTTAACATCAATTTGGTAAAGCTTAAACTTTAGATTACATGCAATAGCTAGTAAAAGACGAACGAATTCTAGCCGTGCAACATGAGTAAACGTTTCATCAAAATCGACACCTTCTATTTGGGTGTACCCTTGAGCAACTAACCTATATTTGTTTTGAACTATGCCACCAATTTCATCCATTTTATGTTTGAAGATCCATTTATTTCCAATGACGTTAGTATCTCTAGGCCGGGGAACTAATTCCCAAATATCATTCTTTTAAAATTGAAGAAAATCTTCTTGCATAACATTTATTTAATGTTCATCATTGAGTGTTTCTTTGAAATTCTAGGGGTTCTATTTTAGTGGTGTAACAGAAGTAGGTAGCCTCATTTTCAAGTTGAGCTCGAGTCTTGACACCTGCTCGGGATTCCCAATAATATTGGAGGGGTCGTGACTTTTGCGAACCCAATATGATGGACCACTTTTATCAAGTGTGGGGTCCACCAAATCATTGTGAGTATCAATGTGATCATCACTGGGGGATGCATTGTGCTCATAAGAGGGATTTTCAACGATATCAATAAATGTGGCTGGGGCATGATCTTTTATATTTACATTTTGTTGATTTCATGACTTTAGAGCTAGCAAAATAATAAAATCTATAAGCTCTACTTTTTGGTGAATAACCTAGAAAAGTACCTTCATCGCTCCTCGAGTCGAATTTTCCTAAAAGCTCTCTATCCCTTAGGGTATAGCAACGACTTCAAAAGACTAAAAAATATGTTAGATTAGGTTTCTTACCTATCTACAATTCATAAGGAGTTTTATTAGTATTGGGATGTAAGTATACCGTATTCACCGTGTGACAACTCCTTCCCAACTTTCCGGGGAACTTTACGACCAAGAAGCATGAACCTTTCGATTTATTGAATTGTTTAATTTTTTCTCTCAATAATGCCATTTCATTGAGGTGTCCTAACAACAAAAAATTAATGCTTGTCATTATCTCTTCAAAAATGATTTATTGTGACATCGTGTTGATTTTCAAGGACTTGACATTTTACTATCAAAAACTCAATCGCATCCGACGTATCCCAAAGAAATCCAAAAATTGACTATCTTAAAAAGTCATCTACCATCACTAGAATTTACCCCTTTACTCCCATTCTGTCGGTACGAATGGTATGGGACCTGTGGGTAACCGAATTTGGCATCATGGGCCCGGACGAGTAGCCTAATTAAAACGGCCAAAAGTCCAAGCCCGATGCACCTTAATTTAATTCAGTTATGACTTAGTCCTTTTCTGGAATCTCGGACAGAGATATTCCAGGAGAGAGAGATGGACGTGGGGGAGTCCAACACCCCCACTCCTCGAAGATAGACATGTATATAACAAACCCTAGGCTTGGGGCAAGAGGCACACACTTTATTTTCTGTAATCACTCCCCTGAGTATATAGAAATAATACCGACTGCACCACTGTGGACGTAGGCATTCTTGCTGAACTACATACATATCCTGTTGTGTGATTGGTATTTACGTAATTTATTTTGTTTGTGATTGCTCTTTTCTTATCTATTTGTGTTGAATAATATTTGTCACCACAATTGGCGTCGTCTGTGGGAAGCGTTTATCTTCCCTGAGAAAGCCCACACCAACAAAGAAGTTTGAAATGTCTGGTCATAGTAGTAATGCTCCTCAGATAGGAGACATCCAAGAATAACCTGCTCCTCTCAGGATCAGATCTAAACTTCGGCGTTCAGATCAGAGGGCTCGCCTAGAGAGACTAGCCTTAGAATAAAGCCAAGGACCAGCGAGGTCCACACAAATATCCAGGTTGATTGATGCATATGAGGCGAGGCTCCAAGAGCAGAGGGAGTCTTCTCGCAAGCACGAAGCTGAGAATGCTCGCCTCAAAAGAATATTAGAAATAATGGAGAGAGAGCTCCATCGTGGCAGCAAGAGACGTCCGTACCGCACTCCTAGCCCTCAGGCGAGCAAGTCTCATAGCCGAGGAAGGAGCCCTAGACGCGGGTCCCATAAAGTTGAGGGAAATGAGTCAGAGGATGACCTTCTCGAGCAACTGTGACTAGCTCGCGAATACAGGAGCCCAGCTCGTAGCAACGAGAATATACAAAGTCTGGTCTAAAGGGAAATGGACCAACACCCTGCGTATCACGGTACCAGATCGACCCAAGAGCTCGCTAGGCGAGCTCTCAAAACTTAGATGAAATTGCCTTTCTCAAAGGAAATATAAGAAGAGGAAGCCCCCAAGAAATTTAATATTCCAAGGTTCAAGATTTATGATGGTAAAACTGATCCCATTGACCACGTCAGGCAGTACAGGCAAGCCATGACCCTCTGGAACCATTGAGATGCACTGATGTGCCGAATTTTTCCCTCGAGCTTACATGACGTGGCGTATAAATGGTTCGAAAGGCTCCCCCACATGTCCATCAGAAGCTTCAAGTCTCTGGACGAGCTCTTTACAACTTGCTTAATTACTAGTAGCTCCCATCCCAAAAGGATGGATGCTTTACTAACAATGAAAAAGATACCACAAGAGACCCCCCGAGACTACGCGAAGAGGTACTGGGAGTTATTCAACGAGGTCGAGGACTACTCGAAGCAAGTGGCAGTGGCCTCTTTCAAAATTGGGCTACCCAGCTCTTCCCTTCTGTACCAGTCCCTCATAAAGAAAGAGGCCATGACCATCGATGACCTAATGGCTCGCATCGAGAAATATGCCAACGTGGAGGATGTGACCCGCCTCAGCACAGGGGAAAACAGTTGAGCTAAGTTCGCTGCCAAAGGCAGTGACAAAACTGAGAACCAAAAGAAAGGAGGAAAGAATGGGGGCAAGAATGTCTCCAAGAACGGAGGCAGCAATGATGTGGAAAAATCATTTCAGGCGGTCAACACCGTCTTCAGAGAACCAATATATGAAACTCTCGCAAAAATCAAAGACGAGCAATTTATTAAGTGGCCCAAAAAGATGGGAGGAGATCCCTCAAAAAGAAACAACGCGCTGAGATTCACTTTTCACAAAGAAGGAGGACATAAGACTGAGCATTGTAAGGCTCTTAAGTCCCACCTCGAAGAATTGGACCAGTCCGGGCATCTGAACGAATTCGTGGAAAAGAAGGCAGAGAAAGTTGCTGCCCATAGAGAAGCAAGGCCTGACAACGTGCTTGAAGATGATGCTGGCCATGAGTTCGCAGTAATTCATGGGGCATTTGATTTCAAGCAGATTTAAGGAAATTCAGCTCGAATGGAGGTAAAAAAGCTTACAGCAGTGATGCAAGCTTTTCAGATCGATCCAGTAAAAACACAATCAGGAAAGTGCCGGTGAGCAGATGACATCGACTATAGTAAGCATATGGTATTCACAGATGAAGATCTGGTGGGAGTGAGAACCCCACATCATGACGCTTTGATCATTACTCTCAGGATAGCTAACTATGACGTCGACAAGTTGCTCATCGACTAAGGAAGATCGTCCGAGGTAATGTATCTCGACCTATTCAGAAAATTGAAGTTAATCATCGCCGACTTAAGGGAAGCCACTGTCCCTTTAGTTGGCTTCGCTGGAAAAGTAACTACGCCATTGGGAAAGATCATGATGCCAGTAAGAGCAGGAAATGTCTCCAAGATGATTGAGTTTCTGGTAGTTGACAGTAGGGTTGGCAATATGGGCTTTTGAGGATGAAACCGCCCATAATCCACCCAAAATAATGTGTTTGGATCCCATTAATTGTGTTTGTGGATCAAAATGGTTTGAACGATCCAATAAGATGGTTTGTTGGCGGGTCATTAGCGGGTCAAAATGGTTTTGGACCCTCACAAAAATAAAACTCAAATTACTTAAGAATTAAAAGATTTTTTTTATTCAAGTATATACTTGTATATTTTTTTTCAAAATTATTATACAATGTTTATTTGTATATGGTATAATAATTGTTTTTTCAAAAAAAAAAAAGTGGGTCAACCCGACCCGACCCGGGTTTGACCCGACCTGACCCGGATTTAACCCAACCAAACCCGCCCAAATTATTATGTCCGACCCGCTTTTGATCCGCCCAAATTTATCCATATCCATTTTTGACCCGCCCATAACCGCCCATTTGCCACTACTAGTTGACAGTGACTCGCCATACCAAGCCATCCTCGGTAGAGGATGGCTGCATGCGATGAAGGCAGTTTCCTCTACCTACCATCAGAAACTCAAATGTGTGACCAAGCGAGGAGTAATGGAGATCCATGGCGATCAAGTGATGGCAAGAAAGTGCTTCATAGCGGCCATCCGTCCAAGACGAGAGAAGAAGGTCAACAAGTCCAGATAGAAAGTTGAGGAATAAGAAGGTCTGACACCTTCGAAATAGAAGTTAAAGTACAGGAGACCAGGAGTGGAGGAGACCAGTCTCTTCCCCTCTGAATTGATTGTCGAGGACCTGGAGGAAGTTATAGCTGGAGGTAGCAACAACGACAGGATTTTCTTAATCAGAGCTTCTCTCAGAGATCAAGAAAAGAAGGAACTGACGATTCTGTTAAGAAGCGACGTAGATGTTTTTGCGTGGGAACCATATGAGCTACCTAAAATCGATCCTAGTGTGGTTAGTCATCGGTTACACGTCAACCCCACTTTCAAACCTATCACGCAGAAGGCATGACGAACTGCGCCCAAGAAGGCTAAAGCCGTAGAAAAAGATGTTGAAAAACTACTGGATGCAGGATCCATACGGGAAGTTCAATTCCCTAAATGGTTATCCAACCCAGTAGTAGTTCTAAAGAGCAATGGGAAATGGAGGGTCTGCATCAACTTCACTGACCTTAACAGGGCATGCCCTAAGGACAGTTTCCCTCTTCCAAAAATCGATTAACTAGTGGACGCCACAACAGCTCACGAGAGAATGAGTTTTCAAGATGCATACTCGGGGTATCATTAGATCCCTCTGTATGCTCCAGATTAGGACAAGACATCATTCATCACCACCGCTGGGTTATACTGTTACAAGGTCATGCCCTTCGGGCTTAAAAATGCAGGGGCAACCTACCAGCGGCTGGTCACTTGGATGTTCAAAGACCAAATGGGTGACACCATGGAAGTCTACATCGACGACATGCTCGTCAAAAGTAGGAAAAAAGGAGACCACCTCTCAGATCTATCAAGAACCTTTAAAATCCTCAAGAAGTACCAAATGAAACTTAACTCAAGCAAGTGTTCTTTTGGTGTCTAGTCAGGAAAATTTCTTGGGTATTTGGTCAGTAAGAGAGGCATCGAGGTTAATCCAGACCAGATCGATGCAGTAAAAAGGCTAAAACCTCCTCGCATAATTTGGGACGTACAGAAGCTCACCGGCATGCTCGCTGCCTTGAACCGTTTCATCTCAAAGTCCTCCGATAAGTGCAAACCGTTCTTTAAGCTCCTAAAGGGAAACAAAGTAGTAGAATGGAATCAAGATTGCTCGCGGGCATTGGACGAGCTCAAGGCTTACCTTAGCTCACCACCACTGCTCGTCATACCCCAAGAAATAGATTCCTTATACTTATACCTCGCCATTTCCAACCACACTGCTTGTTCTGTATTAATGTGCGAAAAATAGGGAATCCAGTACCCCATTTACTACGCGAGAAAGACATTATTAGACGCCGAGCAGCGGCACCTACCACTGCAGAAGCTCGCCTTTTCATTAGTAGTGGCTTCAAGAAAGATGAAGCACTACTTTGAATCTTACACTATCATCGTCTTTACATCGCACCCCCTTAAAGCAATCCTGAGGAAGACGGATTTATCGAGCAGACTGTCTAAATGGTCAGTCGAACTCAGACGATTTGATATCCAATTTCAACTAAGGAACGCAATCAAAGGGCAAGCACTAGCTGATTTTATAGCCGAATTCACAGGCAAGCAGCCCCTAGACCAACTTCAACTAGTGAAGCAAAGAGAGCACCACGCAAGAGAGGGAGTCTCGAAATTATTTGTTGATGGAGCCTCCAATTCAAAGGGGGCAAGAATAGGCATTGTCCTTATCACTCCAGAAGATACAATCCTCGAATAAGGAATCAAGCTTGGATTTGTAGCCTCCAACAACGAAGCAAAATATGAGGCTTTAATAGCCGGCCTCCAGAAGGCACTCACTTTGGGGGCAAATCATTCACATGTGTTCGACGATTCTCAATTAGTCTCCAATCAGATAAGTGGAGACTACAATACAAAAGATGAAAGAATGGCAGCCTACGTCGCCTTAGTAAGAAGGATAATGACCATCTTCGAGGAAGTTAGTGTCCAGCAGTTTCCTAGAGGGCAGAATAGCCATGCTAACGCCCTAGTAGCCCTGAGTTCGGCAATCGATTCTGATTTAAAACGAACAATCCCCATAGACTTCCTCGCTCATCCGAGCATTAACCGTGATAATGAACTGCCAACCGTGGAACATGTGCTCCAAATTGAATCAGCACCCAGTTGGATGGATCCTTTAAGGGACTATTTGATGGATGGCGCACTTTCAACCGATAAGAAGACCGATCACCAAATAAGAGTCAAAGTTGCTCACTTTCACTTATCTCCTGAGGGCAAGCTATTTAAGAGATCGTTTTTCGATCCCTACCTTCAATGTGTTCACCCTAGGAATGTTGAGCAAGTTTTACATGAACTCCATGAGGGAATCTGTGGAGGCCATATTGGAGGAAGGTCTTTAGCTTTCCTAGCAATGAAGGAAGGCTATTGGTGGCCATATATGCAAAGAGACTCTGTGGTGTATGTTCGCAAGTGCGAGAACTGCCAACTTCATGCTCCTATGGTCCGTCAACCTGCTAGCGACCTAAGATCACTTTCCAGCCTATGGCCATTCGCCCAATGGGGAATGGGCATCATAGTACCACTTCCTACCGCTGTCGGCAATCGCAAGTATCTGTTGGTCACAATTGACTACTTCACCAAATGGATCAGGGCGAAATCCCTAGCGAACATTCGAGATGCAGATATGATAAGATTCATATGGAAAAATATAATCACCCATTTTGGCATCCCCAGGACCATCATCACTAACAATGGAACGCAGTTCGAGAGCGGCCCCTTTTAGAGTTTCTATGACGAGCATGGAATCATACACCATTTCAACTCGATGGCCTATCCTCAGAGAAATGGCCAAGCTGAGGCTTCCAATAAAACGGTGATCGACGGGTTAAAGAAATGATTAGAGCGAGCCAAAGGCGCATGGGTGAATGAACTACCGCATATTCTGTGGGCCTACTGTACTACCCCATGTCGAGAAACGGGGGAAACACCATTCTCACTAACGTATGGAATGGAAGCAGTCATCCCATTAGAAGTAGGCTTACCAACTATGAGGTCCATCCTTGTCGACCAGGGCCAAAATGATGCAGCATTGCTCGCTGAGCTTGACCTAGCCGACGAACGCCGAGAGCTTGCCTTAGTGAAACTAGTGAGCTATCAGCAACAGCTCGCAAAGCACTATAACAAGAAGGTCAATCTAAGAGAATTCCGAGTTGGGGACTATGTCCTAAGGAAAGTCCTAGGCAATGCAGTAAATCCATCAGACGGCAAGTTAGGGCCAAACTAGGAAGGACCATTCAAGATAACAAGAGCTGATCTGCAAGGTGCCTATCACTTAAAAACGCTGGAAGGCAGAGAGATACCCCGAGCATGGAATGCAGCCAATCTCAAGAAATTCTATTTCTAAATTCTTCTTTTATTCTTTAGTTATGAAACTGGACGTTCATTTGCTTATCATTAATAAAAGTTGTTTAGCAGTTGCATTTTACGAAGTGTCAGTTAACTAATATATGAACTTTATAACTCACACACCCTCTCCAAGTGACAGGCACACTTATCATTACAGTATAGCAGGGAAATCACCCTCCTCAGGTTTTCGTTATGAAGTACAAAAAACCTCTTAGCATTGCCCCTGGCAATATATGATGCCCTACAGGAGATCCTTAGGCAATATGGCCAAGTCAAAATTGGTCACCAAATAATGTTTGGTTAAATAAAATCCTGATCGGATAGAGCATCCAACACCAGGTGTGTCCTCACTAATTGCCACACTTAGGCCTAAGGGAGTGTGACGACACAACCTAAAAGGTAAAGTGGGGCAGAATGGTATCTCGTTAGCATACTGGACAGGAAGGACACTTACTTGATAATGCAAACTTACAAATCTAGTCATCCATGAGAGGCCCAAGATTATTGAGCAACGTATAAAAGATGTGGAAAATGTAAAACACTTATTTAGTCGGAAAATTCGCCCAAAGCATAAATTTTATATTAATTCATCACATTTACACCAAATACAATACATGTTTAGTCAGCGAGCTCGCCCAAAACATCAATATTACGTTGTTTCATTACATATATATACAGAGTTACTACCGATAAAATCTTAATGAGGTCGAGGCCTCTAAACGAGATAATCAGTCACTTGAGCTCTTCGACCGTCGTCAGGATGGGGAACTAGCTCCTCCTTGACTTCATTCGCATTCGACTCCAATAGCTGCTGAGGGATGGCATCAATGGGGATCCACTGATCATCTCTCCGGAAGGGGCTAGGCATTAGAGTGGAAGGAGAGATCTCATGGCAATACCAGAGCATTAAGTTTCATGGGACTTACAACTCCCTCAGGGCACTCAACCATCCTCTGATGAATGCAAGCTCTTCAAACTCTGTCAGCCTCGTCGGAGCATCTATACAACCTTGGTCGTAACCATCGGCCCATACTCGACGAGGTCCTTTCTTAAACAGATGGCTCAGCCAAGTGACGTCCCTTTAAAGCCCAGCAGCAATCACATATGCTCGTCGGACATCATCACGAAGCTCCTCCATTTCCCTAGTTGGGCTTCTTATATTTGTGTCAACTCGCAAAACAGTCGATGGGGTAGAACCTTACAGCACCGGAGGAACTCCGCTTGGTCCAGCCCCAGATCATGATGAGGAAGAGCCTCATAATACTGCAGGATCAACGCTCGATGCGTGTTCCCTGAGTTGTGAGACTTCCCTCCTTAAAGCCTCATTCTCCTGCTGAAGAATTTCTCTAACCTGGTTGATCTCAGAGGCAGGTCTCAGGGTATTCACCTCTTCTTGGACTGAGGCACCGACTTCTTCCATATCTTGAAGCCTGTCCTTTAATTTGGCCATAAGCCCAGACTAATCCTTAAACTTCTGATTCCTCGACCTAAGGGATTTGCAGATCCTAACGAAGGCCTGACGAACCTGAAGACTCGCATTGGGACCAAGGGTCCTGCCTAGTTTAGATGTGGCATGAATATACTCTTCTACATCAATCAACTACAAGCCATAAAAGAGCAAGGAAAGATGGAATCATTTAGTAAACTAAGGGAAAGAAAAATCTTCTCATTTCATTCATACAAAAAGATTAGAGTACATTGAAGAATCAAAAGGAAAATTACAAACAAAAATATAAGAGTAACCCTAAGGGTAAATTAGCTAGCGACCTCAGGCTGCCCAGAAGAAACTGGCGGTTTCCCCTTGTCAGCATTAGTAGAAGCACCTCCCTCAGCAGGGATAAACTCTGTCGCCTGAGCAGGAGGGGCATCGCCAGTAATCCTTGTGGGAATCAGGTAGATTTACTACCAATACCCTGTCAGGACTCCTGGCTTTGAGATAGAGAACACCAGAACTAGTTCGAGAAAAGGAATAGAAAAAGCAGACTTCGGTGAGCCCTAATTTGGTGCCATAAAGTTGATTTATTCTATGGAGGCCATTGATTATCTTCCACACATTGGGCGAACACTGTGCATGAACAATGTTGAAATAACCAAAGAAATGCAAGAATAAATTATTTGGAGGAAAAGTAAGCCCCCTTGGGAAAGTAACAAGACGTGAATCTAATGGGCGCCCTCTATATCTCTAACATTTTTAGGGGGAGAGGCGCACTCAATCTCTACCCACTCTGGGATATTGTAAAACTTCCTAAACTCGGACACTGATATATTACCTATCTTTGCCATTTGTATATCCTAAAACTACAAATTCAAACAAAGCACAGAGAAAAAGCAAAAGAGACTTACGAGATGAGATCTTGACTTGGACAATGCAAGAACGCAAGTCCAAACGACGAGGGAGATCGAAAGCGAGGAAAATGAAGACCTGGAGAAGAGGGCACAAATTGCTAAAACTCGCAGAAGGTTCGCAGAAGATGGAAGAACAATGGGAAGCTTGAAATGGCAACTATGAAACGTTGTCCAAAAAGACTTTTTAAATGTTGCTAATCATCGCGCCCAAGACCCGAAGCAACTGCCGCCTATTTCAGTCCTCAAACTTTGGGAAGAGTTGCACGATATGCAAAAGAGCCATTATGGATAATTATTTAAATTTATTGAGCCCAAATTGTAGCCCAACAAATTTAGGGGCAATTGTGGGTACCCGAATTTGGCATCACGGGCCCGAACGAGTAGCCTAATTAAAACGACCCAAAGTCCAATCCCGGCGCACCTTAATTTATTTCAGTTATGACTTAGTCATTTCCTGGAATCTCGGACAGAGATATTCTAGGGGAGAGAGATGGACGTGGGGGAGTCCAACACCCCCACTCCCCGAAGATAGACATGTATATAACAAACCCTAGGCCTGGGGCAAGAGGCACACACTGTTTTCTCTGTAATCACTCCCCTGAGTATATAGAAATGATACCGACTGCACCACCGTGGACGTAGGCATTCTTGCTGAACCACGTACATCTCCTATTGAGTGATTGGCATTTACGTTATTTATTTTGTTTGGTGATTGCGCTTCTCTTATCGATTTGCGTTGAATAATATTTGTCACCATAGGACCCATAAGGTTCATGTGAATCAATTCTTGGACACGAGAGGTTCTAATCAAGTTCAACCTCTTATAAGGATTCGTAATTTTTTTTCCAAGTTGACAAGGACCGTACATTGTGGAAGTTGATTTTCCTAACGATGGTAAGCCACAAACTAGGTCTTTTCTAGCCAGACTCTCAAGAAGTATAAAATTCACATGACCTAATCTTTGATGCCAAAGGTTGGATGGAGATACCTTGACATTATTGTAGACGAATGAAGACTTTGAAATAATCCCATATCAATTATCACTAGTCCTCACACCTTGTAGTATAGTTTTACTAGTTTTATTATAGACATTACATTCGGTCTGGCTAAACTTAACTATTAGGTTTTCATCACAAAGTTGGCTAATGCTGATTAAATTTGCCTTAAGTCCATCAACATACACAACATTTTCCAATTTTAGAAGTTCAAAAAATTCAATGATGCCTCTACCAATAATTTTATACTGACTCCCATTGTCAAAGGTGACCTTGCCATCCTTGTGATCCTTAAGAGTGCTGAAAAGAGATCTATCACCTGTCATATGTCTAAAACATATACTATAAAAATACCATTGAGAGGTATCTTGAGCCTTTAGTGCAACATGAACAACTATTGCCTTCTCGGTTTTATCTTTGGTTACCCAAGCACGAGTTGCGTGACTGTAAGAAATGTCACAATATAAATATCCACGAAAAAAATTATGAAATGAAGGAAGTAAAGATCACACACACACAACATCAAATATACATGGTTCGATAACTTTCCTTCATCCACAGAGAGGTTATTATTTTATTATAGTGTCTCTCAAATCCTACGATTACATCCCTTTCACCCTGAGGTCTAGGTTTACAATTATAGATGTTAAAATAAGTGATTGAATTGTACAAGTAACTCAACGATCTTGATAGATAGCTCGTAAGTGTCCTTGAATATATCTTCGAGATTATTAGTAACTAATTCGAGCATATCTCCATGTATTTAAGCACATGTTAAATACACGGGTAAAAAATAACTATCTTTAGTTGGGTCGACAACCCGTTTTGTGTTCTGGGTTGGTCGGTTGAAGTGTTGGGCTTGAACAAATAAGCCTCATTAATTGCCCCTAAAATAGATTTTTGTAAGTTCGAGGCCCAAGGCTTGGAACTGTATTAAAAACAACATGGAACCCTTGTAATATTTGAGAATCATCGAGGGTACGCTTATCTGGGAGGAGTTAAAAGTAACATGGATGGCAAACTTATGATAACCTTGAAATGGCAAGGACGTGTTAGTCCGACCAGATATCTGAAGCGCCAAAATCCTCTTGGGGGAATCGTTCCTCATTATTGTTGCACAGAGTTCAAAAGAGGGTTAGCAAATGTCACTTTTCAAACGTTTCTTCTCCATAAAGTCATCTTGTTTATTCTCTTTGGCCCTTCACATTTCCAGAGCTTTCTTCGATAGTTCTCACTTGTAAGTTGTTTGATGTTTTTCTTTAATTTACTACTTTAATTATCACTCTTTGTTGCTTGATGTCTCTTTTCTTCATGGATCTTCTTGATGGAAAAACTGTAGAGAAGTTTAGGAAAACTTATAGTATCCCTGAGTGGGTGGAGATCGATTGTGCCCCTATGCCCAAAGATGTCAGGGACATAGAAGATGGGCACTGGATCCACACTCTGCTTGTAGTCCAGGGGGTTTAACTTTTCCCTTAAACCCTCCATTTATGATTTTTTTTTAGCTATTTTGAGGTTATCCCCGCCTAATGTTCCCTAAACACTTGGAACATAGTGAATGGGGTACATAAAATTAATGAATTATATAGGAACGAGATGGGGCTCCTTGAGATTTGCTATTGCTATGCCTAGTCATGCACCAATGATGGTGTCTTGTACCTGAAGGCCAGAAAGGTTGGGAGGGTTCTGGTCATGAATCGACCTGAATCCTACAAAGGTTACTGGGAGCAGGGTTTTATTACCAGGAATTTGCAACATCCTCCCTTTCTTGAGGGTATGAGGTACCAGGTCCCTGATGCCTTGATTGGGGGGGAGGGGGGAGGATCACATTGGTCAATGATTTTTTTTTCCTTTTTCATGGTGAATTCTTCATCTATTGTTTCCTTTTGTTATTTTCTGATTTATACTTCTTCCTCTATTTTGCAGCTCACGATAAGATCCAAGAATCTGCTCTTCGAGAGCTTACAGTTGCTAATATCCTCAAGATTTGTAAGGTTAGGGATATATTGTTCGACGAAGAGAACCTCTATTCAACATCTTATGTATTGGAATATAAAAACATAATTCCAGTTTTATTGCTCGACCGGTTAACAAAATCCCTGTGTTAGAGCTTCTCGAAGAGGATTACTCTGGTCTATCTGCGCTAATTGAGATAGATGCAGAAGAGGAAGAAGAAAAAGAACTACAAGAAAAAATGGCATCATTAAAGAGGAGAGTACTGAATGGGGACGATGAGAATCAAACACTATTGTCCGACAGGATGAAGCTCCTAAGGAAGGCTAAGGGGGACTCCCCTAGGGTTGGTGGTTCTAGCTTGGGAACTAAGAGGAAAGAAAAGGAAGCAAAAAATAAGAAGAAGGAAGATAAGAATAAAAAATTGGGAGTGAGAAAGAAGGAAGGATAGAGAAAAAGAGAAGAGGCTAGGAATAAGAAGCTTCCTCTAAAGGCCTTAACCGAATCCTTCCTTCATGTTACTGTTACTACTGAGGGGGCCAATACCCTATCCCTTGACCCTAATTTACTGAAAGGAACAGTTCTTAGGGACGATTGCAAGCTCTCATCGCAACTAGGGGCAGATCAATTGGCCCTCAAATGTGCACAAGGACTTGCCCTGGTAAGCATATTCCCTTTTTTGTTATTCTCATTTGTTCGGCCTCTGTATACTAACTCTTCGTCTTATTACCTTGCAGTTTATGTCTGATTTTACCACACTCTTAGATGGTCGCCCTGACCAGTCCAAGAAGATCTAGGAGCTAAAGGGATCGCAAAAGAAGTCTGAAAAGGACTTAACCGATGCTCGACTTGGCTTCGAGTAGTAGAGAGAGAAGATTGTGAAGAAATTGGTTGACCTGAAGGTGACCAAAAGTCACGTGATTGTAGAGAAGGATTAATTGGTAATGAAGAATTTGGAACTATCTGGAAAGGTTTAGAGGTTTGAAGGCGAGGTACCAGGCATAAAGGAGAACAACTACACCGATGGATGGAATGCGACCTATGACGATGTTGAGATCCAAATAGCCTATGCTAATAAGTTTTCCTTCAAAAATGGTTGGGACCAAGCCTTAGTAGCTGGTAGAGTTCCACCAGGGTCTCACTTATTAAGCTTCATGCTCCAGGTTCTTTTCAGCCAACCAGGCTATAAAGGATCCAACTGAGGTTGGAGCGGTTGCCGACCAAGTAGAGAGATCAACTGAAAAGGGAAAAGAGCTAGAGAGTTCTAAGAAGGTGGAGTGAAGTCATGTAGTTCTAGGGCATTTCTTAGCTTTGCTCTTATGTTTTACTTTTTCCTTTTTGGATGTACTGGCTTTCGCCTCCCCTTTGACCTATCAGCGAGAAAGAATTTTTCCTCTAGTGTTGTTCCGCTTCTTTCTCTTTATTGACGTGTTTCTCTTTTTTGACTGTTGACGTTTTTATATTTGTTATTTTTTTTTTCAGTGTGTAGCTTATCACTGTAGAGGACTATACATCTCCCTCATCGAACATTAAAAAATTTCTAAGACCTGGTGTGAGTGGGGAAGCTCATCGGGCCTTCTTGAAGGTCTGTACACAATTGAAGGAGAGATCATCAGCTTATAAAGACGAGTCCAAACTCGTTTCCAAACTAAAGTACGATCTCCAAGTCATAGAGGAGATTAGATCCTTGGTGCAGGAAGATATAAATTGTCTGAGGGTCCAGCTTACTGTGAGAAAGGATGTAGGCAGGTGGGTGAAATAATCCAGGCTGAAAATGATGCCTTGAGGAAAGAAGTTCCCCAGCTGAAAGATGATCTTCAGCAAAAATACACTATCATACAAGAGCAGTAATTTGATATCAAGAGGCTAAGGAACCTCTTCAGGAAGGGTCCTCGGGTAACCACATATGACAAACGTTGGGCAGACGCACCAGCTAGGCTATAGGAGGACCAAGACGTTGCATACAAATATGGGTAGTTGTAGGCCCTTAAGGCACTAAAGACTACCAAGGACTCTAACCTGAGGTATATGCATCAATTTGACTGCCCAGCCTACCGCCGACCTCCACTTGGAGAAGAAAAGAAATGGTTCTCCCGGATGAAATCCTTGCGCAGCTACTGAACCATTATCTTTGGAGCGAAGATAAAAGGGACGAGTATGTTCCTGATCCAGACGATAGTCGGAGAGCATGGATAGCAGAGTATTTAATTTTCCATCCACGAGTATCATGTTCCTTGTATATTTTTTTTAATATTTGGTTAATATTACGTGTATATCTGTACTCTTCAGGCTTTTACCGCCTGAATAAAATTTGAGTATTAACTGCATTGTGCTTTAAACAATTGCTGACCAAATAGAGTTAATAACTATTTTTTGTGTATTCTGGGCATAAGATGAGTAAGAAGAGTTGTTTATTATTATTATTATTATTATTATTATTATTATTATTATTATTATTATTATTATTATTATTATTATTATTATTATTATTATTATTATTATTATTATTATTATTATTTATTTTGGGCTTTTGCCCGACAAAATGAGTTAATAATACTGTTAATCATTTTGGGATCTTGCCGACTAAATGAACTTATATTACTTATTGATCATTTTGGGCTCTTGCTGACTAAATGAACTCATATTAGTTGTTTATACATTCTTCTAGTACAATATGACATAGCAGTATCATTCCATTCCCCTTACCTTTAAGGTTTTGTCATCACACTTCCTTAGGACCAGGAGAGATGATGGTAATAATGTACCTGGTTGATGGGCCATCCACCCAATCAGGTTGTTTTAGCGACCAAGTTGGCGACCAACTTAAGTTGGCTTTCTGCCTAAGTATACCCTGTAGGGATTTTATTATTGCCGTGGAAACTCAGTAGGTCTTTTGTGTTTGATATGAAAATGACCTGAGGGTTCTAATAATGGAAATGAACTTAAAGCTTATTGTAATTATCATGAACCCAGCTCGGCAAGAGTAAGCTCCTTGATTGGAACAAGTTGAATAACTTATTGTAATCTGAAGGAATCCTGCTCTTCACGAGGAAGTTTCTTAGTTGGAGTGTGTTGAGCAAGTCACTGTAACCAAGTACTTATTATTTTAGGAATGGAGCTACTACATGCAAATGATGGAAAATACAGATATATATAAATCTGAAGTAATCCATGTATGAGAGCAAAAGGGCCTTTATTCATTAAGTAAGAACTTAAAAGAGACATAAGTTTGAAATAAAAATTTGCATAAAATGGATGTGCTGAAATGTACTAAGAAGACTAAAAATGGAACCTTTTGAGGTTGGCCGCATTCCATGATCTTGGTATCTCCCTTCCCTCTAGTGTTTCCAAGTGATAATCTCCTTGAAGGTCATACTTGATTACTTTGAAAGGTCGTTCCATGTTCACACCGGTTTGCCATTTGACGGTCTTACGACACTGTTGAGGACTTTCCTTAGGACATAATCCCCTACTTGGAACTTCCTCTGATTGACTTTTTATTGTATTATTTTTCCATCTGCTTCTGATATGAATTCAACTTGATCATGGCCTATTCTCTGCATTCGTCTGCTAAGTCAAGCTCAGTGCATAAGGCATTTTTGTTTAGCCCTTTGTTAACCAATTTGGTTCTCATGGTGGGGAGACCTGCTTCAAGTGGGATGATGGCTTCCATCCCATATGTAAGTGCGAAGGGTGTTTATCTAGTAGGTCTTCTAAGCGTAGTACGATAAGCCCATAGAACGTGAGGGAACTCGTCCACCCAAGTACCTTGTGCTCTTTCTAGCTTCTTTTTTAGGCCGTTGAGCATTATTTTATTGGAAGCTTCAGCTTGACCATTTCTTTGGGGGTACCCCACTGAGCTAAAATGATGCTTAACATCGTGTTCGTCATAGAAGTTCTGAAAGAAACCACTCTCGAATTGGGTGCCATTTTCAGTGATTATAGCTCTTGGTACCCCAAAGAGTGTTATGATACTCTTATAGATGAACCTTATCATGTCGGCTTCTCCAATGTTGGATAAGAGTTCTGCTTCTACCCACATAGTGAAGTTATCTGTGCTGACCAATAGATACTTGCGATTTTCAGGTGCGATAAGTAGTGGTCCCACGATGTCCACCCCCATTGTGCGAATGGCCAAGGACTAGTAATTAATTTCAGGTTGCTAGGTGGTTGATGGGCCATAAGAGAGAAATTCTAGCATTTTTCACATCTCCAAATGTAAATGCTTGCATATTTTTACATGTACGGCCACTAGTAGCCTTCTGTGATCACTCAGAATGCCAGTGATCTTGCTCCTGCGTGACTCCCACAAATTCCATCATAAATTTCGTTGAAAACTTTCCTTATGTCTTATAAGTGGACGCACTAGAGGTAAGGACCTGTAAAGGATATCTTATACAGTTTCCCTCATGGATTGAGATAGAAATGAGTTGCCTTTACCCTTACTTGCGGAGCCAATTTTCTATCTTCCGATAGTGTTTCGTTTCGCAAGTAAGCAATGAGTGGGTCCATCCAGCTAAGGGATCTTTCCACGGTGAGAGTATGCATTTTTACTATTTTTCTGTCGATGCTTGACTGGGCGAGGAACTCTACTTGGATTGTTATTCTAAGGACAGTGTCCACGGCTGAGTTGCAGGCTGCTAAGGTATCATCATGACTGTTTCCCCCTGAGAGAACTGCTGGATGCGAACAATCCTTAAATTCTTCTATAGGCTCACACATCACAATAAGATAGGCTTCCATCCTATCATCATTTGCGTTAAAATCTCCTCTAACTTAGTTGGAGATCAGTTTGGAGTCGCCGAACACGTTGAGGTACTTTTCCCCCAATAATTGGGCCTGGCACACACCAACTATCGGTGATTTGTATTTGGCTTCATTATTGGAGGCTTCAATTCCTAATATAATTCCTTGCTCAATGATAGTATATTTTGGTGTAACGAGGACAATCCCTACCCCTTCCCCCTTAGAATTGGAGGCTCCATCAACGTAAAGGGTCTAGTCCTTGTGGTGTGCTTCCTTTCTTATTATTTTCTCTATCATGTTCTAGTTAGTTAGCTAGTTTTCTGCGAATTCAATAATGAAATCAACCAAGACCTGTCCCTTAATTGCTATTCTTGTCTAAAAGTGGATATGGAACCCTTTAAGTTCAATTGACCATTTTGCCAATGGCCAAGAGAGGTCGGCTTTTCAAAGGACAACATTGAGGGGAAACGAGGTGATCACTGTTATTGAGTGGGCTTCAAAATAGTTATTCAACTTCCTTGAATAACCAACCAGGGCATATGATAACTTTGAGGGGAAAGGAGGTGACCACTGTTCTTCTTCCAAGAGTGTCTTTCCGGCATAATAGACTGGGTTGCTATTTACCCTCTTTTTTGCATACTAGGGCCGAGCTAACAACGTGGTCTGATACTGCGAGATAGAGGTACAAGGGATCCCCATCATCGGGATTACCAGTAGGGGTGGTATACTGAGGTAAGACTTGATTTCCTCAAAAGCTTTTGAGCAGTCATCATTCCAAGGAAGGTCTATATCCTTATTTTAAAGTTGAAAAAAAGGTCAACAATGTTTAGAGGACTAGGAGATGATGAAATTGAGTGCTGCGAGCATCCCAGTGAGCTTCTGAACATCTTGTAATGTCCTTGATAGCTGGACCCTGGTGATCAAATAAATCTGATATGGGTTAGATTCATTTCCTCTCTTACTAACCAGGTAACCAAGGTACTTTACTGACTGGACACCGAATGAACATTGGCTTGCATTAAGTTTCATCCGATAATTTTTGAGGACTTCAAAGGTTTTGGCCAAATCATCGAGGTGGTCATCTTTGTTCCTGCTTTTGACCAGCATATCATCGATGTAGACCTCCATAGTGTCTCATATTTGCTGTTTGAACACTTTGATGACTATCCTCTAATAGGTTGCCCGTACGTTCTTTGGTCTGAATGACATCACCTTGTAATAATACAGACCAATTGGTGTTATGAAGGTTATCTTGACCTAGTCGAGTACCGGACAATGTAATTTGATGATAAACTGAGTAGAAATATAAGAAACTCATCCTTTCATGGTCTGCTATGGTGTCAACTAGATGATCAGTTTTTTGCAGGGGGACTTGCCCTTGGGACAGGCTCTGTTGAGGTCGATAAAATCAATGCAAACCCTTCACTTTCCATTATTATTTTGCACAATAACTGGATTGGAGAGCCACTTAGGGAACTAAACTTCTAGAATGGACCTTGCTTCCTAGAGCTTCCCTACCTCACTATCCACCGCTTTAGCTTTATTTGGGGCTGTTTAGCGTGCCTTCTAAATGATCGACTTGAATGTTGAATCGATAGGCTATATTGGGATCAATTGTAGGCGGATAGTACGATTCATAGGCGAAGACATCCAAATTTCCTTTCAGAAAGGCAACCAACTATCTTTTCTCACGATGAGTGAGAGTAGTTATAATTACAAACTTTATGTCCGACAATCTCTCGTTGGTATATACTTCTTCCAGACTTTTAATGGCCCTATCAGCAGGGTGGATCCTGCCCTTTTCCACCCTAGTCGACCATACTGTAACTGCTATTTTGAAGGAGTGCTTCCATCCTGGGCATCCTCCAGCTAAACCTATGGTTCTTTCTTCTTTTCCTTCTAGGGTCGAATGGAGACAATAAAGTATTTCCTGGCTGGAGCTTGGTCGCCACGAATCTCAACAACCACCAGGTCAGTAATACACTTGATTTTCAGGTGGTAGGTGGATGGCACGGATTTCATGGCATGGATCCATCCCTTTCCCAAAATGGTGTGATAGGGTGACTCTATTACCACCACTAGAAACTCGATCATCTTCGAACTAGAAGGATAATTTTTCCCAATGACATTGTGATTTTTCCTATGAAGCCAACTAATGGAACTATGGCCTCATTTAGGTCGGCTAAGTTAAGCTTTAAGTTGTGAAATAGTTTTAGGTGAATCACCTTTGATGAGCATCTTTTCAACATCTCAGTTTGTGATCCTAAGAGTGATCACGAGTGAATCATGGTGAGGGGTCCTCACTCCGACCTGGTCGTCCTCAGTGAAGATAATGTGCTTGTTATAATCTACATCTTCTAGTCGTCGACGCTTACCGACCTGGATATTTGGAGGATCCATTTGAAATGACTCCATAACAACAGTGACCTTTTTAAGCTACATCCGAATAGAGTTCCCTTGGGTCTGTTTCAGGTTGGATGATCCGTTAATGATCGTGAACTATTACCCAATGTCATCATCAAGGACATTGTCCAGTCTCTGGTTGCCGTTGGCTATGACCTTGTCAACTTTCTTCTCTACATACTCACTTAAATTCCCATCTTGGGCTAACTCTTCCAGGTGCGACTTCAACGACTTATAATGCTCTATCTTGTGGCATCCGTCCTTATGGAATGCGCATCTCAATGCGTTGTTCCTCTTTGTAGGGTCTCCACCCATCTTCTTGGGCCACTTAATGAAGGGTTGATCCTTGATCTTACTCAAGATCTTATAAATCAGTTCTTTGAATACACCTTTGAAGGATCAACTTTGCTCCCATTTCTGGAGCCATTCTTCCCTCAATTCTTGTTCCCTTTCTTTGGAGTATCTTTATCCGCTTTGTTTCCACCTTTATCCCTAAAACTGGAGTGAAATATGTCCTCAACCTTGACATATTTATCAACCCGAGCCATGAGGTCATCAATCGTGCTCGCCTCCTTTTTAGTGAGGGATCGATGAAATATAGATGTAGTCGGTAGACTTTTGAAAAAAGCTATGACTAATTTCTCCGAGTAGTCCTCCACTTAGTTAAAGACCTCCCAGTACCGCTTGGCGTAGTCACGGAGAGTTTCTTTAGTCTTCTTTTTTATCGTGAGCAGTTAGTCCATCCGTTTGGCAAGTGAATTGCTGGTTATGAAGCGAGAAGTGAAAACCTCTAATAGGGATTTGAAGCTCTTGATCGACCTGTGTGGCAGCCTCTCGAACTACTTCTACGCTACATCATGTAGGCTAGAAGGGAAATTTGACACATAAGATCATCATTATGGTTCTATAAGGTCATTACTTTCCTATATTGCTGAACATGGTCAATGGGATCCACTTTCCAACATATTCGGGGGCTTTTCTTCAATCGTTCTTGAGAAGGGGGATTTTGTTTGAGTGTTGAGAGTTCTTCTAGCTAACTCTTTGGTCGATCTAACCCCACGGTGGGATAGGTTTTGATCCATTTCTTTTCGGACTAGCATTCTGATATCATCATCATGGCGATCATTACCTTTATGGCACCTCTCTAATCCTCCAAGCTCTGATCGATCGTTCTCGCATCTGAGGCTCCTTCCTCAACAGCGAGTCTTTTTCGCCTAAGGTCTAAGAGACCGATCACGATGATTTTTGCTATCTCAAGAGAGATCTTTCTCCATCCTTTCAAGTCTCCTTTATAAGTGAGCATTATCTTATATCTGGAGGCAAGTTGCCTCCCCCTGTTCTTGAAGCCGGGCTTCGTAGGCGTTAACTATCTTGGAGATCTGGGTAGACCTAGGTGGTCTATGACTCTCTTAAAAAGGTTACCTCTCCTGGAGAAACCATAGTAAAAAATTTAGCCAAAGGTTTAGATCTAGTCTTTGAAGATTCACCTTGTACATATCCTATACCTTTTCTCTCTTGATATCATTTCTCCTTACAACCTAAAATGGGTCCAAGAAAATTTTTTCCCATTCTTATAGAGTTGTCTTCAAGAGTGACTTTGACTTATCGAGAGGCCTCGAGATCTTTGTCAAGTTTGATAATTTTTGCTTCAAGTGTTTTGTGAACCTCCAAAGATTCGTGAAGATTTTTAGAAACACGAGCTAGAGAATTTGTCAACTAAACCCTTTATTTCCTAATTAAAATAAGTTCCTCTGAAAGAGTAACCTTGATTGCCTCTAGTCGAGTAACTAAAACTTCCTTCACCTTTAGTTCTTTTAACTCACTTTCTAACATTAGAACGTTAAAATTTTATTATTCTTTTGAATGCGCAAAGATTCAATGTATAACTCAAAAAAGGCGGATCTAAAGTGACTTTCTTCAATATCACTCTCACTTTCAATAAAATCACTATCTAGTGGGTTATAGGAACAAGTTCATTATTTTCAATTCCACAAATGTCAACATTTAGATCTGACACAACACTAGCCATAAATGCAGTGAAGTCATTACTGGATGGATTTGAGTCATCGGAGTCGTCAGAGTCGTTTTCACTATCCCTAAGAGTCGCATTATAAACGACCTTTTCTTTTCCTTGTCTCTTATGTTTAGTCGGGCATTCATACTCTCTATGATCTCGACCATCATACTCAAAACATACTTTCGAACCATTCTTTGTAAAATAAGCTCGTTTAGGATTTTCAATTTTAAACTTCTTGAGATTCCGATCATTAGAACTACCATTTGCCCTGTTTTTATTTTTCTCCAATTTTGATTTATCAAATTTTGAATTTTGGTCCTTAAATTTGAGAAACTTTTTAAATTTCTTTGCAAATATGGCCATATCATCAGAATCATCATCGGATTCATCGAATTAAAAAATATGTTCCTTTTTAGCTTTTAAAGAAACTCCCGTATCTTTCTTTTTGTTATCCTTAGGAAACATGTCTAACTCATAATTTTGGAGATCAGCCACAAGTTCTTCAAATTTTAATGAATTTAATAAGCCTAAGGTATTATGGATAATGGCTTTAGCATTAAAATGACTAGGAAGAGATCAGAGGATCTTCTATCACCTAAGTTAGAGCATGAGTTAACTATGTCGGAAAGACGGGCATAAAACTTGTCAAACGTTTTACTTTCTTTTATGGTGATAGTTTCAAAATGAGTCGTTAAGTTTTATATTTTTAAAGCCTTAATAGTGTTGGTACCCTCATGAGTTAATTGGAGTGTGTCCCATGCCTTCTTAGAAGTTCAACATGTCATGATATGACGAAACTCTTTTGGGGACACGACACTAAATAACGCATTTAAACCTTTACAATTAAAATTATATAATTTCAACTCATCCTCACTCCATTCTTCAATGCGTTTTAAAACATTAACATCACCAGGAATTAAAGTTGGAGGATACCAACCTTTTTCAACATCAAGACAAATACGCTAATGTATAGATTTTAAAGAGGATCTCATACATGCTTTCTAATAAGAATAATTTGTTCCATCAAACATAGGGGGTCTATTTGGCGAATAACTTCCCATATAACCACCAGGGTTGATCGAAATAAGTATTAGAAAGAATATTTGATACCAGTTTGAAGAAGGGGAGGGGTCCGATTATATGGTCAAGTCTTATATTCAAGAAATGTACTCTGAAACAAACACAACAAATAACTAAACAAACACGACACATGGACAATTTACGGGTAGGCCAATTATATTTCGATGCGTTTCCAATTTTAAATTCCTGACGAATTAATCCTACGTGGACATACAGAATATTTCTTAGTCAATTTGCAAGAGTTTGTAAAACATTGAATTAAACAAAAAATGTAGTTAAACCAGTTTTAGCATTTCAGTCCCATGCATGCATCTAGGTAAGGAAAAATGCAAACACAAAAAGCACACAACCACAATTTCGCGATGTATGAGGAAAAATCCACAATGGGAAAAAATCTCGGACGATCAGGCCTAGAAGAAATTCATTATGAATTCAATTTTACAAGGATGACTCAAAAGACTTACAGACTCGACGCGACAAGTTCCGCTAATGACGTATCCAATAACTCCATCTGTAGCATGTGTATCTATAAAATTCTTTCATAATACTTCCCATGTCTCGGTATCCACCGATAGCCAATTCGCCGTTTCCAACTCGTGCAAAAGTAAAGGATGTTTGTGTTTTCTGTTAAAAAATGATCCAAGTTGATCATGAAAATATTGGTGGTAAATTTGACAAAGTGTTTTGAATTTGTGAAAACAAATGGTGTTGAGTCTTTTGGATTTTTCCCGAGTTCCTATTCTTTAATAAGTTAGGAGTAGTGGGGTAGTCGAGAACATGGGAAAAACTGCTCATTTTTTTCGCCATTTTCAATAACTGACATGGTCGGTGGAATGACTGGGTGGCTTGTTCGAACAAGGATGTTTCAATGAGGTTCTAACGACTTGTAGGTATCGACGTCAAAGATGTCATTGGAAGTCTCATTCGAACAAGAGCAATCACATTTGAACAAGATTTCTAACGAAATATCAGTCTGAGGAAAAATGGTTAAAGTTAGTAAAATGATTTTGAAAACTCAGTTGAATCCTTAAAAAATATTTTATAAAACTTTCTCCAACATTTTTAAAACATAGGATCATTTACCTTTTGGGAATAAATATAATCAGAATTTTGATATGATCTTTGTTGTTGCTTGAATTCTTAAATTCCTCGATGTTCCGATTTCTTATGTGTAGAACCTGATATGACACCTTATAAACTGACATGTTTTGTCCTAGCGGAAATACCCAATACTACAAATGACTGGATGTAGAAATTTTCCCTTACATTACCCTTTTAGTTAAAACCATCTACGTTAGTATTTTCATTGAAAATCACCCTTTCAACACACGCGAACATCGTGTGAGAAAATACATATTTAACTTTTAAAAACCTTTCACAAACACACCTTTGTGTTAATCATGGGTTAAACCTCTTAGGTTGCTTAACGACCCATTTAACCATTGTACTTTACCTTTTGATGGAACATTTATTACGCCATTCAAGTTAGGTTGTATTTACACGTTTTCTCCACACAATCCATTTCTTGACATGTTCCATATTTCACTATATTTTTCTCGAAATCTTCCAATAACCACATACTTTAACGGGCTCCACGCCGCCGTCAATGCCACCATATGCTCTGGCCAGTGATTTGGGGTCTTTCACCCTAGGGCTCTGGGCCCTCCTTAATTCTTCCGGTCTCATTTGAGTGCTTATGAATGTGTTTTAATATTTTGAAAATGTTTATATTATTCCAATTTCCCTTTTTTTTCGGCGGAAGCCAATACCCGGGGTTTCACCACAACTTGTGTTACACTTTGAAAATCGTCATTTCATGTCCTTGCACTTAACATTGATTTTATTCTAAAAGCATGTTCATTTACGACCAATTTGTGTAACACCTTTTCCAATATTTTTATTTCATAAAAATGTTCCACTTTACATAAAATTACCATTTTACCCTTATGTTTCCAAACTTGTCTTTTTCCTCCAATTTCATAACGGTTAATCTCCCCAAAACATTATCAAGTTATACACACCAACTTCTCAATATTTTAAACCTTTAACTCTTATTTAACACCCTTTTCTAACCATTCTTCTAAGTTAGACATTTCTTCACTTTCTTAATTCAGGAAATCCAATTACATTTAAAGACACCTTTTAAAAGAAAATACCACTTCCTTTTATTAACACAAGTAGTCTTACAACTTTACACTTATCATACTTCCAACATCTTTATCACACAAGAATTTCAATTTCTCTATTTCATGTTCAAGCTCAATAAAACCTTCCTTAAACTTGTATATGTTCATCATTAAAACACTACAAGTTTATATGCACGAGAATATGAATGTAACTCTAAATATCCTATTAAATGGGTCGAACATACAATTTATTCTAGAAATTCATAATACTTGCAAAATATGCCTTTCAACACTAAAGGACATTTTTACTTCTTCAAAACTCCAAAAAATGTACAACTTTGATAAAATCTTCATATTTGCAAGAAACTTTGGAACATTATTTCACCAAAATATTTTTAGCAAGATCAATATGATTTTCAAAACATTTTATTTCATAAAATATTTAGCATCAAACTTCTAAAAACATACCATTTGCATAAAAATTCCAATCTTTATTTCAAGAAAAAATTGAAATATTCATTCATAATTTGCCTTTAACAAAATAAAATTTCACTATATTTTTATTCCATAAAAATGTTAAATACCAAATCTATTAGAAATCCATCATTTTATTCATATGCATCCTACTCTTATTATCTAACAACAAGACTACTAATATGAAATAGAGTCTTACTACTGAGAGTAGAGTTTCCCACCTCAAATGAAGCTCCAACAATGGAAGACATGAAATGTCTAAGAAAATGGCAACCTCCCACCTCCTAAGGTGGCCGTAGAGAGGTTGATTAATTCCACCAAGCTTGTTTTCATGAAAAATCCATCAAAACCCTCTTCAAGCTCCATAAATAATCATTATTCATCTTGTCCAAAACCCCCCAACAACACCTCCAAAATTCGTAGCTTAGCTTAACAATGATGGAAATGGGTATATATGGCTCAAATATAGTGGAATACATGTCAAGTAATGTGGTATAAGGTGGAGGAATGGTGGTGGCATGGTGGGTTGTAGTAGAGAAAGAGAGAAAATGATGAAAATGGTGGGAAAAGACCCTCCTTAACTCTCTCTCTTCTTCCAACTCTACATATTCCAAATAAACCCAAAAACCTTTATAAAAACACCTCCAAACCTTAAAATCCTATTTTTGCCCAATCCGGTCTCACCAGAGCTTGACACCTCATCCACCAATGGTCCAAAATGCGACAACATACAATGGTAGAAAAATAATAAAAATATGGGCAACCTTTTTCGAACGAGAATGGTTTATTTTTTGAACGGGCCTTCGAACGACCTTTGAACGAGTTGGACCTATTATGCAGAAGGATTTGGTTTGATCCTCATTTGATCCCCAGTTCGAAAGACCTGGTATTTTCGTTCAAACCACCTGACTTCATTCAAATAAAACAGAAATCTCGTTTGAATGACCCTGAACTCGTTCAAAATACGACTTTCTTAGTTCCTCTAAATTTCCCAATTTTAACCCACAATCTTCCAACAATTATCATCAACGCTCCAAAATCAGTCAAATAACGATATAAACATGATAATAATGATCCAAATCCCAAGGTTTTCATATTATTATAAATTATGCGAGAAAAATAATGAAATATTGGGGGCGGGTATTACATTCTTCACTCCTTAGGAAATTTCGTCCCCGAAATTATTGATTTGCCAATTCTTCAAGTTTATGGGGTTCACAAATTTCTACTCTAAGTCTTAGGAATCCTCCAAGACTAAATCATAAAAATACTCGAATGCTAAGATAACTTCATACCCTTCTCCATAGGTTTGTCACCAAGGGCAACTTAATGCTCACCGGCATTGAAAATCATCAAGGTCACTGAATAGTCATTGTGTCTCCACTTATCAGTGATTATGCTCAGTCGAGTCGTAAGACTACCTTTGATAATACCCAAAGCATAACTATGTATATACCAAGAAATGTTCCCTAGTGATGGGCACTCACCTAAGGATAAACCGTAACAAAATCAACACCCGATTCATCATCAAGAATTTTCTCAGTCTTTAGGATTACACCTCCTTCCTTTTCACAAATTTTTGAATCGTCCTGACCACGTAAATTTTCTTGCTCTTGGAATTAACCTTGTATTACTAGTTACTCACATCAAGGTTTGACACACCACTAAGTCTCAAGACTATGAGTCTGACTAATCCCCTTTCACAAGATACTCACGTGAATCTAGGATCCTTTCGGGTGTCTAACTAAGGAATACACGGCCTGAGTATTACAGTGTCGACACACTGTGATAAACCACACTCAGTGTTATGTTTCCTCGAGTTCTAACATTCCATGATGTCCTCAAGTCATCACCCTGCTCCCTATAATCGGAGCCTTTAACTGCCATGCTGGAAAAACCCTAGGTCACTACTTCTAAGGAGAGCGAATACTATGAGCAATTGTGTGGTCGAAAGCGTAGCCACCCGCACATGGAGCTTTATGCAATATAAAGTACACCTTAGATAAGGGCGCACCCAATTACCGAATTGCATTGACCACGCCAGGTCCACCCATACTCTACTGGGACATGCCGTGCCATACCAGGTCGTGGTATAATTCTAGGCTCTCACAACCCAGGGAACACAATACTCTATTACCAAAACCAAAGGGAAACACAAGAATCAGAAGAGATAAATAAAAGATCCGATACAACCCTAGTCACGTATAACCGTGATGGTTTACGAAAGCGAACTTACGCTACTCATTCAAAGTCCACATCCCATCCCGAGAAAACTCAATGGATCCTATCCTAGACATACGCCATGGATTGAATCATCCATCATGACGAACTTAACCACAACCCACTCATTTCCTGGAGAGGGAAGCAACCTGCGAGCCTAAAATCCTTTAGGAAGTCAAATGCTAGACTTCCCTCCTTAAGAATAAATTTTCCTTTTTACATCATCAGTGAATACGAGCCACTTTGGTCGACGAATGTCAAAGCCCTTATCGACTCTGACCTTGTCCATCTCATTAGTGCCGATACCACCAACCTAAAACATATGGAGAGACTCCTTGGGCTTAGCTAATAACCCAAGGTCATCAAAAGTTTTTTACATACTATCACCGGACATATGACATTCCATAAAATTGAACCTGACTGGTTTCCCTAAGGTCACTAAGCATACTCAAGAAATTTTCACCAAGACTAATTAAGACTTCATAGACCATGATTTCCACAAAACGTCTATGCCCTGCGATTCCTCGATATTTGTTTCACAATTTCTAGCCACTCAATTAATACCATTTTATAATTCTCCAACATAATTGGTAATAGTTGTCGGACACCGCAAGGCATCACAACAAGGCGACCTTTAATCCTAAGGAAACTCCAAGATTTTCCCAGCGAACTTCATCAAAACCCAACAAGATCTCATAAATTATAAGACTCTCTCAATGTAGGTGCGCTCTAAAAATTCCTCAACACCCATATCACGATTACTAGGTGTTCATAAGGACACTAGTCTATGGGTCTCTATATGGGGTACACCTCAACCATTGAACACCCTAAGACATCACAATAAGTCGATTTCTATTCTAAATGACGCCACACACAATTAGTCCTATGGACACCCCAAGACTTCCTTAGAAAGTACTCACACTAGAACCACCTGTTCATCTAGTCATTACTTAGACGGCTAAAACAAGCCTTGCACTTAGATAATAGTCTTTCGCCTTTTTAAACGGCTGTTACCACAAGTCACATACCCAATCGCATATTGATACTAATAGGGATTTTGGCAGGATAGGATACATGACGTTGCATATAACCTATAAACCTCTAGGTCTATATCACTGACATCACTAAAGATCCTATCCCTCACTATTGCGTCATATCTTCTAAAACCTTAACATGGAAGGCTATATAGATTTTACTCGTAAGTCACCTTAACTATCACTTCTTTGCACACGTTACACGTTTATCATAAATGGCCCGTAACTCTAATCACGTCACATGAGATACATTTATCGGCCAACAATCACTAAGGCACTCACCCACAAATATAGCATCCTATCAACAAAAGCTGAGTGTACTTATCCTCAAGTGTTAACCCACACAACTTTAAATGCTCATAGAACTACCCATCAATCACGGTATTACCCCAAGGATCGAATTAACCTAATTACATTATCGACATTAACCACCCATAATTTTCGTACCTAGGAACTATATGCATTACAATCATAACTCATCATTGATTAGTCACGAAACTCTAATTGCTAATCTCCACAGTTGACTTTACACAATTCACACCACCTGTCCAATGGGCCTTATCTCTCTCTATTAACATCTCAAAAGACTCGTTGTTATCCAAGGTTGGAACACGAACACCTCACACCTCACACTAAAAACCACGAAGTCACTACTATTAGCATGCGTGGACACCCGTAAATTACTGACATCTCTGAATCAGAAGCGCAAAAGTGATTAATAATAACTAACTTGATCGTATGCCACTTGGCAATAAATCACCCGTCTCGCTAATTTCTTTGACTTTACCATCGAGGACAAGAATTAAAGCGTCACCAAAACTAGCGTGACCAGCCCAAAACCAACACCGACATCGAAAGATCTACCACTAAACTCACAACGTCACTCCCAAAAGGCACTTTGAACCTAGAGATCTGATACCATTTGCAACGTCCAGACCCGGATTTATGGGTTACCTGTAGTCAACCCGGTTCGACCCGAGCGTTAGGTGTGAAGTGCAATGAAACAATATATTTAATGTTGCTAATCCAGTTTTATTTTTATTAACGTTTCACTTGTTTAACATGTTGTTCCAGTTTCAAATCCAACTACGAGAGGATCGTGGGAAGTGTTCCTGAAGTCCAAGTGTACAGAGCTACTAACGTAAAATAAAAGAGAATACTTACTAGCATAACGCCCTCAAAATATGAAACTGCACCCAAACTACCGTAACAAAGACGAGGGTGTGAGCCGAACGCTCACTAGAAAATATACAAAATGCATTATGGAATCGAATGGAAGAAAGAAGACTCTAACATGTCATACCTACGTGCACATGTAACTATTTTATGTACACACACACACACACACTTAATGCATGAAACCGTTTTTATTTCCAAAACGTGATTTATCCCGATTAATCAACCTTAATCTTATAAAAGAACTTCCTCTTTCATACCTAGACATTTATCCCTTTATTTATCACACACAGTTAAATACTTGAAACAACTGCACTTGCTTAACCAAAATCCATTTCTTAACCAAAATTACCCCGTTCAATTAAACTAATTTACGTTAGTATTTTCATTGAAAATCACCCTTTCAACACACGAGAACACCGTGTTGAAAAATAGTTATTTAACTTTTGAAAACCTGTCACAAACACACCATTGTGTTAATCATGGGTTAGACCTCTTAGGTTTCTTAACGACCCATTTAACCACTATACTTTACCTTTTACCGGAAAATTTATTATTCATTCAAGTTCGATTGTCTTTACAAATTTTCACCACACAACCCATTTCTTGACTGGTTCCATATTTCATTATATTTTTCTCAGAATCTTCCAATAACCGTGTACTTTAACGGGCTCTAAATCGCTGATGACGCAACCATATGCTCTGGTAGTGATTTTGAGTCTTTCACCCCAGGGCTCCGGACCCTCCTTAATTATCTCAGTGTCATCCGAGTCCTTACTAATGTGTTTTAGCATTTGAAAAGTATCCACATTATTACACTTTCCCCTTTTCCCGACTGAAGCCAAAATTCGGGGTTTCACCCCAACTTGTTTTATGCTTTGAAAATAATCGTTTCATGTCCTTTACACTTAGCATTGATTTTATTCCAAAATCATGTTCATTTAGGCCCAATTTGTGTAACACCATTTCCAACATTTTTATGAAATAAAAATATTCCACTTTACATAAAATTATCATTATACCCTTTTCTTTCCAAATTTGTCTTTTCCTCGAATTTCATAAGTGTTAATCCCCCAAAAATATTATTAAGTTATACACACCAACTTCTCAATGTTTTAATAACACTTATTAAACAACCTTTTATAACCATTCTTCCAAGTTAGACATTTTTTTCTTTCTTTATAAAGGAATGCCGATTATATTTAAAGTCTACTTTTATAAGAAAATGCCATTTCCTATTTCCTTTTATTAACACAAATAGTCTTACAACTTTACACTTCTCATACTTCTAACATCTTTATCACACATTTTCAAGACTAGAATTTGTATTTCTCTATCTCATGTTCAAACCCAATAAAACCTTACTTAAACTTGTTTATATGCTCATCATTAAAATACTACAAGTCTATATGCATGAGAAGATGGGATTTAACTCCAAAAAGCATATTAAATGGGTTAAACATACAATTTATTCTAGAAATTCATAATACTTGCAAAAGATACCTTTTAAGACTAAAGGACATTTTTACTTCTTTAAAACTCAAACAAATGTCCAACTTTTATGAACTCTTAATTTTTGCAAGAAGATTTGGAACATTATTTCACCAAAATATTTTTAGCAAGATCAATATCATTTTCAAAACATTTTATTTCATAAATCTTTTGCATCAAACTTCTAGAAACACACCACTTTCATACAAATCCCAATCTTTATTTCAAGAAATCTTTGAAATATTCATACATAGTTTACCCATAACAGAATAACATTTTGCAATATTTTTGTTCCATAAAAAGTTAAATTCCAAATCTACTAGAAACCCATCATTTTATTCATATGCCACCTACTCTTATAATCTAACAACAAGACTACTAATATACAATAGAGTCTTAATACTAAGAGTAAAGTTTCTCACCTCAAATGAATCTCTAACCATGGAAGGCATAAATTTTTTAAGAAAATGGCAACCTTACACCTCCTAAGTTGGCCTTAGAGAGGTTGCCTAGCTCCACTAAGCCTGTCTCCATGAAAGCTCCATCAAAACCCTCTTCAATCTCCATAAATCATCCATTTCATCTTCTCCAAAATCCCCCAACAACTCCTCCAAAATTCGTAGCCTATCTCAACAATGGTGGAAATGGGTATCTATGGCTCAAATATGGCGGAATACATGTAAACTAAGGTGGTATAAGGTGGAGGGATGGTGGTGGCATGGTTGTTTATGATAGATAAAGAGAGAAAAGGATAAAAATGGTGGGGGAAGACCCCTATCTCTCTCTCCTTCCAATGCTCAATAACCCAAATATACCCAAATACCCTTACCCAAACCATAAAATCCCAATTTTACCCAATCTGGGATCTCTAGAGCTCGACACCTCATCCTTCCAATGGTCCAAAATGTGACAACACACAAGGGTAGAGAAATAATAAAAATCAGAGCAACCTCGTTTGAACGAGAATGGCCTCTCATTCGAACGCGCCTTCAAACGACCTTCGCATGGGTTAAACACGTTATGCAGAAGGATCTCATTCGATCCTCATTTGATCCCCACTTTGAATGACATGGGCTTCTCATTCAAACCATCCGACTTCGTCTGAATGACCCTAAACTCATTCGAATGACCACTTTCTTTATTCCTCCAAATTTCCCAATTTTGAGCCACAGTCTTCCAACAATTATCATCAAGACCCCAAAATTAGTAAAATAGCAATATAAACCCGATCATAACGATCCAAATCCTAAGGTTTTCACATTATTATAACTTATGCGGGAAGAATAATGAGATATTGGGGGCGTGTATGAAATTTTTCCCTCTAAGGTAAAGATACTAAACATACAAATGAAAGATACCATGTCTCCACCCTTTTGTTCAGGAATAGACAAAGCAAGATAGCATAAAATAATTACTCCCCCAAAACCAAGTCTTCCCCAAAATATGTGATCGTAAGATACCACTTTGAGAAAATTTGATACTTAGAATTTAAAACATAGGGAGAAGGGAATAAATATGCAATGGTGTAAAGTGTAATAAACACTTAACATGGAATTTCAAGCACAAATAATCCAATCTATGATCAAGCATATGAAAAATATGGACTAAATATAAACCTTAAAGACTCAAAACATGATACCATATATAATATATGCAAAAGATACCAATGGTAATCCGACACACATATATAGGTATAAACGAGGACAAAACTCGACACAATGGACATAAGCTTTACACACTAACATAGTATCGATGCGTCTAAACATGTGGCATGGAATGAATGGGCATAAACTATATGCAAATGAATTATGACCCAAACAATCAAATATGTTCAAGAAGTTCTATTTGGTCACAAAACTTTATCAAACTAAAGATTTAGCCTCGAGTGAGAAGATAAAGTGAACTTAATGAACAAATAAGAACAATGTAAACATGCCTAGAATATTGATGATTCTACAAATCAATAGCATCCTGACAAAATAAGCATAACTGGGATTCATTGTACAAGCTCGTCGATCTTCAACTAAACACCCTCGAAAGATAAACATACAACATATTTTCTATCCCATTCTCAATTCTTTTGAAGTTATTTATTTTGAAAGATCAAACACTAAACTATGTTGGCCCTTTTTGGCCCTTTTTCTATTTTTATTGCCTTTAATATTTTCATTAGTCTCTTGCCAACGGTGGCTTTCATGTATAGGAAATTTGCTCCTTTTGTAGCCCTTTCCCGTGTACCCTCATATTTTCAAATCTTATCAAATGAAGTTCACAATAAATGATTCTTACATGCACAAATTCCCCATAGTCACAAAACATGTAGATGAAAAAATTGATGGGCGAAGATATCACAAAGATCTAATATTCTTGTGAAGTTATTTTTCAAAAAACTCGTGTATGTGGCCAAATCCATTAAGCTAATCAAGTTCGAAACAACTCCATCCAAACATGATTAAGAACAATCTAAGTATCTACAATCACAACCAAATGTCCCAGCCACATGGAAATCGGGAATGAATTATATTCAAACACACCAATATGCCATACCAAATGTGTAAATCTAAAATACACAAAACCGAAAATCTTTTTGTATTTTTCAAAAAAATTATTAAAATAAAATCTTTTTATATTTTTCAATATGACTCAATATTAGAAAAATAAGAATACAGAAGATACACATGTCATAACACTAGCAAATATATATTATAAAGCATAAATAGAGCATGAAAAACAAAATCATGCAAGAAATCACCCATAAGATATATCATGCGAACAGTCATGTGCAAGCCTACACGAATCAACCAACCTAACATTTAGGGTCTTCAAAATAGATTTTCTAACCGAAATAGATATATACCTTAAGTGTCGGGTTTCGAGAACCAAGGTGACTCTAGACTTAAACTTCCTAGTGTCTTTTATAAGATCGTAGCGAAAACTTCTTAGGTGACCTTTACTACCGCAATGTGTGCGCATGTAGACGCGACGAGGAATGGTACCTTTGGGTTGACCTTTTCTAATACCATGGGATGTGATTGAACCTGTAAAATAAACAACGGTCTTAGCTTTATCAACCGAAGCATTAGAATTCAAAAATCCAGTACCATCACTACCAACACTACTCGAGTCTTTTAGATCATCTTTTAACTTCAAAATTTTAGACTTAAGAAAAAAATTAGACTTTTCAAGTTTTAGGGACTCCTTCTTCAAATTTTCAATAATTCCTAGAAGGTTATCTCGCTCTCCCTCGATGCAAGAAAACTTATCCATAAGTGTATTCTCACTAGATCTTAAATCATTAATCAATTTATCATTATCCTCAATGGCACATAAACACGCCCTAGGAATTTTAGAGTTTTCTAATTTTTTTCTTTAAAAATCGGACACTATCACCACTCTCTTTCATGGAAAATTCTAAAATTTTAAAATCACGGTCCATGTACATAAGCTTCTCATGAAAGAAATCTCTTTGAGTTTGAACAATTTGTAAAAATTCTAGAGAAATTTTAAAAGGAAAATTTTCTTTTCCAAGAATTTTAATTCTTTTAGCAATCTTCAAATTCAAATGATTTAATTTTTCATCACAGTTATGAAGCTCATTAAACTCTTTTGGAATAATAAATTCATCCTCATTAAACACATCGGTCAACTCATCACTATGGGAATCCATCGAGAAGAAAGACAAACCAAGAAAGAAGGATGAATAACCACCCTAAACACGACTAAACAAGGATCAACCCAATAAATTAGTGCAACCCGCTCTGATACAAATTTGTAAGAGTTGGTAATAGCGGGAAAAACTCTTTGAAAAATTAGGATCACACAATAATTTCGTGTAACCTACTCTGATACCAATTTGTAAAAGCGTGAACATGCTCGACAAGGATGGTCACAATAAAAAATTCTATTTTTATATTTTTCCAATTTTAATTTTAAAACTTTAAACAAATTAAACCAATTAAACTATTCTTGTGGAAAAATAATTTACCAAACTTTATATTATTATCCTAAACATGCATCTAGGTGATAGCAGATAAAATAAAGAAAAAATCCACAAGACGCTGATGTACGGGGAAAATCACAAAGGGAAAAACCTTGGATGGCCCAGTCAAACAAGTCACTATGATATGGTTTTATAAATCATAGACATTAGACTTACACAAAGACTCGATCACCCACAAGCCTTCATGCTATTCTATCTTTAACCGCTCCTCCACAGTGCAACGTGGGAATCCAACCACGTAAGATGTCATAGCACACTAGTCCATGCACACCTCGGTATCAACTGATGAGGCTCAATAATCATTAAACACCTCAATCATTATGTATGAAGTATACTGCATGAAATAAGTTCTCTCAAGATGAAAGAAATAAACTTGGTGCCCAAACAAGATCTTAAGGCACATAAAGGATGTATCTTTAGGGTATGGAACTTTTGTAAACATGTTGGAAACTTATTTTCATTAAAATTTCTTAACAATTATGAGTTTAGAACTCCTTAAATAAAAAAACATGAATTTGGAGGTGGCAAACTCGTTCGAACGAAAACTAACGTCGTTCGAATGCGAATATCATCTCATTTGAACGAAAACCTCAGTTTGTTCAAACGATAATGGAATCTTGATTGAAACAACTTCTAACAAGCTTCTAACAAGGTGTGTTTATCCTTTGAAATGGACCATCTTTTACATTCATTTCATAGTCAATTCAATTGAGTTCAAAAAGTCGTTCTAACAAGATATAAACTCGTTTGAACGGGGTTAAACTAAAGTTATTTTTCTTTTTAAAAAATAATTAAAAAATCGTTCCAAAATTTTTTAAACAATAAACACCCTTATAAAATATTTCCAAGGACTCATAATTAATAGGCATTTATACCTACAAGATCCTCGGTAAACGTGAAGACAAATTTGGCATGGAAAACACGACACGACATACCCAATCTTTGAAGCTTGTCCGCTACGTCTTCATCAAACAACGTCATAGGCTTATGGGATCAACGACACAAAGTCTATCCTATGACTCAAATGTTTTATTCGGAATAATACCTATTATATACAAATTGACTCGATTGGAAATTTATCCTTATAGGCCGCCTCATAAGTTGCCACATATTCAGCTTCCATGGTGGAATCAATAACGTAGGATTGCTTAATACTTCTTTAATTAATTGCTCTACCTCCTAGGGTAAATACATATCCGGAGATAGACTTTCTAAAATCTCTATCGGACTTAAAATCTGAGTCAGTGTACCCAATAGGTACTAGAGTCTCTGTCTGGTAAACTAGCATGTAATCTTATGTTCTTTTCAGGTACTTGAGTATATGCTTTACTACAATCTAGTGTTCTTTCCTAGGGTTAGACTGATATCTACTAACCAAGCCAATAACAAAGCAGATTTCAAGTCTAGTACATAACACGTCATGCATAAGGCTCTCAATTGCGAAAGTATGATGGATGCCTTTCATCTTCTCTATCTTATCAGGTGTCTTAGGACATCGATCCATGGATAGAGATATTCCATGTCTAAAAATCAGGAACCATATCTTGGAATATTTAATGCTAAATCTGGTAAGAATGGAATCGATATAAGTTGCTTGTGATAAACCCAATATCATATTCTTACAATCTTGCATAATCTTGATCCCAAGGATGTGACTGGCTTCTCCCAAGTCTTTTATATCGAATTAACTGGATAACTACACTCTAACCGAAGACAACACTCCAACGTAGTTTCTAATAAGAAGAATGTCGTCAACATATAATAATAAAAACACCACTACCTTTTTATTACATTTTTTGTACATACAAGACTTATCTGGACCTTAATCAAAACCAAAAGATTAGATTACCTGATCAGAATAAATGTTCCAAGTTTTAGATGGTTGCTTAAGTTCGCAAATTGGCTTCTTAAACTTACATAATTTATGGTCTTCTCCTTGAGCAATAAAATCCTATGGTTGCACAATATAGATACACTCATCAAGATTCCTATTAAGAAATGCTGTCTTGACGTTCATTTGCCAAATTTCATAATTGGAATGAGCCGTAACGGATAAGAGAATTTGAAAGGACCTTATCATAGCTACTAGCGAGAAGGTTTCCTCATAATCGATGCCTTCTTTAGGAGTAAATCCTTTAGCAATAAGTCATGCCTTAAAGTTCTCAAAATTCCCGTCCACCACTCTTTTACTCTTATATACCCACTTGAATCTTATAGGTTTTATCCCTTTGGGTGGATTCAAAAAATTTTAGACCTGATTTGAATACATAGATTCCATCTCAGAATTTATAGCTTTAAGCCAACATTTTGCATCTTTATCTTGGATAGCCTCATTGTAGTTACAATGATTGGCTTCGAGTTCATCAGGGGCCTTGTCATAAGACTTTCCTAAGAACATAAATCGTTCAATTTGACTTACAACCCTCTCACTATATCGAGTTAGTCCTTGTGCTGGTGAACTAATAACAACGCATTGTCTTATTTCATCATGTACTGGTGATGTTGAAGAATCTTGGTGGTTCCTCGCAACTCTTTAAGAACAACTTTACTTCTAGGTTTATGATCCATCATATAATTTGTTTATAAGAATCGGGCATTGGTGCTAACAATGACCTTCTGATCCTTATGATCATATAATAAGTAACCTTTAGTTTCCTTAGGATATCCTATAAAGAAATACACTTTTGATCTTGACTCCAACTTATAGGGATCTCTCTTTGGCACATGTGTTGTACTACTCCAGATCTGAATATGTTTCATAATGGTCTTGATCCTAATTCATAATCCCTTGGGTGTAGTAGAGACCTCCTTTGAAGGTACCAAGTTCAATAAATATGTGACCATTTTCAAATCATATCCCCCAAGGGAATCTGGGAGATCTGTTTAACTCATTATGGACCGATTTATATCCAAAATAGTTTTCTTCCTTATTTATGTTACACAATTTTGCTGAGGCATACCAAGTCCAGAAAATTAGGATGTGATCCCTTAATCTTCTAGATACTGCCTAAACTCCCCTAAGAGGTACTCGCCACCACAATCAGATTGTAGTGTCCTGATACTTTCACCTTAATACTTCTCCACCTCTGCCCAATAAACTTTGAATTTATCAAAGGCTTCGGACTTATGGTGTAATAGTTTAACATACCCATACCTTAAGTAATCATCTATGAAAGTCATAAAATACTCAAAGACCCCTCTTACTCGGGTTATCATTGGTCCACATAGGTCATAATGAACCAATTACAATAGTTCTTTGGCTCTATAACCCTTGGCTGAGAAAGTCCTCTTGGTCATTTTACTTCTAAAAAGGATTCTCAAACTGTAAGTGCGTCCACTTCTAGTGAGTTGAATTTCCCACTTGCTACAAGCATACGAATCCTTTTTTGATTAATATGACCTAGGCCTAAGTGCCAAAGATACGTTTGGTTCACTAAGGAGGGTTCATTTCTCTTTAAATTTGGTCCAATTGAATTGTGCAAAATTATATTTTTTGTGTGGAAGAGATAGGATTTACAATATAAAGATTATCAACCAATGTATCAGAACAAATAAAAAATTTATTTTTCTTAATAATCACGAGTTTATTAAAATAAACTGAATATTCATAAAAGGATAAGAAAGAGACTGAAATAAAATTTCTTATAATGGAAGGTACATAAAGATAATCTTTTAAAAGTAAACTCATATTTCTACTAAAGACTAAATGAACATCTCCCACAACAACTATCGCTACTCTCGTAGCATCTCCTACAGTCAAATAAATATCTCCATCACTAAGTCACCTGGTTTCTTAGAACCCGTACAAAGAATTGCATACATGATTAGTAGCTCCCGTATCTACACACCGGGTACCGATTATATGGACCATAAAACATGATTCAACGATAAGTGAATGGAATTTACCTCTGTTGTTCTGTTTACTGCAGAAAATCGAACAATTATTCTTTCAGTGTCCTGACTGCTTACAGTAGAAGCACTTCCCTTGGCATTTTTCACACCTTACTGAGGCTCATGAGCTGCCCGAGGGGCCATAACTTGTTTATGAGCCTTATTTTTTTTCTTATTCTTACCCATATGCTTAGAAGTAGAAACTTTCTCAGTAACAAAAGCAATTCCCAACTTCTTGATGAGACCCTTTGTTTCTTCTAGTTCTTTAAGTAGTTTCGGCAAAGAATAAGAAAGTTTATTCATGTTATAATTTAGGCAGAACTGCTTAAATGACTTAGGTAGTGACTAAAGAACAATATCGACCTGGGTTTA
The DNA here is from genome assembly GCA_949130495.1 of Sambucus nigra. Taxonomy (NCBI): domain Eukaryota; kingdom Viridiplantae; phylum Streptophyta; class Magnoliopsida; order Dipsacales; family Adoxaceae; genus Sambucus; species Sambucus nigra. The sequence goes on along the minus strand of OX422219.1, from coordinate 8,824,451 downwards.
CCTATCGATTTCTTCTCCAAGGATTTCAAGCTCATTGAAAAGAGACATTATCTTTAAAACATGTTCCCTCACCAGGGTCCCTTCATCTATGTTTATGTTCATGAGTTCTTTCATGGCAACTTGCCTTACACCACGATTCTAATCCCCAAACATATCTTTGAGGTTCAACATCATGTCATAGGCATGATTCATCGATTGACGCTGATGTTGTAGAATATCTGACATAAAAGCCAAAATATAACACCACACTATCTCATCAACCTTCTTCCATTTCTGGTAATCCTTTATTTCCTTCGCAGTTTCCCCCTCACTAGGTTACTCAGGACAAATCTCATCGAGCATAAACTTGTACCCTTCAACAGTTAAGATAATATCCAAATTCCTTTTCTAGTCAGGTTGAGTTAATTTATTTTCTTTGAGAATGGAAACAAGTGGATTGAAATGACTTCCCATCTTAATACCGAGAGTAAAATAATAAAATGAATTATTTTAAGGCATAAACTTTCTGAATTCAAAATTAAAATTAAGGTCCCTTCTATTAATTTTAAAATAATTCGTCGACATTCCGATTACCATTTGAATAATATTCTTCTTTGGGGTACTGTGTGTAAAAATTAATCACAGTATAAAGGAATCCAGAAAGTAATTGAGGATGAACAAATAGATTGGAATCACACAACACAAGAATATATTGTTGGTTAGGAAATTTGCCTACGTCCACGGAGAGGTCACTGCTATTTTATTAAGTTCCCTTGAGTATTGAAAATACATTCACTTTGACCTTAGGGTGAGTGTGGCCATCCTCAATCCTCGTGGTGGGCGGGTAGTGTGAGGGAGGATCCTAGGTCCAGTGCGTCCCTCTCGGGAGTGCTTTGGCCGATGTCATTTGGGTGAGGTAAAAATGTAGAGATATTAGAGTCTCCAGTCTATTTTACTCAAAATAGACAAAAGAAAGGGAACCATCCCGAAGAACAACATCCAAAGACATACTGATGCATACGAAATCAAAAGGATTCGAAAAGGGTTCGGAGGCCATTCCGCCCTTTCGATCTCTCATGGGTTTTTATTATTTTCCTTTATTTTCCCCGTGATATGTGTGCATGTGTATACATAGTGGAGATAGGAATCATCGACTTGCACCATGGAAGAGGTAAAGCGAGTCATCTATAGGACGGTATAAAAATATTAGAAAATAGGATTTACACGATTATCCTTACGTTGACCGTTATGATGGAACGATAACGCAAGTGGAATACACCGAGATCCATGCTCCCCTCTCCAAAGTTTATCTGCTCCAATTTGGCTGGGCACAGGTCATTCCACCTCGGACACTAAATTTCTCTCCGGTAGAGGATTTGATCGAGCATTTGCGCCTGCAGATTGGCTCTTTGTGGGAGAGTCGACGTCCGTCGACCCGTCCCTCTCAGTCTATTGGGAGAGTTTGGCATATCCCTGAGGATTATATGAAGTGGTTATGGAAGAGAGTAGTCAACAAGATATTGGTAGCGGAGACTGGACAAAGGTGGATTATTTTATCTGATACCATGGAGGGAGGTGTGGTATTTTTCAGAAGCTGGTTGAGCTTATCGGTCCATGGAATGTTTGCAACACTCTGTTCAGGCTAAGAAAACTTGGGGACCCCAGGATGCAGATGATGATGACGGAGCGGGCTACTCTGGTAGCTGTGGATAGGACTGCTGGAGAGTTTATTGTGTAATGGGGGATAAATGTGGGGATTTTATTTGACTTTTTTAGGAGGATGGGGGAAGGGAGTTATCCGTTCCTTTTCTTATGTAATCTGTACCGTAATTTCTTATTAGTGAAATAAATAAGTTTTTGATCATCCAGCTGTGCCTTTTGATGAGTTTTGTGTTGTTCGAATTATCTATACCGATCACTAAGGCATACATAATCCCTTTGTTCAAGTATATGTTATAATGGACTATCATTCTCAGAGATAAGAAAAAAATAGTATTTTGTGAAAAAAAAGGGCAGCGCTCATATAAGGTGTATGAGATGCCTACATACCTCTGGGGTTTTTGAATTTTTTTAATTTGTTTGAAAATGGTTTTTGTAGAGGATCAGGCCCACGTAGTTCTGGGCAAGGGGAAATGAAGATATATATATATATATATATATATTTTAGAATAGAAGGGAGATGAGAAAAGTCGTAGCACACCGAGATTTCGTACAAGGGGAAGAACTTCATGAGACGATCCAGGTTGACTCGACAAGCCATCTCTTCCCCATCTAAATCAGTAAGCATGGCGGCAACGGCCGAACAAGATATTCTTGACAATGTAGGGGGTGCTCCAATTGGTCTTGAATTTCCCTCTGGGTCCCAGATGGGTTCTACGATTTCTTTGAGGGCTAGGACCCCTTCTCGGACATCGCGGTCCTTGACTTTATTATTGAATGAATGCGCTATTCGACGATGGTACCCTTGTATGTGGTATAGTGATTTTAATATCCTTTCATCTAGGAGGGTAAGCTCGTCAAGAAGGCTTTGGCACAAGTCTTCTTCGCTGACCTTACTTTCAAGCATGACACACAACAAGGGTATTTCCATCTCCATGGGTAGGACTACTTCCATACCATAAATAAGAGAGTAATGGGTAGCCCCAGTAGAGGTTTGAATTGAGGTTCGGTAGCCCCAGAGGGCGTACGGGATCCGATCAGCCAATTCCCAATAGCTTTTGGTCATCTTGCTGATGATGGCTTTGAGGTTCTTGTTGGCAGCTTTAACTGCACCGTTAGTCCGAGGTCGGTAGGGAGAAGATTTGTGTCTCTGAATCCCATACTCGTTGACCACTTCTGTAACTTCTGCCTCAAAATGCAAACTGTTATCTGATACTAGCTCGTGTGGGACTCCATATAAACAGATAATGTTTTTCTTGACGAATTTGGCCACTTTCTTAGAGTTCAACACTGCGTATGACTCCGCTTTGACCCATTTGGTGAAGTAATTAATGGCAACTAGGATGAACGCATGCCCATTAGAAGCCTTCGATGTAACCTTCCCTATGATATCGATGCCCCAGGTGGAGAACGGCCAGGGTGAGGTCATGTTGTATAATTCACGTGGAGGCAAATGATGAAGGTTGGATAATTGTTGGCATTTGAGGCATCTCCGCACATAGGCAGTGCAATCCTGGGTCATGGTGGTCTAGTAGTAACCTTATCGTATGATCTTCTTGGAAATCATGTGATCGTTCATGTGGGGTTCGCATTCCCCGCTGTGGATCTTCTGCATTATCTTTTCAATGTCAACCCCTATGATACAATGCAGATGAGTTCCATCGAAGTTCCTTTTTAGCAGTGCTTTGTGACAGAGGATGTACTGGGCAGCCAGTCTTCGAAGGGTTGCTTGATCTTTCTTGTTGGAACCTTCGGGATACCTACCATGCTTGAGGAGACGTTACATGTCATAGTACCAACAATTTTTTAGCTCAGGATCTTCTGTAGTGACAAGCTCAAAGTGGTAGCAGTGGGTTGGTTTGTCTTGCTTTTGAACTATAAAGGGCGTTATAGTTATTCCTTCAGGTATGTCGACCATGGAGGCTAAGGTAGCGAGAGCATCAGCTAGGTTATTCTTTGCTCGAGGTAGGTAATGGAAGGTGATATCTTGGAATTGGGAGGATAGTTCTTCTAAGTGGGCATGAACGGGTTGGAGTTTCTCGTCCTTAATTCTCCACTTTCTGAGCACTTGATTGATGATGAGGGAGGAATCCCCATAGACATCTAGGCATTGAATACCTTTCTCAAGAGCAACCTTGAGGCCTACCGTGCATGCCTCGTACTCAGTCATGTTATTGGTGCAGGGGAAATCCAGCTTGATGGCGATAGGAGTGTGGGAGTCATCTGGGGAGATCATAAGTATCCCAATGCCATATCCCTTCTTGTTGGCAGCGCCGCCAAAGATAATTTTCCATCGAAGGTTATCTTGATCACTGCAAAGTATGTTTTCATCTGGGAATTTAGAGATCTAGACATCAGCTTTTTATACAAGGTAATCAGCGAGGTAGTCAGATATGGCTCTTCCTTTCATGGCTTTCTGCATGACGTAAACGATATCAAACTCGGCTAGGAGCGACAACTATCAGGCCATTCGGCTGGACAAAGCGGGTTTCTCAAGAAGGTATTTAATGGGGTCTATTCAGGATATATAAGTTTGATGGGAAAGGCGAGCATACAGTGCCGTAACTTTTGGGTGACCCAAACCAGTGCGATATACGCCTTTTCCAAAGTAATGTAGTTAACCTCGTATCCGACCAATTTGCGACTGGCATAATAGATGGCTCTTTTTTTTCAGGAATCTTCAAGGTATTGGGCTAGCAAATCCCCAACTGCAGTGTCGGTTATGGTTAGGTATAGCAGAAAAGGGAGACCAAGCTGTAGTGGCATGAGTACCAGGGGTTGGGTTAGATATTGTTTGATTCGGTCAAAAGATTCTTATTAGGCCTCGTTCCAAACCTTATTTGAATCCTTTCGGAGGAGTTTGAAGATAGGTTCGCAGATGGAGGTTAGTTGGATGATGAACCGACTGATGTATTGTAATTTCCCAAGGAAACTACGGACTTCTTTCTTTATTCGGGGAGGTGGAATCTTAAGTATGGCTTTCAGCTTGGCGGGATCTGCTTCTATCCCTTTCTCACTGACCATGAATCCTAAGAGTTTTCCCTTTGTAATGCTGAAGATGGATTTCTGCCGATTGTGTCTCATCTGATACTGTCACAGTCATTGGAAGAACTTTCAGAGAGCAGGAACATGACCCTCTCTAGTTTTGGATTTGATAATCATATCATCCACATAGACCTCAACTTCTTTGTGAATCAGATCGTGCAGGGTGGTTATGGCATCCCTCTGGTAGGTAGATCCAGCATTCTTGAGACCAAATGGCATGATAGTGTAGCAAAAGGTTCCCCATGGGGTGATGAATGCGATTTTTTTCTTGGTGGTCTGGGTGCATTTTGATTTAGTTATATCCTACAAACCCATCGATGAATGACTTAATAGCATGACTAGTTGTGTTATCCACAATCATGTCGATGTTGGGTAACAGATAATCATCCTTTAGAGAGGCTTTATTCAAATCTCGATAGTCTACACACATTCGAACTTTTCCTCCAGATTTCAGCATAGGCACTATGTTGTCTATCCACGTGGGATATTTTATCACACGAATGAAGTCTACGTTCAACAGTTTGACCACCTCTTCTTTGACCTTGAGCGACCATTCGGTGCGGAGATTTCTCAACTTTTATTTGACCGATTTGTAATATGGAAGAGTAAGAATCTCGTGCTGAGCTATTTCAGGATCAATGCCGGGCATATCGTAATAGGACCATGAGAAGACCTCCATGAATTCCTTTTACAATTCTTCGAGTTCTGCACGCTCATGCTCATCGAGGGTAGCCCCTATCCTAATCTCGCGCAATTGGATAATAGAACCGAGGTTAACAACAATAGTCTCTTTTTCATTAACTTGAATGCGGTTATGTTGTTTATTATTAATCTTATTTAGATCAATTAAGAATTGTTCATTTGTAAAATCATCATCTTCAAAAGTTTGATTAGAATCTAGACAATTAATGTAAGGCACAATAAGATACTCAAAATCTTCATTTATTTCATTGATAGGAAAAATAACATTGAGAACCTTATTAAAAGAGGGCTCAATTACATTTGAACAAGGATAAACAACAGAAGAAGAAAATGGGGTAAACATTAGGATTATAGGAGATTTCAGCAGGTAGAACTGGCGCAGCATGCCAGTTGAGGAGAGGTGTATCAACAGTTTTAATCAGGTGGGATGAATCCAGTGAAGTAGTGCCTAAGTGAACCAGGCAGAGTGTCATCCCCAGTGTCTGTAACTTGAAGGAATCTTCGGAGTTACTTTCCTCAGTCTCTTCGGTATCTTTGATGAGCGATTGTACTAGGTGTTGGGAATTTTTGGCCCATGGGTAGCTGTCTTGGAAGAAGATCTCCATTATAGGCTTTATCTTCTTATCTGTATGGTCATACCATGGTTCTGGAAAGCTGCAAAAGGGGAAGTCTTCGTCCTCTTTGATGAATTGTCCATTCAAGGAGTCACCTGGGATAGTCTGGATGCAGTCTAGTCCTCTCTTTGGTCAAGACTGGCGGATCATTCTGAGCTCTTATTATGACGGTTGATATCCCAAATGATAAGGAGGGAAAGCCTTCTTTAGTTCAATAGGCTTAAGTATCCCTTGCTGTCTTTACCCTAGCCCCAGTCTGGGCATGAAGTGTATGTTTCTAAACATCTGAATCACATTGACGTTGCTATGAGGGTCATATTCTGGACAAACCCTTTCTTTGAAGTTGTCCCCTGCTGGGAGTAGAAGTGGTTCAACTTGGAATCCTGATAAGAGCATATCATTTGACCCGTGCTGTATCTCAAGAATTGGACTGCTGGTACTTGCACCCTCAGCATTATCATCATCGCCCAAGATGGTGATGACTCGTCCGTCGGTGAAGAACTTTAATTTATGATGGAGTGAGGAAGACACACCCTTGATACTATGGAGCCAAGGTCGTCCTAGCAATAGGTTGAAATATGATGGGATGTCAATAACTTGGAATTCGACGACAGGGTTTATAGGGCTAACCCCTATTACAAGCTTTATGTATCCCATCACCTCCCAATGGGTATTATCGTAGGCATGCACATCAGCGGAGGTTGGAGTGAGGTCACTTTATTTCAGGCCTAAACATTTGAAGGTTCTCAGTAGGTAGACATTCAAGGCAGATCCATTATTGATAAGAGAGAGTGGCACAACCTTCCCCATAACTTCGACGGAGATGTTAAGTGCATGATTGTGGTTTGACCAAATCTTGGGGATTTCTTCTTCGAAAAAGGATAGCATTCGGGTATAGGTTAAGGATCCGACCAAATTTATTGCTTCTTCTGGTGTGGTAGAAGGAGGAACTGTGGGTTTAGTGAGAAACTTGATCAAAGCATTTTTGTGTAGTTAAGATGACATGAAAAGCCCCCATAGAGTGATGTTAGCTTGAGTTTTCTTTAGTTGATCGAGGATCTTGCTCTCCTTGAGGGTCATTTCTGGCATATGAAGGTTTTCAACGCCCTTCCCTTTGTCATTGGCTGGTAGTGAGTTTAGGACCTGGTAATGCCTCCCTGATCTGGTTATGTGATTTACTCAAGAAGGGAAAACATGAATCCTATTTCCTTATCAAAATCGGGTTATTCTGCCATCTTGTTTATTTCTTCGAGGAGTTTTTCAAATGATATCATCCCACACATGTCGGCTATTGGGCCAATTTTCTCTGAATCTTGCTCTTCATTCGAATCTTCAAATTCTTCCCCCCATTCGGTGGCAACAATTTTGTCTTTTCTAGTAAAGTCGATGCATTCCACAACTTGAATGGCTTCTTCATACAGGTCATCCCATTATGTGGGGATGTGTAAGGGTGAAGGGACCAGGCGCCCTTGTTACTTCAGAGTATCAAGTAACTCGGTCGTACTGCAAATGTTGTTGGTTTGCCTGAATAATTTTTCCATAATCTGGGCAACATCATCCAGGATGACTTCATCGGTCGGTACTACCCAACTATCTGACTCTCGTGCCCATTTTCGTGCTTCCAAGAACAATGTACAGAACCTCTGAAAATCAATAACCATCTATTAGGGCAATTTTAGCCCGAACTCTAGGAGTTGGTTTAACACTTCTGACAACTCCAAGCTTCCATTTTCAGAACGGGTATGGACAACGATCCATGCTCTGGTAAGGAGTGATAGTGCCTGATCAGTGAGGCTAATAGGGTGTAGGAGGAAATATGGGAAAATTTGGAGAGGTTTAGGAAAGTATATGGGTGTGATTTGAGTTGAGGGATCAAATTCTAGGTTCTCTTCTAAGAAGATGGGATTGGCATGATTTGGGAGTGGGTTGTGAGTAGTGTTTGGCTTAGGATTGGCTGGTGGGGTGATGGTACCCCGACCAATTAGACCTTGGATTACGTTTCAGAGGTGAAAGTTTTGGTCAGTGGTATGGCCAACTATTTGGTGAAAGGCGCAATGGGCATCTACCTTGAAGTTTCTTCGGAGTGGATTTGGCAATGGACGAGAATCCAAAGTTTTGATAAGGTTTCGGCTTAATAGAGCTTGATAAACTTTGGAGAGGGGAGCATGGAGCTCGGTGTATTCTTTTCAAACTTTGGACAGGGGAGTAGGGTCCTCGCACGCACGTTTTGTGACCCATAATTATCTACAATCGTTATACATTTCGAATTCCATTAATTAGATTTTGCCTTCCTTGTGTGGGTACCTTAGTCTGTTTTATGGCTCACCCGCCCGAAATTGATACATTGGCCCCATATCCATAGGCCTCAAATATGGCCTCACTTGCCTTCCCTTGATTTTCCTGGGCCCCGTCGACCTTGAAATACGTTATGCTACAGTTATTGAGGACTACGTTTGTCCTGCCTAGACCTACTACTCTCAGGTTATTAGTTTCGGGGTCTAATTCTCTTGACCTGATTCTCACACTGGATATTTTACTTTTCCAACTGGTATGCCTTACAGGAACAATTTATTATTCCCAAAACTTATCAATTTCACTACTCACATGAACACATTCAATACTGGTAACCCTTACCTCTACATACAGGGTAATTTCCCTTTCATTAGTCCTCCTGGACTTGTTGGGATGTCCTTCTCTCGGACCTGGTAGTCTTAACTCCTAGTTGTTATTTTCGTTGTTCCTTACGCTTTAAGGGCATATGGAACACATGATCGACCCGCTGGTCTTAACTGAATCCATCACCATTACGTTAAGATTTAATCATATCATTTTAAATAGGTTTCCCCTCACTGGGTATACTTTCTGGTGATGTTCTACTAACACTATTGAATTCAACCTTTCCCTTCGGCTAGGTATCACAACTCGACTGGCTCCCTTTCTTTAGGGGCATTGAAATATTCTAATAAACATATGCTTTGATGACATTGACACTGGTCACCTTAGTCGTACCTCCCATTCACGCTAAGCCATTTCACCCATTAGTCCATTTTCAACTTACGGACCCTTTTTCTTCCGTGACTCCTACTTCGGTTACGAAGTTCTCTTACCAAGTTAACTCATCCTTTACGGTCGGTCTCTACTGGACCTACTGGTGGTAAGTTCAACATCTCTTCTATATTTCTGTCTGACCAGAAGATGGAAAATTTTAAATGGTCTTCCCGAACCCAATATCTCAGTTTGATTGACTGTTTTTACTCCTTGCTGTTCTCAGAGCTAGAAAAATATTTCTTATGAATTTAAAATTTTGAGTGTCACTAAACTCTAATTTACATTGTTGCCTTTGGATTAATCCCCTCCATTGTCCCATCACACTTAGATATTACTGTTGGTGACTTCTACCGCGATCACCATTCCCTGATTTTTTTTACAACTTTCAATTGTTTTCCTCCTCCTGCAGTCCCGCTAACGGCCGTCACTGGTCGTCCCATATTTCTCAGAGTATGAAGTCCAATCACTCTCGCATTTTAATTGACTTCACTAAACTAAATCGCAAGAGAGCGCAAATCGCATACACAATGGAATACAACAATCCTAGAATAAGGTTCTACATCAAAGAACGCTAAGCTGAAACGTAATAAACCGTACAGATCCTAAAGGACACTAAAACCTGATGCTCTGATACCACCTATGACACCCCACCCAATTAAATATCGGGTGATCAGTCCTTTATAAAATTTATAACAGAATGTTCAGTTAGTTCATTCTTAGCATCAATGTCGAAAACTTAAATCCAATTAATTACCTAACATTTAATTAAGCTAGTGTCAAATCATTTTTCCAATTAATTTAATAAATTCTAAACATGTAAATATAAACCATACATAAGAATTAAATGTTGAATGAATCAAATACTGAATAGATAAGACTAGATGAAACCTTCTAGTTCACAGTTACAAACCAAACAATAATAAATACTCAAACCAACTGAGAAGAACTACAAGGGAAACTGAGAAAAACTTTGCTAATGAGAATGGGCGACACATGACCTAACTGAGATATCTGAACTAGGAACTGAATGAAATGAGAGAAGCGTCTAATCTCAAATAACCCGCAACTTCCACAACAGCTGCAGCTTGGCAAACCATCCAAGTATCTAAAATCGGTGTCCCTGTGGAGGGGTACCTGTACTAATTACATATATATATATAGCAAGAGAGAAAAGAGATGCAAGAAACGGGTCAAAGCCCGATGTGTAAAAATATTTGTTTTAGCAAGTATTTAAAACTACATTAAATCAAGTATTATATGCATGTTAGTTCAAACTCTCACATGAGATTCTCACCTCTCGACTGGTATGCATGCCTAACGTACATCTACTCCAACCTAGCCATCTGACACTTCTAAATAGGTGATAGACTTATCCATATAATTACCCCTCATAGTAGTGTTCCATATATGATCTCAACGTCTATCATTTTAAATAAGTGTTAACACACTAAAGTCAAGTATTTACTATTTACGTTACTGAAGATTTCACTATCTTAATAATTTGATATTATCTCATTTTAGATATACCAAAAGCATACATATATCTCTCTCACTATAATATATGTATTAGCCAAATCTTAGTAGCCTACAAACATCACATTGTAAGTATAACACAAGTATATATAAATAATCACCACTATACATATATATATTAACACAGAACACCAAGTTGATACATGTAGTGCATGGCATACTCTGCTATCATGTCTCGGTACATCTCGCACTCAAATATGGACTATCGGTTCGAAAGTCTCCCACGAACCATATATAAAAAAAGATAATGGAGGGGAATATAGTTCACATACCTATGGATCACGCACATACCTACGCTCCCATAGTCACCGACTTACCAACTCACAAGTAAGTCTTCACAGGCCTATGTTCTGAGATACAAGTCAAAATCCCCTCAGGATGAGACTTTCTCTACACCACATCCCGTGATAGCAAGCAGCTAGGTATTTCATACACATAATACTAGCAAGTAATAGGTATTCACACAACCCATCAAATTACACGGTATACACACAACCAAATGCCATATTCCATACGTAGTATTATTATCACTAAATACTATCCACGTATTTTAATTTACGATATTCCCTCTCTCGTAATATATTTCTAAGGATAATATGTCACCCGAAAATCCTTAATTCAAAATCATAAGATGCCCCCAAAAGTAACCACTACATTTTACTCTTATAAGTTCCATATCGTTCGAACTAATATCAAAAGTGTTTATCACGTAATACTTTCGACGCATTTACAATTACGATTATCTCTCTCTCATAATCTCTAAGGTAATCTCACCGTCCCAATTATTTAAAGTATTTATCCTCATTTACTTCTTAACAATCCTGTTCTATACTGATTTTCCCAAAATATCATTTCATCATTCAGATTACTGTGCCACACTAATTTGGACCATTCTGAAATTTCCCAAATATGTAAACTGTCGCTCGAACCAGACCTGATCTCGTTCAAACGAGATCAGGTTGTCGCATGAACCACATCACGTGAGATGAAATCTCGCTCGAACCATACTTCGCGCGACATTCCATTATCGTTCGAACCACTTCTCGCGAGATACCAATCTCGTTCGAACCACTACGCACGACATCACGCGACCTGCACTGTATCGTCTCCTTCACCAGATTTCTGCGATTTCCTCGATTTTTAAGCCTAAAAACCTCTATAGTTTAATCCCCATCTTCCCATCATTAATCCCAATTAATAATAACAAGATTATATATCAGTCACCACATCCTAGAATCATTAATTTCGTCATAAATCATCAATATTACATGAAACCCCCAAATTAATTCATAAGAACCCTAGTTTCCAAATTTTCAAATAAAGAACCTGACCAACCCTAATTCGTTCATCAATTTTATTTACAATTTCGTGATAAACCTCAACATACATGAAGGGATTAAACTACTCAACCAATTAGCCCATAATCATAAATTAATTCTCCAATTTTCACCTGAAATAACTTTCAGAACTTAGGTTTATTAACCTAGACTAACATGAAAATAATTATCGCTAAAGAAAGAAATCAATAAACACTTGCCTAGATTTTGAAGGTCTGATCCGTTGATGTTGTTGGTATGGATGCGTTCCTCGCGTTCCGATCTACACGATGGTGGTGGTGGCTGTGCAAGGTGGTGAAAATGACTTCTCCTCCTTTGGAACTTGCTCTCCCTCACCCACTATGTCTCTCTCTTGATTTTAGTTTAACCTAACCCTAATTATCTCCAATTAGCTGATATAATATTCCTCTAATTTTCTTCCATTTAATTCCTCCAAAAATCCAAATTACAAAACTACCCCTACCGGGTGCCGGCTTGGCCTAAAAATGTCCCAGAGTCCAAATAAAATACCCGGGTAGAGTTTTCTGACTATATCGACCCTTCCGGACTCAATGGAGCACTCGAAATGAATATACGAGTTACTTAAAAACAATTTACCTTTATATTGCACTTAATTAGTCTTGACACGACACACACGCGCATTCCGACTTAAAATATCAAACTGTCGTATTTCTCTATCACAACAAGTTATATAAAATTGCCATTCCATATTACTTATTCTCGTAGCAGTATTAATAATTACTAACTTCTCGTCATGCTAGTAAAAATTCATATTTAAATTCGGATTAATAATTAATTCTCACATTTAATTTAATTTAATTAATCCCACAATAATAATAAATCACGCAATTATTTAAGTCTTCGAAAATATGGGGTATTACATGCAGTTTAGTTGGGTGAATTGAAAAGGGTTCCCCCCCTTTGGCGTGACTTCCATGATATACGTCTTGCTCTTGCGGGCAATCGGTACATGTGGACAAGCCATTTGATATACCTGAGTGTACGTGAATTGCCTCACTATATACCTCGTGGGGACGGTATGTGTGAGAGCAAATTCGATATACTCGGCATACGTGAACGAGTTCCCTGTGATATACCTCTCGTCATGACTTCGGTCAAGCGGTACGATGTGGGGGAACCGTTCGATATACGTCGAAGGTACTTGGCAAATGGAAGGTGAGAGTCATATCGCTTAGGCTAACTGCACCCTGTCGGACCAGCGCCCATCGCGAAGTGACCCTCCAGTTACTGGGTAAAAATTTGGTCAATAACAATGCTCTTTGGTGATGTCGTGTGAATCATGCATGATTCTCTTATTAGTATCTTATGAGAATGTCTTTTCCGATTGTGCCAAACATGGAGCAAAGTACAAGTACCAATGGTACACCAAGTATGGATGGATGATGCGTGCAACATGTGGATATATGTGACCCTAGGTGCACGTGGTGTGAAGTGTACATGGAGAATTTTCTACAAGTGTGTGAATAGAAGCATAAGCATGAGGGTACACATGAGTAATAAATGGGAACATGCAAATAGGGGAAAAATATAAACAAACATAACATCCATGTAAATAGAGTCTAGCCCTCAAAATAAACATAAACTCCCCAGCAGAGTCGCCACTGTGGCCATCCCCGATCCTAGCGGTGGGCGAATAGCGTGCGGGAGGATCTTAGGTCCTGCGCGTCCCTCTCGGGAGCGCTTCGGCCGATGTCATTTGGGTGAGGTAAAAATGTAAAGAGATTAGAGTCGTCAGTCTATTTTACTCAAAACAGATAAAACAAAGGGATCCATCCCGAAGGACTGCATCTAAAGACATACTGATGCATACGAAACTAAAATGATTCGAAAAGGGTCCGAAGGCTAAGTTACGAAATGGGAAGGGGTTAGGCACCCATTCCTACCTTTCGGTCTCTCATGGGTTTTTGTTATTTTCCTTTATTTTCCCTGTAATATGTGTGCATGTGTATACATAGTGGAGATAGGAATCATCGACTTGCACCATGGAAGAGGGAAAACGAGTCATCCGTAGGAAGGTATAAAAATATTAGAAAATAGGATTTACACAATTATCCTTACGTTAACCGTTATGATGGAACGATAACAGATGTGTAATAATACGCCACTAAGAAAAAATATATGTATATATATCATATAAGAGAGTGGAGTTTAGAGAAAATAAAAAATGAGAGAAAAAGTAAAAATAGGAATCGAGTCTCGGGTTTTACCCTGAGAGGCCTACGTAGCCTATAGAGGCATCAAAGTTCACGTAGTTCGCATGCAAATTGAGGGGTGGGGTTTGTCCTATGAATCCAACCAGGGGATTCTCTTATTTTTTTGTGTGTGTATGTGTAGAAAAAGTGTTTGAGTTGTGAGAAAAGTGTAAGAAAAGTATGAGAATTCCCGTTTGGAATTTATGAGCAAACTCTCTTTTTCTTGTTTTTTTTGGGTTTTTATTTATATGAAAATAAGAGATGTTAAATAATACTAAATAAAAATTATATTAGGATGTGTGAGATGAGATAATGAAAGTGCTAAGTAATAAAATAAGTTATTGCGAATTTATGAGAATTTAAGGAGAGAGTTGAGAAAATTAGACCTTCTTGAAGATCTTGAGCTTGATCTTGAATGTTGGAGAGTAGCCCTTAGATTTGGATGATAATGGAGGGTAGTGAATTCACTAATTTTGATGAAAAGGATGATGAAAAGTGAGGGTTGGAAAGGGATTTGGATGTGGAAATCGTGTTGACTTCGAGAGAGGTTTTCTGGATTTGCTGAGAGTGATGTCTATCAGATCTGGGCCCTTCTTGCAAGTGAGGTCAGGCCTCCTTTTTATAGGACCACGGCACTGCCGATCGGCATAGCCCTGGTCCTGCCTATCGGCACCTGCCGACAGGCAGGGTCTGGAACCTTCCATTTGGTAGTATTTTTCAGGCCTTTTCAGAAAATCGGTCGTAGAGTGCAAACCGTTGATCAGAATCGCGTACGGGGAAGACCGTTGGAAAGTAATTCAAAGACCTTAGAAATCCTTGGACCGCTCCCGGGTTTGAGAGTTGACTTTGGGTCAAATAAGGCTCAGAAGCATTCCTCGGTCCATTGGACTGGGAATCGTGGGACGCAAACGGATCGTTCATCCGCATGGTAAGTTCGAATCGCGCACGGGGTGGATCATTGGAAAGGTTAGGATATGTACTTTGACATTCCAAAGAGTTTGACCCGGTTTGGGGAGTTGACTTTGGTCAACCGGGCCCTGGAAGCATTTGGTGACCTTTCGCAGTAAAACGGATCATTCGTCCGTATCGTAAGTCAGAATCGCGCACGGGACGGACCATTGGAAATGGGGTTTTAGTGCCCTTCGAAGATTCATCTAGTCTCAATTGAGCTGAAGAGTTAACTTAGGTCAAACAGAGCTCGGGAGCGCCCGATGGCCTCCTGATTGAGTTTCGGGGGAAAACAAGTCGTTCGTCCGCATGGTAAGTCAGAATCGCGTACGAGATGGAGCTTTGGAAAGGGGTTTCAGTGCCCTTCGAAGATTAATTCAGTCTCGGTCGAGTTGAAGAGTTGACTTTTTGTCAAACGGAGTCTGGGAGTGCCCGATGGCTTCTAGGTCAGTACTCGGGGTATGACCTGGGTTTATAGTGATGAAGGGAGGTGCTAGGGTCCTAAGGAAAGTTTAGGGGGTAACATAATGGGGTGTCTACAGTGAGGGTTACATTTCTACGATTATAAAGTGGTTGAGTTGTTTAAGGAACTCTACCAACTTATGATTGGCTCGTGTGGTGATTCCTGAATATCTCATTTTATATTATTCGTAACCAATTAAGCCTATTTATATTTAAGTGATAAACATTCATATTTATCCATCTGACACCTGCTTGTGCTAATCTCTTGTTGTGAAGAGGTTGGGTCGAGCGTGCTCCACATGTTGATGGGCTTGGTCGGCCACTCTTCCATTGGGACTAATTAATAACTTAGGTCCCTAAAATTTCCCTTAAGATATCTAGGCTAATGTTTGTTGGGCCAATGGATTTCATCACTACCTTGGACCAAATGATTTTGATCCATTATCATGGATTTTAATCGGTATGGTAGATTTGTAATTATCTAGAAGTTCCAGGGGTACACTCGTTCGAGCAGAAAGTGAAGCACCAAAATCTCCTTGGGCATTTAACTTTATGATTATGCATGAGGTTTCAAAGAGGATTGCATCAACACCGAACTACCACTCTTGCTTTCAATCTTATCCTATAAAAAACTCAGAGGTTTTTCCTTCTCATTTCTTCATCTTCACAAGTTTTCATCTTAATCTGTTACTTTCCCATATTTCTTCTTCTTCTTCTTCTTCTTCTTCTTCTTCTTCTTCTTCTTCTTCTTCTTCTTCTTCTTCTTCTTCTTCTTCTTCTTCTTCTTATTTGTCATTAATAGTGATAATTAAGTCTTCTAGAAATGTCGACCATTTATGGAAAATCTGTTGATAAGTTTAGGTACACCTACTCCATTCTTTATTGGGTGTGGATATCGACTGTGCCCCCATGCCCAAAGATGTTAGGCACATCGAAGGGGGCAATGGATTCACAACTTGGAGGTGGTCTAAAGGGGGTTGACAATTATGTTTGGAATTTTTTGACTTCTTTGGCGTGGTCCCAAATCAGTGTGCTCCCAATACATCGCGAATAGTCAATGGGTTAATCATATCAACAATATTTATGGGACCAATCTCTGCATCTTAGATCTCACGTACTATTATGCCTAGTCTCACACAACTAATAACTTCCTCTACTCTAAGGAGAGCATAGAAACCATATTCTATGACACCCATAGACCCTCCTTAGGTCCCTAACACTTCCTCCTTCACCATAGAACCCAAGGTCTTACTCCAAGTATCGATCTAGAGGTCATCGGGCCCTGTTTGACTCGGGTCAAATTTCTTATCTAAGTGGAAGCTCAATGAATCTTTGAAGGGATCTGAATCCCTTATCCAATGGTCCACCCCATGCGCGAATAAGCCTTACGATTCGTATGAATAATCCATTTTACTACCGAAAATAGATTTAGAGGCCACTAGGCACACTCAGGCCTCATTTTGACCCCAATCAACTTCCTCGACCGATAAAAAGCTCAATGAATCTTTAAAGGGCTCTGAATCCCCTTTCCAATGGTCTACCCTGTGCATAAATAGGACTTACCCATCGTACGAACGATCTATTTTTGGTAAAAATAGATCTAAAGGCCACTGGGAACTATCAGGCTCAATTTGACTCATGTCAATTCTTTAATCAAATAAGACTGAATGAATCTTCAAAGGACACTGAATACCCTTTCCAACAGTCTACCACGTGTGCGAATCAGCCTTACGGTACGGATAACTGACCCATTTTACTCCGTAGGGTCACCGGGTTCTTCCATGCCCCATTTGACCAAGGTCAACTCTTCGAACTGAATGAGACTTGATGAATCTTCGAAGGGATCTGAATACCCTTTCCAACGGTCCATCCTGTGCATAAATAGGCCTTATGGTTCGGATGAATGATCCGTTTTCCTCTGAAAATCTCCTATCCAAAAGACCATAGGCTGCTTTCGAGCCCCATTTGACCAAAGTTAACTCCCGAAGCCGGGATCATCCCAATGTATTCTTAAAGGGATCTGAATACACTTTCCAACAGTATGCCCCGTGCACTATTCAGACTTACGAATTGCATTTTACGACCATTTTTTTGAGAAATCTGCATGAGGTTTTCGAATGACAAACCCATTTCCTTGTCTATCGAAAGTGTGTTTGGGGATTCCTGACAATAGGCATGTCAAAGACAATGCTGATCGGCACCCCTTGACCCTATATAAGGATAACATGAGCTCACATTGAAAGGAACCTAGAAACATCCCTCTCAGTGATCTCAATAATTTCCTTTCAAAGTCAGTGTGGTCTCTCTATTAAAATATTTCCTCCACATTCCATTCCCATCCCTTTCACACCCAATTTGGAAAAAATCATTTCCCTCTCCTCCTACGTACTCCATCCACTTGCAAGGGTATCCTTTTCAACAATCAAGATCAATCATCAAGTCTCTAAAGAAGGTACAAGCATTCTTCTCTCTCGTTTTAGTTTCCTTATTTTTGCATTAGTTATCCAATCCTTATTTTAGTATTACATCACCGTTAGTCCAAACATATTAAGAATATCACTTTTTTAGTAGTATTTCACATAACATATTTTCTATAAAAAATGCAAAAAAATAAGAAAAATAGGGGTTTCCTCATAAATTCCAAATGGGATTCTTCACCACATTTTCTCAAAGAAAAATATCCTTTCACTACACACACACATCTATATAAAATCCACGGTTGGATTTATGGGATAAACCACACCCTCGTATTACATGCAAACTATGTGGACTTTGATGCCTTTTTAGGCTACGTAGGCATCTCGATTTAAAACTCGAGACTCGAGTCCTCCTTGCATATTTTATTCATATATTATTTCTATATATTATACTTATGATTATTATTCGCGCTTTATCTAACACATAACATTGTTTCACCATAGCGATCGATATCCCGATGAGCGTACATATGAAATTTTTTAATTATTATTTTGGGAACACTCCTACGGACGACCTCACTCCACCTTTCTTCATGGCGTGAGTTGAGAAATTCCATTCTCCATTTATATATAAACACGCACACACTTTATGGAGTTTTTAAGGACAATAATAACACATGCCCATGAGAGACCGAAAGGGTGGGATGGGTGCCTAACACCTTCCCATTTGTAACTTAGCTCCTGAACCTTTGAACTATTTGGTTTTGTAAGCATCAGTATGTCTTTGATGTCGTTCTCTCGATGCGACAACATTTTTTTTGCTTGTTTTGTGCAAAATTGACTGGAGACTCTATCTCTTTATATCACCCCACATCGACGACGATTGAAGCGCCCCTAGAAAAGTTTTTTTTTGCTTATTCTTCTCTCCCTCCAACCATGCGCGTAAGCACCGAAACCCCGAGGATGAGGAGGAACAGGGATGGCCACAGTGGTGACTCTATTGGGGACTACTGAGCATAAGAGAGTTAGACTCTGTTTGCATGGGTGTTATCATTTTCTGCATGTGTGCGTATGCCCCTACTTGTATATTCCCTTTCTCCTCTATTTATTTGTTGTATACATTTATCTCATGCTTATATAACCTATCCCTCACTTTTCACTTTCACTCACTTGTAAATATCTTCCATGTACACCTCACACTACTTACACTTATATGTAGGATCACTTATATCCACACGTTTCACACACCACTTAGAATATTCATGCTTAGGTTTCACTAGCACACAACTCCACTTATCAAACTTGTATATATCCATATTAACTTACACTTATCACACACCACTTAGAATATCCATTCTTAGGTTCACTACCACACTCTCACTTATATATATTCACACATCACTTACTCACACGTATCCATGCTTAGTGTAATCTTCATGCTCCACGCTAGAGTTACTTTTCGGGATACTTGTACATTCCTCCTTATTAGTATAGTGATTATTTTACTTATCATGCCAAACAAAATAGTCTCTCCATAATATACTAATCAAGAATCATGCATTTTCCACACTAGATCACCCAGAGCATAGCAATTGACCCTAAGTTTTGTCCCGTACTGGGGGATCACTTTGTGATGGGCGCTGGTTCAGCAGGTCATTATTAGACCAAGAAATTGTCCTAGTACTTTCGACGTATATCGAACGGTTCTCACTGCATCATATTTCTTGACCGAACTCACGACGGGAGGAATATAGTAGGGAACTCGTTCACGTACATCGAGTATATCAAATTCGCTCTCTCATGTACTGTCCCATAAGGTATATAGTGAGGCAATTCACATACACTCAGGCATATCAAATGGATTATCCACACGTACCGATTGTCCTCAAAAGCAAGGTGTATATCGTGGAAGTCATGCCAAAGAGGGGGACCTTTCCACTAATACAACAACTAAATAAAACCCATATAGTCATCAGACCTAGGGCACTCATATTTAGTTTGCCGGTTACTATGCGAAACTCTGCCGAAATGTCGCCCAAATGTTTGCACGATTTTGTCTTTTTTCAAAACATGGCCCTGTCCATGAGCTTGGAAACAAGTCAAATCCTATCTAACCTATTTTTCAAATCCAATTTTCCTAGGCTCGGATCCTGTCCGACATTTTTTTGCATTTAGGTAAACCTAGTATAAGTGAAAACATAAACATAATAATAATAATAATAATGGTCAGACTCTTCTCCCGTTTTTCCCTCCTTTTTAAAAAAAATACAATTTTTGTTCCTCCTTTTCATAAAAAATGTCAAAAACATTTCTCCTCCTTTTTACCAAAAGTGTAAAAAACTTTTTCTTCCGCCTTTTCATCAAAATACCAAAAGCATTTTTCCTTCTCTTTGCCAAAAATGTCAAAAACATTTTCCCTTTTCTTTAACAAAAATAATTCTTCTTTCTCTATTTCAAAAATAAATTCGAATCTTTTTCCTTCTCAGGTCGACCACATACCTGATTCTTGGGCTGGCTCCCTATTGGCTTTGGTATTTCGTCGAATCGCCCCAAAGCTCCATCAGTTCCCTTGCAACTTCGCTCGAGTCCGAAATTTGCCTTCACCAGTCCTCTATGGAAAACATCGATCAAGCACAAAATGTGCAGCCTGATCTGATTACCGTCTTGGTCCAAATCAATGACAAGATTGATAACCTTCAAATAGAGTTTCATGAGATGCAGCGAAACCGAATCTCGATTCTCAAAGAACTTGAGGTTCTCTTTACTCGTGCCATGGGTCCACCCGCTCCCGAGCCTATCTGGGTCTCAGAAGAATATTAGCACACTCCACATGCCGTACCTGCCATTGGGCCACCGCCAACTCAGCTCCCTATGAAAAACCTTTCCTAGCCAGGGGCTAACCTGCTAGTACCCATTGACCCCATGGAGGAAGAATTGAACAAGGTCAAGGAAGACCTCAAGCTGTTGTTGAAGAAGTTTTACCAAGTTAAGATATTCGGGAACTACATAGACTACACTCACATGTCTCCCTACCCTAGAGCAAGATTATTGGAGAAATTCAAGATGTCAGCCAACGAGAAGTTCGGGGGTAGTGAGCCCATAATTGTTCACCTTCGTAGCTATCACCAAGCCACGACTCTCACTGGTGCCTCTGAAGATATAATGACCCAAATGTTTCAACACACTTTAAAGGAAAACTCTTTTTATTGGGTCATATCCCATGAAGAATCTAGAATCCACAATTGGGAAGATGTCGCCTGGTAATTCATGTCACTGGACATGTATAATTTACACGTCATGATCTAGAGATTCTCAAGTAGAACCCAGGAGAAACTATCAACAAAGTCATATCAAGGCGGAGAGAGAAAGCTACCACCATGACTAACCAACCTTCTAAAGAAGAACAAGTCAACATAGTGATGGATAATTTCCTGCCCCATATCAGAGAAACTATGGTTAGACAATATTACCCACAATTCTGATATCTTCGAGAAGTAGGTGTGGAGATTGAATAAAGTGTTACCAAGATTGAAGCCGAGCCAAAGAAAATGTCCAGACAATTCACTCCCAGAAATTATGAGAAGTCGACCAATGCCTAGTCTCAACCATTAACAATATTTCTCGACCTGCTACTTCTTAGGCGTAAGAAAGCCCCCCTAATCCTGCCATAAAAGAATATACCGATCTCCATGCTCCCCTGTCTAAAGTCTACCAAGCCTTTCTAAGACAAAATATTATCAAACCTCTGGACCCTCATCCATTACCAAACCCACTTCCCAAAAACTTCAAAATTAATGCCCACTGTGACTTTCACCAGTCTTTCGTCCATACTGCTGATCAGTACTTCCATCTCTGGAATGTAATCCAGGGTCTAATTGACCGGGGTATCATCGCCCCACCAGCCAATCCTAAACCCAACACAACTCACAACCCACTTCCAACCCATAAAAATGACATCTTCCTAGAAAATGAACCGAAATTCAACCCATCTACCCAACTTGTGCCTAATAAAGCACCCATCATACCCGTATTTTCACCCAAACCACTTAAAGTTTCCCCATATTTTCTCCTACACCCTACCTGCTTCGCCGATCGAGCTCTAGCATTCATCCTGAGGGCTTGTATTATCATTCGTACTCGGTCTGAAGGAAGAAATATTGAGTTACCGTATGTTTTGAACCAGTTTATGAATTTTGGGCTGAAATGACCATCGACTGTCAGAAGTTCAGCATCATGTTCATGAAAGCCTGGAAGTGGGCGCGAAAGTCAGATAATTGGGTAGTACCCATCGATAAAATCAGTTTGGATGATGTAGAGCATATTCTAATAAACTGATAAAATCTATAGCATTTCTGATCTACTCACTGCTTTAAACCTTCAGGGGCGATTGGTCCCTTTGCTCTCATACCTCCCCATTTAGTGGGAGGATTTATATAAAGAAGTCGTTGAGGTTGTGGAATGCATTGACTTCTCTTGGTAGGAAGACATCATCGCCACCAGATGGGGGGACAAATTTTACAACTCTGATGATGAACTGAGTTAGGAAAAGGTCAGTCTAGTAATCAACATGTGCGGGATGATCTCTTTCGAGGACCTGTTAGGGGAAATCAGTAAAGTAGTCATACAACCATAAATCGATGAAGAAATTGGGTTCTTATTCTTCCCCACCTCCAAAAACCATATGGCCAGATCATAGAGACACTACTAAGATTCGAATCCTCAGCTATCAAGATCAGACAAGGGAAAGGGAGTTATCGAGGAACTCTCCATGCCATAAATGACCATTGAGGAAGGCAAGATCCTCGAACAACTCAAGAAGACTCAAGTCAATAACACCTTATGGGGACTCTTCATGTCTTCCTAATTTCACCAAAACTCTTTGATAAAGTTACTGACTAGGCCCACAGTACCTCCTTCCATCACTCCAGAAGAAGTCGTGAACCTAGTTGGATCCTTGACCACCACTAGACTCCTGTCCTTCTTCGAAGAAGAAATTACGAGCGACCCATGTCATAACTAGGCCCTCAACATCTCCGTTAAAGTGATTGGGAAGACATTCCCGCTCTTACTCATCGATAATGTATACACCCTGATTGTTTTCCCATTAATAACCTTCAATTACTTAAAGTAAGTGACCTAACACCTACGTTCACCGCAGTGCATGTCTATGACAACACTCGTTGAAAGGTGATGGGATCCATAACACTCATAATAGGGGCTGGTCCTATTAATCCCGTTACTGAATTTCTAGTTATTAATATACTCGCATGCTTCAATTCCCTACTTGGTCAACCGTGGCTTTATAGCATTTGAGGGGTATCCTCCTCCCTTCATCAAAATTTGAAATTCTTCACTAAGGGATAACTCATTACCATTTTAGGAGATGATGACAGTACTAGAAAGTCTGACACTAGCAATTCAGTACTAAAAATATTATATATGATGAATGACATGCTTCTCTCCGACTTCAGGATCGATTCGCTTCCCTTTCTGGCATGGGATAATTTTAAAGACTGAGTCTTTCCAGAACACAACCCTCACGAAAATGTCAACGTGATACATATATTATAAAATATGCACTTTATGCCCGGACTGGGGCTAGGTAGTTGTCAATAAGGGATACTGGAGCCCATTGTCCGGAAAAGGCCTTTCCCCCATGTGGCCGGGGCTATCAACCTTCACCAGAATAACTCTGTATGATCCTCTAGTCACATTTGAAGAGAAGTTTAGAAGATGCCAAGACTGTTTTTGAAGGATTCTCTAAATGGAAAATTCATCAAAGAGGGTGAAGACTTCCCCTTTTATGGCTTTCCTGAACCATCGTATGATCATGTGGATAAGAAGATGAAACTAGGAATGGAAATCTTCTTTCAAGATAACTACTACTGGGTCAAAGATTGCCAGCATCAAGTGCAACCTCTCACTTAGAAAGCCGTATCCATAACCGAGGTCTCTGAGGAATATGACTCCGAAGACTCGTTCAATTTGCAAACACTGGGGCTGACACTTTGCATAATCCATTCAGGAACTACTTCGTGGGATCGTCCACTCTGATCATGCGCCTCTCCTCAACTGTAATGCTATAGCAGTCTCACTTGCTGAGATGCAACCCAACCTTGCTATTTATCCTATTTCTTTACCTATTGTTATCCCTCCTTTTTCTCATAAGAATGTAATCGAGACCTCTTTTAATGAGGCTCTCAATGCTGTTTTTCCCGAAAGTGAAATAAATGAGAATTTTTAGTATCTTATTGTGGCTTACATTAATTGTATTGATTCTAATCAAATTCTTGATGATGATGATTTTAAAAATGAACAATTCTTAACCGATCTTAATAAGGTTAATAACAAATAACATAATCGCGTTCAAACTAATGAGGATGAAGCTATTGTTATTAATCTCGATTATAGTAGCTAATAACACGAGATTAGGATATTGTTCACTCTTAATGAACATGATTGCGCGCAATTCGAATAGCTGCTGAAGGAATTTGTGGATGTCTTTACATGGTCATATGACAACATCCCTAGCATCGATCTCGAAGTAGATCAACACAGGATTCCAACTCTCCAGAATGCAAATCGATCAAACAAAAACTACAAAAGCTCTGCACCGAATGGTCATTTAAAACCAAGGAAGATGAAATCAAGCAGTTGAACGTAGGCTTCATCCGAGTGATCGAATATCCTACATGGCTAGTCAATATTGTACCCGTATAAAAACTAGAAGGAAAGGTTTGCAAGTGCGTCGACTACCAAGATTTGAACAAAGCATCTACAAAGGATGATTACCATCACCCAACATCGACATGATTGTGGACAAAACTATTAGTAATGTCCTCAAGTCATTCATCCATGGGTTTTCCAAATACAATCAGACCAAGATGCACCCTGACTATCAAGAAAAAAACTGCCTTTATCACCCCCTGGGGAACCTTTTGTACACGTTTATGCCACTCGGGATCAATAATGTAGAGGCTACCTACCAAAGGGCCTCCACAACCATCTTGCATGATCTGATACATAAGGAGGTCGAAGTCTACGTAGACAACATGATTATCAAGTCTAAGACTCGAGAAGGTCACGTTCCTGCCCTCTGGAAGTTCTTCAAACGACTGTGGAAATATCAAATGGAGTTAAATCCATAAATATTCATTTTCGACATCACAAAAGGAAATATTTTGGGATTAGTGGTTAGCGAGAAGGGAATCAAGCAGACCCTGCCAAATTGAAAGCCATACTCAAAATTCTACCACTACGAACGGAGAAAGAAGTACGAGGATTCTTATTAAAATTATAGTATATCAGTCGGTTCATCAGCCAGTTGACTTCTATTTATGAACCCATATTCAAACTCATCTGAAAGGATTCTAACAAAATTTGGAATGAGGCATGTCAAGAAGCCTTCGAGAAAATCTGACTATACCTTACCCTACCTTCGTTACTTATGCCACCGCAGCCTGGTCTCTCGCTACTCCTATACTTGACCGTAACAGATGCCGTAATAGGTGCTTTGCTAGGCCAATACATTAAGGAAACTCACAAAAAAAGAGCTATTTACTATCCCAGTTGAAAGTTGGTTGGGTATGAGGTCAAATACACTGCCTTAGAGAAAGAATGTGTCGCTTTAGTTTGGGTCACTCAAAAGTTATGACACTACATGCTCGCTTTTCCCATCAAACATTTGTCCCGAATGGACCCCATTAAATACTTTCTTAATAAACCCTCCCTGTCTAGTCGAATGACCCGATTGTTAATGATGCCATCTGAGTTTGATATCGAGTATGCTACGTAGAAAGCCACGAAAGGGACAACCATCTTCGATTACCTTACTGACTAGCACACGGAAGAGGTTGATGTTTGGGTCTCTGAATTTTCTGACAAAGATATTCTCTGCACCTTTCAGGAGGAACTCCGATGGCAAATGTTCTTTGATGGCGCTACCAATAAAAAGGGATGCAACATTGGGATACTCTTGATCGCCATTGATGACTCTCACATTCCCATTGCCATCAAGCTATATTTTCCATGCACCAATAATATGACCGAATACGAGGCGTGCACTATAGGCCTCAAAGTTTCCCTCAAGAAAGATATCAAATCTTAGATATCTACAGGGACTTCGCCCTCATCATCGACCAAATCCTTAAAAGATGGAAAGTCAAAGACGAAAAGCTCTTACCCTTCCACACCCAACTAGAAGAGCTGGCCTCCCAATTTTGAGATATCATCTTCTACTACTTTGCATGCTTAAAGAACTTTTTAGTAGATTCCCTTGCTACTGTATCCTCCATGGTTGACATGCCCGAGGGAATAATGATGACTCCCTTCATAGTCCAAAAACAAGCTTTGCTAACTCACGCTACTACATTGAGCTCTCAAATGAAGATTTTAATATATTGGAGTGCTGGTACTATACTATTTAGCGCCTCCTCAAGCATGGTATGTATCCCCAAGATGCCAAAAAGAAATATCGTGAGTCCGTCTGCAAATTGGATACCCTGTACATTATCCGCGATAAAGCGCTGTTCAAGAGAAACTTTTATGGAACACATTTACACTGCATCACAGGGGATGATGTTAAAGAAATGATGCAGAAGATCCATAGTGGGGAGTGCGGACCCCATATGAATGATTATATGCTTGATAAGAATATTATTCGTCAAGGGTATTATGGGAACACCATGGTTCAGGATTGCACCCCCATGTCTGAAGATTCCTCAAATACTAGTAGTTTTCTAATCTCAAGCACTTGCCTCCTTGAGAACTGTATAACATGACTTCTCCCTGGTCGTTCTCCACTTAAGGCATTAACATTATAGGGAATGTCACACCCAAAGCTTCCAATGGGCATGAGTTCATCTTGGCCTCCATTGATTACTTCACCAAATGGGTCGAAGCTGAGTCATATGCAGTACTGAATGCCAAAAATTTAGCCAAGTGTATCTGAAAAAACATCAACTTCTAATATGGAGTCCCTCACGAGATAGTATCAAATAATAGGTTACACTTTAAGGACGAGGTCACGGAATTAGTTGATGAGTATGGGATTCAGAGACATAAATCTTCTCCCTACCGCCCCCAAACTAATAGTGCAATTGAATCCGCTAATAGAAACCTCAAAGCCATCATCAACAAAATGACTAAAAGTTATCGAGATTGGGCCGATCAGACCCCTTACGTCCTCTGAGGCTATCGCACATCAAACAGGGAATCTATTGGAGCTACCCTTTACTCTTTAGTATATAGCATGGAAGAAGTCCTACCCTTTAAGCTGGAAATACCTTCCTTACACATTATGCTGGAAAGAAAAATTAGCGAGGAAGATTGGTATCAGAGACGCTTTGACGAATTGTTACTCTTGGATGAAAAGAGACTGAAGGCTCTATACCATTTACAAGGGTACCATCGTAGGATAATGAAATCATTCAATAGAAGAGTCAAGGACCGTAGTGTCAAAGAAGGAGACTTGGCCCTCAAAGAAATCATGCAACCCGTCTAGGACCCCAGAGGGAGATTCAAGACAAACTATAGTGTCCCCTACATCGTGAAAAATATCTTGTCAGGTGGTACCTCAATACTCACTGACCTTGACGGAGAAGAGATGACGTGTCCAGTTACCCTGGACCGTCTAAAAAAGTTCTACCCTTAGTCCAAAATATCGGTGCGCTAAGACTTCTCTTATCCCTTTTCTATTCTAAAAAAAATCTTCATTTCCCTCTACTTAGAACTACACGGGCATGATCCTCTAAAAAACATTTTTCTTTCAAAATGAAACTCAGAAAATTTTCTAAACCCCCAAAGGTACGTGTAATACCCCGTAATTTTATTAATTTTTATTTAAAGGATTAATTGAATTAAATGAAAATTAATTGGGAATTAATCCGGATATAAATACTAGCGAGATGTGAGTCAGTATTTGATTATGATGTTAAAATTGAATATTTCATGAGTATTGAAAATATTAAAGTTGTCACGAGGCTGAAATACGAGAATTTGGAAACTTAAGTTGGGACGCGCGTGTCAGTCGCGTCAGGAATGAATTTAATTAGATTAAAAAGTAATTTACATTTTTATCAACCGAATGGTCATTTTGAGAGTGCCAACGTGTCCTGAAGGGTCGAAATAGTCAGAAAACATTAGCCGGGGGTTTAGTTTGGGTTTCGAAACATTTTTAGGCCAAACCGGCAACCTAGAAGGGTATTTTGGCAATTTTAAAAATAAGGGAATTAAAACCCACGAATTTTTTAAGTAAATTAAAGATTATTAAAAGAGCCACTAAGGCCATTATCAGCCAAAAGTGAGAGAGTGAGCTACGGAGGTTTTGAGAGAAGTTAGAAGAGAGGCTAGAGGGTCTAAACCAAACCATTTCCCCATCACCAGAAATTGGAAAGGATTTATGATCGGAAAGAGGAGAGAACCAACCTTGAATCATCGACAACAATCTGAAGAACGAATCTAAGGCAAGTGATTTGATATTTTTAAGTGCATTGAATATTTCTTCCATGTGTAGTGTAGAAAACTGTTTATGTCTTGGAAATTTTGATGAAGAACACCCAATGGAATTATTGTGAAACTTGTGGTTTTGGGTGGGAATTTGCATGTAGAATGATTATGGATGAATTCAATATACAAAACATAACTTTTGATGACCTGAAAACGGATTAATAAGGAGTCTTTTTATGAAATTAAATTCTGGGTTCATGTTCATAGGGTTTGGGACAAGAATTGGGGATTTACGACTTTGGCATGTTAATTTGTAAGATTTGACCCCAAAAATATGTAAAGGAATGATCTAGGGTGACTAAAAATAGTTTACAAACATTAAAACGTAACTTGGATAGTCTTTGGGTGGATTTAGAGAAGAGAATAATGAAGAAAAAACGAATTTGGAGATTTCTGGGCGAAGTCTGCCATCTCGTTAGAAGACCTGCCCAGGTCGTTCGAACGACCTCGTTCGAACGAGACTTCTAACGAGATGACAGTACCCCTTCTAACGAGTTGGTAGTTCATTCGAAGCCATTCGTTCGAACGACCTCGTTCGAACGAGATTTCTAACGAGTTGATAGAATGCCTTTTTAGTCCTGATTTTATTTAAAACTTCCAGAAGACTTATATAATTGAGTGTAATCCTTCCCTTGTTTATTTGTGGATATAGTTGTGAGATTGGAAGTACGTCGAGGATTAAATCTTAGAGTTTTGTAGTAAACCTGATGATGTTTATGGGTTAGGATATAAATATCTAAAACTTCGACGTGAGGAGAGTTGATAACTTTAGTACATATAAATCGAGGACTTGTAAATGTGTAACATTAAATGACGGTATAAGAATAAGAAATATACCTCTATTAATATTATGGGATACCTAAGATGTGTGAATGCTTGGTATATGTAGTTATTTTGGTATAACATACCTACCATACTTGCTATCACAGGAGGTCGGCGTTCGATCAGGGCCATCTAATCTTTGTGTGTCTACGGGGGGATTTAGATTGGTACCTCGAGGACATAGGTCAGAGAAGGACTTATTAAGAATTTAATAAGTTTGATGATCATGGGAGCATAGGTATGTGCATGACCCATGTGATGTGAACTATGGTCGCCTCCATTTTGTGTGATTGTTGTTTATTGAAAACGATTCCTAAGAGATTCGGAATACGTGGTCCTTATGTACGTGATGTACCCGGATTGGATAGAAGAGTATGTGTGCATCGCAGCTTAGACTCGGGGTGCCAGTATAGTATATTTATGATGAGAATAATATACTGCTAATTGAAATGAATTGTCATGAATAAATGTAAGTGTGAAAAATAGTAACATTTTAGTAGAGTTAAAAATAGAAATTGCTCATGATTAGCATTACTAATATTGGGAACTAAGAAGAAAAGTAAAACTCTCTGTTTAAATTAAAATGCCGGACAATAAATCGTGAATCGTATAGTAATGTTAGATTGTGTATTGGACTAGTTAGATATGAGAATATCTAGAATGGGTACGAGTACGATAGGAGTGCACAATTAGTTGAGAGGTGAGGAACTCATGTGAGTGCACGCACTATCATGTACTTTATATTCACTGTTTAATTATATTAAACCCCTTGCTGTATTTTAAACTATTTTCATAATCGGGCTCTGACCCGTTTGCTTTCAAATCTATTTTTGTATAAACCTTTTTAGGTGCCCAGCCACAAGGACACCAAGCATAGGAGTTCTATTCCCGCGACGTGATGTAGCTGCTGTGGAAGTTACAGGACTTCGATAGTAGACGCCTCCACTTTATATCTTGACTCTACTTCAGATTCATTCATCTGTAGGGCATGTCGCCCCTTTCCTTTCAGAGATATCTTATTTATTTAGTTTTTATTTTATACTTTGGGTTGTAATTAAATTAATGATTCAGGCTTGTATTTGTTCATTTCAGTTTTTGGATTGTTGTGAGGTGTATTCCTCCAGATTTAGTTTATTACATCGTTATTTATTTGCGACTGTGATGTGGTTGTGGTATCAGTAATTCATAGTTTAAATGGATGTTATGTTAATCGGATTTAATTAAAATTGACAACTCACTTTTTAAATATTAGGTGGCTAGTAATTATTAAAATGTTTTCGACAATGATGCTATGAACTGAACCAACTTGGCATTTTGTATTAATTTTAATAAAGGAGTAGCTACCCGGTATTTAATTAGTCGGGGTGTCACAGTACGTAGGCAACTTATATGCTTTAGATGGGCACTGTCCCCTTCTTTTTCATAAAATGCTATTCTTTTCTTACCCTCGAGAACGACATTTCTTTTTATCATTTACATGAACAAAAGGATTATGTATGCCTTAGCGATTGGTATAGATAATTCAAATGTGATAATCATAGAGAAGCACAAAAATATAATAAAAATCTTTTTTTATTCCAAATTGGAGAATTTAGTACAATTACATGAAATATCAACGTAGGGAGCCAAGACAACCACCCTTCGCTAACAAAATTATCCCTAAAACAAGACTAAAGAAACCTTACCAAAATTATTCCCCAAAACCAAAAACATACAAACACATCCCAGTCATAAAAGCTTCATAAGAAATGAGCCCAGCTTCACAAAGACCATATCCGTAACCGCCGGATGACCCAACCCCATCATCTTCTACTCCTCGAGGCCTCCAATCTTCCCTACCTGATTTTTATTCTGGAGGCTCTCCATAGAATGATAGGCCCTAACTATCATGGAGAAAACTATTACTCCCTCTCAATTGTATCAAAAAAGACAAATGACCATTGGTCGATCTCTTCTGCCAAGATCTTTGCCACGACCCGCATCGACAACCATTTAAGATAGTCTCCAGACACATGCCAGACCCTGCCTACTGATTGATATCAATGGGTGGACGGCCGAAGATTCTCCCACAGAGAACCTAACCTCATGCGCATGGATTCAGTTAATTCTTCCACAAGAAATACGTCTAGTGCCTAAGGAGGCACTATTCTCTCCCATTCGATTTGTTGCAGAAGCCGCCAGGGGAAATAAAATGAGATCTGCCAAAGACCAACTAACCGAACATATTGGTATTATCCTAGTTCCATAATGGGTTGCATCACTCCCACCAGGGCACCTACTAATGAAGACATCGAGCTCTGTTCTCCACGAACCAATTTACCCAGTTCTCTATAGATGGGCCAAAACTGATAGAATATCGAGTAAAAAAGTTCAGCACGACTTCCAAGGGATATTCAGGGGAACCACCTATTGGAATATCTCACCCAGTCACATGAATATCATAACCGGTCTCCCTATCCGGAAATCAGAGCGACCTTCATGCCAAGCATCTAGATCATTCAGGATCTTTTCCAGTATCACCGTCGTAGGATTTTGATGATATGGCATCCACACTGTAATAGCAACCAATTAAGGGTCCACCATTAGGTCCCCTATCACCCATAATATCCTCAAAGTTAGACCCATGGAAACAACTCCGGCATGGACCGCATCATTGAAATCCCTTAGACACACAGAATTCATGAAAACTGGAAGAGAGATCATTTCCCCAATAACCAACGATCGAGCCGTCGAAGGACAAATATGGAGAAATTATACTAACAGCTCCCGATGATACTAAGAGAGTTCGTTTATAGCCGTCTCTATGCTTGGATTAATCCCCAACATGGCTAAAAACTCCTCGTAGGTCGGACATACCTCTTCTAAACCAAAGCAAAAAATGTGATCCTCAGGGTACCAGAATTGTGTTCCAATCAATAGCCCGATTACGCCACTATGAGACTCAACGCAAATTGAAGGCTTCGTAGTCTACATTCCCTTTTATACACAAATACCTTGTCTAAAGATAAGAAACCTAAAGAGACCGAAATAAAACCTACCTACCAAGTACTTTGGGTTGTAAGAAAGTGAAATCAAAGCCTTAGGGTGATTTGAATGGACCCATATGCCGATAGGCAGGATAAGGGGTATGTCGATCGACAACCACCTTATTTTAAAAAATTTGATCTTTTCTTTTTTGTCAAAATCAAAAACTAAAATAATAAATCCTTATTTTCAAGACCCTCGGGTTATTTCCTCTAAACTTTTCCATTTTTATCCATCATTGTTTATCATAAGTCTTTTTCTCAAATTATTTAATCTCTTTTCTAAATAGACATCCTATCATTTTTACAGTCTCAGTAGTAAATTAAAAAGTTCATGTAGAATGAGTCATTAAAATAAGAATGAAAAATAATAAAAATATATATTTCCATTTGCACAATTACATTCTTTTCAGGTAGAAAAAATATAAGAAAATACAAAACAACAGGACTCAATCCGAACCCAATCCCTCAATCCCTACCTCTCTCTCTCTCTCTCTCTCTCTCTCTAAACCCTCAGTCCTTGCGACATATGTGCTTCCTCCCGATGGCAAGCTGTAGAACCTCCACTCCCCGATCCCGATCCCTCATCCAAGGTAGCAGGCAGAATCAAACAAGAGGGAATAGGAACAGTGTCCTTGATATTAATAGTCGCAGAGGCCACCCAGTCCCTGATGTCCTTCAGCTAAGTAGTTGGCACCGAACATTCTGCAAGTAAAACCATATAACCAAAAGCCAAATCAGTCAGTAAAAAGAAAAAGCAAGAATCAAAAGGAGACAAGACAAAAAAAATGATATATACCTCAGGCCGAAGGGCGTTCTCCGTCAGCCCCATCAATCCCTGAACCACCGCATTATTGTAGTGCAGCAGGCTCAGTGATCCCCATACAGTCAACTAAAAATTTTATGAGGGCAAGGTGACCTAGATAAGCGGAGCCTTCTTTATCGCTGTCATCGCCGACGATGTGCCACATGTGCTGTGGGCAGATCCCACCAGCCTACTCGTACCCCTACCAGAAGCTGTAGGAGGCGGAGGCATATTGACCACAGGATAAATACATGACGACATCAGCCATCTCGTCACGAAATTGAGGTAGTCATAAGTCACCACTGTATCCGTGTATGGAGAATAAGCCTCGCCAAGCATTTTTCCATCCTGTCCTCATTCGACATCTCTCGCACCGGCCTCATGTACATCGGAGGCACCCTCGATGGGACCGCTACCTCGTACTCCACTATCTACGGCACAAACCTCTCTCCCAATTTCCAGGAGTATCCAAACTCATGAACCATCAACCATCACATCTGCGCATGCATGCTTATCACCCCCGTGTACTGAGGAACCTTACCCAAGGGATAGAAGGTCACCTACAACCCCAACAAAAAGATCAGTATTTATGCAAAGAAAGAAAATACCTGAAATATGATTCAAAAGAAAAAAAGGAAAAACATGATCACTCGTCAAAATTTTTAGAGCCTATCGCACTGTTGCTAGAGACAAAGATTGGTTCGATCGCCTATTGGACTTCCGCCACCGATAAATCTAGCATAAGTCCCCCAAGTCCTCGTCTTTCAGGGCTATTAATGTGGCATTGATCCCAATAACCTCATAGAACCACGTCTGCAGAAAGAGCACGAGTCAAATATCAGAATAAACTAAAAGGAAATGTAAGAAAATACAAGAAAAGAAAATGCGAGAATTACCTCCAATAAGTACATAGCCCCCGTAAAGGTCTACCGTAAGCACCAACTAAATGCATCAAGATAATAATAAAGGGTCGCCAAGTTTAGGTTCCCCCAATCACAGAGCGGAACATCTGAAAAGATCCTCAAAAATGGCAAGAATCAGAGATGGATGACGTCGCCACTAAGAAACCACCCAACATAATCAAGATAAATGACTGGGCCATCTGCCTAAACTGTCGCCCATCCGTCTCGTCAATCCTCCGACTCAAAATAACCTCACTTAGAGAGGAAATGCAGATAGAATATCCAGAAACTATCCTACCCACATCCCCAAAAGATGCATAAATTTCCTCCGGCGTTAACCTCTCCGTACGGTTCACCTCAATCTGCACACCCTCATAGTTTATCCCCAGTAACATATTTACGTCGATGGGAGTCATAGACATCTCCCCAAAACCTAAGTGAATGATGTGGGTAATGTCCCACCATCTCTCTCCCAATGCACATAAAATCGTCTTGGAACGCGGAGCATCATCCAAAGCCCGTCCCAAGCGGCCAAAGCCAGTAGAAGTAACTACCCAGTGCATCGCTACCGGAAGACTCTCCCATACATCCTTCGACCCCGTCGTCCCCCTGGAATGCAGGCTCGAAGGAGCAATGTCAGTCTGTACAAACTAAAAAGAAAAGAAAAAAACCTTTCGTTAGCATAAAATAATAAAGAAAAGAATAAAAAGAAAAAAAGAATGCCAAAGGACACTATACTTAGATAGCCACTAGGGTTCCTCACCCTATAAGAGAGGTGGTGTGAGGGATAACGTAGTAGAAAACAATCCTCGGCTACTGGCTCAAACAATTCAAAGGCATTTTCATTTCCCAAAGCAAGGGGCACCCTAGCTCGCCACTCTAGGACCGCCCTATCATCAATGCTCAACCATTCCTGGTTGTATATCTCACTCGAAGAACCTGGCATTTGAAGTCTTGAAGAAAGAACGACTTAGAAACGGACTCTAGAGAGAAGTGGTAGAAGAATCAAATGCAAAAAGATGTGAAAAATTAGGAGGGTTCTCCCCCTTTTATAGGAGCCCAAAAGGCATGCCGATCGACAACCCCCAGTTCATACCAATCAGAACCTGCCTTTTCCTTTGCCCAAGAAAGCCAAAGAGACTATGCCACTTGCCAAAAGACAACCCTTACCACACGCTGATCAGCATACCCCCTGAAATTTTCTACAAAAAAATCCAGAAAAATCCAAAAATTCCTAAAAATGCCATACAAGTGTTAGAACATTTCTTCACCAAGAAAACCATTTTAAGCTCCTATAATACCCATTTGGATTAATATCACAGTCTTACCACCAGGATAAACCCTTAAAACGGTGCGTCCAAAAAAGGTCCATTAAAATTCCCCAGTGAAACCCAAAATCAAATGCTTCATGAATAGGATTACATAAAATCGTCTCAATTCCCCAGCGAAATTTCAAGATTAAACTTCCTCATAAGAGGACATAATCCCCAATTGGTGTCTTTCCCCAGTAGAATCTCAAAATGACACAAAACCACATGTACAAAATACTCCACAGAGAGCAAACCTCCTCATGTCACAACTTTAGGTCCTCAGAATTGACCTCAGCCCTCATAATCGATAGTCACAACTTTAGGTCCTCATAACTGACCTCGGCCCGTAGAATCGTTCATCAAACTTTAGGTCCTCATAATTGTCCTCAACCCGCATAATCGGTCATCACAACTTTAGATCCTCAGAATTGACATCGACCCATATAATTGGTCCACCCAACTTTAGGTCCTCAGAATTCGTCTCGACCTGTAGAATCGATCATCACAACTTTAGGTGCTCAGAATTTATCTCGATCGACCCTCAGAATCGATCGCCACAACTTTTTGTGCTCAGACTTGACCTCGACCTTTAGAATCGAACATCACAACTTTAGGTCCTCAGAATCAACCTCGGCCCTCAGAATCGATCATCACAATGTTAGGCTCTCAAAATTCACCTTGACCCGCAAAATCGATGTTTACAACATTAGGTCCTTAGAATTGACCTCGACCCCAAGAAATAGTCTTTACAACTTTAGGTCCTCAAAATTAACCTCGACCCACATAATCGGGTGTCCTAACTTTAGGTCCTCAGAACAGACCTCGGCCCTTAAAATTGGTCTCCACAACTTTAGTCCTTTAGAATTGAAATCAACCCTTAGAATTAGTCATTGCAGAATTACTTTAGGCCCTCAAAATCGACATCGTCTCTCTGAATCGTTCATTCTCATACATTTGGTCTACATAATCAACTTATTTCCCAAACATCCACATGGTTTTTATTCGATGGCTTTCACTTATTCTAAGCTCACCCATTGAGGGGCTTTGTAGATACCACATTCTAGGACCACCCCTTAAAACTCTTTTTAGTCCCTAATACTTCTTCCTTCACCATATAACCCTAGGTCTTACTTCGAGTATCGATCTAGAGGTCATCGGATGGCCTCAGGCCCTATTTGACTCTGGTCAAGTTTCTCGTTTGAGCAGAAGCTCAATGAATCTTTGAAGGGCTATGAATCCCCTTTCCAATGATTTTCCCTGTGCATGTATCAACCTTACGGTTCGAACGAATGACCCGTTTTACTACCAAAAATTGATCCAGAGCCACTAGGCTCTCTCGGGCCTAATTTTTACCATAATAAAATTCCTTGCCCATGAAAAATTTCAATGAATCTTCGAAAGGATTTGAATCCCCTTTCCAATGGTCTACCCTGTTTGTGAATCGGACTTATCGTTCGGACAAACGATCCATTTTCTCTAAAAAATTGATCCGAAGGCCAAGGGCACTCCCGAACTCTGTTTGACTCTTATCAACTCTTCAGATAAAAGAAGACTAAATGAATCTTCAAAGGGTATGGAATACCCTTTCCAATGGTCTGTCCCGTGTGCGAATCAACCTTATTGTACGGATGAATGACCCTGTTTGCTCTGAAGGGTCAACGGTTACTTTCGATCCCCATTTGACTAAGGTCAACTCTTCAAATCGAATTATACTGAATGAATCTTCGAAGGGAATTTAATACCCTTTCAAATTTTCCATCTCGTGTGCAAATCGGCCTTACAGTTCGGATGAACGATCTGTTTTCCTCAAAAAATCTCTTATCCAAAAGAGTTTCCGGTGCTTTCGAGCCCCATTTGACCAAAGCCAATTCTCAAAACTGGGAGCAGCCTAATGGATTCTTAAAGGGATCTGAATACCCTTTCAGATGGTAATCCCCATGCGCGATTCAAACTTACGGATTGCATTTTACAACCATTTTTTTGAGAAATCTACATGAGGTTACTGAATGGCAAACCCATTTCCCGGCCTATTGGCAGTGTGTATGAGGATGCCTACCGATAGGCATGTCAAGGATAAGGTTGATCGGCACCCCTTAGCCCTATATAAGGAGAACATGAGCTCACTTTGAAAGTAACCCTAGAAACATCCCTCTCAGTGATCTCAGCAACATCCTCTCAAAGTCAACGTGATTTTTCTATTGAAATATTTCCTAGACATTCCATTTCCATCCCTTTCACACCCAATTTAGCAAAACTCTTTTCCCCCCCTCCTATAAAATCCATCCACTTTCAAGGGTAGACATTTCAACAATCAAGATCAATCTTCAAGTCTCCAAAGAAAGTCCAAATATTCTTCTCCCTCTTTTTAGTTTCCTTATTTTTGAATTAGTTATCTAATTCTTGTTTTAGCATTACATCATTAGTAGTCCACACAAATTAATAATCTCACTTTTCATTATTAGTATTGCACATAACATATTCTCTATAAAAAAATCCAAAAACAAGAAAAAGAGGGTTTACTCATAAATTTGAAACGGGATTCTTCACCATATTTTCTCAAATAAAAATATCCTTTCTCTACACACACACATCTAAATAAAATCCATGGTTGGATTTATGGGATAAACCCCACCCTCGTATTACATGCGAACTACGTGGACTTTGATGCATTTTTAGGCTACATAGGCATCTCGGGTCAAAACCGGAGACTCAAGTCCTCCTTGCATATTTTTATTCACATATTATTTCTATATATTATGCTTATGATTTTTATTCACTCTTTATCTAACACATAACATCGTTTCACCATAGCAGTTGATATCCCGATGAGCACACATATGATGTTTTTAATTATTATTTTGGGAACACACCGACGAATTACCTCACTCCGCCTTTCTCCATGAAGTGAGTTGAGAAACTCCATTCACCATTTGTATATACAATTGCACACACTTCATAGAGTTTTTAAGGATAATATTATCACATACCCATGAGAGACCAAAAGGGTGGGATGGGTGCCTAACACCTTCCCATTCCATAACTTTACCCCTAAACCTTTGAACTAATTGGTTTCTCAAGCATCAATATGTGTTTGATGTCGTTCTCTTGAGGCAATAACATTTATTTTGCCTATTTTGTGCAAAATAAGTGAGCGAATCTATCTCTTTACATCACCCCACATTGACGATGACCGAAATACCCCTAAAAGGGTGCAATACCTTCTTCTTTTGTCCCTTCAGCCAAGCGCATGAGCGTCAAAATGCTGAGGATGAGGAGGAACATGGATGGCCGCAGAGAGGAAGGCCAACAGGGTGATGGTTGTAAAATTCCCTGACTCCAATAAGGGATATTTGGATCAGGGGTTCATTTTTCAAAACTGTTAACGCCCACCGCTCCTCGAGGGTGAAGAATACACAGGGCATATTCCCTGACTGGGGGAATGATCACATATATTAACACTTAGTATTTTGGTTTCTTATATTTTTCTTATTATTTGCTTTATTTTTTGTTAATTGCGTCTTCCTGTTATCTTTGAATAACTCGTAAGAAACATAAGGAACCTTCCCTCCAAGATATCAAGGTTGCTAACCTCCTAAAGGTTTGGAGGGTGAAAGATTATCTGTCTGACAGTGAACACCCCAGGGCATCATCCATTACAGATAACTTTACTTCTCACCCGTTAGATGATGTACCTGATCTTTCTCTTCTTAATGAGGAAACTTATTCTTCTTTTGATCTCTAGACATTGGGTCGATCCTAAAAGAGAAGGAAGATTCAATGGATCCCACCAAGAAGAGAATTCTTTTGATTGTTGATGACGATGATGATGAGGTCCTCCTTTCTGCTAGGGCCAAGTCTTAAAAGAAGGTGGAGGGTGAATCCTCCAAGTTAGGTCACCAAGTAGAATAATAAGGAAGAGGAAAGGAAGACGGAGGAGGAAAAAAATAAGAAGGAGGAAAAAAAGGCCCTTATAGCCCCTCCGAAGAAGAACAATGTTCCCCATCCTCTCCCCAACATCTCTCAATCCAAATTTGTGGTCAACAATACATCCCTCACCCAAGGTTTGCTGAGGGAGGCAGTGCTCGCAGGTTATCGCGAGCGACTGATGATGTTGGTACCTGACCAACTGTTCCTCTGAGCTTCCCAAACTCTATCCTTGGTAAGAGCTTTTTCTTTTGTTTTTTTTATACTGCATTTGAGTTGCTTGACAATGAATTGCTAGATTTTCTAATACTTATCTTTCTTCTCTTTTTTTAGTTTATGGCAGAGTTTACTAGTCTTTCAAATGGTCATGCTGACCAAGACAAAAGGAATGATGAGTTGGAAGAGGCCCTCCACAAATCCTAAAGGCCATGTCCTAATTGAAGATCGAGAATGACCTACTGAAGGTGGATAATGCCTACCTCATAGAAGAGAATTCTAGGTTGACCGAAGAAGTGGATAATATCATCAAGGATGCCAACTTCGATCAAGGCTGGTATAAGGCATATGATGATGCCAAGATCTAGATTACTTATGATATGAAAGCTATTTTCTAGAAAGTTTGGGATGAGGCCTTATCTAAATTTAGAGTTCTTGCTGAGTCCAATTGTATGGATAGCACCACCCAATCCCCCCTCCTACTACTGATGAAGATCCTCCCACTAGCCATCCTATCGATGAGGGAAAAGGAGGTGTCGCCATAGGAGAAGGAAACTGAGTTGGATAAGAAGGTGAAGAAGTGAAGCCCATAGTTATAGGGCTTTACTTTTTTGCTCATGCATTATACTCTTTTTATTTCCTTGTGGTGCTGGATTATGATGGCTTTGCCTACTCCTTATTCTGTTAATGAAAATAGTATTTTGATTTATTTGATCATTTTAATTTATATTTCTAATGAAGTGCTATATGTTCTTCTGTAATATTATAGCCTCTTATGGAGGATATTCTTTCTTCCAGCAACTTAGATAGTATACTCGGGTGAGGTGCTAGTAAGCAAGCCCGTCGAGCATTTCTTACTGCCTGAAAAGCATTGAGAAAAATGATCTAGGCCTACAAGAACTAGTCCACCTTGGCCGTCAAGATAAAGTGTGACATAGAGAACTTAGAACATGTGAGTGGCTATCTTTTAAAGGAGATAGAGGACCTAGAGGAGCAACTGGATGAGTCCAAGGATGTTGGGGCATTTGGCGCTCTTGTCCGATCAGAGAATGATGAGATGAAGAGGAAACCTGTTGAGGCTCAGGAAGAAATTCAAAGTAGCAACGTCATGGTAATGGGTCTAAGCCATGATGTGAATAAGCGCAAATAGTTATTTAGGATGGGTCCTCGAGCTTTTTGGTCATCTGGTTACGACAAGGGTGGTAAGATGCCCCTGTGAGGCTACAGGAAGCTCAAGTCATTGCCTATAAGCACGACTGGATGAACGCCCTCAAGGTTGTAAAAGAACCCCAAGACTCCAAGATCTAGTACATGTACCACGTTGATGGCCCTGTGTACAGTTCAACACCTTTTGGTCGTGATGAGACTAGGGTCGCAATAGGTTACATTCCCCTTCTCCTTATCGATATACCTGGAAGGTCATGACTATGATGACAAGTACAGGCCTAACCCTGATGATGGTCAGAGGAAGAAAATATAATAGTTTTTGAATCTTTGATCTTAAA
Source organism: Sambucus nigra (assembly GCA_949130495.1). Lineage (NCBI taxonomy): Eukaryota > Viridiplantae > Streptophyta > Magnoliopsida > Dipsacales > Adoxaceae > Sambucus > Sambucus nigra. The sequence goes on along the minus strand of OX422219.1, from coordinate 8,783,481 downwards.
CCATTATAAATAAAGTCTTATTTGGGTTAGGTCCAACATAGAGGGATATGATGACACCCTGAGTAAACATCTAAGAAACTCATCATCTCATGAGCTGCTGTGGTGTCGACCAGTTGATCTATCTTCGGTAGGAGAAATTGTCCTTAGGATAGGTCCTATTGAGGTCGGTGAAGTCCATTACTCTTACGTAACACAATAAGATTTAAAAGCCACTTTGGTAATTGAACTTCTCTAATGGACCTTGCCTTAAGAATTTTCCCTACTTCCTTCTCCATTACCTTTGACTTTTCTAGGGTTGTTCGATGAGGATTCTGTATGATCAGCTTGAATGTTGGATCCAATTGTATCTGATGACAGAAGACTGTGGGATCTATTCCCTCCATGTCGTATGGTTCCCACGCGATTAAATTCAAACTTTATTTTAGGAAGGAGATTAATTCCTCCCTTTCAGTATAAGTTAAGATTGTTTCGATAAAAAAAATTTCTTTCCGCCCTAGCCTCATAAAAAATAAACACTTTTCGATCTTCGATGACTCTATCATCGGGTTGAATCCTGGTCTCTTTCACCCCAGGTCGATCGTACCGTAGTTGCTACTCTGATGGAGTATCCCCATTCTGCACTCTCTTCGAGATAACTTCTTTCTCTTTTTTCTTTTATTTCTTGGGCCTAATGACGATGACCTAACACTTCTAAGAAAATACTTGATCATCTCGTATCTCCGTTATGCGCCTATTAGTGATGTACTTGAGCTTCTGGCGGTAGGTGGAAGGGACAACTCACATAGAATGAAGACACCCTTTAACCAAAATGGCTTGATAGGATGTGTCAATATCAACCACCAAAGCTCTATGAGTTTTGAAATATTCCCTTCCCACATTGGCATGACCACCTTCCCTAGGGTCAGTGTCATCTTCCCCATAAATTCGACCACAGGAACAGTTTCCTCCTTGAGGTCGAGCATATAAAGCTTGAGCTTGCGGAAGATCTCCCGGTACATTATCTCCGAAGAGCTCCCGTGGTCCACTTGTAACTTATCTACATCCCAGTTTGCTATTCTGAGAGTGAATACTAGCACATTGTCGTGTGGGTTTGTACCCTAACCAAGTCTTTCTCCGTGAAAATAACGTGCTTATTGTAATAAACGTCCTCTAGTCATCGATGCTTACTAAACTGGCTTTTAGCGGGATCAATATGAAAATCTTCCATTACAATTGTGTCTTTTTTGAGTTCCATTTGAATAGTATTCCCCTAAATCTGCTTTAGGTTGGACGCTCCATGTATGACTCCAAACTCGTGTCCCATATCATCATCTAGGACATTATCTGGTTTCTAGTAGCCATCATAATACCCCGCCCTAATATTTCAATTATTTTATCTCATAAGTTGAACTAAAATGACAGCCTTGGGATTTGGATAATTATAACTATGATTATATTAAGATTTGACTGTTTTGGGAGGTTTTATGATAATTAGTGGAAGTTATGGGTTAAAATTGGAGAAAAACTAAAGAAATATAAGAAGGGTCATTCTAATGAAAGTTGGGCTGTTCTAACGAGAATCAAGGCTCGTTTGAAGTGAAAGATCAAATGAGATTCGAACGAGGTCCCATTATATTACAAAACCGAGTCGTTCGAAGGTCATTTGAAGTAGGGACCGAACAAAGGTTTGAATAAGATGCCTGTCTCGTTCGAATGGGGGGCTAATCTTATTCGAAAGAGGTCAATAGAATTTTTAAGTCAGACTACCCTTATGCGCTGTCTCATTTTGGGCTGTTAGATCGATATATAGTCGAGCTCTATTGAACCCAGATTGAGTAAAAATGTGATTTGTGTGTAGAATGGATTCTTGTAAGGCTTTTTTAGGATTCATTTGGTTATTTGAAGTTGGATTAAGAGAGAGAGAGAGAGAGAGAGAGAGAGAGAGAGAGAGGTGGGTCTTCCACCATGTTTATGCATCTCTCCACTTCTCTTTACCTCAAACAACCATGCTACCATTATCCCTCCACCTTACACCACCTTAGTTTACAATTATTCCACCATATTTGAGCCCTAGATACCCATTTCCACCATTGTTGGGCAAAGTTATGAATTTTGTAGGTAATGTTGGTGGTTTTGGAGAAGATGAAGATGGGTGATTCATTGACCTTGAAGAGGGGTTTTGATGGGGATTTCATCATGGAGCTAGGCAATCCCTCTAAAGGCCACCTTAGGAGGTGGGGTTTTTCATATTCTTAGATCTTCCATGCCTTCCATTGTTGGAGCTTTATTGAGGTGGGAATATATATATATATATATATATATATATATATATATATATATATATATATATATATATATATATATATATATATATATATAGTACGAGGTAGTTTCATGTGCACGTAGGTATAATATGTTTAAAGTCTTCTTTATTCCATTCGATTCTATACTGCATTTGTATATTTACCACTGGGCATTTGTCTCACACCCCCGTCTTTGTTATGGCAAGATGGGCGCGGGTTCGTATTTTTAGAGCGTTGCAAAAATAAAATGTTCGTAAAACTGACATATAAAGCCCTGACATAAATGTTCGTAAAACTGACATAAATAAAATCACATTTATCTCAGTTTTTAAGAACACACATAAAAACTATGGTATTCAACATGTTTTTAATCACATTTTCATGAAAAATTGGCATAAATAACATCACATTTATCTCAGTTTTAGCAATTTTATGAGAGTTTTTTCAAAACTGACATAAATGTTTATATAAAAATTTAAAAAAAAATCATTACTCCATCAATAGACAACTATTATTTGAGGTTAAATCAACCTTGTAAATAGATAGTAATCAAATTCATAAATATCACGAACTTGATATACATCAAGATATTTACAATAAAAAAAATATTTGTGTGAGCTACATGATATCCAAAAGCTAGCTAATGTCTAGTTATCACCGTGATAATATCCTAAAATGGTGATGATACATCACAATATCCAAAAACTAGCATTGCGAACTACATCATAAGATCCACAATCCAAAATAATACTCAAGATAGGATGTGTCGAACATAATACTCGATCAAATTTGTTCTCAACGCTATCCAACCCAGAATGAGTAACCCTGCAATCAAATATAATCAACATTGTTTTCATCATAACACATTCATCTCAATAAATTATCATTACGACATAACAAAATATAGTTATTCGGAAGTACCTAATATATATAATCTGTAATGAACTCAATGAACTCCATTGGAACTTCAATTAGCTCATTCAACATGTACGTCACTTTATCAGGCAATCTTCTCATCTCAACCCACGACCTCAAACCTCTCCAACTCGAGTTGATCTACAAAGCAACAATTTGATTGATAAGAATAAATAACTATAAATAAAAAAGTTAATGTGAGAAATATGTATCGGACTTGTGTCTTACCACATTTGCATTTGTAATGCTTGCTCTGAAATAAATAAAGAGACCTGCCAACGTAAGTAATAAGATATGTGAGAACTAAACCATCAGTATTCATGTAAAAGAAAATGAAAATTAACAATAGTGAAAATTATAAACTAAAGTAATTGTAAAAGAACGGATAAATAAATGTCCCACACCAAAATTCAAGTTTTTTCACATTTTGGGTTGGGGAGCTTTTATAGGTGCAAGATCCACAATTCATCACACAATCTTTGAACTTAAAATTTGATAGGGGAAAAAATCTGCAAAACTGTAGTAGGAAGAAAAAAATCTTCAAATTAGCAAGTGTGCTAGTGTGTACGTGTAACAAAGTGAGGGAGAGATAGGGGAAACATAGGGACCTAAGTTACTTGATGAATGAAGCAACAATGGGTTCCCACTTACTGCAGCCTCCCCCACCCCCTGCTGCTGCCTCCCCCCACACCACCCACACACACATGTTGCTTCCCATCATCCCCACCCCCTGCTGTTGCCTCCCCACCCACCTTAAGATTTCCATGTCCACGTTTCAAAATGATTCAAAATAATATGCTTGCGTGTGTGACAAATCTGTGTGCGATAGATCTGCATGTGTGTGTGTACGTGTGTGTGTGTGTGCATGCGAGGGAGGAGATATGGGCGTGCATGAGTAATTTGTGTGTGTGCATGTGTGTGCGTGAGTGAGGAGATCTATGTGTGAGACAGATTTGTGTGTGTGTGTGTGTGTGTGTGTGTGTGTGTGCATGAGTGATCGTGTGTGGGTGCGAGATTACCTGTACGGGTAGGGTAGGAGCGGCGGAGGTGGGGAAGCGGCGGGTAGGAGATTCAAATAATACTAAAATTACCAACAACGATGATTCAAAGAATACCAACCCTTCAAAGAATACCAACCCTGCAATCAAAGCACTAAAATTTGATGTCAAACAATAAAAAAAACAAATTTAATCCCATAACCTATAAAAAAATTCAACTATCTTCAAAATGTTGGAAATAAACCTCATGACCACAAAAGGGGATCTTTGTTGCTGTAGCAGTGGTAGCTTGGTCCGGTGACGCAACTTATGTGTGGAACAATTATCCTGGGGTCCTCGTACCTTGTTTCTGATCATCCATGAGAAGTTATAATTGCAAAAAATTTGTTTCTTGCCCATAAATTTAGAGTTGCCGAGATAGAGGAAGTCAGCACTCTAGGTAAAATTTTACCAGGTCAATGGGCTAAAAATTCAATGTAACAGACCCAAAGAGCAATCGAGGAGAAGAAATGTGAGTCGACATCCTTCGGTATTCTCAGCTGCTGCTTCCCCCACCCATCCCCACCTACTCCTTCCCCCACCCCACCTGCTACTTCCCGCCATGCCCACCTACTGCACATCACTCCCCACCTGCTGCTGCTGCCCCCCCCCCCCAACCACCACCACGCCCACCTACTGTTTTGCGTACCCCCTGCAACACGACAGATCCCAATAACTGCTCAAATGAATTTATTGTTGATAAGTCTAACAACAATATGAAATTTCTAAACATAATACAAAAGAGAGAGCTATTGAGATGAATTTAATTACCACTATGGAGATGAATTTAATTACCACCAATCAAACAAAATACAAAAGAGTAGTTTGGGATTTAAAAAAAATTATACTCATTTATGTATCCAAGTCACCATGTACCTTGCTTATTTAAACCTAACTATTTAATTACCACTATGGAGCGAGAACATGAGCAAGAAACCTCACAACACCTTTTCTCTCTATAATAGAGAAATACGGAACTAAGAAATCAAACACATACCTTTAGATCTTACAAATTGAAGCCAAAACTTGAAAGCCTTACCCAAGTATCCTCTGCAACACAATACATGCACAATACACACAGATATATGCCATTGAAATGATTAAGAAATATAAAATAAAAAGGAAACTAAAAGAACAAACACCAAGGCATAGTTAGGATACAATAAATTAATATTGTTAAATAATATGCATCTGCATACTGCATAATATATGCCATGTATACTGCATATATGCCATACAGTATGCATACATGCATATATGTAGCCATACAGTATGCATATATGCAGCATATATGCACTGCATATATGCATCTACATATATGCAACAGATATGCAGCATATATGCAGAGCACATATATGCATACCACCTCCCCCTTCGGGGTAAAACACGGTGCTATGGTGTGTGGCTAATCCCTTTGTGCCTTCCCCAATTATTCAAGAAGCTATGAACTACGCTTGTGCGTCTTAATAATGGATTCAATATATATATATTTAAATTGGTCGTAAAAAATCTTAGATTGAAGCTATGAACAACGAAAATTTCCAAACTATGTAATCACAAAACGGGGAAAAGTTTCAAAGTTTGGAATTCTTCAATATAACACAATCTGGAGAAAAAAATCGCCCCACCATATATATAAACAACCATCTATAAATATCAAAAGATGTAGAGTTAACTATTATTAACCTAGTATTAACCTCTTGAAACCATAAGGAACTTTATATTAACCTCTTAATACCAGAGGTGAGGTGGTAGTTGCTTCGAAGTGAACGATTGTTTAATAAGCTTCTTCCGCGATATAAAAGCATGGAAACCAAATTCGTAAGGACCTGCAATTTAAACAACAAAGAGAGATGAAAATATGTCAACACTAGCATACTAGTGCCCATTTCAATAAGCTTCATAGCATAACACTTTTGGAAGGAGCATACTCCCTACTAATAAATGTCCAGTATTTCCTATTAATATATGAACAATGTTTGATATACATCATGTTAAATTCATTTGGCAATGCCTTTTCTTTAGGTATTGCCTCTGAGACACAATGATGCAACATGAATACACCCGTGATACAATATTATTTTGGAGCTTATATATCCTCAAAAAACATCAACAAAGAAGAGAAGATTACCTCCCAAAACCAGCAAATGTGCGCAGACCCATATAAATGGTTAAAGCAAGCCATATTCCAACAAAACCATTACTTTTAGAAAGAACAAACAGGGATGCAATGCTCAATACAGCCACTAGAACCTGAAGAAAATAAGACCTTTTACTATATGTAACAATTACATGGACTATACAAGGAAAAATGAATATAATTCAACATTTTGTTTATTTCCTTTTTGAGGTCTATTAATATCTTACCCTATGATACGCAGAGTAGGAGAAATCAGATGTTCCAAAGTTAACACCGTAAAAAATAAAGGCTATGGAATTGAGAGGTTGTGTAGCTGTAACAAACTAATTATCCAATAAAAAGAGAGCCATTGTTAGATTCCTCAAATACTGTAGAAGTTTATTTCTTAAGAAAAAAAAAATTATTTGCTTGTAAGTGGAAGAAATACCGGGACGCCAATAGTTATGATGTGAAGAACAGTTTTTTCCTTTGAAAAGATTCCAGATCCAAATTGCAAACCAATTCCTACATTTCTGATGGAAGCTGAAATCATAGTATTAACATTGATGGTTAATATAGAGGTTGTAACATTTAATCACCGCAGAAAAAAGAGGAAATCAAAATATAGTATTGACGCATTGATTGTTAGACGACAAGTAAATAGCTAGCCTTTTTAACAAGTTGTGGCGAAGTCAATATTCATTGTCTTGGTAAAATTTGTGAAGAAAATGACTAAATTAAATACTATAAAAAATGTAAGGGGTCATTATTTAAAAAAATGCAGAAGTTAGGAGAAGCCATGGTCCCCTCCAAAAATGGATGGTTTCATCCCTGTAATAGCAAGTGAGAAATAATATTAATCATACAAAACACACCTGTAATACTCGTGTCGCGGCGGCAGTGGCCTTCTTATAGTCCTTTTCAGCAAATGCACAAGCAAGGATTGCCTAGACGAGTAGGAGGAAAACACACACGCATTTATCATTGAAGAACCATATAACTCGAAAATGAAAAGTAATCTTTCTTAACTAGTTATTCATATAAATTATTATATGGAAAGAGGTGTTTACCTGTCCAGCAACGGCCAAACCGTCGATAAGAAGTGATGATGCCATCCAAACTTGTAAACAAATCTGAAATGCAACCATTGTTGCCGGACCCAGCCTTGCAGCCATTGACGCAGCTAAAGTCACATAGATTTTACTGTCTGGAAGAAATGTAACATGGTCCTACTAATGACGAAACAAAATTCACACGATTTACTCCAAATTGTATCAGTAAGCGCTTAATAAGTATGCAGGATTCTAAGAAGCACAAAGTTAAGTGGTGTTCAATACTATATAAAAAAATATTAGCAAGATAGTTTTGTGACATCTCACTCGTTTCTGAGAGGGACTTTTAACCTTTAAAACATAATTTGTTGGTACAAGAAAAGCCAAATCAGAAATTGAAGTAATGAAGTCAGTGTGAAAATATGATCAATGGAAGATCAAGTTCTAATGAAAAGACTATGGATTACTGAAGTGTACGTATGTACATCGAAAGGTCTGTAGTAACTAAAGATTTATGAACACAAAAAAGGGAAAATAAAGTGTTCAAATCACATACTTGAGGTTGAACAGTCTCATGAAGCAGCTGCTTGAGAGTCCAATTTCTTCTTATCCTACAAAAAAAAAATGACAACTCTTTATATGTATTAGTTGGTGGATGGTCAACAATGTAAATAGATTCTACTATGAACATATATAGAATTGCAATAAAGTTGATGAACCCCCTTTTTCCCACCCCAAATAATAATGATTAATAGCTCATAAAATGAATAAAATCTAGCATAGATCTAAATCAACACAAGATTTTCAAATATTAAGGTAGCCAAAAGTACACTGGATCCAGAAGCCTTTAAACCAACCATCAATCCTGGGCATAGGCTGCATATGTGTTCCCATTATCATTGTCAATAACCCGAACAAGATATTCAATTAAATTAAGAAAAGAAGTGGCTAGTTTCCATACATCACGTACAAAAACAGATAGGTTAAGTAATAATGAGACGTGTATCTTCCTAGTTTTCGTCATATAGTTGTTTGTCCGTTCATGACAGAGTTTTCCATACTTCTCAATGTTTTCATTATGAGGCTTCATGTCAAATTTATTATATATTTTCCCCTCCACAGAGAGCCTTCCTAAAATAGAGAATAAGTATCGATAATAATATATGTAGATGAGTTCTCTCCTCTTTTTCAAATGTGGGATGTACCCACTTTTTGCTCCAACAAACCAACCACTCACAAATAATTTGGTGGTAAGTGCACTACTCGCGTATGGTGGGATGAATTGTTGCGTGATAATAAACCTTGAATCTAGAGCTCGCCTGAGATAAAGGAGCTATGGATTCATATGAAGGAGATCCTTTTTGCAAGAATTCAAGGATTGATCATGGAGGAATATTCCTGACCATTTCAACTTTTGTGAACTTGGTCAAGATTAAGGGAGAGCTTGGAAGAAAAATCATTTAGAGGTATTTAATGGCATCCAATGCTTTTTACTAAACCAAGTTGATTTTTGAAACAAATAAATTCGTTTGGGGCTGGCCATGGAGTATGCATAGAAAGGTGGAAGAGTATGTCTAGGCAGATGTTTCAATGAGTAAAAGTATTGCTATGGATCTTGTGGCTCCTCTAAAGCCTATCGAAGTGACTCCCGCATTGCCAACTAGCTTCACAGCTTTAAGTGTGGGGCTTTTGGACAATAGGTGGCGAGAAGAAGAGGCTAGTGTTAATAACAAATGCGTCGGAGGTTGAAGAGCTATATAGTGATGTAATTTTGACATGCATGCATTCCTCCTCAGAAAGCATACCATAAGTTTATGTGAAACAAGCTAACCTAAATCTAATTCCAAATTATTTGATTGACTTATAAAGTGAGATACCATTCAAAATTGAATTTCCTCACTAAAGTAACTAGGGAACCATTTTCTAAATATATTATTATGAATGCAATATATTATCTAATTCCATAGATTGAAAATTTAGTGATTTATTACAACAAAGGTTAAGATGATGTCATTGGCATTCCATACCAAGTGGCTATTAAATTGACAATAATGGAATTACTTTACCTCATATCATGTGAGGAAGCGCAAAGAATATGTGTGCTCACCTTGAGATGATTCAGAAAACACAGACATTGGAATGAAATATGTAGACATGTCCATAGAGTAGCACTTGGGTGAATTATCAATGCTAAGGATGATCCAGATGAGAAAACTATTAGATGGAGTGTTACTACTATTGAAGCCTCAAGGATTCTAAAAGGGTTACATATGAATTAAATAAAATCACAGAAATAATGAAAAAAAATAAATAGCAAAGAAATAAAGAAAAAGTTAATTAAAAGAAGAAGAAAAACAATCCAAAGAGTTACGATATAAATACTATATGGTTACAATAGGAGAGTGGATTTTGCTTACATGTAATCAACTCCAATGAAAAGATATGGAACATGGACTCTAACATGCTAATATTGTCCAATGACATTAAGGACTCGCGACTGCTCTGTGATTACCTAAATCCAGAGGGAGCTGCCTGTGGGCCACCTTCTTGTAGTGTATTCAATGGATAAAGTTTATGAAGTGCAATGGTAGACCAAAATTAACACATATAACTAATTTATGTAATTTGTTCTGAAGTATAGGAATAAAGTGCAATGGTAGACCGTTAAAATGGAAAATGAGTCAGAATTGTTACCTGCATGTTTTTATTTGTAACGAGGGATTTCAAAAGGTTTATGTGATAACGTTGAACAAACTATGAAGTGGAAAATTATGCCCACATCCTTCTTGAAACCTATCATCATAGTGGATACTCCCATAATCATGAACAAAACAATGGTAGATATATATATATATATATGTGTGTGTGCTCTAAACTAGATGACTGCCGTGCACAAAGCCTAAAGGCCATAAGTGAGGACTTTTAGAAGCCTATAATCCTATGGATTGGGTTGATACTTATCTACATCTTCAATACTCAATCCTCGAACGAAGTATGAAGAGAGCAAAATTTGGAAACCAAAAGAAAATTGGCAAACAAATGTAATAATATGTTACGGAACTATTAAAACTAAGCAATAACAGTACAAGCCTTTTTTTCATATGAAAATGGTAGTATGTTGCAAAATGTTTTTTTTCTACTTTAGCGTAACATATAATATAATCACATCAAATAGGCTTGTTTTAGAAGTAAAAATGTTATCATAGAAGAAAGCATACATATAAATTTCGTCAGTGATTCGTCGTATGACAAGCCAGATTGAATGGAATTGGTGGGTTCGGAAATCAGCCATTATCAATTTGATCAACCATCCACTTATTAGCTGCTTCTATGAAGTGAGTTCCATCACAGTTAACCAGAATCTACCTTGCAATCACAATCTCTTTACCATTTAGCCTTCTTAGTGCCACATTTAATGAATCTGTTATATTTATATTTCCGTCCATGGCGACAGCAAGCTAAAAAAGGGTTCTCAAATCCTTAATGATATTGGAAAACTGGACTAGAACATCTGGAGCATAATCCTTAGCTTATCCAGTGGACATGTTAAGTTTGTAACCTGAGTGGTATCATTTTGACCAATGTCGAAGGTGTAAAGGCCACAAGAAAAGTAATCCTCTTTGGGCAACAAATCTCGAAACAACCCTCCTTATTTACATAATAAGTGAGATCTTTTGTGAAAATCAGAGTATTGAATGTACTGCACGTCTAATGAAAGTGGACTGTAACCACTCTGGGACATGGTTCTATTTTGGGGTCTGATTTTCAAAGCAGTAGAGGCAAACTTGGCACTATGGATGAAATTTGAACCAATTGAGTTCAGAAATACACTCAGGTAAGGTAATTCTAAGAGGTAAAGTAATTCTAATCTGTGTTATGAAATCAATGATGAGACATCCATTACCATAGCATTTGGCAGGGGCATGAAATAAGGTTTGTCCGTTAGGCGAAGGAACTTACCCAAAAGATGTTGAGATACCACCAGTGTTGGAATTTGAGTCACCAAAGTTTAACACGCCTGGGGAATCACACTTGTTTGAACATGTGAGGGAGCTCGGTAAGAATGTGAGTGTAACTGAAAGGAAATATGTATGAAGTCTTAAGTTGTAAGATTCCATAAATCAATGGCTTATTTTGAGACAAAAGTGTTGGGAAAAAGAATGAGGGGATGGTTGTATATAATATAACAAAACAAGCTTTGTTGCAAAATGTTTAGTATAAGTAGGAAGAACTAAATTAATAGTCATGTATAATGCATTAGTATTATCAATGAAGAGCACAAATGGTGGATTCAAAACAACTTGATCAATATAATAAATAAAAGTCATTAGATTTCAGTGATAAGAGCAAAAAGAGAATTGGATTTATACTTTTATCTAGACAGAGTAGTAGATTACTTTTTGAAGCAGAGGAAATGAAATTTTCACCTAAAAATATACAGTAGCCAATTATGTAGCGATGAGTGTCGGTACAATTTGTTCGAGAAGCCATAGAATAGAACATTGTATAACTGAAGACCAAGATAACTAGTGCCTTTAACATTCAAAGTATAAGCCTAAACTCTTGAAAATATATATGAGTAGGGCCATGCATAAATGACATAGAGAGTTAACTGCATATGTTAATTACGATCGAGTTAAGTGAAGTTAAAAGTGTTCCAATTAAGGACCAAAACTTATTAGATTAATATAGAAGGACGAAAGTATTTGTCACTTTTAACTAACCTTTCTTGAAAGTAAGTGGAATTGGCAAGGTAGATGGGAGACACACATTGATAATCTGAGTGCATGGGATATTTCCTAAAACAACTGTGTTTGGCCCTGTGATATGCAACATAATCTTGAAGATTAAAACTCTAACCTGAATTATTTGATATGGTGTTAGACATATATTAATCGCATCAAACAATCATATACTCTCTCAGTCTCAGATTAAGAGCCACTATATGAAAGTCAACTTTTTGAAAGAAATTTACTAATTTGAATATAATTGATTGATAAGATCGAAAGTTAGTTAGTTATTGCATAAGTTTGGTAAATCGATTTCAAAACGCAACTCATAAACTGAGATGCTTTAAAAGGAAAATGCATAATTTGAGAATCATTTGAAGTTAGACTACAAGCCATTGGTACACATGCAACCTCGAGATATAAACCTTAGAATTCGTTAGCTACTTAACTAATAATGAAAAAAACTATTTTTTGACTCACCCCCTCTTACAAATTATGATATATAAGATAACACTGTTATTGTGATTACAAGAATAATGGTTATCTCAAATATAGCATTAGAAAAGTGCGATAAGCTAAAGAAGAAAAAAAATATTAAATTTGAGTAAACCAGGAAATTGACTTTAATAGAGACTGGAGTATATAGAAAATCAGTTCTATGGTGCCTCAAAGTCTATCCCATATATTTTTTCAAGTTGGATTATTGGGGCTACTTATTCAAATAAACTGGTATGGTCTGCACTTTTAAAGTCAATTTCCTGGTATGGATATTTCTCTATTAATTCAGCTTGGAATCAAATTAGACAACCTTATGTTCTTAATTGGACTAAGATTTATCTATTTATACGTGTAATAAGTCTTAATGATGCAACTCATGCTAGTTCAATTGTAGTCTCGGTCGGTAACTAAATTATTAACTTTTCTATAGAAAAAATAAATAATAAAACTAAAACTAGATCTTTGACTATTACTTGCTCTATTGTTCTGTTCAGGTTCCGGCGGGGGGATAACTAGGCTTGGAAGTTGGAGGTGAGGCAGCGGCGGCGAGGAGGGGAGGCTAGATGGAGAGAATCAGCGCAGCAGCAATGGCGCAACAGATGCTTGAGGTTGAGGATGGATGGAGAGCAACTCGTGGTGGGTAGGTAGTAGAGGTTAAACATTGAAAGCTGTTGTCCTAAATGAATATTAGGTTATCTGTCAATTTTTCTAATTTAACTTATGTTCAATTTTTGTTTTAAATTTTAGTTTACACCCGAAACATTATATAAGTATAAATATCTATTTTTAAAAAACACAGTGGGGGCTACAACCCCCTTGGCCCTCACTTCTCCCGTCCCTGCCTATAGCCAACACCCACAGCAGCCCTGCTACATTCCTACCACAGGCCTGCTGTCTGATGTCCCACCGACGTGGATCCCCACCTCTGCCAATTCACCTTGACTCTATTTCTAAACATTTTTCTTCTTAGTTTATAGTCATTCAACCACTTATCAGGTTTATGAGAGAGCTCATCGCGCGCAAACTGGTCAGCCCATGATTGACCTCCATCATTTTGTTATTGATTTTCAGTTCCCCAATCTCCAGGTATAAAGAACGTAACTCGCTTTACTAGATTACTCTCAATAGTTATATCACCAAGACTTATCTTTTACACAAATTGGAGGAACTTTGAATTCTGGAAGTTAGGGTCATCATTTTGAGCTAATGCATGTGCTAGCATACGGGTCTGCTCCATGGAATCTAAGCTTGGAATATTGGCACCTCTCATTTGAAATAGTGATGTAATCTATGATTGCTCATTCTGAAATTCACAAGCCTAACCATTGGCACCATGTTGTTGTTCAAACGAATGAGCCCAAGCGTTAGGGACACCCTCGGTATACAATTCAATATCAAATAAAACTGTGATAAATAACACCTCTTCCAGTGAAATCAAAATTATAAATACTTGTCTGATTAGGATAAAATAACCCACAGTTTCTCTTGGACTCTAGCCTACGCTTCCCAATTTCATTAAAAAGCAACGATATGTAGATAACAGATAACATATACGAGGAACGAATTCCCTTTTTCTGTTATAAATATTTCCTGTTTTCAAAACTGAAGATAAAAGATATAAGGAGACACCGAATTCCAACACAAATCAACATAATATTCTAAGAAAGTGAAATACATTGTAATATGTGAATCACTGTGAAAAAGCATTAGACAAAATTTGAGTATCTTATCTTAAATGAGGGATAACACACCCAATATATTCATGACAAAGGTTTTTCAGATGAATGTTTGTACAAAATAAAACGCAAGCATAACGAACCAGTGAGTCACTCATTACATGAGTATAAAGTAGAGAGCAGAGTAATAAGCATGGTTCAAGGTGAAAGCCAAAACCAAAACGATATAATAAAGTTGACTAGGTATTGGTACCTAACAATCCTAAACTATTACTCATACCTATATATTAGTAAAAAATTTACTCATTGTGATAGAAATAATTATGAAGTGACAGAAAGATATAAGTCTTTTAATCATGGTAATAGGACTTGAGCATGGTAACCATGGTAATAGGACTTGAATAAATAAGTCAACTATCTTTATCTAAAATGGAGGGTGACAGAAAGAACAAACAGATAACTAAAAAGTACCTTGATAATGAGCGCATTGGCCTTCAAGAAAAAAGTATGAAGTGACGGAATTACTTTGGGAGCTCATCACCTTATCAGCATCCTTTAATGCAAGTTGAAAGAGAAGTTTATATATTTTAAGATTTGGGAGGGATTTAATAAGTAGAAAAAGGAATTCTTTTCACCATATGAAAATAGCAAATAAAAATATAATCCAGCATGTGTTGTGGGATCAAGCCCACTCAATTCTCTATAAAAATGAATAAGACTTAAATGCATTTGTGAGTACTAATTCCCATTACCTAAAAGAAAAATGACTCCTCCGATGGTCTGTCCAAGATTTCTTCTTGATCTATCAAAGTATCCATTTTCTCATTGTCTATCCATTAATACCTATAGGAAGCTGAGCAAGCAAACACAATTAATGAAATTATTCATGAACATGTATGGAACCATTATCTTGACCACAACCAAAAAGAAATTTATAACAAAGTAAAATGAGTCTTTGAACATGATTGTTTAAAATCTCTACGTAACTTTTAATAAATGAGATGAAAAAACTTAAATCAGAGTTAAAATCCTTAAATATATAATTTCATCTCAAATCAAGTTTTATGTGGTAATGACAAACATGCAGCCTATGACCACGATAAGTTTTATTATCTTTGGGCTCCCTTTTTAGGCCTTTGTTCTTGTACTTGTAAACCCATATTAGTAGTCTAAACCTAAAATATGAAATGAAGAAATTTGAATTGCGAAGAAAATTACATTTTGTTATTGATCCTTTGTCGACAATCTGGTTGCAAAGTACTCATCTAATTGTATGTTTCCATCACTAGTTCTCTGGCTTGTGTAGGCCTCCAATTGTTAGAATCTATCACCTATGAAAAGCATAAAATTCAGACAATCAATAGCCATTAACAAAAATGTAAAAGAAATATGAATTATTTATATACACTAATTTAAGGTCGATAATGAGGTGATGTGATCGAGAAGGAAATACGTTGATGGATTTATAGAACCGTTGGTCTTTCTTTGGTTTTCAACCGAGGAAAAGTTTCAAGTGATTAAGATTGCTATAATTAATGTCTAATTTAAGTTCAGGAAGGGAAGCCTATAAGGGTTGTGTGTTAAGCAACGAGTGTGAACATATTGAACTCTATGCTTTGAAAAAAATTAGAAAACCAAACAAGCATTGGCAAACAAATGTAATAATGTATTATTGGACTAATCAAACTAAACAATAAGAGTACAAGCTTCTTTTCCCATCACTAATGCCTTTGACATACGAAGTATAAGATTAAGATTTTGAAGATCTATAAGAGCAGGGTCAGGCATAAATGATAGAGAGAGTTGACTTCATATGTTAATTTCGGTTGAGTTAATCTAAGGTAAACGTGATCCAATTAGGACTAAAACTTAGTAGCCTCAACCCAATAATTAGTGGAAACAAAATGCTGAAGCTACTATGTACGTGAAATTGATGAAGTTTGCATTGAATTGGACGAGAGCATCTTTGTTTGAGTGATAATCTTGGTCGCATATAGAAGTATTAATTCAACATCAATATGGTTTCAGACCTCTAACCACAAAATCCGATCGAATATTTGTTCCAATCATATCAAACACATCAACAACATTTCATGCACAAATGTATACTTCATCTTATCATAAATCAATGCAATACACACTACCCATGTCACAAATCCAAAAGTCTCTAAAGGACCAAATAATTTAACCAAAAGAAACCCAAATTTCGAAAACAAATCAGTAAACCAAAATAAATCTCTTACTCACAATAAAGATCTAATAAAACTCTTTTACCTGGCCCATCTAGTCAACCTCCTCGATCAAGGGAAAATATGGGGTCAACCTGTGTTCCAAAAGAGAAAGAAGAAGATTCAAGAAAATCTACAGGTACTAAAACTGTAGATAATATGAAGAAAAATAAAAAAGTTCCGAGGAAAATGAGGGTTCACAAACAAATAATGCATGTTTGATATAAACATTACCAAAAGGATAGATAAAAGAAAATAGAGAATATCACTATAACTTAGAAAAAGTTGAACAATTGTTGTCCAAAATTCTATTTGGTTCAATGGGCGAATAGTGTTTAAACTTTATAAGAACTAAATGAAATGTATTAGTTCTAAAATTCGCAAACAAATAGTATGGTCATGCACGACAAGAACTCTCAAACCCGCTGAGAACAGGATATCAAACATTCATTCAGACTCCAACTGGATGAGAACTGCAAAGCAGACATATTATGATGGGAAGGATGCGATTTTAAGTTATATATTGTTCAGAATAAAAATGTGTTCGAAATTGTTGAAAATTGTATATTAGTTTCTAGGAGAGAACAACAAAGTTTGTAATGAGGGAATAACTTTCCATATCTAATTAGTATGAAGGGAAACAAAAAGAAAAAAATTAACAAACTTTAAAATACATAGTGTGAAAAAGATATCATATAGCCTATAGAATAAAATAGTGAAGTTGGAATAAGAAGACAGCATATAAGAGGCATACCCCATTACTTACTTATAATGGTGCGAAGGTAAAAAGTATAGAAATGAAATAACTCAAAATTATTGATAAAAACATAATTTGGAGCAACTAATTGAGAGAGATTACTTACAAAATAAAATCAATCAACACAACACTGAAACTATACAATCAACACCATAATCTTAGTTCATAACATCAACGGTTCACACCCCAAGTCGTAAATGGAAATAACTTTAAGGATCAAATTATGTTAAACACCAAACTTTGAAAAAAAGATATAATATATCTATATTCTTCAACATGTTTTCTTCAACATTAACCTCTTGATTGAGCGTTGGTATAAATATATAATATATATGTTTTCCTAAATGTATGTCAAATAACAGGCTAGTTAAATAAAAGCTAACCCGAAGAATAATTGTTTTCTTTGTTTACGAAATAACAATTCTAAATATGTTACAAACGCATATGAATAGATAAATTAATGGTAGAGCACATCAACATATTTCAAAACGAATTGTAACAACATATTATCCATCAATTGATAGAAAAACACACACACCCAAACTGAGTATGATATGTGAGAAGAATAGATAAAATGTTCAGTTAATTTAACATCATACCTCAGTAATGCAATTTGAGACGAGTTCAAAAAGATGAAATCACCAGTCCAAATGTTTAATCACAAAACACTGGATCAGAAACACAATAGTCATTCGGTGTATAAGAATATTCAAGAATCCAAATAATGATTTTGATAACAAACACCTGTTTGAATATATTTTGCTTCATACGCATACATATATGGACAAATACAATCATCATAGATGTACTTGTGTCCGTGCATATTGTTATATAAGCCAAGACAATGAAACCATATAATAGTTGTTCCTATATGGTGCATATTATTTCATATGAAAGATATACAATAGTTAAGGAAATCAAACCTCTTCACTTCACAAATAAAAATTTCACTAAAAACATGAACTTTCATAAAGAAGACCACGTAATTTGATAATATAGTACCACAAACATGCGATGACCCCTTTCCAAACAAGGAGACTAACTATGAAGAATAAACTAATTCGTCAAAAAAATAACTGACATTTACTTTTAATCACATGCTCACAAAAATTCCATTCAACTAAAAGAGAAGTCATAAAAGAAAGAAAGAAAGAAAGAAAGAAAGAAAGAAAGAAAGAGTAAAACACCCATTTGGGTGTTTTCTCAAACAATAAACAAGAATGCTAGAAAATGACAACACAATATAGAAAGATAAAAATCTCAAAAAGTATGAGGTTCAGTGCTACAAAAATCCAACGCTAACATGAACATGAATTTACAAAGCTAAAATTGTATTCCCATTCAATATAGAACTTATTAAGCTAAAAAAATATCTTTAGATCTGATATATCCTACATAAAAAACTTAAGTATCACAAAAACAAAAAGAATAAGATGATTCTATATAGAATTCCTAAATTCATATCCAATGGTTAAAGGATAGTGTCATGTGAAAATCCATTATAATCAAGGCCCATATCAAATATTGAGTGTGAAGGTTTACATCTTTTGTTTCTCCAGCTCAGACGCCTCCATGCTTGTATCAAATAAGAACAAAATTATACCAAATATAGGGAACCCCTAAATATATGCATATGTGTAATATTATCTCTGTATGAAATTGTAGATGTAGATAAACAAAAACAAAAATCACACAAAGCAAACCATATTCAGTACTAATATCAACAAAATTGAAGAAAACCCTTAATGTAAATGCAAGATCAAATGGAAACCCTAGGAATTAATCTTAAGGATAAATAGTGTGCCTGTCGTGGAGATGTAGGATCGTCGGTGCCGTCGCTGCTGCCTCTAGAGGTGGATTGTGCGAGAGAGATATGACAGATGTGAAGATACCCGCTAGAACGTGTGAGAGAGAATTTCTTTTTTTTTTTGGGGGGGGGGAATGAGTTTTGATATGGTGCCAATTCATGGGAGCGGGAGAATGGAAAGAAAAGCCCCGCTATTTTTTTCCATTTATCTCAGTTTTTACCTCAATTCTAAAATAACTAAAATTACAAAGGAGTATATATACGTCAATTATATATAGATATGAGATAAATGGATTTTTTTATCTCAATTTTACTTAAATTAAAATAAAAATTCACCTTCAAAGCGCAACTGACATAAATGTATATTATTTATGTCATTTTACATTTGTCTGACGTAACGTCAATTTTCCAACTGACATAAATGATACTTTTTCTTGTAGTGTCTTCCCATGGGTCCTTCACGTAGTTTGACTTGAAATTGGAATCTCATGCCAAACAAGTGAAATGTTAACTGAAATAAAACTCTACTAGAAACATTATATAGGTTTTTCATTGCACTTCACACCTAAAGCTCGGTTTGAATCGGGCTGGCTACGGGTAACCCATAAATTCGGGCCGAGGCATTACAAATGTTATGAGAGCTCTAGGTTGAAGATTCCTTTTGAGAGTGACATGGTGAGGACAAAAGTGGATCTTTCGATGTCGATGTTGGTTTGGGACAGTAAAGCTAGTTTTGGTAACGATATAGTTCGTGTCCTTGATGGTAAAGTCAGGGAGGTTATCATGATAAGTAAGTTAGTGCCAAGTGGCACACGATAAAATTGGTAGTTATTAATCTCTTTCGCGCTTTTGATAGATATGCAAGTAATTTACGGTTATCCAATCAAGTCATCGGCAGTGACACCGTGGGTTTTAATGTGAGGTCCTTGCATTCCAACATTTGATGACATAGAGTTTTTTTGGATTTGAGAGTGCACAATTATCTAATGGCATCAACTCATTAATTTCAGTTGACAATCCACACCAAATTTTAATCCTTTATCCCTAGAACATGCAACTATGTGATTGAAAACATAAATCAAACCAATCTTGTAAAGAAAATAGAGTTTCAGGAAAAATCCCCTAAGAGAAAAACCTTTTATTCAGTTTATAAAATTTATCAATTACAACTTACAAATTCTATGAAGGAATATACTATGATTCTCTCAAGAACCACACAACCGCAACTTTCTTTCGGCAATGATCCTCGCAATAATTACAAGAACTGCAGTCCTCCGTCTTCACCAGCGAATACCCTCGGGTTTCACAAGTCAACCACGGAGATGCCTTCTCCACAAAGGTTATATGCAAGATACACACTATAGGGTTTAAACTTGACTCATGCAAGTAAATTATAGGAATGATTTTTGAATCGAAAAGGTTTTTCAAACTAAAAGGATTGAAAACTTTTGCTAAAGATATGGAGAACTAGTTCTGGAAAAAGATCTCAACAAAATCAAACATGAAACAGGTTTTTATAAGACGAACACAAATTTTGAAGCGGCGGTTTCGTTTGAACAACATTTGAGTCTTGTTTGAACGAGAAATGAACCTCGTTTGAATGACACCAGGCTCATTTGAATGACATCCAAATCTTGTTTGAACGAACTTTAAACGATCTTCGAACGATGTAAAATAGTACTCCCTCGTGAGATGTTCGATCAAAGAAACTTCTGATGAACACTTCTGACGAGATTGCAGTATCGTTTGAACGAGATTATCATCTCATTTGAAACAAATGCACATACAAATATTTTTTTAAAAAAAGAAAACCTGCCTCGATTTTTTAATTAAAAATCATGTTTCCAGTTTTAATAAAATTGAACATCCTAAAATAAATTCAAGGATTAAATTTAAACACTAAAGAATTATAGCTTCAAAGTGTGGAGATGGTTGAACGTTGGAGATGTTGAATCTTCGGACTTCAACTCGGTTTGAAACAAATGGTAACAAGATATGCCAAAAACTTATGTAAGCCTAAGTTATGAGCAAATTATTCTTTTACATGATTTTAGTAGAGTTTGATGATGCTTATTGGGAAGGTGGAACGAATTGCATCTAGTTAACGATAGAGGTTGGTAGTTAGTGTGTCATGACTAAGTAATGATGATTGGTGATTAAAATTCTTATAACCACTAACTACGGCACTCACGGGTGGTTAACGCCGATGATGTAATTAGGCAAAATTCGATCCTTGGGGTAATACCATCAGTAATAGGTAGTTCGATGAACATGTAAAATTTTTGTGGGTCAATGCTTGGGGATATGTACTCTCAGTTCTAGGTAATACGACGCTAACCTTGTGTGTGAGTGCCTTAGGGATTGTTGGTCGATAAATGTATCTCGCAATTTGTGATTATAATTGCGGGCCATTTATGGCAAGGGTGCCACATGTGTAACAATGACGAGTTGTAGTCACAGGAAAGTGAATCCTACGTAGCCTTATGGGGTGGTTTTGGAAAAAAGATGCAACATTTGATGAATAGAATCTTTAGCGACATCGATAGTGTAGATCTAGAAGTGCACTGGTTATACACAATGTCGTGTATCTAGCCAAAATCCTTAGTAGTTTCAACTTGTGGTTCAGGGTGTAATTCGTAGCATTAGTCGTTGTGAGGAGGTCCTTTGATTATCCTTAGGATGTATGGTCAACTTGTTGTGACTCCTTAAGGTGTCCAATGACTATGTCCTACCATATCATAGAATTATCGAATGATGTTTGGGGTGAATGGCTAGAAATCGTTAAAGTAAATATCGAGAAATCTTTGGGCATAACCGCTTTGTGGAGATTATGGTTGATAAAGTCTTATCTAGTATAGGTGAAAATTGCTTAGGTGTACTTGGTTACCTTAAGGAACCAGTCAGGCTAGATTTTATGGAATGTGTTGTGTCCGACGAAAGGATGTGAAAAATTTGGTGATAACTGATAGAAAAGAAATTGATGTCTCTTTTGTATTTGTCATTGTGTGCAATTCCTCCATCCATCAAAAGTATTCACAAACCTATAAAAGTATAACAAAACTAGAATATAGAGGTAAGTGAGGTATCAATCCATATCTAGGGATGAAACAAAAAATTGGAGAGGACATATATAGATTCATTTTCTTTTTATTATTATTATTATTATTATTATTTTCTATTTATATTTTATATGGATTTTTCAAGGGATTTTTTTAACTAACTAACTATACTAATTTTTATAACTACTAATTAAGAAGTAAAAGCTAATTTAAGAAAAGTGAGATAAACAAAATTATCCTAATAAGTAAACTAACAAAATCGGACTCATGAGGGATTCAAAATTTCATCCCATAAATGGGAGATTAGCCCTCAATAATCATCATCCAAAAAAATAAGATAAACAAATGAAGCCTGAGATGATTAAAATAAAAGTAATAAGAGTGGAATAGATCAAACCCATTTAAGCCTTGAATTGAAATAGAAACTTCAATTACATCAACAATATCTCAATTATAATCCCTCACTCTTGTATTTATTGAATCTAAAAAAAAAATTACAAAATAAAAATAAAAAGGATAGTGGATGAATTCATAATGGACAATTAAATAATAAAAGAGATTTGCTAAAAATGCAAATCCTAACATTATAAAATTCTACACTAGAACTCACCCAAAGAAATAAATTCTAGATCATTAATTTTTATTGAGATAATTGCTAAAAATACAAAATCTCAACATAAAGGAATGGACTAGAACTTACCTCCCATAAGGGATAAATTCAACTATATCAATCTATTTTGAAATAATTGCTAAAAATGCAAAAATTCATTATAGATGGGTGGTGTTGAATTTATCCTAGAGACAAATTTCACTACTCACCTCTTTATTGAGATATTTGCTAAAAATGCAAATACTCTCTAAAGAGGAGTGTAGAGAAATTTATCACACACGAGTTTTAAAACTAATTTGGAGATCTCTCATTAAATGGGTCTTCTTCTTCGTTAAATAGTAGGCATGGAGATAAGGGTAATTTGGGGAATTAGCATGAGTGTGCATGGAAATGGTGAGAGGAGCATGGGGTGTGAGGATAAGTTGGGGTTAAAATAGAAAAATGCAAAAATGTGCATGGGTTGTGTGAGGTCATGTGGGAAGTGAGGTGAGGGAATAAAATCAGACTTGGTTAAAATAGGTAGTTGGGGGTATTTATGGAAAAGTGAGGTAAGAGGGGTTTAATTGGTTTTAAGTGGCATGTGGGTTAATTTAATTTATTCTTTGGTTTTTGTCTTGATTTAGAAATTGGCAGGTGGTAAAATCGTGTAAGGTTAGAAGGGAAATGGGTCTCAAGGTTAGAACACGGTTTTGGGTTTTGGACACGGGTTGGAGATGGAGTAGGCGCGGGTTGGGGATTTGGTCCGGGTTTAAAGGGGTTTTTGAGCTGTGGGTCAGGTCCGCTGCTCGTGGGTCAAGTCCGGTTTGGCTTCACTGGATTGGGCAGCTCCAATGAAATGGGCTTGCGGGTTGGACAGGGAAGACCCGAAGACGGGTCTCGGGTCGCCGACGGGGTTGCGACGTGGGTAGGGTTGGTATATATTTTGGGTTTTGGGGTTTTAGCTAGGGGTTCTGAGGTGGTGATATGAGGAGTGAGTGGAGAGAAGGTTTTGGGTTAATGGACTTGAGGAGAGAGAAATGGGTTTAAAGGTTGAGTGGGGAAGATGAAGTGGAGGGGGTAGTGTGTGAGAGGGTGTATAGAAGTTTGGTGAGGGTGAGGGTGTATTAGGGTGTGTATATGGTAGGTGGGTGTGAGTGTGTATTTGGGTGTGGTTGAGTGTAGGTTAGTGTATAAGTTTTAGGGTGTGTGTGTTTAAGTTGTGACCCTACAACAAATAAGACACAACTAAAAAATAAAATAAAAATTTAACTAAACTAAAAATAAAAATGACACGACACGACACACTATACAAACTCTAAAAAAAACTGAACACAACTAAAATAAAAACTATAAAAATAAAAAAACTAATAAAATAAAATAATAATAAACTAACTAAAAATTAAGAAAATATAAAAAACTAATACATAACGCTCTAAAAATCCTAAAAATATATACATGACTCAATAAAATAAAATAATAAAATAAACCCTAAAAATAAAATGACACAAATAAAATAAAATGGGACAAACTAAACACACACAGTTCGGGATAGGTTTAGGTAGGCTAGGGTAGGCTAGGGTAAGGGACAAGGGTAATTAGCTCCATAATCTGCACAATTGCCTTGAAATATGCGTTTGAACACCGCAACGTGCATTCGACCTACAAAATAGACAATAAAGCGCATAAGACCCAAATTGCCGAGAATTAGCAGCTAAAATACGTCTATTCGGGGGTATAAAATGTACACTTTTGGGTGCTTATCAATAACCTTGGGTTACCGATAAAGTACAAATGAGTCACTTCATATAGCCCTGGGGTGAGGCAGCCAAATTTTAATTTTAATGGGTAGTGCAATCATATGAGGTGAAATTAAAGATTCATATATTAATTGGGTATAATACTCGTTGTATTGAGGACACCAATATAGAGAAGGTCTTGTTAGATTTGATGACTACAAGGAATGCATTAGAGATTTGGGCCAACTATGTTATGATTACGACCACGCGTGTAGCAAATTCGATGGGGTGTTGAAGCATGAGTAGTGTATTTTAGAATGATGCTAATAGGGAAATATATAGGAATTGGGTCATCTTGTTAGACTCATTCGGACTCGAGGGTGTACGTCTGAATGGTACTTGCTACCCTTATGGTGTTAATGATGAGTGGTTGGCCATTACGTGGAGTCAATTGAATTGAACTTTAAGAAATGAAATAATAACCTTGTGACGATGATAGCTGATAGGGTAAGTGTTTCGCCAAATTAGGTAGTGCCTAAGGGGACATTGGGTACGACTATTGTACGATAAAGTAAGATAGTAATCTAGGTGTACTAGGTCATTGACATCATTACTGATGAGATGAATAAGGTTAGTGTCAATAAGAACGTTAACATTCATCGACCAGGTGGCCCGTGTTTGCTAAGGATGTAGGAGGAAGCCTTACTCCTAAGGAGGTAAGTCCAGTGTTTAACTTCCCAAGGGACGTTAGGTTTGTACATTTCTTCCTTCTCGAGGAAAATGAGTGGGTCGTGGTGACACAAAATTGGGAGTACAGCTAGGTTAGGACCCTTCGATCATACTCAAATAAGACTAGACTTTGAACGTATATCATAGGTCCACCCTTGTAAACCATCACGGTTATATGTGAGTGGGGTTCTATCAGATTCGTTGGTTATCTCTCTCGGTTCTCATGTTTTCCTTCGGGTTTGATGAGAGGAAAATTGTATCCCTCAAGGTTGTGATAACCCGTATTTGTACCATGACATAGTGCAACGCGATTTAGCCCAGTAGAGCTCGGTTGGGCCTAGCATGGTTAATGCAACTCAATAATTGGGTGTGCCCTTGTCTAAGTATTCTTGTTGGAACATCAAGCTCCATGAGGTTGGCTGCTCTTTCGGCCGTACGATTACTCACAGTATTTGATTTTCTTACGTGTAGTGACCTAGGATTTGGCCAGCATGGCAGTTAAGGGAACTTGTTATAAATGGCAAGATGGTATGTTGAGGACTTCGTAGAATGTTAGAACTCGAGGAAACGTAGCATTAGGTATTATTTTCCCCAGTGAGTGGATTAAGTAATACTCAGATGTGTGTTCCTTGGTTAGACGCCCAGAATGATCTTAGATTCAAGTGAGGATTTGTGTATAGGTATTAGTCAGACACATGGTTTTGACACTCGGTGGCATGTTGCCCCTTCATGCGAGCGACTAGTGATATGAGATTAATGTCAATTTGAATGAAACTAGGTGGTCGGGAGGATCCGAAAGTTTGTGAACAAACATAGAATGAAGTTCTAAGGGTAGAGGATATTCTTGATGGTGAGTCGGATGTTGATTATGTTGTGGGTTATACTCGGGTGAGTGCCGATCACTTGTGAGGAATGCTCAATAGGGGAAACAACATGTTTGGGAGTTAGCAAAGATAGTCCTAGGACTTAACTAAGTATGATCACTGGGAAAATGGAGCTCGATGACTATTAAGTGGCTTTGATGGTTCGCCCGAGTTGAGCATTAGATCATGTTACATGATGAGCCTTGTGATGATGAAACTCGTGAATGAAAGGATGACGTTATCTTGGAATTATAGGACTTTGATGATTTAGTCTTGGAGTATTCCTGTGACTTAGAATAGAAATTTGTGAACCCCATAAGCCTAAGGATTGGCGAGTCAAGAATTTTGTGGATGAAATTCCCCAAGGGGGTTTGTAATACCCGCCCTAATATTTTAATTATTTTCCCGCATAACTTGAACTAAAATGAGAACCTTAAGATTTGGATAATTATAACAGGGATTATATTATGATTTAACTATTTTTGGAGGGTTGATGATAATTAGTGGAATTTATGGATTAAAATTGGAGAAAAATTAAACAAATATAAGAATGATTCCTTTCAAACGAAAGTTGGGTCATTCGAACGAGAATCAAGGCTCTTTTGAAGCAAGGGATTGAAAAGGTTCAAATGAGGTCCCACTGTATTATAGAACCATGTCATTTGAAGGGGATCGAATGAGGGTTCGAGTGAGATGCCATTCTCATTTGAATGAGGAGATAATCTCGTTCGGACGAAGTTAATCGGATTTTCAAGTCAGACTGCCCTTGTGCACTGTCTCATTTTGGGTAGTTGGATTAATGAGCTGTCGAGCTCTGGTGAACCCAGATTGGGTAAATATGGGGTTTTGGTTTTTAATGGATTTTGTAACTCTTGTTTTGGATTAATTTGGTTATTTTAAGTTAGAAGAAGAGTGAGAGATACAGGTAGGTCTTCTACCATGTTATTGCATCTCTCCACCTCTTTCTACCTCAAACCACCATGCTGCCATCATCCCTCCACCATAAACCAACTTAGTTTACATGTATTCCACCATATTTGAGCCCAAGATACCCATTTCCACCATTGTTGGGCAAAGCTACGAATTTTGGAGGTATTGTTGGGGGTTTTTTGAGAAGTGGAAGATGGGTGATTCATGGAGATTGAAGAGGGTTTTTTGATGGGGTTTTCATGAAGACAAGCTTGGTGGAGCTAGGCAACCCCTCGAAAGGCCACCTTAGGAGGTGGGGGTTGTTATCTTCTTAGATATTTTCATGCCTTCCATTGTTAGAGCTTCATTGAGGTGGTAAAAACTATTCTTAGATTAAGACTCAATTTTTGTATTTATAGTCTTGTTGTTAGAATATTAGGGTATAATGGTTATGAACATGATGATGGATTTTCTAGTAAAATTAATAATAAATATTTTTATGAAATAAAAAATGTTGGAAAATGTCATTTTGTTGAAGATAAATGAAGAGTACATATTTCAAAGTTTCTTGAAATAAAGATTTGGATTTTTATGAAAGTGGTGCATTTTCTAGAAGTTTGATGTTAAATGTTTTATGGAATAAAATATTTGAATGATGTTGATCTTGTTAAAATGTTTGGGAAATAAAGTTCCAAAATTTCTTGCAAAAATGGAGATTTTATGAAAAATGGACATTTGTTGAGTTTGCAGAGATTAAAAAATACTTTATGTCTTCAAAATCATAGTTTTGCAAATGGTATGGAATTCAAGAATGAAATGTATGTTTACCCCATTTAATAGGATTTTAGGGTTTAAAATCCATCTTCTCATTCATATAAATTTTAGTATTTTAATAATAAATATATAAACAAGTTTAAAGAAGGTGTTGTTGGGTTTAAACCTGAAATACGACAAAATGGTAATTTTAGTCTTCAAAATGTGTGGTAAGTGTAAGGTTGTAAGACTACAAGTGTTAATGAAAGGAAGTTGTATTTTCTAATAAGTAGTCTTTAAGGGTAATTGGGTTTCGTGGATAAGTAAGTAAAGAAATGTCTAATTTGGAAATATGGTTAGTAAATGTGTTGAGTAAGTGTTAATGGTTAAACATTGGGAAGTTGGAGTGTGTAACTTAATAAAGTTTTGAAAGATTAACACGTATGAAATTGGAAAGAAAATAATGGAACAAAAATGTTTCCAAATTGAAAGAATGTCACCCCAAATTTTAGAACGTGCTAATGTGTTAAAAACACTTAAGAAGTTAATGTGGGTAACTTAATGGTGTTTTAAGAAATAACACTTGTGAAAATTGAGGAGAAGACAAGTTCGAAAGTAAGAGGTGTAAAATGGTAATTTTATGTAAAGTGGAACATTTTTATGAAATAAAAATATCAGAAAAGGTGTTACACAAAATGGTCCTAAAGGAATATGATTTTTAGAATAAAATCAAAGCTAAAGTGTGAAGGGCATGAAATGATGATTTTCAAAGTGTAACACAAATTGGGGTGAAGCCCCGAGGTTTTGGCTTCGGCCGGGTAAAAAGGAAAAGTTGAATAATGTGGACATTGTATAATGTTAAAACACATAAAAAAAGAACTCAGATGACACTGGGATAATAATGGAGGGCCCGGAGCCCTAGGGTGAAAGACCCAAAACCACTATTTAGAGCATATGGTTATGTCGCCAACGGTGTGGAGCCCGTTAAAGTACACAATTTATTGGAAGATTCTGAGAAAAAGATAAAGGAATAAGGAACATGTCAAGAAATGTGTTATGTGGTGAAAATATGTTAAGACAACCTATCTTCAATGAATTAATAAATGTTTCGGTAAAGGATAAAGTGGACAATAAATGTGTAAGGTGATTAATGTCCATAAAGCAATGGAAATGTCAAGTGTATTGATTAAATGGGTTGTTAAGCAACCTAAGAAGGTTTAACCCACAATTAACACAAATGTGTGTTTATACATGGTTTTCAAAAGATAAATAATTATTTTCTAACACGGTGTTTGCGAGTGTTGAAAGGGTGATTTTTAATGAAAATACTATAGTGTATTGATTTAAATGGAAAGGGTTATGTCGGTAAATAAATGGTTTTCGATTAAATAAATTTTAGTTGTTTTAAGTATTTGACCGTGTGTGTTAAATAAAAGGATAAATGTCAAGAAAGAAAGAATTTCTTTTATGAGATTAAGGTAAATTAATCAAGATAAATAATGCTTTCGAGAGTAAAATGGTTTCATGCATTAAGTATATCTATGAATATATGTACAAGGTAATTGCAAGTGCACGTAGGTATAATATGTTAGACTCTTCATTCTATCATTCGATTCTATAATGCATTTGTATATTTCCCACAGTGCATTTGGCTCGCACCCTCGTCTTTGTTACTGCATGATAGGTGCAGGTTCGTATTTTGAGAGCGTTGCACAGGTAAGTATTCTATTTAATTTTACATTAGTAGCTCTGTATACTTGGACTCCGGGGATGCTTGCCACGGTCCCTTAACTTAGTTTGACTTAAAAGTGGAATCACATGCTAAACAAGTGAAACGTTAACTATAACAAAACTGAACTAGAAACATTATATAGATTGTTTCATTGCACTTCACACCATATTCTCGGGTCGGACGGGGTTGACTACGGGTAACCCATAAATTCTGGTCAGGGCATTTTAACCATTGGTTACAAACTAGTCATACTTCTTCCCAATAAACTCGTTCTGATGCCTAACCTAGGCTAATTCCTTCAGATAAGCTTTTAGCACCTTACAAGATTCGATGTTATTGCCTCCTAGTTTGTGGAACACGGATCGTAGCATGTTACTCCTTTTGGTCGGATCTCCACCTATCTTCTTCGTTCATTTGATGAACTGCTGATCTTTTATCTTTGCCAAAATCTTGTATATTGTCTCCTGAAAAACTATATTTACCGCCTGATAAGCCTTAGAGGAATATGTTTTGCCCCGTTCCTGGCACTATTATGTTTTTCTCTCCCTTTTTGTGGGATTATTCCCTTTTTCTCCCCCTTTTTTTTTAACTTGGAACGGCTAGCCTCAGATTGGATGGTGTGGACCACATCCTACACCTTGGCATATTTTCAAATTTGTGGCATAAGATCATTGATTGTATTAGCTTCCTTTTTGGAAAGGGATTCATACAACTTGGATGTAGGGGTAGACCTATTTTGAAGGATGCTATAAAAACCTGCGCCGATCAGTCCTCCACTTCATTGAAGACATCGCAATAGCACTTGATATAATTGTCTAGAGACTCCTGTGGCTTATTTCTCATTGTAAGTAGTTAATCCATCCTCTTAATATGAGTTTTGCTCGTGATGAAACGAGCAGTGAAAGATTCAACGAGTGCCTTGAAGCTCTTGATTGACCTATGAGGTAATATTTCAAACCATTTATTGGCGATGTCACCCAGACAGGGGAAAATACGACACATCAACTAGTCTTTATGACTCCACAGATTCATGTCATATTCGTACTGCCGAACATGGTCGATAGGATCAGTCTTACCATCGTAGATTTTAAATCACAGGATTGTAAACTTCTTTGGGGGATATTTTTCTTCGATTGTCCTTAAGAAATAAGGCTTCATCTGAGTGATGATATATTTCCTTTCCAGTTACTTTGTAGAACTTACCCCCTGTGAGCAGTGTGTTGTCCCCTCTCTTCTCAAATCAGACTAATTATGTCATCCTTGTGGCGCTCATTGTCCCTATGATGCCTTATTTGATTACTTTCATGCTCTGAACGCTCTTGGTCGCACTCGGCATTCCTTCCTCGACTACGAGTATTTCTTGCCTAAGGGAGGGGAGTCCGAGGATGACACTTGAGATCATGGTAGAGCTCTCTCTCCACTTATTCTAATAATCATTGAAGGCAAGAGTTTTCTTTCTTCCATCAAGAGGCGAGCTGCCTCCCCTGTTTGTTAGATCCTTGCTTCGTAAGCATCGACCAACCAAGAGATATGGGTAGACCTTGCTTGCTTATGGTTCCCCTTTGAAGAGCCAAGAGGTAATGGATTGTTATCATAACTTAGTTTAAGAGGGGGTAGCAGGTCCCCCTCACTCAAATGGGGAAGTCCCTACAGTAACAGACAAGTCTAACACCAAATATTATGAGTTGCATCTAAGAGTGTAGTATACCACTAAATACTACTTTTACCTATAGAGGATCATTGGTGAGCAAGTGGCCAGTGGTACTTTGTAGATACCCCCAATAGATGGTAATGAGAACCCACTTCCATCACATCATTATGGCACTGCCAACATGGTGGTAGCCTATGATGAAGAAGAAGTTAGTGACCAGAAGAAATGGGAAGATAATGAGAACATATGTGAAGAGATAAAAGGACTAGAACTTAATATAAAACATAAATCTGAGAATAAGAGGAAGCGTGTGGAATGGTTCTTTAATCCTAACCAAGAAGAGGCTGAATGTGAGGGGGTCAAGTATAATATGTCTACAATGCCAAACATATGAGGTAGAACTAGACTCTGAGTGCGAAGCCATAGCAAGCAGTCCCAAGTTCAAATGGTTTTTCGACCAAATATGAGTAAAGTATGACACCCGGGTGGTCATCACGAGAAAGATTTTCGAATCAGTACAATAGAGAAGGGACCATCACTAAATTGGGAGGGACCCATTGGGTGTGTGGCCATCCCTCCCAGGTTTTCTCCTCTCCATATCGAGGGTTGGCGCTCGTGCGCACAGTGGAGAGAGAGAGAGAAAGGTCTCACGCCCTTTCTAGGAATGCTTCGTCCATCATCGACGTGGGGGTGATGTAAAGAGATAGAGTCGCCAGCCTATTTTGAACAAAAAGGCAAAAGAACATGTTGTCGCCTCAAGAGAACGACATCAAAGACAAACGGATGCTTGCAAAACAAATTAGATCAGAAGTTCGGGGATTAAGTAAAGAAATCTTCGAGGTTATTGATTTCCATAATTCTCATAAATGTTATGGTAATCATTCAAATTACATAGCAGGAGAAATGAGATTTATTTGATTATCACAATTGAGCCTAGGTTAATAAAATCCATATTATACGATTCTAGGTTTAGTATGCAATAACAAATAATAAAAGAGAATTTATTTTGTATTATAGAAAGAGAGGGAGAGAGAGAGAGTGGAGAAAATAGAGATCTATTTCTATTATTACCTCTCAACAAACAAATTAGATCCTTGTGTAGGAAATTACAAAATAACATCAGAATTTATATGCTAACATGGTAACATCAGAAATTATCAGAGGGAGAGAGAGAGTGTGGGACTTACTTTATTGCAATCATGATTATCTCGCATGATGGAGGGTCCACAAAATTTGGAGTCAACGATCTATTTCTAATGGATAATCAAGAATTTCTAAATCCTCCAGTTTATTGGCACATCCCAGTTCAAAATGAATTTCTAAACCCTAAAAACCATTTTGTCCGTCACTAAGATTTGGAAGATGGCGTTTGTGCACTGGCATACCCAACCATAAATTTCAACTCCCTCTTATCATAAACCTCCAAAGATGATGGAATAATAGGCCCCCAAATTTAATCTTTTACAATTCTTTTTACTTTAAATACTTAAAAGTCTTTTTACTTCACAAAGTAATTATTTCCTTTTATGAGATGCGGAAGCGTAAAGGTGATGGTTCAACACAATAAACAAATTTTAATATCTTTTTCAAAATTAAAATTAAACACAAGTGAAATAATATTAAAACACACACACAACTTAAATTTCACTTAAGCCAAGTTATTAACCCAAGTCCTAGAGTCATATTTTTCAATTATATCAAGTTAGGTCAAACCAATTTTATGAATTAAATTAAATGACTTGAATTAAATTAACTAAACATTACCCAATATTAATTTGCACCAAATTAAACAAGTAGTGATTAAATTAAACCAATTTTATCTTTTAACCTAAGCATGCATTCTAAGTGAGTATAGAAAGATAAAATAAACAATTAATCCACTACGATGCGATGTACGAGAAAAAACCCACAACAGGAAAAAACTCGGACAACCCTAGCCTCAAATCCACTAAGTACAGAATTTACAAGACAACTGACTTACTTCCTCAACTCGAACCCTCTCAAGCCTTGACGCGTCTTCTTGTAACCAACTATGCCTAGCGGATAACCACGGAGCTCCACCGCGATCTCAAAACCACTGATCGGACAATAGGTACACCGTCAACCACACGTGGTGCCTTTCATCATGTGAGAAAGCCGCAGCTAAACAATTCTTCTTTTTTGAGGGATTAAGAAGATAACCCAAACTTCTTCTTCCAACGGTAAAGATAAACTAGTGCCAAAATGCTCCAAGAAAAGTATATGTATATATGAACTTGGAAGAAACAAATATGGGTGTAACTAAGTGTTTAAAGGATTTTTTCTTTATAAAATTAGCACTCAAACTCATGAACTTTTTCTTGGAAGAATCAACTCTCAAACCTCTCTCTAGGAGTTAGAATATTATGAAAAAGTTAGTTTAAAAAAAGTTGTTCCCATACATTATAAGATCTGAGAAAAGTTAGTGGAGAAACAAGTGGGGAAAGTGGGTATAAACTGCTAAAAACTGTCATAAAATTTTCCCGCCTGAAATCTTGTTGGAACGACATTTTTGTTTGAATGACATCTCGTTCGAATGAGGCTTCTAACGAAGTTCCAGTGTGAACTCGTTAGATATCTCATTGGAAATCTCATTCGAACAACAATCTCGTTCGAATGACATTTTGAACGAAGTTCCAGTGGCCAATATGGGAACTCGTTGGCAAACTCGTTCGAACAATACTTCGAACAAGCTCACAGAAAGTTCCAAAATTTTCATTTTTATCCCAGAAATGTTATATACTTTATATAAAAGTTTTTAATAGAAATCTTTCTGAAAACAAAACACAGTTTTAAAACCTAACACCAAATAAACTTATTCCAAGCTCCTATATATATATAAAATGCATTCATACCTTGGGAGCATGGAACCACTGTTGATGATGTAGAAATGAGGCACATAAACTCGGCATTTGATGAAGATTTATAATCTTTGCTACTACGTCTTCAACTAAACACATCATAGGCTTGAAGGATGATAAATATACTCTATCCTATGACTTAAACGTTTTTGTTTGGAATTGAGCCAAAACTACAAAGGACTCAATTAGAAATTTGTGTCCTTAAAAAAAAATATTCCCTAAACATTTGAGTAGCTGTACCCGTAGCTGTACCCGTAGCAGTACCAGAACCAGTTGTTGAACTCGAACTTAGAGCCATAGTTGTCACCTTCACATCTTTATCCTCACTCTTACTATTTTAAACAGATTCCTTCGGTTTATTAGCACTTCCCAAAGAAAATGCTTTAAAAAAAAGAGAGGAAAGATACATCCTTCCTCCTATCACTGGTCTATCAAGAGAAGAACTGAATTGAATGAAAAAAGGAAAGACCTAGAGATGGGTTTGAAAAAAGGCAAAAAGTGGAGAAAATAAAACGTCATGGTCTATCAAGAGACGAAATCAATTGATTGAGAAATGGAAAGACCTTGAGGTGGGTTTAAGAAGAGGCAGAAAATGGATAAAATCAAACACCGGGTTATGAGATATAAAAATAGACATAAGGTAAAGATTAAAGTCTTAATTTTCCACGTGGATGCCTTAAAAAAGATCCTTTAAGCCTTTGTATAGAATTTTATAGTATATAAAATATTGGCCACGTGGATGCATTAAAAAAGCATTTAAGTCTTGTATAGCATTTGATAGTATATAAAAGATGAAACCCCCGAAACTTCAAAAGATACATTTTTTGTATAAACTAACCAACCCATCCCCAATTCTAACAAATACTTATATACCCAAACATTGTATACATAAAATCAAGTACCATATCCTCCCTATATCATCTTTTGATTCATAAAGCCGTACAAAATACAATGCAAGAAGATTTTTCTACATTTTCAATAGTAAAAGTTTGCGTATTGGCATATTGCTATTGATATCACTATGTGATAGATCGTATTTACTCTTAGTATGTTCATGTTATAATACAGCCATACTACATATTTTATTAAATATCATTGATATTTGAATTTGAATATGGATCAAGTTAACCCTTCTCACCTAATAACTGATGTCATGTTCCTTATTAAATCAATTCAGCCCTCTACTTTTGTGCTATTATTTACTTTATGAATATTAATATTAACTAGGGAGTAGATTGATATGTTGTCCCACAAAACTTTTTGCTTGGCCTAATGGTCTCAGATGTTTGAGAGACTTGATTACTACTACATATGTATGAGTGACATTTTAATTGTGTACCTAGCCAGTTACTTTTCCCCAAAGGTTTTGGGTTGATTAATAC
Organism: Sambucus nigra; assembly: GCA_949130495.1. Lineage (NCBI taxonomy): Eukaryota > Viridiplantae > Streptophyta > Magnoliopsida > Dipsacales > Adoxaceae > Sambucus > Sambucus nigra. The sequence goes on along the minus strand of OX422219.1, from coordinate 8,748,098 downwards.
TTGATTTTATTGATGGCTTAATTATTTCTATGCCCCTTAATAAACTGGTAAGTATGGGATTATTAGTTAGAAAATCCTTAATTTTCTTTATGGTCCCTAATAAATCGATAAGTATGTGATTATCAACTTTATTTTTTTAGCATTGCTATACGCTGAATTCTATACACACTGCAACTATCATCTATACATATATTTGTTATAGAACTGGTAAAGCCTGGTTAGCATATTTGTGATAATTCCTTTTCCCTCCAGATGAACCAGGAGAAAGAGGATAATAACTCTTCCCTTTTAGAGACAGATACCGATTATCTTTTTGCATACGTGACCGTGTGGGTAAACAATAAGCCATATGGGATTTTCCATTTTCTACTTTATAGTCCGTGTTACAAAAATATAACTCACCAATGCGATGGGTCTACCCTATGTAAACTATTTTAATAATGAATAAAGTTCTATTATTCTGCCTTAACTTTAATTCATTGCTTTATATATACTCTGTTGTGCATTCCTAATCAAAGAGCAGGGTGTGACAAGTTGGTATCAAAGAGTGTTTTAAATTTAACATATCACCGGGTTAGCATTTTATACTGGAAAAGAAATTTATAAGATATTAGTTATTTTCTCTTTTCATATCTTCTTTTATTATTATTCTATGGTAAATTCCATTTTGCAGTATGGATACTTAGGATACACTGTTCAATCTAGAGATTGAGCCAAATAACTATTGGGAAACTAGAGTCTTGGAAGAAGCAATATCAAAGTTACGGGAAATGATTCGTTCAGTAGAAGAAGATTGTGTAGGTGCCTGTAGCGATGTTAAGAGGTTAGTACTGACAAATAGAGTTTTAGGTGAAATACAAGTTATGAGAAAAGTAGACGACAACGTGAACGATCTAGTGATATTTCAAGAATCTATCAATCTTGTACTCACAGATACTCCACCGACCCCACCTATGTATCCATATGTGACTTTAAATGGCGAAATACAGGTGATTATTCTCCTGACACCAGTAGTGATGATTCCCCAGATCAAGAAGATTATCTAGTTTCTCTGGAATCCAACTCTGAGGATGAGTCTGTCGTTCCTACATAAAACCCAAAGCTAAATTTTTCTCCTAATGTATATAGCATAATAAGGTATTGTAAATAGTGAGCCATACTAAGCCTCAGGAGTTAACTAACTGTTATAGTTAAGCACTAATGTAGAATTAGACTATAACTTTAGTGTATCATACAACTCATATTGTATAATATAAAAGGCTTGTGACATATCCTTCTTTTATGATTCTTATTATTGAACTGTTATATTATATTTTAGGATGGTTAGTACTCAAATTTCCTCCGCTAGAACTCAAACTGAAGGAATTATACGGTGTCTTCAGGAACTCACTTGTTGATTCGGCACAAATATTGCATTTATTCACACTTTATACTTATGCATTTTAGTCCTTTTGGGTACTTTAATGTAATTTTATTGATTTTTAATTGTGGAGTTAATCGAATTAACTACGGGAAATTAATTTATAATTAATCCGATTTTAAATAAATATTAACTGGCGAGACGAGGGTTAGTATTTATTGATATGAATTATATTGAATATTACTGAGTGAATGAATTAATATGTAACTATGATTTTATTAAAATTTTCGCGAGTGAAAAATACGGTAATTTCGATAATTAAGTCAGGACGCGCGTGTCAGTCATGTCGGGACTAAATTAAGGGAATAAAAAGTAAATTATTCATAAGTCACCCATACGGTTAATTCGAGTGCGCCAATGTGCCCAGAAGGGTCGAGATAGTTAGAAAAGTCTACCCGGGGGTTTAGTTTAGGTCAAAATGGCATCCCAGGAGAGTATTTTGGTCATTTTAATTTTTGGAGTAATTAAACCCACGAATTTTCTGAGGCTATATCAGTTGCTAGGGTTAGGTATTCTAAGGTTATCAAACACAAAAACAATAGAGTCCATTGGAAGAGGAAGAACAAGAGATTCCAAGCCAAAAACCACCCATAGTTGCACCTCTTTCATAATTAACACCACCGGAGTGTTGATCAGAAGACGTGGAACGTAGCCATACCCTTCATCACCAAAGGATCAGACCTGTTATTATAAAACAAATATTGTTCTTTCTTAAATTAAAGTAGATAAAATATCCATGTTAGTAGAGTATGATTAAGGTTAAATTTCATGCATGTAGAAGACAATTTCTATGGATTAAATCATATTCTAGGTTGGATTCATGGTTAGGATTGAATAACTATTATGGAAAAATGAAATTGAATATATTCTAAGAATTTATACATAGAAAATTTGGAGTTTATACATGTTCTTGAATAAAAACCATGAATTAGGTTTCTTAAATGGAAATATTGAATTAATTTCATATTATCATTAGATTTGATGTTTTAATTATTTTGCTACGTTAGAAATTAGGTAATTAGGTTGATATATTGATGGGTAACCATGGTTGGATGAATGGGTTTAAATCTTAAAAGTTTTGGGAAAGAAGAAGATGGAACCCGTTGGCAAAAATGAAGGTGAAGAAGTGCATCTACATAGGTACTAATTGATTTGCGGACTTGCGAATCGATTCGGCAGGGCGAATTGATTCCAACCAGGGTGAATCGATTCGGCTGCCCAGTTTTTGCTACATATTTCTTGTAATTAGATTCTTTTTGGAGTTCTTTCGAGATTCGATTATAGGACTTAAATTGGATTAGATTGAGGGTTATATGGGAATACCAGTAGGCCTAGGTTGGGCTTTGGGATAAGTCCTATAAGGGGGAATTAAGGAATAATCTTAATTAGATTAATTCGAGATAAATACCTAAATTGGAGATTAATTCAAATTACGGGTATTATGGGAAAGTGATGACTGAGACCAGTAGGACTTAAGGAGTTACCTACTGATATTAAGAATAGGATAAGAGTTAACCTTAGAGTGGTGAGAGCTACTTGGGAGCGTACGATGGGAAGGTATGCTATAAATACTTTAATACGTGGGACACTTGAGAAGTTATACAATGTATGAGAAATAAAATATGGTACGTGCATATACCTATATGAGGATTATAAATACTTAGGTTGTCTGAATACCCATTGTGAGGATTTTTATGTGTATGACATACCTACCATACTCGCTATCATCGGGAGGTCTTTGAAGGGGACAGTCTTATCTTTAGGAGCCCTTCGGGGGGGGGGGGGGGATTTTAGATTTGTTACCTCAGAGCATATGATCTAAGGAGGACTTGTATGTTCGTGGTCCATGTTCACTTCCAAATTTGTGTGATTTGTTTTGATATGGTTCCTGAGAGATTAGGAATCTGTAGTCCTTATTATACGTGATGTACCGGGACTTGATAGAAGATTATGCTCTCATCGTTAGTTCACCTGTGTGGGGTGCGGTGTTAGTATATATATCATTACAGTTAATAATATATATATATATATATATATATATATACACTTGTGATTATTCTAATGTGTTTCATAATAGATAAGAAAGGTTATGACACATAATATAAGTTAAGAATGTGGAAACTCAAATGAGTAAAGAGATACTTGAATTGATTAATAAATATTGAAAATGCGATAAAATATTATTCGGGTAATACGGGTGGACACAACAGCGTACCCATCATACACAGAGATTGGTTCCAAACAGGTTAGGCGGGATAATATAACTAGGATGGGTTAGGAGTATGCGTTAGGCCTGCACAATAGTTGAGAGGTGAGAATCTCAAGTGAGAGTACGTGACTAACATGTATATAATTATATGGTATATATGCATTTAAATACTTGCTATTTTTTTAAAAGATTTTCAACTCGGGCTCTGACCCGTTTTCTTCCAATTCTATTTTGTCTATGTAAAAACCTTTTAGGTACCCTTCCACAGGGAAGCTAAGCATTGGAGTTTCCATCAGTTGACTTACTGTAGCTGCTATGAAAGTTACAGGACCTCGGTACTAGATGCCTTAACATTTATCCTTGATTCATTAATATTTACTCAATTCAGTAAGGACATGTTGCCTATTCTTATTTAGAGTTTGTGATTTCATACATTTAGTTTTATGGTAGTTTTTGGGATTTATTTCGTATCAGATTTGTATTGGGTTTTTATTCTGGAAGCGTTTACTCCAGACCCTCTGTAAAACCCCGCACTTTTATGGAAAATTAAATTCAATAATTAAGAGTAATTTGGAAATTCAAGAATTATCATGAATAGTGATTTTTGGAGTTTTCAAGGATTAAATGATTTTCGATGGGTGTTATATTTACTTTTGGGGTTAAGTAAATAAGTCGGAGTATTTTAAATATATGTCGCAGCCGGGTAAAGCGACAGAGGATAATATTTTAACGGGAATACCGCCTTAAGTTGTGTGGGTTAAATTAGTGAGTTGAATTCAAGTGCCTCGGATGGAGATTCTGATTGCGCGGTGAGTCTCAGAATGGCCGAGATAGTCAGAATTGAGTATTCGAGAATTTTTGTATTAATAAGGACTCACAATTGAGTAAACGAGTCATTTTGGGGTTTCAAGGGAATAAACCCTTATTTCTCCCTATAAGAGGCACGGGAGAGTGGGAGGAAAGAAAGAAAAGAGAGAAAAGAAGAAGAGAAGAAAGGAAGATGGAGAAAGAAGAGAGAAAAAGAATTTTCGGGCCAAACTCCTTCGGATTCGACTCGGGGTCATCGGATTTTATCCTCCAGGCAAGTGTTTACTTGATTTATTTAATTTTGAGCATAAATCTCATATCATAGTTGGTAATAATAAACCCTAAATATTTGGGGTTGGATTTTCGTGAGTGAAACGGGTTTTTCTCGAAAGTTTAATGTTTGAAAATTGAAAAAATATAAAATTGGAGAAACTTAGAAATTAATCAATTTAATTGTTGATTTTTGGATTTAGGGTGTTTAGAACCTACTTCCTTAGTATATATTTAGTTGGGTGTTGTTAGATGTTGGTGAAAATATAGGAAATGAAGTTTGGAGGTTTGGAAAAGGCCGAAACAGGGTTCGGAGAAGAAGCTGTCCGTCATGATCGATCGATCGAGGGCCAACGATCGATCGATCGAGGGCTAGGGGTCTATCGATTGACCCTTCAGGAATTTTGGCAATTTTTCCAAGAGTTATTTATATGGGATAAATTCCCAAATTAAGGGTTCCTAGCCTATTTAATTGAGGAAATAAATAGACTTAGCTAAGGGAAACATATTTATTCAATTGAGGAAAATTATGGGGGTTACGAGAGTGTCTTAAGTGTATGACACTAAAATTATACTTTCGAGGAAAATAAATTAAATTGAGGAATTAGAGGGTTGGGTTCCTAAAATAGAGTGGGGACCTCTAAATTATTATTTGGACATGATGTAGTCCTTGGGTTCGTGGAAATGGAATCCACGACCTAATTAAATTAAGGGTGTTTGGTGATAAATATTTTTGGGATGATTATAGTGGGCATTTAGGCCTATATAATTATGCACATAGAAAACATAATTAGAACGATTGGGGTTGAGTACATCCTGCGAGATTACTAGGATGAAGTTGGGAAAAAAGTGTATTTACTTAGTGTGAATTAGTATAGTTGGAGAAATTGTATAAATCCTTAATTGTGAGTAAGGTACACGTTATTTATCAAGCGAGGGGATAATTTTGGGTTTAGTACCGTGAGTGTACGAATACTCGAATATTATTCATGATTAGAATCTTTGGGATTATTTGTCATCGCTATGTGTGATTGGCAATTATGGCCATTTATATTTGTTTAAGGAACTATGTGGATTATATATATACTATGTGAGTAAAGTATATATATATATATATATGTGTGTGTGTGTGTGTGTGTGGAAGGTATATATATATATCACTGTTCTAAAAAACCCGCCTAGACTTCGCCTAGGCACGCCTAGGCTTGAGGCTTGGGAGAAACGCCCCGCCTTAAGATTTTGACGCCTTATGCTTGGTAAAACCCTTAAGGCGTACTTTTTCTCTAAAAACAATAATGCTTTAGTGAAACGATATCACCTTTGAAAGATTTTTTTGCAAACCGGACCATTATCTCATAAAAAATAATCAAATAATATTTTTATTTGCAAATATTCAGACATATATTTATGATATGTACAATTTTAGTATTTTAATAGCCTTGTTATGGTTAAAAAATATTAAAATATATTAAAAAGACCTAAACGCCTTTTCACGCCTTTTTACGCCAAGGCTCGCCTAGGCTTCTAAGGCTTAAGGCTTGGCCTCCACGCCTCGATCACGCCCCGCGTTTTTTAGAACCTTGATATATATGTGAAGCATACCCCCTCTAATGCTATCATTGGGAAGTTGCGCGATGAGGATGAGCACCCTGGCTCGAGGAGCAGGGTGTGATATTCCCCAGGTCATAACGTCCATTGTTATATTATGTGTTTTGTTATTAGGGGTGAGACGTGGTGGGTATGTTTCGTCTCATTTCCGGGGATGAGCTATGACCGCTACCCAGACGTTGTGATTTGGTTTTAACCACAAAGTAGGTGACATTTAGTCCTACCGGTGGTCCTCAGGATGATATATGGGTGATGCCTTGGAACATGATAACATTGAGAGACCGCATCCTCGAGTTATAGCTCATTGGGATGGTTATTGTACTTGTGTGGATAGTACATTACTTGTGTATGAGAACAAGATATTATATCTCTATGTAAGTAAAGAGATAACATGAATATGAAATGAAAAAGAATGAATTCTCATTCCGGGAGATATATCCGAAAATGTAACATGATACGTATATAAAAGTGAATATGAAAGTTAAAGATAAGTATGATAATGTACATAACTATATGAGTATATATATATGTATTGAGTGCTGAGGGTCTAAGGGATCTCGACGATCGACCTTGCTAAGTAGTAGTGTATATGGGGGTTCCTTGTTTGGATTTCGCTTTACGAGACACCCCACGCACGAACATGGCCTAGTGTATTGAGACTGGGGAGAAGTTTAACCCTTAGTGCTCTAGCTTTGGGTTCTTATTATATATATATATATTTCGTGTACTGAGGGTCTAATGGATCTCGACGATCGACCTTGCAAAGTAGTAGTGTATCGGGGGGTTCCATATTTGCATTTCGCTTTGCGAGACACCCCACGCACGAATATGGCATAGCGTTGAGACTAGGGAGAAGTTGAGCCCTTAGTACTTGGCATGTTTAGGATTTCTATAGTTTGGGGGTGACGGAATAGTTAGGCAGCGTAGCTTGACTAGGATGTTTAGAGGGTTTCACTAGGTGTGCACTATTAGAAGAAAGGTGAGGGGTATCTCATGGGAGTGCGATACCAATTTAAATATGAGATAAAACATATTGTTTTAAATCTGGCATTTATGCACTTGCTAAATATATTCAAAACTTGGACTCTGACCCATTTTTATATTTTTCCTCTCTTGCTATATATTGTATATATATAGGTGTCCAGACACAGGGACACCTGGATGATGATCCTTTCGAGTCAGACATCTGCTGCAGTAGCTGTGGATGCAAGAATGTTTCTTTTTAGACGCTTATATTCTTGTTATCTAGATAGGTTGTAGTTACCTTCGGGCCGAAAGCCCAAATTGTATTTATTTATTCTTTTACCGCCTTTCTGTGTGGCATTAGATTTGGTTGTATCATATTTGAACCGGGTGTTCTTTTATTTTATCTCTTTCCAGTTTCATTTATATAAACAGTGTGGATGTTTTAATTGTGTAGTTGTTTAAAAAGAGTAATTAAATAAAAATTTAACGCCAGCCTAATAGGTTATTAGTAATTAAATATGATTTTCGATAGTGATGCTGAGAATGATCCGTATGCGACTCCTGTTTTAATTTGGTACAGGAGTGATCGCCCGGTATTTTATTAAGCGGGGTGACACAGATGGTATCAGAGCATCAGGTTCTAGTGTCCTTAGGAATCTGTGCGGACGTACTACGCTTTCAGCGTTCTTTTGATTATTATAGAGCATTATGATTAGGATTGTTGATTCCTCTTATGAGATTTCGTTCTCCTGCCACATTATAAGATTATAGTAATCTTTTGCGTGCTCGTTCGAGATTCGTGCACTGATCGAGGAAGGCGGCATGAGGTGGGGCTTAGCTGGAGCAGTGAGTTGAGTTGGAGACTAGGACCATAGTAGAGTTCATTCTCCTTGTGGCATTTGCTAAGAATTATGGAAACGACTACTAAAGAATAGTAGTTATGAGTACCCCAGTACCACTGTAGTAGAGAGTGGCACTAAAGTTGAATTACCCAGTGAAGCTAAGGGTTCAAAAGGGATCTTACGGACAGTTTTAACCGCGAGTCCCCATGATTTAGCAAGAATGAGAAGAATGAAGTTTTAAATTATTCACATAAGGTTCGGTCAGAGGTCGACAGTGAATAAAGAGATTTAGGGATAAGTGAATTTTGTACTGAGACGAGGTAAGTAAAATGAAGAGAGATTCGAGGAATGATAGGCTCACTAGATAAGAGTTTCTAACACTTATGGAGAATGTGTATGTTCGAGGACCCCATTGGTGGACATCTACCTGGGGAATTCGTTGAAACGGGGTTGTTGAGGCCGATGGTGGAGTTTCCTTTTCATGAAAAAGTTAAGGGGAAGTAGTAAAGTGATTGTCAGGATCGCGGCTACGGAGTCCAAGATACAGATAACCTTAAAAGGGTCGTGGTGACCTGAGATGGGGCATTGATTAAGAAATTTTTGGTTTAGTTACGACAAGTGTATTAAGTCCGAGAACCTTTTTGGAGTAGCTTGGGTGATAGGCGAAGTTGTTATTATGAGTTTCACCGCAGTTAAAGGAGGTTTGTTCTGTGTGACGAGATTGACTCATAGTGTTTTATTAGCCCTAGATTCGTGTGTGTGATTCGAGTTTATAAGGAATATCGATAACATAATGTAGTATATGTTTATGTGATTTTCCATGATAGCGGGAATCTATTTTCTTTCATTCGCTGAGAAGAGCGGGTGTTAGTATTTTAAGTTTATAGCATATTGGTAGTACTCATTTTGTGTGTGTTATACGAGTGTGGTGTTATTTTGTGTAGAATATGATATTGTTGTTCGAAGCGATAGCAGGCTAATGATGGCAAGACTATCGTGTCCGCGATTCCAGGGTGGAACGAGTTGTTGTTGTGATATCTCACCTGGATACAGGCTAAGTTCGCCTTTATTATGTATATGGATGGAACTTCGTTGAGTATATGTTTGATTATCATGATTCGAGTGCGGGGCGACCTTATAGATGTGATTTAAGGTATGCAGGGTTAATTGTTGAGCTATGAGTTTAAGATCATCATTGATTGCGCAAGGACTGAGTGTAGTGTGATCACTTAGTGGTGTGGCTCCTGTTTAGAGATAGGAGTTCATACCACATTTTGTTAAAAGAGGGGATAGGGTTATCCCGATCGCATATTTGGAGTTAACGGACCTCCACGATCGACAAAGTTAAGTAGTAGTGTATTAGAGGGGTTCTTTGTTTGGAGTTCGCTTGCGAGATGCTCCACGCATGAACCTTAATGACGTCCGAAGTGGAGAGATATTATAGGATGTAAGGATGTTGGTTTTGTTGATAAGTCATATAGTGTGGAGGAAACACTATAGACTGTGAGTCGTACGATGAGGGTATGCGTAAGGAAATATTGTGCTATGGAAAAGCACTAAAGTGGTCCTCTCACCACAAGTGGGTGAATGAAGTAGGACTTAGAGAAATTGATTTGAGGAGTATATCCAGGCCTTAATGAAAAGGCACATTTTTGTGAAGAAGTATGTTTTGGGTATGATGTTTGTAACGCTTTTACAGAGAGTGGGCGCCTTGATTAGTTAGACTTTCCTGTTCTCCTAGGTGGAAGGATAGAATAGTAGAAATGTGTTAATAGGTTAGTGAGGTAATATTTAGGATGTCCCGCTGGTGTGCCTTAGGCCGTTATATCTCGATGACCGACGATGCGAGGGAGTAGTGTAACGGGAGGGTTCCTTGTTTGGATTTTGCTCTGCGAGACGTCCCACGCATGAAATCGAGGAAATGTTGGGAGTTGAGAAAGGTATTGAGCACCAGGGACACAATTTAGGATAGTACTATTTCCCATAGGTAGGAAACGCTTCGATCTTAGAATTATTGGGTAGTGAGGCCAGTAGAGTTAGTGGCGCCGATATAGAAAGATTGCTTGGTCAACCTTGAGAAGACTGAGATTTTGCGGGTTGGGAAGACCCATGTATGAGTATTATGCCGAAGAAATTAGGCCTATTATTTAGAAAGTGTGTACGCGTCAGACGTTCGTGTTAGTTGTGTTGGGAGGCACGGGTTAAAAAGGTGTATGGGCACCTTAGTAAGTTAGTTAGATACCGCCTGAGATGGAAGGAGCATAGTATATAGAGTTGAAGATTATGTCGAGATGGAAGTATAGTATAGTATAAACCTTGTTAGAGGTGAGTGCTGATTGAGTATACAGTTAAGTGCTATTGGGTAGTACCATTCCACTTTGAGGTATTAGGATGTGGAGTGATTTATGATCCTAGGTTAGTGTTGGTAGTATCGATTATATCTGAATTTCGAGGACAAAATTATGTTGTAAGGGGGGGAAGTATGTAATACCCCGCACTTTTATGGGAAATTAAATTCAATAATTAAGAGTAATTTGGAAATTCAAGAATTATCATGAATAGTGATTTTTGGAGTTTTCAAGGATTAAATGATTTTCGATGGGTGTTATATTTACTTTTGGGGTTAAGTAAATAAGTTGGAGTATTTTAATTATATGTCGCAACCGGGTAAAGCGACAGAGGATAATATTTTAATGGGAATACCCACTTAAGTTGTGTGGGTTAAATTAGTGAGTTGCGGTCAAGTGCCTCAGATGGAGATTTCGATTGCGCGGTGAGTCTCGGAATGGCCGAGATAGTCAAAATTGAGTATTCAGGTGTCGAAATTGAGTTTCGAGAATTTTTGGATTAATAGGGACTCGCAATTGAGTAAACGAGTCATTTTTGGGTTTAAAGGGAATAAACCCTTATTTCTCCCTATAAGAGGTACGGGAGAGTGGGAGGAAAGAAAGAAAAGAGAGAAAAGAAGAAGAGAAGAAAGGAAGAGGTAGAAAGAAGAGAGAAAAAGAATTTTCAGGCCAAACTCCGTCGGATTCGACTCGGGGTCATCGGATTTTATCCTCCAGGCAAGTGTTTACTTGCTTTATTTAATTTTGAGCATAAATCTCATATCATAGTTGGTAATAATAAACCCTAAATATTTGGGGTTGGATTTTCGTGGGTGAAACGGGTTTTTCTCGAAAGTTTAACGGTTGAAAACCGAAAAAATATCAAATTGGAGAAACATAGAAATTAATCGAATTTAATTGTTGATTTTTGGATTTAGGATGTTTAGAACATACTTACTTAGTGTATATTTAGTTGGGTGTTGTTAGATGTTGGTGAAAATAAAGGAAATTAAGTTTGGAGGTTTGGAAATGGCCGAAACAGGGTCCGAAGAAGAAGATGTCCGTCATGATCAATCGATCGCGATCGATCGATTGAGGGCCAAGGGTCTATCGATTGACCCTTCAGGAATTTTGGCAATTTTGCCTAGAGTTATTTATATGGGATAAATTCCCAAATTAAGGGTTCCTAGCCTATTTAATTAAGGATATAAATAGACTTAGCTAAGGGAAACATATTTATTCAATTGAGGAAAATTATGGGGGTTACGAGAGTGTCTTAAGTGTATGACACTAAAATTATACTTTCGAGGAAAATAAATTAAATTGAGGAATTAGAGGATTGGGGTTCCTAAAATAGAGTGGGGACTTGTAAATTATTATTTGGATATGATGTAGTCCTTGGGTTCGTGGAAATGGAATCCATGACCTATTTAAATTAAGGGTGTTTGGTGATAAATATTTTTGGGATGATTTTAGTGGGTATTTAGGCCTATATAATTATGCACGTAGAAAACATAATTAGAACAATTGTGGTTGAGTACATCCTGCGAGATTACTAGGATGAAGTTGGGAAAAAAGTGTATTTACTTAGTGTGAATTAGTATAGTTGGAGAAATTGTATAAATCCTTAAGTGTGAGTAGGATAATTTTGGGTTTAGTACCGTGAGTGTGCGAATACTCGAATATTATTCATGATGAGAATCTTTGGGATTATTGGGCATCGCTATGTGTGATTGACAATTATGGCCATTTATATTTGTATAAGGAACTATGTGGGTTATATATATACTATGTGAGTAAAGTATATATATATATTATATGTTACGGATATGTATATATATCTATGTGTGGATGGTATATATATATATATATATATATATATATATGTATATATATGTGAAGAATACCCCCTCTAATGCTATCATTGGGAAGTTGCGCGATGAGGGTGAGCACCCTGGCTCGAGGAGCAGGGTGTGGATATTCCCCAGGTCATAGCGTCCATTGTTATATTATGTGATTTTTTATTAGGGGCGAAACGTGGTGGGTATGTTTCGTCTCATTGCCGTGGAGGAACTATGACCGCTTCCCAGACGTTGTGATTTGGTTTTGACCACGAAGTAGGTGACATTTAGTCCCATCGGAGGTCATCGGGATGATATATGAGTGATGCCCTGGAAGATGATAGCATTGAGAGGCCGCATCCTCGAGTTATAGCTCATTGGGATGGTTATTGTACTTGTGTGGATAGTACATTACTTGTCTATGAGAACAAGATATTATATCTCTATGTAAGTAAAGAGATAAAATGAATATGAAATGAAAAAGAATGAATTCTCATTCCAAGAGATATATCCGGGAGTGTAACATGATACGTATATAAAAGTGAATATGAAGGTTAAAGATAAGTATGATAATGTACATAACTATATGAGTATATATATATGTATTGAGTGTTGAGGGTCTAATGGATCTCGACGATTGACCTTGCCAGGTGGTAGTGTATCGGGGGGTTCCTTGTTTGGATTTCTCTTTGGGAGACACCCCACGCATGAACATCGCCTAGTGTTGAGACTGGGGAGAAGTTTAACCCTTAGTGATCTAGCTTTGGGTTCTTATTATATGGGTGTATATATATATCTTTCATGTACTGAGGGTCTAATGGATCTCGACGATCGACCTTGACAAGTAGTGTGTATCGGGGGGGCTCCTTGTTTGGATTTCGCTTTGCGAGACACCCCACGCACGAATATGGCATAGCATTGAGACTAGGGAGAAGTTGAGCCCTTAGTACTTAGGTTGTTTAGGATTTCTATAGTTTGGGGGTGACGGAATAGTTAGGCAGCGTATCTTGACTAGGATGTTCAGAGGGATGCGCTAGGTGTGCACTATTAGAAGAGAGATGAGGGGTATCTCATGGGAGTGCGACACCAATTTAAATATGAGATAAAACATATTTTTTTTAAATAAGGCATTTATGCACTTGCTAAATATTTTCAAAACTCCTCTCTTGCTATATATTGTATATATATAGGTGTCCAGACACAGGGACGCCTGGATGGTGATCCTTTCGAGTCGGACGTCTGCTACAGCAGCTGTGGATGCATGCATGTTTATTTTTAGACGCTTATATTCTTGTTATCTAGATAGGAAGCATTGTATTTACCTTTGGGCCAAAATCCCAAATTGTATTTATTTATTGTTTTACCACCTTTCTTTGCGGCATTCGATTTGGTTGTATCATATTTGAACCGGGTGTTCGGTTATTTTATCTCTTTCCAGTTTCATTTATATAAACTGTGTGGATGTTTTAATTGTGTAGTTGTTTAAAAATAGTAGTTAAATAAAATTTTGACGCCAGCCTAATAGGTTATTAGTAATTAAATATGGTTTTCGACAGTGATGCTGAGAATGATCCATATGCGACTCCTGTTTTAATTTGGTACATGAGTGATCGCCCGGTATTTTATTAGGCGGGGTGTCACACCCTCTTTATTTATTTATGCCATTTTATTTCCTACGAGACTATTTATAGGATGGTGAATGTTTAGCTATTCATTTAATGGGTTGTATGTTAATTCATAAAATAATATTTAACATCAGCCTTTCTAAATATTAGGTGGTTAGTTTTTAATAAAAGGAAGTTTTCGTTAGTGGTGCAAATGCTAATACAACTAGATATTCTGTTTTAAATTTATAAAGGCTTGATCACCCAGTATTTAATTAAGCGGGGTGTCACGGGTGGTATCAAAGCATCAAGTTCTAGAGTCTTTAAGATCTGTGCAGCTTATTATGATTTTAGCATAGCTTCTTTGAAATAGAGCCCTATGTTTAGGACCGTTGTATTCTTCAATTGCGCATTTTACGTCTTCTTCTCTTTTGAATTTTACTATGGAATTATCAAGCTTCTCTCTCATTTCAGATGCCTCCCCAACGTGCACAGAGACCCCGTAGAGGTGTAGAGCCTAAGTCTCAGCTAGCTCAGGGCCAGGGTACTATGAATGCTGTGGAGGTTTTCGTTATAATGGCACAAGCGGTAAATGCATCTTTAGCTGTTGTACAACAGGAACCACCCCATGCACAGGAGGTGGAATCAGCGTCATCTCATGCATTCCATTCCCTTTGGGAGCGAGTCAAAGATTCCTTACATAAGTCACACCCCCTGGAGTTCACAGGGGGTTTCAATGTTATTACAGCCAATCAATGGAAGAAGGATATACAGAGGCATTTAAGGATGTATGAGTTCAAGGAGGTATAAAAGAATATAATAACTACTTTTAAGATAGTAGGGGAAGGATTGTAGTGGTGGGAGTCCACCACTACTGCAGAGGATCGTGATATGATGACTATTCAGGATTTCTAGGTACATTTTTACCGCAAGTATTTCCCTTCCACCGTTCAGACTGAGATGAGGAAGAAATTATTAGAACTCACCCAGGAGGGGAATACCAATGTTAAATAGGAGGAGTAATTGACGAGATTAACTAACCTGGTGCCAAATGAGTTACCTACTGAAGAGCAGAGGATACGAATTTTTATGGATGGCTTAACTTGGAGGATTCTTCAGCACCTTTCGGGTAACCTTTAATTGGGGTCATATACCGATGTGCTTAACACTGCCTTACTACACTGCCAGGATCACCACTTCTATCTGAAGGGAAGCAAGTGAGAAGGGGAGTTCAGCCAGCAGGGCCGGATAGGAGGTAGTGGTGCTAGTGGGGCACAACCAGCTCAGTGTCAGCAGAGATAGGGTGAGCATAGTTCCCATCAGGGGACCCTGCTAAGCGACACATATTCGGTGATTACAAGCAGGGACAGGGAGGCTTTAGGCAAGTCCAACAGGACAATCTTGGTCAACAGAATCAATAGGGCCAGCAGCATGCACAACAAGGACAATTGAGTGGTGAAAACAGTCAACAGGGTCAAGGACAACAGGGGCAGAGAGGAGGAAACTTTATGGGTAAATGCTTTGTATATTTCAATATTGTCTACAAGAAATAGGAATTCCCTGAGAAGGGTAGGGCCCCACAGCAGTAGTAGGGTACTCGACAGAAGCCTTAGAGGCCGATCTTTCTAGCTGCTCTCCTAGCGCCACCTCAGATGCCAGCTTTGCCTACCATTCCAGTGGTCCAAATCCAGCAGGACAACTACAGTATCGACGTGTATACAATGTCCATCAGGCCATAGTTCCACAGGCCCCACCCGTAGTTAAGGGTATGTTTTCTATCCAGGGGACTATGGGGTGCATTTTATTTGACACGGGGACCTCTCACTCATTCATTGCCACTAGGTTTGCACGTTCTATGGGGTTATTAGATACAACAGATAGTATTGTTATGTGTGTTAGCTAGCCGTTGGGTAAAGGTATTTTGATTTTCTTTATATGTCTGGGCGTGGGTATGGAGGTTGGGAGATTCATTTTAGCTGCCGACATGCTTGTATTAGATATGTCCAACTATAATGAGATTATCGGTATGGATTGGTTGGTAGCGTATAGGGCCATGATCGACTTCTATAGTCATAGTATTGTATTTTCTATACTGGGTCAGGAGATGTTTCTGGTGGCGATGCCTCACCCTGAGGGCGGATCGTCCACTCACTTGTATTATATAGAGGAGAAGACCTCTAAGGAGGTGGTGATTTATCTTTATTCGATTCTAACAATCTGTGAGTTTCCTGATGTGTTCCAAGATATACTGGGGTTACCACCTTACACATAGATATATTTTGTGATTGATTAATGCCAGGCATTTGGTCGATCGCCCGTGCTCCATACCGTATGGATCCGATGGAGACGAGGGAGTTACAGGATCATATTGAGCAGCTGTTGGGACAGGGCTTCATTCATAGGAGTACCTCATCTTGGGGTGATCCTGTGTTATTTTTATTGAAGAAAGATGGGTCGTTATGGTTGTGTGTTGACTACTGATAGTTGAATAAGGTCATGATACATAATAAATACCCGTTGCCCCGAATTGATGCCTTGTTCGACCAGTAAAGAGGTTCTGCCTACTTCTTGAAGATAGACTTGAGGTCGGGATACCATCAGTTACGTATTAGGGAGCAGGACATGTTGAAGACTACTTTTCTGATGAGATATGGGTTCTATGAGTTTCGGGCTATGCCATTTGGACTAACCAACGCACCAGTTATGTTCATGGACATAATGAACAGGGTGTTCAGAGAGTTCTTAGATCAATTTGTCATTATTTTCATATACAACATCCTGATTTATTCCCATACAGAGGAGGATCATGCCGAACATTTACGTAAGATATTACAGACATTACGGGAAAATTAGTTGTATGAAAAATATGAGAAATGTGGGTTTTGGCTGAAGGAGGTTTAGTTTTTAGGGGACATTGTGTCTGATAAGGGGATATCCATAGATTCGAGGAAATTATCAGCGATGAGGGAGTGGGGACAGCCCACGACATCAATAGAAGTGTACAATTTCTTGGGGCTAACCAAATACTACATGCGGTTTATTAAGGGATTTTCGAAGATAGTGGGTCTGTTGACTAACTTGACTCACAAAGGGGTGCCATTCATCTGGGATGACACTTGTCAGTTGGCTTTTGATGATCTGAAGGACAAGCTGACTTTAGCACCAATTCTAGCACTGCCTAGGTCGAAAGTGGGGTACTTAGTGTATACTGGTGCATCCCTACAGGGACCTGGGGATGTGCTTCAGTAGGAGGATCAGGCTATAGCTTATGCCTCATGTAAGCTTAAGCTTCACGAGATGAATTACCCCACTAATGACTTGGAGTTAGCGGCAGTCGTGTTTGCACTTCGAATATAGAGACACTATCTCTTGGGGGAGAAATATTGCATGTTCACGGATTACAAGTCACTACAATACCTCTTCACTCAGTAAGAGTTGAACATGCGTCAGCGTAGGTGGCTTGAATTTGTGAAGGACTATCATTTTAATATCCAATTTCACCCGGGGAAGGCTGGCGTAGTAGCAGACTCATTGAGCCATAGGCCAGCACGTGGTCGAGGTGTGGAAGGCGAAATGGAGGGAGTTAGGACACCAGGATGTCATGGCCCACTCTTTTATGTCAGTCATGACCATTACGCCCCAGATATTCATGAGGGTTATGTAGGCTCAAGAAATAATTCCATTCTGCCAGGACCGAATAGTGGAACTTTTAGTCGAGGGAGCCGAGTCTTATTCTTTGAGTTTATATGGGGGATTTCTCTTCAATAAGAGACCGGTTATCCCAGAAGGGGAAGACTTGTGATAAGCGATGATGATAGAGTCTCACAGTTCACACTTTGCGATACATCCCTAAGGGCATAAGATGTACCATGATATGCGGCGACAGTACTGGTGGAGTGGGATAAAGAATGATATTGCTGAGTTTGTTTAAAAATGTGCCACTTGCCAGCTGGTGAAGGTGGACCACCAGAGGCCAGCAGGGCTTCTCCAATCGCTAAAGATTCTTATGTGGAAATGGGAGAGATTTTACATTGACTTTATTACATGGTGGACTACTTCTTAGAGGGGTCATGATTCCATATGGGTGATTGTAGATCGGTTGACTAAGATGCTCACTTTTTGCCAGTCCATAAAGATTACACTATGGGAAAGTATTCCCATATCTTTATATCTAAGATAGTATGACATCAGGGGTTCCCCTTAATATCGTGTCCGACATGAATAAGACTTTTGCATCTTGATCTTGGCATAGATTCCAGGAGGCCATGAGTACTGAGTGAGTATGACCTATCATCCGAAGACTGAGAGGATAAATCAGATGTTGGAAGATAGGTTATGAATGTGTATCCTTGATTTTGGCGGGGGCTGGGAGCAGTATCTCCCACTAGTGGAGTTTGCTTATAATAACTCCTACCAACTTACTATTGGCATGTATGCATTTGAAGCATTATACGGTAGACCATGTCATTCCCCGGCGTGTTGGCTAGAGGTGAGGGACAATAAGCTACTTGGGATAGAGGTAATCTAGGATACTTCAGCCAGGATTGAGGTGATTCAGAGCCGTATACGGGTTACTTAGTATAGACAGAAGAGCTATGCCGATGTCAAAAGATTCTTCCGGGAGTTCAGTATGGGGGACCATGTATTATTACGAGTATCTCCTATGAACGGGATAATGAGATTTAGGAAGAAATGAAAGTTGGTTCCCAGGTATGTAGGGCCATTTCCTATTATTGAGCAGATTGGGCCATTTGCTTACAGACTTGGGTTACCCGAGTACTTGCATAGGATTCATGATGTGTTCCATATTTCTTCGTTGAGGAGATATCTTCGGGATGAGTTGGTCCACACTCATATTGATTTGGAGGAGATTGATCTACATACTGATAGTTCCTACGAGGAGGGGCTAGTTGCTATCCTAGATCATAGCGAGAGGAAACTGAGTTCGAAGGTAGTCCTGTTAGTGCGTGTACAGTGGAGACATCATAATATCGGGGAATCTACTTGGGAGCGCGAGGATGATATGCACGAAAGATACCTAGAGTTGTTCTTAAAAAGTATACTCTTATTTTTGAATTTTGGGAAGAAATTCCGTTATTAGGGGGAAGTATGTAATAGCCCGTAATTTTATTGATTTTTAATTGTGGAGTTAATCGAATTAAATACAGGAAATTAATTTATAATTAATCTGATTTTAAATAAATATTAACTGGAGAGACGAAGGTTAGTATTTACTTATATGAATTATATTGAATATTACTGAGTGAATAAAGTAATATGTAACTATGATTTTATTAAAATTTCTGCGAGTGAAAAATACGGTAATTTTGATAATTAAGTCAGAACGCGCGTGTCAGTCATGTCGGGACAAAATTAAGGAAATAAAAATAATTTATTTATACTTCATTCATATTCGAGTGTGCCAATGTGTCCAGAAGGTTTGAGATAGTCATAAAAGTCTACCCGGGGATGTAGTTTGGGTCCCAAGGCAGTTTTAGGCCAAACTCGCATCTGAGGAGGGTATTTCAATCATTTTAATTTTTGGAGTAATTAAACCCACGAATTTCCTAAGGTTATATCAGTTTCTAGGGTTACGTATTCTAAGGTTACCAAACACAAAAACAATAGAGGCCATTGGAAGATGAAGGAGAGAGATTCCAAGCCAAAAAACACACATAGTTCCACCTCTTTCACAATTAACACAACCGGAGTGTAGATTGAAAGACGAGGTACGTAGCCATACTCTTCATCACCAAAGGATCTGACTTGCTATTATAAGGCAAGTATTGTTCTTGCTTAAATTCAAGTAGATAAAATATCCATGTTAGTAGAATATGATTAAGGCTAAATTTCATGCATGTAGAGGACAATTTTTGTCGATTAAATATTATTCTAGGTAGGATTCATGGTTAGGATTGAATCACTATTATGGAAAAGTGAAATTGAATATGTTTTGAGAATTTATACATATAAAAATTAGAGTGTATACATGTTCTTGAAGAAAAACCATGAATTAGGGTTCTTAAATTGAAATATTGAATTAATTTCATATTATCGTTAGATTTAATGTTTTAATGATTTTGCTATGTTAGAAATCACGTAATTAGGTTGATATATTGATGGGTAACCATGGTTGGATGCATCGGTTTAAATCTTAGAAGTTTTGGGAAAGAAAAGGGTGAAACGCCTAGGCAAAAACGAAGGCGACGAAGTGCATCTGCACAGGTGCGAATCGATTCGCTGACTTACAAATTGATTTGGCAAGGGGAATTGATTCGGACCAGGGCAAATCGATTCGGCTACCCAGTTTTTGTTAAACATTCCTTGTTATTAGATTCTTTTCGGAGTTCTTTTGAGATTTGATTATGGGACTTAAATTTTATTAAATTGAGGGATATATGGGAATACCAGTAGGCCTAGGTTGGGCTTTAGGTTAGGTCCTATAAAGGGGGAATTAAGGATTAAACTTAATTAGATTAATTCAAGATAAATACCTAAATTGGAGATTAATTCAAATTACGAGAATTCAGGGAAAGTGATGATTGAGTCCAGTTGGACTTAGAGAGTTACCTAATGATATTAAGAATATGATAAGAATTAACCTTAGAGTGGTTAGAACAACTCGAGAGCCTACGATAAGAAGATATGCTACAAATCCTTTAATACGTGG
Source organism: Sambucus nigra (assembly GCA_949130495.1). Taxonomy (NCBI): domain Eukaryota; kingdom Viridiplantae; phylum Streptophyta; class Magnoliopsida; order Dipsacales; family Adoxaceae; genus Sambucus; species Sambucus nigra. Next base: position 8,727,534 of record OX422219.1, on the reverse strand, counting down.
GACACTTGAGATATAAATATATAACATTTGGCAATTAAATATGGGACGTGTATATACCTATATGAGGATTATAAATACTTATGTTGTGTGAATACCTATTTTGTGGATTTTTATGTGTATGACATACCTACGATACTCGCTATCACCGGGAGGTCTTTGAAGGGGATAGTCTTATCTTGAGGAGACCTTCAGGGGAGGGATTTTAGATTTGGTACCTCAGAGCATAGGATTTAAGGAGGAATTATCTGTGAGTTGATAAGTTTGGGTTGTATGGGTGCATAGGTATGTGCATAACCCATTACAACGTGGTCAATGTTTGCCTCCAAATTTTTGTGATTTATTTTGATACGGTTCCTGAGAGAATCGAAATCTGTAGTCCTTATTATGTACGTGATGTATCGGGGCTTGATAGCAGAGTATGCTCGCACCGTTAGTTCGTCTATGTGGGGTGCGATATTAGTATATGTATCATTCTAGTGAAATATATATATATATATATATATATAGAGAGAGAGAGAGAGAGACACACACACCCTTGTGATTATTCTACTGTGTTGCATAGTAGATAAGAAAGTTTACGACACATAATATAAGTGAAGAATGTGGAAACTCAAATGAGTAAAGAGATACTTTAATTGATTAATAAATATTAAAAATGCGATAAAGTATTATTCGAGTAATACGGGTGGGCACAATAGCATACCCATCATACACAAAGATTAGGTCAAAACTCGTTAGGTGGGATAACGTAACTAGGATGGGTTAGTATTATGCGTTAGGCATGTACAATAGTTGAGAAGTGAGAATCTCAAGTGAGAGTATGTGACTAACATGTATATAATTATCTGGTGTTTATGCATTTAAATACTTGTTTTTTTAAAGATTTTGAACTCAGGCTCTGATTCGTTTTCTTCCAAATCTATTTTGTATTTGTAAAAACCTTTTAGGTGCCTAGCCATAGGGACGCCAAGCATTGGAGTTTCCATAAGTTGACGTGCTGTAGCTGATGAGGAAGTTACATGACCTCGATACTATATGCCTCCACATTTATCCTTGATTCATTAAAAGTTACTCATTGCATTCATTACATATTATCTATTCTTATTTAGAGATTGTGATTTAAGACATTTATTTGTATGGCAGTTGTTGAGATTTATTTCATACCGGATTGTATTGGATTTTTATTCTGGAAGCATTTACTCCAGACCCAGTTTATATCTTTATGCCGTTTTATTTCCTGTGGGATTGTTTATAGGATGGTGAATGTTTAGCTATTCATTTAATTGGTTGTATGTTAATTCATAAAATAATATTTGACATATGTATTTTTAAATATTAGGTGGTTAGTTTTTAATAAAAGGAATTTTTTTAAGTGGTGCAAATGTGACACAACTGGATATTCTGTTTTAAATTAATAAAGAACTGATCACCCAGAATTTAATTAGGCGGGGTGTCACATTTAATTCATATATTTATGCTTGTTAACCATACAACATCTATTTTTTATATTTACATGATTTTCAAGGTATAATTGATCTTTTGTACGTATTACAATGCTTAGTGTAAAGGTCGGTAGCGTTCCGAGAAAGTTCCATTGACCACCGCACGTGCAAGGGTAATTTAGTAATTTCACAATTTTGGTTTCTAGACCAATGTCTTCACGAAATTTGAAACCCTCTGAGCTAGCTTCACGTGGCCGCTGACGGTGTGCGGATTCGATTCCTAACGAGGAAGTTACGGAACTTTCAGCGGAAGGGAACTAAAAGTAAATGAAAGTTGTGGAATGATCCAACATAAGCAGGTCCGAATCGATTCGGATCTCTAGAGAATCGATTCGGTTGGTGGAAGTGCTGAATTTTTCCAGGACCGAATTGATTTAGGTATAATCCGAATTGATTCGATTTTATGCAACATTCGATATTCCCCTTTACGAATCGATTCGGTATCAGATCAAATCGATTCAGCCCCATTTCCCTTATTTTATTTATTCATAATTTTTCAACTAGGGTTTTTGTATATATACTTTTCTCTTCTCATTTTGAGAATATATATTTTCATTATCTTTCATTTTAGTTAGTTTTAGGGTTGGCTTGTTGGGAGCTTCCCTCTCCTTTTTCCTTTTTGGGTGTTTGCCCATTTATGTAAGTTTATTTCTACTATCCAATGTCGTCTTTGTTTGTTTAAGCTTTATTTCCATTATGTATTTACATTTCCATGCTTGGCAATTATTTTTACTTAATTTATTTATTGTTTTCTTTAGTTAATTAATTTTTTAATTAGTTTATTCATGTCTAATACTTAGTTAAAGGGAATGGTTCATGTTTCTGCCATTAATGGATCTTGAGCTCCGAAAGTTATGTTTTGTGTTAAATTACGTTTGAATTAAACCTCGTGTATTAATGTTGGACTATTATGCGTTTAACTTTCTTTATCAAGCAACGTTAGTGTTTATAACGATATTTCGAATTTAATCCGCGTGTGACCATTTTCGGTTAAATATTTTATCCCGCATTTTTGGGTTAGGTTCCTTCTTGCGTGATGTTTATAATTAATTAAATATGCTCGGTTAAATGTTTTCAAACCGAAATTCTAATTATGCGTTGTTTAGCCCTCGACGGGGATGTGATCCTGGCTCTCATTTTATTCACAATTTTGCCAATAGGGTTTTTGTATATATAGTTTTCTCTTCTCATTTTTAGAACATATCTTTTCATTATCTTTCATTTTAGTTAGTTTTAGGGTTTGCTTGTTGGGGTATTCCCTCTCCTCTTTCATTTTTGGGTGTTTGCCCATTTATGTAAGTTTATTTCTAATATTCATTGTCTTCTTTGTTTGTTTAAGCTTTATTTCCATTATGTATTTACATTTCCATGCTTGTTAATTAGTTGTAGTTCATTTATTTATTATTTTCTTTAGTTAATTAGTTTATTCATGCCTAGTCCTTGGTTAAAGGGAATGGGTCATGTTTCCACAATTAATGGGTCTTGAGCTCCGAAAGTTAGGTTTTGTGTAAAATTGCGTTTAAATGAAACCTCGTGTATTAAAGTTGGACTATTATGCGTTTAAATTTGTTTGTCAAGAAACATTAGTGTTTATAGCGATATTTTGAATTTAATACGCGTGTGACCATTTTTGGTTAAATGTTTTATCTCACATTTTTGGGTTAGATTCCTTCATGCATGATGTTATAATTAATTGAATATGCTTGGTTAAATGATTTCAAACCGAAATTCTAATTATTCTTTGTTTAGCTGACGATGGGGATGTGATTATGACTCTCATTTTATTAATTCTTGTTTAGAGTTAACTTCTTATTTTCCACTTTCTTTACTTCCAACCCATCACCTTTTACACTTTTATTCTGGAAGTAATAAATCAGTTAAAATATGTCGAACACTCCCTGTGGATTCTCGATACCCAGACTGGATGCTATACTCCCTTGTTGAGTGTTGTCATAGTTTTGATTTTTTACATCTCGGTCGAAAGATGATAACAACGATTAACATATCTACACAGACGCTCGATTTCCTCCACATCAAAACGGTGTGGTTGCCGGGGAGTGTTTTGTCGTAGATTGTAGTTGATTTATTATTTCATAATATTTTTTCCCTTTGAATTTTGAAATCTTTATTGTAGCCTTTCGTTTTGACTTATGCTAAGCTGTTTGGAGAAGTTAAAATTCTGGTTCTTGTCCCGTTTCTGAATTGCCCTTTTTGAAATGTCTCACCCTAACTCTTTTGATAGATTTAATTATTATGGTAATAGTTCTCAAAGTTAACCTTCTAAAACTATGCGTGAATGCTTTCAAATTCTTGAAAATGAAAGAATCGAGAGTGAAAAAAATTTCTCCACCACCTACGATGATGGGTGATTACGTGAAAATTCTAGAAAATGAGAGAATTCAACAAAGCTCTTGGGAGAAAACTTTGTTAAATGAGGGATCAGTTAGCTATGAGAAAACCTCACAAGATGATGTTATGTCTTCTTGTTGGTTTGATCATGAGTTAATGGTAAAGGAATCAAATGACCAATTCCAGAGTTCTAAAGTTTGGTTTTTAGAAATAAATACCCATCTCGATGAGATCTTTTCTTCTTCCGCATGCTCGGTTGAGGTTGAAACTTGCGTTTCAACTCCACCCACTTTTGAACAAAAAATGATTGAGAGTGATCCAAGCACTTTCGAATTTCAACCTCTTATTAATTCTTCCAATTGTATTTAGGTTGATGGTCCTTCCTTTCCTTTGTTCCCCACTATTAGCAAACCATAAAATCTATCACAAGAATCAGATGAAATTTGGATGAAAGTTTTGAGGAATTTGACCCGATTCTTGAACGGGAGTGTTATTTTGAGATGCTTTATCTCATGGGCTATTTGCTAGCACTAGCCCCACCTCCCTTTCCAATTGAAAAACTTTGGGGAGGTGATTTTAATTTTCGTGAGATCAATTTGGTCTTGTCCCCCTTAATATCCAAATCCCCCATCATCCCTCTCAAATTTTTAATTGATGATGGTTACTTTCTTCAACTTTACACATGCCTTCCGTTATCCAAACATAATTCTTATTTTTCAGGAGGAAAGCATGGAAGTGAGGTTCCACCATTGATCCTTCAAAGTCAAATTGTATTTTGGTTGGACCCTAAAAAATTTAGACTTCTAGTGTGTAGTTAGTTAGAAGTTAAATTGTAGGTTGTATATAGTAAGTTTTTTATTTTTATTTTTACTTATAGTCTCGTGTAATTAGTTAAGTTTTTGTTATTCTTTTTGTTATGCTTGGTACTGACTTGTTTTATAGATTCAATGGACTTGTGCTTATCATAGATCGCTCCACCTTGGGTAATATCTTTTTTTCCTCTCTTTATGTTGTGTTCTTGATTTACATTGAGGACAATGCAACATTTAAGTTAGGGGGTGTGGGATACATATTCCTTTCGTTCCATAACCTTAACCCCAACCCAACATTACAACCCTATAAAGTCCTATGTGATCTTAGGGTAAACTAAAATTAAAAGTTTAAATAGTTTCGATAATCTATGAAAAAACATTTTGCCTCCTTTAATGAGCGGCACCATGTTTTTCATTTTATATATAGCGTTCTTCATTAGTGATATGTGCGTGGCCTAGTTTTTATTTACATTTACTCCTTATGCCTGCATGTCCCATGTGTGTTACACCCCATTTCATAGTGATTTCATTTGTTGAGTGTAATATCCGATGATGATTGAAATTATGCACACTTTAATGTTTATCTGGTTTATATAAGATTTTGCCAAATCATACTTTTCATGTGCTCGCTTTCCACCCACTTTTAAGGTTTCAATTATATAAAGTTCGTTTTATAATGTTAATAATGGACTTTCGTGTGAATTCGTTTACTATGCTAAAACGTGTTTGAAGTCTTTTTCGTTATTGTTGGGCTTGTCGCATGTGATTGGGCATAATTTTTTAGGAAACTATGATGTTTGGGAGTTTCATCCCTGAAAACCCTCACGAGACAACATGTACACTAGGGTAACCTAGGGGTTAACGGTTAATTGCATATGCTAAATGCAATCGTTCGCCCACGAAAGTGGCTTTTATCTATTTTTTATCTACATCATGTCTTTTTTCTTTACTTGTAGTTCTTCTTTCTCTCTATTTCATTGCTAGGGACTAGCAATGTGTAAGTTAGGGGTGTGATTTGGTAGGAATATTGCATTTATTCACCCTTTATACTTATGCATTTTAGCCCCTTCGGTACTTTAATTCCTATATTTATGCCCGTTAACTAGAAAACTTCTATTTTATACGATTACATGTTTTGCGAGGTATAATTGAGTTTTTGTAGGTACTACGGTGCTTAGTGTAAAGTTCGATAGCGTTTTGATAAAGTTTCGTTGACCACTGCACGTGCAAGGGCAATTTAGTAATTTTATAATTTTAGTTTCTGGCCCAATGTCCACACGAAAGTTGAAGCCCTCTGAGGTAGCTTCACGTGGAGGCTGACGGTTCGCAGATCTGATTCCTAACAAAGACGTTACGGGACTTTCAGCGAAAGGGAACTGAAAGTAAATCAAAATAGGGGAATGATCCAACACAAGCATGTCAAAATCGATTCGGCTCTCTAGACAAAATATTCGGTTAGTGTCAACGCTCAAGTTTTCTAGGACCAAATCTATTTGGGTATAATGCGAATCAATTCTCTTTTATGCTGCATTTGAGATTCCCCTTTCTGAATGGATTCGGTATCAGACCGAATTGATTCGGTTCTGTTTCCCCTGTTTTCTTTATTCACAATTTTGCCACTAGGGTTTTTGTATGTATACTTTTCTCTTCTCATTTTTAGAAGGTATATTTTCATTATCTTTCATTTTCATTAGTTTTAGGGTTTCCTTGTTGGGACCTTCGCTCTCCTCTTTCCTTTTTGGGTGTTTGCCCATTTATGTAAGTTTATTTCTACTATTCATTATCTTCTTTGTTTGTTTAAGCTTTATTTCCATTTTGTATTCACATTTCCATGCTTGTTAATTAGTTGTAGTTCATTTATTTATTATTTTCTTTAGTTAATTAGTTATTTAATTAGTTTATTTATGTTTAGTCATTAGTTAAAGGGAAGGGGCCATGTTTCCACCATTAATGGGTCTTGAGCTCCGAAAGTTAGGTTTTGTGTAAAATTGCATTTAATTGACAACTTGTTTATTAAAGTTGGACTATTATGCATTTAAATTTCTTTGTCACGCAAAGTTAGTGTTCATAGCGATATTTCGAATTTAATCCGCATGTGACCATTTTCGGTTAAATGCTTTATCTCGCATTTTTGGGTTAGATTCCTTAAAGCGTGATGTTTATAATTAATTGAATATGCTCGATTAAATATTTTTGAACCATAATTCTAATTATGCATTGTTTAGTCCACGTCGGGGATGTGATCCTGACTCTCTTTTTATTAATTCTTGTTTAGTGTTCACTTCTTATTTTCCATTTTCTTTACTTCCAACCCATCACCTTTTACACTTTTATTGTTGAAGTAATAAATCAGTTAAAATCTTTCGAACACTCGTTATGGATTCTCGATAACCGGACTTCCCTCTATACTCCCTTGTTGAGTGTAGTCATAATTTAAATTTTTTTCATCGCGGTCGGAAGCCAATAACAACAATTAGCGTATCCACACGGACGGTCGATTTCCTCCACATCACTTCTTTATCCCGACAATAACAAATTTCTCATTCTAGTCCAGAGAACTATTTTGAAGAATCCATAGGATGAATGCCCTTAAAGAATTTTTGGGACAATGACCTCCGTCTTTTCTTGGAAAGCCAAGTGCCAGTGAAGCTGAGAAATGGATACGTTAGATTGTGAAAATTCTAAATGGAGTAAATGTATCTACTAATCTACGAGCAACTTTAGCAACCTATATGTTTGAAGGTGAAGATCATTTCCGGTGGCAAGCGGTGTCACGTAACCAAAACGTTATTAATTTTATCTAGGAGAAATTTGAAGACTTTTTCTTTACAAAGTATTTTTCTGAGGCTGAATGAGATCAACGAACTGTTGATTTTTTAAAATTGCAACAAGCCAATCTGGTTGTTGCCCAGTACGAAGAAAAATTTACCTAGTTATCTCGTTATGCCCTTGAGTATATAGATACTGAGATAAATATGTGCAAGCAATTTAAAAGAGGACTACATCCAAGAATCAATAATTAGGTTGCACCTTTACAAATCCATGAGTATTCTCAACTTATTGACATTGAAGCAATTGTAGAATGCAATTCTTCTACCTTAATATGATTTTCTCCCCTCGTTTCTAGAAATAATCATGTTATGAGAACCCCACCTCAATATCGACCTCAACTTTATCCCAATTCAAGGGGACAGGCTTACTCTCAGATCCTTCATAACACAACACGTTCAATGCTTCGTTGTCATTAATATCACGAAGTAGGAAATTGTTATAATCCAACATCAGCCAAACAACCCCTTACAAAATCCAAAATCCCGTCCTAACCAAAATTAACCTAATCCAAATCCTATTAAGGAAATTGTGACAATCCCGGGTCATGGAAAGAATTATGAAATATTGCCTACACGAAACTCCTATGACGGGATAAAAGTTATGATATTTTTCCAACATCTTCCTGCACATGTTTTATTTGATTTAGGTTCAATAGATTCCTTTACCAGTCTTAGACTAGATAAATTATTGCAATTACTACCTACATCTTTAACCGCTCCATTGGATATTAGATTACCAACATGTGAAATCAATACACCAACACAAGGTTATATCAATTCTAGAATTCAACTTTCTTTAGGAACACTCCTTGTTAATTTGATAATTTTAGAGATTTATGGTTTTAATTTAAAAAAAGAAATGGATGTTCTGTCAAGACATCAAGCTTATATCGATTGTCAGGCTAAGAAAATTTATTTTCGAAATGACAATAATTGTTCTTTTGTATTTCAAGGATCAGATCCGTCTGAACCATCAAGTTTTCAAATTTAAATATCTTCTTTAATTCCAAACCTTTTGGAACAATTTAAATATATTTTTCCCAAAGAATTACAAGGATTACCCCCTTCCTGAGAAATTGATTTTACTATCAATATTTATCCTAATACATTTCATATTTCGATACCTCCCTATCGAATGGCTCCTTTAGATCTTCGAGAAGTCCGCACCCAATTAGGCGACCTTCTTAAAAAAGGTTTTATTCGACTAAGTTCATCTCCTTGGGGAGCTCCGATATTATTTGTCAAAAGACATGATGGAAGTTTTAGATTATGCATAGACTATCGTAAACTAAACTCAGTAACTATTAAGAATAAGTATCCTTTACCCCGAATTGGAGATATATTTGATCCACTTCTAGGAGAAAGGGTTTTTGATAAAATAGACTTACGTTTCGGTTACCATGAATTGCAATTTGGAGAAGAAAATATTCCAAAAACTGATTTTCGAACTCATTATGGGCATTTCGAATTTACAGTAATGTCATTTGGGTTAACCGATGCACCCATAGATTTTATGGATCTAATACATAGAATCTTAAGGTATTTTCTTGAAAAATTCAGTATCATTTTCATTGACAATATTCTTGTTTATTCTCAAAATCCGGTAGAACATGCCCAACATTTAAAAAAAATTAGGTACTCTCATGTAAGGACATTGTCCGTCACATTTATTATGTCGTGTACCGCTACAAGTTTGTCGAAGCATTGGAAAACGCACATCTATAATCGACGATCCGAATTTCAAGTCATCTTCAATAATCATGCCCAACAAGGACGAACTTGGTAAATTGGTTAAGTTCCATTTACTTTTTAAATAACAAAGTTGGGATTTTGTATAAAAATTAAAATATTTTTCCTTCTTTAAAAAATGATTTTTGAATTATTTTAAATGGATTTTTATCTTTTCAAAAAACATTTTTATCATAAAAGTTTTTTGATAACTGTTCTCAGATTCGTAAGAGTGTTGGTTTCTAAGTGTCCAAATGTTTTAATACTCTGTGAAATGAATCTCGAGATTTGTTCTTGGTCGTTCAAACGAGATCCTATCTTTTTCTAACGAGACCAGACGTCGTTTGAACGACATATCAGTTCGTTCGAACGAGAAGTCTTTTTACCTGACACATCACCGCCTTAAACGATTTTATAAATAAAGTGTCGGGATTCTGTATTTCGTGTGGAGAAAATTTTGTTTTAATCCGAATACGTTTTTGAGAGTTTTCCTTTTCTCCAACACCATTTGAGGGTTCAAATTTGTTTTCACAATTCACAAATCACAGAGATTTTATTTTGTATAAGTTGATTTGTGGAACCCAAACCATACTTTACCTAAAGTTCAACCTTTGTGAGAAGAACTCTACAACTTGAGAGCCGGGAGCTATTATGGAGGGAGATCCTACGAAGAATCAAGACTGTGTATCTGGGATGTGTCCAAATTGGTATGGCTGCGAGTGAGCCACTGTTGAGTTCTAGCTGAAACTTTGAAGGTTTGACATAGACATCGTGCATTACGCTTGAGGGTAGTTGTATGCAATTCAATGGTCATGTAACCTTGTCAAAGTTCTAAAATATAAAAGGTTTTGCCCTGAGGGGATTTTTTCCTGAATTACTGTGTCACTTGCTTGCCTATTTTCATTTACACTTGCACGCATATGGGCTCATTTTAATTTGAATTTGGTTTTGTTAAATCTGAGTTACCTAATTAAATAAGTGAATTTGTGAATTAAATCAATTGGTAACACACCGCGTTTATAAACTGGTATCAAAGCAGGTTTCATTATCTTACCGTGAATTCCTATTTTTCGCAAAAGGTTTTGTGATATCAATTATTTTAAATCTTGATGAATCACTTATATAATCGGGTATCTACTTTTGACGACAATAATTTTACCTATTAGAAATCTCGCCTGAAATATGCTTTAAAAGCTATAGATTAGCGCGTTTGGTTGTTGGCTGAAAATGGTTGGTCTCTTCCCACCGTTATTATTGAGAACATTACCTCTTGAAAACCTATGTCAAACTGGATTGAGGACGATTTTAAATTGTCCAATTTTACTTCACGTGGTTTGAGTGCTATCTCTAGAGCCGTCATTCCCGAAGAGTTCCACCGAATTATGACGTGCACCACGTCTAAATAGGCATGGGATATTTTAACATTGACACATTAGGGTACCACCGATGTTAAAGAATCAAAGTTGTAAAATATTGTCACTCAATTTGATACACTCACTATGTCAGAGTCTGAGACTTTTGATGAGTTTTATGCACGTTTGTCGGACATAGTCAACACTAGCTTTAATTTGGGCGAGGCAATTGATAACACGCGGGTTGTGAAAAAGATTTTGAGATCTCTTCCAAAAAAATTTATTCCAAAAGTCACTGTTATAAACTCGACGGGGAATTTGAGCACACTTAAGTTAGAAGAGTTGGTAGGTGATCTTCAGACCTGCAAGTTAGACATGTTTCCCCAAACTATTAAGCCTAAAGGGGTTGCACTTAGGGCACAGTCGAGATCCAGTGAGGATAAAATAAGAGAGAGAAAAAATAAGGAGAGTAAATGAATCTGAATCTGATGAAGACTCTGACATGACCCTGCTTTCCAAAAATTTCAAAAAAATTCTCCAGTTTTCAAAACAAAGAAATCCAAATAAAAAGTTTTCAGAGAAATACAAAAAGAAAAACAATGCCAAAGAAAGCGATGAGAAAGAAAAAGTGAGTGAGGAGAACCTTGAGAAGATAAGATGTTTTGAGTGTGATGGGAAAGGGAACAAGTCATTTGAGTGTCCCACTAGACTTAGGAGAGAGGGTAAGAAAGTTTCCATGCCCGCTACCTTAAGTGATACTGAGGGAGAAGAGAAAGAGGAGGATGATGAGTGTGAAAAATATTTAGGACAAGGGATGACTATTTCCTTTACTAGTCGTGTGAATACCTCCACTTTGTCCCACGATGATAGCATCGACGATGAGTCGAATGAAGATGTGAGTGAAGTTGAGAATGGAGATGAAAATGATCTCCGAAAAGCTTTTAGAGAGTTATTTACCGAGACCATGAAAACAAAAATATCAAATAGGGATCTAGGTGTTTGGATTTATGAGTTGAAGGAAGAGAATGATGAACTAAAAAGGGGAAAATATGACTTGACCAATACGGTGCCTTGTCTGAAGACACGTGTATCCCGTTTGGAGGATGATCTCGAACGTGCACGATAAGCCTAAATCTCTTTAGAGAACGCATCTGAGAAGGTTTATAAGATGGTTCCCTATCCCTTTTTGAATGATGGTTAGTATGTGGGAAAATGTCATGACGGTGCTTCCACTACTATTAAGCACCCGAGCCTATTTCAACTTTGGTGAGTGATTCTCATGGGTGTCCATCTACGAAAACTCATCTCAATTCTTTTGATAAATTACTTCCTAGACCGATTTATGTTTTCTCCCATTGCAAAAAGAGAGGACTCTTTAGGGAGTTTTGTTCTAAGTTGGGGTTCGTGCCACATCATGCCACTTCACATGTTCACGCACATGCACTAACTCATGATACTTTGCTTGCACATAATGATAGAGAGTTTGCACATATTCGCGAGCAAGTAATGTTTTTGGTCAAGACTACACATGATCTAATGGAGTTGGTTCAAATCATGTCACCATCTTTGGAAAACTCCACCACACTTCCCGGTTGAGGTCTAGACATGTTTTTTAGCATAGGGTGATTTACATGATGACATCTTTGCCTATTGCTAGTGTGTACTATTTTTTTATTTTAGTTAGCATTTTTATTTGCTTTTCTTATTTTTTTTGGTACTATTTTAGCATTGTTTTGGATCTGTTTGCCCATTCTAGGAACTATTTTTTTACAAAATTTTCTCACTGGACAAAACTGCATGTCATTTTGGATAATCTGGGAAATTTGTGTTTTTCTCGTTCTAATGAGATTGCATCTCGCTTGAACAAGATTGCCTATCGTTCGAATGACATGGCATCTCGTTTGAACGACCCCTGGAATTTCGTTTGCAGTTCCTGTTTCTTCCTCATATATGTTATTGATACTGCTGGGTTATTTCTGAATAGGGTTTGAAAAATACAAAAAGATTTTCCTTTTCTTTTAGAAAAATTTTGAAAAATCCAAAAAGAGTTTTGTATTTTGTTTGAACCGTATATGAATGTACACTTAGGATGACCAAATCACAACTTCATGCTATATCCCTGTGACTATTTTATAGAGAATTGAGACAATATGTTGTGTCATTCATGTTCTTTACAAAGTTTGGAGTCTTTGAGATGAAATAGTGTTGCCACCTACATGTTTGACTCACTTTGTCCTTCATTACACACATGCACGGATTTTTTTTATGTTTGTTCTTGACAAATCACATGTTGGTTACATGTTTTCATCTCAATTATGTCTATTAAAACAAATCAAATGCGATAAAACAAGATAATAAAAGGTGTGCATTTTTTTACCGTTTTGACGTAAGTTTCTGTGAATTTTACAAATGGTGAAGGGCTACGAAAGGTACACATCTATCCTTTGCAATTAAATTAGACCTAAAAAATTCAGGAATTTTAATTATCCCGCGTCCAAAGATGTTTAAAAGAGCCCGAAAAATATTGAATGGCAATAAAAAGGAATATATGCCAATAATGGGCCAACAGGTTTATTCACCAATTCTCCAATGTTTGAGAATTAAGATCACCTCTAAAAGAATATATATATGAGGGAGTTGGGTTGGAGAATTAAAATGGCTTTGCACGTCCTTAAAACTCTTGAAAAAGCATGAAATCATTTTGGACGTTATTGGTGTGAATATTGTGTAGACTTTGATTTGTTGATTTTGATTTAAGACGATGTCATATAAATTCAATAATTGTACGCCAAAGGACTATTTTTTATGTTCATTCGTTAGGAGTACACTTATGCATCTTGCACATATGATATGATTGAGTCGATTTTCCTATCGAATTTGTTCACACCCATTCATTCCGTTTCCATGATTTGGTCGTCGTAGTAAATATTCATGGTGTATGATTTTTTTTTTGTAACATCATATTTCTATAATTTTTGTATAAATGTTTTTTTGAAAAATTCAAAAATATTATGTTTGGTTTGTTTTCCGTGACACCTCGATTGGGTTTATGTGGTTTATTCTTTTCCTTGTCTATTTCGAACAAATAAAAAGGGGGAGAGCGAATTATGATATTATGGGGGATTTTTAAGTATGGTAGATATTTGATTATGCTTACATATTTTATGTTTATATCATTTCAAACTCGATACGTCATGAGGTTTTTTCTTTGTCTCATGTGTGTAGGTACAATTGAAGATTCTTTGGATTGCACACCCTGATGAGAAAAGCTTGGAGATTTGAAAAGTTAATTGTTGAAGCCAAGTTTGATTGAAGACTTGATTAGTTTATCTTTCCACATTTGAGTTTATGGGAGGGTAGATTTGTATACGTTATTTTTGAGTTTGATAATTCAGATAGTTTTTATTGTGTACTGGCATAGACATAGAGGGAGATTTGTAAGGACATTGTTCGTCACATTTAATATGTCATATACCGCTACAAGTTTGTGGAAGAATTATAAAGTGCACATCTACAATCGATGATCCGAATTTCAAGTCATCTTCAACCATCATACCCAACAACGACGAACTTAGTAAATTGGTTAAGTTCCATTTACTTTATAAATAAAAAATTAGGGATTTTTCTTATGAAAATTAAAATATTTGGCCTTTTATAAAAAATGATTTTTGAATTATTTTAAATGGATTTTTATCTTTTAAAAAACATTTTTATCATAAATTTTTTTTGATAACTGTTCTTTGATTCATAAGAGTGATGGTTTCTAAGTGTCCAAATGTTTTAAAACTCTGTAAAACGAATCTCAAGATTTTTGCCTGATCTTTCAAATGAGATCCTATCTCGTTCGAACGAGACCAGATGTCGTTCGAACGAGACCAGATGTCGTTCGAACGACATGTCAGTTTGTTCGAACGAGAAGTCTTTTTACCCGACACGTCACCGCCTTTAAAGATTTTATAAATAAGGTGCCAGGGTTCTTTATTTCGTGTGAAGAAAATTTTGTTTTGATCATAATACATTTTTGAGAGTTTTCCTTTTCTCCAACACAATTTTAAGGGTTCAAATTTGTTTTCACAATTCACAAATCCTAGAGAGTTTATTTTGTTTGAGTTGATTTGTGGAACCCAAACCATAATTTGCCTAAAGTTCAACCTTTGTGAGAAGAACCCTACAACTGGAGAGCCGAGAGATATTGTGGAGGGAGATCCTATAAAGAATCAAGATTGTGTGTCTGGGCTGCGTGTCCAAATTGGTACAGCTGCGAGTGAACAACTGCGGAGTTTTAGCCAAAGTTTTAAAGGTTTGACATAGACATCGTGCATTATGCTTGAGGTAAGTTGTATGTAAGTCAATGGTCATGTAACCTTGTCAAAGTTCTAGAATATAAAAGGTTTTCCTCTGAGGGGATATTTTCCTGAATTACTGTGTCACTTGCTTGCCGATTTTCATTTACGCTTGCATGCACATGGGCTAATTTTTATTTGAATTTGGTTTTGTTAAATATCAGTTACCTAATTAAATAGGTGAATTTGCAAATTAAATCAATTGGTATCACACCGTATTTACATCTCAGAAACCATCGGTTATATGCTAAGAAGAGCAAGTGTGATTTTTCAATGAAGGAAATAAATTTTTAGGACCTGTGATTTCTGAAAATGGAATCCAAGTTGATGTAGCCAAAATTTCAGCAGTTCTAGAATGGAAAATTCGTACCAATATTACCGAGATAAAAAGTTTTCTAGGATTAGCTAGATATTACCGTCATTTTGTAGAAGGATTTTCTCTCATTGCTCTACCCCTTTTAAAGCTAACTAGGAAGGAAGTTCCATTTGTACGGACTGATGAATTTAACTAATCATTCCAAATTTTAAAGGATAAATTAACCATTGCTCCTATCCACACCATTGCTTCGAGTGATGTAATCTACGATGATATACCGACGCCTCATTGCAAGAGTTAGGATGTGTGTTAATGCAGAATGAGAAAGTTATATAGTATGGGTCACGACAAATCAAAACTCATGAACATAATTACCATGTCCATGATCTTGCGTTAGCAGCTATGGTTTTTGCATTGATAATTTGGAGTTTTTACCTTTACGGTGAAAATTTTCAAGTCTTTTATGATCATAAAAGTTTGAAATAATTTTTTACTCAAAAGGACTTGAATTTAAGACAACGACGATGGATGGAGTTTTTGAAAGATTAACGATTTAAATTAAATTACCATTTAGGCAAAGGCAATGTAATACAGTAGAAACATTCCACACTTTAATTTCTTATGATATTACTGCTACCATCGAGCAATATGACCTTCAATTGATATCCCCTTTCGTAAAATTTTCCAACATCATTGCATATCCCAAATTGAGAGAGAAAATCCTAGTTCAACAAACCCAAGATCCTTTTGTACAAATCTTTAGAGACAAAAATACCAACTTCTCATACCATGAGAAAACATGTTTATGATTTAGAAATAGATTGTATGTACCTCATAATTCATCTCTTCGAGAAGAATTATTACAAGAAGCCCAACGTTTGACATTTATGATTCACCCTCGAAGTTCAAAAACGTACCACGTCCTAAAGAAGCAATATTGATGGTCAAATATAAGAAATGATATTGAGAATTTTCTAAGTAAATGTTTTACTTTCCAACAAGTAAAGATAGAGCACCAACACCCTAGTGGAGTCCTCCAACCCTTACTAATTCCCGAGTGGAAATGGGATCATATTACCATGGATTTTTTCAGTGGACTACCACGTATGTCCCAGAGATATAATTTCATTTGGGTAATAGTAGATCGATTTACCAAAGATTCTTATTTTCTACTAATGAAGACCACCGACTCATTTCAGAAGCTTAACAAGCTCTACATTCTAGAAATTATCCGATTACATGGAATTCATTTATCCATCGTTTCAGATAGAGATTTCCATTTTGTAGGAAATTTTTGGCAAGCAATTCAGACCGCAATGGGTACTAAACTTCATTTAAGTACCGCATTCCACCCACAAACGGATGGACAATCAGAACGTACAATCTAAACATTAGAAGATATAATACGCGCTTGTGCGTTAGATATGCCCGACAACTGGAATGTACATTTACCCCTATATATATATAGATAGCAAAAGAGGAAAAAAAATAGAGAAACGGGTCAGAGCCCGAGTTTGAAAATATTTTACAAGTGCATAAATGCCATATTTTAAAATATAATTTATCTCATATATAAATTGGTATCGCACTCCCATGAGATACCCCTCACCCCTCTTCTAATAGTGCACACCTATCGCATACCTTATACACAACCTAGTTAAGCTACCCTACCTAACAAATATGTTTCTCGTAATCTCTGAAAATCCCCATAAACCCGAGTACTAAGGGTTAAACGTCTCCCAATTTCCAACATTGTGCTACATTCATGCGTGGGGCGTCTTGCGAAGCGAAATCCAAACAAGGAACCCCTCCCCCCCGATACACTACTACCTGGCAATGTTAATCGTCGAGATCCATTAGGCCCTCAGAACATAACGCGTATGTATATATATATATATATATATATAGCGCGTAAAAATATATACATATATGGATAGTGCTTACTAGAACCTATAATTCATTTCCATATAAATCCGGATATAATCTACCGGAAGGGGAAATACACCTTATCAACCTTTTCACTTCATATACATATGTTTACTTTATATGATATCTCATCTTCATATACAAGCAATATACTATAAATAACAAGTATAATAACCATCCCACAGAGTTATAACTCGAGGATGCAGTCTCATAGTGCCTATCCAAGTCCGGGTTTACTCACTATACCACGGTACCAAGCCATACTTACTCATGGTCATGGTAAAAATACACAACGGAGGAGGCGGTCATGTTCCATATGCAAGTGGAGTACACACATCGCACTCGAACACGGGACAATATGACCTGGGGATATACGCTCCGTGCTCCTCTAGCCAGGGGATTCACCCACATCGCGCAACCTCCCTGGATCGCACTAGAGAAAATATATAATCTGTCTGTCCCAACCCTACGCCAAAGGAAAGCCCGTGGAACCAGCCTCTAAGATACAAATATACCAATCACACACAGATATATATATATATATATATATATATATATATATATATATATTAGTATCATATTATATATACTGTAATCACATCGTATATATAATATACGTCACTTCTCAAATATATATGGATATAATTGCCAATCTCATATAGCGATAGCCAATAACCCCAAATGTTCCCATTCGTAATAATATTTAAGTATTCACACACTTAAAATACTCATCCCATAAGTATTCTCGTACTTAATTATAACTCATACCTTAATCACTTTTTAAGTATTTATATACTCCCCGAATATACCAATTCATACTAATTGAATAAGTATACTCTCAACTTAATTCAATATTATCGGTACCGTGTTACCTATAATCATAGTCGTCAACCGACCCCGGATAGCCGCTCATGCATCTCTAGCCCCTATCCTCAATTTCCATCCTATTCACATCCTAGGATTTATTCCAAACATATAGGCGACATATAAATATATTTTCTATGCTCATAATATATATATACACTAGGGTATGCCCGTGCGTGAAGGCACGACGCTAATTTTAGAAAGTGTACGTCGTTGATAGGACCATACATCATGTTTAGTCCGCAACAGATTAATAATTTTTTAAATAACCTATGGTACGAACATATTAGTTTAAAATTTCTGAATCTTGTAATTTTTAGCACCCGCGCATGAGATTGTAGTACCAACTACGTCGAAAGCTCACGTCTCTTAGAGAGAGGAATGCTTGAATTTTGGTTGTGTGAGTCATTTATAGAGAGAGGAATGCTTGAATTTTGGTTGTGCCTTGAAAGGCAGCTTTTGGTCTGTCAAGTCTATTGTCTTCTTACTTTTTAGCCTATGAGGTAAGCAAATATTTTAAAACTTTTGAGGGTTGGATGGGACCTTTGCATCACGACCTGTGTTCCAATCTTACTTACTTATGTGAGTTTCGTTATGTAAGCCAAATTATTTCACAGACCTTTTATATATGTTTTAAGAAAAAATAAAAAATTGTGATTTTTTTATAAATAAAAAGAATTAGAAAAAAATTCCCAAACATTTTTTATAAATAAAATAACACTTTTTTATGAAACACTTTAAATAACATCGTATAAAATATTTCTTAAAAACATTTTTTACAACAGTTTTGCCCGTAGGCTACCTTCCATAACCTATACGTTTTTCCATAATTATTTTTAACGGTGAGGATGAGTTTTTTTTTCATAATTCAAAAACACCTTTTGTTATTTTTTATTAATAATAAAAAAGGAATTTGAGTTGATAAATTTTATTAAACATTTAAGTTTTTTAATTGATGAAATAACTGTTTGTACATCCACTTCCCTATAATGTTTTCAAGTACATCAGATATAGTTTTGGTTACATGGGGTAGATCATTTTATGCAATAGAAATGTGAGGCTCTAGGAGGATAAGAATAAGTTGGACTTTGTGAGCCGTTAATTATTACCCTCCATAATATATTAGGTAAAAAATCAACCTAATCTAAAATACTAAAAAAATTAAAATTATTACACCCCAATAAAAAATGAGTGAATATTAAAGTGGAAATCAATTAATGAGTAACTTGTTAATTCATTGAATCAACTTGTACAAATATTAAATAAAATGATAAAATATACTTTATTCATCCCACAAACACAAACACGATCGAATTAAAATGCGACACAATGCAAAATCTTTTTTTTACGAATCACAAATATGGTCAAATAAAAGCGACACAACATAATTTTTTTTTCAAACACAAATAATAAGTTTCTAACCAAATACAAACACGACATTATTATTTGTGTTTGAAAAAAAATCATGTTGTGTCGCTTTTACTTGACCATATTTGTGTTTCGTAAAAAACAGATTTCGTATTGTATCGTATTTTAATTCGGTCGTATTTCTATTTTTTTAAATAAATTAAAATAATAGTTTGTGTCTTCTCGTGTTTATTTTACTTGAATTGTGTTCGTGTTAGATTAAAAAAATGTTTCTTGTTCATTAAAAAAAATAAAATTTCATGTCGTGTCACTTTTATTTGTATTGTGTTCTTGTTAGATAAAATAGGTAAAAAGTTTATTTTTTTTAAAACAGATGAAATATTTTTTTTTAATAGTTATAAATTTTAAAAATAATTTTTTTATTTTTCAAATAGTTTCTTATTAAAAGAAGTTTGCGACCGGACCCCCAACAGCTCCACGCTGAAACCACAAAGTGCAGTAGAGAAATATTTTACAGTACTTAATAGAAACACACGGACATATTCTGTTTATGAATTAACACATGTACATTTATTTTAAACCAAATCTCCTATGATCTGTTTATGAATTAACATACTAAAAAAGAAATAAACAGTAGTTAATTGAAACACACGGACATAAGTTTTCACCACCAGAAGTCATAATAGCTACTTCACATATCATTATATCTATCCAACAAAATCATCTGTAAAAAATATGTCTATCTCCAAAAACGAAAATGTGAGAAAAGTTAAATATAATATATGATTCAAGTAAAAACCAACTATAAAGATTTCTTTAGTTAATAAAAACTAAAGAGAGATACGAAAATGAATACTAAAAATTTTCACTACAACCCATATATATACCTGTAAGATACATGTTAACAGCCCCTCTTGTCCGTCTAAGATACCTGTTAACAACCCATATATATATATATATATATATATATATATATATATATATATATGTTCTTATCTTTCGAGTAGTGATGCATTGGGGCAGAACCCTGAGATCTTGATTATTTGGAATACACCAAGACGTATTTCAACCCTGAGATCTTGATGATTTGAACATACAAACGAAAATGTTTAGCTACAAACCTTAAACATAATGATAACAATTAATACATATATAAGAGAGAGAGAGAGGGGAGCTACCAGTGGTTGGAGCCATCACCTCCTTCGCCTACTGCTCCAACGGAGATGGATTCGAAAGTGATCGGGTGGCCATCGTTCATTTGTTTTTCTGTGGAGAGGGTTTATTAAAAAAACAAAACCACCAAATGCTCACATGAATACCCAACGTGAATACCCAAATTTGAACGAAATACACTTCAGATCTGAAACTAAAACCAAAATACATACCAAGAAACACATGAATATATGGAGAGAGAAACAAACACATGAATACACGAAGATAGAGGTTTACCTGGAAAAAAAAAAGCTTTTCTTTAGGCTCCAAACTTGGGGACCTTTGCATTTGCAGTTGAGATTTGAGAAGGAAGTGTTCTGAACGAACCGCGTCTATTGGCAGGTATCGTACTCTTTCTTATCACATATTTGATGGAACTTTCATGCCCTCCCTCTAGTTTACTGGAAGGTATCGTACTCTCTCTTATCAAAGGCAGAGAGTAGGGAGGGCGAGGGATCAGAGAAGACATGAGTGAGAGACTCTGATATTTTCAAGAGCCTTGCGCTCTGGCATGATACAGTCCTTTCTTCTTGAGCCTTGTTCTCAATAAAGTGGGCGAATGGACTGATTTTCAGACGTGTAAGATTAGAGAATGGGAAATGATCTTGACCCTCAATTTCTTATCACGTTGGCTTCCATATCAACCTTTAAATGTGTTAACATCTTGTTGAACAGTAAAAACACCCTTATAACTTATTATATAAATAATCGCTCGTCGAAATATTACCCCGAGTGTTACTCGTCCCGAACACCCTCAAATTAATAAACCCTTAGATTTCACCTTCAACTAACCCAAGGTATTCACTTCACTCCAATAATAGTTTAGAGGTCCTTACACTCCATTTTGGAACCCCAAATATTTAACTCCCCAATTTATTTTCCTCAAAACTATTCCTTTAACGACACACTATTTTTGCACCCTCCTAGCCCCAAATTTAACTCCCTTAAATGACAAGGAATACATTGCCCTAGTTGGATATTTATCTCCTTAATTAAGAAGATAAAAACCATAAATTTGGGAATTTATCCCATTAAATTAACTAAGGCAAAATTGTCAAAAATCCTGAAGGCTCGATCGGTCGACCATAGGTCGTCGATTGATCGATCGATCAGGGAAACTTCTTCTCCAAGAAGCTATTTCGGCCATTAATGCTTACCCCAAGCTTTTATATCCTCTCCTAACATCCTCCAACCTCAACCAACAACACATACACACATAAAAAGGGTTCTATTTATCCTACAACCCATCACCAACAATTAATTTCAATAAATTTCTAAGTTACTCAAATTGGATATTATCCGAGATTTATTCGTTAATCTCCTAAAAAACCCGTTTTGATTCACGAAAACCCAATCCCAAAATCTTCATAGTTTTACACTATCAACTATAATATGAGATTTATGATCAAAAGAGTAAATCAAGTAAACACTCACCTCGTGGATAAAATCCGACGACCTTGAGTCGAATCCCGCAGAGTTTGGTCGGAAATCCCCTTTTTCTTCTCCCTCTCTTCCTTTCTCTCTCCTCTTTCTTTTCTTTCTTTTCTTTCACTATCTCGTGACTTATATAGAGGGGAATAAGGGTTTATCCCTTATAAACCAAAAAATGACTCGTCTACTCAATTACGAGTCCCTACTGATCCAAAAATTCTTGGAACCCAAACAGTACTCCCGGATAATCTATTCTGACTATCTCAGCCATTCCGAAACCAACCTCACACTCGGAATCTCCATCCGAGTTACTTAACTACAATTCACTAATTAAACCCAACACATCTCAATACGCATTTTTCAATGAAAATATTATCCTTTGTCACTTTTCCCAACTGCGACATTTAATTAAAATACTCCGACTCATTTAATTAATCCCAAAAGTAAATATAACACACGTCGGTAAACATCAAACACTTGTAAACTCCAAAAATCATTATTCACAATAATTCCTCAATTTTCCGAATTTCACTCACTTATGTAATTTAAATATCCATAAAAGTGCGGGGTATTACATGTTTATCCCCTTTCCTATTTAGTTTTTCCCCTCACTCTGATGTAATCGAGACCTCCTTTGATGAGGTTCTCAATGATGTTTTTCCCCTCACTCTGATGTAATCGAGACCTCCTTTGATGAGGTTCTCAATGATGTTTTTCCTATCAATGAAATAAATGAAGAATTTGGGTATCTTGCTCTGCCTTCTATTAGTTATCTTGATTCTAATAAAACACTTGATGATGATGATTTTGCAAATGAACAATTCTTAATTGATCTAAATAAGGTTAATAACAAACAACATAACCGAGTTCAAGTTAATGAAGATGAAATAATTGTTATTAATCTTGGTTCTAGTAGCCAAATGCACGAGATTAGGATAGGGGCCACCCTTAATGAGCGTGAGCATGCGCAACTCGAAGAACTGCTAAAGGAATTCGTGGATGTCTTTGCATGGTCCTATGATGATATGCCCGACAGTTACCCTGAGATAGCACAACATGAGATTCCAACTCTTTCGGACTGCAAATCGATCAAACAGAAATTGTGAAGGCTCCACACTGAATGGTCACTCAAAGTTAAAGAAGAAGTAGTCAAGCAACTGAACGTGGGCTTCATTCGTGTGATCGAATATCCCACATGGATAGCCAATATCGAAACCGTGCCGAAATCAGGAGGAAAGGTTCACATGTGTGTTGACTACCGAGACTTGAAAAAGGCCTCTCCGAAGGATGATTACCCTCTACCGAACATCGACATGATTGTGGATAATAAATCCAATCACGCTCTCAAGTCATTCATTGACGAGTTTACCAAATATAATCAGATCAAGATGCACCCAGATCACCAAGAAAAAACCGCATTAATCACCCTTAGGGGAACCTTTTGCTACATGGTCTTACCATTTGGTCTAAAAAATGTAGGGGCTACCTACCAGAGGGCTACCACAACCATTATGCATGATCTGATATATATAAGGAATTCGATGTCTATGTAGACGACATAATTATTAAGTCCAAGACTAGGGAGGGTTATGTTCTCGCTCTCCGAAAGTTCTTCGAGCGAATGCGACAATACCAGATGCGACTCAACCCATATAAATATGTCTTCGGCGTTACTAAAGGAAAACTCTTGGGATTTATCATTAGTGGGAAAAGGATAGAAGCAGATACTGCTAAGCTAAAAGTCATACTTGAGATATCACAACCTCGAACGGAGAAGGAAGCCCGTGGATTCCTTGGGAAATTATAGTACATTAGTCGATTCATCAGCCAATTGACTTCCATCTATGCACCCATCTTTAAACCCCTACGAAAGGATTCAAGCAAAGTCTGGAATCAATCTTGCCAAGAAGCCTTCAACCGAATCAATAAATACCTAACCCATCCTCCGGTGATCATACCGCCGTAGCTAGATCTTCCCTTACTCCTATACCTAACCGTAATCGATACTTCCACTGGGGCTTTGCTACCCCAATACCTCGAAGAATCCCCCAAAGAGAGAGCTATCTACTATGCCAGTCGAAAGTTAGCCGGTTACAAAGTTAACTACACCACCTTGGAAGAGCATGTGTCGCTCTTGTCTTGGTTACCCAAACGTTATGGAACTACATGCTCGCCTTTCCCATCAAGCTTGTATACCAAATGGATCCCATCAAGTAATTGCTCGAGAAACCTACCCTGTCCAGCCAAATGGCCCATTGGTTGATGCTCTTAGCCAAATTCGATATTACCTATGTCACACAAAAGTTCATGAAAGGAAGAGCCATCTCTGACTACCTTGATGGCTACCCTATGGAAGAGGCCAATTTCTAGATCTCTGTATTCCCTTATGAGAATATCCTATATACCTCCCAAGAAGACCTTAGATGGAAAATGTTCTTTGATGGCGCTGCCAATAAAAAAGGGTATGAAATTGGGATCCTCCTAATTGCCCCTGACTCTCACACTCCCATTACAATTAAGATGGACCTTCCTTGCACTAACAACATGACTGAATACGAGGCGTGCATGGTATACCTCAAAGTTTCCCTCAAGAAAGGAATTTGATACCAAGATGTCTATGGGGATTCAACCCTCATCATCGATCAAGTACTTAGAAAATGGAAAGTTAAGAACGGGAAACTCTTACCCTTTCATGCCCACCTAGAGAGTTGGCTTACCAATTTAAAGAAATTACCTTCCATTACCTGCCCCGAGCAAAGAATAACCTAGTCTACGCCCTTGCTACCTTAGCCTCCATGATTGACATGCCCAAAGGAATAACCATGACCCCTTTCCTTATCCAAAAATAAAAGAACCCAACCCACTGCCATCACATTAAGCTTGGCATAGAGGGAGATCTCGAGATAGCCGATTGTTGGTAATATGATATTTGGCGCCTCATCAAACATGGTAGGTATCCCCAAGGATCTGATAAGAAAGATTGAGTAACTCTTCACAGACTGGTTGGCCAGTATATTGATTGTGATAAAGCACTGCCTAAGGAATACTTCGATAGAACCCATTTGCACTGCATCTCATGGGCTGACATTGAAGAAATGATGTAAAAAATCCACAACGGGGAATGCGAACCCCACATGAACGGCCATATGCTCGCTAAAATATAATCTGATAGGGTTACTACTAGACTACCATGGTGTAAGATTGCACAGCCTACGTTTGAAGATGCCTCAAATAAAAATAGTTTTCCAACTTGCAACACTTGCCCCCACGGGAATCGTACAATATGACTTATCCCTAGCCATTCTCCACATAGGGCATTGACATCATAGGGAAAGATAAATCA
This sequence comes from Sambucus nigra, assembly GCA_949130495.1. NCBI lineage: Eukaryota > Viridiplantae > Streptophyta > Magnoliopsida > Dipsacales > Adoxaceae > Sambucus > Sambucus nigra. Next base: position 8,702,157 of record OX422219.1, on the reverse strand, counting down.
AAAGCATCCAATGGGCATGAGTTCATCCTAGTTGCCATTGACTACTTCACCAAATGGGTCAAAGCTGAGTCATACGCAGTTTTCAATGCCAAGAAGGTGGCCAAATTCATCAAGAAAAACATCATCTATCGATATGGGGTCCCGCACGAGATGGTATCAGACAATGGGCTACACTTCGAGGAAGAAATTATAGAAGTGGTCGACGAGTATAGAATTCAGAGACAAAAATATTCTTCATACTGACCTCAAACTAATGGCACAGTCAAGGCAGCCAATAAGAACACTAAATCCATTATCAGCAAGATGATCGGGAGTTATTGAGATTGGGCTGACAGGATCCCTTACACCCTCTGGGGATACCGAACTTTAGTTCGAACCTCTACTGGGGATACCCCTTACTCTCTAGTCTATAACATGGAAGCAGTCCATCCCTTGGAGCTGGCATGCTTAAAAGAAAGGTTAGTGCGGAAGACTGGCACCAAAGCCATGTTTACGAGTTATCCCTCTTGGACGAAAGAAGGATGAAAGCTCTAGATCACATACAAGGGTACCATCATTGCATAGCACGATCATTCAATAAGAGAGTCAAGGAGCGTGGTGTTCGAGAAGGGTAACTAGCCCTCAAAGAAATAGTAGAGCCCATTTGGGACCCCAGAAGGAAATTCAAGCACAATTGGAGCGACCCGTACATCATGAAGAAGATCCTGCTGAGAGGTGATGCTATGCTCGCCGACCTGGATGGAGAAGAAATGGCACGTCCAGTCAACTTGGACCATCTTAAGAAATTCTACCCTTAGTCCGAAATCTCGACGCACTACGATTCTTCTCATCTCCCTTTTATTCTAAAAAAACTCTTCGTTTCCCCCTAATCAGAACTACGCGTGGCCTAATCCTCTAAAAACCTTTTTTCTTCCAAAAAAAAAAAACTAAATTTCAAAAAAATTTCAAGACCCTTAGAGGTACGTAGGAAGCTCATCCGCCTTACATGAGAACGACCCCTTTATTTTTCATAAAATTCTATTCTTTTCTTATCCCCAAGAATGACACTTCATTTTAAAATATACATGAACAAAAGGATTATGTATGCCTTAGCGATTGGTATAGATGATTCAAAATTCAAAAAGTCATCAAGAGGCACAATTAGATGACAAAAAACTCCTTTATTTCATTATTTAAAATTTTAGTACAATTATATCGGCATAGGGAGTCAAGCGACTTCCCTTACCAGCCTACACCTACCTTCCTAAAAAACCCAGATAAAAATAAGCCCTACTACTCCTAAAACTCATCCTCCAATTATTCCCACAAAAATGTAAAACCACACCAATTACAAAAGCTTCACAAAATCCTATCCACAGTCGACAGAAGAACCATCCCCATCATCACCTGCATCCTGGGGTCCCCAAACCTCCCTTGCCTAAATGGAGTATCACAGATGCTCCATAGAGAGATAAGCCCGGACTAGCTTGGGGAAAGCCACAATGCCTCCCTCCATGGTATCGGATATGGCAAACCACCTTTTCCCAATCTCCACAACCAGCATCTTGGCCACTACCTTCTTCCATAAACAATTCATGTAGTCCTCGGAGATGTTCCAGACTCTACCCACAGATTGGGAAGTACGAGTCGACGGACGAAGATTCTGCCACAGAGATTTGAGCCGCATGCGCATACGCTCTGCCAGGTCCTCCACGGGAAAGAAGTTCAGTGTCCGTGGTGGCAAAATTTGTTCCCAACCAAACTGGAGCAGAAGTTGCCATGGAAAGTAGAAAGAGGTCTGCCTGAGGCCAAATAAACAGATATATTGATACTCCCCAAGTTCCAGAATGAGTGACAACTCCCCCATCAAGGCACTAACCAGCATAAGCCTTAATTCTTGTGCTCTACAAACTAGTTCTCCTAAGTCTTAATGTTTAAGCATACGCTAATGAAATAGAGTAAGAAGAATTTTGGCTCCGCCGATAAAGGATACTCAGGTGGGACCGCCATACGTAACCTCTCTGATAACCACATAAATAACATTACAGGGCTACCCCTCAGAAAGTCAGAACGATCCTCTCGCTAGGCATCCAGATTATTCAAAGTCTCTGCCAGTATCACCACCTTAGGATTGCGATGGTACGACATCCAAGAAGCAATAGCTGCAAGTTGGGAGTCCACCAGTACTTCCCCAGTCACCGATAACACATTCGAAACCAGACCCAAAATAATGGCCCCAGTATAGTCGGCATCGCCCACGCCCTACAAATGCATGAACCGCAGCATCGTCGGAAGATAAATCATTCCTCCCGTGACCAATGACCTGGATGCCGAAGGAAAAAATGGAGAAGACCAGTCAATAACTCCCTAGGAGAACGGGAAAACTAGGAAAAGTCACAACAACACTGGGATTTATCCTCGACATGGAAGAAAATTCCTCTTAGGTAGGACAAATTTCATCCAACCCAAAGTGAAAGACATGATCCTCGGGGTACCAAAACTCAATTGCTGCTATCAGCATATGCCACACAATGGGCCAGTTACGCCACAAAGAAACTCATCGCATGTGGAAAGCGTCATAATCAACATCATAAGAACACATCGCCTCTCAGGCTTCGAGGTAGTTGGCGAACTCAATGCTACCAGGGAGGGCCATGAGCAAATAATAATGAAAAGGAGAAAGGAAATGAAAGTGTGAGGACAAACGCCCCATTCACAACCCTATTTATACTTAAAAAATCTCAAGCAAAGAAAAGAAATCCTAAAGAAATCAGAGTAAAACTTATCCCACCAAGTACCAAGAAATTGAAGAAAGTGCAATCAAAGCCTTGGGTTGATTAGACTAGACTGATATGCTGATAGGAAGGACAGGGGTCATGTCGATTGGCAACCCCCTATTTTTGGGAAATTCTCTTTTTTCTCTTTTGTCAAAAATAACCAAATAAAAATAATACTTATCTTAAGGGAATTCCAAATTTTCTTATGTTTTTACTTATCCCATTTTAAAAATGAAATCCCTCTAAAATCAATTTTGAAATTCTTTTTATGATCTCAGCAGCAAAGTAAAAAGAGCATGTTCATTAATCACTAAAACATAAATTAATAAAAATTTCATCTTTATTTGCATATATTTTTATGTGTTACATTGATATCTTGCAGGAAAAATAGAAAAAACAATAGGACTCATCTCGTGCCCACATTCTCTTCCTCTCTCTCTAAGAGCCTCCATCCCTACGGTGCGCCCTCTTCCCCTGCGGCGAGATGATGTGCCACCACTTCCAGAACTCGACCCTTCCCCGGATGAGGTAGACGACACCAAGAAAGAAGGGAACGGAATCACATCCTTAATATGAGAAGTCGCTAAAGATATCCAATACCAAATATCCCTCAGCCAAGTGGTGGAAACCCGGATGTGCTGTAAGAGAAAATAAAACAAAGAAAATCAGTCAATCAGAGGAATGATGAAATGAAAAGATTAAGAAGGACAAAGTATATCGCAGTTCAAAGGACCTCCTCTGTCAAACCCAAATCCTCCGGGTCCATTGCATTGGGATGATGATGTAAATGCACCGACCTTCCATCAGCTCATCGGATGTTTTAACTAGGCGAGAACAGCCGTATAAAGGGAGCCTCTGAACTCGTCACTGCTGCTGACATCGTCGCACCGCCCGCACTGTGGGAGGACCCCACTTGCTGACTCGAACCCGTGCAAGGAAGAGGAACGACATCATATATACTGGGAGGCATCAACCAGCTCGACACGAAGTCCATATAGTCATACATCACAGCCGTGTCGGTATACAACGAGTACGATTCTCTTTCATCGCTGCCACCCGGGCATCCTCTGATATCTTCCACACTCACCTCATGAACATAGAGGGCTTCATTGGCGGAACCATAACCTCGTCCTCCACGATCTGTCGAAATACCTTCTCCTCGAGGTACCAAAAATAGCAAAACTCATGCTCTAGAAGACTCTACATCTGTGCATGTCCCCCTGATGCGAGGGAAATCGAGTGTTCATGTAGGGACATTATCATTAATTTTGGATCATGCTCTACATGTAAAAACCTAAGGTACTACTACACTTGCGAGTCAAGCACAGTCGTAAGTCAAGCATCTTAAGAAATCCACAGGGAGTGATTGAATTTTAGAACGGTAATTAATTTATTACTTCACAAATAAAAGTGTAAAAGGTGATATGTGGTTATGGTGACAAAGGCAAAAGAGAAGTTAAGTCTACACAAAAGTAAAGCGAGGACCGATATCACATTCCACCACACAAATCAAAATGACTACTGATTAGAGTTCCGGCTCGAAAGCTATTTAACCGAGCATTTTAATTAAGCATAAACTTCCCGCAAGAAGGAATTTAACCCAAAGTTGCTTGAATAAACATTTAATAAAAAATGGTCACATGCAGATTAAATTCGAATTTTTGCTATAAACATTAAAGTTGCGTGACAAATGAATTTAAACGCATAACAATCCAACTTTAATACACGCGGTTTCAATTAAACACAATTTTATACGAAACCTAGTTTTCGGAGCTCGAGGTCCGTTAATGGCGGAACACCACCCCAACCCTATTTATCTATGGGCTAAGCATAAATTAAACTTAATAACTAGATTAAAACATTAAATAACTAAATTAAATTAATTATCCAGACCAGGAAAACGAAGAACACAATTATATTAAAGGAGAGGATAATGAAAAATTCAACTTAGAACACCTAAAAGGGTCACACAAAATGAGGAAGAAGAAATTTCTCTCCAAACCCTAACCCAAAATATCTATTAAAAATATTTATATCTTCTTATTACAACAAAAATCCTATACATAGTAAGTTGGAAAAGAAATAAAGAAGAAAGAAAAGAAAAGGAAGAAAGGTGTCAAAAAATCCAGGGGATCGATCGATCGACCCTGACAGTCAATCGATCGATGGTTCGGGAAAAAAACCACTGTCTTCGAAGTAAGGAAAAATTTGAGGAGTTGATCGATCAACCCCTTTTGTCGATCGATCGATCCGTCGATCCATCAGGTTTTAGCCAAGTTGTATTCTCCTCTATTTTGAAATATTTGTAATTCTCTTCCGCTCAAAGTCTCGTAACTTCTTCGTTAGGGATCACATTCGCACATAGTTCATGGTCACACGAAGCTTGCACCGAGGGCTACAACTTCCGTGAAGATGTTAGACCAGATGCCGAAACTGTGAAATGACTAAATTGACCTTGCACGTGCGAAATTGTACAAAACTTGTCCTAAATGCGTCCAAACTTCATACTAAGTATCGAAATGCCTATAAAAGCTCAATTAACCCCTGCAAAACATATAACTCTACAAATCCAAGGTTTTTTAGTTAAAGAGCATAAATATAGGCATTAAGATACTCAAGGGGGATAATAACGCATAGGTTAACAGGTGAAATACGCAATATTTCAGTCGTATTACCCCCAGTCACCCCAGTGTACTGATGGATATCCCCCAAGGATAAAAGGTCACCTGTAAATCCTAGAAAGAGCAAAGGATCAATATCAATAAAAAACCATCAAAGGAAAAGAGAGTCTCAAGATAAAAGAAGGCTTACCCACTCGCTCGTCAGTCCATTCAAGACCTGACGCACCGCCTCCAGAGAGAAAGATTTCTTCGACTGTCGGTTGGATCTCCGCCACCGATACATCCGAAAGAAGTCCCCAACAGATTCATCCTTCAAAGGTGCTGTAGAAGGGTGTCTACCTACAAAAAATATAAATAAAAATATTTTTTTATTGGAAATATTGATAAGAAACCCACCCAGGTCCCAGCAGAAACTCATATTGAGCAGGAACCCCCCAGCGTCACGGTATAAACTCATATTGAGAAGGAACACCCCAGAGTCCCACCACCGCAGAAGTCCAAATTGAGAAGGGCCACCGCAGGGGTCACTGCAGAAATGAAATCTGAGAAGTGCCCCGCAAGGTCCACTGCAGAAGCCCAAGATCGAGAAGTGCCACTGCAAGGGTCGATGGAAATGACATTCGAAAGGTGCCCCACAAGGGCCACCGCAGAAGTCCAAGATTGAAAAGTTCCAATGCAAGGGTCACTGCAGCAATGACATTCGAGAGTTGCCCTGCAAGGACCACCGCAGAACTTCAAGATTGAGAAGTCCCACTGCAAGGGTCACTGCAGCAATGACAATCGAGAGGTTCCCCGCAAGGGCCACCACTTAAGTCCAAGATTGAGAAGTGCCACTGGAAGGGTCACTGCCACTGCAAAGGTCACTGCAGCAATGACATTCGAGAGGTGCCCCGCAAGGGCCACCACAGAAGTCCAAGATTGAGAAGTGCCACTACAAGGGTCACTGCCACTGCAAAGGTCACTGCAACAATGACATTCAAAAGGTGCCCCGCAAGGGCCACCACAGAAGTTCAAGATTGAGAAGTGCCACTGCAAGGGTCACTGCAGCAATGACATTTGAGAGGTTCCCCACAAGGGCCACCACAGAAGTCCAAGATTGAGAAGTGCCACTGCAAAGGTCACTGCAGCAATGACATTCGAGAGGTTCCCCACAAGGGCCATCGCAGAAGTCCAAGATTGAGAAGTGCCACTGCAAAGGACACTGCAGCAATGACATTCGAGAGGTGCCCCGCAAGGGCTACCGCAGAAGTTCAAGATTGAGAAGTGCCACTGCAAGGGTCACTGCCACTACAAGGGTCACTGCACCAATGACATTCAAGAGGTTCCCCGCAAGGGCCACTGCAGAAGTCCAAGATTGAGAATTTCCACAGCAAGGGTCACTGCCACTGCAGCAATGACATTCAAGAGGTGCCCCGCAAAGGGCCACCGCAGAAGTCCAAGATTAAGAAGTGCCACTGCAAGGGTCACTGCCACTACAAGGGTCACTACAGTAATGACATTCGAGAGGTTCCCCGCAAGGGCCACTGCAGAAGTACAAGATTGAGAAGTTCCACTACAAGGGTCACTACAGCAATGACATTCGAGAGGTTCCCCGCAAGGGCCACCACAGAAGTCCAATATTAAGAAGTGCCACTGCAAGGGTCACTGCAGCAATGACATTCGAGAGGCAGAAGTCCAAGATTGAGAAGGGCCACTGCAAGGGTCACTACATAAATGACATTTGAGAGGTTCCCCACAAGGGTCACCGAAGAAGTCCAAGATTGAGAAGGGCCACCGCAAGGGTCACCGCAGAAATGTCATTCGAGGGGTGCCGCCGTAGCGGTCACTGCAGAAATAACGTTTGAGAGGTTCCCCCCAAAAGGTCACTGCAGAAATGTTATCCGAGAAGTGCCACTGCAAGGGTTCCGGCAGAAACTCATATTGAGAAGGAACCCACCCAGGGTGGCCAGGATGAGGGAGTGGCTACCACGAGCAACTCCTCATCATGAAACGTCATTCTTTAAAAGAACAATAGTATTAACACTTTGCTTTCTTGTATAGGTTGCCTAGTTGAGCAAGAAGGGCTCAAGAAGGCTAGTTGGGACCTCCTGGGAGTTTTGGCTTGGCGGTTAAGGGACAAGGTATGTTGAGCAAGCTCAACCACTTAGCACTATAGGATTGAGAGAATACTAATAGGAAGACCCACAAGTCACTCAAGAAAACACACACTTCACACTTGGTCACAAGTGAAGTGAGCAGCCAAAGAGCTGGCTACTCACAAGAAATAAGCTCTTTATAAAAAAATGACTCTTCCAGAAAAAGGGGTCCACGAGGTCCCTCTCAAGAAAAACAACAATTTTAGAAGAGAGGGGTCCTTAAGGCCTTCTCTCTCAAGATTTGCAAAATTGCACCACAAGTTACCGTATCAAAAGATAATTACCAAATATGATATTTTGTCTTCATTAGGGGACATATGTGCTTTTTGACTTTGGTCGGTGCCAGGTGGTGCCTGCAGGAGGGGACAGGCAGGGATGCCTGTAGGTAGGGACAAATGGTACACTCCAGACATTGTTCCCCACCAACCCTCTCAATTTTGGAGCCCAAAATGCCAACTCAGCCCTAATGCCCTAGTATAAATAGACCTCTGGGCAAGGTCAATATGAGAGACAATTGAAATTGCACTGTTACTCTGCTAAAATCTCACCAGACCTACCTAGTATTCTCCCCTGCTCATTCTCTTAGTGATGAGTGCCTTGTTCCTTCACTCCCCACTTACAGCCATCATTCTCAGGTGTTTCCCTTGAGAAAATTACTATTTTTGCTGTGAAAGTTCATCTTCTTGCAGGAGTGAGTTGAAGCTTGAGTGCCATTGTTACCAGAAGGAGAAAGTTTCTTGAGAAGTTTCACCAGAAGACCTTGAAGACCTTACAGGCAGTGTCCATTGGAGTGGGTCACGCCTCACCCTTTCCAGTTATTTATAGACCCCAGTCTCACTACCCTCCTACATTTGGCGACTCCGTTGGGGAGGTATCCTCACTTCCATTGACGAAGAAGGTTTTAACGTTTCTAAGCAGCTAGTGTCTGAAGACATTCCATCTGGGAATGGAGCTTAAAAAGACCAGGCCACTCAGGTGGATGTGGTGGTTACCGGAGCAAAGATAGCTGCTCCTCCGGGAGGGCATACCAGCTCACCGGTGGCAGAAGCTTATGAGTATGTTTTTTGAGACTTGGCAAGTTAGGGTTAAGGTTGTGTAACACCAGCAGTAGCCCCCTTTGGAGGGGAAGCCGTTTCAGCGGCGATTCCGATAGAAGTAGCTCAGTCACAGAAGACGGTGCTGGAGCAAGTTGTGATAATCGCCAAGTTCACTGGTAGGAACCCAGGAACCCTAAGTGTTTGGTGAGGAATTCGGTATGGTCGAGGAACTCCCCATGCTCAATGATAGAGATAAGGAACCCTCAAGAAAAGAACCCATTGTGGTAGAAATTCCAAGAGAGGAACTCTCAGCTGCAGCATCCCCTCCAAAAACACCAACTTGCAAGGAACCCATGGATGAGAAACCCTGGGTGTCCCTCGTTGCAAAAAAAAAAAGAAATAGTAGCAGCAACCCTTACAGAAATGTCAACTCGTGAGGAACCCTCGGTTTCTCTCGTCGCTGACAAAGAAGTCCTGGCAGTAGTCTTGACAAAGCATGAGGTCGAGACACCCCCGGATGGGAAGTCGAGGTGCGAGGAACTCATGGGCGAGGAACCCTGGGTGTCCCTCGTCGCCAATAAATAAGTTGTGGCAGCAGTCTCGATGAAGCATGAGGTTGAGACACTCTCGGATGAGAAGTTGGCATGCGAGGAACTTATTGGCCGATTTCGAGACACCAGTAGCAAAAAATCAATAGGCGAGGAGACCCTATTAATAGCGTCAATAGTTGAGACACCCCATCTTCTAACAAGGGACTCGCAGACACGATGATAGCCCGTGAGGAACCCTTAGTCAAAGGGGTAGTTTACGAAGAAATCGAGACCCCCTCCTCTTAAAATAAAGAGCTAAGGGTCGAGACCCCCTCCCTCAAAAAAAATCCCCAACTGTTGAGACCCCCCTCTCCCCAACACGAGTTCTGACAGACGAGGAACCATCCGCGTCTAAGTCAAAGCGCGAGAAACCCCTTTCCTTACCATACCAGGCAGCGAACACATCATTGGAAGGCGTCGAGACACTCTCGGCTTCTAATGATCTGATAGACGAGGAACCCACAACAGAATCTAGGGTTGAGACCCCCTCTCTCCACAAACAAAACCAGACGGGAACCCTCTCCACAAAAAAATCAGGTGGGACCCCTCTCCACAAACAAAATCAGGCGAAACCCCTCTATATGTCTCCAGCCGTCGAGACCCCTCTATCGATTACTCAAATTTCAGGTCGTCGAGACCCCCATTCCCCAAAACTCATTCCGACAGCCACTGATGAGAGTGATGATGAGAACAGTGGCCAAAAAAATGTGGAGCCCTCAAGAGGCGAGAGACCCTCGACAAAGCATGAGGTCGAGATGTCCCCACTTGAAGCAAGTTGCAAATTGCCCGTTTCACCAAATGCGGTACCACCAGAAGAGGAACACTCGACGAAATGAGAAGTCGAGACACCCCTCACAACTCGGTACCACCAGGCGAGGAGCTCCCCAACAAATAGGGTCACGAGACACCCAGGGTTGGCAGTGTGCCCTCCATGATAGCAACACGCGAGGAATCTATCATAGATTATGAAAAGGGTACGACTTGAAATTTGTTTGAGGAATCCCTCATAGAAGCAGTAGCAGATGAGGAACCCCTATTAACATTGGCAGTCAGTGAGTCACCCTCAGACATAAGTCAACGCGCGAGGAACTGCTACTAGTATTGGTAGTTGGCGAGATACCCTCAGACCCAAGGTTAATATGCGAGGAACTCCCAGTAGCTTTGGCAGCCGTCGAGACACCCTCGGGCACGAGGAACCCTTGATAGCATTGGCAGTCAGCGAGACACTCTCAGACATAAGGTCGACGCGCGAGGAACCTCTATCAACATCAGCAAATGTCGAGACACCCTTAGAGGTGAACTCGACACATGAGGAACCCTCGACGCGACATAAGGTCGAGGAAGACCCTTGACGAAACCCAAGGTCGAGATACCCTTGACGACAGTCGTGACAAGGAACCCTTAGAAAAATGAGTACTAGGGGTCGAGATACCCCCTCCTTTTGAAATAAAGAACTAGGGGTCGAGACCCCCCCTCTCCAAACAAAGCTCCACCAGGAGAGACACCCTCGGGCACGAGGAACCCTTGATAGCATTGGCAGTCGGTGAGACACTCTCAGACATAAGGTCGATGCGCGAGGAACCTCTATCAACATCAGAAATTGTCGAGACACCCTTAGAGGTGAACTCGACACATGAGGAACCCTCGACGCGACATAAGGTCAAGGAAGGCCCTTGACGAAACGCAAGGTCGAGATACCCTTGACGACAGTCGTGACGAGGAACCCTTAGAGAAATGAGTACTAGGGGTCGAGATACCGTAGGAAGCTCATCCGCCTTACATGAGAACGACCCCTTTATTTTTCATAAAATTCTATTCTTTTCTTATCCCCAAGAATGACACTTCATTTTAAAATATACATGAACAAAAGGATTATGTATGCCTTAGCGATTGGTATAGATGATTCAAAATTCAAAAAGTCATCAAGAGGCACAATTAGATGACAAAAAACTCCTTTATTTCATTATTTAAAATTTTAGTACAATTATATCGGCATAGGGAGTCAAGCGACTTCCCTTACCAGCCTACACCTACCTTCCTAAAAAACCCAGATAAAAATAAGCCCTACTACTCCTAAAACTCATCCTCCAATTATTCCCACAAAAATGTAAAACCACACCAATTACAAAAGCTTCACAAAATCCTATCCACAGTCGACAGAAGAACCATCCCCATCATCACCTGCATCCTGGGGTCCCCAAACCTCCCTTGCCTAAATGGAGTATCACAGATGCTCCATAGAGAGATAAGCCCGGACTAGCTTGGGGAAAGCCACAATGCCTCCCTCCATGGTATCGGATATGGCAAACCACCTTTTCCCAATCTCCACAACCAGCATCTTGGCCACTACCTTCTTCCATAAACAATTCATGTAGTCCTCGGAGATGTTCCAGACTCTACCCACAGATTGGGAAGTACGAGTCGACGGACGAAGATTCTGCCACAGAGATTTGAGCCGCATGCGCATACGCTCTGCCAGGTCCTCCACGGGAAAGAAGTTCAGTGTCCGTGGTGGCAAAATTTGTTCCCAACCAAACTGGAGCAGAAGTTGCCATGGAAAGTAGAAAGAGGTCTGCCTGAGGCCAAATAAACAGATATATTGATACTCCCCAAGTTCCAGAATGAGTGACAACTCCCCCATCAAGGCACTAACCAGCATAAGCCTTAATTCTTGTGCTCTACAAACTAGTTCTCCTAAGTCTTAATGTTTAAGCATACGCTAATGAAATAGAGTAAGAAGAATTTTGGCTCCGCCGATAAAGGATACTCAGGTGGGACCGCCATACGTAACCTCTCTGATAACCACATAAATAACATTACAGGGCTACCCCTCAGAAAGTCAGAACGATCCTCTCGCTAGGCATCCAGATTATTCAAAGTCTCTGCCAGTATCACCACCTTAGGATTGCGATGGTACGACATCCAAGAAGCAATAGCTGCAAGTTGGGAGTCCACCAGTACTTCCCCAGTCACCGATAACACATTCGAAACCAGACCCAAAATAATGGCCCCAGTATAGTCGGCATCGCCCACGCCCTACAAATGCATGAACCGCAGCATCGTCGGAAGATAAATCATTCCTCCCGTGACCAATGACCTGGATGCCGAAGGAAAAAATGGAGAAGACCAGTCAATAACTCCCTAGGAGAACGGGAAAACTAGGAAAAGTCACAACAACACTGGGATTTATCCTCGACATGGAAGAAAATTCCTCTTAGGTAGGACAAATTTCATCCAACCCAAAGTGAAAGACATGATCCTCGGGGTACCAAAACTCAATTGCTGCTATCAGCATATGCCACACAATGGGCCAGTTACGCCACAAAGAAACTCATCGCATGTGGAAAGCGTCATAATCAACATCATAAGAACACATCGCCTCTCAGGCTTCGAGGTAGTTGGCGAACTCAATGCTACCAGGGAGGGCCATGAGCAAATAATAATGAAAAGGAGAAAGGAAATGAAAGTGTGAGGACAAACGCCCCATTCACAACCCTATTTATACTTAAAAAATCTCAAGCAAAGAAAAGAAATCCTAAAGAAATCAGAGTAAAACTTATCCCACCAAGTACCAAGAAATTGAAGAAAGTGCAATCAAAGCCTTGGGTTGATTAGACTAGACTGATATGCTGATAGGAAGGACAGGGGTCATGTCGATTGGCAACCCCCTATTTTTGGGAAATTCTCTTTTTTCTCTTTTGTCAAAAATAACCAAATAAAAATAATACTTATCTTAAGGGAATTCCAAATTTTCTTATGTTTTTACTTATCCCATTTTAAAAATGAAATCCCTCTAAAATCAATTTTGAAATTCTTTTTATGATCTCAGCAGCAAAGTAAAAAGAGCATGTTCATTAATCACTAAAACATAAATTAATAAAAATTTCATCTTTATTTGCATATATTTTTATGTGTTACATTGATATCTTGCAGGAAAAATAGAAAAAACAATAGGACTCATCTCGTGCCCACATTCTCTTCCTCTCTCTCTAAGAGCCTCCATCCCTACGGTGCGCCCTCTTCCCCTGCGGCGAGATGATGTGCCACCACTTCCAGAACTCGACCCTTCCCCGGATGAGGTAGACGACACCAAGAAAGAAGGGAACGGAATCACATCCTTAATATGAGAAGTCGCTAAAGATATCCAATACCAAATATCCCTCAGCCAAGTGGTGGAAACCCGGATGTGCTGTAAGAGAAAATAAAACAAAGAAAATCAGTCAATCAGAGGAATGATGAAATGAAAAGATTAAGAAGGACAAAGTATATCGCAGTTCAAAGGACCTCCTCTGTCAAACCCAAATCCTCCGGGTCCATTGCATTGGGATGATGATGTAAATGCACCGACCTTCCATCAGCTCATCGGATGTTTTAACTAGGCGAGAACAGCCGTATAAAGGGAGCCTCTGAACTCGTCACTGCTGCTGACATCGTCGCACCGCCCGCACTGTGGGAGGACCCCACTTGCTGACTCGAACCCGTGCAAGGAAGAGGAACGACATCATATATACTGGGAGGCATCAACCAGCTCGACACGAAGTCCATATAGTCATACATCACAGCCGTGTCGGTATACAACGAGTACGATTCTCTTTCATCGCTGCCACCCGGGCATCCTCTGATATCTTCCACACTCACCTCATGAACATAGAGGGCTTCATTGGCGGAACCATAACCTCGTCCTCCACGATCTGTCGAAATACCTTCTCCTCGAGGTACCAAAAATAGCAAAACTCATGCTCTAGAAGACTCTACATCTGTGCATGTCCCCCTGATGCGAGGGAAATCGAGTGTTCATGTAGGGACATTATCATTAATTTTGGATCATGCTCTACATGTAAAAACCTAAGGTACTACTACACTTGCGAGTCAAGCACAGTCGTAAGTCAAGCATCTTAAGAAATCCACAGGGAGTGATTGAATTTTAGAACGGTAATTAATTTATTACTTCACAAATAAAAGTGTAAAAGGTGATATGTGGTTATGGTGACAAAGGCAAAAGAGAAGTTAAGTCTACACAAAAGTAAAGCGAGGACCGATATCACATTCCACCACACAAATCAAAATGACTACTGATTAGAGTTCCGGCTCGAAAGCTATTTAACCGAGCATTTTAATTAAGCATAAACTTCCCGCAAGAAGGAATTTAACCCAAAGTTGCTTGAATAAACATTTAATAAAAAATGGTCACATGCAGATTAAATTCGAATTTTTGCTATAAACATTAAAGTTGCGTGACAAATGAATTTAAACGCATAACAATCCAACTTTAATACACGCGGTTTCAATTAAACACAATTTTATACGAAACCTAGTTTTCGGAGCTCGAGGTCCGTTAATGGCGGAACACCACCCCAACCCTATTTATCTATGGGCTAAGCATAAATTAAACTTAATAACTAGATTAAAACATTAAATAACTAAATTAAATTAATTATCCAGACCAGGAAAACGAAGAACACAATTATATTAAAGGAGAGGATAATGAAAAATTCAACTTAGAACACCTAAAAGGGTCACACAAAATGAGGAAGAAGAAATTTCTCTCCAAACCCTAACCCAAAATATCTATTAAAAATATTTATATCTTCTTATTACAACAAAAATCCTATACATAGTAAGTTGGAAAAGAAATAAAGAAGAAAGAAAAGAAAAGGAAGAAAGGTGTCAAAAAATCCAGGGGATCGATCGATCGACCCTGACAGTCAATCGATCGATGGTTCGGGAAAAAAACCACTGTCTTCGAAGTAAGGAAAAATTTGAGGAGTTGATCGATCAACCCCTTTTGTCGATCGATCGATCCGTCGATCCATCAGGTTTTAGCCAAGTTGTATTCTCCTCTATTTTGAAATATTTGTAATTCTCTTCCGCTCAAAGTCTCGTAACTTCTTCGTTAGGGATCACATTCGCACATAGTTCATGGTCACACGAAGCTTGCACCGAGGGCTACAACTTCCGTGAAGATGTTAGACCAGATGCCGAAACTGTGAAATGACTAAATTGACCTTGCACGTGCGAAATTGTACAAAACTTGTCCTAAATGCGTCCAAACTTCATACTAAGTATCGAAATGCCTATAAAAGCTCAATTAACCCCTGCAAAACATATAACTCTACAAATCCAAGGTTTTTTAGTTAAAGAGCATAAATATAGGCATTAAGATACTCAAGGGGGATAATAACGCATAGGTTAACAGGTGAAATACGCAATATTTCAGTCGTATTACCCCCAGTCACCCCAGTGTACTGATGGATATCCCCCAAGGATAAAAGGTCACCTGTAAATCCTAGAAAGAGCAAAGGATCAATATCAATAAAAAACCATCAAAGGAAAAGAGAGTCTCAAGATAAAAGAAGGCTTACCCACTCGCTCGTCAGTCCATTCAAGACCTGACGCACCGCCTCCAGAGAGAAAGATTTCTTCGACTGTCGGTTGGATCTCCGCCACCGATACATCCGAAAGAAGTCCCCAACAGATTCATCCTTCAAAGGTGCTGTAGAAGGGTGTCTACCTACAAAAAATATAAATAAAAATATTTTTTTATTGGAAATATTGATAAGAAACCCACCCAGGTCCCAGCAGAAACTCATATTGAGCAGGAACCCCCCAGCGTCACGGTATAAACTCATATTGAGAAGGAACACCCCAGAGTCCCACCACCGCAGAAGTCCAAATTGAGAAGGGCCACCGCAGGGGTCACTGCAGAAATGAAATCTGAGAAGTGCCCCGCAAGGTCCACTGCAGAAGCCCAAGATCGAGAAGTGCCACTGCAAGGGTCGATGGAAATGACATTCGAAAGGTGCCCCACAAGGGCCACCGCAGAAGTCCAAGATTGAAAAGTTCCAATGCAAGGGTCACTGCAGCAATGACATTCGAGAGTTGCCCTGCAAGGACCACCGCAGAACTTCAAGATTGAGAAGTCCCACTGCAAGGGTCACTGCAGCAATGACAATCGAGAGGTTCCCCGCAAGGGCCACCACTTAAGTCCAAGATTGAGAAGTGCCACTGGAAGGGTCACTGCCACTGCAAAGGTCACTGCAGCAATGACATTCGAGAGGTGCCCCGCAAGGGCCACCACAGAAGTCCAAGATTGAGAAGTGCCACTACAAGGGTCACTGCCACTGCAAAGGTCACTGCAACAATGACATTCAAAAGGTGCCCCGCAAGGGCCACCACAGAAGTTCAAGATTGAGAAGTGCCACTGCAAGGGTCACTGCAGCAATGACATTTGAGAGGTTCCCCACAAGGGCCACCACAGAAGTCCAAGATTGAGAAGTGCCACTGCAAAGGTCACTGCAGCAATGACATTCGAGAGGTTCCCCACAAGGGCCATCGCAGAAGTCCAAGATTGAGAAGTGCCACTGCAAAGGACACTGCAGCAATGACATTCGAGAGGTGCCCCGCAAGGGCTACCGCAGAAGTTCAAGATTGAGAAGTGCCACTGCAAGGGTCACTGCCACTACAAGGGTCACTGCACCAATGACATTCAAGAGGTTCCCCGCAAGGGCCACTGCAGAAGTCCAAGATTGAGAATTTCCACAGCAAGGGTCACTGCCACTGCAGCAATGACATTCAAGAGGTGCCCCGCAAAGGGCCACCGCAGAAGTCCAAGATTAAGAAGTGCCACTGCAAGGGTCACTGCCACTACAAGGGTCACTACAGTAATGACATTCGAGAGGTTCCCCGCAAGGGCCACTGCAGAAGTACAAGATTGAGAAGTTCCACTACAAGGGTCACTACAGCAATGACATTCGAGAGGTTCCCCGCAAGGGCCACCACAGAAGTCCAATATTAAGAAGTGCCACTGCAAGGGTCACTGCAGCAATGACATTCGAGAGGCAGAAGTCCAAGATTGAGAAGGGCCACTGCAAGGGTCACTACATAAATGACATTTGAGAGGTTCCCCACAAGGGTCACCGAAGAAGTCCAAGATTGAGAAGGGCCACCGCAAGGGTCACCGCAGAAATGTCATTCGAGGGGTGCCGCCGTAGCGGTCACTGCAGAAATAACGTTTGAGAGGTTCCCCCCAAAAGGTCACTGCAGAAATGTTATCCGAGAAGTGCCACTGCAAGGGTTCCGGCAGAAACTCATATTGAGAAGGAACCCACCCAGGGTGGCCAGGATGAGGGAGTGGCTACCACGAGCAACTCCTCATCATGAAACGTCATTCTTTAAAAGAACAATAGTATTAACACTTTGCTTTCTTGTATAGGTTGCCTAGTTGAGCAAGAAGGGCTCAAGAAGGCTAGTTGGGACCTCCTGGGAGTTTTGGCTTGGCGGTTAAGGGACAAGGTATGTTGAGCAAGCTCAACCACTTAGCACTATAGGATTGAGAGAATACTAATAGGAAGACCCACAAGTCACTCAAGAAAACACACACTTCACACTTGGTCACAAGTGAAGTGAGCAGCCAAAGAGCTGGCTACTCACAAGAAATAAGCTCTTTATAAAAAAATGACTCTTCCAGAAAAAGGGGTCCACGAGGTCCCTCTCAAGAAAAACAACAATTTTAGAAGAGAGGGGTCCTTAAGGCCTTCTCTCTCAAGATTTGCAAAATTGCACCACAAGTTACCGTATCAAAAGATAATTACCAAATATGATATTTTGTCTTCATTAGGGGACATATGTGCTTTTTGACTTTGGTCGGTGCCAGGTGGTGCCTGCAGGAGGGGACAGGCAGGGATGCCTGTAGGTAGGGACAAATGGTACACTCCAGACATTGTTCCCCACCAACCCTCTCAATTTTGGAGCCCAAAATGCCAACTCAGCCCTAATGCCCTAGTATAAATAGACCTCTGGGCAAGGTCAATATGAGAGACAATTGAAATTGCACTGTTACTCTGCTAAAATCTCACCAGACCTACCTAGTATTCTCCCCTGCTCATTCTCTTAGTGATGAGTGCCTTGTTCCTTCACTCCCCACTTACAGCCATCATTCTCAGGTGTTTCCCTTGAGAAAATTACTATTTTTGCTGTGAAAGTTCATCTTCTTGCAGGAGTGAGTTGAAGCTTGAGTGCCATTGTTACCAGAAGGAGAAAGTTTCTTGAGAAGTTTCACCAGAAGACCTTGAAGACCTTACAGGCAGTGTCCATTGGAGTGGGTCACGCCTCACCCTTTCCAGTTATTTATAGACCCCAGTCTCACTACCCTCCTACATTTGGCGACTCCGTTGGGGAGGTATCCTCACTTCCATTGACGAAGAAGGTTTTAACGTTTCTAAGCAGCTAGTGTCTGAAGACATTCCATCTGGGAATGGAGCTTAAAAAGACCAGGCCACTCAGGTGGATGTGGTGGTTACCGGAGCAAAGATAGCTGCTCCTCCGGGAGGGCATACCAGCTCACCGGTGGCAGAAGCTTATGAGTATGTTTTTTGAGACTTGGCAAGTTAGGGTTAAGGTTGTGTAACACCAGCAGTAGCCCCCTTTGGAGGGGAAGCCGTTTCAGCGGCGATTCCGATAGAAGTAGCTCAGTCACAGAAGACGGTGCTGGAGCAAGTTGTGATAATCGCCAAGTTCACTGGTAGGAACCCAGGAACCCTAAGTGTTTGGTGAGGAATTCGGTATGGTCGAGGAACTCCCCATGCTCAATGATAGAGATAAGGAACCCTCAAGAAAAGAACCCATTGTGGTAGAAATTCCAAGAGAGGAACTCTCAGCTGCAGCATCCCCTCCAAAAACACCAACTTGCAAGGAACCCATGGATGAGAAACCCTGGGTGTCCCTCGTTGCAAAAAAAAAAAGAAATAGTAGCAGCAACCCTTACAGAAATGTCAACTCGTGAGGAACCCTCGGTTTCTCTCGTCGCTGACAAAGAAGTCCTGGCAGTAGTCTTGACAAAGCATGAGGTCGAGACACCCCCGGATGGGAAGTCGAGGTGCGAGGAACTCATGGGCGAGGAACCCTGGGTGTCCCTCGTCGCCAATAAATAAGTTGTGGCAGCAGTCTCGATGAAGCATGAGGTTGAGACACCCTCGGATGAGAAGTTGGCATGCGAGGAACTTATTGGCCGATTTCGAGACACCAGTAGCAAAAAATCAATAGGCGAGGAGACCCTATTAATAGCGTCAATAGTTGAGACACCCCATCTTCTAACAAGGGACTCGCAGACACGATGATAGCCCGTGAGGAACCCTTAGTCAAAGGGGTAGTTTACGAAGAAATCGAGACCCCCTCCTCTTAAAATAAAGAGCTAAGGGTCGAGACCCCCTCCCTCAAAAAAAATCCCCAACTGTTGAGACCCCCCTCTCCCCAACACGAGTTCTGACAGACGAGGAACCATCCGCGTCTAAGTCAAAGCGCGAGAAACCCCTTTCCTTACCATACCAGGCAGCGAACACATCATTGGAAGGCGTCGAGACACTCTCGGCTTCTAATGATCTGATAGACGAGGAACCCACAACAGAATCTAGGGTTGAGACCCCCTCTCTCCACAAACAAAACCAGACGGGAACCCTCTCCACAAAAAAATCAGGTGGGACCCCTCTCCACAAACAAAATCAGGCGAAACCCCTCTATATGTCTCCAGCCGTCGAGACCCCTCTATCGATTACTCAAATTTCAGGTCGTCGAGACCCCCATTCCCCAAAACTCATTCCGACAGCCACTGATGAGAGTGATGATGAGAACAGTGGCCAAAAAAATGTGGAGCCCTCAAGAGGCGAGAGACCCTCGACAAAGCATGAGGTCGAGATGTCCCCACTTGAAGCAAGTTGCAAATTGCCCGTTTCAC
Organism: Sambucus nigra; assembly: GCA_949130495.1. NCBI lineage: Eukaryota > Viridiplantae > Streptophyta > Magnoliopsida > Dipsacales > Adoxaceae > Sambucus > Sambucus nigra. The sequence continues at coordinate 8,682,289 of OX422219.1, read as the reverse complement.
CAAATGCGGTACCACCAGAAGAGGAACACTCGACGAAATGAGAAGTCGAGACACCCCTCACAACTCGGTACCACCAGGCGAGGAGCTCCCCAACAAATAGGGTCACGAGACACCCAGGGTTGGCAGTGTGCCCTCCATGATAGCAACACGCGAGGAATCTATCATAGATTATGAAAAGGGTACGACTTGAAATTTGTTTGAGGAATCCCTCATAGAAGCAGTAGCAGATGAGGAACCCCTATTAACATTGGCAGTCAGTGAGTCACCCTCAGACATAAGTCAACGCGCGAGGAACTGCTACTAGTATTGGTAGTTGGCGAGATACCCTCAGACCCAAGGTTAATATGCGAGGAACTCCCAGTAGCTTTGGCAGCCGTCGAGACACCCTCGGGCACGAGGAACCCTTGATAGCATTGGCAGTCAGCGAGACACTCTCAGACATAAGGTCGACGCGCGAGGAACCTCTATCAACATCAGCAAATGTCGAGACACCCTTAGAGGTGAACTCGACACATGAGGAACCCTCGACGCGACATAAGGTCGAGGAAGACCCTTGACGAAACCCAAGGTCGAGATACCCTTGACGACAGTCGTGACAAGGAACCCTTAGAAAAATGAGTACTAGGGGTCGAGATACCCCCTCCTTTTGAAATAAAGAACTAGGGGTCGAGACCCCCCCTCTCCAAACAAAGCTCCACCAGGAGAGACACCCTCGGGCACGAGGAACCCTTGATAGCATTGGCAGTCGGTGAGACACTCTCAGACATAAGGTCGATGCGCGAGGAACCTCTATCAACATCAGAAATTGTCGAGACACCCTTAGAGGTGAACTCGACGCATGAGGAACCCTCGACGCGACATAAGGTCAAGGAAGGCCCTTGACGAAACGCAAGGTCGAGATACCCTTGACGACAGTCGTGACGAGGAACCCTTAGAGAAATGAGTACTAGGGGTCGAGATACCCCCTCCTCTTGAAATAAAGAACTAGGGGTCGAGAACCCCCCTCTCCAAACAAAGCTCCACCAGGCGAGACACCCTCGGGCACGAGGTCAGTGCACGAGGAACCCTTGATAGCATGGGAAGTCGACGAGACACTCTCAGTCATGAGGTCGACCCGCGAGGAACCTCTATCAACATCAGCAGATGTCGAGACACCCTTAGAGGTGAAGTCGACGCGCGAGGAACCCTCGACGCGACATAAGGTCGAGGAACCCTTGACTAAATGTAAGGTTGCGATACCCTCGGATACCCTTGACGAAATTCAAAGTCGAGATACCCTTGACGACAGTCGCAATGAGGAACCCTTAGCGAAATGAGTAGTCTGTGAGGAACCTTAGGATATTGGGTCCACCCGCGATGAACCTTTGGCAGCGGTTGTCTCAAATGAAAAGCCCAAAGATGCGTGTAAACCAGACGAGATCCCCCTCCCCAAACAAATCTCCACCAGGCGAGGAACCCTTGGGTCAGCGCCTCGTACGAGGAACCCATAAATAAAGAAGTCTTAAATTTTGAGGAACCCAATTCGGCGCCAGCGACAGCCTCCTGCGAGGGACCCTCACCCATCACGATCCTCGACGAGGAATCCATACCAATTGGCATTTAAAAATCATTTTCCCTACCAGCAGTAGGGTTGGGGTAAAAAAACCCACTTCTCCAGATGAGATACCCGTGGTCGAGGAACCCGCGGTCGCCCTTACGTGGTGCGAGGAACCCCTCAGAATCAAGGGGTGAATGAGGTACCCCTCAAGTTCAAACCTTCAAACGAAGAATCCACAGTAGCGAAGTGTATGGCCGAGGAACCCCTCGAATCCAAAGCGGCGGATGAGGTATCCCTAAATTCAAGGCCTTAGACGAGGAACCCTCATCTACCACAGAAAGCGGCGAGGGACCCTTAGAGGTCCTCGCCCTAAAATTCAATCTGCCATCAACAGATCTCCTATCCATACAGACTTCTAAAAACTATTACGAGAAGGGGGCAACAGGACTCCCTCACTCAAATCGGGAAATCCCAACAGTAACAGACAAGGAGGATGTAAAGTTTTGTGAGCTCCATCAGAGGGATCAGCATGCCACCAAAGATTATTTTCATTTGGCGAGCAAGTAGCCAATGGAACTTTGCAGATTCCACTAGTAGAGGTTAATGAGACCCCCCCCCCCCCCCGCCAGCTTACCACTATGGTTGAAAAGGTACTATGTCTAACTCTTGCCAAGTTTCATTTTCTTAAAAGATTGAACCACTTGCTCTAAGTGCAGAAAAGTTTTTTTTTTAAGAAAAAAAAACATTATATGAGCAAACTCTTTGTAAGAAATTCAAAGAGTGACTACAATGCAGAAATGAATACTAGTTATATTTTGTTGGCACTTAAAAATTTGTGCATGACTCATTTACCTACATTGTGTGGTGGGTACACTAGATTTATGAGTTCTTTTCTTATAAGAAGGGTAGAACCTCTACTAGATTAGATGAGGGCCCATGATATAAGGAACTTTCCTCATTATACTTGGGGGTATATCCAACCCAAAAGTAAAAGTATAGTGAGTAAAGTCCCCATAGACCCGACAAGACAAGCGGGAGTTTATCCTCCTAGTAGTAATAATAAAAAAATTCACTACATTTTTTTATTATTCTATACAGATTTATAGCCTAGAGAACAAGTCCTAACCTCTGTTCTCAACAAAAATTGTAATTGACCAGTTTTCAGAAAGTAAGGAGAAGCGGGTTTACCCCCCCCCCCCCCCCCCCCCCCCTAAACTTGTTATTCTTATAAGACAAAAATGTTCCTAAGAAAAGTTTGGAACAAGGACCTTGCATATCAATGGAAATTTTAGTATAAAGAAATAATTATTTCTTTACTTATAATATATGTGAAATTTTATGCAAAGTTTGTGGGAAGGAGAAAGGCTAACCCCATATCTTAGTTACTTCCCAAGAAATGAATATGCATAGTAAAATACCCCAAAGTCACACGGGGTTGCACCAAAAGTACCGCATAGTCACACGGGGCTACGCTAAAAAATATATATAACCTGCTCAGCTATATGCAAGTACCCCACTATTAAAGGGGAAAATTCAAAATTTGAAGATGGTAAGCCTATATGCAAGCATCCTGCAGTTAGAGGGGCAACTTCAGAAGTTTTTTAACTTGCTCAGTTATATGCATCCAAGTACCCCGCAGCTAGAGGGGCAGATTCCAAATTTTAACTTGCTCAGTTATATGCAAGTACCCCGCAGTCAGAGGGGCAGCTTCAAGATTTTAAATTGCTCAGCCTATATGCAAGTACCTCGCAGTTAGAGGGGAAATTTCAAAAATATAACTTGCTCAGCTCATGTGCAAGTATCCCGTAGTTAGAGGGGTAACTCCAAAATTTTGACTTGCTCAGTTATATGCAAGTACCCCGTAGTGTAATACCCCGTATTTTCGTGATATTTATTTTTGGGGATTAATTGAATTAAATGTGTATTAATTGAAAATTAATCCGGATAAAATATTAACGAGATGTGAGTTAGTATTTGACTATAATGTGTATATATGGCAATATATGAATATTGGAAATATTGAAATTGTCGCGAGAATCAAATACGGCAATTTGGGAAATTTTGTTGGGACGCGCGTGACAGCCGCGTCATGAATATAATTATTTGAATTAAAAAGTAAATTTTATTTTTATCACCCGTATGGTCATTTTAAGTGCGCCAACGAGTCCGGAAGGGTCGAAATAGTAAAAAAACACCAGCCGAGAGTTAAGTTTGGGTCCCGGGGCATTATTGGGCCATACCGGTATCTTATAAGGGCATTTTGGTAATTTCGAAAATTGGGTAATTAAAACCCACGAAAATTAGAGTTAAAAATCTGACTTAGTATTAACCCACTAAGCCATTTCCAACCCCAATCTAGGTAGTGGGCTATGGGAGAAGTTTAGAAACCTTAAAACTTGGCCAAAAACCGACCCCACCTCCATTATCACCTTGAGAAGAACTTGTAGAGAGAGAGAGAAAGAGAAGAATTTTGCAGAGAGAGAGAGGACAATTCAACCTTCAAGATTCAACCTCAAATTCAGAGAACGATTAAGGCAAGTGGTTTAATTACAATTGATTCAATGCTATGCTTTTCCATGTTTAGGAAAATTATCGAATTTATCTTGGAAGATTGATATAGACCCATGAATTGGAAGTTTAAAACTATGAACTTTGTTAGGGACTGCATGTAGAAACATACTGGACGAATTATGATGTCAAAATATGACCCTTAATGATCTAAAAAACGGATTTTTGAAGAGATTTATTAATGTTCTTGAAAGAAGTAAAAAACTAGGGTTCTTGATGAAGATTTGATCCAATTATAGCCCTTGGTTGATGAATTATTGGTTTTAGAACGTTAACAATGTTGTAGGATGGTTATATGATGATATTATAAAGATAGAATAGAATTTCATGCATGTTAATGGTGTTTTGGAACGATTTGAAAACTGCAAAACGAAGCAGTCCGAGCCATACCTGGTGCGTTCTATCGATCGACACTCATCAGTCGATCGATCGACCACCATCGATCGATCGAAGGTAAAGGTCGATCGATCGACCTTCCCAGAATGAGTAAAGTTTTTCCCTATTTAAATTTTAATGGTGGTAACCCTTGGAAAATATTATTGGAGACCTTATGTATACCCTTAAACTTAAGGAAGACCAGTAGGCATGGTTATGAAATTTGGACCTTAATTAAAATTCAATTTGAGGAACCTTTCTAAATCTAATGGAATCCGATAAGTGAGATAATATTTGGGTTAAAAGTGTAAATTTGAATAATTTGATGAAATGAGATTTGGGGCAGAAGTGAGGACTTTAGGAATAATGATGTTATATGTGGGAATAATAGGAACTTAATAATCTATTTAAGATAGGTTTTAAGTATAGGAAACTATGACGTGAGACGTGTCGACAGTTTAGATTTTATATTATTGAGAGGTTTAAAATATATAAAATTGGAATAAGGGTATAAGGATGTAGATTATACCTTTATTAATATTGAAATACCTAAGATGTGTGGATGCTTAGTATATGATTTTACGTGTATGACATACCTACCATACTTGCTATCACGGGAGGTTTACGTTCGTTTAGGGCCATCTAATCTTTGTGTTGCCCGGATTTAGATTGGTACCTCGAGGACATAGTTCAAGAGAACGACTTATTTGTGAGTTAATAATCCAGCTGACTATGGAGCGTAGGTATGTACGTGACCATGGATATGTTGAATTATGTTCGCCTCCATTTTTGTGTGTGGTGCTTATTCCAACAATTCCTGAGAGATTCGGAATTTGTAATCCTTATGTACGTGATGTACCGGGATGGATAGCAGAGTATGTGTGCACCGCAGCTTAGCCTTTGGGTGCTTGTATTGTATATTTATGATGTGAATAATATACGGTTAAATGAAAAGGAATTTTCTATGATATATTGTGAGTATAGTTATTAAAACGTTATGAAAAGATAAAAAGGGGACAGATATCAATAAATGGTTTGTTAATAATTTGGGAATCCGAGAATTAAAGTAGAACTCCCTATTTAATTATTAAGGTTGGAATTAAAACGTGAATCGAGTAGAAGTGTTGGAAAACTCTTTTGAACTAGATAGTAATGAGAAAACACATGAATGGGTACAGGAACGTTAGGAGTGCACAGTTAGACGAGAGGTGAGTATTTCATGCGAGAGCACGTCCTAACATGTATTTTCCATTTATTGTTTTAAATGATATTAAAGCACTTGCTGTTTTCAAAATACTCTCCACTTTCGGGCTCTGACCCGTTTGCTTTCAAATCTATTTTTGTAAAAACCATTTTTAGGTGCCCAGCCACAAGGACACCATGCTTAGGATCCTCATTCAGGTGACGAGCTGTAGCTGTTTGTGGAAGTTACAGGACTTTGCTTGTAGACGCTTCATCTATCTTGACTCTATATTAAGGATTTATCAGTTATAGGGCATGTCGCCCATTTCTTTTAGAGACATTTCATTTATTTCAGTTATTCAGACTTCTGGCATGTAATTTATTCAGGATTCAGACTTGTCATATTATTTTTAGTTGTGGGACTGTTGTGAGGAGTTTTCCTCCGGACTTATTACTATTTGTTGGTTATTTCATTACTTCGTTATGGTGAATGGATTCATGTTGTTCTTCCATTATTCTTTTATTGCATGTTAATCGGACTTAATTTAAAATTTGGCAACTTACTTTTTAAATACTAGGTGGTTAGTAATCATTAAAATGTTTTCGACAGTGATGCTATTAACTGGACCAACTTGGCATTTTGTATTAATTTAATAAAGGAGTAGCTACCCGGTATTTAATTAGTCGGGGTGTCACAGGTGGTATCAGAGCATCAGGTTCTAGTGTCCTTTAGGATCTGTACGGCTTATTATGTTTCCGCTGAGCTTTCTTTGATGTAGAGCCCTATATTTTAGAACTGTTGTATTCTTTTGTATATGCTACGTTCTTCAGCTATTTTGAGTTTATAACTGCGAACTTATAGACTTTACTCTTATTTCAGATGCCTCCATGACGTGCACAAAGGATTCCCAGGAATGCAACGCCAGAACCACAGCCCGCACCAGTTCAGGTCACGTGAATGCCGCCGAGGTTGCAGCCATTGTGGCCCAGGCGATAAATGCCGCACTAGCTGTAGTTCAGCAGGCACCACCTCAGGAGACGATAGCCGCGCCAGTTCAGGCACTTGCATTCCCGTCTTCTTGGGAACGTGTACGTGATGCTTTTCAGAAAGCACACCCTCCAAAGTTTGCAGGTAGCTCCGATGTGGTGGTTTCGAGTTAGTGGATGAAGGACATTCAGCGGCACCTGAGGATGTATGAGTGCACCGATGTCCAGAAGCAGATACTAGCTACCTTTAAGCTAGTGGAGTCTGCACTGTAGTGGTGGGAGTCTATTACCACCATGGAGGAGAGAGATACTCTCACTATCCAGGAGTTTTGGGTGCGGTTCGACCGCAAATACTTTTCGTCAGCTGTTCACACGGAGATGAGGAGGAAGTTGATGAGCCTCAAGCAGGAGGGTAAGACTGTGGCCGAGTATGAGGCCGAATTTACTAATCTTCTGAACATTGTTCCGGATGAGATACCGACAGAGGAGAAGAAGATACAAAAATTTACAGACGGGTTGACTTGGAGGATCCGTCAGCATTTGTTGGGGAACCTATCGTTGGACACTTATTCTGATGTGGTTAACGCTGCACTGTTACACTGCCAGGATCATCGCTTTCACATGGCTGAAGGCAAGAGGTCAGGAGAGTCCAGCAATCAGGGCAGGACTGGGGGAAATGGTGCCAGTGGGGCACATTCTGTTCAGGGGCAGAGGCAGGGTGATCAGAGTTCCCAGCAGGGGGATCACAAGAGGTTCAGGTCGGGAAATTTCAGGCACGGACAGGGAGGTTTCCGGCAGGGCCATCAGGGTCCGAACGGCCATCAGAACCAGCAGGGTCAGAATGGTCAACAGCAGTCTCAGCAGGGCCAGTGGAGGAACGGTAACGGCCACCAGGGCCGGGGAAGCAGGGACAGAGAGGGGGGAACTTCCCGGGGAAGTGTTTCATTTGTGGTAAGATTGGCCACAAACGTCAGGAGTGTCCTGATAAGGGCAGGGCCCCACAGCAGCAGCAGCAGGGTGCTCGACAGGAGCCGCAGAGACCTATGTTTCCTGCCGCCCTCCCGGCGCCACAACAGATGGAAGCATTACCACCCATCCCAGCGGTCCCAGTTCAGCAGGGGCAGCTGTAGTATGGGAGAGTATATTAGCTTTAGCAGGCAGCAGCTCCACAGGCACCACCCGCGATTGAGGGTATGTTTCCTATCCATGGTACTATGGGTCGGGTTTTGTTTGATACGGGCGCAACGCATTGTTTTATAGCTACACATTTTGCGAAAGCCTTAGGGTTGTTAGCCACAGCAGAGAGCACAGTGACGTGTGTAGACTCACCATTGGGGAGTGGGTCACTTATTTTCTTTATATGCCGGGGAGTGGGGGTAGAGATTGGTAGTTTGGTATTACCTGCAGACATGTTGGTATTAGATATGCATGTGCACGATGTGATTATCGGTATGGATTGGCTCGCTGATTATAGAGCCATGATTGATTGCTTCGGTGGGAGCATTATTTTTGCCATTCCGGGGCAAGAGATGTTTGTAGTGGCGATGCCTCGCCCAGAGGGAGGTTCGACCGCTCATTTGTACTACTTAGAAGAGGATACCTCTAAGGAGGTTGTGATTCCTTTAGATTCTATCCCAGTTGTCAGGGAGTATTCAGATGTGTTTCAGGAGATACCAGGCCTACCCCCCAGTCGTGAGATAGACTTTGTCATAGACTTATTACCAGATACGAGACCTATAGCACGCACACCGTACCGTATGGCTCCAGCTGAGATGCGAGAGCTACGAGATCAGATTGAACAGTTGTTGGGTCAGGGGTTTATACGGAGGAGTACTTCGCCGTGGAGTGCCCTTGTGTTGTTCGTGAAGAAGAGAGATGGTTCACTGAGATTGTGTGTGGACTACCGGGAGTTGAATAAGGTCACGATATGGAATAAGTATCCGTTGCCTCAAATCGATGACCTGTTCGACCAGTTGAGAGGAGCTTCTTTCTTCTCAAAGATTGATTTGCGATCAGGATACCATCAGTTGCGTATCAGGGAAGAGGATGTCTCGAAGACTGCGTTCTTAATGAGATATGGTTCATACGAGTTTCGGGTTATGCCTTTTGGTTTGACCAATGCTCCAGCCGTGTTTATGGACTTGATGAATAGGGTGTTCAGAGATTTCTAGATCAGTTTGTCATTGTCTTCATTGATGATATTCTGGTTTACTCCCAGACAGAGGAGGAACATGCCGAGCATTTGAGGCAAGTTTTGCAGACGCTACGTCAGAACGAACTGTATGCAAAGTATGAGAAGTGCGGGTTTTGGCTGAAGAAAGTTCATTTTTTGGGGCATATTATTTCCGACCGGGGGATATCTGTTGATCCGGGGAAGGTATCCGCGGTGAGGGAGTGGGGACAGCCCACGACACCGACAGAGATCCGTAGTTTTTTGGGTCTAGCAGGGTACTATAGGAGGTTCATTCGGGGATTTTCAAAGATAGCGGGTCCTTTGACACATCTGACTCGTAAGGGTGTGCCGTTCATTTGGAGTGATGCCTGTCAGTTGGCATTCGATGAGTTGAAGGACAAGCTAACCTCAGCACCTGTGTTAGCATTACCGAGATCGGGAGTTGAATATCTAGTTTACACCGATGCGTCCTTACAAGGACTTGGAGGTGTATTGCAGCAGGAGAGTCAGGCCATAGCTTATGCTTCCCGTAAGCTTAAGCCTCACGAGAAGAATTACCCCACTCATGACTTGGAGTTAGCGGCTGTGGTATTTGCCCTACGGATTTGGAGACATTATCTTTTGGGGGGAAAGTTTCGATTATTCATGGACCACAAGTCCCTACAGTACCTATTCACGCAGAAAGAGTTGAATATGCGGCAGCGAAGGTGGCTTGAGTTTGTGAAGGACTATCAGTTTGATATCCAGTATCACCCGGGGAAGGCTAACGTGGTAGCAGACGCGTTAAGTCGTAGGCCAGTAGAAGAGATGGCAGGGGTATGGAAGGCCAAATGGAAGGAGTTGGGACACCAGGATGCAGTGGCCCGATCGTTCATGTCTGTGATGACGTTACACCGCAGATTGTCACGAAGGTAGTAAGGGCACAGGCAAATGACTCATTCTGTCAGGAGCAGATAGTTCGATTATTGGCAGAGGGAGCCGAATCCTATACCGTTAGCTCAGACGGGGGATTACGCTTCAATGGGAGATTGGTAGTTCCGGAAGGAGAGGAATTGCGACACGAGGTAATGGGAGAGTCGCATGGCTCACGGTTCGCGGTACATCCCGGTGGGGACAAAATATACCAAGACATGAGATGACAGTATTGGTGGAGTGGGATGAAGAGAGATATTTCCGTGTTTGTTTCAAAATGCGCCACTTGTCATCTAGTAAAAGTGGATCATCAGAGACCGGCAGGACTTCTACAACCGTTGGAGGTCCCGATGTGGATGTGGGAGAGCATCTCCATGGACTTTATCACGGGGTTGCCTACGTCACAGAGAGGTCACGACTCCATTTGGGTAATTATGGACAGGTTGACCAAAGTCGCTCATTTTCTACCCGTAAGGACGGACTACACTACGGGACAGTATGCCCAGCTCTTTATTGCAGAGATAGTGAGACTTCATGGTGTTCCCCTAAATATCGTGTCTGACCGAGACAAGATATTTGTTTCACGGTTTTGGGAAAGTTTTCAGGAGGCCATGGGCACGGAATTGCGGTTGAGTACGGCGTATCACCCGCAGACCGATGGGCAGACCGAGCGTACAAACCAGATGTTGGAGGACATGTTGCGTATGTGCATCATTGATTTTGAGGGTGGATGGGAGCAGTATCTTCCACTGGTGGAGTTTGCTTACAACAACTCCTACCAGTTCACCATTGGCATGGCTCCATTTGAGGCATTGTACGGTAGACCTTGTCGTTCCCCAGCATGTTGGTTGGAAGTGGGGGACAACAAACTACTTGGGCCGAAAGTGATTCAGGATACTTCGGCGAGGATAGAATTGATTCGGAGTCGCATTCGGGTAGCTCAGGATCGGCAGAAGAGCTATACTGATGTGAAGAGATTCTTCAGGGAGTTCCAAGTGGGGGACCAGGTTTTGCTCAGAGTATCTCCTATGAAGGGGATTATGCGCTTCGGGAAGAAAGGTAAGTTGGCACCGAGATATGTGGGACCATTTCCTATTATTGAGCGGATTGGACCGGTTGCGTATAGACTTGGGTTACCAGAGCATTTGCATCGGATTCACGATGTATTTCATATTTCCTCGCTAAGGAAATATCTTAGAGACGATTTGGCTCATTCTCATATTGCTTTGGAGGACATCGATCTCCAGCCTGATAGCTCCTACGAGGAGGGGCCGATTGCTATTTTGGACCGAAGTGAGCGGAAACTGCGGTCAAAGATCGTTCCGTTAGTGCGTGTTCAGTGGCGACATCATAATGTCGAGGAGTCCACATGTGAGCGCGAGGATGAGATGCGCGAACGTTATCCGGAGTTGTTCTTACCAGGTACTTTCTAGTTCCGAATTTCGGGACGAAATTCAGTAATTAGAGGGGAAGTATGTAATACCCCGTATTTTCGTGATATTTATTTTTGGGGATTAATTGAATTAAATATGTATTAATTGAAAATTAATCCGGATAAAATATTAACGAGATGTGAGTTAGTATTTGACTATAATGTGTATATATGGCAATATATGAATATTGGAAATATTGAAATTGTCGCGAGAATGAAATACGGCAATTTGGGAAATTTTGTTGGGACGCGCGTGACAGTCGCGTCAGGAATATAATTATTTGAATTAAAAAGTAAATTTTATTTTTATCACCCGTATGGTCATTTTAAGTGCGCCAACGATCTGGAAGGGTCGAAATAGTCAAAAAAACACAAGCCGGGGGTTAAGTTTGGGTCCCGGGGCATTATTGGGCCATACCGGTATCTTATAAGAGCATTTTGGTAATTTCGGAAATTGGGTAATTCAAACCCACAAAAATTAGAGTTAAAAATCTGACTTAGTATTAACCCACTAAGCCATTTCCAACCCCAATCTAGGTAGTGGGCTACGGGAGAAGTTTAGAAACCTTAAAACTTGGCCAAAAACCAACCCCACCTCCATTATCACCTTGAGAAGAACTTGTAGAGAGAGAGAGAAAGAGAAGAATTCTGCAGAGAGAAAGAGGACAATTCAACCTTCAAGATTCAACCTCAAATTCAGAGAATGATTAAGGCAAGTGGTTTAATTACAATTGATTCAATGCTATGCTTTTCCATGTTTAGGAAAATTATCGAATTTATCTTGGAAGATTGATATAGACCCATGAATTAGAAGTTTAAAACTATGAACTATGTTAGGGACTGCATGTAGAAACATACTGGATGAATTATGATGTCAAAATATGACCCTTGATGATCTAAAAAATGGATTTTTGAAGAGATTTATTAATGTTCTTGAAAGAAGTAGAAAACTAGGGTTCTTGATGAAGATTTGATCCAATTATAGCCCTTGGTTGATGAATTATTGGTTTTAGAACGTTAACAATGTTGTAGGATGGTTATATGATGATATTTTAAAGTTAGAATAGAATTTCATGCATGTTAATGGTGTTTGGGACGATTTGAAAACTGCAAAACGAAGCAGTCCGTAGCCATACCTGGTGCGTTCGATCGATCGACACTCATCAGTCGATCGATCGACCACCATCGATCGATCGAAGGTAAAGGTCGATCGATCGACCTTCCCAGAATGAGCAAAGTTTTTCCCTATTTAAATTTTAATGGTGGTAACCCTTGGAAAATATTATTGGAGACCTTATGTATACCCTTAAACTTAAGGAAGACCAGTAGGCATGGTTATGAAATTTGGACCTTAATTAAAATTCAATTTGAGGAACTTTTCTAAATCTAACGGAATCCGATAAGTGAGATAATATTTGGGTTAAAAGTGTAAATTTGAAGAATTTGATGAAATGAGATTTGGGGCAGAAGTGAGGACTTTAGGAATAATGATGTTATATTTGGGAATAATAGGAACTTAATAATCTATTTAAGATACGTTTTAAGTATAGGAAACTATGACGTGAGACGTGTCGACAGTTTAGATTTTATATTATCGAGAGGCTAAAAATATATAAAATTGGAATAAGGGTATAAGGATGTAGAGTATACCTTTATTAATATTGAAATACCTAAGATGTGTGGATGCTTAGTATATGATTTTACGTGTATGACATACCTACCATACTTGCTATCACGGGAGGTTTACGTTCGCTTAGGGCCATCTAATCTTTGTGTTGCCCGGATTTAGATTGGTACCTAGAGGACATAGTTCAAGATAACGACTTATTTGTGAGTTAATAAGCCAGCTGACTATGGAGCGTAGGTATGTACGTGACCATGGATATGTTGAATTATGTTTGCCTCCATTTTTGTGTGTGGTGCTTATTCCAACAATTCCTGAGAGATTCGGAATTTGTAATCCTTATGTACGTGATGTACCGGGATGGATAGCAGAGTATGTGTGCACCGCAGCTTAGCCTTTGGGTGCTTGTATTGTATATTTATGATGTGAATAATATACGGTTAAATGAAAAGGAATTTGCTATGATATATTGTGAGTATAGTTATTATAACGTTATGAAAAAATAAAAAGGGGACAGATATCAATAAATGGTTTGTTAATAATTTGGGAATCAGAGAATTAAAGTAGAACTCCCTATTTAATTATTAAGGTTGGAATTAAAACGTGAACCGAGTAGAAGTGTTGGAAAACTCTTTTGAACTAGATAGTTATGAGAAAACACATGAATGGGTATAGGAACGTTAGGAGTGCACAGTTAGACGAGAGGTGAGTATTTCATGCGAGAGCACGTCCTAACAAGTATTTTTCATTTATTGTTTTAATTGATATTAAAGCACTTGTTGTTTTCAAAATACTCTCCACTTTCGGGCTCTGACCCGTTTGCTTTCAAATCTATTTTTGTAAAAACCATTTTTAGGTGCCCAGCCACAAGGACACCATGCTTAGGATCCTCATTCAGGTGACGAGCTGTAGCTGTTTGTGGAAGTTACAGGACTTTGCTTGTAGACGCTTCATCTATCTTGACTCTATATTCAGCATTTATCAGTTATAGGGCATGTCACCCATTTCTTTTAGAGACATTTCATTTATTTCAGTTATTCAGACTTCTGGCATGTAATTTATTCAGGATTCAGACTTGTCATATTATTTTTAGTTGTGGGACTGTTGTGAGGAGTTTTCCTCCGGACTTATTACTATTTGTTGGTTATTTCATTACTTCGTTATGGTGAATGGATTCATGTTGTTCTTCCATTATTCTTTTATTGCATGTTAATCAGACTTAATTTAAAATTTGGCAACTTACTTTTTAAATACTAGGTGGTTAGTAATCATTAAAATGTTTTCGACAGTGATGTTATTAACTGGACCAACTTGGCATTTTGTATTAATTTAATAAAGGAGTAGCTACCCGGTATTTAATTAGTCGGGGTGTCACACGTAGTTAGAGGGGTAGCTTCAAAATTTTGTAACTTGCTCTGTTATATGCAAGTACCCCATATCTAGAGGGGCAACTTCTAAATTATAACTTGCTCAGTTATATGCAAGTACCCCATAGTCAGAGGGGAAACTTCAAAATTTTAACTTTCTCAGTTGTATGCAAGTACCCCGCAGCTAGATGGGCGGCTTCCAAATTTTAACTTGCTCAATTATATGCAAGTACCACGCAGTTAGAGGGGAAACTTAAAAAATTTAACTTGCTCATTTATATGCAAGTACCCCGCAGTTAGAGGGGGAGCTTCAAAATTTTAACTTGCTCAGTTATATACAAGTACCCCGCAGCTAGAGGGGCAGCTTCCAAATTTCAACTTGCTCATCTCATATGCAAATACCCCACAGTTAGAAGGGAGAAGTTCAATCTTGAAGTTCTCACATAAAATAGAGCAACTCAGAGTATTGAGCAAGTGCAAGTATACATATAAGGTACGACAGTTTAGTACCTAAGGCTCCAAGGGCATAGGAGCGCTCACAGTCTTGAGCAAGTGCCAAGTATAAATTTAAGGTACGACTGTTTAGTACCTAAAGGCTCCAAGGGCATGGGAGCGCTCACAGTATTGAGCAATTGCCAAGTATAAATATAAGGTACGACAGTTTAGTACCTAAGGCTCCAAGGGTACCGGAGCGCTCACAATATTGAGCAATTACCAAGTATAAATAAAAGGTACGACAGTTTAGTACCTCAGGCTCCAACGGCACCGGAGCGCTCACAGTCTTGAGCAAGTGCCAAGTATAAACATAAGGTGCTATAAAGGAGAACCTAAGGCTCCAAGGGCACCGGAGCGCTCACAGTCTTGAGAAAGTGCCAAGTATAAACATAAGGTGCGCCAGTTGAGCGCCTAAGGCTCCAAGGGCACCAGAGCGCTCATAGTCTTGAGCAAGTGCCAAGTATAAATATAAGATGCGCCAGTTGATCACCTAAGGCTCCAAGGGCACCGGAGCGCTCACAGTCTTGAGCAAGTGTCAAGTATAAATATAAGGTGCGCCAGTTGAGCACCTAACGCTCCAAGAGCACCGGAGCGCTCACGGTCTTGAGCAAATATCAAGTATAAATATAAGGTGCGCCAGTTGAGCACCTAAGGCTCCAAGGGCACCAGAGCGCTCACAGTCTTGAGCAAGTATCAAGTATAAATGTAAGGTGAGACAGTTTAGCACCTAAGGCTCCAAGGGCACCGGAGAACTCATAGTCTTGAGCAACTGCCAACCATAAATAAAAGGTACGATAATTTCGTGCACAAGTCTCTCGAAATTACAAGACACTTCTGCACGAGGGGACTAATATTGAGAAGTCCTCAAGCAAATGAACATATAATAAAATAAGCTTGGAGGGTGGGGACCCACTTAGAGTGGCTCCACCTGCCCAAGATTGCAAGTTTGACAAAAAATAGCCAAGGGAGAGGGGCTCACCGCGAGCAACCCCTCCGTCCAAGATGAAAGGCCCCAGAAGAAGGCCAAGGGAGAGGGGCTCACCGCGAGTAACCCATCTGCCCAAAAAAGAAGGCTACAGAATAAGGCCAAGGGCGAGGGGCTCACCGCGAGTAACCCCTCTGCCCAAAATGATAGCCCACAGAAAAAGGACAAGGGCGAGGGGTCCACCGTGAGTAACCCCTCTGCCCAAAATGAAAGGCCACAGAAGAAGGCCAAGGGCGAGGGGCCCACCGCGAGTAACCCCTTCGCCCAAGATGAAAGGCCACAGAAGAAGGACAAGAGCGAGGGGCCCACCGCGAGTAACCCATCCTCTCAAGATGAAAGGCCACAGAAGAAGGCCAAGGGCGAGGGGCTCACCCCGAGTAACCCCTCTGCCCAAGATAGAAGGACATAGAAGAAGGCTAAGGGCGAGGGGCCCACCGCGAGTAACCCCTCCGCCCAAGATGAAAGGCCACAGAAGAAGGCCATGGGCGAGGGGCTCATCGCGAGTAACCTCTCTGTCCTAGATAGAAGGCCACAGAAGAAGGCCAAGGGAGAGGGGCTCACCACGAGTAACCCCCCGTCTAAGATAGAAGGCCATAGAAGAAGGCCAAAAGTGAGGGGCCCATCGCGAGTAACCCCTCCGTCTAAGATAGAAGGCCAAAGAAGAAGGCCAAAAGCGAGGGTCTCACCGCGAGTAACCTCTCCGCCCAAGATAGAAAGTCACCGAAGAAGGCCAAGGGCGAGGGGCTCATCGCGAGTAACCCCTCCGCCCAAGATGAAGGGCCACAAAAAAAGGCCGAGGGCGAGGGACTCACCGCGAGTAACCCCTCTGCCCAAGACAGAAGGCCACAAAGGAAGGCCAAGGGCGAGGGGTCCATCGCGAGTAACCCCTCCGCCTAATAGGAAAGGCCAACAGAAGAAGGCTAAGGGAGAGGGGCTCACCGTGAGTAACCCCTCCGCCCAAGATGAAAGGCCACAGAAGGAGGCCAAGGGTGAGGTCCGCGTGTAACCCCCCCACCTAAGATAGAAGGCCATAGAAGAAGTCTAAGGGAGAGGTGCTCACTTTGAGCAACCCCTCTACCCCAAGATAGAAGGCCACAACAAAAAGGCCAAGGGTGATGGGCTCACCATGAGCAACCCCTTTAAACAAAGTAGAAGGCCATAGAAGAAGGCTAAAAATGAGGGACTCACCGTGGGTAACCCCTCCGACCAAGTTTATACCCTGATAAGGAGGTCCACTCTAAGTGGCCTCATTTATAAAACTTTTGATGAAGTGACATAACATTTAATGACCCTAAGGGGAATGATGAAGAAACCCTAGGGTCCCTAAAAAAAGTGAATTTATGGCGTACAAAGCCTTTTGGTCTACCCAACATAAAAGACTTTGCACGAGGGGCTAATGTAGAAGGGTGTCTACCTACAAAAAATATAAATAAAAATATTTTTTTATTAAAAACATTGAGAAGAAACCCACCTAGGTCCCGACAGAAACTCATATTGAGAAGAAACCCCCCTGGGTCCCGTCATAAACTCATATTGAGAAGGAACACACCAGAGTCCCTCCATCGCAGAAGTCCAAGTTGAGAAGGGCCACCGCAGGGGTCACTGCAGAAATGAAATCTGAGAAGTGCCCCGCAAGGTTCACTGCAGAAGCCCAAGATCGAGAAGAGTCACTGCAAGGGTGGTCGCTGCAGAAATGACATTCGAGAGATGCCCCACAAGGTCCACCGCAGAAGTCCAAGATTGAGAAGTGCCACTGCAAGGGTCACTGCAGCAATGACATTCAAGAGGTTCCTCGCAAGGACCACCGCAGAAGTTCAAGATTGAAAAGTGCCACTGCAAGGGTCACTGCAGCAATGACATTCGAGAGGTGCCCCGCAAGGGCCACCGCAGAAGTCCAAGATTGAGAAGTGCCACTGCAAGGGTCACTACCACTACAAAGGTCACTGCAGCAATGACATTTGAGAGGTGCCCCACAAGGGCCACCGCATAAGTCCAAGATTGAGAAGTGCCACTACAAGGGTCACTGCCACTGCAAAGGTCACTGCAGCAATGACATTCGAGAGGTTCCCCGCAAGGGCCACTACAGAAGTTCAAGATTACGAAGTGCCACTGCTAGGGTCACAAGGGTCACTGCAGCAATGACATTCGATAGGTGCCCCACAAGGGCCACCACAGAAGTTCAAGATTGAGAAGTGCCACTGCAAGGATCACTACAGCAATGACATTCGAGAGGTGCCCCGTAAGGGCCACCGTAGAAGTCCAAGATTAAGAAGGGCCACTGCAAGGGTCACTGCAGAAATGACATTCGAGAGGTGCCCCACAAGGGTCAATAAAGAAGTCCAAGATTGAGAAGGGCCACCGCAAGGGTCACCGCAGAAATGTCATTCGAGGGGTGCCGCCGCAGGGGTCACTGCAGAAATAACGTTTGAGAGGTTCCCCCCAAAAGGTCACTGCATAAATGTTATTCGAGAAGTGCCACTGCAAGGGTTCCGGCAGAAACTCATATTAAGAAGGAACCCACCCAGGGTGGCCAGGATGAGGGAGTGGCTACCACGAGCAACTCCTCATCATGAAACGTCATTCTTTAAAAGAACAACAGTATTAAAACTTTTCTTTCTTGTACAGGTTGCCTGGTTGAGCAAGCAGGGCTCAAGCAGGCTAGTTGGGACCTCCTAGGAGTTTTGGCTTGGCGGCTGAGGGACAAGGTATGTTGAGCAAGCTCAACCACTTAGCACTATAGGATGGAGAGAATACTACTAGGAAGACCCACAAGTCACTCAAGACTACACACACTTCACACTTGGTCACAAGTGAAGTGAGCAGCCAAAGAGCTGGCTACTCACAAGAAATAAGCTCTTTATAAAAAAATGACTCTTCCAGAAAAAGGGGTGCTCGAGGTCCCTCTCAAGAAAAACAACAATTTTAGAAGAGAGGGGTCCTTAAGGCCTTCTCTCTCAAGATTTGCAAAATTCCACCACAAGTTACCGTATCAAAAGATAATTATCAAATATGATATTTTGTCTTCATTATGGGACATATGTGCTTTTTGACTTTGGTCGGCGCCAGGTGGCGCCTGCAGGAGGGGACAGGCAGGTCTGCCTGCAGGTAGGGACAAATGGTACACTCCAGACATTCTTCCCCACCAACCTTCTCAATTTTTGCGCCCAAAAATGCCAACTCAACCCTAATGCCCTAGTATAAATAGACCTCCGGGCAAGGTCAATAAGAGAGACAATTGAAATTTCACTGTTTCTCTGCTAAAATCTCACCAGGCCTACCTAGTATTCTCTCCCTCTTCATTCTCTTAGTTCTGAGTGCCGTGTTCCTTCACTCCCCACTGACAACCATCATTCTCAGGTGTTTCCCTTGAGAAAATTACTATTTTTGCTGTGAAAGTTCATCTTCTTGCAGGAGTGAGTTGAAGCTCGAGTGCCATTATTACCAGAAGGAGAAAGTTTCTTGAGAAGTTGCACCAGAAAACCTTGAAGACCTTGCAGGCAGTGTCCATTGGAGTGGGTCACGCCTCACCCTTTCCAGTTATTCATAGACCCCAGTCTCACTACCCTCCTACAGGTGGCAACTGGGTGTTTAACCCAATAACCTCATAGAACCACTTTTGCAATGGTCAAAGGCTATCATTTAAGAAATCAAGAAAGTGTGCATGAAGGAAAATGAGAATGCATAAAGAAAAATGCGAAAAATAAAGAATACCTCCAGAAGATATGTGGCTCCAGTAAAAGACTGTTGAAAGCACCAGTTGAATGCATCAAGAGAATAATAAAGGGTCAAAAAAGTCAGGCTCCCCCAATGATAAAAGCGAGTGTCGAAGAACACCCTCAGAAATGGAAAAAACCACAAGTGCATGACATCGCCACTCGTCGCAACCAAAAAACCTCCCAACACCAATAGAATGAACAAGCAGTACATATGAAGCACCTGATGCCCATCTCTCTTATCGATCCTCCTCTTGGATAATATATCCCTCAACAGAGACAAATGAAAGGAGTTTCCATATACTACCCTTTCCACATCACCCAATGCCTCCGTCACCGCCTCTAGCGTCACCCTCAACGTCCTATCCACCTCAATCTGGGCACCATCACAGTCGAGCCCCAAAGTTACTGCACATCAATGGGAGTCACCGTCATCTTCCCAAAGTCAAAATTGAAGGTGTGGATAGTGTCCCACCACCTCTCCCCCAGATCACACAGAACGATCGTAGAACAAGGTATCTCATCCAGAGCAGATGCCAGTCTCCCATAGCCAGCTGATGACACCATGCAGCGCACCACATATGGAGGGTGCTCCTAAATATCCTTAAGCCCCGTCATCCCTCGGGCACGTACAGTTGACATGGAGACGTCAGATTGTCAAAGAAACCTTGTTAAGAAAAAGGGGAAGAATACCAAAGGTCATTCATTACTTACATAGACACAAGGGTTCACCACCCTAAAAGAATGATGATGTGAGGGCTCACATAGAAGAATACAATCATCCACCATCGGCTCAAATGCATCAAATGAGTTCTCACTGCCCAGTGTAAGGGGAACCCTAGCCCTCCACTCCAACCCTGCCCAATCGTCGGCATTAAGCCATGCCATATGAGTAGCGATTCTTGAAATATAAGCCATCTCTTGACTTTGAAATGTCGGAACGATTTATAGAAAGTAATTACAGAAGAAGGAAAGTCAGAAAAGTGTGAAAAATGAGGAGAACCCGCCCCCTTTTTATAGGAGGCTAAGGGGCATGCCGATCGGCATCTTCCTGCCACCATCGATTGGCTTATCCCTCCCCCTACTCGAGGCACCCAAAAAGACCTTGCCACTACCGTTTGTCACCCCTCCATATATGTCGGTCAACACCCGCTTTAAAATTTCGTACAAAAAGTAAAAAAAAAATAGAAAACCCCAAAAATCCTCAAAAAATTTCTAAAATCACCAGATTAATTTTGGAACTTTTTCACCAAGAAAAACATCTTTTTATATCTCCAGTGGAATTCTAGAAAATAATTCTCCCAAGAAACGTCTCCATAGGATGCTCCAAAATTCTAAAAATTCCCTAGCTAAAAATCCTCATATCACTCCCTCTTCTTCAGCTGAACTTAAAATAAAATGCTTCCCCACATCCCTAGATAAAGATTACACATCCCTAGTGGAGTTACCAAATAAGCCCACATAATTGTCTTTGACCCACAGAATTGGTCACCCCTAAATAAGCCCTAAGAATTGGCTTCGACCCTCAGAATTGGTCACTTCTACTTAAGCCTGCAGAATTGGGTTTGACCACAGAATTGGTCACCACTAAATAAGCCCTCGGAATTGTCTTCGATCCTCATAATTGGTCGCTTGTACTTAAGCCCACAGAATTGGCTTTGACCCGGAGAATTGGTCACCCCTAAATAAGCCCTCAGAATTGGCTTCGACCCTCAGAATTGGTCGCTTCTACTTAAGTCCGCATAATTGGCTTTGACCCACAGAATTGGTCACCCCTAAATAAGCCCTCGAAATTGGCTTCGACCCTTAGAATTGATTGTTTCTACTTAATCTCATAGAATTGGCTTTGATCCGTAGAATTGATTACCCCAAATAAGCTCGCAGAATTGGTTTCGACCCTCAGAATTTGTCACCCCTATGTTAATCCCTGAGAATTGGCTTCGAACCTCAAAATTGATCGCTTCCAATTAAGCCCACAGAATTGGCTTTGACCCGCAGAATTGTCCATCCTTAAATAAGCCCTCAGAATTGGCTTCGACCCTCAGAATTGGTCGGTTCAACTTAAGCTCGCAGAATTGGCTTTGACCCTCAGAATAGGTCGCTTCTACTTAATCCCGTAGAATTGGCTTCGACCCTCATAATTGGTCGCTTTTACTTAAACCCGCAGAATTGCTCACCCTTAAATAATCCCTAAGAATTGGCTTCGACCTTCAGAATTGGTCGCTTCTACTTAAGCCTGTAGAATTGATTTTGACCCTCAGAATTGGTCGCTTCTACTTAAGCCTGCAGAATTGGATTTGACCTACAAAATTGGTCATCGCTAAATAAGCCCTCGGAATTGGCTTCGACCCTCAGAATTGGTCGCTTCTACTTAAGCCTGCATAATTGGCTTTGACCCACAGAATTGGTCACCCCTAAATGATCCCTTAGAATTGACTTTGACCCTTAGAATTGGTCGCTTCTACTGAATCTCACCGAATTGGCTTTAACCCGTAGAATTGGTCACCCCAAATAAGCCCGCAGAATTGGCTTCGACCCTCAGAATTGGTCACCCTAATGTTAAACCATCAGAATTGGCTTTGAACCTCAAAATTGGTCGCTTCTACTTAAGCTCAGAGAATTGGCTTTGACCCGTAGAATTGGTCATCCCTAAATAAGCACTCAGAATTGGCTTCGACCCTCAGAATTGATCGGTTTTACTTAAGCCCGCAGAATTGGCTTCTACCCTCAGAATAGGTCGCTTATACTTAAGCCCGTAGAATTGCTTCAACCCTCATAATTGTTCGCTTCTACTTAAACCCGCAGAATTAGCTTTGATCCACATAATTGGGCACCCCTAAATAAGCCCTAAGAATTGGCTTCGACCCTTAGAATTGGTCTCTTCTACTTAAGCCCGCAGAATTGGATTCGACCATCAGAACTGGTCGCTTCAACTTAGCCCGTATAATTGTCTGTAACCCTCAGAATTGTTCGCTTCTACATAATTCCGCAGAATTTGATTTGACCCGCAAAATTGGTCACCGCTAAATAAGCCCTCAGAATTAGTCATTTCTACTTAAGCCGTCAGAATTGGCTTCGACCCTCAGAATGGGTCGCTTCTACTTAATCCCGTAGAATTGGCTTCGACCCTCAACATTGGTCGCTTCTACTTAAACTCGCAGAATTGGCTTTGATTCGCAGAATTGGTCACCCCTAAATAATCCCTCAGAATTGGCTTTGACCCTCAGAATTGATCATCTCTACTTAAGCCCACAAAATTGGCTTTGACCCTCAAAATCGGTTACCTCTATCTTAATCCCTTAGAATTAGCTTTGACCCACAAAAGTGGTATCTTATACATAAGACTACAGAATTAGCTTAGACCCGCAGAATCGGTCGCTTCTACTTAACCCCGCAGAATCGGCTTCGACCCTCTGAATTGGTCGTCTCTACTTATGCCCTCAGAATTGGCTTTGACCATCAGAATTGGCCGCCTCGTTACTCCTCACCTCCTCTAGGTCCTCATAATTGGCCACCCCAAAATCACCCTTTGGTCCTCAGCATCGACCTCGACCCTCTGAATCGATCATCCTCATCTCGTAGGCCCATAAAACTGACCTCTATCATGTGGTGCCTATTCGATGGCTATCACTTATTCTAAGCTCACCCGTTGAGGGGATCTATAGAAACCACATTCTAGGACACCCTAGGTCTCCCCTTAGGTCCCTAACACCTCACCATCTCACTGTAAACCCTAGGTTGCACTCTGAGTACCGATTTTGAGCCCACCGAGTGCCCCCAGGCATCGTTTGACCCTGATCAACTCTATCGTTAAAGAAAAATGTCTTTGAATATTTAAAAGACCCTGAATACCCTTTCCAACGGTCCACCTCGTGCAAAAATTGGCATAACGGTTCGAACGAACGAACTATTTTACTACCAAAGATTGATTCAGAGGCCACCGAGCACTCTTGAGCCCCGATTTGACCCCAATCAACTTCACCGTCAGAGAAAAAGCTCTCTCAATCTTCGAACAACACTAAAACCCCTTTCCAACGGTCTACCCTATCTACTAAATAGCATAACCATTCGAACGAACGATCCGTTTTCCCCAAAAATCGATCTGGAGGCCACCGGGCGCTCCTAGGCTCCGTTTGACCAAAGTCAAATCTTGAGCTCGAACGAGACTAAATGAATCTTTGAAGGTAAGTGAATACCCTTTCTAACAATCCACCCTATACTCGATTCGGAACGATGGTATGAACGAATGATCTGTTTTACTCCGAGAGATCCCTGAGAGTTTTTGAGCCCCAGTTGACCAAGGTCAACCTTTCGAACCGAGCAAAAGTCTTTGGCATGTCAAAGTATATCTCTTGAACTTTCTAACGGCCAATCCCGTGTGCGATTATGACTCACTATGCGGACAAACGATCCATTTGCATCCGACGATATCCCGTCCAAAGGATCAACGTGCGCTTCTGAGACATATTTGGCACAAAGTCAACTCCCGGACCTGGGAGTAGTCCGAAGGACTTTTGAAGGTCTTGGAAGTACCTTTCTAACGGTATGCCCCGTGCACGATTCAGATCAACAGTTTTTGTTTTATGACCATTTTTCTAGGAAAATCTGCAAGGTACTGGCAATTGGCAAGTCCAGATCCCTGCCTATCGTCACAGTGTCTGGGGTCACATGTCGATAGGCACCTCCAGGGGTAGGTTGGTGGCACCCCCTGACTTTATAAATGAGGGGCATGATCTCACTTCAAGGGACAAGACAATAGATCCATCAGCATCAGTAATCTCAGCAACACTCCCTCGAAAGTAGCGAAGTTCTTCATGTGAAGTTCCATCCACGCTTACGTTCCCATCCTTTTCATACCCAATTTGGCAAAAAATCCTTCTCTCTCATCAACATTCACAAACACTCAAGGGAGTTCATCCAAGATCAAAGATCAAGCTTCAAATAAGGTCCAATTCCTTCCATCTCTCTTTAAATTCCTTGATTTTGCATCATAAACATTAGATTCATAATCTAGTTCTTACTGTAGTTCATACATATTAATATCTAAAATTTTATTAGTATATTGCATATACTTTATTTTATACGCCCAAAAATAAATAAAAGAGGGTTACACCCGTAAATTCCGAACGAAATTATGCATCACACTTTTTCCAAAATCAAAACAACACATTTTCTACACATACACATATAATAAAATTTCATTCTAATCTATGGGATAAACCCCACCCCTATGCTACATTCAAAATATGTGGACTTTTATGCCTTTATAGGATACGTAGGCGTCTAGGATTAAAATTCGAGACTCGAGTCCAATTTTCCAGTTTTCTTAATTTCTCAAATTCCCTAATTTTCTTAAATCCCTCGTTTTCATATATATATATATATATATATATATATATATATATATATATATATATATATATATATATATATATATATATATATATATCATGCTTATTTTCATTTCATTTCATCCAATACATATTATCATTTTGTAATAATGAACAATAACATGATGAACGCACAAATCATACTTTCTACATATGTTATTTTGGGAACATTCTTATGGATGACCTCACTCTACCTTGTCCATGGTATGAGTCGAATGATTCCGATCTCCATTATATAAACACGCTCACACACTTCACGGGGATATAAAGGAAAATAATAACACTAGCCCATGAGAGATCGAAAGGGAGGGATGGGTGCCTAACACCTTCCCATTCTATAACTTAGCCCCCAAACCTTCAAACTATTTGTTTCGTATGCATCAGTTTGTCCTTAATACCGCTCTCTCGAAGTGCCAACATGTTCTTTTGCCTGTTTTGTGCAAAATAGGCCGACGACTCTATTTCTTCACCTTTACCCCCACACCGACAAAGGCCTAAGTAACCTTCCCCAAGAGGGGTGTGAGATCGCGACACAGCCTTCCCGAGGGGAGACATATCTCTATCTCCCCCCGGGCGTCGCCCGGGACGGCCACACTCAGGACCTTGACCATTGACATGATTATCCTTGTAATCTGATCAACATGTTTAGGGGCATGACAATCGACACCCCTAGGCCCTATAAATTGAGTCAATGATCTCATTCTGAAAAACAGACTGGAAACATTCAACTTAGCAATTCAGAGAACATTCTTTCAAATTCAGAGCTCTCCTTACTTCCCAAAAAACCCATTTCTCATAAATCTCTCCATTTTATTCCTATCCTTTATAGGAAATACCTTCTCTCTCCTCATTTTTCCATCATACAATTGTGAGATCAACCCATCTAGCATTGAGATCTACTTCTAATCTTCAAGATGAAGTAATTCTCTAACTTTTACTTCTAAATTCTCTTATTTTAACATTTATTATCCATATATTATTGCTTTCTACCTTATTATTTCACACACAATAATATCAAATTTTTTATTAGTAGTATTTCACATACTCTACTTTTATATAAAACCCCAAAAACAAGAAAAAAGAGGGTTTCCTTGTAAATTCCAAATGGGGAATTTTCACCACACTTTCTCGCGCTAAACAACTTTTTCCACACACACTTATAAGAAAGTCCTCGATTGGATTTATTGGATACCTCCCACCTCTTGTTGTTTTTGAACTATGTGGACTTTGATTCCCCCGGGATACGTAGGCATCTTGTGTGAATCCCTAAACTCGAGTCCACCCCTTTTATTTTCCTACATTCATTATGATATTATACATGAATTTCTTATGTAATGATGTCTTGTCCAACATTTGCACTCATTGCTTCATAATGAGTTGTGTTTCAACAAACATCCATATCTTATTTTGAATTATTAATTTTGGGAACATTCATTAGGATGAATTCATTTCGTCCCTTCTATGATGTGAATTTAATGATTCCATTATCCATTTATATTATACACAAAGCACACGTCTCACGGAGTTTAAAAGGAAAAGATTAGCACATGACCATAAGAGACCGAAAGGTAGGGATGGGTGCTTAATACCTTCCCATTATGTAACTTAGTCCCTGAACCTTTGAACTATTTGGTTTCTCAACCATCAGTATTGTCCTTGATGCCATTCTCTCGAGGCGACAACATTTATTTTGCCTATTTTTTGCAAAATATGTTGGCGATTCTATCTCTACATATCACCCACAATGACGACGACCAAATGTCTTAAGGAGCGTCACATACGTGAAAAATGAAAGATTATTCTCCTTCACTCTCAAAAGGAGGGAGGGACCGCCTCGTTTCCCTTCCAAGAAGGAGCGTGATGCCTCCTCCCGGGATGACCACAGTGGAGACTCCGTTGGGGAATATTTTTAAGAGGACTAGACTCTAGTTGCATGGGTGTTATTCTTTTCTGCATGTGTTCTTATGCAGCTACCTATATGTTCACTTTACTCCTACATTTACCTTTTGTATATATATACCTCATGCTTATGCCCACTTCATGTATATGTCACATCTCGCTCACTTGTGTACTTCACACACTTACACTTTTACTTGTACTCACCTTGTACACTTCACACACTTGCACTTAGTTTCACTTTAAATGCTTCACACGCCACTTAGAATATCCATGCGTAGGTTTCATTAACACACACCTAAACTTCTTACACTTGTATATATCCATGTTCACTTACACACACCACTTATATAATCCATGTATATGTTCACTACCACATACACCCCCTTGCAAATAATCACATGTACATGCGTAGTATCCATGCTTCATCCTAGATTTACTTTTTACAATAATTATGCTCACTCATTGTTATAATACTCCCTTTACTCATCATGCAACAAAGATACAAAAAATGCCCTCTCTCGATAATATACTAATTAAGACTCATGCATTTCTGCACACTACATCACCAAGAGCATGGTTATATTGACCAAAAAATTTCCCCGTACTGGGGGTCACTTTGTGATGGGTACTGGTCCTACAGGTCGTAGTTAGCCTAAGAAATATGAATCTCACCTTCCATTCGCCTCGTACCTTTGACGTATATAGAATAGTTTCCCCCGCATCGCACCGATTGATCAAACTCATGACGGGAGGTATATAAAAGGAAACTCATTCATGTATGTTGAGTATATCGAATTCACTCTCACACATATTTCCCCCACGAGATATATAGTGAGGAAATTCTCGTACAAAGGTATATTAAATGACTTGTCCACACATACCGATGAATGATTTCCCCTATAGGTAAGAGGTATATCGTGGAAGTCATGGTAATGGGTGAAACCATTCTACTAACCCAAAAAATTCATAAACCTCGTGTAGGTGTTAAACCTTGGACACTCATATGCAAAACTCTGGAAAAATTCCAGGTCATCTCACTACCTTAATTCTTGCGCTATTTCGCCCTTTTTTCAAAACAAGACCCTGTCCATGAGCCTAGTAATAAGTAAAATCGTTGCCTTACATATATTAACTTTTAAACCTATTTTCCCAGGTTCAGGTGCTATCCTACATTTACCTTCATTTCGTTAAACCTAATACAAGTGAAATCGTAATAATAAAACTAATAATAATAATAATAATCATGCTGATATATCTTTTCGCTCCTTTCCCCTCGTCTATTCCAAAAATCCAAAATACCAAAAACATTTTCCTCCTCTTTTCAAAAAGATCAAAAACCTTTTTTAGAAAATACCAACAAAATTTCCTCCTTCTTTCAAAAATAAATTTGAACCTTTTTCCCTCTTAACTCAATCACATACTTGGCCTGGCTCCTTATTGGATTCGATCTTCCATCAAACAGCCCCGAAGCTCCGTCGATTCTTCTACTACCTGATCCATGTTTGGGATCCACCTTCACGAGCTCTTCATGGAGAACACATACCAAGTACTAGATCCTCATCCAAATCTAATGACCATCCTAGCTCAGCTGAGTGTGAAGATTGAAAACCTTCAAATTAAGGTTCATGACATGCAGTGTAACCGAGCTGAGATCCTCACAAAACTTGAGGTTATCTTCCCTCACGTCATGGGTACTCCCACTCTAGAGCCCTCGTGGGTCCCAAATGAATATCAGTATGATCCGCATGCATCGCCTACTAATGGGTCATTGCGCGCTCATCTTTCGATCCCTAATCTTGCCCAGTTAGGGGCCAATCTACCGGTACCAGCGGACCCGAAAGAGGAAGAGTTGAATAAGGTCAAGGAAGACCTAAGTATGCTAACAAAGAAGTTCGGTTTGGTTAAGATATCAGGGAATTACATTGACTGCACCCACATGTCTACCTACCCCAAGGCCAGACTGTTGCAAAAATTCAAGATACAGGATATTGAGAAATTTGGAGGAAGTAGACCCTCGGTTGTCCATTTTTGAAGATATCATCGAGTCATGACTCCCCTCGATGCCTCTGAGGAAATAATGGCATAGATGTTCCAATAGACTCTGAAAGAGAGTGCCCTTAATTATTTTCTCTCACTTGAGGAATCTAGAATCCATAATTGGGAAGATGTCACTCGGGGAATTCAAGTTTCGATATAAGTACAACGAAAGGTTGGAAGTTACTTGCAGAGATTTGGAGCTACTCAAACAAAACCCTGGGGGAGACAATCAGTAACTTCATAGGGATATGGAGAGAAAAGGTTACTACTGTGACAATCAGGTCCTTCAAAGAAGAGAATATAAGCATCGTAAAGAAGATTTTCTTACCTCACCTACGAGATAATATGGGGGGAAAATATCATCCTCATTTCAGAGACTTTTGTGAAGCTGGGGTCGAGATTTAAGAAGAGGTTACCAAGACTGAATCCGAGTCGAGCAAAGTTACCTATCAATTCACTCCCAAGAAATATGAGAAGCATGACAATGCTGCAATTTCAACCATCAACTACATCTCTCAACCCGCAACTTCTTGGGCCCCAGAAAGTCGCCCTACTTCTGTCAAGAAACCGAGCTTCATGCTCCCTTGTCTAAAGTATACCAAGCTTTGTTAATTTGGAACCTTATCAAACCTTTGGACCCTCGTCCACTACCAAATAACTACCCAAGAACGTCAAGCATTATGCCCATTTCAAATTTCACCAATCTACAAGCCATACTACTGACCAGTGCTTCCATTTGAGGAATGTAGTCTAAGGACTGATTAACCAGGATATGATCGCTCTACCTACAAATCCTAAGCCTAACACCACTAATAACCCACTCCCCACTTATAAAAACTCTATCCTCATGGAAAGAAATGTAGAGTTTAATCCATTCACTCAGATTATGCCCTACAAAGCACCCATTGTTATCATTGTTTCACCTAAACCACTAAAGGTTTATCCTTCCTTCATACTATATCCAATATGCCTTAATGATTAAGCCTTGTCACTACTCACTAGAGCCTGCATCGCTATTTGCACCCGATCGGCAGTAGGGAGCATGGAATTGCCACTTGTATTAAACCAACTTGTGGAATTTGTCCTGAAATTACCTAGTGAAATGTCCATTGATGATCAGAGGTTCAATAATTAGTTCATAGAAGCCAGTAAATGGGCTCAAGAATCTGATGAATGGGTGGTACCGAATGAAGAGGTCAACCTTGATGACATAGTACAAATCATGATCAAATGTTTAAATATATAGGAGAAGTATGTAGCATGTTCCATTTTCTCAAAACTTTGAAGATTAAAGGACTAATGGTTCCTTCACTTATACATCTCCCCGTTGAATGGGAGAATTTGTAAGACAAAGTCTTTGAATTAGTTGAGTGCAATGACTACGCTTGGAAGAAAGAAATAGTCACCACGGGATGGGGCAAAGATTTTGAGAGTTTAATGGAAGGATATTATGATGAAGACTTTTACACCTGGGTTAATGATTGCCAGTATAAGGTTCAGCCATGTACTGAAGAAATAGAGCCAACTACTAAGAATATGAAGAAAGGGATCCTGAGGACTCATTCAACCTTTAGACACTGAGACTAAGCCTATGCATGATCCATTCAGATGTTGTACTAGCAGAACCGCCCATCTACATCAAATCTACAAACATGATTCTCCTTAATTGGAATGCCCATCCAGTTCAGCCTATATAATCAAGCCTGATCCTAATATTCATCCCATCCAAATTTCCTCTCATGTTGTTGATTTTTCTCTTTCCAATATAAATGTAATAAAGACCTCCTTTGATGAGGTTCTCAATGTTATTTTCCCTATTAATTAAATAAACGAGGATTTTGAGTACTTGATGTGCCTTATATTAATTACCTTGATTCTAATCAAATTTTTTATGATGATTTTTTAAATCAAAAATTCTTAACTGGTCTTATTAAGGAGAATAACAAACAACATAACAACGTCCAAATCAATGATGATGAGATTGTTGTTATAAACCTCTATTCTAGTATCCACTAGAGCAAGATTACGATAGGGTCCACCCTTAATGAGCATGAATGTGCGTAACTCGAGGAATTACTGAAAGAGTCCGCGGACATATTTGCATTTTCCTACGATGACATGTGCGAAATTGACCCAGAAATTGCTCAACAAAATATCCCAACTTTCCCCAAGTGCAATCCAATAAAACAGAAGTTGACAAAGCTCCGCATCTAATGTTCTCTTAAGGTTAAAGAAGAGATGGTCAATCAGTTGAATGTGGGTTTATTCGCGTAGTTAAATTTCCAACATGGCTCACCAATATCGTCCCCGTGCCGAGGTCAGGAGGAAAAGTTTGCATGTGCGTTAACTATCGAGATCTAAATAAGGCGGTTCCTAATGACGATTACCCTTTACCCAATATCGACATGATCATAGCTAATACGACTAGTCACACCCTTAAATCATTTGTCAATGTCTTCGTCGGGTATAACTAGAACAAAATGCACCCTGATCACTAAGAGAAAACTGGTTTCATCACCCCTTGGGGAAGATTATGCTACATTATCATGCCATTTGGGCAAAAAAAATGCTGGGGCTACCTACCAAAGCGCCGCCACAACCATTTTACATGATTTGATCGATAAAGAGGTCAAAATCTACGTAGACGACATATAAAATCCAAGATTCGAGAAGGTCACATCCATTCCCTCAAAAAGTTTTTTGAATGGCTACGACAGTACCAGATGAGATTAAATTCGCAAAAATGCATCTTCGACGTGACAAAGGGGAAGCTCCAAGGATTCATGGTTAGTGAAAAGGGAATCGAAGCAGACCCTGCCAAGCTAAAATCCATACTTGAAATTCCACTATCGTGTATAAAGAAAGAAATTTGAGGATTCCCGAGCAAGCTTCAGTATATCATTCGGTTCATCAGTCAACTAACTTCTATCTGTAAACCCATATTCAACCTCCGCTGGAAGGATTCAACAAAAATCTGGAATGAGGCATGTCAAGAATCCTTTGATCGAATCAAATAATACCTCATTCGACCTTCGATGCTTATGCATTTGTAGCCTGGTCTCCCCATTATCTTATACCTAACTATAATAGATATTGTCGCATGGGCTTTGATAGCCTAATACATTGAGAAAACCTATAGAGAAAGAGCTATCTATTACGCCTATAAGAAATTGGGTGGGTATGGAGTCAACTGCACATCCTTGGAAAACGCACGTGTCACTTTAGTCTGGGTCACATGTAAATTACTACACTACATGCTTCCCTTCCCCATCAGACTAGTATCCCGAATGGATACCATCAAGTATCTATTCAAAAAGCCTTCCTTGTCTATCTGAATGGCCCATTGGTTAATACCGTTATCCGAATTCCACATCTCATATGTCACGCAGAAGGCTATGAAAAGGAGAGCCATCTCCGACTATCTTGTTGATTACCCCATGGAAGAAATAAAAGTCTGGGTCCTAGAATTCTCGGATGAAAATATCCTATGCACCTTACAAGAGGACCTTTGATGGAAAATGCTCTTCGATGGAGAAGCCAATAAGAAATTACATGGCATTGGGATACTCTTGATTGCCCCCGATGAATCTCACACTCCCATTGCCATCAATATTGACCTTCCTTGTACCAATAATATGACGGAGTACTAGGCATGTACTGTAGGCCTCAAGATGGCCCTCAGGAAAAGTATCAAGCACTTGGACGTTTATGGGTACTTTTCCTTTATCATCAGCCAAGTCCTCATAAAGTGGAAAGTCAAATATGGGAAGATGCTACCCTTCCATTCCCACCTTGAAGAGCTAGCATCCCAGTTCAATGATGGCACCTCAACTATCTTCCCCACGTAAATATTAGCTTGGCTGATGCCCTTGATACCCTAGCCTCCATGATCAACATGCCCAAAGGAATAATAATGCTCCCTTTGAGCTCATCACCGAGGAAGATTATGCCCACCCACTACAACCACATTGAGATCATCACCGAGGAAGATTCTAATATGGTTGAGTTATGGTACTACGACATTTGACACGTCCTCAAATATGGAAGGTATCCTCAAGATGCTAACAAGAAAGACCGTGTGACCCTTCACAAACTGGTTGCCTAATACATCATCTGTGATAGATAATTATTTAAGAGAAACTTCGACGGAACCCATTTGCATTGCATAGCAGGGGATGATGTTGAAAAAATGATGCAGAAGATCCTCAACATGGAATGTGAGACTCACATGAATGGTCATATGCTTGCCAAAAATATCATCCATCAGGGTTACTATTGAACCATCATGGTTTAATTTTGCATTGACTATGTTCGAAGGTATCTTAAATGCCAATAATTTTTTAGCCTCCAACACTTACCCCCTCGGGAATGAAAATATGATGTCTCCCTAGATTTTCTCTACCCGAGGTATTGATATCATAGGGAAGATCACACCTAAAGATTCAAATGGAAATAAATCTGTCCTGGTCACCATTGGTTACATTACTAAGTGGGTTGAATCTGAATCATATGCAGTGCTAAATGCCAAGAAAGTGACCAAGTTTATCCTAACAAATATCATCTACTGATACGGGGTCCCTCATGATCTGGTATCAGATAATGGGCTCCACTTGGAAGGTGAAGTCACAAAGTTAGTCAACGATTATGGGATCTAAAGACACAAATCCTCTCCCGAACGACCTCAAACCAATCGTGTTGTTGAAGCCGCCAATAAAAATCTCAAAGCCATAATCAGTAAGATGACAGAGAATTACAGAGATTGGGATGATAGGATCATGTATGCCCTCTAGGGCTACCACACTTCAGTCAAAACACCAACTGCGACTAACCCTTACTCTCCGGCGTACGATATGGAACCAATCATACCCGTCGAGCTCTAAATATCCTCATTTCTTATCATGATTGAAAGCAAAGTCAATCAGGAAGAATGGCACCAGACCTGTCTGGACGAATTGGAACTCTTGAATGAAAAGAGGCTTAAAGACCTATATTATATATAGGATATCATCACCAAATTTATGATCATTCAAAAAAAAGGTTAAGGACTGCGGTGTACAAGAAGGTGACCTTTCCCTAAAAAAGGTCATAGAATCCGTTTGGGACCCCAAAGGGAAATTAAAACAAAACTAAAGAGTCCCCTATATTGTAAAAGAGATTGTTTTAGGCGACATCGCTATGCTCATAGACCTTGATGGAGAAGAAATTGTGCATCCAATCAACCTAGATCTTCTCAAAGAAATTTTACTCCTATTCCCAAATCTCGGCATGCTGCGACTCTTCTCACTCCCCCTCTATTCTAAACAAAAGAAAAAACATTCTTCATTACCCCCAACCCAGAACTACATGAGGCTTGATCATCTATTAAAACATTTTCAAAATGAGACTCATGGATTTTTCAAATCCTCAAAGGTACATTGGCAGCCCATACGCCACACATGGATCCGGTCCCCTTCTTTTTCACGAAATGTTATTCTTTTCTAATCCTCGAGAATGGAGGCCCATATATTATTTACATGAAAAAAGGATTGTGTATGAATTAGTGATTGATATCGATAATTCAAAAGAAAAACTCATCAAAATGCACAAAAAATTATCAAAATCATTTTTATTTCAAAACTAAGGAATATAGTGCGGGTACAAGAAGTATTATCAAGGGTATTTAAATAATTATCCCTCCTCAAATTTGCCTAAACCTACCAATTCCATTAAAACATCTACAAAAAAAATCCAAACACCCAAAATACACCAAACAAAGATTCTATTTCCCCATTATCACAAAACACTACCTTCAATTATCCAATGGACCTGCTCCATCACCATGTCCAGCCACTGGAGGTACCCAAATTTCCTATCCTGATTAGCACTCCTGATACACTCCATGGAGCGATACTCCCGGGCCATCCTCATAAAAACCACAACACCATCCTCCATGGTGTTAAAGGAAAATAGAAACCTTTGTCCAGTATCTTGCTCATGGATCTTACCCATAGCCAGCTTCCATAACCATTTCAGATTGTCCCCAGACACATGCCCAACCCATCCTATAGATTGTGACGGAAGGATAAATAGTCGATGACGCTACCATAGAGAGCCCAATATTACCCTCAGGGATTCAGACATGTACTGCACTGGGAAAAAGTTCATTATGCAAGGAGGAACTATTTGTTCCCATCCAACTTGATGCAAAATCCGCAAAGGGATATAAAAAGAAGTTCGACGAAGGACAACCAATCGCCCATACTGATATTCCTCGAGCTGTAGAACAGTTGCAAGTCTCCCCACCATGGAACAGACCATCGAATTCACCGAGAACCATAATCTACAAACCAACTAACCTAGTTCTCCACTGAGGGGTCTAAACTGAAGATTGTGATGGACAGGAGGGGTCGCCAGACGAAACCTTTCCACAAGCCATATGAACAAAATTATGGGGTTCCCACTCAGAAAGTTAGGATGGCCCTATTTCCAGGCATCCAGGCCATTCAGGGTCTCCGCCAACACCATCGCTGCAGGGTTATTATGGTAGGACATCCATGTAGTTATCGTGGCTATTTGGGGATCAGTAGTCAAATCCTCTGTCACCGATAACAACCTCGCAATAAGGCCAAAGGCAATAACTCTGGCAAACCCACATCGTCAATCCCCTTCTAGAGCACTAAATAAATGACTGCCTGGAGAGAAATGGTCCCACCATTGACCAACGATCGAGATACTGAGGGAGAAATATGAAGTAACTTGGCCAGAAGTGCCTGAGGACAACGAGAAAATTAGGCAAGGATGTTATAACACATGGGCTAACCCCCAACATCGTCGAGAGTTATTCATAAGTCAGATATACCTCATCCAACCCGAAGAGGAAAACATGATCCTCAGGATACGAGAATTGAACTGCCGCTGCCAGTAAGTTCCAATCTATGACTCGATTACACCAGAAAGAAACTCAACGCAAGCTAAAAGCATCATACTCCACATTATACAAGCACATGGTCTCCAAACCATGAAGGTAGGAAGATAATTCTTCATACAAAGAAAGACCCATTTGGGAATGAGAAGGATAGAAGCAAGAAATGCGGGTATTGGTAAGGAAAATTCACTATATTTCACCTTTTTTTATTTGTAAATCCATAAAAAGGAGGCAACTACTATGGTTTGCCATTTAAATTCTAGCCCCACATGAGTACAATGATATGCAAAAAAGTACAATAAAAGAAAAAGGACAATTTGACTTGACCCTCTGTTCATAGGCAGTTCAAGGGGTATGCCGATCAACACCCCCCTTATTTTAGAATATTCACTTTTTCCTATTTTGTCAAAATCAAAATTCAAAATTCCAAAAATAACACAATTTTAATATCTCTAGCAGAGTTATCCTTTTTAAGTAAAAACATCTCTTTTATCAAAATAAATCCTTAAATAGAAAAAACTCTTCCTAAAGGTAATCACTTTTACTCACACTTTTCTAAAAATAAAATTTTTATTTGCCCCCTTTCATTACCATTACTATCCTTTTCATACTTATTGCATAAAATAAACAATTTCAGCAGAAAATTAAAAGTGCACGTAGAATAAGTCACTAAATCAAGATAAATGCCAAAAGATACACATAAATATTCAGTATACTATTTATTCACTGGTTGACACTTTTGCATAAAAATAAAAAAGGAAAGAAAAATACAATGGGACTCTTTTCGAAGCCCACAACCTCTCTCTTTCTCTCATAAATCGACCCCCGTAGCGAATCCGTTTCCATAGACCCCCTCCGCTCCCATAATCGAGCTCTCCTAGAAAGTGACATATGTTGCCATGCAGGGAGGGGTCGGCTTCTTTATATAATCTGAAATGGAATACATCTAGTCCCTCATATCCCTCAGCCATTTAGTGAGCACCCGCACATACTGCAAAGCAAAGTGCAAACAAAAATTGAATGAATTAGTCAATAAGAGCAAACGAAAGAAGAAGAATGGAAAAAGAAAATAAAGAGCGATACCTTAGGATGAAGGACCTCCTCCTTGAGCCCAGTCAATCCGAATACCGATGCGTGAGGAAGGTGAGACACACTCAGCGACTCGCCGCTCGCAATCCTAAAATGATAAGAATACAGAGTAACCTGAAAGATTATGGCCTCCTTTACTATCGTCGCAGCTGTCAAAGGTCTAGCACTCGTACTATGAGAAAATCTCATCGGCACACTTGTTCTTCTGCCTGAATCTGTGGTAGGTGGAGGCATGTGTGATACGAGGGAAACTGATTGTTCGTGTAGGGACATTGTCGTTAATTTTGGCTCCTGCTCTACATGCAAAGACCTAAACTACTACTACACTTGTGAGTCAAGCACAACAGTAAGTCGGGCATAGTAAAAAATCCATAGGGATTGATTGAATTTTAGATGGGTAATTAATTTATTACTTCAGGATAAAGTGTAAAAGGTGATATGTGGTTATGGTGACAAAGGCAAAAGAGAATTTAAGTCTACACAAATAAGGAATTTAACCCAAAGTTTCCAAATAAATATTTAATCAACAATGGTTACATGCGGATTAAATTTGGATTGTCGCTACAAACACTAAAGTTGCATGAGAAATGAAGTTAAATGCATAACAATCCAACTTTAATACACGTGGTTTGAATTAAACGCAATTTTACACGAAACCTAGTTTTCGGAGATCGAGGGTCGTTAATGGAGGAACACGACCCCGCCCCTATTTATATAAGGTATAAGCATGAATTAGACTAAATTAAACTAAATAAATAGATTAAAACAATAAATAAATTAATTTAATTAATTATCTAGGCAAGGAAAATGAAGAACATAACTATATTAAAGGAGAGGATAATGAAAAATTCAACTTACAACACCCAAAAGGGCCACACCAAATGAGGAAGAAGAAAGAGCTCTCCAAAACCTAACCCAAAATATCTATTAAAACTAATTATATCTTCTTATTACAACAAAAATCCTATATATATTAAGTAGGAAAAGAAATGAAGAAGAAAGAAAAGAAAAGGAAGAAAGTTGTAAAACATACAGGGGATCGATCGATCGACCCTGACACTCGATCGATCGATGGTTTAGGAAAAAACCCACTGTCTTTGAAGTAAGGAAAAATTTAAGGAGTCGATCGATCAACCCCTTTTGTCGATCAATCGATCCATCAGGTTTTCGCCAAGCTGCATTCCCCGTTGTTTTGATTTCTTTGTAATTCTCTTTCGCTCAAAGTCTCGTAAATTCTTCATTAGGGATCGGATTCATGCACCATTCACGGCCATGCAAAGTTTGCACCGAGGGATACAACTTTCTTGAAGATGTTGGACCAGATGCCCAAACTGTGAAATGACTAAATTGCCCTTATGCGTGCGAAATTGTACTAAACTTGTCCGAAATGCGTCTAAACTTCATACTAAGCATCGAACTACCGACAAAAGCTCAATTAACCCCTACAAAACATATAACTATAAAAATCCAAGATTGTCTGGTTAACGAGTATAATTATAGGGATTAAGATACCCGAGGGGGCTAATAACTCGTAGGTTAACGGGTGAAATACACAATATTTGCGTCGTATCACACCCCCTAACTTACACATTGCTATCCCCTAGCAATGAAATAGGAAACAACAAGAACTACAAGTAAACCAAAGATAAGAGATAGTACAAAATGGGATAAACAGATAAAGGCCACGTTTGTGGGCGAACGATTACATTTAGCATATGCAATAAGTTGTTAAACCCCTAGGTTACCCTAGTGGACGAGTGGTTCCTCGTGAGGGTTTTCAGGGATGAAACCCACAAATATCAAATAGTTTCTTCAAAATATTCCCAACCCAACATGCGAAAAACTCAACGACAACGAAAAAGATTTCAAACGCGTTATTAGCATATTGAACGAATTCAAACAAAAGTTCGTATTTATTAACATTATAGAATGAACTTCATATAATTAAAACTTTAAAAGTGGGAGGGGAGAGAGCACATGCAAAATATGATTCAATCCTCATGGGCATTACACTCATCAAATGAATTCACTTGAGATAGGGAGGTAGCACACGGAACATGCGGGCATAAGGAGTAAATGTAAAGGGAGATTAGGTCGTGCACATGTCACAAATCAAGAACGCTATATAGGAAATAAAAACTTTTAATCTCAATGAAAGACCCTAAGATCACATAGGACTTTATAGGGTTGTAATGTAGGTTTAGGGTTTAGGTACGAAATGAAGGATATATGTACAGATTCGAAGTGTTCGGAATGAAAAACTTGGGATAATGAAAACTGTGGGAAATTTCAAAATTGGAAAAATGATGTCCAAATAAGCATTAAATATGAAATTGGAGAGTAACAATTATTATTGAACATTATATACAAATATACACAATTTTCTCTTTCTTTTTCTTTTCTTCTTTTTCTAACTTTTTTCTTTTGTTTTCTTTTACTTTTCTTTTTTTTTCAATTTTTCTTTTCTTTTTCACTACACTTTCGACTTTTCTCACTCTTTTCATGCTCAAATTGCAACCACAAAGAAAGAACATCATTCAATCCCAAGTAACATTCCAAACAAAGGCATGGAAGGTAATATGTATGGTGTATAACTCCAATTTGGAGTTGGTTATGGGATTTTGGGTAATGAAACGATAGGCTAATATTAAGGCTCAAAGGGGTTGGCTAGGGAAACATTTAAGGTGAGGTTAAGGATAATATGGGTGATATAACAAATATTGCCTATGATCATTTCATAAAATTTATGCAATTCTCGAGTTAAAACAATTTTGAAAATCATGCTCAAGAAACACATTTCATGACTGAACTCAATTAATGAACGATAAAATGAAAGAATAGTGAGATTACCGACGAATTCAATGTTTTCAAAGAGGAAAGAATAGTGTATACACTCACAAATGAAGGTAAGTCTCTAATCTCACTCGGTGTAAGTATATAGAATGCAACAAGAGATTATCGAATTATAAAAACCTTAAGCCAAATCAATAAAACAAGAAAAGCGCATGTGCTCATGGGATAAAGTTTAATTCATGAATTAATTCATAATATCAATGATTTGAGGACTAAAGTCTAATAACCTCTAAAATCGAGAACATGGATCATTGAATTGTCTATTGAATCGGGAAATTATTGAAATTTATCATCGGACACAAAGGCAAAATGCCCAACAAAGGGGAAAAAAGAAAGAAAATCTTTTTGAATTTTTTATATTTTTTTAACAAAAAGCATGCTTAGTAATAAAATGCGATAAAATCAATGGACTAAACATGAAATGGATACAATATCCTACACCCCCTAACTTAAATGTTGCATTTGAAGAACCTTATACTCTTGACTCACTTGAGTCTACATTGTATAAGTGCTCATCTAGTTTGGAAATAGTGACAAAGTTGAGTCCATTCCCTAGGATCCAAAAAGCTTCAGACTCTACTATTCATTCCTCTTGTTTAATTGATCGAAGGTATTTTCAAAAGCACTCACACACATTATGATTGCATACATTGTTCATATATTTCATTAAATTGTTTGTGTGTATGTGGTGTGTGTTAATTTCCCTTAAAACTTTTTTTAATAATTTTTTGGGAATTTTTAAAAAAAAAAATCATAATTAAAATTGGATTAAAAAGATTTTGGGGTCAATCTGTAAATACTGGTTTTATGGTTTTAAGCATATAAGTTGATTTGGGTAGGATCCGAAAGCGCTAAAGACTATAAGGTGCCTGTGTAATTATTTTGTAATATGCGTGTGAGGTTCGATATCTGCCTTACACCTGTCATCCTTATACCGATTAGATTTGTGCTTCTTTAAAGACACAAAACTGTTGTCCATTATCAGCCCTTGGATCGTTGTTATCAACGTTGTGCATGCGTTTGAAGACAATCCATGTGAAACCCTTCTCATCCAATCATAAGCCTTTTAACCCATCGCTTTTATCTCACCGTTGGATCAAAGTCAATTTGGGAAGACCAAATCCCAGCCCTTAATTTTGAACAGCCTTCTCGATCCTTCTCAGCCCACTATATAAAGAGGCTTACCCTCGGCCTTTGAGAGACTTTTGCCACTTCGTGAGAAGAGAGAAGAGAGAGAACCCAGAGAGAGAGTTAGAAACCCTAAATCGTCCATATACAGTTTCAAACCCTAACTCATTTTCTTAAAACCATTTACACCAAACACCAACCCTGAGTGTTTGCGAGTTATTTATGTGTTGGTTTGAAAGTTGTTTCGTGGTTTAACCTCTTGGTTTTAAGATCTTGTGTCTAACTTAAACATTAGGTTAGATCTGTATTTCTGTTTCATAGAAATCATAGATCTGGTCATTTTATGTTATATTACACTTAGATCTGCATTCTTAGTTTCTCGTCTTCAGAAATCTTTTGTTGATTATTTTCTGTAAATGTTTTTAACTTCAAAATCAACAAAATAATTTTATGTTTCTTGTTATTTTGAAATGAGACCTTTGACCTAGTTAAGAATCGCACTTGGTGGTTTTTAATTTCAAAAGTATTTTCAAAACCCTGAAATTGATTAAGATCTTGAATCGTCTTCCGATCAAGATAACCGTGGATTCTTAGATCATTTTAAAGGTCAAATCAGGTTTTTGTTTCCTAAGAAGAGATAAATTGAAAATCACAACATATAGATCTGAACTGTAATTTGATAGGACTGTTTGTATAAATAAGTGTGTGTGTGTGTGTGTGTGTGTGTGCATGCATGTGTTAGAGCACCATCACAAACACTTACCCACTACAACCTTGAAAGTGTTGGTAATAAGATCTTGAAATAAGATTCGACGTAAAGACTGGAACAAAGTGGAAGTTAGCAAACTGGGAGAACCACATCAATAATAAGAATTGCAGAGAAGTTAGAAGGAAACCAGTGGGTATAGTCCTAAACTTGTATAGGGATGATTTGTGTGCATGTGTGTTATATTGTTTGTAACTGATATATTTTGTTCTAGTGTATTTTTAGTTTGTGAATTAGAAGTCACTGTGGATGTTTCCTTAGTTGGGTGAGGTTTTACCACATTAAAAATCTCTTTTTATTAATCTTTCTACATCTCCTCATCTCATTCTTAATAGTGTGCTGATTTAAACTATCTTAGTTTTGTTCTCAAAACTTGTTAAAAAATCTTGAACTGATCTCGTGCATGTTTTATTAAACACATCTTGTGATTAACCGGTTTTGATTTAAAAGAAAAAGAGTTTCCTCAAAAAACAGTTCGGAATTACTTAAATAGTTTAATCTTATATTAAACAGCTTTAGTAATAGTTTTTCAGCATTGTCCTTAATGCGCATTAAGAACACAACACAAAGAGAGGAAAAGAACGATATTACCTAAAATTGGAGCGATCTCCCATAATCACAAGTCCAGAAGAATCTACAAATAAAGTTAGTACTAAGCAAAGAAAAAATATTGACCTAAATATTAAGTTAAAAATAAATCATGTCGTAAGTCACAATAATATAGAGGGCCTGAAGTGCAACTATTATATAAACTGATGGTGTCATTTGATTTTATTAAAATGGAAGGTCACACACATAAAAATCCAAAAAACAACCACAACTACAATACCATTTCTCATTTTATAAGT
The DNA here is from genome assembly GCA_949130495.1 of Sambucus nigra. Lineage (NCBI taxonomy): Eukaryota > Viridiplantae > Streptophyta > Magnoliopsida > Dipsacales > Adoxaceae > Sambucus > Sambucus nigra. The sequence goes on along the minus strand of OX422219.1, from coordinate 8,640,025 downwards.
TCAATACAAAACAACTTAACACAAAAAATAAAAGAAAAAGGAAAAAAATACAATATAATAACCCTCCCAAAAATACAAAAATGACCCCACAACAACAGCCTAGTGTCCAGAACTACTAGGATCATAAGGACTCTGTAAATGAGGTGGGAGCGTTGCATCCTGGCCATGTTGTTACAAATATAAATCTCTCATCATGGTCTACATCATGCGGAACTCTTGCCGATGCCCCGCCCTATCCTATCTCTACTCGCCTCTGTCCTGCCACTGGTCTAGGCGAGACTCCAAGGTATCCCACCTAAGCTGGGTATCCTCCCATCTCTGGTCCTGCAGTGCCACATATGCCTCGAAGCAGACGTCCGAATATGTGGGTGGCACCTGCAAACTCTGCCCCTGCTCCATTTCACAGATCTCAGCCTCCTCCTCAGCCTGGTCAATAGCCTCTGTCCTCTGCCTCTTGGCACTCGGCTGCCACCAAGGGTGGCCCAATATCTTTGAGATGTTATCTTTATTAAGAAGATTATTAGGACACGTTTGCGGTCAGAATCAAATTCGGGGCAGCCGTACGCTAGACATATCTGTGTGAAGAGGGAAAGAAATGGGACGAAAAAAGTGCGGGATCTCTCCTTTGAAGAGGCATACATCAAATCTAAAAAAAATTGGGCAAACTAATTTCACCCAATTTGTTGATGAGCGCGTAGACAAATGCAACGTGCTTATGGCGCACCTCTGACTGGTTGCTTGTAACTATAAAAGAGTACACATTGAGGTAATGAAGTAATCTCGGCAAATCATTCATTGCGACCGAGCATAAAGGTTTTTTTATTAGTCCATACCTCCCCAGGTGAAAGTTCCTGGATCAATGTGGTGAGCCCGAACATCTCCCCATCCAAGAAATTAACTGACTGCTCAGGGTCTGGAATACCCATATATTTTTCCAAATCCGAGCGACTGAGCTGAATTCGAACCCCCCGAACTGTGGCCTCATAAGTAGATGACCTCCCTTTCACCACTACAAATGTCGCATAAAATATACGAACTAACTCCTCATTAATGATCCCATTTTTAGAAAGAAACGGGCTCCTAATTATGCCGGCGTAGGATAACACATGCAACCTTAGGCAAATCCTCTAGCTTCCAAGCATAGTGGTAGGCCAATGGCCTATGTGGCGGCTGAAAGTACTCTTAGAACCAATCACGTTCCTATTCGCAACAGAAACCATCAAAGCCCCGGGTGGTCACGCACTTGGTAAAATCATATTTCCTTATCTTGGCCATCTCAACCTACAAAACAATAATTACGTAAAACAAATAGAATTGTAAAGTGCAATTAAAGCTTAGTTAGTGAACTAGTTAAAATGGTGTGTTCAAGTGCGTGAATCCAAGTGAAATTATTCCACATTGTGACCAAATGTGTCTATGTACCACAATGAGTGAAAACCACCCAAATGTGCGCAAAAAATGGATTGAAAAATTATTTTAGGCATTTTAGCGAACATTTGGCGTGCACAGTGTGGAATAAGGGTTTGTGAGGACCATTGAACCAACAAATAAGCCCCATTCATTAACAAGAACATTAAGCAATCAACAATAAGTGTTCATGAATCGATAAAATTCGACATTCAAGCACAAATAATTGTTGGAATAATACAATTGGAGAAAACTCAACAAAAAACCAAAATCTGTCAAAACATGCTTAAATGGTGAAAACATGACAAATAATCAACATAACATCAAAAATACATGTTAACATGGAAGAATTTATACCTGATTTGTGGAGAAAAGGGTTGATTTGAGTTGAGGAAGCGTAAGGGCACGAAAATAGGGGAAGGGAGAGTGTAGGGAGAAAGGAGAGAAAAGAGAAGAGAAATAAGAAAAGAAGGGATAGCACTGGATATAACTGCTTGATAAATCGACCGATGCCAGCAGTCGATCGATCGATCCCCCGTAAAAAAATTCGTTGCATTACTATTCATGCAAAATGGGAAAAAATAGGATTAAAGATTAAGGGGAGGGGTATATATATATATATATATGTATATATATATATATATATGTATATATGTGTGTGTGTGTGTGTGTGTGTGTGTGTGTGTAATTAGGATATAGAAATATATATATATGTATACACATAATAAAAATAATTTATAAAAAAATAATTATACATATATGTGCGTACAAAACAAAAATAAACAATATATACACTACAATAAAAATATATATGCGAAATTTACAATGAGTGACACACACACACATACACAAATAAAAATAAAATAACAAAGACAAACAAATACAACTAAGTGAGTATGAGTGTGCAAAATGAAGAAAATCTTTTTGTGAGTAAACTCATTTTTCAGTTATGGTTACAACCGCATGTTCGGGACGCACAATCTCCGCAAAATAAAGTTCGTTGAACCTTTAAAAAATGTTAGAGCCAAGAATACCGAAAAGCAATAACAACAACTAAACTAATAACACTAGAAAAAAAAAGAGAAATAAAAACTTAAACAAAGGAAAAAGATAATTATGTACAACCTACTTTTTGGACTTCTAATTAACTATATACTAAAAGTCTAAATATTTGAGGGTCCATCAATAATACAATTTGAATTTGAAATATCAACAATGGACCCTCCCTAACATGCATGCCTCCCAGAAAATGAGAATTCCATTTGAACAACGAAAGGCATGTGCAAGGCGTAAAAATTGAATCATCGCCAATTAAAAATTTGAGAGGGATGATGGGGGATTTGGATGCTAAGGGTGACAAGACCACATTGAGCTAGGGAAAGTTGAAATCACATCCCCAAGGTTTTTCAATTGGAAGGGGAGGTGGGTCTAGTGAAAGTGAATAGCCCACGAGAAAAAGAATCTCAAAATAACAATCTCGTTCAAGAATCGGGTCAAAGTCCTCAAGACTTTCAATCGATTATTGTGATAAACTTAATTGTTCGGGGATAGTAGGGAATAAAGGAAAGGAAGGACCATCATTATCAATATAATTGGAAGAATTAATAAAAGGTTGGAATTTGAAAGTGCTAAAGCTTGGATCACTCTCAATTATTTCCTCATTAACAAGGGGTGGAGGTGAAACACAAGTTTCCACCTAAACCCGGTTTTGTGAAGAAATTATCTCATCGAACATGGCATCATTTTCCAAAAACCAAGCTTGATAGACCGATTGACCAGAGGGTCCACCTTTTATAGGCTTGGCCTAGTAGCAGGCAACCTGAGAAACCGTTCTCGACGTCAAGAAGTATATAAGTCCCCCGAAGGAACAAGAGGTGCAAGGACCATTAGGCCCCTAGAGCCCGAGACGAGGATCAAAGAGAGGTAAACAACCGACAAAGAGCGGCTCCCAGAGAGGTCTCAGTTCGGCCAAATGGAAGAGAGGGATCCAGAGAAAATGCGGCCCTGATCGAGGTTGTGGCGTCCGACAGACCTTGGAGCGACTCTATTCAAAGGATGAAGGATAAAATTAGGGATATCATGAAGAGATGAGATCCCTTGTATAGTGGATATAATGAAGGATCACCATTTGTGGCAAGGATACTAAGCTATCCAACCACGACTAAGTTTAAGTCTCCAGTCGTCACACCAAGTTATGATGGGAGCACCAACCCAGTCCACCACATGGAGAGGTACCAGTCAGTAGTTGATATCTACTCAGTCTCAGATGAGATGAGGTGTCGAGCTTTCTCTGGCACTCTCACTGGAGCGGCACATGTATGGTACACCTCTCTCCTAAAAAACTCCATTAAAAGTTTCAAACAGCTAGAGGAAAGGTTTATACACAACTTATATTTTGGGGTAAGACCCAAGAAGAAAACTACCCACGTGCTATATATAAAACAAGGAAAGAATGAGAACCTTAGAGAGTACATAGCGAGGTTCAATAAAGAGAAACCAGAAGTCAAAGACTATGATAATAACATCACTATGGCAACCTTAATGGGAGGGATGCAAAAGGGTAAGCTCTTATGGAAACTGGCCGAGGATCCTCCCAAGTCTATGGCAGAACTCCTAGCTATGGCAGGAACGATCATGAATTCCAAAGAAGCAATGGTCGCGAAGGGAGAAGACAAGAAAGGAACCAGTAGCTCTGGGGAAAGGTCCTAAAATATAAAGATGGGAAGAAGATGTCAGCGGACGATAATTTCTCTAGATATACATGGATGAATGTTAGCTGTGAGCACATTCACAACAAAATCAAAGGCGATTGATATTTGAGGTGGACCAAGAGGTTGAAAGCCCGTCCTCACAAAAGGAACAAACGTTTATGATGCGAGTTCCACCAGGATCATGGGAACCTGACGGAAAAATGTTTTGCGCTTAAGGATAAGATTGAGAAGATGCTTAAGGCCGAGAAGCTTAGAAAGTACGTAAGCAGTGGCAATGCCAGGGGAGGCCGAGACGACCCCACAAAAAAAGGGCTGATAAGTGCAAGTAAGATGTACCAAGCAAGATGGATGATGCCTCAGACGATAACGATAACGACGACCCAAAACTGCCACCAAAATACGATGATCATAATCGTCATCTCCATATGATCTCATTCGATGTAAAGATGATTTGTGGAGGCCTCACAGGGGGAAGCGCAGAAGTGGCAGATAGAAAAGCACATGTTGTAGAGGTCAAAGCCCTTCACGAGGTAAAAGCTGTTAATTCAGCCTCAGTGAGTGGAAAGTCAGAAAAAAGGAAGAAGGTTAACATAGACACTTTGATTGTGGGCTTATCAAGACTGGACTTCAAGGGAATCCTAAACCCCCAGGATGACGCTCCATTGATCATGACTAGAGTACATGGGTAAGATGTGCCAAGGATACTGGTCGATGAGGGGAGTTCAGCCGACATAATGTTTTGGTCATGCTTTAAGGGCCAAGGACTCAGCAAGAAGAGGGGTGTACCTTATCATCACCCCTTGATAGGATTCAGTGGTGAGAAATTTCATCCACTAGGAATGTACGAAATGGATGTCAGAATGGGTGGTATATGGCTAAAGAGTCTCAGGAAGATGGTTAACTTTTTTATGATGGATGAGAGTGTGTAATTGGCTTACAATATCATTATGGGAAGAATATACCTCAAGGAATTTAAGGTTGTGCCTTCCACTGTACACCAGATGACAAAATTCTCGACCCTATATGGGGTAGGGGAAGTTCAAGGTGATCAAGTGTTGACACGCGAATGCTATTTGAACTTGGATGAAGAGAGGGAATCATACAAGAAGGCCACCATAACGTATAACATTGATATGTTGGACCCAAGAGATGAGATAAAATTAAAGAAAGGTAAACTGCGAAAGAGGTAGAATTCATTATCCTCAATGACGACAAGGTAGAAAAAACCATCCAGGTCGGCAAAGCCCTGATAAGAGACGTCAAGGACGAGGTGATCAAGTTGTTGTGGGAAAGACGGAGCATTTTTTCATGGAGTTATGAGGGGATGCCTGGCATTGATCAAGAGCTTCTATGCCATGAGATGAACGTGGCCGATGATGCAAGGCGAATCCGACATAAGAGGAGAATTTACTCAATAGAAAAATATAAGGTTATCCAAAAAGAGGTGAAGAAGATAGAAAAAGATAATTATACAAGGGAGGTGATATACCTCGAGTGGATAGCCAATGCGGTCATCATCCCAAAGGCCAATTATAAATGGACGATGTGTGTTGACTTCACTGACCTGAATAAGTCCTGCCCTAAGGATAACTTTCCTTTGCTAAGAATTGATCAGAAGTTAACGCCAAAGATGGTCATGAGCTAATGAGATTCATGGATGCTTACTCTGGCTACAATCAGATATCTATGCACCCAACTGATGAGGAAAATATTGCCTTCATAACCGATAAGGGGACTTATTGCTATAAAGTCATGCCCTTTGGTTTGAAGAATGCTGGGGTAACCTAGGATGAGGCTAATTCACCTGGGATGAGGTCAATGTAGAGGAATTTGAAGCTCCAATTGATGGGCCAGAAAGAGGAGTATGCCTTCCTCTAAACCAGTCCAAGACGAGTGCCCCAAGAGGCAGATTTTATGAGAACGAAGAATAAAAATATGTCTTCAAGAAGGGAACCTTGGAAGAGGGTAATTTTTCAAAGAATGGAATAGTATGTAGCCTATTTGTTGATGGTTCCTCATGTGAAGCAAGTAGTGGTGCATGTCTTATAGTGTCAACTCCAGATGGGATCGATATTGAATATGCACTGAGGTTTAGCTTCAAAGCATCCAACAATGAGTCAGAATATGAGGCTCTCCTAGTAGTCCTTTCCCTTGCTAAAGCACTGAACGCTGACCAACTCCTCGTACATAGTGACTTCAGGTTGGTAGTGAATCAAATTCTAGGGGCATATGAGGCCAAGAATGACAGGATGGCCAAATACCTAGGAAGGGTAAGAGTCGTTATGAAGCACTTAAGAGGAGTGAAGTTGAAGAGGATACCTTGGTTGGATAATAGCCAAGCTGATGCCTTGGCTAGGTTAACCTCAGCTACGAAGACAGAGATTAGAAGGTCATTACCTGTAAAGATCTTGTATTGTCCGACCATAGAAGAGGAAGAAATTACATTGGAATTTTGTCTAAACTTAAATATGGTAGCTTCCTGGATGGATCCTATTGTTTGGTATATCAAATATGGGGAGCTACAAGACTCTAAGACCAAGAAAGAGAAGTTGGGGTCCAAAGCTATTAAGTTCTCCATTATTGGAAATGTGTCGTATAACAAGGGTTCCTCTTACCTCTACTCTGATGTGTTCATCTGATGAAGGTAGACTACATTCTAAGGGATATACATGAGGGGTCTTGATTTAGCCATATAGAAGGGAGATCTTTAGCAAAAACCATCATCACTCAGGTATACTAGTGGTCGACGTTGACAAAAGTCGAAGTCGCATACGTGAAGAAATATGACAAATGAAAGGTTTACCACCATCCCTCATCAACCTTATCATTCCCTTACTTCTATCACCTCTCCATGACCGTTTGCAGTTTGGGGAATCGACCTAGTAGGACCCTTTCCAAGGGTCATGAATAACTACCATTATTTGATCATCGCAATCAATTACTTCTCAAAGTGGGTAGAGATCGAGCCGATGATCAGAATCATAAAAAATAAGACCTTCCAATTCATCTAGAAAAATATAATCTGCAGGTATGGTCTACCCAACACCCTGATCTCAGATAATGGGAAACAGTTTAAGAATGTGTCCTTAGAGAACTATTGCAATAAGGTTGGTCTCAATCGGTTATTTTTAAGTCCTGACCGACCCTAGGCCAATGGGCAGACGAAACTGATGAATAGGATGATACTTAATAGGATCAACAAAAAGCTAGAGGACCCAAGTGGAGATGGGTTGAAGAAGTGTATGATGTCCTATGGGCCTACAGGACGACGGTAAGGACCCCAACTGGGGAGACTCCATTCATGTTGGCTTACGGCTAAAAAGTCGTGGTACCCATAGAGATTGGCCATCCAACCCACATGGTTTAGACTTATTACCCGAAAGAGAACAATATCGAATGGAGACTTGGCCTAGACCTAGTGGAAGAATGGAGAGAAGATGTTGAGGTTAGGAAGGCTAGCTACTAGTAAAGGACATCAAAGTTCTACAATAAGATGGTGAAAGCTAGACCGTTGAAAGTGGGAGACCTTGTTCTAAAGAAGACCTAGCAGAAACCCAACAAGTTTCATCCGAATTGGCATAACCCTTACAGAGTGATAGAAGAGGTGGTTCCGAGGACATATCGACTGGAGAATCTGGATGAGGAACCATTCTCTAACCCTTGGGATGCCGACCATCTCAAAAAATATTACCACTAAGTTTCTGTTAGCTTTATTTATTTGTCCTCTTGTTTCATCAGTGTATGTACATAAAACAAAGATCATGAATGAATAATTTCCAAGTGTTCTCTCCTATTTTGTTATTTGAAAGGTTAATAGATTAAGTGCATTAATCCAACTTCAGCTACCGAACATCATTCGTGGTGAAGTAGCTCCTCCTTAACTATCAATGACATGACAGAATAGATGGGGTTAACCTCGTCTATATACTCCCAATAACACCGAGAGGGCGGAACCTAGTAAACATCATTAACTTGGTGAATTATCTCTCTCAGCCGAGATAACAGTGTATGGACGAGAGTGATCTTGCACAGTACACTCTCAAAACAATGAGAGGGGACTTGTGATTAACATCATAATTTGGTGAAATCAAATTTATAACATCATTAACTTGGTGAATTATCTCTCTCGACAGAGACGACAGTGTGTGGACGAGAGTGATCTCTCCCAGTACACTCTCAAAACAACGAGAGGGGACTTGTGATTAACATCATAATTTGGTGAAATCAAATTTAAAACATCATTAGCTTAGTGAATCACCTCTCTCGGCTGAGACGAAAATGTATGGACGAAAGTTATCTTGCCCAGTACACTTTCAAAAAGGGAGAGTAAAGGGTTATCATTGAGCATATCAAGGAACACCGTAAAGCTTGGTGATGAAAATATAACAGACACATTTGCATAAGTATATAAAGGAAGGAATAAGTAAGGGATTTTCATTGATAACAAAGGGGTTACTGATGTAGTTGCAAAAAAATAAAAGTCATCAGGCCACTGTCGGCTAATTACAACAAAAGAAAAAAGGAAAATGAACCAATAGACTCAAGGCTGATAACCACCCTCAACACCTGCAAGAACAGGACCGTCAACAGGAGTAACCTTGGCCCAAATAGGGTTGGTTTCAGCTTCCTCTTCATTCAAGCCTTTCTCAATTGTAGCATCATTAACCTCTGTAAGCTTAGGATTGACCTCTAAGATTTTGTCCGTCATCTCAACGTCGTCCAGAGAAGTATCAAGAAGCGGGTCACTAATGTTAATACCCACAAAGTCCTCAGCTATTATGCTCCCGACCTTATCATGCTTGAGGGCAGCCCATCATCCTGCTATTTTTATGCCCCTCTCAAGGTAATCAAAGGCAAAGCTCCCAAACTTGACAAACTCCTTGTAGTCCTCAATAGCTCGCATTTCAGCCTCATCTAGGGAAGCCTTAATTGCAGCATCAACACAGGCCCTTTTTTTATTGGCCAACCTCTCCAACTCTGCATCATGGTCGGTCTTCATCTTGGTCAAATAATCCTTAACCTTCTTCAGGTTGGATCAGGACTGTTTAAGCTCCTCTCGCATGGTCTTCTCAGATGTCTCAGCATATCTTCCCTTCTGGATCAGAGTGAGTTTCTTATTAATCCATCCCCACATCCGATAGAGGACAACTAGGCCTTGCAATAAAAAACAAAAAGACAATTGAGTTAGTATTTTGTGGAAATAAGAGACTACACTTGGTAAGTTTGTGAAGATACCTGAACAATCCTGTGGATGAAAACTCAGTCCAAAAGGAGATGTCCATGGCTTGAAGAAAGCGCATGTCAGCATTAAAGATCAGAGATCCAGTACCATCACAAGCTTTTCTGGCGTGGTCGATGATGCTCTCGTCGTCCAATTTCAGTTGAGAGAGACGATCTACCAGAACCTCATTGGTAGAAATGGGGATGTCTTTCTCAGAACGAACTTACTTTGATGGGCATGGGGCAGGAGTCTCCTCCTCTTGGCCTTTTCTCTTTTTCATAGCACTAACGATTCGAATATGACCACCAGCAGTGGTATGGTTGGTTGCGGCTATAGGAGCATCAGACTTGCTACCATACTTTCTGACAAGCTTAAGCAAATTTGGGGGCCACCGTTTCCCAAAGGTAGTCCGATACGTTCTCCGGACGGTATGCGAAGAATGGATGAGGTTAGCTATAAGAAATTGAGAAAGTATGACACTACAATTGATAAAAAATATACTTACGCATCTTGGCCAGGGGATTAACCCCATGACCTGTTTGAGATAGGTAATATAGGGTCATCAGTAGCTCAAACTTAATGAGAAGACCATCATCACCTTGGTTACAGAGTTTTTGAACCAGTTCAGTGGACTCAGGGTTCAATCCCAGATCAAGCTTGGCCAATGAAGAGACCTTGGCCCAACGTTGAGGGACCCTTAGATCAAACATGCTATACGCCTCATTGGAAATAAATTTCCAAGACTTGGAGCCAAAATAATAGCGAGGTTTCCAATCGTGATTGAAAGTTTGGGTCACCAACAGAACCTTTTTTTCAAACTTCCTGGCTACGAGATGATAGTAGTCAGGATGAGTCTTAGTGGACAACACAGTATAACAGGCCTTAAAAATGTTAACGGGAAGATTGGTTTGATGCACTACCTTCCAAATGGCAACAAAGCCAAGGATAACTCTCCATGTGTTTGCGGAGAGCATAGTTAGAGCGAGACCTAGATGGGCTAATATTGCGCAAATGACAGGATGAATTGGCAGACAAAATCCAACCATGAGCATCTGCTCATAGACACAAAGATCGCCCTCTCGACCATCAAAGGCCCTATCGACTGTATAGGGTTTCTTCATAGAGATAGAGGGCCCAATGCCATATAAGTGTCTCCAGACCAGATGATTGGACTTAGTGACAAAACTCTCATAGGACCCAACCACAAAAGTGTCAAGATCACTCTCCTCACAACTGTCTTCTGGCCCATAACCTAGGGATGGTTGGTGTCTCCACTTGGAAATTGTTTAATAAATGCTCCACTTGGTGTGGCCGAGAAATGAATAGTATCAATGGGGGTGTAATGGAGAAGCTAGGCTCAGCAATATTAATAGAGGCATAAGATGGAGTTGATGACTCGTCCCTCTGAGAGGAAGAGACACGAAAGTTGCTTCATCAACCTCAGATCCATCGATAGAGGATAAGGATTGATCCAGGTATTCCTCAAGTGATTCAACACTCTTAGACGGCTAAAAGATGGACATATTGTCACATTCAGAGGAGGAGGACTCAGATAAAGAGTCACTTGAATCAATAGTTGAAGGACAAACGACAGCTAATGGGGGAGGATAATTGGGTTAAACAGGAAAGACTTCGGCTTTGTTCCCCTTGGCGTCATCAAGCTCTATCCTTCTAATCTCTTGAAAATACCTCTCCCTGAGGATTGGATATTCCTCAAATAATTTGTACAGTCGTCTTAACATTAACAAGACGAGACAATACTTTGGAAAAGAAAAATTAAAAGGGGGTCAAACAGTTTTACAAGTTTAATTTTGTTGACGTAAGGATCAAAACAAGGAAACTCAATCATTTCCAATGATGAACAGCTTAAAATAACCTAATAAATTACACCGGAGAAGGTGATCGGAGGTCACCAAAAAAAACCTACGGTGTTCAAACACTAAAACCAAGTAAGAACTACTTCTACCACTACCACCAACTCAAACAAAGAAAAATATAAGGTATGCAAAGCCCTGAAGCTACCCCAATGCCTCACTAAATAAAACCAAGCTCGTCGAAAAATACAAGTGCAGTAAAAAATGAACTGAGAATAAAGAAAAAAGGGCGAGAAAATGGTTACATGGAGTGGACAAACTCGTGGAAGAGAAGAGAGGGTGAGAAAACTTGAGATTGAAAGAATTAGGGAGGATTGGCTATAGAGTTTTCGTCAAAATCTTAAGCGGGAAAGGATTTTACAAATGAGGAAAAAGAAGAAAATAAAGAGTTATGGATTAAATATCTTTCAAATGATGTGCACGCTTTCCTAATTGCCTCATTATGAATGGCATGAAACCCTAAGTGCTCAACCATCACATCAAGCTTGGGGCAGACGCCACTTAATAAGGCAGGGACATGTGTCACTCTCCTATAACAAAGGGCTATAAGCCGCCGATATACCAAAAATGTCTCGATAGCCACATCAACTCCTAATCCTCAGCCACCCCCTCAACCATATGGCTAAGGGTTAGGGGCGATTTATATGACCAAATTAGAACCTCATCTAAGGATGAGGGTCGACTGATATGCAATCGAGTTTTAGAAGGGTCCCTCATGATCTGTACTCATGACTCGTCCAATGAAGGAACGACTTTATATTTCCATGCTCTTGGCTCTTTTTATTAACCGAGATCGTAGGACAGTATCACAACGACATAGGTGAGCCTCATCAGTAGACTCGATCGAGAGAATACAAGACCTCGACAAGCATGACTCGGCCAGCTATGTTCAGCCGAGGTTACATTACAACTATAGCGTCAAACAAAGGATCCACTAGGATTTCGTACTCGATAGGGCCGAGGCTCATCAGCCGATACGAGATGTGTGGCAGTACATAGTTCTGATTGACATTCTTCCACGTGGGCCAGCCTGTTACAATAAGATTATTCCCTCACGTGAGGTAATATTACAGCATGATTAGTTACAAGTGTGAGGGACATGTGTCATCTTGTAATTGGAAGCCCCCTCATGCACATGTTGATTACATGTTTGGGGGGTACCCTACACCCCCAAACACTATATATACTTATTATCTTCAACCTTTTAAAGGATAGATAATTAGAAACCCTACTAAAACTCTGTCAGATTGGCTGCAGAAGGGTGAAATAGTTTGAGTGATTGTATCCATGGCCATTAGTTCCCTTATCTAGTGGATTACACACACACAGTGAACGTAGGCCTGATTAGCTGAACCACTTATATTTTTCGTCATCTTCTTCATTGCCTCATCTCCTTCTATATATATATTATTGTGCACACACCATTGTTGTTCTGGTTTTGAGGCCATATCTCCAACGTGACTTAGTGGTACCAGATTTATCATCAATCATCATCATTCGCATAATCATTTTTACCTTATGGGCCCCACTCCCATTAATATACCTTAAGATTAAATACCATCATGCATTCAATGTTATGATATAACTTGAAGATCTTTAATGAGACCACATCACCCTATTCTATAAACTTTTCCAAAATGATCCACATCTGCCCAATTTCCTCATCACTAATCATTAGAACCGAATCTTTCCATAACCATCTTATGTAATCCCCTATCACCACTGAATCTTCCCCCGCAGATTGGTTCAAATGGAGAGACGGCCTGCATCTCATTCACAAAGCCTCCACAAGCATCCTCAAGTATTCAATAGGGTCCTCCGTGGGATATAAATTTCTTATATATGGGGGGGGTATCTTCTCCAATCCTACTTGATGTAAAAGGTTTCAGGGAAGATAGAAAGAAGTTTAATGAAGATGCATAAGCTGAGAATAATGGATGTCATCCCATTACAAAATAGGTTGTATCTCTCCCGACTAAGTCAAATACCAACGAAGGCAACTAGCTCTGTAAGGACAAATTTCGAAGTGTGTCAATTTATATGTAATTGACTTAATTCCAGACAAAATAAAAGTTTAGGTCATAGGATTATTTTTCGAGTCACGATCCGCATAAGCCTATGAAGTTGTGTTGAAGACGTAGCAGCCAAGAATCAAAGATAGATCATGTCGTGTTTATTGGTGCATGTTTCATGTCTTCATCATGTTTTAATCTCTCAGGTGTAAACGCATAATGTTTATGGGACTCGAAAAAAATTGTGAAGGATATTATTTTCATTAAAAATAATTTTAAATGATTTTAACTCGTTTATTCTGAGATGAGGAATGTTTAGAGTCATATAGATCCTCCCCTTATGAATTGGAGGATAAAACGTCATATGATTTTGTTCAAATGACATCTCAGTGTCGTTCAAATAACATGGCCAAGTCGTTCAAAAGACATAGGGATATCGTTCTAACGACCTGTCGACTTAAGTTTTTTATTTAAGGCATTCTCCTCTCGGAATTTAGGATGTGCAGAACCAAAAATACATAATAGAATACATACATTTTTCTGCACTTGTTTACAAAGGTTTTCCATGTTTAGAACATGCTTTGTGTTTCAAGATCCGATCTTTCATACACATATCTTATTAGAGATCTTGTGTTTGCACCATCTGGAGTTTTTCATATATGTTGAACAAAAAAATTTCGTCGAGTTTTGCGGTGAAGAAGCGGTGGACTCCGTGTTCCAAATCGTAGATGTTACCAAAGCTATATCGGTGGACACCGAGAGCCACCACACACGCAAATCTAGTTTCCCTAAAACATCTCAACCACAAAAAGTTTAACATCTCCCTACGCACTAGTGGTCGAGCATCTGAGTGACAAATATGCAGTAATTTAGAGAACCTTATGAAGAATGAAAAAAATTAGGCATAATCATAGTAATTTGGGAAACTACAAACAACATGGAAAATATTTCTTCATTAGTTAGACACCCCTGATCCAAATAAAATAAAAACATGTGATCCTTAGGGTACCAAATTATAAAGTTTCCCGTAATAGACTCCAAGCGACCTAGTGGTTGAACAAAAAGTGGTCAAGCAGAAGTTGAAAGATTTGTAATTAACGTTGTATAAAATCATATCTTCTTGACCATCTATATAAACAATAAACACTTCTATCATGGGGAGATCCATTTAGATATAATGGATTTCTAGGCCAGGAAAAGAAGATAAATGTTGGGGTGATTAAAACCCCCACCTCAATCTTTCTTTTATGCTAAATTCCTTCATAAAATGCAAAAACTTTTTAAATGAGCTCCAATAATGGAGGAATCCGCATACTAAGAGTTCAATAGAAGTTTGAAAAGAAATTGTGCCTGGTCAAGTTTGTCGATTGGCTGGTTGGGTGGTATGTCGATCGGCACCCCATGTTTTAGTAAGATTACCTTTTTCCTTTTATATATTTCTTATTTCTAAAAAAAATCCCTCTCGAAGTTAGCTTCTTACGAAAAGTCTCCCATAATTTATTTACTTGAACATTAAAAAACATATTCAATTTTTTTTTTAATTTTTTTTCTTACCTTTTTCAAAATACGAACCCTCAATGTAAAATTAAAGTGCACATAGAATAGATCATCAACTCAAAAGATAATTAAAAATATAAAGTGAATCATTATATATATACATATATATATATTTGCTTTTTTAAGTTTTTTTCAAGTACATCGGAAAATAAAAACAAAAAAGAGCAAAATTGTTGGTGCGTATACTAGACTAAGTATCCTATCTTAACACTATTACTCCCTCTGAGGGCATCTCCCGTAAAGGATATAAGTGGTACCCCCACTTTTAGAACTCCAACCTGATGAATGGTCATCCATGGTAGCCGAAGGAGTAGTGTAAGATCAAGACATCATCCACACGTGCTCAGACATATAAGCCATCCAGTCTCAGACGTCATGCAACTAGGATGTTCACAAAATCACGGCCTGCATAGAAAGAGATAAGAAAATAGATCAAGTCAATAACATGAAGAAACTCATAAATCAACTAAAGAAGATTTAACTCCAACTGGATGTGTATATATGGAAACGAATGAAGACCCTTTAACTCTGCGATAGGGCACTTGGATAGAAAGAACCCCCATAGCTAGGCATAATATGAAGGAAAAGTATAATAACTGAGCAGAGGAACCTTCACAACCCCAAAACTTCTCCCGAATGACTGAGAACAAGACTCTGATGCGCTACTATAACCTCTCACCCCGGTCTATTGGGAATGAGCATGACATATATCACAGAGTGAATTCGGCATCAGCCAACTAACCATGAAGTACAATTACTAATGTCTGACAATTATATATATGAAAGTTAGTAGTGCTCTAATACTATATTAGTCTCTAACTCATCATATGGTATATTCTTTGTATCCCTCACATAAAAGGGAGGGTTCACTAGAGGAATTATCACATCACTCTCTATCACCTTCTACACCATCCTCTCGCCTAGATAACACATATATAGAAACTCATGCAATAGAAACTATCATATTTGAGCATGGAAGTGAGTAATAATAGGGAAATGAGAACACTATTACTCCCATTTCACCCGAATATCGTCCTCGGGCACATAAAAAACATGTGCAAATAAATTATGTCATTAATAGATATTCTAAAACAAAAATAAGAAAATAAGAAAAGAGAACATAGTGATAATAGGGAATGGTCTAAAAACAAGTCAATATTTTTACAATTAAATATATAAAGGTAAACAAATTAACCCAACACAAACTTTTGCACCAATTTTAAAGCGATTGTTGTGTTAAAATATATTAACCAATTTTATCTTTATCCTAATAACGCATCCAAGTTATAGCAATATACAATAGATCAATCACACAACAAGTCGATGTACAAGGAAATCCCATAATGGGAAAAATCTCGGATAGCCCAGCCATGCAAGCCATTATGATAGGATTTACACAATTTGACAGATGACTCAACGATTCAACTCCCTACAAGCCTTGATGTGTCTTCAATCTTTAACCACTACTGCAGAGCAAAAATGCATGAATCCACCCACGCAAGTCCAACAATGTGTGAGTCCGCGCACATCTTGGTGTCCACCAATCTAGGCTCAGCTACGGTCAATAGATAGGGACACATAATCCACCAATTTGTCACCTTAACACCACAAACACGGAGTCCACTAAATGTAAACAACAAATACGGAGTTCACCGTAAGTAAATTTTTTTCACAAAGATGTTTAGAATAAACATGGTGCCTAAAACAGGATCTTCAAAGCGTATATATGGTAAATCTTGGATCCTACACTACTTGCGTATAAACTAGGGTTTCATAGAGCTTTCTAAAAGAGTTTGGGAACTCTAAAACAATGGAAAAGTCTAAAAGAAAAATGCTTCTCTGCA
Organism: Sambucus nigra; assembly: GCA_949130495.1. Classification (NCBI taxonomy): domain Eukaryota; kingdom Viridiplantae; phylum Streptophyta; class Magnoliopsida; order Dipsacales; family Adoxaceae; genus Sambucus; species Sambucus nigra. The sequence continues at coordinate 8,623,399 of OX422219.1, read as the reverse complement.
CTCCTATTTATAGGAGGATTGTTAAAAGCGAGATAAGGGTGAAAAAAATATTTTAAAAATCTTGAATAAAATAAAATTTCAGATACTCGTCCGAACGATGTTGAACCTCATTTGAGCGAAATATAGTATCTTATTTAAATATAGTAATAATGATATTCCATCATACGTTGAAAAAAATATTGTACTATATTTTGTTCAAATCGGGAACTACCGAGGTACTTATACTCGTTTGAATGACTTCCTAAGTTTGTTCTAACGAAGTCTTAAAAAAATATTTTTATAAAAATCATCACCCAAAAATAAATTATCCAAGGATCATAATGTATACACATCCATACCTGAGAAATCCTCGAATTTTGCAGATGGAAACAAGCACAGAACACGACAGCATTATGTAATCCCCAAGTATTACCTCTTTTGATTTATCCAAACACGTCAAAGGCTTGAAAGGTAAGACCCAACCTTAACTTGTGAATCAAATGTTTTTTTCCAAAATTACTCCAATGCAACAAATTTACTCTTTTGAAAAATTGTCCTTACAAATCTCCCTCTTTTGAAAGGTAAAAAAAAATACATAGCAAAAACATATATGGATCCTAAACCTCTTTAAAATACTCAATCTCCAACCCCAAAAGGAAACAGTATAGAGGTTCAACATATGCATACTCTTAGTATCTTTACTCGCCTATAAACTTTTCCACATGTTGCAAACCTACACAATTAAACACACCTTCAAAATAAAACTCCCCCTATCAGTATCAACCCCTACATAGGTAAGACGTCTAACTGAAGATTAAGATCACATAAAACTAAAGTGAAAGATCTCCCACCTCCTTTTTATTAAGGAATAGACAAAGAAAGAATTCATAAAATAATTTCTACCCCTAAATGTAACATATGGTACCAATAGAAATATAAAGAAGGAATAATACCATGAAATGGTGTGATGTTCAATAAACATAACATGACAACACAAGCACAAATAATCCCAACAATGATAAATTAATAATAATATTAATGAAAATATGATACCAACTTGAATACATAATGAACCATGAGATACCAATGTAAATAAGCAACAAAATGCACAATTGTGATCATTTAAAATGCCAATTTAATTAAAAGATAATGAAAATGGAAACATGGATTAAATGAAAATGAAAATACTCAAAAAAAAGGATACCATACATATAAACATGAATAAAATACCAAAGATGCACAAGAACATATATATAGGTATAAACAACCATAAATTGACAAAAACACAATCTTTACAAACTAGAATTGTATCAATGTGTCTAAACATGTGGGATGGAATGAATGGGCGTGAACTAGATACAAATGAAACATTACCAATCATTCAAAAATATCCAAGGAGTTCCATTTTATCGCAAAACTTAATTACACTAAGATTTAGCCTCAAGTGATAGTTAAAGTGAACTCACTCAAGAAATAAGCACAATGCACATAAGCCTTGAATCTTGGTGATTTTAGAAATCAATAGTGTCATGACATGATAAGCATAACTAGAATTCATTGTGAAAACACATTGATCTTTAACTATAACACCCTCAAAAGATTAACAAATATCATATTTTTACCCAATTTTTTTAAAGATACCATTTTTGAAAATCATGCAAATAAAATAATCTTGCTAGCGGTGATTTCGCACAAAAAGGAGATTTGCTCCTTTTATTATACCTTTCCTACTCATGCTCATATTTTAAATAAAATCATCATACTCATGAGCAACAGTTCTTACATGCACAAATCCCCCATAGTCAATAGAAATGTAGATGAAAAGATTGATGGAGAAATTCTCACATATCACGAATATAACATCTAAAGTTAAGATCCAAAAGAGCTCATACATGTATGTGTGAAGGCATATAAAAGAGAATCCATTACGAAAATTAAAGTACAAAACCTTCGTTCGAGAATGATTAAGAATAATCTAACCATTAAAATTCATAACCTTATGTCCTACTCACATGAAAACATGAAATAAAGTGGATTCAAACACATCAATATGCCATACAAAATGTGTAAAACTTAACTACACATAACCAAAAATATTTTTGTGTTTTTAAACATTTTTAAAATGATAGCAATTTAAAAAAACTACTCAAAATAGAAATAAAATATTTTTGTATTTTTCAATAAGACCTAATAAATGAAAAATTAAAATACAAAAGACTCAAACCACATTAAACTAGCAACCCATATAACATGAAGTACAAATGCTAGTTTATGGAAATGTGCGAGCAATCACCATAAGATATCAGTTGTGAAGAGTCTTGTGCAAGAACGAGAGAACCACCAAATTTAACATTTAGGGCCTCCATAACTGATTTTCTAACACACATAGATATAACAGAATGATTTTGAGACTTGGGAACCTTGGGGACACTAGACATCAACTTCCTAATGTCTTTTCTAATATCATAGAAAAAAGGCCTACGGTTACCTTTTCTATCGTAGTGTGTGTACATGTAGACTTGAACAAGAATGAGACCATTGTGTTGACCTTTTCTAACACTCTAGGATGTGATGGACCCTTTAAAATAAATAATGGCCTTGGTTTTAGAAGGGGAATAATTCAAATTATTGAAGTCGTTACCATCACTACCAATGCTAGTTGAGTCTTTCAAATCATATTTTAACATTAAAATCCAAGACTCGTTTAAAGACTTTGACTCTTCAAACGTTAGAGACTTCTTCTTCAAAATCTTAATAATTCCTAAAACGTTAGTTTTCTCCCCTTAATGCAAGCGAACATATCTCTATGAGTCTTCTCACGTGCCTTCAAAACATTAGTCGATTCATAATTAACCTCAATGTCACGTTCATTAACCTAGAAATTTTACGTGACAACCCGCAATCCGAAATAAGAGGTGGCCAGCCCGATACTCCAACATAACATTATAATCATGGATGGAATCATTCTCAGCATCAACATCAATATAAAGAGTATACGGGAAAACCACCCAATAATTCAAAAAACGGGTTGCCAAAAAATTTGATTTTATGATAAGTTAAGAAAATAATTTAAACAACCCAATCTGAAGAGAAAGTGGAATTCCAAAAGTGCTTATATTACATTAATTACAACTATACAATAAGAGGACCGAATATGCTGTCGATCGACAGTTACAGACAACGTATAACAACAGTTTAATAAATTGCATAATACATCCATTAAACAGTTAAAAAAGTTTGGGCACACACCCAAGTGAAAGACCCGATCATATCTAGAATACAAATAAATGAAAGCGTCTAACAAAACATCCTATAATATCCGCAAAATCTTATAGCTCCACAAAAGTATAGGAGTAGGAATGTCAACACAGGCACCCTTGAGGCGGAGCACCTGAGCGGATACAAATTCATGCACAACAAGGAAAATGAACGGGTCAGGGCCCGGTTTTATATGATTACCAAATGAATAAGAAGCATGATAGGTATGAACAGTTAATCATGAATGATGAAGATGAGAATCTAACAACCTAATCACAAAGCATAAAAGAAAAGGCAGTTTAGATAATCATAACCTTTTATTAAATTATGCAAGGAAATATAATTAACCTCATTAATTGAAAATCTCCATAATTATTCATCATTTCATTTCAATTCTCATTCCTTAACAGGAATGTCATTACCATCATATGTTCTTATGGCATTTCACATATTTCAAGTCCCACTTGAATTCAGAATTGTTATATTCTTATACATGTAACGATTCTAAGACCGCCCCTCTGAGTTTCCCCGCTGGGCGCGCCCCTAAATGACTATCATCTTCCAGGGCCCATCAAATAAGACAACCTGGGCACGTAATGCACGTCGGTAAGTGGCCATATGCCTGCGAGTGAGTCATAACCACACCCGAAATTACCTCACTAGCGCAGAATAAAACATATAACAATCCTGCATATGGACGAGGACTATAGTCTCCCTGCATTCACTATCCAGGGGACATCACCTCATGTGCGAGCTTCCCTTATGATAGCATTTAGAGAGGTATGTTTAAGTAAATTAACATTTACCATTTAAATCTCAATTCATTTCCATTATTCGTTTTTGTTTCATTTTATCCGAAACCAGAATCATTGAATATTCTCATTAATATTCATCATATTTTAAGTCCCGAATTAATCTCTAAGTGATCACAATAATGCTACAAGTCCCAAGGTCTTATATGCCTCCAGTGAACCCCTAAGTCTCCAAGTATGGGCTTATAACTCCTAAACTCCTAATAATGTACTAAAGGAAGGAAAAGCCCTAGCCTCATTTTATACACCTCAGGAACAAGCCCCTTCTAACCCATTCCTAATGTGGGGTAGTGACTCAACTCAACTATAACTCTAGGACTCTAAGATTACTTCATACAAGAAGGTTCCTAGGTCTTAAACCTAAAGAAAAGGGTAAAAATTGAGTTAAAAAAAATAACTCAAAACTGTAGGAATCGAATCGATTTGCCCAAAAAGCGAATCGATTCGGGTGACAAACTCATCTTCCTGTAAATGTCGAATCGATTCGGCCTTAACCCGAATCGATTCGGGTACCCAGACCTGGAAACTGACCCTAAGCGAATCGATTCGCCCAGGGGCCGAATCGATTCGCCCCCTGCAAATTTTCCAAGTTTGGCTATGGAGTCTTGGACTCCTAAATTTCCCCAACTCAAATCTACCCAAACCAAGATCATTAATTGCCACCAACTGATTATTAATGCATCAAACAACAATCATTTACACCAATATCCAACCAAATTAACCTCCAAGGGTTCAAAACCCATAAATCCATAAAAACCCAAACTTTGTTAAACCATAACTAATCCACAACTATCAATACTAATTATCCAACTTAAATCACATAATAGCAAGTAGAAAACTTGCCTTAATGTAGTAATCTCAGATTTGTCCTTGCTAATTAACACTCTCCAATCTTCAATCTTCAATCTCTTCTCTTCTCTCTATAATTTATCTTCCTCTCTTTTTCTCTCTAGGTTAACAATTTCACTTAAGAGAAATAAAAGAAAAGCAAGACATAAATCGTGCCTTTAGACTAAATACCCAACTTAAGTGGTTAAAACCACATTAAATGATTCGCAACTACACATTTAAGCTATAACCAGTCAAAACTGACCGAAACATCAAAATACAATGTGGCACTTATTTTGACTATCTCGCACCTTCCGGAACTAACTACGCTCTCCAAATTATCATTTGGAAATTTTATAACTCATTTTAAGTTCCGGTCTCATTTTAAACCATAATGTCATTTTAAATCTTATGACATAATAAAACACAACATGGTGGTATTTACCTACATATAAGGTAAATATGCAACATTTTAGTAAATATTAACTTTTCTTTATTAAATTAATACTTACTCCATATTCCAACATTTTATATATAATACTTCACATAGTAAATAAATATAAAATAGGTTCTCAAAAGCGAGGGTTGTTACATACTCCCCCCTTATGAGGGAATTTTGCCCCCAAAATTCAAGCGTACCTTGTATAAAGAGATGCAGATACCTTTCCCGCATATCATCCTCGCGTTCCCATGTCGATTCCCAGGCGTTATGATGACTCCATTGGACTCGCACCAAGGGCACCACTCGAGACCTCAACCTACGCCCCCCATGCTCAAGAATAGCAACCGGTTGTTCTTCATATGAGATATAGGGTTGCAAATCAATATCCTCAAAGGGGATATGCCAAAGGGCACCTTCCCACCTCTTATACTTCTTCAAGGAGGAAACATAGAACACATCATGAATTTGTTGTAAAGGTTTCGGTAAGGCAAGTTGATACGCCACTGGACCCACCTTAACAATAATGGGAAAAGGTCCAATAAAACACGACGCCATCTTTCCTTTCTTCCCAAAACACTTTATATGTTTCATTGGTGACACTCGCACCAAGACTTGGTCCCCAATATCCAACTCCATGTGCCTTCTATTTGCATCGGCATAACTCTTTTGGCGGTCTTGAGCTATCCGAATGTGATTCCAAATGAGTTCGATCTTAGAAGAAGTATCTTGGATCATTTCAGGTCCAAGGAATTTATTATCCCCCACCTCCAACCAACATGTGGGTGATCTAAAAGGCCGGCCATAAAGTGCTTCATAGGGCGCCATTCCAATAGTAAATTGGTACGAGTTGTTATAAGCAAAATCGACTAATGGGAGATATTGTTCCCAACCACCCTTGAAATCAAGCATACACATACGAAGCATATCCTCCAACATTTGGTTTACTCTTTCGGTCTGGCCATCTGTTTGAGGATGATAAGAAGTGCTTAACTTCAATTCGGTCCCCATAGCTTCTTGGAAACTTCGCCAAAAGTGAGAAATAAAGATCTTGTCTCGATCGGAAATGATATTTAAGGGCACCCCATGGAGTCTGACAATCTCCGCGATGAATAATTGGGCGTAGCAAGCAGTGTCATAGTCGGTACACGTGGGTAGGAAGTGTGCCGACTTAGTCAAGCGGTCGACAATCACCCAAATAGAATCACAACCACTCTGTGACCTTGGAAAGCTTGTAATAAAGTCCATATATATGCTCTCCCACTTCCACACCGAAATCTCCAACGGTTGCAACAAACCTATCGGTCGCTGATGATCTATCTTGACCAATTGACAAGTAGTGCATTGGGATACGAACTAAGAAATATCCCGTATCATGCCTGGCCACCAATACTGACGGCGCATGTCTTGATACATCTTGTCCCCACCAGGATGTACCATAAATTTAGACCCGTGAGATTCTGCCATCACCGCCCGTCTCAAATCCCCCTCCTCCGGGACAACGAGTCTTCCACGGAAGCGTAATCCACCCTCTAAACTTATCGAGTAGGATTTCGCTCCCTCGGACAGTAATCGACGTATATGGTCTTAACAACCCTTATCCCTTCCTTGGGTTTCTAAAACCCTTGCCACAATTATAGGCGTAATGTTCATCACTAACATGAACGCTCTCACCACTGCATCATCCTAACTGAGCTCTTTTCATTTAGCTTTCCATACATTAGCTAACTCTCCCTCGAGCTTTCTACTCAAAGCATCCGCCACTACGTTTGTCTTGCCTGGATGATAATGGATATCAAATTGATAGTCTTTCACGAACTCCAACCAGCGGCGCTATCGCATATTCAAATCTTTCTGTGAAAATAAATATTGCAGCGATTTATGGTCCGTGAAAAGACTGAATTTCTCCCCTAAGAGATAATGCCTCCAAATCTTTAAGGCAAAGACGACCGCGGAAAATTCTAAGTCATGCACCGGATAGTTCCTTTCATGGGGATTTAGCTTACGAGAAGCATAAGCAATAACCCGTCGCTCTTGTTGAAGCACACCTCCTAATCCTTGTAGAGATGCAACCCCGGCTTTGGCAATGCAAGGACTGGAGCCGAGGTCAATCTATCTTTGAGCTCATCAAAAGTAGCCTGACAAGATTTATCCCAAACAAATCTCACCCCTTTTCGGGTCAAATTTATCAAAGAGCTGGCAATTTTTTAAAACCCCTTGATAAATCGGCGGTAATAACCCGCCAAACCCAGAAAACTACGAATTTCGGTCGGTATCGTGGGCTGGCCCCACTCCCTCACCGTAACCACCTTACTCGGATCCACTGATATACCCTGGGACGTCACAATATGACCCAGAAATTGTACCTCCTGCAACCAAAAGCCACACTTCTCGAACTTAGCATACAATTGGTGATCCCTCAATCTTTGCAGGACCAACCTCAAATGAATAGCATGATCAGATTCCGTTCGAGAATAGACCAAGTTGTCATCGATGAATACAATAACAAATTGGTCCAAGAAGTCCCAAAATACCCTATTCATGAGATCCATAAATACAGAGGGGGTATTGGTTAGCCCAAAGGGCATAACCAAAAATTCATAGGACCCATACCTCGTCAGAAAAGCGGTCTTGGATACATCCTGCTCCCATATCCTCAACTGGTGATACCCCATCCTCAAATAAATTTTAGAGAAGTACGATGCTCCCCTAAGTTGATCAAATAAGTCATCGATACGAGGGAAAGGGTATTTATTCCGGATGGTGACTTTATTCAACTCTCTGTAGTCAACATATAATCGGAGATAACCGTCCCTTTTCTTTACAAACAACACCGGAGCACCCCAAGGAGACGTACTACACCTAATGAATCCCTGCTCCAACAACATCTCTTAACTCCCTCATTTCCACAGGAGCCATGCGATATGGAGCTCTCACAATCGGTCTCGCTCCTGGCGCTAAATCGATCACAAACTCAATCTCCCGACTCGGAGGCAAACCCGGTATTTCTTGGAAAACATCCTCAAAATCTCTAACAGTCGAAATAGAATCCAAGGGAACAACTATATCCCGAGAAGTCTCCTCTGCGATACAATACAAATAAGTACTAGTACCACCTTCTAAACGAGGCATAACCACCAAGAACATTTAATGTCCCGGAACGGCAAAGACTATACTCTTCCTGTAATAATTAACTATTGCATGATACTTAACTAGCCAATCCATACCCAATATTACATCATACCCGACCATGTCTAGGATGAGCAAATCGGCCTCAAAGCACAAATTACCAAGAGAAATTCCTATTTTTTTACAAGCAAGGAAAATGAGTGAACCATCACCCATAGAGGACTCGACACTAGTGAAGGTACTCTCAGCAGATTTAATCAACTATGTGGTCTGAGAAAAACTTCTAGAAATGAATGAATGTGTCGCACCCGTATCAAACAAAACGCGACCCATATGCCCTTGAATAAGGAACTTACCCTCAATGGCTGGTGGTGCCGACGGAGCTGGAGGAAGCATAGCATCCTGGATATGATAAACTCTATCATACTGTAGCTGACCCTGCTGTGGAGGAACAATCGGGTTAGGTACCTGTGGTGGAAACTGAACGTATGGCTGTTGTGGAGCCCTAGGAGGTTGTCCCCCAATCAACTGAGGACACTCCTTCTTGTAATGACCCGCCTCTCCGCATTGGAAGCACCATCCCACCATATTCTCCGGAACTCAGCCCTGGTTATTTCTAAACTGGTTAGTACCTTGGCCCTGATGGCCTCTACCTCCCTGACCAGCCCGACCTGTTTGTTGTTGCGGGGCACCCTAACCGTGCCTATTATTTTTGCCACCCGAATTGAACCCACCAAAACGTTACCTTTTTTACAGATCCCCCTGTTGGGGATCCCTTTCTTTCTACTTATTACCCGAAGATTGGGATGAAGAAAGTGCTCCTCCTCCGATCCCATTTCCTCCAGATTTTCTGCTTGCCCCACTACGGTAGCTTTCTTGCCACTCTGTATGTACAACTGATGTTCTTGGCAATGGATTAATGCCGCATTCATTACCTCACCAAAAGTTTGCAAGGCCGGATTACCTAGCAAATGTTGTCAAATCCTCCAGTTCAAACCCCCCATAAACTTGGAAACCTTCCTCTCTTTCGGAGTCACCTCATCCGGTACAAAACTTGCCAACCGGGTGAACTCATATTCATATTTTGTAACGGACCGTTCTCCCTGTACCACATCCTGAAGTCTCCTTCTTATCTCCCTCTGAACTGCGGGAGGAAAATACTTTTGGTCAAACAAGACCCAAAAATCAGTGATCGTCTTGGTATCCCTCTGTTCTGGTGTAGTCATTGACTCCCACCAATATAACGCGGACCCAACAAGTTTAAAGGTAGCAAGGACTTGTTTCTTCTCCTCACTACATTCCACCATTCGTAGATGGCGTTGCATGTCCTCCTTCCACTGATTTGCTCTAACAACATCAGAACCTCCATCAAATTCTGGGGGATGGCCCTTTAAAAAGTACTCTCTAACTCTTTCCCACGGAGAAGGTCCCGTAGGAGTTTGTACATCCTGCGCTCGTTGTTGGGCATGTGGCATTTGTTGAGCCACTGCAGTCATCACTGCATTAACCGCTTGAGCCACGTTGTTTACTACATCAGTAGAATTGATTATTACTTGTGGCGGCGGTGGAGGACTGCATCCTCTTTCTACAACTCTATTATGTCTCGCTGTGCGACCTCTCTCAGGCGGCATCTGAGATGAAGAAATAATAGAGTTAGAATACTATATAAAATAATATATTTTGCAGATGATCGCAAACATAGGCAACAAAGCATTCCTAATAATAAGGCTCTATATCAAAGAACGCTACGGTAGAATATGACAAGTCCGCATAGATCCTAAAGACTCTAGAACCTGATGCTCTGATACCATCTGTGACAACCCGCAATTCGAAATAAGGAGTGGTCAGCCCGATACTCCAACATAATGAAATCATGGATGGAATCATTCTCCGCATCAACATCAATATAAAGAGTATACGAGAAAACCACCCAATAATTCAGAAAACGGGTTGCCAAAAAATTTGATTTTATGATAAGTTAAGAAAATAATTTAAACAACCCAATCTGAAGATAAAGTGGAATTCCAAAATTGCTTATATTAAAACCATTACAACTATACAATAAGAGGACCGAATATGATGTCGGTCGACAGTTACATACAACGTATCACAACAGTTAAATAAATTACATAATACATTCATTAAACATTTAAAAAAGTTTGGGCACATGCCCAAGTGAAAGACCCGATCATATCTAGAATACAAAGAAATGAAAGCGTCTAACAAAACATCCTGTAATATTCGTAAAATCTTACAGCTCCACAAAAGTATAGGAGTAGGAATGTTAACACGGGCACCCTTGCGGCGGAGCACCTGAGCGGATACAAATTCATGCACAACAAGGAAAATGAACGGGTCAGGGCCCGGTTTTATATGATTACCAGATGAATAAGAAGCATGATAGGTATGAACAGTTAATCATGAATGATGAATATGAGAATCTAACAACCTAATCACAAAGCATAAAAGAAAAGGCAATTTAGATAATCATAACCTTTTATTAAATTATGCAAGGAAATATAATTAACCTCATTAATTGAAAATCTCCATCATTATTCATCATTTCATTTCAATTCTCATTCCTTAACAGGAATGTAATTACCATCATATGTTCTTATGGCATTTCACATATTTCAAGTCCCACTTGAATTCAGAATGGTTATATTCTTATACATATAACGATTCTAAGACCGCCCCTCCGAGTTTCCCCACTAGGCGCCCCTAAATGACTATTATCTTCCAGGACCCATCAAACAAGACAACCTGGGCACCTAATGCATGTCGGGAAGTGTCCATATGCCTGCGAGTGAGTCATAACCACACCCGGAATTACCTCACTAGCGCAGAATAAAACATATAATAATCCCGCATATGGCCGAGGACTATAGTCTCCCTTCATTCACCAGCTAGGGGACATCACCTCATGCGCGAGCTTCCCTTATGATAGAATTTAGAGAGGTGTGTTTAAGTAAATTAACATTTACCACTTAAATCTCAATTCATTTCCACTATTCATTTTTGTTTCATTTTATCCTAAACCATAATCATTGAATATTCTCATTAATATTCATCATATTTTAAGTCCCGAATTAATCTCCAAGTGACCACAATAATGCTACAAGTCCCAAGGTCTTATATGCCTCCAGTGAGCCCCTAAAGTCTCCAAGTATGGGCTTATAACTCCTAAAATCCTATTAATTTACTAAAGGAAGGAAAAGCCCTAACCTCATTTTATACACCTCGGGAACAAGCCCCTTTTAACCCATTCCTAATGTGGGGTAGTGACTCAACTCAACTATGACTCTAGAACTCTAAGCTTACTTCATAAAAGAAGGTTCCTAGGTCCTAAACATAAAGAAAAGGGTAAAAATTGAGTTAAAAAAAATAACTCAAAACTACAGGAACCGAATCGATTCGCCCTAGGGCCGAATCGATTCTCCCCAGCGAATCGATTCGGGTGACATACTCAACTTTCTGTAAATACCAAATCGATTCGGCCTTAACCCGAATCGATTCGGGTAGCCAGACCTGGAAACTGACCCTAAGCGAATCGATTCTCCTAGGGGCGAAATCGATTCGCCCCTGCGAATTTGCCAAGTTTGGCTATGGTGTCTTGGACTCCTAAATTTCCCCAACTCAAATCTACCCAAACCAAGATCATTAATTACCACCAACTGATTATTAATGCGTCAAACAAAAATGATTTACACCAATATCCAACCAAATCAACCTCCAAGGATTCAAAACCCATAAATCCATAAAACCCAAACTTTGTTAAACCATAACTAATCCACAACTATTAATACTAATTATCCAACTTAAATCACGTAATAGCAAGTAGAAAACTTGCCTTAATGTAGGAATCTCAGATTTTTCCTTGCTAGCAACACTCTCCAATCTTCAATCTTCAATCTCTTCTATTCTCTCTACAATTTCTCTTCCTCTCTTTTTCTCTCTAGGTTAAAAATTTCACTTAAGAGAAATAAAAGAAAAGCAAGACATAAATCGTGCCTTTAGACTAAATTCCCAACTTAAGTGGTTAATACCACATTAAATGATTCGCAACTACACATTTAAGCTATAACCAGTCAAAAGTGCCCGAAACATCAAAATACAATGTGGCACTTTTTTTTACTATCTCGCACCTTCCGGAACTAACTACGCCCTCCAAATTATCATTTGGAAATTTTATAACTCATTTTAAGTTTCGGTCTCATTTTAAACCATAATGTCATTTTAAATCTTATGACACAATAAAACACAACATGGTGGTATTTGCATATATATAAGGTAAATATGCAACCTTTTAGTAAATATTAACTTTTCTTCATTAAATTAATACTTACTCCATATTCCAACATTTTATATATAATTACTTCACATAGTAAATAAATATAAAATAGGTTCTCAAAAGCGAGGGTTGTTATATTTTAGTGTCCTCTAATTATTTTTCTAAAACCTGGACTATATACTCACTCTCTTTCTTGGACACTTCTAATGTTTTAAAATCATATTTCATGTCCGCGAGATTCTCAAGTAGGATATATCTATGAGTTTAAATATTTAGCAAAAAATTAGTTTCATCTTCAAAATGAAAATTTTCTTTTTCAAGATTTTTATTTCTTTTTAAAAACTCAAAATTCATAAGAGGTAATGTTTTAGTACAGTAATGAAGTTTATTATGCTCATCTCGAATATCAAAGTCATCGCCATCACTAAACGCAATGGGAAACTTATCATAATGATGACTCATCGAGAGAAATCAAACAAAAGCTAGAGAGAGTGAGAGAGACCAAATAAACCTAAAATTACATGAAACGATGGGTCTATATGATAAATTAGTGTACCCACTCGACTATAATTTGAGGTAGTATTGCTAATAGGGAATGGTATAAAAAAGTCAATTTTTAATTTTTTCAATTAAATATATATCAACTTAAATAGATTAACCCCCAAAAAAACTTTGCACTAATTTTAAATCGAATGTTGTGTTAAAACATATAAACCAATATTATCTTTATCCTAAAGAATCTATATATGTGAGATAAGGGTAAAATAGATCAATCATACCACACGCTGATGTACGAGGAAAACTCGAGACGTCAATAACCTCGGATGGCCTAGCCATCCAATTCACTATGATACGAATTTACACACATTTACAGATGACTTACTTGATGAATCGACGCCCCGAAAGCCTTGATTCTTATTCAATATTTAATTTCTCCTCCACAGATACAATTCATGAATCAATCCACATAAGTTCCATAATATGTGAGTCTACACACTTCATTGGCTAACGATCCTGACTCAGCGACCATCAATTAATAGGAACATGAAATCCACCCTTCTTTCTCGTAACACCACAAACACGAAGTCCACCATGTGTAAAAAATAAATACGGAATCCATCATAATAAAACAATTCTAACAAAAATGTGGATTATAAACTTGATGCCCCAAAAAGGGTCTTCAAAGCATATATAAGTTGAAACTTGGATCCTAAACTACTTGGGTGTAAACTATGGTTTTTAAAAGAGTTTGGGAACTTTAAAACAATAAAAATGTCTCAAAGAAAAATTCCTCTCCTCACTCTTATTTATAGGAGTTTTATTGAAAATGAGATAAGGATGAAAAACCATTTGATAAATCTCGAATAAAAAAAAATTTACGTACTCGTTCGAACGAAGTATAGTATCTCGTTGGAACATAGTTCTAACAATACATCCAACGAGATTCCATCATAGGGTAAAAATACATCTCGTTCGATTTTTTGTTCTATCTAACGACGCACTTATACTCATTCGAACGATTACCCAAGTTTGTTCTGATGAAGTTTCAAAAAAATTATCTTTCTCCTAAAAATATAAAAGGATAAAGCATTTAGAGACCATTTAAAAAAAAATTATAAAAAATGCTAACACTCAAAAATAAATTATTCAAGGATCATAATATATGCACCCATGCATGAGAGATCCTCAAATTATGAATATGGAAACGAGCACGAAACATGACACAATGATATAATCAATGAAGCTTTATGTAACACCCCATATTTTTAGGAATATTTAAATTACACATGTGCTCGTAATTTAATTAATTTTAAAATTAAAGTTAATTGAATAAATTAATTAGAAAATAGTTGATTAATATTTATGACTTATTATATTTAATTGTGCGAGAAGTAAATGAAATTCTACTATTTTATATTACGCCATTACTGGGTAAAAGCGAAGGGGTTGACGGTATTTTATTCAGAATGCGCGTGTAGGGTCATTTTGGGAATGAGATGGTAAATTGATAGTAGGTTACTTGAATGGTGATTTCAAGTGGACGGATGGTCCGGGATGGGTCAAGATAGCCAGAATTAGGTACTCGGGAGTTTTAATCGGGTTTCGATGAATTTTTAAGCTATATGGGACATGTACAGGGGTTTTGGCCATTTTAATGTTATAATTTAACCAAATTTTAGGGATTTGGGGAAGATTATGGGTTATTAGATGAGGTAGGCAGTCATATAATCATTCTAAATCACCTAGGCTTGAGAGAGAGTCAAAAGAGATGGAGAATTCAAGAGAAAACTCAAGAACACCATTCTGGGAGGAGATTAAACAATTCTAGGGCTTGGATCATTACGTACAACGGATCTGAGGAAGCAAATTCAGAATTCTCTACAGTTTGAGGCAAGTGTTTAATTTTCTTTAATATTATATATTGTGTTTTAGTTCGTATCATAATTGGTAAAAAATAAATATGAACTTTTTGTGGGATTCACATGTTAAAAGGGGTTTTTAGGGAAGATTTCATGGAAATTGATTTGTATAGTATATCACATGAAATCTGAGATTGAATCCAATATAAAAGTGAGAATCTTGATGAAAAATATGAGTTTGAATTATGATGAGAATATATGTTTCTAAATTTATAAATCTGAAAAAATAGTGTAAATTGGTATTAGAATTAAGGTTAATTAGCTGTTGAAATTGATGATTAAATCCCATGATTTAGATTAAGCTTTTGATGAATGGAATCCATAAAACATGTACCCTTATGACTGGGATTTATATGGTAGTATTATATTGTGTTGGGATGATTATTGGGACTGATTTTGGTTGTTAAATTGGCTACAACTTCAGATTAAGAAAAATAGCCCTGTTTAAGCCAAACCCTGGGGGAAATCGGTTCATCCCCTGGCCGAACTAGTTCGGCGCCAGGGTTGGTTGTTTACATGGTTTTGTTGATCGGTTCGGTTCCAGGTTTCTTTGGGATGTCCGTAAACGAGGTTAGAACTTATGGAAAATAATTAGAAATGTTTTAAATACCATGGGAATAGTTTGTAACAAATTGGGGTATGGAGTTAGGATGGTTTAAGATGAACGACACTCAAAAATATATTAATGGATTCGAATAGGAATTTTGGAAGTAATTGGGATACAATCTGGAATGAGATAGGCTTAGTGTCCAGAATAAGATATAAATGTGAAATTGGAACACGTAAGTGACTACTTATGGATTTGGGAGTTAGATTTAGACTCTAGGAATATAGGCTAGTGCTACGAGTGACGTGCATGGTTAGTCATTTTTATTGTATATATATATATATATATATATATATGTGTGTGTGTGTGTGTGTGTGTGTGTGTGTGTGTGTGTGTGTGTGTGTGTGTGTGAATATATTTTTGTGTGGTTGATATATGTGAAACATACATACTCTAGGGGATGCTATCGGAGGAGACTGCACAGTGGGTATTCTACCCTGGCGAATCCCAACATGTGTAGTATCGATCCCTTGGGGCATAGGCTTATCATAAGAATACCATATGTGAGTTTGGAGTCTAATACGATAATATCGCCAGGTTATGACCCACAAACTTAGGACTATGAACGGCTCTGGTTTACATTATGATTTGGGTTTGGTGGCATGATTCCGACTCGGTGGCCCAGGTTGAGGTATGTATCCTGAAGCTTGATAGCATGCTAGAGATTTTCATCCACCGAGGTAATGCTAGAAGCGATTGTGGTTATACATTTGCATCCAACGGGGTAATGCTCAAAGGGATGTTTGCATCCAGAAAGGTAATTCTCGAAGAGATGTTAGTAATACGTATATAACGACCGATATGTGTGTGTGTGTGTGTGTGTGTGTGTAAATACGTGGATTAGTGTGATAGAAATATATATGGGTACATTACATTAATGTCTGAATATTGAATTAATAACTAGCATGAAGTTATGTGAAATTAATTAGTAAGATTATAAATGAGTTTTATAATGAATAAATTTATATGCATCTGGGAGGGCAACTCGGGGATGCTATGTGTAAATACGTAGATTAGTGTGATAGAAATATATACGGGTACATGACATTAATGTCTGAATATTGAATAAATAACTAGCGTGAAGTTATGTGAAATTAATTAGTAAGATTATAAATGAATTTTTAATGAATAAGCATATGTGAAAGCTTAATGTGAATTACAAGTTAAATGAAAAGTATACATGGGGCATAAGGCAGTGTATAGGACTAAGATTACCAGTGATACTAGTTATGATGCGTAGCGAAAATAAGATGTCTAAAATACATGTGTTAGGTGTCCACTATAGATAAATGGCGAGGGGTATCTCATTGGAGTCAGCCACGGTTTAAATATGAAAGATTGCAGGAAATATTTACTAATGTATTTTAAATACTTGCAAAATATTTTCAAAAGTTTTTGGGCTCTAACCCGTATCAAAATATTTTCAAAACTTTCAGGTGCTCAACCACAGGGATGCCTAGCTTAACCATCCATCTAGTCAGACAATGCTATAGTAGCTGTGGATGCCTATAGGGATTTATTAGACTCTTCTATCCTTGAGATCTAAATAGGAAGTACTTCAGAGTTATTTTGGGCATCTCGCCGAGTCAGTTGGTATTTATTTTGTTTAGATTATTTCCTTTCACTTAGTGGGATTATTTTGTTGTGACTTTTTACCAAGATTTATCGGTTATTTTATTTATGTCATTGAGTGTGACTTACATTATTTCCATGGATGGTTATGTGAATGGAAATTTTGTGTTAGTAAGTTCGAAAGTTTTAAAAATTTGACACTAGGCCTAATATATTATTACTAATTAAAATGTTTTCAACAGTGATGCTAAGAATGAACTAGATGAGATTCCTATTTTATTTTAGTATAGGATTGATCACCCGTTATTGAAATAGGCAGGGTGTCACAACACAAAACATCGATAAGTATCCAAAATTTTGTTGACGAAATTACTTTGTAAGGGGGAAGTAGGTAACACCCCGTATTTTTTGGGAATATTTAAATTACATATGTGCTTGTAATTTAATTAATTTGAGAAATAAACTGAATTGAATAAATGTTAATTAGAGAATATTGGATTAATATTTCCATATTATTATATTTACGTGTTTGACAAGTAAATAAAATTGTACTATTTTATATTACGTCGTTAGTGGGTAAGCGCGACGGATTGACATTATCTTATTTGGGATGCGCGCATGGGGTCATATTGGTAATGACATGGTAAATCGATGATATATGACTCATATGGTGATTTCTAGTTCACGAATGATCCGGTATGGGTCAAGATAATTAAAATTAGGTACCTTTGGGTTGTAATCATGTTTCAAGGACTTTTTAAGCTATACGGGACCCGTACGGGGGTATTCGGGTTATTTTAATGTTTTAATTTAACCTAATTTTAGGATTTGAGGTAGATTAAGGGTTATTATATGAGGTAGGCATCCATGTACTCATTCTAAATTACCTAGACTTGAGAAACAAAATAAGATGGGAAATTCAAGAGAAAACTCAAGAACATCATTCCGGGAAGATATTAAACAATTCTGGTGCTTGGATCATTGCGTATAAAGGATCTCAAGAATCAAGATCAGAATTCTATGCACTTTGAGCCAGTGTTTAACTTATTTTGATATTATATGTTATGTTTTATTTCATATCATAATTGGTGAAAAAATATGAACTTTTGAGTAGGGATTCACGTGTCAAAAGGATTTTTTGGGGAAAGATTTCAGGGAAATTGATTTGTGTAGTATGTCATATGAAATCTATGATTGAATCCTATATAAAAGTGAGAATTTTGATGAGAAATCTGAGTTTGAATTATGATGAGAATACATGTGTTCTAAATTTATGTATATGGAAAAAAAGTGTAAATTGGTATTAGAATTGAGGTGAAGTAATTCTGGAGAATTGATGATTAAATCCCATGATTTAGAATAACATTTGGATGAATAGAATTCATAAAATATGTACCCTTATGATTGAGATTGATAGGGTAGTATTATAATTTTTTGGTATGATTATTTGGACCGATTTTATTAAATTGGGCAGATCTTCGGTTTAATCAAAACAACCCCATTTCGGAAAAAACTAGGGGCAGCCCGATTTGGCTACCCTGCTTAGCTATGGTTGGTTGTTTACGTGGTTTTCTTGATTGGGTTTGTTCTGGGTTGTTTCGGTATGCCCATAGATGAGGATAGGACTTATGAAAAATAGTCGGGAATAAATCGGGTTATGGAATTAGGATTGTTTAGGATAAACGACACTCGAAAATATATCAATGGATTAGAATGGGAATTTTGGATGTAATTGGGGCACAAGATTGATTGAGATAGACTTAGTTTCCACATTAAGATATAAATGTGAAATAGAAATAAGTAAGTGACTATTTATGGATTTGGGAGTCAGATTTAGACTAGGGGAATATAGGCTTGCGAGGAGTGACATGCACGGTTAGCCCATTTTTATTATATATATACCGGTATAAAGATAGTATGTATATATATATATAAATATATATGTGTGTGTGTGTGTGTGTGTGTGTGTGTATGAATATATTTGTGTGTGATTCATATATGTGAAACATACCAACTCTAGGGTAAACTATTGGTGGAGGTTGCGCACTGGGCGTTCTACCCGGCGAATCCTATCAGGTGTAGTATCAATCCCCCGAGCCATAGGTCTGTAGCATCACCACCATATGTGAGTTTGGAGTCCAATTTTGTAATGTGGTATGGTTATGACCCACGAATATAGGACTACGACTGCCTCCGGTTTACATTATAATTTGGGTTCGGTGGCGTGATTCTGACCCGATGGCCCAAGTTGAGGTATATATCCATGCATCCTGATAACATGGTATATAGTTGTATCCAATGAGATAATACTTGAAGGTATTGTGCTATACATTTACATCCAACGGGGTAATGCTCGTAGGGATGTTTGCATCTAGCGAGGTAATGCTCTGTGGGATGCCAGTAATAGGTATATAGTGAGCGATATATATATATATATATATATATATATATATATATATATATATATATATATATATACAGTAAAATGAGAAGATATTGCAAGTAATAAATTTATATGCATCTGGGAGGACAGCTCGAGGATTATATATTTAAATATGTATATAAGTGTGATAGAAATATGTACAGGTACGTGGCACTAATGTATGAATATTGAAGTAATAACAAGTGAATTATTTGAAAATAATTGATAAGATTATTACTGAGATTTATAATGAATAAGAAGATGGGTGAATTCCAAGTTAAATAAAAGTATACGTGGGGCAAAAGGTAGTGTATGGGACTAAGATGAGCAATGGTACTATTTAGGTTGGCTAGCATAACTAGGGTGTTTAAAATACATGCGTTAGATATGCACTATAGATGAGGGGAGAGTTCTATCTTATGGGAGTTCGACACCGGTTTCAATATGAAAGATTGCAGGACATATTTATTAATGTGTTTTAAACACTTGCAAAATATTTTCAAAAGGTTTTGGGCTATGACCCATATCAAAATATATTCAAAATGTTTAGGTTCTCAGCAACAAGGAAGCCTATATTAACCATCCTTCTAATGAGACGATATTGCAGCAACAGTGGATGCCTGTAGGAATTGATTAGATGCTTATATCCATGACATATAGATATGAGGTACTTCAAATTTATTTTGGGCATGTCACCCTGTCAGTTGGAATTTATTTTATTTAGATGTTTTCCATTCAATTAGTTAGATTATTGTGATGTGACTTTTTATCGAGAGTTATTGGTTATTTATTTATGTCAGTGGGGGTGAGTTTCATTATTTGCATGGTTGGTTATATGAATGGGAATTTGTGTAAGTAAGTTAAAATGTTTCAAAAAATTGACACCAGGCCTAATAGATTATTACTAATTAAAAAAAATTTGACTATGATGCTATGAATGAGACGAGATTCTAGTTTTATTATAGTAGATGATTGATCACCCGTTATTGAAATAGACGGGATGTCACACTTTGCCACTACGTCTTCATCCAAACACGTCAAAGGCTTGAAAAGTAAACACAAACCCTAAGCTATAACTCAAAATGTTTTCTCTGGAATTAATCAAATACATCAAATTTACTCAATGAAAAATTTGTCCTTTCAAGAAAAAAAACAAAAATGATAGAATAAAATAAAGGCTAACTAAGTAACTCATCAAGGATTTCTATACGACTCTCACATCCATGTGGGTTGAGGATCCTTTAACAATCCATTTGCCTTCCTCCACATTGTCATCATATGCTATGTATTGGCGTCCACTGCCAACTAGGGCATTAATCAAATGTTGAACCCAATCATCTCATAGAACCATGCCTAAAATTCAACAAAATTTAAAAAAAAGACTTATTACATGTATACTAAAAAGAAAAAAACAATGTAAAAATAAAGAAAACAAAAGCATTGAAATAATGAAAATACCTAATGTATGTACTTGGACCCTATGAAAGCTAACCAGAAATACCAGATGAAGTCACCTAGAGAGAGGTACAAAGAGACAGTTCAAAACCACTTATGGATGTCGTCCCCACTCTTCACCACCAGAACACTTCCCACCAAGAGCAGGATGAACACTGGAGATGCCTGTCACAGCTACTGAATTCCATTCACATCTATCACCCTCTTCAATAATATGTCCTTTAAAAGGACACCACCATAAACTCCCATGAGTTTACCCATCAAATAGGCACAGTGCCTCCAGAATCATTGGATCGGTCAGGCGTCTAGTTCACCACAATCAAGTCCCCCTCGCATAGCATCCCTATAATATGATGCATGTCACTCTGCGTGACTGTCATCTCAAACACACTAAAATGGAATGTGTAGGTGGTATACCACTACCTCTCTTTGATAGTACACAACACCATCATTAATCATGATACATCATCCAATTCTACGCAAAATAGCCACACCAATGATGTCCACCAAGATCTTCACCTTCTCGGGAGAAGGTCCCAAATCAACTTCACTCGTGTCATCCTCTAAAGATAACCCTCCTTAATGGATATATGTCTAAAAAACATATCTGTAACATAAGTTCCTCGAGGTAAATAATTTGTTCTTAAATAAAAATAACAAAAAAATAAAACTAATATAGCACTCATATAGCCCTCGGGGTTCAAAACCCAATCGAGCAGTAAGTCTCGAATTTCCAAAGAAATTTTTGATCGTCTGATATGGTCTTGGTATCATTCTACACATTATCAATTCCCATTGGCATTCCCCTAGGGAAGTCCCACTTAATGTTAGCCCAGTCATCGAAATTCGCAATCTTGGCCAATTCTTTAAAATTTCAAACAAACACTCGAGAGAGTATTTTCTAGAGAGAGAGAGAGAGAGAGATTGTTTTGGTGTGGGATTAACTATCCATTCCCACTTTATATAGGAGGGTAAAGGATATGTCGGTCGACATACCCTTATGCCTTCCATTAGGATGTGACCCTTTGGAACCCACGATATACTATGAATCTTTGTGCCCCTGTTAGCTTGCATTGTCCATTCCTCATCTATCAGAACCCCCTACTGGCTGGCATTTCCCAATAAAAATCATCAAAGTCTAAATATACAAAAGGATCCAAGAAAACTATCAAAAAAAACTGTAAAAAATACTAAAACTTCAAAATTTTGGACTAATTATCATTGCATATCATTTTCAAAAACACACTATAGGTCCTTATAATTGACATTCTCACTCTTTGGGAACTCAAAATCAACCTTGAGCCTTAAAATTACATCATTATCCCCACATTTGTTGCATACACTCTTTAAGTACTCATGATCGACCATGCCCCTCAGAATTAGGTCGCACTCCTTAGAATTGGTCACATACTCATTTTAGGTTATCAAAATAGACCTTGGTCCTCATAATTATGTCGTGATTCCCGTATTGGTGGCATATACTCTTCAGGTCCTTAGAATTTATATTGACCCTCAAAATTAGGCCGCATTCCCCGTATTGATCATATAAAATCCTAACATCCTCTTAATCGATATTGGCCATAAGAACTAGATTTTAATCCTCTAAATAGGTAGCATGCATTCTTTATGTCCTTATAGTTGACCTTGGCCCTCAGAATAAGGCCACGATCCCTATATTGGTCACATACAATCCTTATGTCTTCAAAATTAGCCTTGGACCTAAGAATCACTATGCAGTTTTGTATTGGTTACTATGCTCTTTTGGTCCTCATAATTGACCTTGTCCCTCATATATAGATATAATCAAGTTTTTGTCTCTGTATTAGTTGCATATAAGTTTTAGGTTCTCATAATTGACCTTGGCCATAAGAATTAAGTCATGATCCATGTATTGGTTGCATACACCCTATAGGTCCTCATAATTAATCTTGGACCTCATAATCAGGTCGCGATCCTTTGAATTACTCGCATGCACTAATTAGGTCCTCTTGATTTACCTTGGACCTCGGAATTAGTCCACAAATGAATATTGATCGCATACATTCTTTAGGTCCTCATAATTGGCCTTGGCTCTTATAATCAGGTTTCGTTACCCTCGTTGGTGACATGCACTCTTTAGGTATTAAGAATTGATCCTTGAATTCAAAATTAGGTTGTGATCCTCTTAATCGGTTGTATACACTTCGTAGGTCCTTTGAATTGACCTTGTCCCTCAGAATTGGTTGAGATACTCTTAATTGTTTATAAAATACTTAGGTCATTAAATTTAAACATTTATCCACACGATCATAACCTATCATCACCATAGTTCCAATGCACAACATCGACACCAATAAATGCCCACATTGTTTGTCCTTTAATAAACTTCACTTATCCTAAGTTTTCCCACCAAGGGGCTCTACAGACACCCCTTTTTAATACCCCCAATCAAAATAAAATTCCTTTAAACTCTTATAAAAAACTAGATACTTACTGAATTTAATTTGCCTTCTGTTAACTTTCATACTTGATGGTATGTGAACACACTTTTATATAGATCTAAATAATACTTTTAACGGCCCTAAACGTGCACAAATCGGATCTGTGATTTTCCTTTTACAATTATTTTACCAAAAACCCTAATCAAAGAACAATCAGACTCTAACCGATCTTTATTTGACTTCGTTAAAAACCCAAAAGTATCATAGAACACTTTCATAAAGATTTGAATCCTCTTCCCAATGGTCCCATCTGTGCACGAATCAATTCTGGAGGGATTTTAGGATTCTATGAGAATATAATTGAATTTGAGTACAACATTTCACCCTCAGTAGAAAGCTCAAACTGAGCGAGTGAACCGTATTTTGGAGGATATGCTTTGGGCATGCATGTTCGATCTTAAACTCGGTCATTGTCACCATTTACCTCTTATGGAGTTTGATTACAATAATATTCACCATAACACTATTGGTATGGCATCCTATGAGGCACAATATGGGCGACTGTGTCATTCCTCGAGCAGTTAGTTTGAGGAAGGGGTGCACAAGATGTTCAGACCAAATGTTATTTGGGACATCTCAGAGAATGTGAAACTAATCTGATAATGGATAAAGATGTTACATGATTGACAGAATAGTTATGCTGATAATAAAAGGAAAAGGATGGAGTTTCATGTCGGGACCAAGTACTTTTTAGGGTCTCCCTGATGAAGAGAGTATTAAGATTTTGATCTAAAGGAAAATTGGAGCCCTTTAATGTAGGTCATTTTATGATATTGGATAAGAGGTCCTAATGGTGTATCAATTGGACCTACCCGATCATCTACAGCTAGTACACGATGTCTTCTACAGCTCAATATTGATTTCATTTACAAGGAATGAGGATGCCTATCAGGATATCGATAAGCTACTACCCGATGCTAGTTATGAGGAGTACCCACACCATATTCTAAAATAGAGAGATCAGACATTATAATCAAAGAGGTCATACCTTTAGTCAGAGTACAGTGGCAACACCATAACAATGTCTAGTCCATCTTGGAAAGAGAGGATAACATGCGTACGAGATATATAAAGTTATTCTATTCAGGCATGAATTTGAATTTAGTGGACAAAAATCCTTATTTTAGGTAGGAAGAATGTAATACACATTTATTTTAATTCATTATTAAAATTTATTTTATATTATGAAATGTTAATTATCAGTAGTGACTAGTGACGTCAATAGATTTTTGTTCAGATAACTGGGGGGCAAATAGAATGTTTGACTTTACCATAACATGATGGGTTTCAATTCTTATGGATTAGTATATAGCTTGGGCTAGGTTTCACACTAATTTTCTATGGTTTTGGGCTTAATGGTCATGGTCAATAAAGGGACCAACCCTAATTTCGTGGTTAATAGAATAAAAGGAGAATTAGGGTTAGTTTAAGAAACTCTAAAACACTTTATAAGAAACCTTAATGCTAGAGAGAGGGTAGAGACATAAAGCACTTGGGGATAAGAATAATTGGGAACAATTGGACTTAGAGAATGATAGAATTTGTAGCAATTGTATTGACACTTCTTCTTTCCAATAAAGGCAATATTACCTATTATATTAATATGATTATTTTTTATGTTAGAACATAATTATTCATTGGATTCTAAATCTAAACATAGAAACACTTGATTAAGATAAATTAATAATAAATTTTGGATTGAAATTAAATCGTAAAATTAGGTTATTATACATAAACGAAAAGTGATTCATTTATTCATTAATTATGGAAACTATTAAATAAATTGATATTACAATTGTGTATACTTGAAAATTTGAGTAAAAGGGTTGATTATTGCATAATTGAATTGGAATTTTTGGACTTTAGAACAAAATCCAAGATCTAGGGTTTTAATTCTCAGATATACCTATAAACTTTTTTATAAATGTATGAAACTTGTAAGGATACCATAAAGTTTGGTTTGGCGAAGTTTGTAGGAGAATTTAAGGCATACAGGAGGTATTAATACCCTAAAATAGACCGTTAAGTAGTTCTTGTCACAATGGTCCCCACAATTGCTCAAGTTTGAAGAAATTCGAAATTCTAGAGAGTTTCATGGTCTATCTTTGCGAACGGTTACAATTATAGTACATACGCACAAGTGGTGCCGACAACTAGTGCAAAATTGGGACTTTTTTTCATAACTGGTGAAAATGTAATTTTGAATGGAACTAGGAAACTTAAACCTTTTAATATGCTAATCTAATATAATTAATCATATATGTGAAATTTCTTAAAAAGAGAATAAGACGTATTCCTTTAGAAAATATGAGTTCCTTGTATTATATATTATGTGTGGTATATAAATTATATGTACATAAGGGATACATCCTCGAGGGGACATTCCTATGGACCATGCGACGGGCACCACTTCAGTATTATGGTAGATAGAAATGGGTTATACTTGTACCGTATGACGACAATCACTATAATATTATTGTATTTATAAATAGGTGTACCCTAGGCCAGACAACGGATCCCCTTTGGTATCTCGAAAGATAGATAATGGATTACCCTTGGTTGTGCAACAGCGACCACTTAGTTACTATGATAGATAGAGATAGGATGTACCATGGCTCGAGCGATGGGTTCACATTGGTATCCTGAAAGATACATACGATCTTACCCTAGTCCATGTGATGGTGATAACTTCGGTACTCTGGTAATCAGCTGTAAAATACTTGGTATGCACCGTATATATGTGCATATAGACGTATAGATGATTTTTCATGATTAAATTTATTTACTTTAGATGTGTAGAATATTTATTTATGGATATTCACTTGATATAAATAATATGTAAACACAAGGTTCACTTGGGTCTGGTACTAGATGCATATGATATCTAGTACTGTTGGGTTCACGAGAGGAATACGTGTAGTTATATTGTAGACCAAACTTAGTCATATTATTATGATTTGTAGGCCTGTTGTTAACGTTAATTTACCATATGTCGGACATAGGCCACTGGTGTAGCCTCACCACTGGTCTAGTCTTTCTCTACTTCCAATTATTGCTCAGCTAATATGTAGGTAACGATCCCACATACTCATTCTTCTATCTTTATTTATTTGTAGATTTGGATTATGACGGGTTGGATTTAGTTAATATTTGTATTTCATTTTTGCTATGGAGTATTTTATGAGACAGTGGTAAATGTATTTCACTTATGCTATATATTTTAATTATTCACATAATCTAGTAACTTTATCTCCAGTTATGCTTAAAATTATTCTCAATTATTTAGACTATTATTTAATTTAATATGGACCCAATAAACCTAATTTAATTTATATAGGGTGTCACAGTTGGTATCAGAGTATTTCAGATTCTCGAGTCCTATGGATAGAATTTGTCACTTCTTTCCATGTAGCCTTCATTGATACTTTAGAACTTGTTATTACACCTTGTAATCCATTTTTCGTACGTGTACTTGTAAATTTTTTGTTTATAGCTTAGGTGGTGAACACATGCTGATGAGTAAACTGACCACTAGCGTTTAATCATAGGTAGTGAACCCCCAATAGTAGTCGCAACCACCTCCACCAATCCACTGGGGACATACACCCAATATCGCATTGATAGACTTGGTTGCTATTATCACATAGACTGTAATTATGACATTGGAACCCATGGAGCAGCATCCACCACCATCATCAACACCCGTGGCCACATTTTTTCTTTCCCAACCTACTTTATCTGCTTAGGAAAGTGCTAGTACTGCCTTTGACAAAATTATCCCACCAGAGTTCTTAGGGTATATGTACCCTAGTGTTACACTGCAATGTAAGAATGACATTAAGCACCATTAACATTTACTATAGTGTATTGACATTAACGTAAGATGCAAGTCAATTTTAGACTTGTAGGGGATGACATATAGTGATAGGAGTCCATTACCACCATAGAGGACAAGTCACATATGACCATTTCATAGTTCTGGGAAGTTTTAGAGGAAGTATTTCTCTCTATAGAAATAGGAATACTTTAGGGAAATTTTGTATCGACTTAAATAGGAGTGTAGACACCCCATTCTCATACCCCCTAAACTCTCCTTAGGTCCCTAGCACCTCTCGTCATCACTAGAAAACCAAGTCATAACCCGGGTACTCACCTAGAGGCCATCGGACGCTCTCAGGCTCCGCTTGACCAAAAAGTCAAAGTCTTCAACTCGACCGAGACTAAATGAATATTCGAAGGGCACTGAATCCCCTTTCCAACGGTCCATCCTGTGCGCGATTCTGACTTACCATGCGAACGAATGACTTATTTTCCCCCAAAACTCGATTAGGAGGCCACCGAACGCTCCTGGACTCTATTTGACCAGAGTTAACTCTTCAGCTCGATCGAGACTAAATGAATCTTCAAAGGGCATTAAAACCCTTTTCAAACGGTCTACCCCGTGTACGATTCTGACTTACGGTACAGACAAACGATCCATTTTACTCCGAAAGGTCACCAAATGCTTCCAGGGCCCGGTTGACCAAAGTCAACCCTCCAAACTGGGTCAAACTCTTTGGAATGTCGAAGTACATATCCTAACCTTTCCAACGGTCCACCCCGTGTGCGATTCGGACTTACCATCCGGACGAACCATCCGTTTGCTTCCGATGATTCCCCGTCCAAAGGACCGATGAGCGCTTCTAAGCCATATTTGACCCAAAGTCAACTCCCAAACTCAGGAGCAGTCCAAAGGACTTTCAAAGGCCTCTAAATTACCTTTCCAATGGTCTACCCTATACACGATTCAAATCAATGATTTGCGCTCTGCGGCCAATTTTCCGAAAAGGCCTGAAAGACACTACCAAACGGCAGGTTCTAGACCCTGCCTATCGACAGTGTGCCTAAACGCACCTACCGATTAGCAGTACCAGGGCTATGTCGATTGGAAATTCCCTGGTCCTATAAAAAAGAGGGCCAGACCCCATTGCAAGGGAGCCCAGATCTGAAACAAATCACACTCGGCAAATCTAGAAAACCTCTCTCAAAGTCAGTGCGATTTCCACATCTAAATCCCTTTCCAACCTTCACTTTTCATCATCCTTTTCATCAAACTTGGTGAATTAACTACCCTCCATCATCATTCAAGTGCAAGGTATGCCCTCCAACATTCAAGATCAAGCTCAAGATCTTCAAGAAGGTCCAATTTTCTCAATTCGCTCCTTAAATTCTCAAGAATTCATATTAACTTGTTTTATTACTTAGCACTTTCATTCTCTCATCTCACGTATCCTAATATACTTTTTATTTAGTATTATTGCACATCCCTTATTCTCATATAAATAAAAACCCAAAAAATAAGAAAAAGAGGGTTTGCTCATAAATTCCAAATGGGAATTCTCACACTTTTCTTACACTTTTCTCACAACTAAAACACATTTTACACACACACACACACACATAAGAGAAGTCCCCAGTTGGATTTATGGGATAAACCCAACCCCTCATTTTGCATGCGAACTACGTGAACTTTGATGCCTCTATAGGCTACGTAGGCGTCTCGGTGTAAAACTCGAGATTCAAGTCCTATTCTTACTCTTTCTTTCATTTTCTACTTTCTCTAAATTCAATTCTCTTATATGCTATATACTTAGTTTAGCGGCGTACTATTCCACATGCGTTATTATTCCATTATAACAATCAACGCAAGAATAATCGCATAAATCCTATTTTTCTAATATTATTTTTACCTTCCTACGGATGACTCGCTTTATCTCTTCCATGATACAAGTCGAGGATTCCTATCTCCACTATATATACACATGCACACATATCACGTGGAAATAAAGGAAAATAGCAAAAAACCCATGAGAGATCGTAAGGGCGGAATGGGTGCCTAAAACCTTCCCATTTCGTAACTTAGCCTCCGGACCCTTCTAGAATTATTTTGGTTTCGTATGCATTAGTATGTCTTTGGATGCTATCCTTCAATATGGCTCCCTTATCTTTCGTCTGTTTTGAGTAAATTATACTAGTGACTCCATCTCTCTACATTTTTCACATCATCAACGACACCGGCCGAAGCGCTCCCGAGAGGGACGCGCGGGACCTAGGATCCTCCTCACTCTCTTAACCCACCTCAAGGATCGGGGATGGCCACAAGGAGGATCATACAATTTAGAGTATGAGAAAGAATATATTCGACTGGCACATTTTGCACCAGAAATAAAGGGTTCAGAGGTGAGGAAGATAAGCATATTTATCAGAGGACTAACATGGAGGATTGGATGAATATTTATGAGAAATCTGACAAACATTTATCGGACACAAATATTGGATGCCATGCTACTACATTGTTATGATTTTAGTGAGTTTCAGAGGGGGAGGTAACTAAAAATTGATAAATGGGAAATAATCAAGGACCAAAAGAAATCGAGTCATGTGAGTCTTCTAGGAGGCACCAAGGCTCAAATTTCCAGTGAGGACAAATTAGGGGTAATAGCCCCAAAAGGGATTTAAAGTAGGAGATGATTATCGCCGTTAGGGTGATAGGGTACAGGTCCACCCGAGCTAGGGGCGTACGACCATTAGGGACAGAGGGGATAGGGTTAGCAGGGCAAAGGTGTCAGACATTAAGAAAGGCCCCAGAACAGGTACAATATGGCCATCGTCAGAATTGTTATTTCAAGAACTTATGTTCAGGTGGGTAATTATTTCCATAATTTCCCTAAAGGAAATTAGGTTGGTATTAGAATATACTTATTCATTGGATTATAAATCTAAACATAGAAACCCATGGTTTAGATAATTAAACAAAAATTTTGGATTAAAATTAATTTGTTAAATAAGGTTTTTATCCATAAATGAAAATTGTTTCAATATGTCTTGAATTTTGGGTTATATTTAACAAATTGATGACATAATTATATATAGTTGAAGAATTAAGTAAAAGACTTGATTATTGCATGAACGAATTGGAAATTTTGGACTTTAGATGAAGTTCAAAAGTGAGGATTTAAATTCCTAAATATGCCTATAAATCCTTACATAAATATACTAAATATGTAAGGATAACATATAATTTGGTTTGGGGAAGTCTATAGGACAATTTAGGGTAGATGGAAGGTATTAAGACCCTAAAAATACCTTTAATGATAGTTTTAGACACAAGGGTATTGACAGAGGATAAAGGTCAAAGAAAGTTAGAATTCTAGGGAGTTTCATTATTTATCCGCATGAATGGTTACAATTATGAAACCTACACACGAGTCGTGCAAAAAGCTAGGTTTAGTGCGATGAGAACGACCATGACATAACATGGACTTTTGTTTCATAAATGATAAAAAAATGGAATTTTGAATGGAACTATGAAACGTAAAAAATTATGGGATTGATCTAAGATATTTAATCATATATATGAAATTTCTTAAAATGAGAATATGAATTATTCATTCCTAAATATGGAGAATTTGCCTCGTGTATTGTATGTCATTTATCGACTGCGTGTACATAAGTGATTCATCCCAGGGGGGACATTCTTATATACCATATGACAGTCACAACTTTGATATACTGGTACTGAAAAGACGTAAATAAGCGCGGTGTGTGATATAGAATAAAAATTATTCGCAAGTTTCCAAGCAAACCTTAATTAATAAGAGTCTATTTTTGAACAAAATAAATTCAGCCCCTAACATGCACCTACGTGTGTGCGTGTGTCAAATCATAAATAAATAAAGCATGTGACACAAAATATCAGAAAAAATACCCGCAGGGCAAAACCATATTATTTTCACTATAATTTGTAAAGAACGGTTACACAGATTATAATGAAAATAAGTGTGACATACGAAATATCTGCATGTGTCGGTTCTGATGTCGTCAGCTAGAATCTCCCGCAAGAATTCTAGATGGACAGGAATGAAGAAGGGACTAGCTTCTCCACAAAATACTCCAAATGAGTAAAATAAATCTTTGAAGGTTTATGATTTGCACTTGTAAATGGGAAGAATTTGTGCTTATAAAGATGCTTAAAGCCTAAAAGTGAAGTCTAAAAAGGAGCTGATTTTGATCCGAATTTGCAGGAAATCGTGTTGAAAAAAGCTTTGAACAATCAAGTAGAAAGTGACAAAAAATGGTTCAAAAATCGAGGTCGGCAGTGTCGTTCGAACAAGACAGCATGTCGCTCGAACGAAGGACAGATGTCGTTCGAACGAGATCGCGCGACATGCATATCTCGCGCGAACGACAGGCTATGTCATTTGAGCGAGCTGTCGACCAAGGCATTCCCCTTCTACACTTAGAAAAATTTCTGCATTTGATAAAAAATAATTTAGACTTCAAAAAATATTTTCTAAAAAATTCCCAAATATTTATGCAGATATAAAAAACTCCAATAAATCATTTTACTGATAATGTGTCGTGGAGTAGTGGAAAACGGTTGAGCAGCATGTAGCATGTAGCAATGATGCACATGAAGAGGATGGATGCATGGATTTGGATAAATTCCTTCATAGATGATCATGATGACGTGCCGAATGTAGCGGTATCAGACATACAAATTGTTATCTAGGGAAGGCAGAAAAATCATCGATTCTACCCCGGACATTTATAAAATTATGTCGTTACAAATCTCCCCCTATGTTTATACCGGTACATACATAAAAAAATCCGAATTATGTAATCTCCCAAAAACAAATGACATATAAGATAATGTCCCCATTAAAACCTCAAACTGAGAATACTAAATGACATGCCTTCAATCAACTTCAACATCTTCAAAACCTCAATATTTCAGAAACTCCCAAAGCTTTTCTCATCAGGGTGTGCAATCCAATAGATATCAACTTTGTACCTACACACATGAGAAAAAGCAAATATTTGTGACATGCAACAGAATGAAATAATATACCCCCATAATTTATTCTCCCCCTTTTTATGATGTCCCCAAATAGACAAATAAGAGAAGCATAAATATGGAAAATGTCACAAAAAATCTTCTATTTTTTTATTTTTTTTAAAAAAAAATCAAACAAAATATATAATAAAGAATATGGGAGGAGTAAAAAAAATCTTCTATATTTGAATTTTTCAGATTAAAAAAATTTACACAAAAATAGGCTACTAAAAATCACACCATGAATTTAAACTCAAACAACCAAGTCATGGAAACGGAATGCATGGGTGTAAACACATTAGATAGGTAAATAAACTCAATCAATCATATGTGCATGATGCATACGTGTAATCCTAACGAATGAACATCAAAAGATCCTTAGATGTAAAAAATGTTGAATTTAGTTGACATCGTCTTAATCAAATCAACAAATCAAAGTCAAAGTGATTTCCACACCAATATCGTCCAAAACTATTTAGCGCTTTTTCAAGATTTTCAAGGACGTGAAAACCCATTATAAAATCTCCAACCAAACACTCTCATATATATTTTCTTTTAGAGGTGTTAAACTAAATTCTCAAACTTTGGAGAATTGGCGGAAAACCTAATGGTCCATATTTGGCATGTATTGCTATTTATTGCCTTTAAATTTTTCGGGCACTTTTAACCTCTTTGAACCCCGGATAATAAAATTCCTCAATTTTTTAGGTCCGATATAACGGTGGCTTTAGCGCAAAGGATAGATAATTACCTTTCGTAGCCCTTCACCATTTTCAAACAAAGCACACAAACTCACAAAATGGTTTTAACATGCACACCTTCTTATCAAGTTTTATCACGCATGGATCGTTTTAAGGACAGGATTGAAGTGAAAACACCCAACCAACATGTGATAAGACAAGCACAATAATCAAATAAATCCATGCATGTGTGCAATAAAGAAACTCATGAGTCAAACATGTAGGAAGTAACACTTAATTACACCTTAATGACTTCAAACATTATAAATCACAAAGATGACATGATATATTGTCTCGAAACACTATCAAATAGTCACACGAATAAATGGGATGATGTTGTGACTTGGTCATCCTAAGTTCTCATCAATAAACGATGCAAAACAAAATACAAAAAAAATTCAAATAAATTTATCAATATAAATTTTTTTTTGCATTTTTTGAAAAAAAAATTTAAAAAAACAAAAATTTATAAAAATGATACATACTAGCAATAGGCAAAAAATGCATCATAAAAATCATCCTATGCTAGTAAATAAGTCAAGCCTCAATCGATAGGTGCAGAGGGGTTAAAAGCACTGTCGTGAACATTTTTAAAAATAGACTCCATATTAAATGAATGTTCCATTGGAAAAATTACGAATATACAAAAAACTGATTTTCCAAAAAAAATCAATATCACACGATGTTGCGAAAAAAAAGGCAATACGCGATAAATTAGCGCAACCCGCTCTGATACCAATTTGAAAAGCCATAAATAAACGCGATGTGTGATATCAAATAAAAATTATTCGCAAGTTTCCAAGCAAACCTTAATTAATAAGAGTCTATTTTTTAACAAAATAAATTCAGCCCCTAAACATGCACCTACGTGTGTGCGTGTGTCAAATCATAAATAAATAAAGCATGTGATACAAAATATCAGGAAAATTCCCCGCAGGGCAAAACCATATTATTTTCACTATAATTTGTAAAGAACGGTTACACGGATTATAATGAAAATAAGTATGGCATACGAAATACTCGCAGGTGTCGGTCCGATGTCATTGGCTGGAATCTCTCGCAAGAATTCCAGATGGGCAGCAATGAAGAAGGGACTCGTTTCTCCACAAAATACTCCAAATGAGTAAAATAAATCTTTGAAGGTTTATGATCTGCACTTGTAAATGGGAAGAATTTGTGCTTATAAAGAGGATTAAAGCCTAAAAGTGAAGTCTAAAAAGGAGCAGATTTTGAGCTGGATTTGCAGGAAACCGTGTTGAAAAAAGCTTTGAACAATCAAGTAGAAAGTGACACAAAATGGTTCAAAAATCGAGGTCGGCAGCGTCGTTCGAACGAGACAGCATATCGCCCGAACGAAGGACAGATGTCGTTCGAACGAGATCGCGCGACATGCATATCTTGCGCGATTGACAGGCTATGTCATTTTAGCGAGCTCGTCGACCAAGGCATTCTGCTTCTACACTTAGAAAAAAATTTGGATTTGATAAAAAATAATTTAGACTACAAAAAATATTTTCTAAAAAATTCCCAAATATTTATGCAAATATAAACAACTCCAATATCATTTTACTGATAATGTGTCGTGGAGTAGTGGGAAACGGTTGAGCAGCACGTAGCATGTAGCACTGATGCACGTGAAGATGATGGATGCATGGATTCGGATAAAGGCCTTCGTGGATGATCGTGATAACGTGCCGAATGTAGTGGTATCAGACATACAAATTGTTATCTAGGGAAGACAAAAAATCCTCGATTCTACCTCGGACATTTATAAAATTATGTCCTTACAGGTTCCTAGATCGTACGACGATGATAACTGTAGTATTATAGCAGATAAAAATGGGTGTACCCTAGGTTGGGCGACATCACCACTTTGGTATATTGAAAAAATGAGACCGGACTACCCTGGGTCATGAGACGGTGATTGATTTGGTGAACAAAGATGGGTAGTACCATGGGTCGAGCGAAGGTGCCACTTTGGTATGCCGAAATATATAGATAGGGTTATGAGATGGTGACTGCTTTGGTACTCCGATAATCAGTTATAAAATACTTGGTATACATCATACATATGTGAATATAGATGTAGAGATGTAGAGATGTATTTTCCTGATTAAATGTATATAATTGAGTTGTATAGAACAATCATTTATGGATATTCACTTGAGATGAATAACATGTAAACATGGGATTCAATCGGGCTTGGGATTAAAACATGTGTGTGTCTATCATTCACACTCATTCTTCTATCTTTTTTTATCTTGAGTCGGATTATGATTATTCAGATTCAATTAGTATTTGTATTTCATTTTTGGCATGGACTATTTTATGAGACTAAGGTAGCATGTGATGGTTTTATTATTGTACTTGGTTTGGTATCAAAGTTTATGGGGATCACCTATGCTATATTTAAGTTATTTACATTATGGACTGGTTTCATTTTCAGTTAATCTTAGAATGATGTGGTGTCTCACAACAACCGTATTACATCATTCCCCAAAACATTCTCTTACATTCCCTTACATTATCACTCACCTCACCATTCTCCACCACTCCACCACTCCACCACCATCCAAAATCAATTTTCATAATACCCAAAAGTCAGAATCCAAACAACTTAGAATGTCTAAACCCTCTCCATTTCACTTTTCTAATTTAGTATCATTTCACACATTTAATTACTTTTAGCACATCTTCTTTTTATTTATTGTTTTCCCTCATAACTAATCACACTTTAATTATATATATATACCCACAAACATATTTCATCAATTTAAAAACCCCAAAATACAATTTATCATATAATCCCAAATTATAGTTGTTTTCACTTTTTCATACTTTCACCATGTTCACACATTGTATTTATAAATTACGATGATACCATGTTTTACACTTGGTATTTAAAAGACACTAACACCCATCGAATACCTCAGGCAAGACAAGAGGTCCCATGACCCACCTCTGACATCAGACAGACCACCACTTGGTCCTTAAGACCTCCACTTGTTTAAGGAAAAATTTTCAATAAAATCAATTTGTATGTATTTTGGCATTATTCTGCACTTAGACAAACTATTTTGAATCATAGGTTAGGATTTTAGTGTACTGATCTTTCAATCCTATTATGTGATTTATTGAAGATGTAAAGTCTGAGTTAGAATATCTACATTATCAAGTTGTGTTTAGTTAAATGCTTCCATCCTCTGGTTTCTAGGATATCTCATTTGATCCTTGGAGTTTTTATATTTGGGTATTAGGATTTCAATAAAATTATTTTTTAATGTTTTAAAACTATTTTATCCTTTTTTATATTTTTAGCAGAAAAATACTTTTTTTGAGATGTCATTTGAACGACATTGAATGTCGTTCGAACGAGTCCATGTACCTCATTATATTATACTTTCATTCCAATGAAACTTCGAATGAACCAATTTCTTAACTTATTCAGAATCTCATGGGAAGTGTTTTTTGAATAGTGTTAGAATGAGATGTAAGACTTTATTTGAACGAGTTATGCCTCTTTTGAACAAGCCTGAAAATTTTTAATAAATGGAAGATTTTCCAAATTGCTTTCCATCCTTGTATCGATTTTGGAAAACCTCCTATAAATAGGAGTGCATGGAAGCACTTTTCTTTGAGAACTTTTCATGATTTTGAGTTCCTAAACTCTTCCCAAAAGCTCTATGTTTTACCCAAAAACCTAGTTTTCACCCAACTAGTTTATGATCCAACTTTCATATTTATATGCACTGGAATCATTTTGATGAGAACTGTAACAACAATTTTCATGACATTGTTCATAGCATAGCATTAGGGTAGTTTGGCGTATCCCATTACAAATCATCACGCACCGAGAAGACGAACCGAACTCAAGCATCTCCAAGTTTGAAGACTTCTCAACATTCCAAAAGAAATCAAACGATTTAGAGTTTGAATTAATTCATAAAATTATATTTGGGATGTTTAATTTTTATCAAAAAAATGAACAAGACTTTTACGTTTTGGAAAATATTTTTTTTAAGACCTGTAGGCAGAGTTTTAAAAATAATATATTTTCGGAGGAAGTCGTTCAAGCGACAGGAGTTATTTCGAACGAGATGCAATCTCGTTCGAATGACCCCGTCGCCTTAAGAAGTCATTATTCTTATAAATACCTGTTCGTGGATCACCTTTTTTAAGACTTTTGACGAAAATATTATTGCATATTCTGGGCAAAAGTTCTTCAAGTTTTGTGTGTCAAAACACCCTTTTAATTCAAAATAAAGCATCCTTGAATATTGTTCTTGTGAATTAGTTTAGAACCCTAGATATTTTTGTATCTATTTGCATACACCTTGTGGAGAGGCACTCCATGGCTGACTAGGTACCACTTGAGGGAGGTACTGCGCTGACGACTACGACTGTGGTTATTGGGACGACTCAAGGGTGTTCTCCTTACTTATTCAGAGTTGCGGTTCTTGTGAGTTTTCTGTGCGTTAATCAATTACAGATTTCATTATAATCTGTGTGAGTTGCGATTGACAATTTATAGTGAAATAAAAGGTTTTACCCGAAAGGTTCCTGAAATTGATCTTGTCGATTTTGCGTGGTTTGATTTATCTCTTTTATCATCATAGATGTATGTTTAGGATTAAACAAGATAAAATCAATTGAATAGTCATTTCAGCATAATTAATTGGTGGTGTAATATTTATGTGTGAGATAACAAGTTCTGTCAACAAAATTAGAATATTAATTTAATTGGACTTGTGTCAACTTTTTATTGAAATCATCCTACCAAGAGTTTCACCAGTCTAGAAATTGGTATCATAGCTTGTTGCACTAAGTTATTGTGTTTGATCTTGTAGTGCACATTTTGGGTGATTATTTTTTCATCGCTCTGGTGACTAATTTTTTTTTATGGATTTTCCTTTTTATGATGATATAAATAGTTTGAATTTGACGTTTGCGAAAAGAATTGAATTTTTGAAAAAAGAAAATTCTCATTTAAAATTTGCTATGGATCTTTTGCAAACGGTTCAGAATCAAAGAGATTTTTATCGTGAGAAATTTGTTGATTTGTATCATGACTTTAATGCTTTAAAATTGTCCAAAAATAGGAGTGACGATAGAGTCTTATTTTTAGAAAAAGAATTAGAGGACTTTACAAATTCTAGGGTTTGTTATTATGCCAAAGACGACAAAAATATTTTTATTGATTTTTTGGCACGTGAAGAGACTCTTAGGGATAAGTATGCTTATTTTAAGAGTGAGTGTGATAACCTTCTTGGAGTAATTGAAAATATAGAGAAAGATTCCCTATTTTTTGAAGAGTCTAATTCTTTGCTTGAGTAAAAAATTTAGAGTTAAAAATGATTTGACGGACTCGAATAATGTTAGTAGTAATGGTAATGGCTCACATGTTCCTAATACTTCCATTGCTAAAGCCAAAACCATTATTTCTTTTAGAGGGTCGGCAAATCCCAAGGACATTAGAAAAGATGACACTTTAGGTAACATTCCTCCGTTTTACCCATGTTCACATTGTGGTAGGAAAAGTCACCTTAGAAAATTTTGTTTTCATCTTAGAAGAGGTTCTTGGAAGTCAAAGTCTAGTGTTTTGTTGGTTCCCAAAACCCCGTGTCGTCATTTTACATCCGTTTGGGTTAAAAAATCTCTTTTAAAGATGCTAGATTTTAGATGTGTTGATTCTCACATGCTTTCACACGACTCATACCTTGTTATATCATATCATTGAGTTATTGAATGATTTGTATACTTTATATATTATATTTTTATTTTATTGAGTCATATTTGAAAAATACAAAAAGATTTTTTGTTTATATATTTTTTAAATTCATAAAGATTTTATATTCTTTGTGTGTTTTAGTTGTACACATTTGGTGTAGCTTATTGGGGTGTTTGAATCCAATTCACTACGTAATTTTCTTGTGGCTAGGACATTTGATTATGACTTTGGATGCTTAGATTGTTCTAAACCATGCTTATGGATTTGTTTCGACACTGATTTTCTTTATGGATTCGACTTCAGACATGCCTCCACACACACATGCACAAACTTATTGGATTTTAATTTCATGATGTACACTTGTTCTTAGGGAGATTTTCTCTCCTATCAATATTGTCATCTACATGTTTACTTGACTATGAAGGATTTGTTCATGTAAGAACCGTTTACCATGAGGAATTTGTTTTGAATTGAAAAAATGATGAGTGCATGGAAAAGGACTAAGAGAGTGTAAAATTGACTTGTCGTGAAAGCCACCATTTAAAAGAGCTCGAGAAAAATTAAGTCAATAAAAGAATAATATGCCAAAAATGGGCCAATTTGTTTAGTTTGATATATTCATTCAAAAGAGAAGAAAATACTTATTTTGAGGGAGTTTGGATGGAAACATAAATGAGTTTTCACAATGACAATGTCTCCTAGTTAAGCTTATTTTGTCATGATGATATTGATTTATAGAATCATTAAAATTCTAGGCTTTTATGCATTGTGCTTGTTTTGTTCATTAAGTTCATCTTTAATTGTCATTTGAGGCTCAAGCTTAGTTTGATAAAGTTTTACGATCAATTAGAACTTCTTGAACATATTTGAGTGTTTGGGTTATAATTCATTTGTGTTTAGTTCACACCCATTCATTCCACTCCACACGCTTGGACACATTGATTCTATGCTAGTGTGTACGACTCATGTATTTTGTGTCGCGTGTTATGGTTGTTTATACCTATATATGTGTGCTGGATTTGGTTTGGTATATTTTGTATATATTATATATGGTATTGTATGATATTTTTGTAAGTTTTATTTTTATTGAAAAAATTAAAAATTTCAAAAATAGTTGGTATGGTTTGTAATCGTGATGCCTTACACATAATGCTTATTGTTTTACTTGTTTGTTGCTTTGTCTATTTCGATAAAAATAAAATTGTTCTTGTGAATTAGTTTTGAACCCCAGATAGTTTTGTATCTATTCGTATACACCTTGTAGAGAGGCACTCCATGGATGAGTAGGTGCCACTTGAGGGAGGTACTGGACTGACGACTAGGACTGTGATGATTGGGATGACTCGAGGGTTCTCCTTGCTGATTCAGAGATGCGGTTCTTATGGGTTTTCTGTGCATTAATCCATTGCAAGTTTCATTATAATCCATGTAAGCTGCGATTTACCGTTTATAGTGAAATAAAAGGTTTTACTCGAAAGGGTTTTTTCCTGAAATTGATTGTGTCAGTTTTGCGTGGTTTGATTTATCTATTTGATCATCATAGATCTATGTTTAGGATTAAAACATATAAAGTCAATTGAATAGTCAATTCAGCATAATTAATTGGTGGTGCAATATTTGGGTGTGAGATAACAAGTTCTGTCAACAAAATTAAAATATTAATTTAATTAGACTTGTGTCAACTTTTTGTTGAAATCACCATGCCGAGAGTTTCATCACTCTGCAAGAACCATAGTTTGTTTCTTTCATCATCTTAATACAGAAATGTCTTATTACAGTGGATTCCATGCCAATCGAAGCGTGTGTGGGTTCACACGTTATGGCAGTTATGTGGGTGGATTCCTACATTAACGTTGTGTAGGAGTGGTTAAAGAATGAAGACGCATAAAGTATTATGAGGGCATCAAGTATTTGTGTAAGTCTTCTATCAGTCTTATATAAATCCGCATCATAGTGAATTTGCATGGCTGGGCAATATGAGTTTTTTCATATATGGGTTTTCCTCATACATCGGGCACAATGGTTGATTTTGTTATTTTATCCTACACCCACCTAGATGCTTGTTTAGGTTAAGATAAAATTAGTTAATCCTTTTTTAATCCCAACTTTTTTAAAATTGGTTTTAAGTTTATTTTGGTAACATGTTTAATTGAACTTTAAAATTGAAAAGTTTAAAAATAGTTGTTTTGTTTTGTTTTGCTCCCTTTGCAATATTAGAACCATTCGAGCCTAATGAATCTTTAAAATTGGTATGAGAGCAAGAAAATTAAGTTATTAAGTTAGATTCATGTTAAGGCATGAATTTTAGTTGTTCCTATATGGAGGATTAGTCGCTTTCTGGAACACCGATGTTTGATAGGTCTAATTGTATGTACTAAAATATAATAATTAAACTTGAACGTAAGTCATTAGATAAGTGGGTATGGAAAGAGGTAACTAAGGGTTGGTCCTCACCCATATCCTTAGTAAATGATTTTAGAATTCCCAAACCCGTAGAAACCTGTAGTGACGATGAGGTTAAACTGCCCATCTATAATTCACGTGGCTTGAATGCTTTTTTTTTGTGTGGTCATGTCGGGGAGTCCCATCATATTATGACATGTGAAACACCTAAAGAGGCTTTAAACATACTCTAACTCACTTATAAGGGTAACCTCACGA
This sequence comes from Sambucus nigra, assembly GCA_949130495.1. NCBI lineage: Eukaryota > Viridiplantae > Streptophyta > Magnoliopsida > Dipsacales > Adoxaceae > Sambucus > Sambucus nigra. Next base: position 8,581,703 of record OX422219.1, on the reverse strand, counting down.
GTCAACTTGAAACCATTAAAATATAGGAGAGTGAATCAATTGATGAGTTTTATTCTATATTGTCTGATATTATAAACTCATCGTTCAACTTGGGAGAAAGAATAATGAAAATTGTAGTCAAGAAAATCTTTAGGCCCTTGCCTGAAATATTTAATTCCAAAGTGAAAATTTTTAATTCCTTATAAACTTTAGATTCTACAAAATTCGAAGAGCTTATTGGTGATCTTTAAGCTTATGATCTTGACATGTTCACCTCCAAAAAGATAAAAAAAAAAGATAAGGGCATTGATTTGAAATTTCAGAAGGAGAGAACATGTATTTTGATGATCATTTGACATTGATTATGATGATATGGATATGTTCTCTAAAACGTTTAGGAGATTTCTCAAGTTTGAAAACAATCAGAAAATGAAAAGAAGTTTGAGAAGAATAACTTTAACAAGGCTATAAATTTTGCTCAATATTGTAAAGATAATTTTAAGAGGGATGAGTTTGAAAGATTCTTTGGGATTCGGGGTTATGTCCATAAAGCAAAATGAGTGCACCACTAAGGATGGGAAGGAGGTAAGAAAGTCAAAGTTGTAAAATGCCAACCTTAGATATAGTGATCCGAATGAATAACCTGGTCCACTATTGATCGCAACTATAGTGTACTCATGCCTAGTCATGTGAGCCTTGATGAAAAATCTTATAATGAAGATGAATCTAAGCATGATACATTTGAAGCCATTGCTTGAGACTCACAAGTGTGTGATGGTAGAGAGAGTGGAGAAGAATGAGATGAAAATGATGACGAGGAGAGTGAACTTCAAGTTGCCTTCCGTGAGCTGCATGTGAAAATTATGAAATTCAAAAAGGCTAACTTGAAATTGGAATCTATGTTAAAATAATGTGTCATAGGTAATGACGATACTGTTTTTATTGAGGATATTACGGTAGTTTTTTATACCCTTTAAGAGAAGTTAAAATACGTTGAGGTGGAGAGAGACAGCCTTCGAGGATTCATGGAGGCTTTGAAGAAGGACTCGAATGAAGTATAACACTTGTGGTATTGACTTTGATATTCCAAATGCTTCTCCAACTATTTCTAGGAATGATAGAAAAGTCAACCCAAGGGTAACTTTCCTCGTGTCTACACGTTTGTACATTACAGTAGGAAAGGTCACCTTAGGCATTTATCTTAGAGAGGGTCCTAGAAAGTCTAACTCTAGAATCATCGAGGTTAATAAAAACTAAGAGCATCGTGTTATACGTATGTGGATTACAGAATTAAAGTTGGAGGTTTTATATGTCATATTTTTTCCTTTTTAGAATGTTTGTTGTAGAGAGGCATTGTCCCAAGTTAAAAATATCATTTAAGCAAGAGAGTTCACAAACGAGGGACCCCTATGCTAATGTTAGTGGAAATATTGTTTAGGCAAGGGAGTTCGCAAGTTAGGAGCGCCTCTGCCAAGTGTCAGTTGGAATGTTATTTATGTGAGGGAGTCCACAAACGAGGGACCCCTCTGCCAAATGGCAGTTAAAGTGTTGATTAGACAATGGAGTCCATAAGTGAGGAACCCCTCTGCCAATACTAGTTGAAATGTTTTTTAGGCGAGGAGTTCACAGTGAGGGACCCCTCTGCCAACACCAAGTGAAAATGTAAAATTAGGCAAGTGATCGAGCGCGAAAAAGTGTGTTCGTGTGAGGACACAATCGTTGTGTGTTTCGTCGCCGCGATGCAAAAACCTAAGCTACTACACTTGCGAGGCAAGCACAGCGGTAAGTCGGGTATCGTAAGAAATCCACAGGGAGTGATTAAATTTTAGATGTTAATTGCTTTAAAACTTCAGGAATAAAAGTGTAAAATAAATAAAAGAAAAGGTGATGGTTGGGAATGGTGGAAAAAGAAAAGAATAAGTTATGCTACACAAAAGTAAAGCGAGGATCAGGATCACATTCTACCACATGGATCGAAACAAATACTAATTAGAGTTAAGGCTAGAAAGAAATTTAATCGAGCATTTTCAATTAAGCATAAACATCACACAATAAGGAATTCAATCCAAAGTTGCGAGATTAAACATTTAACAGAAAATTATCACACGAGGATTAAATTCGGATTGTCGCCATAAACACTAAAGTTGCGTGACAAATAAAGTTAAACGCATAACAATCCAACTTTAATACACGCGGTTTCAATTAAATGCAATTTTACACGAAAGCCTAACTTTCGAGGTCCAAACCCGTAAATGGCGGAACACAACCCCGACCCTATTTATCTAAGGGCAAGACATAAATGAAACTAATTAACAAAGCAATAAACTAATTAAGCAAGAAATAATTTAATCTAGGCAAGAAAGTAAATGACATCAATGGAAATAAATCAAGAAATCAACTATATTAATGGTAGGGGCAATGAAAAATACAACTTACAACACTCAAAAGTTGTCACACCAAATGAGGAAGAAGAAGAGCTCTCAAAACCCTAACCCTAAACTAAACTAAAATGAAAGAGAGATGGCTTCAAAATGAAGAGAAAGAGTATTTATACAAAACAAATCCCATGGTAAACTTGTAAATGAAAGGGGAGAAAAAACAAAATAAGCAGGGCCGAATCGATTCGGCTGGTCCGAATCGATTCCGCAAGGAGGTTCCTCGAGACTGCCAGAGGGGTGAATCGATTCGGGTGAAATCCGAATCGATTCGGAATGGTGGGCGAATCGATTCGGCTGGTCCAAATCGATTCGAAAACAGAGGAACTGGCATACTGTCTCCAACCGAATCGATTCGCAAGGGGCGAATCGATTCGGACCTACAGGTTTTGAATTTTTCCCCTGTTTTTGGTTGGTTTGAAATTCTCTTCCGCTCAAAAGCCCGTAACTTCTTCGTTCGGACTCATAATCGCACACTGTTTGCGGCCACGCAAAGCTTGTTCAGAGGGCTTCAACTTCCGTGAAGACATTGGGCCAGTTACCCAAATTTTGAAATGACTAAATTGCCCTTGCGCGTGCGATTGTGTACGGAACTTCGCCGGAATGCATCCAACTTCATACTTAGCACCTGTAATCCCTACAAAAGCCCAAATATACCTCATATAGCATGTTATCATATAAAATGGAGGTTGTCTGATTATCGAGTATAAATATAGGAATTAAGGTACCCGAGGGGGCTAATAACGCGTACGTTAACGGGTGAAATACGAAATATTTACGCCGTATCAGCAAGGGGGTCCACGGCGAGGGACCCCTGTGCCAATGCCAATTAAAATATAAAATTAGATGAGGGAGTTCGCAACGAGGGACCCATCTGCCAATGCTAAAATCAAAATACAATCTTGCAGCGAGGGGGTACAAGACACCAGAGACCCAAGGAATAAAATAAGTCATGACAAGGGGGTCTATCTTGAGGTTCCCCTTATCATAAATAAAGTTATTCTTTTTTCATAAATATTATTGTTTATTTACTTGTACAAGTATCCTAGTTGAGCAAGCAAAGCTCAAATAAGTTAATTCGGATCTCATGGGAATTTTAGCTTGGTGGATGAGAGACAAGGTTTGTTGAGCAAGACTAAACAACTTAAGACTTTAAGATAGAGAGAATACTAGAAGAGAGACCCCTAGGAGTCACTCAAGCACTTACCAAACCAACACTTGGTCATAACTGCAATGAGCATCCCCGTGACTACTCACTATAGTTATGACAAATTTTTGGTTGTGTAAGTGCTTGAGTGACTCTTAGGGGTCTCTTTACTAGAATCCTCTCTATCTTAAAGTGTTAAGTGGTTGAGTCTTAATCAGTATACCTTGTCTCTCAACCACTAAGCCAAAACTCCCAGGAGATCCCAACTGGAATATTTGAGCCCAACTTGCTCAACTAAGCTACTTGTATAAGTAAATAAACATTAGTATTTAAGGGACCCCTCAAGATAGACCCCCTCGTCCTAACCTATTTTGTTCCTTGGGCCTCTAGTATCTTTGACCCCCTCGCTACAAGATAGTATTTTGATTTGAGCAGTGGCAGAGAGGTCTCCTGCTATGGACTCCCTTGCCTAATTTTATATTATAACTGGCATTGGTAGAGTGGTCCCTCGCTATGGACTCCCTCACCTAATTCTACATTTTCACTTGGTGTTGGAAGAGGGGTCCCTCGCAACTCCCTCACCTAAATAACATTCCAACTTGTATTGGCAGAGGGTTCCCTCGCTTATGGAATCCCTCGCCTAATCAACACTTCAACTAACATTTGGCAGAGGGGTCCCTAGCTTGTTGACTCCCTCACCTAAAAAATGTTTCCACTAGCATTGGGAGAGGGGTCCTAATTTTCATGACTCCCTCGCCTAAATGATATTTTTGACTTGGGCCAATGCCCCTTTACATTAGTCTCCCTGTGCAAAGTCTTTTGTGTTCGGCGGGCCAAAAGGCTTTGTATGCCATAATTGCAATCTTCAATTTTTGAGGGGTCCTGGGGATTCTTTATCATTATCCCTAGGGTCATTAAATGCTCTGTTACTTCATCCCAGGTTTTGGGGTTTTGGGGAGCCATGTGTTATTATGAGAACTGATATCCCATCATTTGGGTAAAAACCTACACAACTTTTCATTTTCCCACACGCCGTCCTATTTTCATATAAAAGCTCTTTTTTTTAACTTCATTTTTTTCATTTTCACCTTTTTATCTTCTTCCCCAACAGAGCTCTTGGGAGAAGTAAGAAATTTTTTTCTTCCACAACCTTTCTTTCCTCAAGCTTTTAAAAATCCATTTCAATGGCCTCATCTTCACGCACCACTTCTACTGGCATTGCCACCACTATTGGCGAGCTTCTAATTATCTCTTTGCCTATCTCAGTTACCGTTTCTACGGTGTTGGCCACGATAATAACCACCATAGCCACCGTTGTAACTTATCTTGATGTCTCCGTACTAAGGGGTTCCTTTTTGGGGATGAGCGCCACCGGGGGTTCGTAGTCTGGGACATTTAGTATTGAGAGTTGCTCATCGGGGTATTTGCTACCAGGGGTCCTTCATTTGGGACAGGCCATGATAGGGTCCCTTGTCTGGACCACTTATTACTGGCGGTCCCTCTTTTTGTACAATTGTTACTAAAGCTCCCTCATTAGTAATAACTGCTGTTGGGGGTTCCTCGTCTGGACCAATTATTACTCGAGGTCCCTTGTTTGGGACAATTACTACTAAGGGTCCTTCGTTGGGAACAACTGCTGTAGGGGTTCCTCATATGAACCAAGTTTTACTGAGGATCCCGCATATAAGATAACTGCTACTTGAGATTCCTCAACCATTTCTCCCCTCTTGCAATCTCATAAGGATTACTTACGCACTAGCAAACACAGAGATTTTGGACTTTACTGATACGCACCCTATTTTGGTAAGAGTGATGACTTCATGTCTTCCCTTGCCAAATTTGAGGAAGATTTTGTTGCTACTATGCGAGAAACCCCAAGTTGGTTTGAGCGAAACACGTGATTTTCCATTTATTCTCCCTAATTTTATCTTTAAGGTTAGGGTTGATCATGGTGACTTTCCTCATTCCAATATAAAACTCAAGATTGGTGCAAGCGCCCCTAAAGAGTGGGCCTTACAAGGTTATACTCGAGGGACTTGGTTTTATCACAATAATTGATTGTTTGAAATCTTGTACGGTAGATAAACATGGTTTGACTTTCAACTTGTTGGCTTCCCTCTGGAGTAGGGATTCTCACACATTTGTTACAGGTTGGGGTGAATTTACTATCACCATGGAAGATGTCTGCGAGTTTCTCACCCTTCCTTACATAGGGGGTATGTTTTTATTAAAGGATACGAGGATCCCCTCAAATAAGTGATGGTGGGAGAGCTTAAATAAACTATTTCTGAGTTATCTTAGTATGTGGCCATTAATGTAATAGGTACCACCAAACATTACTTCACTAAATGGAAATGATGTTGGTTTAAAGATTTTGAGAAACTCCTCAAGATATAATATTCAAGAAGGACCCTGAAGAGTGAGGATGGTCCTAAGCTTAAATATCCTTCATGTGGGGACCCATTTAGCATGGCCCGTGAGAGTAGCCCACTATCCTAGATTGGTCAGAGCGCTGCTCGTCCCAAATCAAAATTTCATTCCCACATGAGTATTTCAGATACACTAGAACACTTGTGGATATGGTTAAACTAGTTACCAATAATCTCGGAAGAGATATTCAGGTGCTTATTGATATATCCAACGTGTTTATTCAGTTCCTTGCAGAACTCAACCTCTACTTAGATGCACCTATAAATGTACACGCTGACCTAGGGCAAAGGGATGTAACCTAAAATATTAAGAGACACTATAATAAAAAAAAGTAACCTCTCTATGGACGTAGGTAAGTTATAGAACCACGCACATCATTGTTGCGTGTTATCTTTATTTTTTGTTCTTTGTGATTGTTTTCGTGGATCTCTTTATTGTGATATTTCTTATACTCATAATTGGAACCATCTATGGGAAGAAATTTCTATTCTTGTGAAAACCTTCACAAATAAAAATCCCGTGATGTCTCACCATAATAGCAATATTCCTTAAGTTGGCAATATGCAAGAGAACCCAGTCCCTCTTGGGGTCAGATCGAATATTTCCCAGCATACAAACCCAAGGTTTTGCCAATAAAGGCAACCATCTGAAGAGAACCAAGGGCCACCTTTATCTACATAGATCTCGAGGTTGGTCAACGCTTATAAAGCTAGGCTTCGAGAACAAGAGGATGTTACATGCCTCAAAGAGGAAGATAATGCTCCCCTTTAAAGTAGACCTGAAAGAATGGAGAGAGGTCTCTAGAGGGAGACAAGGAAGTGTCGTGGAAGGAATCCTAGTCCTTAGGTGAGTAATACTAGCATCCGAGGGAGGACATCCAAGCTCAACCAAGAAAGAACTGAATGTGACATGTGAGAGCATGGTCGATCAGAGCATGTCCATCCAGAGAGACGTCATATGAGCAACAATCGACAGAATGACTAGATCAGAACTCTAGTTAGTAGATAGATGGACCAATATCTAGTCCACCATGGATCCAGGTCCACTAGAGAGCTAGCCATGAGGGCTCTCAACACTCAGATGAAATCCTATTTCTCAAGGGCGATCGAAGAAGAGGATCCCCATAAGAAGTCTTGTGTTCCCAGGTTTAAGATTTACGACGAAAAGACATATCACATTGATCATGCTTGGCAATATCAATAAGCAAATGACCTTATGAAACCATAATGGTGTACTAATGCGCTGAATTTTCCTTTATATCCTACATGATGTAGCACATAAGTTGTTTGAAAAGATGCCTCATAGTTCAATCAAAAACTTCGAGGCTCTAGCATAGGCCTTCACTTTTACTTCATAACTAGCAGATCCAACCCTAAGTGGATGGATGCACTGTTTACAATGAAGAAGAAGTCGTAAGAGAGCCTTAGAGACTATGCTAAATGGTATTGGGAAATCTTGAATGAGGTCACAAACTGCTCGGAGAAGGTTGTCGTAGCATCAATTAAAATTAGTCTGCTGACCACCTTTTTGCTACACCAATCCCTAACTAAGAAAAAAGCCAATAATAATGATGATGACCTCATGGCTCATATTGAGAAATACACCAAGGTGGAAGATGTGGTTCATTCTAATGCAGGGGACAACGGTCGAGCAAAGGAAAATAAGGGAACAAATAAGAATGATACTCCAAATAAGGGAAATAAGAACAGAGGTAAGAACGGCTCTAAAATGGGAACAAGGATAACCCCTCAAGGCGTTCCAGGCTATTAACAGAGTCTATAAGAAACCCATTTAAACTATCATGAGAAATATCAAAGATGAACCGTTCATCAAGTGGCCCAAAAAGATGGGTGGTGACCCAACAAAAATAAATAATGCACTAAGATGTGCATTCCACAAGGAGGGCGGCCACATGACCAAAAATTTCAAGGCTCAAAAGTCACACTTGGAGGAGCTGTCCCCAAGTTGGGAACCCCAATGAGTACATCAAAAAGAAGATAGATAAGGTTAGAGCCAATGGCAACCATAAATTGAACTACGTCCTTGACAATGATATAGGGTAAGAATTCGTAGTAATCCACGAGGCATCAGATCTTAAGGAAATCCAAGGAAATGATGTTAGGATGGAGTTAAAGAAAGTTACCGCCGTTATGGAGGCATTTTAAATTGACCCTTCCAAAACTCAGGTTACTAATCGTCAACGACTAGAGGACGTCGACTACACCAAGCATATCATTTTCACCGAGGAAGATTTGGTTGGGGTGAGAACCCCATATCATGACACATTGGTGATCAATCTCAGAATAGCCAATTGGGACATTGACAAGCTGCTCGTGGACAAGGGAAGCTCGTCAAAAGGGTCCACCCCTCTGATAGGGTCGTTGAAGGCCTAGAGTCAATTGTAACCGATGATGACTAGCCAAAAAGGAAAATTATGATCGGATCCACCCTCATCGATAAAGAAAATAAACAACGGGTTACCTTCCTCAGAAGTAACCTATATGTTTTCACTTGGGAACCATATGACTTGCCGAGTATTGATCCCAGCATATCTTGCCACCGCCTGCACGTTGATCCATCCTTCAAGACGATCACCCATAAGGCTCGCTGAATAGCCCCTGAAAAGGCTAAAGAAGTGGATAATGAAGTAGGGAAGCTACTAGATGTAGGATCCATCGGGGAGATTCAGTTCCTCGAGTGGTTGTCCAACCCAATGATGGTACATAAGAGCAATGGCAGTTGGAGAATCTGTATTGACTTCATGGACCTCAACAGAACATGTCCCAAAGACATCTTCCAGCTTCCTAAAATAGATCAATTGGTTGAAGCTACGGCGACACATGAAAGAATGATATTTTTGGATGCCTACTCTGGCTACCATCATATTACTTTATTCGGACCCGATCAGGATAAAACGAGGTGGGTCGTACTGCTACAAGGTTATATCGTTTGGTTTAAAGAACACATGGGAAACTTATCATAGAATAGTCACCAAGATGTTCAAGAGACAGATGGGAGACACGATGGAGGTTTACATCGATGATATGCTGGTAAAAAGAAAGAACAAGGGGGACCACCTCACAGATTTAGCCAGAACTTTTGAGATCCTCATGAAGTATCAAATGAATTTCTTTATTTGGCATCCAGTCAGGAAAGTTCCTGGGCTACCTAGTCAGTAAAAGAGGAATCGAGGTCAATCCAGACTAGATGGTGCTATCACTAGAGTCCAACCTCCCCAGACGTTGTGAGATGTTCAAAATCTCACTGGTATGCTCACGACACTCAATCACTTCATCTCCAAGTCTTTAAAATGCTGTCGACCATGCTTTTAGCTATTGAAGAAGGACAATGCCTCATATGGAACAATGATTGTTCACGATCTTTGGAAGAGATCAAATCTTACCTTAGCAAGCCACCCCTACTCGTGATTCCAAATGATGGAGACCCACTATACCTTTACCTTGTAGTATCATATTATGTTGTAAATTTTGTCCTGGTATGTGAGAGGGAAGAAGGTCAACACCCAGTTTATTACACCAATAAGACACTTCTGGATGCAGAACAATGGTACCTGCATCGGGAGAAACTCTCCTATGTGCTAGTAGTTTCCTCGAGGAAGCTAAAACATTAATTTGAATCACATTCAATAACTGTAATAACTTCCTACACCTTAAAGTTGTTTTGCAAAAAATTGACCTCTTCGAACGACTTTCGAAATGGTTGGTCGAGGTTAAGAAATTCGATATCCACTTCCAACCAAGAACAGTATTTTAAGGGAAAAGTCTTACTAAACTTCATCACCGAATTTACAGGAGACTAGCCAATCATCCAATTGGAAGCGAAACAGTATAAAAATAAGGAAGCACATTCTAAGGATGGGGACCCTATACGTTGATGGAGCCTTTAATTCAGGGGGAGTAGGGATCGTTCTCATCACACCAGTAGATAATATGATTGAGTGAGGAATAAGATTGGGATTTGAAGCCTCCAATAATGAAACTGAGTATGAAGCACAGATCGCTGGCTTGCACAAAGGGCCTTCATGTATTCGGTGACTCCAAACTAGTCTCCAAGCAAGTGAGTAGGCAGTTCAATGACAAAAATGACAGAATGGTAGCCTACCTCGTTGTGGTAAAAGGACATATGGCAGGATTTGAAAAAGTAGACATTCAATAATTCCCCCGAGGACATAAAAAGTCATTCACATGTCCTAATCTTCAATCCTTCCACCAAAATGACACCGAAAAATAACTCAGTGAACTTTATGAGGGAATTTATGGAAGTCACATAGGAGGAAGATATCTGGCCTTTCGATCAATTAAGGAGGGTTACTAGTGGTCTCACATGAAAAGGGACGCAGCCATTTACATTCATAAGTGTGAAAAATGTCAGAAGCACTCTCTAATGATCCACCAACCCGTCAGCAACCTGAGGTCACTAACAAGCCCATGGTCGCTTGTGCAATAGGGACTGGATATAGTGGGACCACTACCAACCGCATTTGAAAATTGTAAGTATCTAGTAGTAGGCACAGATTACTTCACCAAATGGGTAGAGGCAGAACCACTGGTGAACATTCGCGATTCAGATATGAGCAGGTTCATTTGGAAAAAAATTATGGCACGCTTTTGGGTACCAAGGACTATCATCACTGATAACGATACACAATTTTAGAGCAGTTTCTTCCAAGGTTTTTGTGATGAACATGGTATCAAACACCACTTCAGTTATGTGCCATATCCCCAATATAATGGACAGGTGGAGGATTTTAATAAAACCATGTTAGGTGGAATGAAAAAGTGGCTAGAAAGAGACAAGGGTGCCTGGGTGGATGAACTCCCACATATTCTATGGGCTTATCGTACCATCCCTAGGCGACTAACTGGGGAAACACCATTCACGCTTGTTTATGGTATGGAAGCTATCATCCCACTAAAAGAAGGTCTCCCCACCATGAGAAAACCCTTAGTCGACCAAGGCCTTAATGATCATGCTTTACGCACTGAACTTGACTTAGCGCAGAGAGTATGCCATGTTGAAGTTGGCTTCTTACCAATAGAAATTGGCTAGGCAATACAAAAAATCAACCCGATGAAGTTTCTGGTAGGACATTATGTCATAAGGAATGTCCTCAACAGTGTCGTCAGACCATCAGATGGAAAGTTGGGAAGTACCCTTCAGAGTAATCAGAGATAACCTTCAAGGATCATATCACTTGGAAACCATGGAGGGAAAGGAGATACCAAGATCTTAGAACGCAGGCAACCTTAAGAAGTTCTACTTTTACCCTTCTTTATCTTTTGTTAGCACTTTTAGTTTAAGAAGGTTTTTATTTTCAAACTTATGAATGCTCATCAGATAATATTCAATAAATAATGGTCAGTTGCCCCCTCTTTTATATTATTTATTGGTTGCTTAATCCTCCTTGATTTAATCTCATTAATATCAACCTTTTCCAAATGATAAATCGTTCATGCCGGGCATGGTTTGGAGTGGTTATAACAAATCAATAGAATTATTTGAACCACTATAACCCTCGGGTCTTTGTTACAAATAGAAAACACCCCTTGAGTTGCCATGGAGACAACGAAAGCCTTATAGGGGACCCATAGGCAATAAATCCAACTTAGGTTGGTCGTCAACGTCATTGGTCAAAAAAATATTGTTTGAGCAGATGGCCTATCCACCAAGTACATTCTCTCCATCATCTTACTTAGGCTTAAGGGAGTGTGACGACATAACCTAAAAGGAAAAGAATACGGAATGATAATGCTAAGGCATATTGGACTGGGAGAATGTTCTAACACATAACAACACATGGATAAACGTTAGCTTTTAAAATCATTTAGTCGGATAAGAAGATCAAAATAATAAAAACATCATAAATTGATAAAGGACCCAGGGTGGTCAATCAGTATCAGGTGGTCGACAAATATGTTGATTAGTAAGTCAATAACACATGTTTAGTCATAAAAGGATCAAAATATCATAAATTGATAAATAACACTTCTTTTCATTTACTAGATAAGAAGTAACATTTACGATAAACTCAAACATAAATAAGAGACTGTAAGTTGGATAGTTGAGACAGGATGGCGAGCAAGGTAGTCTATAATACACGCTCTTCGACCATCAATTGGGTGTGGCATGAACTCTTCTTCACCATCTTCTAAGTAATGCTCCAGAAGTCAGATAGGGATAGCATCTATTAAAATCCACTTGTTGTTCCTTGAGAAGGGATTGTGACGGTAAGTTGGATAGTTGATCTGTTGCTTGTACCATAGGTTAGACTCCTTGGGCATTTTCACCTCCCTAAGGGTACTAAGCCATCCTCGGGCAAAAGAAAGGTCCTCTGTTTCTTACAATCTTTCCAGGGCGTCACTTCAGCCTAGGTCATAGCTTTCTACCCAGGCTTGTCGAAGACCCATTCGGAACAGATGCCTCTTCCTTGTCACATCTCTTTGAATTCCAACGGTGATCACATAAGCTCATGGGACATCTCCCTTCAGCTTTGCAACTTCCCTTTATAGAGCTTGGTTTTCAGCTCGAGTTGTCCCAGTTGATGATGAAGAAGATCCTCGCAGCACTAGAGAGGACCCTAATGGAAAGTTATCTTTTAGCCGAGCAACTTCCCTCCTTAGTTTATCATTCTCTCTTTAAATCAACTCCCCAACTTGATTGACTTCAGTGGAATCCGGCAGCATGGCATTCAAGGCATCCACTTCCTCCTGAACTGAAGCCCCAATATCTTCCATATTTTTAACTTTGTCTTATAATCTAGAGACCAACTCAGCTTAATATTTATATTAATGGGTTCTATACTTCAAGGATTTACAGATCTTTATGAAAGCTCTGTGAACCTGAACTCTGATTTTTAATCCTAAGATCCACCTCAATCGGGATTCAGGAGGAATATATTCATCCAAATTAATGGCCTACGATCAACAAGACGAGTAATAAATATTAGAAAACATTAGTAATAAAGAACAGTAAGTAAAAGACAATGTAAACAAGAGAGAAACGTTATTTCTTCCATTAAATTAAAAGTTAGGCATAAGTCAGTACAAGTCTGAAGAAATTACAACGCAAAATCAAAAAAAAAAGGAAAGAAGGAAATCCTGTAAACTTAAGTATCTACTCCTGCTGGAAAGAAGATGGCCCTTAACCTTTTCAGCATCCCTGGAAGCCTAGTAGGCAGTAACCACGATAGCATCAAGGTCCCCTACAGCGCGATCAATGGGAAGATCTCTTGCAGCTAGATCAATGGGTTCCACCTATGCTCGAACAGTGGGTTGTCCTACTTGAGGCTCCTCAATATCCATGGGATTGGGGCCTGTCATGTGCTGGGAGAACATGAAAGAATCAGTAAGAACTTCAGTAGTGACTAAGGATTGATCCCAGCCTTTCTTGAAACCCACTAGCCGAACATAGTATATCTGTCGTTCAGCATCATTGTATGATGTCTCCCAGCCTTCGTTGTACCCACTCTCCTAAAAGGTCACAACCCCACCCTCCATCTCTTCGACCATGGCAGGCAGCTCCTTATTTGCCTCGACCACCTTCAATTTATCAATGACCACATATTATAGGCAGTCTGGAGGTCGGACAGCTCCTTCATTGACTTCTCCTTAAGGGCATCCAGGGCATCCTACTTCTCCTGCTCAAAAGCATCCTTAGCATCGTCCAGAGCCTTGTCAGAGTCTTTTAAAGAATTTTCCATCTCAACATTTCTCCTCGACTAGTCGGCTCAACCACGCAGCAATGTGGTGAAATTAGAAATAAACTGCAAGATGAAGATGAAGTACAAATTAATTTACAGGAATTCGGGAAAAAAGAATCAGATAATTATAGAGAGAATAGGACATACCAATGCAATCCCTTGAGCTGAATTAAGGGACAACTAGTCAAACCCACTTGAGAAATTAACAAAGTATAAATCTAGTGACCATATTCTATTGTACGAACATTTTGAGGAATCGAAACGCACTCAATATTTGTCCAATCTAGGATATTATAGAAGTTTCCAAACTCAGAAACTGACTTGTTATCAAGTATTGCCATTACTATGACAGGAGAAGGGAAGCCATAGCTATAATTATGAACTAATTTAAAGAAGAAGAAGAACTGAAAAAGTGAAGACTATAACTTACACATACTCGCGAAGCTTTGGCAGAGCATAAAAGAAGAAAAACTCTTATTTTGAAGCAAAAAAAATAAGAAGGGAAACTTAAAGGCAAAGTATACGCATGGACGACCAGAATTAGTGAATTGACGAATAAGTTTCACATGAACAAGTTTCAAGTATCTCAAATGATCAGTCTTGATTCACCAAAAAGATCTCAATGCTTCATCTTCTCCTAAGGATAATCGTACGCCCATCGGTCGTCATAAATTACAAACGTGTCATATCGATTTTGATATTGTTCCAAGCCTTTGGCCTTGGACTTATTTAAAATCCATTGGCCTGATCTATCACCACAAAGATTTTAGGGGCAATTATGGGGACCCATTTAACATGGCCCATGAGAGTATTCGACCAGCCTGGATTGGTCAGAGCGTTGCCCAGCCAAAGTTATAATTTAATTCGCACATGAGTATTTCAGATACCTTATAACACTTACGAATATGGTCAAATAATTACCAATAATCCTAGAAGAGATATTCAAGTGCTCCTTGATATATCCAACGTGTTAATTGAGTTCCTTATAGAACTCAAGCTCTAGTTAGATGGACCTATAAATGTACGCCCAGACCCGGGGCAAAGGGATGTAACCTGAAATATTAAGAGACTTTATAATAAAAAAGTAACCACTTCGTGGACGTAGGCAAGTTTTCAAACCACGTACATCGTTATTGTGTGTGATGTTTATTTTCTGTTCCATATGATTATTTTCATGGATCACTTTATTGTGAAATTTCTTGTACTCACACTTCACATTTGGAAGCTTTCTAAGTTACATTCCTTAGAAGATTTTTACTCCCAGGGAGGCCAGAGGACTCTCCTCGTGAGCTTCTTTTTAGATTGGAAATGAGGCTAGTGCGAGGTAGGACTATTCCCCTCTC
The DNA here is from genome assembly GCA_949130495.1 of Sambucus nigra. NCBI lineage: Eukaryota > Viridiplantae > Streptophyta > Magnoliopsida > Dipsacales > Adoxaceae > Sambucus > Sambucus nigra. Next base: position 8,566,649 of record OX422219.1, on the reverse strand, counting down.
TGTCTTGACACTTGGGTTTCCTTATACTTGGTTGGATCGTGCCCACGTTGATGTTGAAAGATCTTGTGGTGATTACGATTTCACTAATTTTAATAACTCCTTTATTTCAATGGTCTTCTTATTTGAGAGCTTTTCAAACTTTGTCCCCAAAGCAAAGGCATTTCATAATAAGGATGTCGTATCACCAGGTGGCACGAAAAGCCACCTAAATATCACTTGGGGTCTTTCATTGACGATGTGGATGAATTATGCTTCCGCCCGTACTATAAAGGGGTTTGTGGCACCTTTTCCAGGATGTCTTTTTCAGGCACTGGAGGGACATTCTACTACTCCGCTGATTCATATTAGTCTCTTCTTGACCTCACATCAATGTCATGATAATGTTATTTCCTAGTCTCCTTCGTTCCTTGATAGAGTTGGGCTAAGGTGTTGAGTTCTATCATTCAGATAGAGTGGTGAGGAAGTTTAGTTATGACCAGGGTGTTCATACCTTTGCCTATCCTTCGAGAATTACTCCTTTCGAGCTATATCTACAGGCTTATAAAAGCATCACCGCACAAGTTATATTTTATAGAGTGAGTCACTTGGGAGGACTAAATGTGCCTCCTCGTGATCAATTACCTTCATTAACTCGTTCCTGGTTCCTACGAGTTGGCAGAGGCAGGTTCTTCTTATTCAGAACTATGTGGCAAAGGTTCCTCATGAAACTGTTCCTACTAAGTGTGACACTACTAAGTTTCTAATAGAAAGGACTCAGAAAGAATTTGGCACCATAGTACTACCCCAAAGACACCCCTCGAGCAATTCACGCCTATCTTGGTTAAGCAACTCCTTGATGAGTCCATTTATTCAAAGCAACCTGAGACACATCCTGCTAAGTCTAAGGGCAAATATAAGGGCAAGAGGAAAGCAAAAGACCTTACTTCTTCCAAGAGAAAATACCCTGACACAAATGTGTCAAATTTCATACCATCCATTGCTAATGCTCCCTCTTCACCTCCTTCTCCAGTGAGGACTAGGGAAAGCAAGAAAAAGAAAGGAGTTGACACTGAGACTGTTGCTCCTTCTGCACTGGCCCAAAGGTAAGGCAATGATGACGTACAAGTAGAATAGACTTACAGGACTATTAGGGATCATGGTTATGAGGCTCTAAGTCTTTCTTCTTAGGAGCCACCTATTACGTCCATTCCAGTTGCAGAAGGTATTGTACCCGAATCCTATTTACTTAGTGAAAATAGATCATATGTAGTATCACATGCTGGTTCACCTTCTCGCTCATTTGAAGAGGAACTAGTTAACTACGAAAGCACTCCTTCCTACGATGATAATAGTTCTTCTTCAAATCATACGAGTGTCATGGAATTTTATTGTGAAGACACTACTAACACTTATGCTTTGTTATTAGTTTTGAGGGAGCTTTTCAGTGAAGACGAGATGATATAATCTCCATCTGAGACCAACCCCACTACCAGAAGTTTTCCATATGGATAGGTTTCTCACCTTGATGTTGTAAGTTCCTTCCCAGGCTTGCCTTACTTGGATTTTTACTTATAAAGTCCCTTTTTCCATGATTCATTTATTTACTAACTTTTCTTTGTGATGTTTTCATAGGCTGCTATTAAGATGAGTGATCCATCACCTCCACCTCTAGCTCGTGATCCTTTCCCATGAGAGAGGAACTCCATGCTTGTTTCCTCCTTAGGCCTTACCAGAGGGGTTTTTTGCTACCTCTCTTCTAGCATCCTTTCTTATTCTTTTACTTTCTCCATCCTTATTACGGTTTAATGTTGTTTACTTTTTTTTGCAGCTTTCATCATTATATCTTACTATCACTGGGGTCTCTTCTGTGACCTCACGTTCAGTTCAGGTATTTCACTAATTCTTTAAGCTTTCTGGTTTTACCATTCTTTCTCAAACTTATTTCTCTTACTTTTTATTTTCTTTATGCTTGTAGAGGACTATGTCCTTAGTTCACACTACTCCACCATTCGCTATTTCAGTTGTTGTCTCTCCCCGAGATAGACCCCCTGCTCCTTCATTCTCAGAGTACGCCTATCCCTTTGTAATTTCTATCCTCCCTATGATGTTTACCCTTATGTCCATTACTTACTTCAAGCTTTTCATTTTTGTTCCCCCAGGGCCCTGTACTCCTCGGCCCGTCTTCATATGGACGGATTTTTCCTTCTCCTCGTATTACTATTCCAGGGTTATCACCCTCTAGGAGGATTCTTACCACTCGGGTTTGTATTTTTATGGATAATAGATCTTTGGTCCAGTTTATTTCTCACGATCCAGTGTTTATCATGGCCTCCACTATTAGGCCCATTTCACAGCCACCTTCTCTTCAGGTACTTCTATATATATAAAGTTACAAACACTGATTTTCTTTCTTATGCAAAAATTTTTAACATTTTTATAATAATCAGGTTACCACTATGGTCCTTGTTGTACCGGTGGTCACCTTCTAACCTTTTTCTTTGACGGGGGCTCAGTTATTCTATTAGATTTCTACCTTTGACTTCTTAGTGTAGTCTGTCAATGGTCTAACTCATACTGATGATTTTTTCCTCAATCTTCAGATGGTTCGTCGTACTACATCGCTAGTACCTTCCATCACTACTTTTCAAGCAGCCTCTGTAATGGTTGAGTCACCTTACCTCGCTGCTTCTAGTGAGACCCCTATTATAGTGCATATTTTGATAATTATTTCAACCTTAAGCTTTTACACCCTCTGTACACTTATCTTTTTATGAGGTAAGTGGTTTACTAATACTTCCATTATTTTCTTCGTTTACTAATTAGATTTGCAGAGTCCTCTCCTTCGGCATAACATATTTCCCTTCTTATAGAGGTGACTCCTTAGGTGCCACTTTAATTCTTTGTGGCAATTTTCTTTTCAATATTAGTTTTTTTCTATTAAATAGTTATTCATCTGATCAATAGGATAGTATTGTTGGGCCTTCACCTATAGGTTCTATTACGAGTTCTACAAAGGTGATTCCATAGGTACTATATACTTTTGCATACAACGCTCGTCTATTTATGCTATTTTTTCACTAACTTTCTTTTATTTAATTTGTTTTCAGACTAGCATGACTGAGGTCCCTTCATCGGCGGGGCCTGTTGTGTGTTCTGGGGTAGAGACTCCCCATGAATTGCTTTTACATGTATTATCTCCTTTCAGTCAATCTATTTTTTATTATGCTTTGAAAACTCTCCAAGTATTTCTAACACACTTGTAGCTTTGGTCCCTCTATCTACGGGATTTATATCTTGGTTCTCATATTAGCACTGCGGCGACCTCTGCATCTGTGGCGCCTTTAGCTAGCATTCTGGAGAAGGTACCTCTGGTAATATTTTCATATTAGATTCCTCCTATGTTTCATTTTCAGTGCAATTATTTTAATAACCCTTACCCACTTCCTTGCTTCTCAAATTAGTGGTGCGACTGTTCCTATTTCTACGAAACACTTGGTTTGCATTTACTAATGCCCAACTATTTGTTTATTTTCATATTAGCATAGCTAGTGCTCCAATAGTTATGGATCACTTGCAGGAGGCAATTGTGAGTCATGTATTACATTGCCATACCATTTTCTCCTTTCTGCCTTTCTTTTCTTCTTGCCTTTTTACTGTGCAAGTATGCTCACCATCATTTCCCTGTTTCATTATTTTCAGGTTAGCGAGGCGGCCATCCTGATTCACCGAAATGAGTGACGAGTGTTAGACTGCATAATCCTCAGATATTTCATTGTTATACCCGAGTGATTCTTAGATGTTAGTTTCGTGTTCTTTTTCTTTCTATCCTTTATGAAAAACATCATGATAATATATTTTTTTTACTAGTCTGGCTCTTTACACCCCATGGGTTCTTCTTGCCTGGGTGGAAGCATACTCACACCTTTGAGCTTTAAGGTAAGCTTTCTATCATATTCTCTTAACAAATTTGAGTATAGTTATCATTTGTTTTCTTTGTTCTCCTCACATAGCATACATGTACCATATTTTTTGTTTTTTTAGGATCCTGTTAGCGAGCCTGTTGGGGAAGCTGAGGGAGGAGGTCGGAGCTCTGAGGCAACTTCCTCAGCTATGGGTGTTGACTCTAGAGAGGAGTCCTCCTTCCTTCCTTCGGACGTAGAGTCTCATAATACTGGTGGTGATGCTACGATGGAGGCTCCTGCGATGTTCATGAGCAGATTATGGCGTGAGGAGCGTCCTAGGCATTTCAGGACTCATAAGCGGGAGACTCTAGACATGATTTTGGATCATCACCCCAAGATATTCACTTCTCAGAGTGTGATTTATATTGATAGTCTTACGATATTCAACCTGAAGGCCCTTGCCAGTCACGCCTTTGATTTCTTAGCTACCCACCCATCTGAGCTGACCCAGCCATCTACTTTTCCATTCTTTAAAGCTCTTCGCGATCTGCAATAGTTCTACCACTTCCAGTTAGACTATCTTGGTATGAAGTCCTTCACTTATTGAGTGTTCCATTCAAAATGATGGGGAGGCTTCAAACATTTAGGCAGTCCAGGGCTAAGCAGCGGCAGGCTGAGGCTATTAGGATTTGGGGTCAGATAGAGCTACTCTAAGACAAGTTGGCCAAGCTTAAGTCAGGTGAGTGAGAGGATGAGATCAAGCTAGGCAGACTAGAGGAGGATTTTATGCAAGAGGCATGCCCCTCATATGCTGGCACCCTTTCTCGGGATGATTTTTTTTATCTCTATTGGATAGGCTGGCTTTCCTTTTTTTTTTAGCATGTATATTTTGCCTTGTATTTTCTTTTCTCCTTCATATGTAAAGGATTGATCATTTACTAATGAAAACACATTTTGCTTCCAGTGTATTTTTTTATTCTTTGCCTCTATATGTACTTTTGGCATCCATTTAGTATCACCTGCTCTTATTTTCTACGAGCACTTGGTCCATTTGAACTGCCCCGTATATTGTGAGGTACTTGCATAAGTCTGAGAAAATTCATACTTTCTAACGTATCCCCATGTCACTGTGGGGTATTTTGAAATGCATGTTCATATCTTAAGTGATAACTAGGAGAAGGGGTTAGCCTTTCTCCTTCCCACTAACTTTGAATTAAATTTCACAAATGTAAGTGTAGGGTCCTCGTTCCAAACTTTTTTCAAGAAACTTTTTATCTTAGAAAAATAACAAGTTTAAAGAGAGGGTTAGACCCCCTTCTCCACATTTTCTGAGAACTGGTCAAGTAAAATTTTTCCTGACTAAAAAGGTTTGAACTTGTTATCTAGGATATAAATCTGTTATGAAATAATTAAAAAAATGTGTTGATGCAAAAAACTAGACTAGGCTAATTAGTTGATCATAAATAAATAGAAATAAAATAGACAGGAGATTTTTAAAGTGGTTCGGCTTGATGGAAGAGCCTACGTCCACTGTAGTGTATTATTTTTGGGATTGTTCAAGTGCCTCACTTTTTGTGTCTCTTTGATGTAGGGTTTACAATGTTTTAATAGCCCCAAGGAGGTGTACAAGAGCCGGAATATCAAAGGATGGAATGTCTTTATATCATAGACATTTACATCTGTACAATCATTAATGTATACAACTGTTGGTGTTTTCCTGTCATCATTAGTCGACATCCCTGGTGTTGGTCGGTATCCCTAGTGCTGGTCGATCTTTCTTCCTTGATGACTAGGATTAAGCTTTCACTGTACAACACATGTCAGTATCTGAATGGTCCACGTAGATGGATAATTTTTGGTATCAACAGAAGCCCCCAAGGTTCCATGCTTGAAGTTTTTATAAGAGTATAGAGATTTTAGCTCTTAAAGTTGCTCGGGCAATAATTTTAGGCTTAGTCGGTTGCTGACTTCCCATACTTGTAAAAATTATAGTTTATCTATAGAAATATAATACGTATGGAATTTTTGAAATTATCCGTAACTTTAACGAATCGTTTTTAGGAAAATCTACCTTTTCTACCTTTAGCCGCCACAAGTTCAATCAACGCTGCCTTTTAATCATTAGTTTTCTAGTTTTTTATCCAACCTACAAACAGTGGGAAAAGCCTCAAAATTTTATTACCCCAAATTTTCTGAGTGTTTTTGGCTAGAGTGTCTTCAATCTTTCTTTCTATCTCTTGTGCGATCATTTTCTGTTCTTCGGTTCTTGCTGAATCCTTAATTTTTGTAAGAACTATTTCTCTTCTCTTATATTCATCATCATGGTTTACTCCATTGATTCTCTTGATGAATTCAGAAATGAATTTAAGATTCCCTCTTGGATTGTTTTGGAACACTCTACTTTACCCACTGATTTTTGGTCACTTGTTGAGCGTCACATATTTCCCTCTATTTTTATAGCTGAGTGTGGGTTTACATTTCCTCCTAATCCACTGTGCCTTGAATTTTGTCAATACTTTGACGTTGTCCAAACTAGGGTATCCCCTAATACTTGAAGGTTCATAAATGGGCTGTATAGTGTGAATCAAATTCATGGAATCCATCCGGGAATTCCGTAAATAATGTTTTGTTATAAGTGGGTGACTAGTGACACCACTTTTTATTTAAAGACTAGAGTTGTAAAGAAATCGTTAGTTGTTAATCTTCCAGACACCAATAGGGATTAATTTGGGCATGGAGTTGTTGTAAAAAATTGGCAATACGCCCCTTTGACTGGAAATGCTGAGTACCAAGGGCCTAGATGTCATCCTTTTGGCAATGGGATAGGTTATTCTCATTTAACTGTTTTATCCTGTACATATCTGTTTAAATGTAACATTAATTGTTTCTCTATAAATTTTTACTGCAGTTGATCAGAAGATAAGGTGCCCAAAGGAAAGTGAAGTGAATCTGAGGGAGTTGAAGTTTATTTGGGGACTTCATCAGAGGATTGGAGAGGAACACGTCAGGTCTACATCGTCTTTGTTATAGTACAAGAATACAATTTCTTCCTTTGTTGCTCATCCTACCCCATCCCTTGTACTTGACCTCGAGCAAGAAACTCCTTTGACTTCCTCAGCTACTGCATCTAGTAGTGGTGATCTTACTTCCTTTTCCCCCTCTTCCTTAGATTTGAATTTTCCCCTTGCCATATCTATGGGAAAGAGGAAATTTCCCAACATTTTGGGAGACATAGTTGCCAATCCCCCTTCCAAAAAAGCTGGTGAAGGGGTGAAAAATAAAGATGAGACTGGTAATAAGCCCCCAGCCAATAAAATTGAAGATATCCCTCTAAAAATGATAAAAAAAGGTATTCTTTCTAAGTTAGCAGAAGGTTCTTCTGTCCTTCCTGACCAGCCTGAGTTGGTCGACATATATTCTTCTACCTCTTCAGTGGTCCATGGACATGGATTGGCAAGACAACTAATAAAGTCTGGGACTTCGCCAGACTACAGGGGAGCTGTAGCTGCATTACCTCATTCCAAAAGTTCCGACATGGCTACTGAAGTCTTGCTCTGGTATATTCTTTTTCCTTTTTAATTTTCTATCTTTTGATTTGTTCTTCATAATACTGACTTTCCTTATTGTTCTTGTGCAGTTCCTCATTGACTTCAATAACATATTGGATAAAGACGAGGCTTTATGATATTCTTCCTCTGGTGAGGTTGAAGAAGCTTTTAATGAGCTAAAAAAGTCATTTCTTGATTCCCAACAAGCATTGGCTAATGAACAAAAGAAATGGGAGGAGAAGGTGAAAGCTTCTGAAAAAGCTGATGAAACTGCTCAGAGTCTGGCTGATAAGTTGCAGAAGGACTTAGATGCTGAGAATGTGAAGAGGGCTTAGGCTAGAGAGGGTGGATTCAACCGAGGCTGGGATAAGGCCCTTGGAGCAGCTTCTTCAAAAATTGAGTTTACGAAGAAAAAATACTTCAAGGATGGCTAGTATGTTGCTATGGTGGAAGTCGTTACTCCAAAATATTATGAGTTTTTCTCACGACATGATCTTGGGACTCCTCCAAACCTGGATGAGGAAGTTGATGATGGGGGTTCCAGTAAATCCTCGATAGTGGTGGAGTTTGTCAATTAACACCGGGATGTTGATTCTACTCCGCCCTCCAAAGTAAATCATCTTACTCCTTCTGTTCCTGCGTCTTCTTCAGCTAATCCTGAGGTAGATAAGAACAAGGTGTAAAATCCAAAAGCTTTTTATTTTCCTTTTTAGAAGTTTTAGTTTTTCTTTTTTGAAGATGTATTTATTCTTCCCTTTTTTATTAATGAAAAGAGAAATATTTTTGTTCCCCTGCTTGTGTTTTTCAATACTCTGCACCTTGTTGATTGATAACTTTCTTATTCTTAATAATTCATGGATCGTTGGAATATTTCTCATTTATTGACTCCGAGCTACTCGAGAGGTGTAATGAGCTTTTCAAAGCTGGTCACTTATCTCTGACTGATGTCGGCCTACTGAAGTTGTTCAGGGAAGGGGTATCCGAACAAGCCAAAGAATCTTACGTTTACTTGAAGTGTCTTCTTGATCATGCAGTGTCCAATAATGTTACCTACTATGAAATAATTAAAAAGCTGCAGAAGGAGCATAAGAAAGATAGGTTACTTTTGCATGAGGATTACAAGAAGAAATTCCAGGCCCTTAGTGAAGGTTGGGACTTTGAACAAAAATTGGATAAATTTGCTTCTCATTTTTAAAGACAAGAATTCCTACTGAAACGTGAAGAGGATTAAGCAAGGGACATTGCCAAGCTCCTAGAGGAAGAGAATAACACCTTGAGAGATGAACTTGATGCCCTGAAGTCATCCACCGCTATTATTGTTATTATAGATGAGGGTTATTCCTTCTTAGTAGATGAAAACGCAAGGTTGAGTGAGTAGTTAGAGGCTCTGAAGAAATTAAAACCTTCTTCTTCATTTTCTCGAGCTAGAGTCAAACCTGGCCGAGGTACTACAGAGGAATTTAGTATACAGTAAGCCCTTACCAATCAAGCTTCACAATTAAAAGCCAAAGATCAAGCCATTACTGAGATATCCCAGAAGCTACAGGCTTTGTCCGAACAACTATCCACTCCATCTTCTCGTTTACAAGCTAAGGATGCAGTGTTGAAAAAATTGCATTACCAAGTTGAGAGATTGACCTTTCAATTCCATAAATAACCCAGGGAAGTCTGGATGTAAGGGTATAACAACGCTCTAGGGCATCTTGTTGATAAGCTTCAACAAGATAAGAATGAGAGATATATATGGGTTGGGTGAATGCTTTGATAGTGATGAAAGTGGATCAAAACAGCTCATTGTGGGACTAGTATGATCTAGGCTTGCTTGTGCTTAGCAATCCTCCTTTTAAATTATATGTCAATTGGATTCCATTCCATCGTATTCCTCAATTCTTGATTTAAAATACTTGGGAGATTATGAGCCTCATGATGAATTAAAAATTTGTACGGACATAAATTTCCAATTGAGTCCCTATATTTTTTTTACTTAATTTCGTGAACAAAACTGTGTTTGTAATATGTCATAGGGAGATGTTTATTTGTGTCACGATCCCACTCGGTCTATGACGTATTGAATAAAATTCAAGACGTTGCGGCAAAGCTTCAAAGAAATAATCATGCCGGTGTTTATTTGGTGCAACTTTAATCGTCTTCAAAGTTAATTGCATTCCGAGATCACTCAAGTATGAATGCATATAATTAATGTTGCTCGGAATTATTTTATAAAACATAAGGATGTAATTTTTATAAAGAAAAATGTTTTTAAAGTGTTTTTAAAGGTTTACACTACGTTTTAATTCTGATAAGCTCGAAAAAGGAGTTTGACTTTACTGGGTCTCTTTGAAGAAACATTTTAATCAAAAAGTCAAACTTTTGGCTCAAACGACATTAGATCTCGCATGAACGAGATCCTTAAGTCGTTCGAACGACACAAAAATCGAGGCGACGTTTAAATCCTATTTAAACAGTGTTTGCATCAGAATTTCGTAAGTGTGCATTCTGGAAAACAGTTTTACGAACCAGAACCTTGTTTGCACATGTTTTTTAAGGTTTAAAAGTCTTAAACACATCCTTAGAGTTTGCAAAGATCTGAGATATCATTAGCTTATGTTTACGTGATCTTGCTGCACTAAAGTTGAAGTTTGTTCATCATTGAACATTTTTTATTACTAATTTTACGGTGAAGAAGCGACGGACATCGTGTTCGACATCGTAGACGTATCAAGCCATTCGATGGACACCAAGACATACGTGGACGCGTGTGTTGTGGACAGGTATCGTGGAAGACGGAATTTCTGCATGGGAACTATTGAAGAACGGTTGAAGATCAGAAGGAGCGTCAAGACCCGTGGGGATCGAGTCTTAGTGTAAGGCTAATCTGTCATTGTAAAACCATTATTCATAGTGATTTTCTATCTTGGGCCGTCCGAGGTTGTTTTCACGTTTTGGGTTTTTTCCTCGTACATCCGGCGATGTGAGTATTCTTTACTTTACTTTACTTGCTTTAATCATTAGATGCATGTTTAGGATTAATCAAGATAAAATTGGTTTAAAGTAAGAATTGGGTTTTTCACAACTTGGTTTAGTGCATAAATAAAAGTTGGATAATTTTCTGAGAAAATTTTGGTTTTGATTGAAACACACATATTGGGCCACTCACTTTTACAAAATTGTATGACCTCCTCATATGCTTGATCGTCCCAGTAGCAATAATACCAGAATTCTTCATGATTTTAACTTCATTAGTTCTCCTTATACTTTAGATGACCCTCCAGTTGGAATGGATTCTATTTCCAAAGCTCAAGGGAAACGTCCTGCAGAATGAAGCTCTGTATTTTGCTTTGTTAACACAGTCATGTAATTAATTTGATTGAATGAAATGGAAATTTGATCAAATTATCTTATGTTGAATATTAACCCTTTCTTTATCATTAGTTCTACTGATAAACTTTGATTAATTTGAGTACCAATGACCAATGAATGCAGATGTTATACTAGCATACTTAGATTAAAATCTAAATTTAGAGCTAGTTAGATGAATACATTGGCTCTACTAGCATACTTAGATTAAAATATAAATGTGGATCTAGTTACCCATGTGTCTCCAAAGGTTTTATTATTGCACCCAAATATTAGGGTTTTTGCCTTAGATACAAGTGGTGTGACAAGGCGTTTGTGGAATATGTGCTTACATTCCTCTTTGAGAAATTTTTGCAACATTCTTCCTATACTTTTCCTAGTAGGATAAATATCTTGTTTTATCCATATGTTTGTTGACCAAGTTTCTTAAGGATTTAACATCCTTTTTACGTGGGCTTTGTGTATCAACGATCAAGTTTGTGGATGCTCCGAGCAACTTATTACTTCGGTCGGTCCATGTTCAGGGAAATATTTACTGAGTTGAGCAACGATTTTCTGAGCCGAGAAATAATTTATAACTTTATATCAATTAGCTAGAGTAGTGCCTAGAACTAGTACTCCAAAAAGAATTAACAACAAAAATGGAAAGAACTGAAGAGTTTATTAATACTGCAAGTTGACTTCAAACTGATTACAACATCATTAATAATATTTTCTGAGATACTCTGCATGCCATGGGTTTATGAATTCTTCGCCTTACAAGGTTTCAATTCGATAGGTTCCAGGTCGGATCACTGCTGAAATACGGTATGGCCCATGCAAATTGGCCTCAAGCTTGTTATTTTTTTGCAGCACTTTCTTCATCACATAATCTCATTCCTTCAAGCTGGTCGGTTTCATCCTTTTATTATAAAAATGAGTTGTTCTTTATTTAAAGGCTGCATTTCTTAGGGCGACGTCTTCTCGTACTTCTTCCAGCATATCTAGATTCAACCTTCTCATTAAGTCACTTAGGGGAGAGTTAAAATTTAAGACTCTATAGGATGGAAATCCTAGCTTGGCGGAAATGATAGCTTCAGTGCCAAATGCTAACATATATGGGGATTGTCCAGTTTCTGTTCGCGGTGTTGTTCGGTATGCCCATAAGATATAATGTATCTCGTTTATCCAATTTCCCTTGGCATCATCAAGTATTTTCTCCAACCCGTTAAGCATGGTTTCATTCATAACTTCAGCTTTTCCATTACCCTGAGGATGTCCTGGAGCTGAATGCAATTTTTGAACAATGGACTGAGCACAGTAATTTACGAATTCATCATTGTCAAACTGTGTTACATGCTCGGTAATGAAAGTATAGGTCAACTCATACCTACGAATGATGCTTTTCCATATGAACTGATAGACCTTTTCATAAGGCATGTCTATCAGAGGCTCTGCCTCAACCCATTTTGTAAAATAATCTAAGGCGATAACAAAGTATTTAAATCTTCCTCGGGTGGTTGGCAGTGGTCCGACCAAGTCTATACCCCATATGGAAAATGTCCATGGTGAAGTGATTGGAGTGAGAGCGGCATGTGAATTTTTTTGAATGGTAGAGAATCTTTGACATTTATCACACTTCTTGGAAAAAGTTCCACAGTCTGCTCACACTGTTGTCCAGTAATACCCTTGAGTATTGATTCTTTATAAAAGTGTTCTCCCTGCTATGTGAGCTCCAAATGATCCTCCATGCACCACCTGAATTAGATCTTGGACCTTTGATGGATGCAGACAGCGCTACAAATTGATTGTTAGTCCTCTCTTATAAAAAACACCTTTGTCTAATACATGCCGAGCCGCTTTGTATTTCAAATTATTTGCATCCACCATATCTGTTGAAAGTGTTCCTTCTTTATTGTATGCTCTGATTGGGTCCATCCATGATGGACCCATAACTATGGTAATAAAGTTGATCATAAAATCTTCTTTTATGCTCCTATTGGCCAAAATCTCAATAGGGATAGCTCATCGGATTCAATTCAGGTAGCAGAGGCTAGCCAATCAAGGGAATTTTCCAGCCTTGGGATTCTGTTCATCTGAATAGCTGGTACTTTTGCAATGACTTCCATCGCCATGGATAAATACCTGGTTGTCAATTCTCCTTTAGCTCCATATAAACCCAGTGATTGGTTTACTAGCAACTGAGAGTTACTGTGTGCCAGAACTTGCTCGGCACTCAATGAGTGGGCTAAACTTAGGCCCAAAATTATAGCTTCGTACTCTGCTTCATTGTTAAAAGCCTGGAATTAAAAACGTAATGCAACTCAATATCAATACCATCAGGAGTGTTAAGTACTATACCTAATCCACTGCCGATTGAACAATGTGATCCATTAATATATAAGTTCCATATTGGGACGTCGTTGTTAAATGCTTGGTCAGTCAAACTCCCATAGTGGAATATTTTTCCTTTGGCTTCTTCATACTTCTTGGTCATCTCTTGTGTTTTGGAAGAGGAATATGGAAGGTCTAAAATCGCTTTTTTTGAAGAACGTTCTTCGGGAGCTTTTTTGTTAACATCACTTTCTCCTGATTCTTGTTCTGCCTGCTCACTTTGTCGCTCGGGGACATCAGAGTAAGTGAATTCCGCTATGAAATTTCTCACTACTTGGCCTTTCAAAGAAGACCTTGGCTCATATATGATATCATACTCCCCTAATTCCACATCCTAAAGACATTAATCTACCAGATTTCTTCGGTTTACGTAAAGCCTGCCTTAGAGGCATATCGGTGTAAACTACGATTATATGGGCTTGGAAATAAGGTTTCATACGTCTGGATGCTTCAATTAGTGATAAAGCCAACTTCTCCAAATGAGGGTACCTTATTCCTGCTCCTCAAAATGCCTTATTGGTATAGTAAACGGGTTTTTGAACTATATTTTCTTCCTGAATCAATGCAGAACTTACTACCGATTCAGAAATAACTAAATACAGGTACAATTTTTCACCTGTGATTGGTCAGGAGAGTAATTGACGTGACCCCAAATACTTTTTCAACTCCAAAAAATCTTTTTCACATTCTTTGTTCCATTCAAATACTTTTCTAAGCACCTTAAAGAACGGCAGGAACTTATCTGTAGCTCTAGACATGAATATTGAGAGTGCTACAACAGAATAAATTCGACTTATCAAATAAATCAATTTTAATTGTGTGTCAACTAAACTAGTTTTAATGAAACCTGGGTTTTAATTTAGTCCTAACGCGTGCATCTAAGTGATATGACATCATAAAGCAATAAGCATACGAAGGAAACCAAATAAAAGGATAGTCGCAATATAAGGAAAAATCCCCCACAGGGGCAAAACCTTTTATTGCACTATAATTGTAAATCACAAATTACACAGTCATAATGAAATAAATTTTTGATACACGAATACCCTCTGGTGTCGGTTGGTCTCGTCAACAATAGATCCATATGCAGTGAATCTACAAGAACCGCAGTCCTATCTTCAGCCCAGAAATACCGCAGCACTCCTTATGAACCTCAGTCCAAATCAACAAAGAACATTCACGCAGCAAGATCATCAATGACCCGCAGCCATATGATGTAGATTTACCCTCTATATAAGAGAAAGATCAGCAAGACCGTATTTTGGGTTCCAAAATAATTCACTAAAGGATTGGGATGTTTTGTGAATTGAAACATAAGGTTTTAAACCCTAAAATTGAAGAAGACGAAGTGTTATGCTTTTAGCTGATTACTGGTGTAATACCACGTATTCTTACGTATTTATGATTTAATTAATTCGGAAAATTAATTGGATAAATACGTTTTAGTTAAATTACATGTGTGACGTAATTTAATGTGATTAAATAATAAAAGTGATTATTAAATATTAATCGAGAGATAGAGACTGGTTAGTATTATGTTACGAGATATACTATGTGCGTGAATAGTAAATAATGGTGCATTTTGATATACGGCATAGCGAGTGATATGTGCGTATTTTATTTTATCTCACTGGGAGTTGCGTGCAGACCATTTTGAGGTGAAAAATGAGCAGTATATTTTAAGTGACTCGAAAGATAATTTCGAGTGCACTGTTGATCCCGAATGGGCCGAAATAGTTAAAATGAAGTACCCGGGGGTAATGTTTGGGTTTGGGGGGCTTTTTGGACTAGTCGGGACTCGCATTTAAGTACATGATCATTTTACAATTGGGTATACACCCAATTTCGGAATTTATAAGGGGAGAACCCTAATTTCTCCCACATTTCAACCCTAGGAGAGAGAAAGATAAGAGAGAAAGAAGAGAAGAAAGAAGAAGAAAGAGAAGAGAAGAATGAAGGGGATTTTTGGCCAAGTTCCGTGGGATTCGACTCGGGGTCATCGAATTTTATCCACGAGGCAAGTGTTTAACTTTATTTTATGATTGAGTGTTTTTATTTCTCATATTACAGTTGGTTTGTAACAACTATAAAGATTTTTGGGTTGGGTTTTCGTTAATCAAAACAGGAGTTTCGGAAGTTTGAATGAGTGAAACCTGGTTAATATCCAATTTGAGAAACTTAAGAATTAATTGAAATTAGTTGTTGATTATTGGTTCTAGGATGATTAGAACCATTTTTATGTGTGGATATATTGTTGGTTGAGGTTGGATAATTATGGGAGAGAAGATAAAAAGCTTGGAGGTGCATTAATGGAGATTTGTAATTTGGAGAAGATAGTGAACAGTAATGCAACAGCTTGTGGGGTATGATTTAGCTCTTGGTCAAATCGTGAAAGTTCTAAATATTTTTTATACGATCGTGTGGGCACTGACCGCGTATTTTTTTGATTTGTTTTGAATCAGTTATGATTTTTCTAAGGAAGCAGTTCCGAGATTGAAATCGTTAGCTCGGGAATCAAATCGGAAATTTTAAAAAAAATTCAAATGGACACCATTTTCTGTATGATTTGAATTAGATGCCCATTTATGGATTAACAGAAAGGTAATAAATTTATATTTCTAATGAGATTTGTATGAGGTCAATTGGAATTATGTAGAGTGAGTTATAGCTGTTTTAGTGCAAGATATTTAAGCTACCAAAATAGCTCAGTTGCGGATATTTTATACAAAATTCAAATGGATGCTGTTTTCTGTATGATTTTAATTAGATGATCATTTATGTATGAACAGAGAGGTATTGAAGTTATCTTTATAATGAGGTTTGAATGAGGTCAATTGTACTTGTGTAGAGTGCGTTATAGCTATTTTAGTGCAAGGTGTTTAATCTCCCAGAACGGCTGAGTTACGGATATTTTTGAGAGAATTCAAATGCATGCCATTTTCTGTATGATTTGAATTATATGCTCACTTATGGATGAACAGAAAGTTATTGGATTTATATTTCTAATGATCTTGTAATTAGGTCAATTGGACTTATGTAGAGTGAGTTATAGTTATTTTAGTGCAAGGTGTATATCCTGCCAGAACAGCTGAGTTACGAATATTTTTGAGAGAATTCAAATGCATGCCATTTTCTGTATGATTTGAATTAGATACTAATTTATGGATGAACAGAAATTGAAGTTATCTTTCTAATGAGATTTGAATGAGGTCAATTGGATTTATGTAGAGTGAGTTATAGCCATTTTAGTGCAAGGTGTTTAAGCTGCCAGAATATTTATGATTCGTTCGGCTGCCAAAAAATGTGAGATTTTTCTTTTTAAGCCTCAAATGGCTAAAAAATTTATCGAGGAAGTGTTTGGGACCTTGATTAAATATATTTATGGAATAATGATGGTAGTAGGTCTACGATTGAGTGTAGGACTTTAATTTTGTGAGTGAATTAAAGTGGAAATTCATAGGCTTAATTGTGACATATTTTAATTCAAGATGATAAGAATATAATTATGGAAAAAGCTTGAGCGAGCTTAAATTTTTTGGGTCAGTAGGTTAACAAGGGTAACTACTGAGTTGATATAACAAGTGGTAACTAGTAACCTTAGAGTTGTGTGAACACTCCTATATATACGATAGTGAGATAAATCGTAAGACAAATAGTACGAAAAATATGTGAGAGATGTATACTACGTACTAATGCATATTATCGGGTTCAGTGAACACCTATTGATGCATAGTAATATATAGGTTGTGTGAATACCTACAGTATACTAAATAAAAATTGGTGATCGAAGTATGAGTCCGAGCCAATAAAGTGTAGAGGGAGTACTCGAATAAATAAAAAAGTGAAATAAATTTGTAAAGCAAACAAGTACGATGAATATTAGAGAGAAATATATTACGTACAAGTATGAATAATTTGGTTGGCTGAATACCTATAAATTTTGTACTTAGGTTGGGTGAATACCTACAGTGCCTATAAGATATTGGAGTCGAGGATTAGACCGATCCAATATTCTATTATTTCATTTACATTTGGAGTCGAGGATTAGACCGGGCCAATGTATAAGATAGGAGAATTGGAGTCGATGATTAGACCGGGACAATACTCCTTATAGTATATATTGTGTGTGAAATATATACTATATAAAAAAATCTACTTGGGTAGAATGGTTGATGATTATATGATGTTCATACATCTAAAAGACAAATAAATTGGGATGATTGGAGTCGATGATTAAACAGGGCCAATTATCCTTATAGTATATATTATGTGTGAAATATATACTATATGAATAATCTACTAGGATGAAGTAGTAGATAATTATTGTATGTGAAATACATACTATATAAATAATCCACTTGGGTAGAATGGTAGATGATTATATGATGTTCATACATCTAAAAGAAAAATAAATTGGGATGATTGGAGTCGATGGTTAGACCGGGCCAATTATCCTTATAGTCTATATTGTGTGTGAAATACATACTATATGAATAATCTACTAGGATGAAGTAGTAGATAATTATTGTGTGTGAAATACATACTATATAAATAATTTACTTAGGTAGAATGGTAGATGATTATACGATGTTCATACATCTAAAAGACAAATAAATTGGGATAATTGGAGTCGATGATTAGACCGGGCCAATTATCCTTAGTATATATTGTGTGTGAAATATATACTATATGAATAATCTACTAGGATGAAGTAGTAGATAATTATTGTGTGTGAAATACATACTATATAAATAATCTACTTGGGTATAATGGTAGATGAATTTATGATGCTCATACATCTAAAAGATAAATAATTTGGAATAATTGGAGTCGACGATTAGACCGGGCCAATTATCCTTATAGTCTATATTGTGTGTGAAATATATACTATATGAATAATCTACTAGGATTAAGTAGTAGATAATTAGATGAAGTGAATACATCTAACTATTAAGTCAAGTGAAGAAAACTTAATGGGCAAAACATAATATTAGATAGTGAGCATCTAATGAATAAGGTTAAGTGGTCAGACTTAACTTTCAAATTAGAAACTAACATATGTGAAATGTTACTTTGAAATTAATTAACAATATGAGAGGTGTTAATGAAACTTAGTACTGTATGGGCGGTACGGGAACTTAGACATAAGTTCAAACGATTACTATAGTCTAAATAGCTTGGGTAGTTGTAGATACAATAGACTAACTATAGAACGTTAGGCGTGCACTATAGATGAGAGGTGAAGGGTATCTCATGTGAGTGCGACACCAGTTTAAATATGGGAGTATCATATTTTAAATATTAAAATATGTTAAAAACTTGCTAAAATATTTTCAAAACTCGGGCTCTGACCCGTTTACCTGTTTTTCCCTCTCTTGCTATATATGTATATATAGGTGTCCAGACACAGGGACGCCTGTATGATTATTCCTTTGAGTCAGACGTTTGTTGCTGCAGTTGTGGATGCAAGCAAGTTTATTTTATACGCTTATATCCTTGTGATATAGATAAGAGGTACTGTAGATAAACTTGGGCCGATAGCCCAACTGTATTCATTTATTCTTTTACCGACTTTTTGTGCGGCATTCGATTTGCTTGTATTATGTTGTACCGAGTGTTCGGTTATTTTATTTCATTTCAGTTTCATGTATATAAACTGTGTGAATGTTTTATTTAGTTGGTTTGGTTAAAAAGATTTGTTAAATAAAATTTAACGCCAACCTAATAAGTTATTAGTAATTAAATTGGTTTTCGACAGTGATGCTAAGAATGAACCATATGAGATTCCTATTTTAATCTGGTATAGGATTGATCACCCGGTATTTTATTAGGTGGGGTGTCACAACTGGTATCGAAAATTGTCAGGTCTCATTTATGAAAGACACCTCGCTTAACACACTTTATATAAAAAATTTGAGGCGGCGCGTCGTTCGAACGAGATCCCATGTAGTTCGAACTAGAAAATTTGCGAAAAATAAATTTAATTTTTTTATTTCAAAAGTTCTTCTTTTAATCTTGGAAAATTCATTTTGACGGAAAAAAAAATGCTTCAACACTTAGAAAATATTTTAGAAAAATATTCAAACCTCTTTTAAAAATTATCCCAACACTTTAAGTGAACCGTAAAGGGAATTAAATACTTTCTCACTGAAATAAATCTTGCAGGGGCTTGAATGTTGAAGAATTTTGATATTTGGATCCGTCTCGATGCATGTATGATCTTGAACAATCTTCGATGGTTGTAGCGGTATACGGCATACTTAATTGATAATGGACATTTATAAAATCACGTCCTTACAAATCTCCCCTTATGTCAATGTCAATACAAAATAAAAAAACAATTTGAATTATCAACTCAAAATTCCTATATATATCTAATATCCTCCCATGAACCCAAAAGTGAAAAGGTAATCGAAATGTAAGTCTTCAATCTTTTCTTCAAAAATATTCATCAATCTTCAAATATCAAAGATTTTCTCATCAAGGTGTACAATCCAATAATCTTCAACTTTGTACCTGTATAGGGTGATGGCCGCCAATTTTAAGAATCTTATTACAAAAAGTAATTTCCTTTTATATAAATGCGGAAGCGGAGATGATGGTTCAAATAAAACAAATTTTAATTTCTATTCAAATTAAAATTAAACCATTTGAAATAAGATAAACTCACACATATGTTTGATTTCACTTAAACACAATTAATTAACCCAAGTCCTAGAAATTTGCCTAAGTCGGATTTTTTTCATTTAATCAAATTAGGCCAAACCAAATTTTAACCAATTAAATTAATGACTTGAATTAACTACACATTACCCATATTTCATTTAGCACCAAAATAGATAAGTAGCGATTAAACCAAATTTAATCTTTTTACCTAAGCATGCGTTCTAGGTGATTTAGCAAGATAAAATTAAACAATAAATCACTACGCCACGATGTACGAGGAAAAATCCACAACGAGAAAAAACCTCGGACGGCCCTAGCCTTAAGTCCACTAAGTATGGATTTACAAATTACAAGACAGATGACTTGCTTCCTCGACTCGACACCTTTCAAGCCTTGACGCGTCTTCTTATAAACACCTCCGCCTAGTAGACAACCCCGGAGCTCCACCGGAATCTTGGACTTCACCAATGAGATAATAGGTACACCATAAACCACACATGGTGCCTTTCACCATGTGAGAATGCCGCAGCAAAACAATTGACTTCTTCTTTAAGGGATTTAGAAGCAAACCCAAACAATCTCTTCAATGCGGCAGAGAAAACTCGGTGCCAAACACTCCAAGCAAGATGTATATATATTGGAACTTGGATAAGCAAACTTAGGGTGTAAAACAAGTGTTTAAAAGATTTTTCTTAAAAAAAACAACAACACTTAAACAATGAACTTTTTTCTTTTGGAATTAAGGTCTCAAACTCTCTCTTAGAGATGGAATAGTATGAAAAAGTTCAGTTAAAAAACTTGGTTCCCGCCCTTAGATATTCAGGTGAAAAGTTAGGGGGAAAAGTAGTGGGAAAAAAACTACTCAAACTGCCAATTAAACTGTTCCCGCCAAATCTCGTTCGAACGAGCCTTCTTACGAAGTTCCAGTGTGTAAAAGTTGAACTCGTTAAAAATCTAGTTGGAATTCTCGTTCGAACAGCATTATTCATTCGAACGACAATTCAAACGATGTTATAGTGGCCAAATAGGGAACTCGTTGGCAAACTCGTTCGAACGACAATTCGAACGAACTTCTAGAAAGCTGAAAAATTAAGTTTTAACCCAGAAACTTTATATACTTTATTTTAAAGTTTTAATGAAATCTTTCTGAAAATAAACAACAGTTTTAAATAGAATTAACCCAATATAAAATTTTTCAGGCTCTTATATATATATATATTCAAAATGCATTCATACCTTAGGAGTAATGGAACCAATGTTGGTTGACGTAGAAACGAGGTACATTAAACTCGGCAATATGATGAAGCTTTATACTCTTTGCTGCTACGTCTTCAACAAACACGTCATAGGCTTGAATGGATAAACTTTAACTCTATCCTATGACTCAAATATTGTTGTCCGAAATTGAGCCAAAACTACAAAGGACTCAATTGGAAATTTGTGTCCTTACAAATCTCCCCCTTTGGCTATTCCGGGACAAAAACTATACAAAAATCCTAAAGGGCCGTCAAGATTTACTAGACTGATAAAAATGTCCCACCCAAAATAAAATTACAATGCTAGACTCAAACAACCCAAGGATAAAAATCTTTGCCGGTGAAAGTTGCCACTTAGAAGAATTACTACACACTTAAGCAAACTATCAAACGATAGGGAATATCAAAATATTAATTGCAATTAAAATAATTACTCCCCCTAAACTAATTCTCCCATTTATCAACTATGATCAACCTAAGAAGATAGCGCTCTCCCCTAAGTAAAATCTCCTAAACTTAGATAAGATTACAATAGGATTAGATACCATTTCTCCCCCTATCATTCTCTACCTTTTTGTTCAAGAATAGACAAAGGCTAAAAAAAATTAACTTATCTCAACAATTAAAGAAAATACTCCCCCTAAACTAAACAAGGGATAAATAGAATGGGATAACAAGCTAACCATGCAATAGTGCGTAAAGTGATGAGAACATTAAAGCACATGGGCAACAGAAACATAATTAATCCAACAAATAATAACGGATACCAACTAAGATGCAAGAAAATGATACCAATATGATGCGTAAAGTATTAAGCATGTGATATCAACATGTAATGCAACTAGATAGATACCAATTATGAATTAAAGCATAGATGGACTAGAAAGCAAGGAAAATATAAAAAAAATCATATATATACATAGACTAAGTATACCAATAACTCACTTTCACGTATATATAGATATAAACACACAAATGACAAAAAGTAAGATAAGCTTTTCACACTCGTATGGCAAAAATGTGTCATATGGAAACGAAAGTGATGGGGTGTGAACTAATAACGATTAAATTTAGAACCATTCACTTAAAACATGTTCACGGAGTTCTCATTTGATTGAAAACTTCATCATATTTAAATATAACCTCATGTGACAATATAAGATGAACTCAATGAACAAACATACACAATGCATACAAGCATAGCATATTGATGATTCTACAAACCAATAGAGTCATGACATTGAAAACGCAACTAGGATAAACAGAAATTATGCAAACCGTTGATATACCATCCAATCTCCCTAAGTAAGCATATATATTTTGAATGAATATATCAATTAAACATAGGCCTTGGCAATTATTTTTCTTTTTAGTGCCATATTTTATTTTTTAGGCATTTGGACCAAGTATTTCTTTTAGGTCCAAACAAACGATGGCTTACTATTCGCAAAGGATAATAAATCCTTTCGGAGCCCTTCCCCGTGCACATTTATATATAATATTTTTATATCTCACAAATCTCACGTGCAATGGATTTTGACATGCACTAGTTCTCCTAGGTCACAAATATGTAGATGACAAGATTGGTAGGAGAACACCTCACAAAGCTCAAATGTAACATGTGACGAATAAATTTCAAAAGAGCTCGTACATCTGTGAATAGAGGCATATAAAAAATAGAATCCATTTAAGAAACACAAAATCCAACTACTCCATGTAAGAATGGTAAAGAACATAATAAGGATTGACAATCTAAACCAAAAGTTCTAGCCACATGGGAGCGGAAAAAATGGGATTCTAACACAAGTATATGCCACATAAAGTGTGTCAAACTAATATACATACAAAAAAATCTTTTTGAGTTTTTGAAATTTTTTAAACCAAACAACAAAAATATTTACTCAAAAAAAACACAAAAATCATTTGTATTTTTTTTATAAAGCCTAAATTACTAACAAGGTAAAACACAAATGATAAAAAAAAATCTTTTTGTATTTTTCATTTAATGCAAACAAAAATGAAAGAAATATAATACAAAAGAGAAACAAAGTTCATAATTCTAGCATGTGATTAAGCATGGAGCATAGACTAGAAAATGATTAAACAAGCATATAATTAGCATGGATGATTTAGCATGAAGCACAAAATCTAAAGTATGCAAATAAAACTAACATATTCAACCTTTAGATTTTGCAAGGGAGGAAGCATGTGAAAGCAAATGAGAATCAAATACCCTATTTTGTAAAGAGACCAAGTCGGATATCCTAACCCAAACTAAAGATGAGTGACTAACTCGGGGTGTAGGAATCTTGACTACCTCGGTTACCTTACGTAGGGTATTTCTAAGACCTCTTTTAAGATCAAAACAGATTTTCCTAACATGACCTTTTCGACCACAATGTGCACAAGTAAAAGGACATCGAAAAGATTTACCTAGGGAGTGATCTCTAAAAGCTTTCCTAGTGGATTATCCTAAAACATTGGTTTTGGCTTTATGATTTGATTCATTACAAGTATCGAAGCCTAAACCAGAAGTGTCATTTTTAATTTGGACCGTTCCTAAAATTTTATCTAGTTTCTCCGAACGACACTTCAAATCAAATTTGACTTTCCTAGAGTCTTTTAATTTATTTTGTAATTCTAAAATGTTAGACTCTAATAAAATATTGCGTTCTTCAAATGCGAGAAGCTCATTTTCAAGGATTCCATTAAACCCTTGAGGCTATCTCTCTCGCCTTCTAAATATTCAATCTTCTCATGAAGAGATCTCTCACGTGTCCTAAGGTCTTCAACCAAAACACTATCATCAACGACCTTGATACGCTCTCTTAAACTCGCTTCTAACTTCAAATTTTCTCTTTTTAATTTAATAGATTCATCATATAATTCTTGAAAATCATTTTGAAGTTCACTCACATCAACCTCATCATTTTCATTCTCTCTCTCTTCTTCACTCTCACTACCATCAAAAATAAGGGAATCATAAACTTTGACCACGAAAGTGTCACGTGTTTGAATATCTTCATGGGAAGATTCATTATCGTTGCTCACATGACTAGCCATAAAAGCCACAAAGTTGGGCTTAGTGGGGGAATCGGGTCCCTCTTCCTTATCACTATCACTAAATGTTTCATTATATGAAATGGGTCGCTTACCCTCTCTCCTTAGTTTAGTGGGGCACTCAGAAGCCCTATGGCCATACCCTTCACAACCAAAACACCTATTTGACTCGTCCCTATTTAAATTTTCTTTAAAAGTTTTAGGGATCCTTTTCGCATTGTCTTGCTTAGAAATTTCAAATTTCTTAAAATCATTTTCAAATTTATCTTTGTTAAATTTAAGAAATTTTTGAAATTTCCTAGCAAACAAGGCCATGTATTCCGAGTCACTATCACCCTCGCTCTCTACTACTTGTTTGTCCTCTTTTCGGGCTTTTAAAGCAGCGCCCTTTTCTATTTTCTTTTCAGTTTTAGAGGGAAACATGTCCAGTTCATAGGTTTGTAAATCACCTATGAGCTCTTCTAATTTCGTAGAGGCTAAAGTAGGTAAAGAATTTAAAACGGTCACTTTTGAAATAAATCTATCGGCAAGGGACCTTAAAATTTTCTTTACTAATCGGTTGTCGGGTATTTTCTCTCCCAAATTAAAAGATGAATTAACAATATCGGAAAGTCTAGAATAAAATTCATCAAACGTTTCTTTTTCATTCATTTTGATGGTTTCAAATTGAGTGGTGAGGTTTTGGAGTTTTGAAGCTTTTACAACACTTCTACCTTCATGAGTGAGTTGTAAAATATCCCAAGCTTCTTTAGCGGTTTCACACGTCATAATGCGACGGAATTTATCCGGTGTGACTGCGCTAAACAAGGCATTTAAACCACGGGAATTAAAATTTGAAAGTTTAAATTCATTCTCACTCCATTTATCGACCGGTTTGGGAACACGTTCATTATCTACTAAATGTGTTGGTGGGGACCACTCGTTAACTACAGACAACCAAACTCTCTCGTCGATAGATTTAAGTGCCGATTTCATTCACGCTTTCCAATACGTGTAATTAGAACCATCGAAAATAGAAAATTTTGAGAATGGGGAAAATTCCATTTTAGCCAAAAATATTTAAAGGATCTTTAACAAAGTAATTTATCATTTTGGCTCTGATACCAATTTGTACAGGGCGATGGCCCCCAATTTAAGAATCTTATTACAAAAAGTAATTTCATTTTATATAAATGCGGAAGCGAAGATGATGGTTCAAATAAAACAAATTTTAATTTCTATTCAAATTAAAAATAAACCAAGTGAAATAAGATAAACTCACAAATATGTTTCATTTCACTTAAACACAATTAATTAACCCAAGTCCTAGAAATTTGCCTAAGTCAGATTTTTTTAATTTAATCAAATTAAGCCAAACCAAATTTTAACCAATTAAATTAATGACTTGAATTAACTACACATTACCCAAATTTCATTTAGCACCAAAATAGATAAGTAGCGATTAAACCAAATTTTATCTTTTTACCTAAGCATGCGTTCTAGGTGATTTAGCAAGATAAAATTAAACAATGAATCACTACGCCGCGATGTACGATGAAAAATCCACAACGAGAAAAAACCTCGGACGGCCCTAGCCATAAGTCCACTAAGTATGGATTTACAAACTACAAGACAGATGACTTACTTCCTCGACTAGACCCCTTTCAAGCCTTGACGCGTCTTCTTATAAACATCTCCGCCTAGTAGATAACCCCGGAGCTCCACCGAAATCTTGGACTTCACCAATGAGATAATAGGTACACCGTCAACCACACATGGTGCCTTTCACCATGTGAGACTGCCGCAGCAAAACAATTGACTTCTTCTTTGAGGAATTTAGAACCAAACCCAAACAATCTCTTCAATGCGGTAGAGAAAAACCGGTGCCAAACACTCCAAACAAGATGTATAAATATAGGAACTTGGATAAACAAACTTAGGGTGTAAAACAAGTGTTTAAAAGATTTTTCTTAAAAAAAACAACAACACTTAAACAATGAACTTTTTCCTTTTGGAATTACGCTCTCAAACTCTCTCTTAAATAAAACTCACCCAATATAAAATGTTCCAAGCTCCTATATATATATTTAAAATGCATTCATACCTTAGGAGCAATGGAACCAATGTTGGTTGACATAGAAACGATGCACATTAAACTCGGTAATATGATGAAGCTTTATAATCTTTGCCGCTACGTCTTCAACAAACACGTCATAGGCTTGAATGGATAAACTTGAACTCTATCCTATGACTCAAATGTTATTGTCCGGATTTGAGCCAAAATTACAAAGGACTCAATTGGAAATTTGTGTCCTTACAGTACCTACACACATGAGATAAAGCAAATAACTTCGTGACGCATCGAGTTTAAAATGATATAAGAATAAATCAATCAATGTAATCAAATCCCCCTCATAATGCAAAACTCCCCCATACTTCGTTGTCCCCCTTTTTATTTGTCCGAAATAGACAAGGAAAAGAATGAACCAAATAAATCCAAATGGGGTGTCACGATAAAAAACATAAATATATATAAAACTACGCGCATGTAAAGGAAATACTCAAGGGATCCACAAACTATTTTTGATTTTTTAAATTTTTTGTACAAAAATGCAAAAACAATGTTACAAAAATCACACACCATGAATTTACATTAAAATAACCAAATCGTGGAAACGGAATGAATGTGTGTGAACAAATTCAATAGGTAAATCAACTCAATAAAGCATATGTGCACGATGCATAAGTGTACTCTTATCGAATGAACATCAAAAATATCCTTAGGTGTAAAATTATTGAATTCAGATGATATCGACCAAATCAAATCAACAAATCAAAGCGTAAGTGATTTTCACACCAATAACGTCCAAAACGTTTTAGTGTCGTTTTGAGAACTTTTCAAAGGACGTGCAAACCTATTGATTACTTTCCAGCCAAACTCCCTCATATATAATAATGATTTTTTTATATCTAAAGAGGTACTAAATTCTCAACTTAGAGAAAACCTATTCGCCCAAATTTTGGCATATATCATCTTTTTATTGCCTTAATTTTTGTGCGGGCTCTTTTCAAACAGTGTCTTTCATGCCGAGTTAATTTTACACTCTCGTAGCCCTTTCCAACGTTACTCACCATTTTTTTAAATTTAAATAAATTCCTCAGGGGCAATGGTTTTTACATGCACTACTTTTATTACTCTCGTATTATTGCAGTTGGATCATTTTAAGGATAGAATTGGGATGAAAACACTCGACCAACATGTGATAGACAATTACAATAATCAAACAAATCCGTGCATGTGTGCATTAAAGGAAATAATGCGTAAAACATGTAGGAAGTATCAACTAATAAAATCTCAATGACTCCAAACATTGTAAAGCACATAAATGACATGATATATTGTCCCAAAACACTATCAACTTGTCACATGGATAAATGGAATGAAATTGTGACTCGGTCATCCTAAGTGTCCATCCATAAACGGTGTAAAACAAAATACAAAACTCTTTTTATCTTTTTTTTAATTTTTCCAAAAAAAATGACAATCTTTTTGTATTTTTCAAAAAATTTCAAAAATAAAAACCATAAATACAAACATGGTACACACTAGCACTAGGCATAATATTGGCATGAGCAAGATCCTATTCTAGAAAATAGTAATCACACAAATGAATCATCAATCTAAGTAGGTGTGATTAAATGAACAATGCAGTATAAGAAATTAAGCATGAATACTAAGAATGACTGTATATACAATGTCGAAAGCAAGCCAATTATACCAAATAATGTAACCAAAGAACACAGGGTATTGCAAACAGAATGGTCAAAGTCAACCAGGTAGCTCGAACGAACAGCATGTCGTTCAAACGACATAGCATCTCGCGAGAAGACTTCGCGCAAGACCAGAAATCGCTCGAAAGAAAACATATCTCATTTGAACGAGAAAACCAATTCACATATTCCCCATAATGTTAAACAGTGTTGCCCAGTGATAAAATTACCAGAAAAGAGATATCTGCAAGGTGCTGACATATTCAAAACAGAGTTAAAACAGTAACTAAAACTCGTAAAACAATGTAAGCTACTACAAAGTGAGTCATAACACTAGTAAGAGTATATCATGGAGCATTACTAGTGTATGACAAATAATAACACAACCAACCAAACGATCTCATATGGGGTGAATCTCGTGTAAGAAAATGAGATTCGTTAACAATTAGGCCATAAGCCTCTAAATCTGATTTCCTAACCCAAACCGATGTGTAACGAGGTGTGGGGTTTTGAGGAATCGAATTTACTTTTCTATTAATTTTCCTAGGTCCATTCAAAAGTTTGTAACAGAAACGCCTAAGATGACCTTGCCTACCGCAATGTGTGTAAGTGTAAATCGGTCGGTGAGTGTCTTCTAAAGGTGGCCTTCTCCTTAAATTCCTAGGTGGCGCTATCTGAATTTTCCTAGGTGGCTCTCTCCTAATGATCTTAGGAGGCTCTCTCACGATATCCCTAGGTGACTCTCTCTTAATAACCATCGAAATATCTCTAACACGAGTGGGGAATACTTTAGGTACAATACTATCAACGAAGCATATACCACCCCCATCCTCCTTAATTAGGACAGTCCCTAAAATCTTATCTAGCTTTTCGGATCAAGACTCCAAATCAAATTTTACTTTACTCGAATCTCTCACACTTTCCTCAAGTTCACTTATCCTAGATTCAAGTAAGCACCTAGAATCCTCAAACTCAAGAAGCTCCTTTTTCATAGTTGCCATCAACCCTCTAAGACTATCTCTCTCACCCTCGGCATACTCAAGCTTCTCTCTCAAAATTTTCTCATGGTCCCTAAGGTCTTCAACTAAAACATCATCATTTTTTAAGTAACGCTCTTTCAATTTCAAATTTTCTTTCTTTTCTTTCAAAGCTTCAGCATAAAGCTCAAAGAAAGCAGTTTGCAAGTTACGCTCATCTACACTTCCATCCTCACTCTCATCACCCTCACTATCATCACTAATCAAACGGGTGGCTAGCTCTCGCTTAGAAGCATAAAAAACTTCTTCTTTATAATCACTATCACTAAGGGTAGAAGCATGAGATGTCGATTTTTTCAATTTCTTCCTTAAATTGGTGGGACACTCATCTATCGTGTGGCCAACACCCTCAAAACTCGAACATATCTCAGAATCATTTTCAATGGAAGATTTAAAGAAAGATTTCGTGTGAATTTCCCAATTAGATTTTTCAAAAAGCTAACATCGAAAATCATCAAAACCATCAAAATTCATTTTTAAGAAAAAAACAGGATCAAACATAATAACTTAGTGCAACAGGCTTTGACACAAAAGTGCATGCAAAAATCAGGATCACATCATAACTTAGCATAACCCGCTCTGATACCAATTTGAGAGCGCTACAACGTAATAAATGCGACTTCTCAAATAAATCAATTTTAATTATGTGTCAACCAAACCAGTTTTAGTGAAACCCAAGTTTCAATAAATTCCTAACACATGCATCTAAGTGATATGAAATCATAAAGCAATAAGCATGTGAAGGATATCAAATAACAGTATAGTCAAAATATGAGGAAAAACCCCCACAGGGGTAAAACCTTTTATTCCACTATAATTATAAATCACAACTTACACGGTTATAATGAAATAGATTTTTCACAAAAGAATACCCTCAGGTTTCGATCGATGTCATCATCCATAGATCCACGCGCAGCGAACCTATAAGAATCGTAGTGCTATCGTCAGCCCAGGAATACCGTAGCACTCCCTATGAACCTCAGTCCATATCAGTAAAGAACCTTCACGTAAAAAGATCCTCAATGACACACAGCCATATGAAGTAGATTTACCCTCTCTACAAGAGCAAGATCAGCAAGACCATATTTTGGGTTCCAAAACAATTCACTAAAGGATTGGGATGTTTTGTGAATTGAAAAACAAGGTTTTAAACCCTAAAATTGAAGAAGACGAAGTGTCCTGTTGTTAACAGATTACTGGTATAAAAAATCATCAGGTATCCTTAACAAAAGACGCCTCGTTTATCCCGCTTTATATAAAAAAAATTGAGGTGATGCGTCGTTCGAACAAGATCTGATGTTGTTTGAACCAGATCCCATGTCGTTCGAACAAGAAAATTCGCGAAAAACAAATTTAATTTTTTATTTCAAAAGTTCTTCTTTTAATCTTGGAAAATTCATTTTGACAAAAAACAACGCCTCAACACTTAGAAAATATTTTAGAAAAATATTCAAACCGCTTTTAAAAATTATCCCAACACTTTTAAGTGAACCGTAAAGGGACTTAAATACTTTCTCACCGAAATTAACCTTGTAGAGGCTTGAATGCTGAAGAAGCTTGATATTCGGATCCGTCTCAATGCATGTATGGTCTTGAACAATCTTCAACGGTTATAGCACTATACAACATACTTAATTGATAACGGACATTTATAAAAATATGTCCTTACAAATCTGTTCAAGGCTGCTACTCGTCCAGTCAGTCTTTGCACCTCCTTCTTGCAAGTTGGGGATTGCATTTTAATTAATGCATTGATTGTATCTATATTTTCTTCACTTCCCTTTTCATTTACTATGTAACCAAGGAATATTCCTTCGTTCACTCCAAAAATATACTTGGTCGGATTCAGCCTCATCTGGTACTTTTCAAGTTAATCAAAATTCTAGCTAACGTCGATAATGTGATCGGATGCCTTTTTCTTCTTTTTGTAAGCATGTCATCCACGTAGACTTCTATATTCTTGCCTATTTGTTCCTCGAACATCTTATTCACCGCCCTTTGATATGTAGCACGTGAATTTTTTGAACCAAATGGCATAACATTATAACAGTATGTTCCTCGGGGAGTGATGAAATAAGTGGTTTCCTTGTCTTAAGGCTTCATTTTTATCTGGTTATAACCAGAATAAGCATCCATAAGGCTGAGTAACTCATGTCCTGATGTTGCATCCACAAGTTAATCTATTTGGGGCAAAGGAAAAAGATTCTTTGGGCATGATTTATTTAAATATGTGAAGTCCACGCACATTCTCTACTTGTTTTTCTTTTTTACCATAACTACATTGGCCAACCAGTTTGGATATTTCATTTCATTAATAAAAGCCGCCTTCTCAAGATTTTTGAATTCTTCATATATGGCTTGGTTCTTCTCGGGGCTGAACATCCTTTGTATTTATTTTACTAGTTTAACTTCTTTATTTACACTGAGATCAAGGAAAACAAAATTCGGGTCTATCACAGGCATATCTTCATGACTCCAGGCAAACACACGTTTTCTCTCTTTAAGGAAGCTCACCAGTTCCTGTTTAAGAACAGGATCCAATGTTGTTCCTATTTGAGTGATGCGCTCTGGTTTGTCATCTTCTAACACAATGCTTGCAGTTGCTTCCACAATTTATCCCTTTAACAGCTCTATTTCCTCCCTTGGGTCCAAGGTTTCAACCTCAAATTCTTCATCAATCCCAGGAGTATCCACTTGGTAGGTAGTGGTTTTCGTCTTTATTTCTTCAAAATATTCTTGCTCGGAAGAAGAGTAGTAACTCTCCCGAACTACTTTATGATCACCTTTCACAATTCCCACACCAAAGTTAGTAGGGAATTTTAGACACTGATGAACAGTGGATGTTACTGCCTCAAACTTTTTTAGTCCTACTCTTCCCATGATTATATTATAAACCGAATGGACTTTTTTATCCATTACAAAGAAACAGATCATTTTTGTTTAGCTAGCTAGCCAGGTGCCTATCATTATCTCCATTTTAATGGTTCCTAAAGGAAGGACTTTCTCACCTGCAAAGCCTATTAGTGGTCTATGATAGGGCTCTAATTTGCTGAGTTTAAAATCTAAGTTGCTGAAACAAGGATAGAACATGATATCCGCCGAGCTACCATTATCTACTAATACTCTAGAGATAATGATTTCTTCCTTTCTAACTTTGATTACTAATGGGTCATCGTGAGGATACAGTACTCCTGAAAGATCATTTTTAGAGAAACCAATTACTAGTTTGTATTTGTTAACCTTCCTTGGTCGATCTTCCTCTGCAAGGTTGATCCTTTGTACGTACGAGCAAGCTTGTGCCTCATTGAGGTAAGATTTTCTCTCTAATGTATGATCTCCTTCTCCTCCATCTCCACCTGTAATCATTTGGCAATCAAAGGAACCAAAATTGATACAGAATACCTCACATTCTAGTTGTTGGGGTTTTTTAGGGAGATCGAGCTCATCATCATGATCATCTTCATGAGTTCTTTTCTTCTCCTCTCTAGGCATGAAAGGAGATTTTGATCTACGCCGAATTTATTCGTTGTTCTGCTGATCAACATACCGATTCATCTTTCCTTTTTGGATGAGAGTCTCAATCCCATTTTGAAGAGCTATGCAATGTTCTATCGTGTGACCATGATCCCTGTGGAATTTACAATACTTAGTTGTATCTGTCTTGGTCGGGGAACTTCTCAACTTTTTAGGCCAACGCACATCTTTACTATGCTTTATTTCTTCCAAAACATGATGAATTCCCATGGTTAATGAGGTATAGTCATTGTACTTTATGAGTCACTCCAAAATTCCTTTCTGCTTTGATTCCCTGTGTTCTCTCGGGTCTTTATGATCTTTCTTATCATTTTTGCCATCAACTTTTTTGCCCGAGCTACGCTTAGCTTCCATTGCTTCCTCGGCATCCATGATCTTTGCTGCTTTAGCCATAAATTCTATCATTATCTTTGAACGATGCTTAGATAGAGTGTAATACAGTTTTTCAGGGAGCAATCCACTTGTGATGTTAGTTATTGTAGTCTTCTCCTCATAATATATAACTTCTAGTTTCTCGTTATTAAAACGAGTTATGTAATATTTGGTGCTCTTTCCTTTTTTCTGTCTCACACTAAGTAAGTATGCCACCCTTTTCATAGTCTTTGCTACAAAGCAAAAAGTTGTTAATGAATATCTCGGCCAATTGGTTGAAGCTAGAATTTATCCTCGAGGAAGACCATTATATGAGATTTGGGCAGATCTAATAATGGTTCCAGAAAATGCTCTACACCTTATTTTATCGGGGACGGCATAAATATCAGCAGTTGCCTAGTATTATTCTATATAAAAGACTGGATCATTTTTTCCAAAATATTTGGGTGATACTACTGAAGCCTTGAACTTTGCTGGAGTAAGAAAATCCACAATTGCTTTCACAAACAGAGACCCTTTTAGAAAAACTTCTTTGTAGTGGGTTTCTTATCTTCGCCATTTCCCTTAATTTGTCTTCCAATCTCTGTATGGAGCCTTTCAATGCATCATTAGCAGCATCGAATTTATGCGTTGCAACTTTATTATTTTCTGAGCTTTCCTCCTAAGGCTGTTTCCCGGTCCAAGATGCAATTCGTTGAGCAGTTGATCTAGATTGACTTCTTCTTTCCCCTTAATCCGATGGTCATCGAGTGTTACCTGACATTGCCCTATGAACATTTTTGTTCCCCCTGGGTCCCAAAATATCAAAGGGAGAAGAACGACTTAATTTCTCTACGACACTTGGCCTATGTGGCTCGTGTGGAAAGACTCTGATGTCCTGAATAATGAATTTGACCTTGGATGGTTGGAGACATCTCTTGTTGTCATCGAGTGGCTGCGCTGACCACCTCTTGGTGGGGCTGGTGTCATATATCCTTGAGTAGATACAGTAGGTGCCCCGGCTTGAAGAGTTTGTGCAAGTTTCCTAATAGTATCTTGCGTAGCCTTCTAGTCTCTTGTAACACTGGATAGAATCCCTGCTAAATCATTTACAGATGGAGGAGTAGAAGGAGCAGGCAGAATACCTTTGTTTCTAAGACTTGATTCAGGAATATCATCCATTTAGATGAGATCGATTAAACCTCAGACCCTATGTCTGTGCCTGCAGAGGTCATATACCCTGAGCCCTCTGTGCCTGCAGAGGTCCCAGTAGAACCCATCCCTATGTCTGAGTCTGAGTCTTCAACCTCAGACCCTATGTCTGTGGATTCTTTTCAAGAAGCCACGGAGCCGAGGTTTCCAGCCGGGCCTCTTCTAACAAGAGTTCTAGCACCTCGCATTCTTCATCTGATGTTGAAATTATAGGACCCAGTGTGGTTATTCCACCAATCCTAGACGCTATTCCCTTATCAACCGCTACAGGGGCGGAGTTTGCTCAGAGGTTCCCTGATGGTAATCCCACGTCCACTCCAGTCGACGTTGAAAAAGATAAGGATGATGATAGCGAGAGCGATGTTGACACCTCGGAGGCAGCCGAGATAAAGGGCACTGTCAGCGAGGTCGACCTTCTAGCCTTCAGACATCTGTACTCTATAAGTCCCTCCATAAAACTTAGGAGACCTATGAGGGACGAGAGGGCCTTCGACGGCCAAGCCGATGAGATCTGCCTGTATGAGCAGATGTTCAAGTTGGGATTTCGTTGTCCCATCCTCCCAATTATTATAGCCATATTGTCCTATATTAACTTAGCCCGTTCCCAATTATCCCCCAACGCCTGGAGGGTGATAATCGGAGAAATAGTTCTATAGAGGGAAATCCACCATTCAGACCTTCTTATCCATGTCTTCACTGGGTGCTACGTCCCTTCCTTTGCTAGGAATCATCCGAGCTATTACCACTTTTTAGCTCGGAAGTCAAATAAGAAGATGTTGCAGGCTACCCAAAATTCAAATCATAATTAGATACCGCGATACTTCTTCACATCAGGGTCATGGGAATTTGGCCCCTGTGCCCCCTCTTCGTCCTTAGAGCCGAGGATGTCCCTGAGATGGGGAAAAGTGATCATGGCTGCTAGGGCTGACCCTGGACTTAACCAAAATAACCTTCAGAAGGTCAAAGACCTTCAGGATCAAGGGGAGCATGGTCTGCTGGTCAAGTACGAGCATTTGATGACCCCATACTATCTCTCTGAGACTGGCCTTGGGGGGAGTCCTCTGACTGAGCTTCATAAGTGTTTATTTTTCCACAAGTTGTACATCTGATTATGTCATGTCTCTGATTTTCTAACTCAGACTTTTCTGTTTGCAAAGTGCCCCAAAGGAATCTCTGACGACCTCTGGGATATGGCAGCCCCCAGCCTTACTAATCTCGTAAAGAAAGCATATCTGACTGCACCTCCTCCTCCTCCTACAACTTCAAAAGCTGAGGCCTCCAAGAAGAGGAGATCTGTTGACCCTGCCCCTGAAGATCAGAGGCAGAAGAAGAAGACTTCGAAGGGGGATCGTGTCATCCCCATCTCCTCCGAGGATGTATTAGTTGCTCGTCTGGAGCAATTGAAGATTGGTGACAGCCTTATCAACCAAAGTCTGAAGGCCCTGGACGCTATCAGCTCTGTCATGACCGACTCTGATAAACGTTTTTACTGTTCAATGGACACCCCTATGCTAGTCGAGTTTGGTCTCCACCGATCCATCCAAATAAGACTCTTTGCTTTTGCTTTTTTTGAGTAAGTGTAACCTCGTCTTTGGTTTTTAAAGTCATGAACTAACATCTCTGCATATGTTTTACAGGGGCTCATCTCCTTTCACCACTTTGTGGACTGGACTCTGAGAAAACTTCCTCTGATCGAGAAGGGCAAAGAGGCCCAGAAGACCGAGGTTGCCTTGAATGCTGAAGTGGATCATCTGAAGGCTTCTTTAAAGAAGTATGACGCTAAGGTCAAGCAGCTGGAGAAGGATATGGGCAAGCTCAAAAAGGACCATACCTCTACTCTGAAGACGCAGGTTGACTCTCTCCAACTGAAGGTTGACGTTGCTGTGAAGGCTGCCTTGGAGGATGCCTCAGAGAAGATCTTGGAGGACTACAAGGTCTTTGATGAGTTCGTCAGCTTCGGCTTTGAGTACCTCGAGAGAGGTGTTAAGGCCACTGGCAGGTGGGCTGAGATGAAGGAAAAAGAATCAGGGAGCCTGACAGCGTCTAACTTCATTGGTCTGGGCTACGTTGATCCTCGGTTTGCTTAGGCCTTGCAAGAGGTAGAGGAGGAGAGAGGTGCTGCACCTATCGTGACTGCTCCCCAAGATGACACCAAGACTAAAGACGTTAGTCCTCAGGATGATGGGGTAGAAGTGACCAACCTTGGCCAGGGAGATGGGGGCGTGGCAACAAACCCTGAGGCTGTAGACACTTGACCATTTTGTGAAGCTCTTTGTAATTTTTAATTTGGATTTCAAACTGTAACCTCTGATGACAAACCATGTTACTTTATGTCTTGTGATTCTTATCTTAATGCTACATCAACCTCTGAAGAGGGATTTATTTCTTTAGGTGCTGAATGTTCTTTGAATGATTTTCTATATCACACAATATGTGTTAAGGTCTGAAGCCTCCATATGATGTTTTTATAAGCCCCATAAATAAAATATTCACCAAATTAATGATGTTAAGGTCTGAGGTCATCAACTAAGATGTTACCCTCATAAAATATCCAGCAAATTAATGATGTTCAAGGTCTGAGGTCATCAAAGTATGATGTTCACCTCAGACCTTATCACTAAATATGATGTTTAAGGTCTGAGGTCATCAACTAAGATGTTACCCTCATAAAATATTCACCAAATTAATGATGTTCAAGGTCTAAGGTCATCAAAGTATGACGTTCACCTCAGACCTTGTCACCAAATATGATGTTTAAGGTCTGAGGTCATCAACTAAGATGTTACCCTCATAAAATATTCACCAAATTAATGATGTTCAAGGTCTGAGGTCATCAAAGTATGACGTTCACCTCAGACCTTGTCACCAAATATGATGTTTAAGGTCTGAGGTCATCAACTAAGATGTTATCCTCATAAGTTCTATCATTAGAGCGTAATAAACAAAGAGTTGACATGGAAACTGATCTTCTCATTAATAATCTCTTCATAAGATGATACATTTTCGTAGGAAATCTTGCAACATTATATTTAATACTTTTTTAGATGATCAGCATTCTAAGGATTAGAGAAAGGTTCCCCTTTGAGATTTTTTAGCCTGTAGGTCCCTGGTACAACCTCCTCGATTACTTTGTAAGGGCCATTCCAATTTGGGTGGAGCTTGTTTTCCTTCTGTAACGTCTTCTTCAGCACGAGGTCTCCCACGGCTATGGGTCTTAATTTTACCCTTTGATAGTAGAACTTTGTTGTTCTCTGTTGATAAGTTGCCTGTCTGATCTCTGCGTCTTCCCTTCTCTCTTAAATCAAATCTAGGTCAAGCCTTCTCTCCTCCCCATTCCCGTCAGGGTCGTAGGTCTGGACCCTATAAGTAGGGAGTCCTATTTTGGTTGGTATGACGGCCTTCGAGCCATGTGCTAACATAAATGGGGTTTCCCCCATTGGTGTCATATCCGTTGTTCTGTAGGCCCATAACACAATATAAACCTCTTCGGTCCATCTTCCCTTAGATTCTTCTAACCTCTTCTTAATCTCGTCAAGGATAGTTCTGTTAGTGACTTCGGTCTGACCATTTGCCTGAGGTCATCCAGGAGAAGAGAAAAATTGCTTTATCCCGACTCTTCCGTAGTATTTTTCTAAGGAAGAATTCTTGAACTAGGTACCATTGTCCGAGATGAGGGTGTTTGGGAGACCATATCTGCATATGATGCTCTTCCAGATAAATTGG
Organism: Sambucus nigra; assembly: GCA_949130495.1. Classification (NCBI taxonomy): domain Eukaryota; kingdom Viridiplantae; phylum Streptophyta; class Magnoliopsida; order Dipsacales; family Adoxaceae; genus Sambucus; species Sambucus nigra. Next base: position 8,528,901 of record OX422219.1, on the reverse strand, counting down.
AAGGTCTTTTGCTCTGTAATCGTGATCATTGGCTCGGCCTCTACCCATTTAGATAAGTAGTCAATGGCAACTATCAAAAATCTGTAGTTGCTCGCTGCTCTTGGTAAGGGACCCACCAAGTCGATTCCCCATACTGCGAATGGCCAAGGAGAACTTATTGACGTCATAAGCTGATGAGGTTGATGGGGGATAGTGGAGAATCTTTGGCATTTGTCACACCTCTTCACATAGGCTGCAGCATCCTTAGCCAAGGTCGGCCACCAGTATCCCTGCATGATAATCCGCTTGGCTAAAGGTCTTCCTCCTATGTGATTGGAGCAAGAACCCTCGTGCACTTCCTTTAAGACATGGGGAACTTCTGTGGGATAGACACATCTGAGGATAGGTAATAAAAATCCTTTTATATAGGACGTCCCCTACTATTGAGAACTTTATAGCTTTGTACCTCAGCTTCCTCCTCTCTAGCTTTGATTCCGACAGTTCTTCCTCTCTGATATATCTGATAAGGGGATCCATCCATGAGTCCCCCAAGTTCAAATTGAGGCAAGGGTTACTTACCTCTTCTTCTTCAATGGTCTCCTTAGGCAGGATCTCGACTGGAACTCTCCTTCTGATGTTTGTCTTGGTTGCTGAAACCAACCTTGCTAGTGTGTCTGCGTGACTATTTTTTTAACGAGGTATTCTCTTCATCTTTACCTCTTCGAAACATTCTAATATCACTCTTACCCTCTTCAAGTATTTAGCCATCCTTTCATCCTTGGCCTTATAAACCCCCAACACTTGGTTAACAACCAACCTTGAGTCACTGTGAAGAAGGAGTCATCTTATCCCAAGGGTCTTTGCCAAGGAGAGACCTGTTATCATGGCCTCATATTCTGACTCGTTTTTTGATGCCTTGAAGTTAAACCTTAGGGCATATTCAATGTTGGTACCATCCGGGGCTGAGAGTATCAACCCCGTACAGCTTCCTCTTTCGCAAGAAGACCCGTCAATAAAGAGGTTCCAGATGTCTTTATCTGATGAGTAGCCTCCTTTTAACATGATTCCCTGCCTGAAGAGGTATTGGTCTTCCTTATTCTCGGCTACTCTATTTTTGTCCTTCTTGGATATAACCTCTTTGAGGTCTCGTAAGACGTTGTTGTTTGACCCTTCTGTAGTCTCTAGTTTATTCTTAACCTCGACCTATTCCTATGTGAACTCAGCGACAAAATCTGCAAGTGCCTTCCCTTTGATGGCCATCCTAGACTGATAAGTAAGGTCATACTCTCCCAACTCAATGGCCCATGCCATCAATCTACCCGACTTCTCGAGTTTGTGGTGGACCTGTCTTAGTGGGGAGTCAGTGAGGATGATCATAGAATGGGCTTGAAAGTAGGGCTTCATCTTCCTAGAAGCATGTATCAAGGCATAGGCTAACTTTTCTATCCGAGGATAATTCCGTTCAGACCCTTGAAGGGCCTTACTGTTGAAGTATACAGGCCTTTAGACCCCAATGTCTTCCCGTACTATGGCTACACTTATAGCTGATTCAGAGACTGCCAGATAAATATACAACTTCTCTCCCGCTATGGGTCAAGATAAGAGCAAGGGAGATCCGAGGTAGGACTTGAGATGATTAAAAGCCTCATCACACTCTTTATCCCACTTGAAGTCCTTTCTAAGCACCTTAAAGAACGGAAGACACTTGTCCGTCGCTCTGGAAATAAATTTGTTGAGTGCAGCTATTCTTCCAGTGAGTCTCTGAACGTCTTTGATGCTTCTTGGTGTCTTCATGTCGAGCAAAGCTTTAATTTTCTTAGGGTTCGCCTATATTCCTCTCTGATTGATAATGAATCCAAGGAACTTCCCAGCACCTACCCCGAAGACACACTTTGCAGGGTTGAGTTTCATTCTGTATAAGTCTATGGTATCGAAGGTTTTTCTAGGTCTGCCACGTGGTTGTAGGCCTTTAAGCTCTTAGTCAACATATCGTCAACGTACACCTCCATAGTCTTGCCTATTTGAGCCTCAAACATCTTATTCACAAGGTGTTGATATGTTGCCCTCACATTTTTTAATCCGAAGGGCATAACCTTGTAGCAATATGTCCCTTTGTCCGTGATGAAGGCTGTCTTCTCTGAGTCTTAGGCATCCATGAAGATCTGGTTGTAACTTGAATACGCATCCATGAAGCTTATGAGCTCATGCCCTACAGTGGCATCTACCATTTGGTCAATACGGGGTAAGGGATAGCTATCTTTTGGGTAAGACTTATTCAGGTCGGTAAAGTCTACGCACATCCTCCATTTTCCATCGGTTTTGGGCACTATGACTGCGTTTGATAACCACTCTGAATATATGACTTCCCTTATAAACTCGGCCTCTTCTAACTTTCTGACTTCTTCCTGGATGATGTCGTACTTCTCCCTAGAGTAAACTCTTCATCTCTATTTGATTGGCTTAGCATCCTTAGTCACATTGAGCTTATGGCACATAACCTCAGGGCTGATGCTAGGCATGTCCGCGTGACTCCAAGCGAAGACACTCTGCCTCTTCCTCAGGAAGTTTATCAGCTCTTCCTTGATTTCTGCCTTTAAGGCTTTGCCGACCTGGATGATTTTTTTTGGTTCGTCCTCATTGAGGACGATGGACTCTACCTCTTCCGCGGCCTCTCCTTTCTTCAACTTCGTTTCATCTCTAGGGTCAAGCGTATCAATGTTATACGTGGTAATTATTATCTTATGGGCCTTTCTCTCTTCAGCCTAGTTGAAGTAGCATTCTTGTGCTGTGGTCTGGTCACCCTGCACTTCCCCTACCCAATAGGAGTCGGGAATTTTAGCATCTGGTGGATCGTTGACGGCACAGCCTCAAACTCTTTAAGGGATACTCTTCCTATGATGAGGTTATAGACCGAGAAGACATTTTCGTCCATGATGAAAAAATTTATCTTTAGGGTTAACCTCTTAGGCCACTCATCGCCCATTCTATGTCCATCTCATACATGCCCAACGGATGGACTTTTTCACCGCTGAAGCCCATTAACGGATGATCCTCTGCCTTCAGACTCTTAGTCAGCATGTCATCTACATAGACCTCCATAGACTTCCCAATTTGGTCTTCGAACATTTTATTTACGAGGCTTTGGTACGTTGCCCCCGCATTTTTTAGACTAAAGGGCATGACCCTATAGCAGTATGTCCCCTTGTCAGTGATGAAGGCAGTCCTCTCCGAGTCTTCAGGGTTCATGAAGATCTGGTTGTACCCTGAGTAGGCATCCATAAAACTCATGAGCTCGTGGCCTGCAGTAGCGTCTACCATCTGGTCAATGCGGGGGAGAGGGAAGCTGTCCTTGGGGCAGTGCTTGTTGAGGTCTGTGAAGTCCACACACATCCGCCACTTCCCGTTGGCCTTTGGGACAATGACTGCGTTGGACAGCCATTCAGGGTAAATGACCTCTCTGATAAATTCAGCGTCCTCTAACTTTTTGACCTCATCCCTGATAACCTCGTACTTCTCTCTAGAGTAAATTCTCCTCTTCTGCTTTACCGGCTTCACTCCCTCTACCACATTGAGCTTGTGGCACATGATTTCAGGGTCGATCCCCGGCATATCTACATGACTCCACGCGAAGACGCTTCGTCTTTTCCTCAACAGTTTGATGAGGTCTTCCTTGATATCGGGCTTCAGAGACTTGCCAACTTGGACGGTTTTTCCCGGGTCATCCTCATCGAGGATGATGGGTTCTACCTCCTCAGCGGCCTCCCCTTTCTTGAGCTTTGTCTCATCCCTGGGGTCTAGGGTATCAATATTGTAAGTGGCCGTAGCCCTCTTGTGTGCCTCTCTTTCTTCAGCAGAGTTGTAGTAGCACTCCCGCGCTGTTGTCTGGTCTCCCTGAACTTCCCCCACCCCGTAAGGGGTAGGGAACTTAACCATCTGGTGGACTGTGGATGGCACAGCTTCAAACCCCTTGAGGGCCACACATCCCAGTATGATGTTGTATGCCGAAAACACATGCTCATCCAGCACAAAGAAACTGACCTTCTTGGTGAGCCATCTTGGCCATTCATCCCCCATCCTGACATCGGCCTCATACACTCCAAGGGGGTGAACTTTTTCCCCGCTGAATCCAATCAACGGATGATGGTACGGGACGAGTCTAGCACGGCTGAGACCTAAGGCCTTGAAGCATGGCCAAAACATTACATCTGCAGATGAGCCCCCATCCACCAGAATCCTCGGCACCTCACACCCATGCACCCTGGTCGTGATGACGAGAGGGTCATCATGCGGGGCCAAGAGGCCTTTGAAGTCCATTCTTGAGAACCCTACTATCAGTGTGTCCATGTCCACCTTCTTCCTCTTTTCTGGCTTGGCCTCCAGAGAGGTCGAGTGTACAGTCTTCGTCACTGCCCTGGCTTCTGCCACGTGGGCCTTCCTATCTGCGACTTCCGACCCTCCTCCTGCCAGACCCCCAGAGATCATTCCCACTCTGAGCGAGATCATATTAAGCCTCTTGACGGGGCCCTGATCGTCTCTCGGCGGGAGGTCAGGGTCGTCCTCATCATCAGAAGGGTCATCCCTTCTTTTCTGAGGACCCTCTCTACATGCATCGGCTCGCTTCTTTCTGGGGTCGTCCCCTCGGCCCCTCTTGAAGGCGCCTCTGTCGACGTATTTTCTGAGCTTCCCTTCTTTCAGCATCTTCTCAATCTCATCTTTCAGAGCAAAGCATTTGTCTGTCACGTGACCGTGGTCTTGATGAAATTCACACCACGGGTTCTTATTTCTCTTGCCAGGTGCTGCCCTTAGCTTCTCAGGCCACTTCAGGGATCGATCACTCTTTATCTCATTGAGAATCTGTTCACAGCTGACCGTCAGAGGGGTGTAACCAGCGAACTTGTCGTCCGTGGACCTCTTCTTCCCCTCTTTGTTCTTTTTAGGGTACTTACCCCCACTAGTACCTCCCTTCTCGTCTTCATATTTTGCGGCCATCGCCTCTTCGGCGTTCATCACCTTTCCTGCTGTCGACGGCAATTCGGCCATCGTCCTCGGAGGGTCTTCAGCAAGCTTCCATAACAGCTTCCCCTTTTGGAGTCCTCCAATCAGGGCTGTCATAGCTATTCTTTCCTCGTAGTCTTCTACCTCCAGCTTCTCTTTATTGAATCTGGCTATGTAGTCCCTCAGACTCTCATTCTTCCCATGCTTGACATAGAGCAGGTGGGTGGACTTCTTCTGTGGCCTTACTCCAAAGCAAAAGTTATGGATGAACCGGTCTGCCAACTGCTTGAAGTTTTCAATGGAATTCTTTGGAAGAGACGTGTACCAGACATGAGCAGCCCCTGTCAGGGTACCAGAAAAGGCACGACACCTCATCTCATCTGAGATAGAGTATATGTCTGCCGCTGATTGATACATCTCCACATGGTGGACAGGGTTGGTGCTCCCATCGTATCTTGGGGTGACCACAGGAGGCTTGAACTTTGATGGCGTGGGGAAGTTGACTATCTTTGCCACAAAGGGAGAGCCTATGGTGTATCCCTTCTGGAGAGGGTCCCGGCTCTTCAGTATGTCACCGATCTTATCCTCTAACCGCTGGATTGAGTCATTCCAGGGCCTCACAGGGTCGGCGTGGCCGATGTTATCCCCCGCTGCCTCTTGGAGGTGGATGGAGGGTTCCGCTGCAGCAGGCCTGTGTCGACTGTTTACTTCCCTTTGGCCATAATCCCGTCTTTGGGGTCGGCCCTCTGCTGCCTCCCTCCTAGATCTCGCAGCACTTCTTGACTTGGACAACTTATCCCGCAGGTCATTTACTGGACCCAGCCTCTCAAAGGCTGACCCCCTGCTCAAGCGGTCAAAAGCAGAGCCTCTCGGGCGATCATCAGGGTTTGGTCTCCCGCACTTTCCTCTACTATCCTGGAGAGGTCGCACAGTGTTGTTGGAAACCTCGTATGGTTCCCAGCATTCTATTGGGGCCTCCTCTCCCTCCAGATCGTCATACCTGTCTTCAGGGCAAGGGTTTCCTTGCCTCCCCAGGCATAGACGCCTGGGGTCAGCAACATCCCTACGCCGCTGAGGGGGTGGCAGGTCTTTGCGTGGTGCCTGGGGTGGTCCCCTGGCCTCATGCTGTCCTGGGGCTGCTGCCGGAGTAATCATCTCAGGTGAGACCCCTGGTGGTCTCAGTATGTTCTGGCTCAGAGCTGTGAACTGCTCCTGCATCATCCGCTGGCTTGCTGCCAGAGATTTTAGGGCCGCCGCCACATCAGCCATCTCAGACTGAGGCGGTGGCTGGCTGGAACTGGGTCTTCCCCCCTCATCCGGCGGGGGAAGAGGTGGTGGTGGAATCTCAGGTGCCATGTGTTTGAGCTGCTAAAAGCTGGACTGAAGAAAAGAATGGTAAGCTTGAGAACCTTGGTGGGTCTCTTTCAATGGTGAAACACCTCCTCTCAGGGGGAGTGCTGGTTCACCACCAGAGTGCCCAGTGAGGTCAAGCTGTGCTAAGGAAGAGATGTCTTCTCGATTCCCACAGACGGCGCCAAACTGATGATGCTAAGATTTAGCACCACCGGATAAGTGATGATGAGCTCAAACAGTAGTAGCCATGGCAGCCCTGGAGATGTATAAGTGTATAAATATGTAAGTGTGTAGAAGGGGATGAGTATAAGAAGAGATAAGACAATGATGTATAGTGGTTCAGCCAATTTGCCCTACATCCACTGTGAGTGTGTGATCCACTTAGTATGGGCACTAATGGCCTTGGATACAATGCACATAAGCTCTCTATCTCTCTCTCTACTGTGTGTACAAGCAGATTTTTTGCTAGGGTTGCAATAATCTGGTCCCCTTGTAGGGTTGTAGGTGACAAGTATATATAGGTCTTGGGGGGTGTAGTGTACCCCCCAAGTATGCATGGTGCATGTGAATGATGATCCAGCCAACCCCCTGTTGACACCTGTAGATGCCCAATGATGACATAATATTCCCTCACGTGAGGGTGTGATATGGTTATAACGGTCTGCCACGTGCCATGGGAGCCTCACGCGCACTGTTCCACGCGTCTCCCAAACCACGCGCTGTGATGATGTCACCCTCGGCCAATGAGACGAGGCCGAGGGCAAAGTTCCTTCCGGTAGTGAGTCTGGCTTAATTCTGGCCTCGTACTGTCGTACCCTCGTAGGGTCGTCTGGGGCCTGGTGAAAGGTCGGCCCCTCGTAGAGTCGTCTGGAGCCTGGTGGAAGGGTCGGCCCCTCGTAGGGTCGTCTGGAGCCTGGTGGGGGTAGGCCCCTCGTAGGGTCGTCTGGGCCTGGTGGAGGCCAGCTGGGGCCTGGTGAAGGGTCGGCCCCTCGTAGGGTCGTCCGTTTTGGAGATAATCTTCAGCCAAACCAAGGATATAAACGGGTATATCACGCACCTTAATAGAAACCCCCGGGTCTCATAAAATAAAGCTTTCCTTGCAGCACATGGTAGTTGGCTAGGTCTAACATTTTCATATTTCCTTCTTTGGCTTTCTAATTCCTTCACTATTGGGAACCTCCAATCTTCTGGTTCTTTACTTAGAAATAAAGACTTCATTGTGGTAGGCACCGTCCTCCACCGTACCGTAATGGTTTTTTTTTGTTCATCCATGTCCAATTTTTTAGCTATCGAAACTAGGGCATATGGGTGACTATTGATTGTTCGTGCATGCCTCTCAATGCTTATTTTTAAGAACTGGCTCAACAACCTCTAGATAATGGATCTATATGGTGCTAGATTGGCGACGTTGAAGGAAAATTCCACATTAACTTATTTTACTACCAAGTTAGAGTCACCTCATATACATAGCACTCTGATACCTTTTTGCAACACCTCCAACAATCCAAAAGTGATGGCTTTGTACGCAGCCTCATTGTTTGAACACTTAAAACCCATCTTGAAGGAGCGAGTGATCTTTTACTTACCATTCGAGAGGATAATACATGTACCCCTTGTTCCTAGTGCACAAGAACCATCAAATTCCATCTTCCACTCCTCCATCTCCTTCACCGAGAAAGCTTGGAAATTTTCTCTAGGCAGCTCTTCATTCGGAGGCTCAAAATTATATTGGAAGTGGGTTAATAAATCTGCAAATGTCTAAATCTTAATAGCTTTCAGCACCACGCGCTTCAAATCATACTCCAACAAGATCAAAAACCACCATGCTTCTCATTCTACCAAGATCGTCCGTGCTAAGAGATTCTAAATAGGATCGTATTTGGTGACAATGTGAATTATGAAGGCCAACAAGTAGTGTTTACCTCTCTTATGTCTCCCAGGTTCCTTTGAGTTAGCAACCGCACTGGTATAATCATAATAAAGTGTAATAGTTGATTGAACTAACGGTACCACTCTAAGATCCATTAAGCATTTTCTAAGCCATATTGCTTCCGTGTATGTGTAAGCATGTGACCACACTCAACAATGATGGTCACAATAAAAAATTCTATTTTTGTATTTTCAAATTTTAATTTTAAAACTGTAAACAAAATAACCTAATTAAACTTAGCACCAATTAAACCGTTCTTATGGAAAACCAATTTACCAAATTTTATATTTTTATCCTAAACATGCATCTAGATTGTAGTAGATAAAATAAAGAAAAAAATCCACAAGATGCCGATGTACGAGGAAAACCACAAAGGGAAAAACCTCGGACGGCCCAACCAAACAAGTCACTATGATATGGTTTTCCAAGGTATAAACAATGAACTTACGCAACAAATCGATCACCCACAAGCCTTGGCGCTCTTCTATTTTCAACCGCTCCCAGTGCAATGTAGGAATCCACCCATGCAAGCTGTCATAGCACACAAGTCTACACACACCTTGGTATTAACTGACGAGGCTCAACAATCGTCAAACACTGTTGGTGATAAGACAAGATCAAATCAGAGAGATCGAGAAGGTAAATCCTAATTCCGCCTTTTAGGGCTTCATGTATGTGTAGTTTTTTTTGTAGTTCGATTTATACGCGTATTCAATAGACCCTGAGAGTCCTAATAAGTTTAATATTCAAACATCAACAATCATGGGTGTAATATCTTAAGGTTATCTTTGTGTGTGTATTTTCTTTCATTCCTTTCTACGGGTAGGAGTATGTGCTATTTATAAGAGAGAGACAAACAGTAGGTGAATGGGTGAATGGCCTTTATAAGTCAGGCAGCTACACCCTTTTACATTACATGAGTAATTAATGAAAATTTAAATACAATCAACTTAGGGGATTAAATCACGTGTATATATAATATAATGTAATACCCCGTAATTTTATTGATTTTATTTAATGGGATTAATTAAATTAAATGGAAATTAATCAAAAATTAATCCGAATTTAAATACTAACGATATGTGAGTTGGTATTTGGTTCTGATAGTAAATGATGAATATTACTGGATATATGTGGTAACATATGATTGTTAAATTTATTAAAATTATCGCGAGTCATAAATACGACAATTCGGTAAATTTAGTTGGGACGTGCGTGTCAGTCGCGTCAGAAATTAATTTAATGAGATTTAAAAATAAATTATAATTCTATCACCCGTATGGTCATTTTGAGTGCACTAACGTGTCCGGAGAGGCCGAAATAGTCAGATGACACTAGTCGGGAGTTTTGTGTGGGTCCCGGGGCATTTCTCTGCCAAACCAACAACCCGAGAGGTTAGGGTTTATTTAGCAGCTTTTATGAGGGCCATTATCAGCCACAAAACAAGAGTGGGCAACGTGAGTTAGAGGAGAGTTTACAAAAAGGGCTTTCAAAGCCATAACCACCATAATCCACCGGATTTGTCACCCTAGAGAGAGGGAAGACCAGCCATCTTCGTCACCAGCGGATCATAACACTATTTTTAAGGCAAGTGATTTGATTTCCATTAGTTTCAGTGAATATATCATCCATGCTAGTATAGGATTTAATGATAATCTTGTGTATTGATTAACACTCATGGAAATTGGAGAAGAAACCTAAATTTTGAATGGGACTTGCATGTAGATATTTCTGGAAATCATTCAGTAGCAAAACTATAACCTTAGATGAATTAAAAACGTATTTAGAAGAGAAGCATGATGATTCTTAATGAAATAGAAGAAAATTGGGTTTTTATGATAAAATGAAGATTTAATCCTACGAAAGGTTGATTATTGATGATTCAGAGGCTTTGGAACGTTAGGAATCATGTAAATAGGTTGTTTAATGATCCCTTATACTTACATTAGAATTTCTTAACATGTAATGGCGTTTTGGGACAAATCTGGGACTGAAAAACAAGGAAACCCGTAACTTGTAACTGCTTGATCAATCGGTCGACATTCATAGTCGATCGATCGACGGCATCGATCGATCGACATTCATGATCGATCGACCGACCTCTCCAAAAATTGTGATATTTTTCCACTTTTGAATTTAAACAATTTCGACCCTTGAAAATTATTGGTAAGGACCTTGTGAATACATTTAGGTTTAAGGAGGACCAGTAGGGGTGTATATAGGAACCGGATGATATTAGAATTGAGTTGGGACTTTATGTTAGACTTAATAGGGTCAAACGAGTGAAATGCTATTGGAGATGTCGGGAAAAGGAATTAAATCTATATAGTTAATAATTTAAGGTTAGAGACAGAAATATGGACCTTGATATTAACAAATTAAAATGTGGGAATAATAGGAGACTTAGTAACCTTCTTGCTTAGGTTTTAAGTACTTAAACTATACAACGCGAGACGTATCGGCCAGATATGTGATATACCATCTAATAATTTGAAAGTGTACGAAATTGAATAACGGTATAGGGTTGAGAACATACCTTTAATAATATTATAAGTTATCTAAGTTGTGTGAATGCTTAGTGTAGTAACTATTATGTGTATAACATACCTACCATGCTTACTATCACAGGAGGTCGGCTTTCGGAACAGGGTCGTCTAATCTTTGTGTGCTTACGGGGGGTTTAGATTGGTACCTTAAGGACATAGAACTGTGAATGGTTTATTTGTGAGTTAATAAGTCAGCTGACCATGGGAGCGTAGGTATGTGCGTGACCCATGGGTATGTGAACTATGTTCGCCTCCATTATGTGTGATTTTTCTTATTGAAACGGTTCCTGAGAGATTCGGAATACGTAGTCCTTATGTACGTGATGTACCGAGATTCGATAGCAGAGTATGTGTGCACCGCAGTTTAGCCTAGGGATGCCCTATTTTGTATAATTGAGTTGGGAATAATATACTTGTGATTTTAATTAACTCATATGTTAAAGTGTGGATATAAATTATTGGGACATTTTTTAATAGAATTTAATGCGGAGAATTCCCTATCGTAATTGTTACACATTCAAATTATTAATAAAAGAGTAAGGTATACGTATTTTATATTAGAATGTTATAAATAAAACCCCTTGTTAATGGGAGGAGAAAACGATAGACAGACTAGTTATTTCGTGACATAACTAGGACGGGATAAGGATACACGTTAGGCGTTCACATTAGTTGAGGGGTGAGGAACTCATGTGAGGGCACGCAACTAACATGTATTTAATGTTTACTGTTTAATGCAATTAAACACTTGCTATATTTTTAAACTGTTTTCACCTCGGGCTCTGAACCGTTTGCTTTCAAATCTATTTTCTTGTAAAAACCTTTTAGGTTCCCAGCCACAGGGATACCGAGCTTAGGAGTTCCATTCCTTTGACGTGTTGTAGCTGTTGTGGTAGTTACAGGACCTCGATAGTAGACTCCTCCATATTCTACATTGATTCTACTTTTGATTTATTCATCAGTTAGGGCATGGTGCCCCTTTTCTTTAGAGATAACTTTATTGTACTTTCAGTTTTCATTTCAGTTTTGGAGTTAATTAATTAATTTTTTAGACTTTGTATTTGATTTTATTCGGTGTTTGGATTATTCAGCAGAGTGTTACTCCAGACTCATTTATTATTCCATTTATATTCTATTGTGACTGTGATGTGATTGTGGTATTATTAGTTAATAATTTAATTGGCTGCACGTTAATCTCATGTAAATAAAATTTGACAACTCACTTTTTAAATATTAGGTGGCTAGTAATTGTTTATAAAAATATTTTCGACGGTGATGCTATGAACTGAACCAACTTGACATTTTGTATTACTTTGAATAAAGGAGTAGCTACCCGGTATTTAATTAGTCAGGGTGTCACAGGTGGTATCAGAGCATCAGGTTCTAGTGTCCTTAGGATCTGTACGGCTTGTTATGTTTCCGCGTAGCATCCTTTGATATAGAGCCCTATATTTTAGGATTGTTGTACTCTTTTGTATATCTTACACTCTTCAGCTATTTTGAGATATTAACTGTGGACTTATAAGACTTTTCGCTCATTTCAGATGCCTCCACGACGTGCACAGAAAGTTTCCAGGGATGCCCAGCCCGAGCCACAGCCTGCACCAGTTCAGGGTTCCATGAACGCTGCAGAGGTTGCCACCATTGTAACCCAAGCAGTAAATGTCGCTTTAGCAGTTGTCCACCAGTCACCAACTCAGGTGTCGATGGTAGCCCCAGTCCAAGCTCATACATTCCCGTCTGCTTGGGAACGTGTTCGTGATGCCTTTCAGAAGGCACACCCTTCAGAGTTTACAGGTAGCTCCGACGTCGTTGTGTCCAGCCAGTTGAAGAAGGACATCCAAAGGCACTTGAGGATGTACGAGTGTACGAATGTACAGAGGCAGATACTGGCTACTTTTAAGCTGGTAGGAGCAGCGTTTTAATGGTGGGAATCTATTACCACCGTGAAGGAGAGAGATGTTCTTACTATTCAGGAGTTCTGTGTGAAGTTTGACCGTAAGTATTTTCCCTCAACAGTTCATACCGAGATGAGAAGAAAACTGATGAACCTTAAACAGGAGGGGAAGACAGTGGCTGAGTATGAGGCCGAGTTCATAAATCTTCTGATGGGTTGACATGGAGGATTCATCAACACTTGCTAGGTAATCTCTTGTTGGCCACTTATTCTGATGTGGTTAATGCAGCATTGCTTCATTGCCAGGACCACCGCCTTCACTTGTCAGAGGTAAGCGAGCAGGAGAGTCCAGCCATCAGGGCAGGATAGGGGGAATGGTGCCAGTGGAGCACAATCAGCTCAGGGTCAGCACAGGCAGGCTGATCAGAGTTCTCAGTAGGGGGATTCTAAAAGATTTAGATCTGGAGGTTTTAGAAATGGTCAGGGAGGTTTTCGACATGGCCAGTAGGGTCAGCATGGCCAACAGGGCCAGCACGGCCAACAACAGCAGTTTCACCAGGGCCAGTATGGTTAGGGTAGGAATGGTAATGGCCATCAGGGTCGTGGGTAGCAGGGACAGATAGGGGGAAACTTTGCGGGAAAATATTTTATTTGTGGCAAGATTGGCCACAAACTCCAAGAGTGTCCTAAAAGGGGCAGGGCCCCACAGCAGCAGCAGCAGCAGGGTGCTCGACACGAGCCTCGGATACCTATGTTTCCTTCCGCCCTCCTAGCCCCATCGCAGATGCCAGCTATACCACCTATCCCAGCAGTCCCATTCCAACAGGGATAACTTCAGTATGGGCGAGTTTATCATCTCCAGCAGGCCGCAGTCCCATAGGATCCACCCGCTATTGAGGGTATGTTTTCTATTCAGGGGACTATGGGGCATATTTTATTTAACACGGGGTCCACACATTATTTTATTACCTTGAGATTTGCACGCACTATGGGGTTGTTAGACACCGCGGAGAGCACTGCTACTTGCGTAGATTCTCCGTTGAGTAGGGGTTCTATGATTTCCCTTATATGTAGAAGTATGGGTGTAGAGATCAGGAGGTTTAATTTACTTGCTGATATGTTAGTGTTAGATATGACCGCGTACGATGCGATTATCGATGTGGATTGGCTAGTTGCGTATCGAGCCATGATTGATTATTTCAGTAGGAGTATTATTTTTGCCATACCCAAACAGGAGATGTTCCTAGTGGCCATGCCTCGTCCTGAGGGAGGATCGTCCGCCCATTTGTACTATATAGAGGAGGAAAACCTCTAAGGAAGTGGTGATACCACTTTATTCGATTCCAGTTGTGAGGGAGTTCGCTGACGTGTTCCAGTATATTCTGGGATTACCTCCTAGCAGAGAAATAGACTTTATTATCGATTTGACATCGGGAACTCGGCCGATAGCCCGTGCACCTTATCGTATGGCTCCAGCAGAGATGAGGGAGCTACGGGATAAGATAGAGAAGCTGTTGGGTCAGGGGTTTATCCGTAGGAGTACTTTACCATGGGGTGCTCTTGTGCTGTTCACTAAGAAGAGGGATGGATCTTTGAGGTTATGTGTAGATTATCGAGAGTTGAATAAAGTCCCGATACAGAATAAGTATCCACTGCCCCGAATCGATGACTTATTCGACCAGTTAAGAGGAGCTTCCTTCTTCTCAAAGATTAATTTGAGATCGGGATACCATCAGTTGTGAATCAGGGAGCAGGATGCTCGAAGACTGCCTTCTTGACGAGATATGGCTCCTACGAGTTCAGGGTTATGCCTTTTGGCCTAACCAACGCCCCAGCCGTGTTTATAGACTTGCTGAATAGGGTGTTTAGAGAGTTCCTAGACCAGTTCATCATCGTCTACATGGACGACATTTTGGTTTACTCCCAAACAGAGGAGGAACATGCCGAGAATTTGAGGCAAGTCTTGCAGACGCTGCGTCAGAACGAGTTATATGCGAAGTATGAAAAGTGTGGATTATGGCTGAAGGAGGTTCAGTTTTTGGGGCATATCATTTCCGACAGGGGAATATATGTTGATCCGGGGAAGTTATCAGCGGTGAGGGAGTGGGGACAGCCCACGACACCGACGGAGATACGTAGTTTCTTGGGTCTAGCAGGATACTACAGGAGGTTTATTCGGGGTTTCTCAAAGATAGTGGGTCCTTTGACCCATCTGACTCGCAAGAGTGTGCCATTTATCTGGAGCGATGCCTGCCAGTTGGCATTTGATGAGTTAGAAGACAAGTTGACCTCAGCACCATTGTTAGCATTGCCCAGATCGGGAGTTGAGTATCTAGTCTACACCGATGCGTCCTTACTAGGACTTGGGAGTGTACTGCAACAGAAAAGTCAGGCTATAGCTTATCCTTCCCGTAAGATTAAGCCTCACGAGAAGAATTACCCCACCCATGACTTGGAGTTAGCGGTAGTCGTATTTGCTCTTCGGATCTAGATACATTATCTTACGGGGGAGAAATTTTATTTATTCATAGACCACAAGTCCTTACAGTACCTCTTCACGCAGAAGGAGTTGAACATGCGTCAACATAGGTGGCTTGAGTTCGTGAAGGATTATCAGTTTGATATCCAATATCACCCAGGGAAGACTAACGTGGTAGCATACGCGTTGAGCCGTAGGCCAGTATGTGAGGTGGCCGAGGTGTGTAGAGCAAAGTGTCAAGAGTTGAGACACCGGGACGCAGTAGCCTGATCATTCATGTCAGTGATGACAGTCACGTCATAAATCATTACGAGAGTGATACAGGCCCCGGAAGTAGACCCTTTCTGTCAAGAGCAGATCGTACACTTACTAGCAGAGGGGGACGAGTCCTATACCGTTAGTTCGGATGGGGGCTTACGCTTTAATAGGAGATTGGTTGTTCCGGAGGGGGAAGACTTGTGACACGAGGTAATGACAGAGTCATACGGTTCACGGTTTGCAATACATCCTGGTGGGGATAAGATGTACCAGGATATGAGGCGACAATACTGGTGGAGCGAAATGAAGAGAGACATTATCGAGTTCATTTCTAAATGTATCACTTGTCAGCTGGTAAAAGTGGATCATCAAAGAGCGGTAGGACTTCTACATCCATTAGAGGTTCCTATGTGGAAATAGGAGAGCATTTCTATGGACTTCATCACGGGGTTACCTACATCGCAGAGGGGTCACGACTCCATATGGGTAATCATGGATTGGTTAACCAAAGTTGCTCATTTTCTGCCGGCTCGGACAGACTACACTACGAAACAGTATTCCCAGATTTTCATAGCGGAGATAGTGAGACTCCACGGGGTACCTCTTAATATCGTGTCTGACCGAAATAAGATATTTATTTTGTGATTTTGGAAGAGTTTCTAGGAAGCCATGGGTACAGAGTTACGGCTGAGTACAGCATATCACCAGCAGACAGATGGGAATACCGAGCGGACGAATCAAATGTTAGAAGACATGTTACGGATGTGCATCCTAGACTTTGGAGGTGGTTGGAAGCAGTACCTTCCACTGCTGGAGTTTGCCTATAATAACTCCTATCAGTTCACGATTGGCATGGCTCCATTCGAGGCGTTATACGGTAGACCTTGTCGTTTCCCAGCATGTTGGCTAGAGGTGGGGGATAACAAACTCCTTGGACCGGAGGTGATTTAGGATACTTCAGTGAGGATAAAGATGATACAGAACCGTATTCGGGTAGCTCAAGACCGACAGAAGAGTTATGCCGATGCCAAGAGATTCTTCAGAGAATTCAAGGTGGGGGACCAAGTGCTACTCATAGTGTCCCCTATTAAGGGGATTATGTGTTTCAGGAAGAAGGGGAAATTGGCACCTAGATATGTGGGGCCATTTCCTATTATTGAGAGAATTGGGCCAGTTGCGTATAGACATGGGTTAGCGGAACACCTGCATAGGATCCATGACGTTTTCCATATTTCCTCACTAAGGAGATATCTTAGGGATGATTTGGCCCATATCCACATTGCATTAGAGGACATCGATCCACAGCTTGATAGTTCCTATGAGGAGGGGCTAATTACTATTCTGGACCACAGCGAGAGGAAACTGAGGTCGAAGATAGTACCGTTAGTACGTGTTCAGTGGCGGCATCATAATCCCGAGGAGTCTACTTGGAAACGAGAGGATGAGATACGCGAGCGTTATCCAGAGTTATTTTTGCCAGGTATATTTTATTTCTGAATTTCGGGATGAAATTCTGTTATTAGGGGGAAGTATGTAATCCCCAGTAATTTTATTGATTTTATTTAATGGGATTAATTAAATTAAATGGGAATTAATTAGAAATTAATCTGGATTTAAAAACTAACGAGACGTGAGTTGGTATTTATTTATGATAATAAACGATGAATATTACTGGATATATATGGTAACATATGATTGTTAAGTTTATTAAAATTATCGCGAGTCATAAATACGACAATTCGAGAAATTTAGTTGGGATGCGCGTGTCAGTCGCGTCAGAAATTAATTTAATGAGATTTAAAAGCAAATTATAATTCTATCACCCGTATGGTCATTTTGAGTGCGCTAACGTGTCCAGAGAGGCCAAAATAGTCACAAAACACTAGTCGGGAGTTTAGCTTGGGTCC
This sequence comes from Sambucus nigra, assembly GCA_949130495.1. NCBI lineage: Eukaryota > Viridiplantae > Streptophyta > Magnoliopsida > Dipsacales > Adoxaceae > Sambucus > Sambucus nigra. Next base: position 8,511,557 of record OX422219.1, on the reverse strand, counting down.
CGGGCATTTCTAGGCCAAACCGGCAAACTGGGAGGGTATTTTAGTCATTTTAAATTTTATGGAATTTAGACCCACGAATTTTAGGGTTTATTTAGCAGCTTTTATGAGGTCCATTATCAGCCACAAAGCAAGAGTGGGCAACGTGAGTTAGAGGAGAGGTTACAAAAAGGGCTTTCAAAGCCATAACCACCATTCACCACCATAATCCACCGGATTTGTCACCGTAGAGAGAGGGAAGACCAGCCAACTTCATCACTAGCGGATCAGAACACTATTTTAAAGGCAAGTGATTTGATTTCCATTAGTTTCACTGAATATATCATCCAGTTAATATAAGATTTAATGATAATCTTGTATATTGATGAACACTCATGGAAATTGGAGAAGAAACCTAAATTTTGATTGGGACTTGCATGTAGATCTGTTCTGGAAATCATTCAGTAGCAAAACTATAACCTTAGATGAATTAAAAATGGATTTAGAAGAGAAGCATGATGATTCTTGATGAAATAGAAGAAAATATGGTTTTTATGATAAAATTAAGATTTAATCCAAGAAAAGGTTGATTGTTGATAATTTAGAGGTTTTGGAATGTTAGGAATCATGTAATTAGGTTGTTTAATGATCCCTTATACTTACATTAGAATTTCTCAACATGTAATGGCATTTTGGGACAAATCTGGGATTGAAAAACAAGGAAACCTGTAACCTGTAACTGCTTGATCGATCGATCGATCGACATTCATAGTACATCGATCGACGGCATCGATCGATCGACATTCATGATCCTTAAAACCTCTAAGCCCTATTTTTTCCCCTTTTGAATTTAAATAATTGTGACCCTTAAAAATTATTGGTAAGGACCTTGTGAATACATTTAGGTTTAAGGAGGACCAGTAGGGGTGTATATAGGAACCGGATGATATTAGAATTGAGTCGGAACATTATGTTAGACTTAATAGGGTCAAACGAGTGAAATGCTATTGGAGATGTCGGGAAAAGGAATTAAATCTATATAGTTGATAATTTAAAGTTAGAGACAGAAATATGGACCTTGAGATTAAAAAATTAAAATGTGGGAATAATAGGAGACTTAGTAACCTTCGTGCTTAGGTTTTAAGTACTTAAACTATACGACGCGAGACGTATCGGCCAGATATGTGATATACCATCTAATAATATGAAAGCGTATGAAATTGAATAACGGTATAGGGTTGAGAACATACCTTTAATAATATTATAAGTTATCTAAGTTGTGTGAATGCTTAGTGTAGTAGCTATTATGTGTATAAAATACCTACCATACTTGCTATCACGAGAGGTCGGCTTTCGGAACAGGGTCGTCTAATCTTTGTATGCTTACGGGGGGATTTAGATTGGTACTTTAAGGACATAGAACTGTGAATGGCTTATTTGTGAATTAATAAGTCAGCTGACCATGGGAGCGTAGGTATGTGCGTGACCCATGGGTATGTGAACTATGTTCGCCTCCATTATGTGTGATTTTGCTTATTGAAATGGTTCCTGAGAGATTCGAAATACGTAGTCCTTATGTACGTGATGTACCGAGATTCGATAGCAGAGTATGTGTGCACCACAGCTTAGCCTAGGGGTGCCCTATTTTGTATAATTGAGCTGGGAATAATATACTTGTGATTTTAATGAACTCGTATGTTAAAGTGTGGATATAAATTATTGGGACATTTTTTAATAGAATTCAATACGAAGAATTCCCTATCGTAATTGTTACACATTCAAATGATTAATAAAATAGTAAGGTATACATAGGTTATATTAGAATGTTATAAATAAAATCCCTTATTAATGCGAGGAGAAAACGATAGACAGACTAGTTATTTCGTGACATAACTAGGACGGGCTAAGGATACACGTTAGGCGTGCACATTAGTTGAGGGGTGAGGAACTCATGTGAGGGCACGCAACTAACATGTATTTAATATTTATTATTTAATGTAATTAAACACTTGCTATATTTTTAAACTATTTTCACCTCGGGCTCTGACCCGTTTGCTTTCAAATCTATTTTCTTGTAAAAACCTTTTAGGTGCCCAGCCACAGGGACGCCAAGCTTAGAAGTTCCATTCCTTTGACGTGTTGTAGCTGTTGTGGGAGTTACAGGACCTCGATAGTAGACGCCTCCATATTCTACATTGATTCTACTTCTGATTTATTCATCAGTTAGGGCATGTCGCCCCTTTTCTTTAGAGACAACTTTATTGTACTTTCAGTTTTCATTTCAGTTTTGGAGTTAATTAATTAATTTTTTGAACTTTGTATTTGGTTTTATTCGGTGTTTGGATTATTCAGCGGAGTGTTACTCCAGACTCATTTATTATTCCATTTATATTCTGTTGTGACTGTGATGTGATTGTGGTATTATTAGTTAATAATTTAATTGGTTGCATGTTAATATCATGTAAACAAAATTTGACAACTCACTTTTTAAATATTAGGTGGCTAGTAATTGTATAAAAAAATGTTTTCGACAGTGATGCTATGAACTGAACCAACTTGACATTTTGTATTAATTTAAAAAAAGGAGTAGCTACACGGTATTTAATTAGTCGGGGTGTCACATATGTGTCATACATACTCCCACGTGTGGCCCACGCGTGTAATTAACAACATCAATTTACTTTGGTCGGCTTCCCAACCGACCAAAGGTATTGCTGGGCGGACCAAAGATATGATGTTTTGATCAAATTCACTGAGGGAGCTAAGCATCTTCTGATGACAAGTGTCACAATATCATTGGTCAGCGTCACATTCCATATTTATGATACAATAAAAGCCTCCTAGACTTCACTCATGACTATAATTGGCATCTTTCGAGTATCAGATCTTTAGAGTGGGCCGAGGTGTGGAATGAAGGGATGAGGTGCTAAATGGTTATGACTGGACCGATTGCTTAATTCACTAACTTTCGCCTGTGAATAGGTCATCAAAGATTCTTGATCGACCGAAGACATCTAGGAATTGGCCAACTATGATTATTAGTTCTCCTAGTTCAATGGAATTTTTTGTAAATACAGGTAATTTTTGGAAAACGAAGCACATCAAGGGTACGATGATAATAAACCACTAGGATTATTAGTTTTTCTAGTTCGTTGGTTGTGAGAGTGTTGCATGGGAGAAAAATAACAAAAAAGGAGAAAGAAAAAACTATTAAGAAATAATGAAAATAAAACAAAAAGGAAGTAAAAAACATAAAAAAATGCAATGAAAAAAGAATAAAATAAATAAATAAAGTTTAGTGAAGAAGTAAAAAGTATCAAATACGAAGAAAACATATAAAACAAAAAGAGTAAAGGAGAGAAAGTTGGTGTGCATGTTTGAATGTGTGTTTAAAATATTTTTTCATTTTCATTTAAACCATTTCATGGGGTGAGTGGTTAAATTGAAAGTCAGTCCAACTATAATAAAATTAAAGTGATTAAGAAAAATAAGTAGATTAAAATAAACACTTCATTTTACTATATAACTAAAGTTGTAGACCGGTTTAACCTGAAATTTACACATGTCATTTATAGCTATCCCATTTTTATATAATTTATCTATCATTAGTAAGGCATGTAAAGACCTCATTTGTATGTACATGCGTTTCTTTGTTTTCTACAAATATACCTCTTCCCAAATCTCTCTCATCTTTCAATATTGTGTCCGTGTCTAGAATATATGAAATAAGAAAAGGCTGGTGTTATCTATTTTAAGAGTTAACGGTTATTTCCTCCTATCTTTCTTAGAAATTTGAAAATCCCATTCTTCTTATGTTGGCTCAATCTTGAGACAAACAATTTTTATTTATATGCTCCTGCATTTTTTATTTTTATTAAAATCTATTTTTATTTCTTAAATCATATTTTCCTATATTGATTTATTATATAAAATATTTTTTGATAAAAATATTTTGTGTGTTGTATATAATTGTTTTGGGTATCATACTACTTCTATTTATTATATTTTTCATAAGTGAGTTTTTATATTTATTTATTTTTTTAATTGAAATTTTATTTTATATTGAAAGTCTTTTGTCTAATTCGACTTGATATATAAAATATTTTTTATGTTCTGAATTTATATTTTTTGAGTCACATAATATTGTATTATCATTTGTTTACTCTTTGTTTATTTTTAGTTGTATTTTTTTTAGTGTTTATTTTTTATGTGTTAAATTACAATATTTAATTAAACATGTGTGTTGGTTAATTATCTAGTTTAAGACAACATTAATAGGCATCTTTTAATTTTTGTGCCCATTTGGTTTCAGTATTTACAGTTGTCCCTAGGATTTATTTTGTGTCCATATATATTGAGGGCTTTATTATTTTTTGTTATTTTTTAGGGCAAGAGACTTAATTTTGGTTTAGAGACATCATTTTGCACTCTGTTGTTTTTTTGGTCAACCATCTTCTCCACTTTGTTTGTCTCTCTCTAATACCTTACCCTTTTGAGAGATTTTTGGAGTTTCACTTTTGTTGGTTTGGGTACTACAACTGTTTGGAGTTTTAAGGTGTGGTGATTTGTATTTGGGTGATTGTTTTGAGGTTGGAGATAATCGGTTTTGGCGGTTTCCAGGTGGGCGAGGTGTTGAAAGATCTCCGACGATCTTGATTTTTTCGGTGGTCCTTGTGTTTTTCGATGGAGGTTTTGGCCCAACGGGTTTTTTTTCTTTCTTCAGTCCAGCCTTCATTTTTTCCTGCGCGTCTTTCCTCGGCCCGATTATTTCTCTCCGGCCTGGTTTTTTCGTGTTGGGGATTTCCAGTGGCGGTGGTACCGGTGTCGATTTGGAGGTTCACGGCTTGAGGAGCTTTTGCAGCAGAAGTTTGGCGGTGGGTTTCTTTTTCCGATTTGGTGGTTATGGATTTTCGGTGGTCCGTTTTTTTGTAACATTTCCTTCTCTCTCTCTCTCTCTCTCTCTCTCTCTCTCTCTCTCTCTCTCTATATATATATATATATATATATATATATGCTGTTGGTTGGATATAAATTTTGTAGAACAAATTTTGTTTGAAAAATTTAATCTGTTGGGATTTGACACTTTGAAGAGTTGTCATTCTTTTTTATCCCAAATATTGTGTACCAACGTTTTTATCAATTACTTGTATTGAGATAGTTTTTTGTTGGACTAAATATTCTTTTAAAATAAATAAATTCTTTGGACTAAAATTTTTATGGATCTTGTTTAGATCTTAGTTTGGTTTGGGTGTTTGTTGTTGTGATTCTATTTATACCCAATTGTGTGTGTGTGCACCTACTATATTAAACTAGACTTCGTTTGTGTCACACACATTTTTTTTGTAATTTTTTCTTTAAATAAAATAATTCTACTTTATTTTAAATCTGATTTAATTTAAATTGGAATTAAAATCTGATTTATTTGGTCTAAATTTTTTTTGGATTGTTTTGGTCTAAGGTTGTCTTTGGGTGTTTGTTGTTGTGATTTTATCTACACCCAATTCATTTTGTGTGTGTGCACTTTTTATATTGGACTTGGACTTTTGAAACTTAATAACTTAAGTTTTTTTTTACACATTTATATTTTATATTAAAATCTGATTTAATATAGTTGGAGCTAAAGATAATCGAATTTGTGTCTCTAACAAGTTACACCCTCTAAGTTGAGCTTTTGTGTGTTCAATTTATTTAGTTGGGTTTAATTAGTGTGTAGATTTTATATTACATCTTTATTTGTTTAAATTTTATTTTAGTTTCATATTTTAGTGAGTCGAGTGTTATACTCTTTATCTCGAACACATTTGACTTGGATTGTATCAATTGACTCGTACACTTTTTATTGCCTAAGTTGAATACTTTTTGTTGTATTCTTTTATAGTTAGGTGGTGTTTGTGTTTGTATGAGTTTTTGATCCAAACCTAGTCATAGAATTGGCTTGAACTAAAATTTGGAATTTAAACTCTGTGATTAATTTGTGTGCTACTAAAATTTGCTTTTGGACTTGTCTCACTTTTAGTAACTGTTTTGTTGATTTTAATTAAGTCCTAATTTGTATGAGTTGAGTGCTACACATATTTATCCTTTGCTCATTTTGCTTGGACTTAATAATTTAACATAACACCGGTTCAAATTGATTCATATTCTATTTGGTGTTAAGTTAATTTTTATTTTTAGTTGCGCGACACAATTGTTGGAATTTTATTTCTTATTTTATTTGTGGTCATTTGCGCCAACTAAATTGTTTTAGGATTAATCGTTACTTGAATATTGAATATTAAGGAAGACCTTTCATGTGTCTTGTGATTTAATATTTAATCATTCTTTTTAGTATCGATTAATTCAATATTGTCTTACCTTTCACTTAGTCACTGATTGGTAATTTTTCTTGTTAATCAAAATAGACTTAACCGGGTGTGTGTTTAGTCTATTTTTCTAAACAAGATTATTTTGTTGTTTTGATTAAAATAAACTTTATTATTAAATCTGTTTTTCACATCTACACGGGGTCTCGGGTTTGAGTGTGTAGTTGTGTGTGTGTCTCACGCTTTCACTACCTAGATTGTTTAGTTAGATTTAGTATTGTGGGGTTTTTTAGTTTGTGCATGGGTGTACTGGTATTGTATTGACCTAACTATTTCATTTACACTGTATTGCTGAATTCTTTATCTAAACATTGGTATTAGTGTTGCGTGTATGTGTGAGTGAGTGACAGTCACTATTACTGGGGCGTTATTGGGTTGACTTATTTTCAGTCAAGTTGGGTTATTTTAGACTAGGCTGAGTGTTGTATTTGCTTAGTTTAATTCATTGTGGAGTTGGATTACTGTAATCTGTAACTTGTAATCGGTAGTAGTGGACTTGGGTTTGTGTGTTGTCCTGCGACTAGGGACACGGGGTTTACCACCACAGTGGGTTCTTCGAGAACAAATATTGTGTCACACTCTACTTTTCCTCATCTCATTCTTAAAGGGAATTATTCTTTACATCTAGCATCACCACTTTTTACTTACTAGTGTGCGTGAGTGTTTTCTCACTTAAAATTTATAATAGATTTTGTATCAAAGATTTAAAAGAGTTGGAGAATTTTTAAATAACCTAATACGCATTAGCGACTACCCTTTTGTCCTTTCTATTGACCGTTAGGTCTTTTCAGAATCAATAAGCTTTTTTTGTTCCTAAACCCTTTGATTTCTCCAGATACCGCTGCCTCTAACAGAACAACACAATAAAGGTAGCATCTAAACAGCGAAGACTACTCATAAGGCATGGCCTTCTTTTCTTAATCACTACTCATAAGGCATGGCCTTCTTTTCTTAATCATATATGGCCACATTTTTTGTTTTAATTCAAATAACATAAGACGGGCACATCACCCTTTTGTTAAAAATTCACAAGTTATAAGGCAAAAACATGTTCACCGATCCAGTAATTAAACTTACACAAAGAACAATCCAATCCATGACCCAAGTAAAAAAAAATGAATTTAAATTAGTTAGTGATCAATGTGGTTTATGTTTACATTGATCATTAACTAATTTAAATTCAATTTTTCCAAAACATTATTTTTATATTATTTATTTCTTGAAAATATTTAATGGCACATGAACAATTTTTTTTTATAATTTGCTTTATTGAAAAAAAAATCAACGATGTTTGTGAACCCTAATTTAATGGCTTGAAAATGAATCTAGTATACTTTTATCTTCAAATTTAACAATTTGTAACTAAAAAAATTCAAGTTATAGGCATGAAAATAGGGGTTCAAATATTTGAATTTGTTACCGTGCTCGAAAAAGTCTTAGTATTTATTATATGTTGTTCTTTACATGTTCAATTGTGATTCTTTATAGTTGATTATAGGTAGCCCGCGCGCTAGTTTTTTAATAAAACTTTGCTCCTCGTAAAGATGTCAACATTTATTAAGACTCTCGTATATGTATCTTTATTATACCTCTAATACGATAGTATTAAAGGAGTTAATGAGGTTTTACTAAGACTTTAATATTTATTATCTTTTTCTATCTCATCTTGAAAATTGTGTTCCATGAAACCAAAAAAATGGATAAATAAAAAATCCCTTTGAAACCCAAAAAAAATGAATAAATCAAAAGTCTTTAAAAACTAAAAAGAAGATTCATTTTAGAATCCATTAATTAATCTCTTGATCCAACACATTCTAGATTCAATTAATATATTTTTATCATTCTCCACTCAAATCACATTACACAATACTCTAGAAAAAAAGTTAAAAAAAGTTTTCAAAATTTCAAAATTATTTTCTATATAAATAAAAAAGGATTTTGGTTATAAAAATGTTTTTAACGTTGTATTTATAAAAAAAAAAATTATCTATAAATGATATAAATTTTTTAGACTAAAAATTGTGAGTACAAGAATTATCACAATAGAATTCCACGAAATAATCACAAAGACCAAAATATAAAAATCACACACACAACAATGATGTACGTGGCTTGGCAACTTGCCTACATCCACGGAAAGGTTATCGTTTTATTATAGTCTTTCTCAATGCTCGAGATTACATCCATTTGCCCCGGGTTAGGGTTTATAATTTATAGACACATAAAAGTAAGATATTGAGTTATACAAGGAACTCAATTAACATGTGGATAATTCGTGGTGTACTTGAATATCTCCTCTGGGATTGTTGGTAACCGATTTGAATATATCCATGAGTGTCCTAGTGTGTTTCAAATACACGCGAGTAAATTAAATTATGATTTGGGTCGGGCAACGCTTTGGACAAACGAGACTGGTCGGCTACTCTCATTGGCCATATCAAATTGGTCCCCACAATAGCCCCTAAAACTTTTTGGGCCTTTGTGGACTGCGGGCCAATATTTTTTAATGAATTAAAGGCCTATGGATTAAAACATTTATCTTTTCAACCGGCATGACGTTTTTGTAGATTTGCTGAACTCGCAGCGGTATGCTCGTCCTAAGCCAGGATTGGGTGAGGGTTTGTTCGAGAAGCAATATGAAGCGCCAAAATTGTCATGGAATGTCGTGTTCATCATTGGCATTGGGTTTCAAACTAGAGATTCGTCTCCTCTATCACTTCAGTTCGAATTTCTTTATTCGTCGCTAAGTATTCTAGAGCTTCATCAATCTTTGTAAGTTCAGTTCTCACTTTCTTAGTTTTTTCTTTCTCAATTTTCTTCCTCTTCTAATTACTATGTAAATGTAGTTAGGGTTCTTCTTCCCTTAGTTTGCTCATGGTAAAACGTTATAATAAGTTGATTGCTGAGTTTAGGAAGTCGTATAATATTCCTGATTGAGTGGAGATCAACTGTGCCCCCTTTCCCCCAAAATGTTCATGACATTTAAGGGGGCACTAGATTTATACCCTTCTGATAACTCAGGGGGGTTTAATGTTCCCCCCAAACCACCTATTTCTTAGGTTCTTCAAATATTTTAAAATTGTTTATGCCTAATGTGCCCCCAGCGTCTGAAAGATAGTTAATGGGGTACACAGAATAAGTACCCTCTATAGGACAAAATTGGGCCTTGCTGAGATCTGCTATTACTACGTATGCTTACGAACCAGTGATGGCCTTATGTATTTAAAGACCAGGAAAGCAGATAGGGTCATGATGGTGAACCTTCCAAACTCCCATAAAGATTACTGGACCATGGTTTCATTGTTAGAAATTGGAAACGTCCTCCTGCCCGTGAGGGAGAAATGCACAGGGGCCCTATAATTTCAGACTTTGGAGAGGACTATATAGGTCACTTATTCATTTATTTTTTTAACTATGCTGTTATGTTTCTGATTTCTGTCATCATGGCTAATGTTCTTTTTCCTTTATTTAACAGTTCGCATTAAAAATCAGGAGCCTTACATAAGTGAGATTGATGTTGATGAGCTTCTGAAGGCTTAGAATATCAAGGAAAGGCTAACTGACGGCGAACACCGAAGGTCAGCGGCTTATTTATTGGAATACAAAAATACAACTACCAGTTTTATTGCACACCTTATCGATAAGGTTCCAAACCTGAAAGATCCAAAAGTTGGTCCTTCTAACCCAATTTTGATAGAGGAGGAAGAAGAAGAAGAAGAAGAAGAAGAAGAAGAAGAAGATAAAGAAAAAGAATAAGACATGGCTCCCTTGATCAAAAGGAGGAAGATGAGGCTTGACGATGATGAAGATCAGACATCATTGTCTGATCGCCTAAAATCTTTTAAGACTTCTGAGATTGGCTCCCCCAAGGATGGCGGTTCTAACACATTTAGCAAAGAGAAATAAAAGGAGAAAGAGAAGAAGATATAAGAAGATAAAAGAAGAAGAAGAAGAAGAAGAAGAAGAAGAAGAAGAAGAAGAAGAAGAGAGGAGAAATGAGATAGAGAAAAAAAGGAAGAGAAAAATCGAGAAAAAGAGATGGAAGAGGCCAAGAAGAAGTCGGTCTTGATTCCTTCCTCTGTCCCATTTGGTGTTGTTGAGTCTGAGGGGCCCAGCATGGGTGATCGCCCTTTCCTTGCCCCCAATCGGCTAAAGAGTATAGTGCTCATGACTGATCGCAAGCATTCTGTGAGGTTGGGGTCATCCTAGCTCGTCCTCAAGTCTACCCAGGGGATTTCCCTGGTAACTCTCTGTGACACCCCGATTAATTAAATACCGGGTAGCTACTCCTTTATTAAACTAATACAAAATGCCAAGTTGGTTCAGTTAATAGCATCACTGTCGAAAACATTTTAATGATTACTAACCACCTGGTATTTAAAAAGTAAGTTGCCAATTTTTAAATTAAGTCTGATTAACATGCAATAAAAGAATAATGGAAGAACAACATAATTCATTCACCATAACGAAGTAATGAAATAACCAACAAATAATAAGAAGAAGTCCGGAGGAAACTCCTCACAACAATCCCACAACTGAAAATAATATGACAAGTCTGAATCCTGAATTAATTACATGCCAGAAGTCTGAATAACTGAAATAAATGAAATGTTTCTAAAAGAAATGGGCGACATGCCCTACAACTGATGAAATAGGAATATAGAGTCAAGATAGATGAAGCGTCTACTAGCAAAGTCCTGTAACTTCCACAAACAGCTACAGCTCGTCACCTGAATGAGGATCCTAAGCATGGTGTCCTTGTGGCTGGGCACCTAAAATGGTTTTTACAAAAAAATAGATTTGAAAGCAAATGGGTCAGAGCACGAAAGTAGAAATCATTTTAAAAACAGCAAGTGTTTTAATAACATTACAACAATAAATGCAAAATACATGTTAGGACGTGCACTCACATGAAATTCTCACCTCTCGACTACATGTGCACTCCTAACGTACCGTACCCATCTAAATGACATACATATCTAACCAAACCGTAATAAGTTCTACCCCTTACTACTCAATTCCCGTTAAAAATTCTAGCGTTGACATTTAAATAGAGGACTTTACTTAACTCAAATTCTCAAGTATTAGTGATACAATACTCTATCGGTTAACCCGTTATGTTTTCTCAAAACATTACTATAATTATATTCACAATACCAACATGAAAGTTCCCATTATTTAAGTGTATATTAGTCACGCCATAAATATACAGTACAAGCACCCGAGACTAAGCTGCGGTGCACACATACTCTGCTATCCATCCCGGTACATTACGTACATAAGGATCACGCATTCCAAATCTCTCAGGAATCGTTCTCAGATAACAACAATCACAAACAATGGAGGCGAACACAGTCACATCACATGGGCCACGCACATACCTATGCTCCCACGATCAGCAGACTTATTAACATCCCAATAAGTCCTTCTCTGACCTATGTTCTCGAGGTACCAATCTAAATCCGGGCAACACAAGGATAAGAAGGCCCTAAGCGAACGTAAACCTCCCGTGATAGCAAGTATGGTAGGTATGTCATACACATAAAATCATATACATATACTAAGTATGCACACATCTTAGTAATCACCATAATTTATTTGTAGTACACTTCTCATTCTCGTACTGACATATAATGCTACAAAATTTATATATATTCCCGGTTAATAAAATGATATAAGTCGTCAATAACTCTCGCATCGTAATAGTCACTCACGTCCTATTCCTCAATTTCCATTCAAATCAAATCACACTTCTATGTCTTACTCCTCAATATACCCTAAATACCCCGAATATATCAACTAATCCTCAAGAAATTTTATCTCTGCATTTAAACAAGGTTACGGAACACTCGGGATCAAAACAGGCTAAAAAGCCCAAACTGGCAGCTCGTTAGAAGTCTCGTTCGAACGAGACTGTTCGAACGAGAGTTCGTTCGAACGAAGTGGGCTTTCTAACGAGATCTCGTTCGAACGAAAGGCATCGAACGAACATCACCCTCGTTAGAAGTCAAAGGTCAACTCGTTAGAAGCTCGTTCGAACGAGCTCGTTCGAACGACCTGGGCAGGTCTTCTAACGAGAGGCTAGTTTCGAGCCCAGATTTCTTATTTTCGTTTTTCCAACTTTTCTTCACCTCTAATCTCATCTAAACATCAATCCAACAATTGTTCATGGGTTCTAATCATTCCTAAACATACTTAGGTCATATATTAACGTTTATATAGGGCCAATTCTTCCTAAACATTATTGAATCATCAAATCCCTTCATTTATCCCCAAATCACATGAACATGAACCCTAAAATTTTTAAGTCTCCAATGGGCATAATTAAATCCGTTTTTTTTATGAACAAGGTGTATTTCCATCAGAATAATCCTCCTAACACAATTCTACATGCAATCCTTTCATCAAGATATAAAGTTCTAATTCCAATTAATGGGTTTTTATCAAACTCTCAAGAACAATACAAATTTTGTCAATTTCCTACGCATGGAAGAAACATTCTTTGTAATAAACGAAATTAAACCACTTGCCTTATGTATTTCTCTGATTTGATGTTGAAGATGAATTGTTCTCTCTCTAACTGCATAATTTATCCTCTCTCTCTCTCTCTCTCTACAACTTCTTCTTCTCCAAGGTGACAATGGTGGCTAGGGTTTGCCTTAGGAAACTTGGAACTAATTCTAATAACCCCCGTAGCCCATTAGGTCATAAGGTGTAGTTAGTGGGTTTAGTGGGTAATTACCAAGTCATATTTTTATTTCCTAATTTTCGTTGGTTTTAATTCCCAAAAATCCAAAATTACCAAACTACCCTTATACGTTGCCGTCATGGCCTAAAAATGCCCCGGGACCCAAACTAAACCCCCGGCTAGTGTTTTCTGACTATTTTGACCCTTCTGGACGCATTGGCGCACTTAAAACGACCATACGGTTAATATAAATAAAATTCACTTTTTAATTAAAATAATTATATTCCTGACGCGACTGTCACACGCGTTCCAACGAAATTTTCAAATTGTCGTATTTCAATCTCATGACAAATTTCATAATTCAATATTCATATATAGTCATATATACACATTAAAATCAAATACCAACTCGCATCTCGCTAGTATTTTAATCCGGATTAATTTCCAATTAATACACATTTAATTTAATTAATCCCATAAATAAATATCATAAAAATACGGGGTATTACACTCTCTTCTTGATTTCCTGTGATTTTCTGCTCTTTATGTGTCTTTCTTTCTTTATTCATACTAACTTGCCATTTTTCTATCCATATAGTTTTTGTCTGACTTCACCACCCTTTTGGACGACCATGCCAATAAGTCCATAAGTGCCCAAGAGCTGAAAGATGCTCTGAAAAATAAGAAGAAGGCTTTTACTACCACTCTCCTAGCATGGGAGTGAGATAGGTAGAAGTTATTTAAGGCCCTTAATGAACTCTAAGCGTCACAGAAGGTGGTGGTCACCTAGAAGGAGAAGCTAGCTGAAGAGAACCAGAACTTGTTAGGTAAAATCCTAAAGTTGGAGGAGAAGATCTATCGAGAGAAGGATTCTAACTATCTTGAGGGCTTTAACAAAGCATATGATGACGCCGAGCTTCAGCTCACCTATGGGAGGAAGGTGGCCTTTAAGAAAGGCTGGGACCAGGCTTTGAAAATGGTGGGGGATCCTACTGGATCTGAATTATTTGGCCTCCATTCTCCTGGGCCTAACCCTTTTGAAGAAGAATAAGAAGAAGAGGGTGTTAGTCAGCCGGCCATCAAGCTGAGGGTTTGCCAACTGAGGTTGGCATGGATGCTGGTCAGGAGCAAGGGGTTGTCGACAAAGGGAAGTCCATCATCGAAGTTGAGCAGGTGAAGGAGCGAGGCGTGTAGACAAAGAATTTATTTTCCTTATACACTGATACCTTGTAACCTTGTAAGTTTCTAATTGCTCTGATTGTACTGGACTTTTTCCCCCTTATATGTTAATGAAAAGAGAACTTTATTCTTCTTATGTCTTATTTGCTTCTTTACCATATACTGATACTTTGTTCGTGGTTTGGTTTGTATTGTTTTAGTCTGATGAGAACTACACCCTCCTTAACTCTTGTTTGGGGATGATTCTTAATACTAGCGTAAAAGCTCGAAAGGTATTTGTGAAAATCTTCTCTGAGGGCAAGGACAAAGAAGTAAAAGAATTTATCTGAGCTAGTCGCCAAGCTAATGGATGATCTTTAAGCCATTGAGGATATCAAAGCTTAAGTCCAGGACGAGGTGAATATTCTGAGAGCCAAACTCATGGAGACCACTAAAGTTATCCAAGTGAGTAAAATACTCTGAGCCGAGAATGACGCTCTGAGGAAGGAGGTCGCTGGGTTGAAAGCATTTGTGGTTGGGCTCTATGAGGATGTCAATAGGCTGAGGTATTCATTCAAAATGGGACCTCTAGAAGCCTGGGTAGAAGGTTACAATGGTGGTTAGGCAGATGCCCTAACAAGGCTCAAGGAGGAAGAGGAAATTGCCTTTACTCGTAGGTGGCTAAGTGACCTTAGGGAGGTGAAGATACCCAAGGAGTCTAGACTATGGTATAAGTACCAGGTCGAGTGTGTGTCCTACCTCCATAATCGTTTCTAGAAGGTTGACGAGTTAATCCCAGTTGATGCCATCCATATCCAACTCTTGGAGCAAGATCTTGATGATGACATAGAGGATCTCGCCCTGGAATCGAATGTTGGTCAAAGAGCGCATGTTACAGAATATCTTACTTGAAATCCTTGGCCATCATAAGTCCTTGTATATTTTTGGTCTTATTGTAATCGTAATACTTTTGTTAATAAAAATCTTTAGTCAATAACCTTTTCCATATTTTGACCGTGTGTTGACTAAACATGTGTTAATAATTATTGCTTATGCTTGAAATGGAAATAGCTATTGCTCATTAGTTACTCAACATCTTTGTCGACCAAACAATACTTATTAACCCTCTAAGGCCCTTTATTATTAAAATGGACTAGTACTTAGGTTTTATCATTATGAGCTTTTCGGCTAACGAAATGATATTAATAACTAGTGATAACCACATGTTACTATATGTTTGAGCATTCTCCCAGTCCAATATGCCTTAGCAGTATCATTCCATTTGCTTTACCATTTAGGTTGTGTCGTCACATTCCCTTAGGTCTAAGTAAGATGATGGCGAGAATGTACCTGGTCGAGGGGCCATCTGCCCGAGCAGTCTTTTTGCGACCAATAAAGTTGACGACCAACCTAAGTTGGCTTTGTTGCCTAAGGATCCCCCGTAGGGCTTTTGTTATTGCCGGGACAACTCATGAGGTTTATTGTGTTTGTGACAAAGACCTGAGGATTATAGTTATTGAAACACTTTTGCTAAATTGTCATAATTACTACCAACCCTCACCCGGCATATGGGATTACTTGATTGAAACAAGTTGAACAACTTATTATAATCCCCAGGAGTTCTATTATGCGCGAGGCAGTTAATATTTGGAAAAGGTGCGTATTATTGAGATGCTATCAAGAAATACTAAGCAGCCAATGTATAATATCAAAGTGCGAGGCCAACTGGCCTTTATTCATTAAATAATAACTAGTCAAGCAATATAAGTTTGAAAATAAAAATTTGTTTAAACTAAATGTGTGCTAGTCAAAAGATAAAGAAGAGTAAAAGTAGAACTTCTTGAGATTGGCTGCATTCCAGGATCTTGGTATCTCTCTGCCCTCCAGTGTTTCCAAGTAATATGCTCCTTGAAGGTCGTTCCTGATTACTCTAAATGGTCCTTCCTAGTTTGGTTCAAGTTTTCCATCTGATTGTTTTATGGCACTGACTAAGACTATCCAAAGTACATATTCCCCTACCAGAAACCTCCTCGGATTGACTTTCTTATTGTACTGCCTGGCCAGTTGTTGTTGGTAGGAAGCCAACTTGATTATAGCCAGTCCTTTTTGCTCATCTGGTAAGTCAAGTTTAGTGCGTAATGCATCATCATTAAGGCCTTGGTCGACCAAGGTGGTTCTCATAGTAGGGAAACCTGTTTCCAATGGGATGATAACTTCCATCCCATAAGCGAAGGGTGTTTCCCCAGTTGGTCACCTATGAGTGGTATGATAAGCCCACGGAACATAAAAAAGCTCATCCACCCAGGCACCCCGGGCTCTTGGCAACCTCTTTTTCAGTCCATTGAGCATGGTTTTATTGGAAGCTTCTGCGTGATCGTTACTTTGGGGATACGTAATAAAACTAAAGTCTTGATTGATGTCATGCTTATTACAGAAACCTTGAAAGGAATTACTTTTAAATTGCATGTCGTTGTCGGTGATGATAATCCTTGGTACCCCAGAGCGTGTTATAATATTTTGCCAGATGAATCTGGTCATATCTGAATCGTGAATATTCGCCAGTGGTTCTGCCTCTACCCATTTGGTGAAGTAATCCATGCCAACCAACATATACTTACAATTTCTAGATGTGGTAGGTAGTGGTCCCATAATATCTAGTCCACGTTGCACGAATGGCCATGGGCTTGTCAGGGATTTCAGGTCGCTAGTAGGTTGGTGGACCATAGGAGAGTGCTCTTGACATTTTTCACACTTGCGAACATAAGTGCCTGCGTCTTTTTACATATGAGGCCACTAGTAACATTTCTTAATTTCTCGGAAGGCCAATGATCTTCCTCTTGCGTGACTTCCACAAATGCTCTCATGAAGTTCACTAAGTACTTTTCGGTGTCTTTTGGGTGAACGAACTGGAGACAAGGGCATGTAAATGAATTCTTGTTGAGCTTCCCCCTAGGGCGAGGTAAAAATGGACAACCTTAACCCTTACCTGATGGGTCGACCTTCTATCGCCGAGCAGTATGTCTTTCCATAGATAAGTGACGATGGGATCCATCCAACTGGGTGCCTTCTCTATGAAGAGCACTTTCTCGGCTACGACTATCTGATCAATACTCGATTGCGTGAGGAACTCTATTGGAATGGTTCTTCTTAGGTCAGAGTCAACTACTGAGCTTAGGGCTGCTAAGGTATTAACGAGGCAGACATGCGCGAGGCAGACATGCGTGAAAAGTATCCAGAATTATTTTTACCACGTATGCCTTATTTTTTGAATTTTGAGATGAAATTCCATTATTAGGGGGAAGTATGTAATACCCCGTATTTTTATGGCCTTTAATTACGGGATTAATTAAATTAAATTGGGATAAATTAATTTAATATTAATCCGAATTTTAAAATAAATATTTACTACGTGACGAGAGTTAGTAATTATTGGTAAGAATTATATTGAATATTACTTAATGAGTAAAGTAATATATGAGATTGAATTTATAAAAATTGTCACGAGTGAATAATACGACAGTCATAGAAAATAAGTCGAGATGCGCGTGTCAGTCATGTCGGGACTAATTTAAGGAAATTAAAAGTAAGTTAATTCTAAGTTGCCCGTATGGTCATTTTGAGTGCTCCAATGTGTCCGGAAGGGTCGATATAGTTAGAAAAGTATACCCAAAGGTTTAGTTTGGGTCTCAGGAAGATTTTATGCCTAACCAACAACCCGGGAGGGCATTTTGGTAATTTTTATTTTTGGACCTTATTAATGACGAAATTATTAAGGCTATATCAGATGGTTTGTCGAGGAAGTTAGGGTTCTGAGAATCAAAAAGTGAGGAAAACCATAGGAAGAAGAAGGAGAGAGCTTTCCAAGGTGTTCAAGGCCAAGAACCACCCATTTTGCACCTCCACCACCACCAAAGCATAGATCGGAAGAAGAGGATCATTCCTATACCACTCAAATTCGTCGGATCAGAACTTCAATTTCCAGTCAAGTATCTATCTTGCTGTTCTTGAGTTGATACAACATTCATGTTATAATAGGAAGAACAAATCCATGTTTTAGGGAGATTTAATGTAATTAGAAGACTAAAATTCACATGTTTGAATGGGAACCATGTTAGGCTGATATCCTTATTACATGTAGAACATCTATCACAAATTTTAATGAATATTAGAGGAGGAAATCTGAAAATATCATGTGGATTCTTGAATTAATATGTACACTAGGGTTAGAGACCAAATCATGAATTACAAACATTTAATGATGATCCCTTAATGAATTTCTCTAGATTTTACGTTAGAAATTGTTTATACTTACTGCTACAATGCTTGTGATGTTTGGTTGGGAGTTTGGAATATTTTAATGGAGGTTTTGATGATTAAAATGGAAGAAACCCGTAGGCATTATGTGTAGAATTTCTGGGCCAATAACTGTTCGATCGATCGATCGACTCAAGAATGTCGATCGATCAACCATTCCCTTCGTTCGATCGACTCCTCCTGGAATTAGAATCTTCTTTCCTTTTAATGTTAATCCCCCAATGTACAAGGACCCTTAGATATAACTTAAATACCATGATGGGACTTGGGAAAGATCAGTAGGGTGGTAGGTAAGGTTCGGATAGTACGATTTTTATATGAGATTTAACCGTGAGTTTACGAGGGTATATAATGGGGTGATAATCGTGTGTAAGTTAAATTAGGTCTTATGAGAATTAAGGATGGCTTAGATAAGTAAGGTAGATAGAGTACACCTACTGATACTATAACTATCAAAATGATACACTTCGGGGGTCAAGAAGTACTTGGGAACTTGTGGTAAAAGGGAATATAAAAGAGTGAACTAATTATATGTAAAATTTGGGTATTACGTGATGTGTATGGGTATAACATGTTATGGGTCGTGGGTGTACCTATCTTAATAATGTAAATGTATATATGAGTGCATGTATATATATTATATGAATATCTGTACTTAATCATACCCGCGCTACTTGCTATCACTTAAGTTTTTACATCGGGATAGCCTTATTCTGATGTGACCTTTACGGGGAATATTGACTCATACCCTAGAACATAGGATCCTTAGTATAGGCTATCTGAGAATAATAATCAGACGGTCCGAAGAGAGATGAGGGTATGTGTTAACCTCTTAGAGACTGGGAACTATGCTTCGCCTCCACTATGTGTATTTTGTGTTAATACAGTTCGAGAGTGGATCCAAACTAGTATTTCCCTCATTTATACGAGAGGTACAGGGACTTAATAGCAGAGTATGCCAGCACCTGGGGTGCCCTATTAGTATATATATATTATGAGTGATAAATATATATACATGTGATTCATTTACTGTGCTTGTAAGTAGATAAAATTAAATAATTGATATTAAATAAATTAAGTGTTTGAGAACTTAAGGCCGTATTGAGATGTACATAGCTGGCTTGGTAAATTCATAAGAAAAAGTTATCATATATAAATTATAGTTATGTGATCATGTGAATCAGGATTGATGAGAGGAGATTGGGTTATACTAGTTAACTAGGTTAGGTTTATCTAGATTTATTTAGTAGTATGTTAGGCATGCACAGTAGTTGAGAGGTGAGAATTCTCAAGTGAGTGTTGAGGCACTAACATGCATGTAATATCAACTGGTAAGCAATTTATATACTTGCTAAACTATTTTAAAGCTATTTTACACTCGGGCTATGACCCGCTTCTTGTCATCTTCTCTTTCTCTTTTGTGTATATATATATATATATATATATTACAGGTGCCCAGCCACAGGGGCATCAGACTTAGATCTTTGTACCGTTGACGTGCTGTAGCTGGTGTCGGAGTTGCAGGTCTTTGCATTTAGACGACTTCATCCTTGTCATCTCAGCTCTTCACTTAGTCATTTTAGAGTGGGCATGTGTCGCCCATTTCCTGTTTCTAATTAGTTCAGGGAGACTTTGTACTCTTTATTTATTTCAGTATTCAATTTTACTGGGATTGTTTTAATTATTACATTGTCCTTCGATTTGGGATATTTTATTTGGAAAGATTAATCTAGCCTGTTTATTCTACTTGGATGGTTTAGTATTCAATATTATTATATGTGTTCATAAAATGTTTTATGTATGTAAACTCATAACAATGGAACTTAATCTATAAAATTTAATGTTTTGACACTTAGCTTAATTATTTATTAGTTTATAAATAAAGAAAAATTGTTTTCGACAGTGATACTAAGAATGAACCAACCGGATACTTTGATTTAATTTCATAAAGGACTCATCACCCGGTATTTAATTAGACGGGGTATCACAAACCAGTGCATATGAGAGCTTTTCCAGGGGCAGGTAGCGTTGTTCTATATCCAGAAGTGTCTTGCTAGCATAATAAATCGGGTGTTGTCCTCCCTCATTCTCATACACTAGAGCCAAACTTACAACGTGGCCTAATACTTCAAGGTAAAGATACAATGGATCTCCATCCTCTGGAATCACCAGGAGGTGTGGTTTGCTAAGTTATGATTTGATCTCCTCAAAATCTCTCGAGCAATCATCGTTCTATATGAGGCCTCTGTCCTTCTACAGGAGCTGGAAAATGGTCGCCAACGTTTCGAAGACTTGGAGATGAAACAATTGAATGCCGCGAGCATACCAATGAACTTTTGAACATCTCACAATGTTTGAGGAGGCTGGGCCTTAGTGATAGTGTTGATTTGATCTGGATTGGCCTCAATCCCTCTTTCACTAACTAAATAGACCAAGAACTTTCCTGACTGGACACCGAATGGAAACTTTCTTGCATTAAGTTTCATCCGATATTTCCTGAGGATCTCAAGGTTATGGCTAAGTCCGTGAGGTGGTCACTCTTATTCTTGCTTTTGACTAGCATATCATCAATGTAGACCTCCATCGTGTCTCCCATCTGCCTCTTAAACATCTTGGCCACCAGCCTCTAATAAGTCGCTTCTGCGTTCTTTAAGCCAAACGGCATAACCTTGTAACAGTATAACCCAATGGGGTTTATAAAGGACATTTTGTCCTCGTCGGGTCCGAATAATAAAATCTAATGGTAGCCAGAGTAGGCTCCTCGAAAACTCATTGTTTCACTTGTGACCATAACGTCAACCAACTGATCTATTTTAGGAAGCGGGAAGCTGTCTTTGGGACATGCTCTGTTGAGATCTGTGAAATCAATACAGACCCTCCAAATTTCGTCACTCTTGTATACCACTACTGGGTTGGATAACCATTTGAGGAACTAAAATTCCCTAATAGATCCTACATCCAGTAGCTTCCCTACTTCATTCTCCACCGTTTTAGCCATCTCGGGGGCTGTTCAGCAGGCTTTTTAAGTGATTGGCTTGAAGGCTCAATCGACGTGCAGGCGATGGCAGGCCACATTGGGATTAATCCTTGGTAAATCATACAATTCCCGAGGGAAAATATATAGATGGCTTCTAAGAAAGGCAATCAATTCTTTCTTCTCTTAATCAACAAGTGTGACTCTGATCAGAAATTTCCTCTCTGGCAAGTTGTCATTGGCCCCAACCTCTTTCAGGATTTCAACGACCCTGTCAGTGGGGGTATATCCTAGTCTCCTCCACCCCTGGTCGGCCATACCGTAATTACTATTCGAAGGGTGTATCCCCCTTTCGGGCTTCCTCCTGAGCGACATTTAGCTCCTTCTTATTTTCTTTCTTGGGGTGAATGGCCATGATGAATCACTTCCTGGCAGTGCCCTGGTCCCCAAAAATTTTGACCACGCCCAAGTAAGTGATACACTTCAGCTTTTGGTGGTAGGTGGATGGTACGAACATCATTATATGCAACCAACCTATGCCTAAGATGGCGTACTCTATGTCCACCACTAAGAACTTAATCAGCTTTGATATATTGCCTGCTCTGACTGGCAATACTATCTTTCTCAACGTCACTGTGATCCTCCCTATGAAGCCAACTAACGAAACTGCGGCCTCCTTGAGGTTGATGAGATTCAACTTCAGCTTGTGGAATAACTCCAGGTACATCACTTCTAACGAAATCCCCTGGTCTACGAGCAGCTTGTCAATATCCCAATTGGCAATTCTGAAGGTAATCACCAGTGTGTTGTGATGTGGGGTTCTCATTGCGACCAAATCTTCCTCAGTGAAAATAATATATGCTTGGAATAGTCAATGTCCTCTGGTCGTCAGGGCTTACCAGCCTGGGTTTTGGCAGGGTCAATCTGAAAATGCCTTTATAACAATAGTAACCTTCTTTAGCTCCATCCAAACAACATTCCCTTGGATTTGCTTAAGATCTGATGCCCCATTAATTATAGCGAACTCATGTCCCATGTCATCGTTAAGGACGTTGTCTGGAGTCTGGTCGTCGTTCGCTACGACCTTATCTGCTTTGTTCTCTATGTACTCATTGAGGGGCCCAACTTGGGTTAGCTCCTCCAAGTGTGAGTTCAGAGCCTTGCAATTTTCAATCCTTTGATCGCCCTCCTTGTGGAATTTGCATCTCAGCGCGTTGTTTCTTTTCGTTGGGTCGCCACCCTGATCCACTTAATGAACGGTTGGTTTTTTATCTTGCTAAAGATCTTATAAATGGGTTCCTTGAAGACTGTGTTAATAGCCTATAATGCCTTGGAAGGATCAACCTTGTTCCCATTCTTATTCCCTTTTTTTTAGTATCACTCTTTTATGCTCCTTTAGTTGCCTTTACTCGACCATTATCCCCTACATTAGAGTGAAACACGTGTTCCACCTTGGCGTATTTCTTAATATGAGCCATGAGGTCCTCAATAGTGTTGGCTTCCTTCTTAGTCAGAGACTGGTGCAGTAAGGAGGTGGCCGACAGGCTAATTTTAAAGGATGCGACAGCAACCTTCTCTGAGCAATCATTGACCTCGTTAAAGACTTCCCAATACCTTTTGGCAAAATCACGAAGACTCTCTTGTGGATTTTTCTTCATTGTGAGCAGTGCATCCTGATAAGCACCCCAAAGTGTACATTTTATACCCCGAATATACGTATTTTAGTTGCTAATTCTCGGCAATTTGGGTCTTATGCACGTTAATGTTTATTTTGTAGGTCAATTGCGTCTTGCGAATGTAAAAGCGATAAATCAAGCCTAGCCCTAACCTTCCTAAACCCAGTCTCGAACCGTGTGTGTTTGGTTTGTACCCTTGTATTTTATTTTATTTTTACATTTTTTTAGGTGAGTCGTTTATTTTTTAGAATTTTTATTTTATTATTTTGAGTCGTGTTTATTTTAAGATTTTTTATATTTTATTTTCCCATCGAGATTTGTTTCTTTATTTTTCTTTATTTGTTTTTAGTTTTTATTTAGTTTATTTTTATTATTTTATCTTTTTTTTTTCATTAGATTAGTTTTATTTATTTTATTTTATTTTATTTTTTGTTTTTAATACCTTAGGATTTTATTTTTTTAGTTTTAATATTTTTATTTTTATCTTTTTTTAGTTTGTTTTATTTTTAAGTTAGATTTTATTTTTTTATTTATTTTATTTTTTTAAGGGTACAATCTAAACACCACACACGCATTAACATACACACACCTACACCCTAACACTACCTATCCTCATCCTCACCTACACCCTAACTTCCTACACCTCACCTACACACTAACCCCACCCAACTCATCTTCAACCTAACACCCTCTCTCTCTCCTCTACCACCATCAACAACCCCCAAATCAACCATATATCCCACATCACCACCAAACCATACCCAAGACCCACCAATCCAAACCCCAAATTCCCCCATACCCAGCTAAACCTGGCAACATTTTCGGCCACTCACCGGAACCACCTGACTTCGCTTTAACCCCTAACCTTTACGCCCCTTTGCTTCCATCTCAACCCGAGCTGAAATCTCCTGAGTTTTCTGCCCGGATTTCAACCCAAACCCGTCGACGATTTCAACAAGAATTGTTAGCTTGCTCCTGCCGGTGACCATCCTTATTCCGCCAGCGTTCAACCCGCTTACCACTTCAAACCGTCGACCCGTATCATTCGATCGGCCACCTTCTCAACCCAACCCAACATCCAGCAACCCGAGAATAAAACCCGGATGCTATCCCCGCTGGTACCAAAATTGGAACTGCCTCTGAGAACCCGCAGCGAACCTGGCACGATTCAAACCCAATCAGACCCTTGCCCCACCTTGCGACCAACAACCCAAAACACCACATCCAAAGCCTTTAAACCCATTTCCATTCAAAACCCATTTCTCCATTTCATCAAGCCAAATCGTGTGTTTTTTCTTACTAGCATAAACACAAACAAACCAAGACCAAAACAAATAAAAGCCACATACCTAATAAACCTCATTTACCCCTTACCCATTTTACCCCCAACCTACATCTTTTAACCTTTATACCCAAAATACCCCATAACCAAATCATATGTTTATTCCCCTCACTCTCATGACCTCACACAATCCATGCACATGTGTGCATTTCCCCATTTTAACCCCAACCTACCCTCACACCCCTCATGTCCATTTAATTCCTACCTGGTTTACCCTTAGCTCCATGCCTATTATTTAAGGAAGAAGAAGTCCATTTGAAAATCATAAAAAAATATCAAATTAGGGTTTTAGAGAGTTAGAGAGAGAAACACTTTATATTTTAAATTTTTTTTAGGTAGGTTTTTATTTTAATTTTACTTTTTTAGAGAATTGTGAGAAATTAATTGTTGAGTGATTCAATTGAGTGTTTGTATGTAATTGAATATTGTGGAAAGTTCAATTTGAATGGATGTTGCTCAACTTAAATTGAGGATTATAATCCAATTTTGCAAATCAAGAAGACTTGTTTGAAGATTTGTCCTCTTACCCTTCTATTTTATTTGTTTATAGCCATGTTTATTTGTACATCATGTTTAAAATCATGTTAGGCTAGATACCATTTCAAGGGGTGGGGTGACCATTATTTGATGTTAATCTTACTTTAATTAGCTTATTTAAATTAAATATCTCTTCGATGATTAATTTTGCACTCTTACTTCTGTATTTACGCCTCAAGAGAGGGTAAATAATTTTTGAGAGAAAATCACAATTGTAGTCATAATACCCATTTTAGATTCGAACTAGAGATGGGGGTATCTCAAGTGCGGTATTATGATTTGAATTTCAACTCTAAAATTTATTTTTTATGATTTAAACTAGTCTACTAGATCGATCCTAACGGGTGATCTATTAAATGATGTTTAGATCTACTTTTTAAGAGTTGTAGGAGTGTTAAATTTAATTAACTAAAATGTTTTTATTAAAATTACATTTGCAACGAGAGTTGATTTGTGATTTTGATACTAACTTGGGATAATTAATTTTAATGAACTAATTAATTTTGATTAACTAAAATATTTTGAGTCATCCTATCCCTTGATTGTTCTCACTTTTATTTTCTCACTAGTCTCATATTTTAGATTTTTTTATTTAGTTGGATTTACTTAGTTTCATTTTTACCTCCTTTTTTTATTTAGTTGTTTTCATCTCTCATTTAGTTTAGTATAGTTTCATTCACCTTTGATAATTATTTTAATATTGAAAAAGCAAAAAAAAAAATAGAAAAGAAAAATTCCAAAAAGAAAATAAAAAGTGAATTACAATTGAGTTTGTCTCTAGCTTACCCCCTTGATGTGGATTGATACCCTTACTTACCTCTACACTTTAGTTTGTTATATTTTGTAGGTATTATAAGGTTTTGATTGACATGGCTTTAAAAAACGAAGACACACGCAAGTCAAAGTTATCAAATGGCGTCGTTGTCGGGGAGCTAAAATATTTTGAGTCATCCTATCCCTTGATTGTTTTCTTTATCACTTCCATCCGCTTAGGGTGGGAGCTACTAGTTATAAAGTGAGGAGTAAGGGCCTCTGTTAGAGCCTTAAAGTTTCTGATCGACCTGTGAGGAAACTTCTCAATCCACTTATGTGCTATGTCATGTAGGCTAGTGTAAGGACGCAAATTTCCAATTGAGTCCATCTATAGTGTTCGCTCAATTCCGGACAAAAACATTTATTCATAGGATAGTATTTAATTGTAATATTCTCAAGCCTATGAAGCGTTTGTTGAAGACGTAGTGGCAAAGAGTATAAAGCTTCATCAAATATGTCGATTTGCGTGCCTCGTTTCTACGTCATCAACCATAGTTCCATGCTCCCAAGGTATGAATGCAATATTGTATATATAGGAGCTTGGAAGATGTTTATTGGGTGTTAGGTTTTATAAAAACTGCGTTTTGTTTTAAGAAAGAATTAATTAAAACTTTAAATAAATGTTTATAAAGTTTTCTGGGCTTAAACAAGAAAATTCAAACTTTCTGGTTTTTCGTTCGATAGAGTCGTTCGAACGAGATTGTCGTTCGAACGAAAATGTCGTTCGAACGAACCTGCCAACGAGTTCCCATATTAGGCCACTGGAATGTCGTTCGATATGTCGTTCGAACGAACCTTATGTTCGAACGAGATATCCAACGAGATTCTAACGAGTTCAATCTGGAACGTCGTTAGAAGTCTCGTTCGAACGAGATTTCGTTCGAACGAAATGTCGTTCGAACGAGATGCCAGGCGGGAACAGTTTTTGGCAGTTTTTTGGCAATTTTTCACCCACTTCCCCACTTAGTTTTTAACCAACTTTTTCAGACTTTATCATGTGCGGGAATAACATTTTCCAACTTAACTTTTTCCAAAACTTTTCCATTCCATTCCATCTCTTAGAGAGAGTTTGAGAGCTAAAGGAAAATGTTCAAGTTTTAAGTGCTATTTTTCAAAAGAAAATATTTTATCACTCTAGTTTTACACCCATATTGTTTATCCAAGTTCACATATATACATATCAATTGCTTGGAGTTTGGCACCGATTTTTCTCTTCCGTTTCAAAGAGAAGTTTTGGTTTGCTTCTACATCCATCAAAGAAGAAGACGTTTTGTTGCGATTCTACCCACTTGGAGAAAGGTTCCATGTACGGGTGACGGTGACCATATAAAGTCCTATCGATGGATTCCGAGACCGCGGTGGTGTTCCAAGGTTATCCGCTAGGAAGAGGTGTCTACAAGAAGAAGCGTCAAGGCTTGGGAGGGATCGAGTCGTGTGTTGTAAGTCTTTCTGTCTTATACTTGTAATTCCGTATCTAGTGGATTTGTGGCTAGGGCCGTCCGAGGTTGTTTCCCGTCTTGGGTTTTTCCTCGTACATCGCGGCGTAGTGTGATTGATTTATTTTATCTTGCAAAATAACGTAGAACGCATGTTTAGAATAATTCAAGATAAAATTTGGTTTAAATTATCACACTCATTTAATTTGGTGCTAAATTAAATATTGGGTAAAGTTTATTTAATTCAAGTCATTTGCTAAAATTTGGTTTCGCCTAATTTGCTAATATTGATATATATGACTTAGGCAAATTCTAGGACTTGAATTAATTAATTGGTTTAAGTGAATATATTAATTGTTTAATTTTACTTCACTTGGTTTAATTTTAATTTGTTTAAGAAATTAAAATTTGTTGTGTTAAAGTTGAACCACCACACCGCTTCCGCATCGATTTACATAAAAAGGAAATAATATTTTAGAATTGGGGGCCTCGCGCACCAACAAGTGATATCAGAGCCGGAGCGCTAAGTTATCGCGTTAAAGATCCGTTTTTCGCCTTTTTGTATTTCCTTACCTTTTTAGGTGGTTCAATTTTTTATCACTTTCATATTTTTTTTCCTCTCAATGGGACGTCTTAATGAAAATTTTTCCAATTTTAATGAAAATAAAATTTTTGATTTTCGAGAGGAATTAAATGGGCTTAATAAATGTAACGAAAATTTAAAGGAATTAAATTTGAGATTTGTAAAAAGAATTAAATTTCTTTAAAATGAAAATTCTTGTTTTAAAGCTCACATTGAGTGTTGACGCCACTAAAATGGCAGTGGCCATTTTAATGAGTATAATTTATTCAAAGTGTTTCCAACCAACCAAGGTGGATAAATAATGTTTGTCGACCAACTACAGTTGATGGGTTTTTATCCCCGACCAACCATACTTGGTATAGTTTGGAATAATGTTACCTCCCGACCAACATAAGTTGTAATGCGAGAGTATATAAAGTCTTACCAACCGTAGTTGATCATGCTGGTATACACCTCCTAATCAAAGGAGTAGTAGGGTTCTTTCGAACTTTTTGGCTCCTTGGAGCATGTCCTCCTAACCAAAGGAGGTTGGCTACTTATAGCACTTTTGCTCCGTAGAGCGCTCCGTAGAGCTTATCCTCCTAACCAAAGGAGGTTGGCTACTTATAGCACTTTTGCTCCGTAGAGCGCTCCGTAGAGCTTATCCTCCTAACCAAAGGAGGTTGGCTACTTATAGCACTTTTGCTCCGTAGAGCGCTCCGTAGAGCTTATCCTCCTAACCAAAGGAGGTTGGCTACTTATAGCACTTTTGCTCCGTAGAGCGCTCCGTAGAGCTTGTCCTCCTAACCAAAGGAGGTTGGCTACTTATAGCACTTTTGATCCGTAGAGCTTGGCTCCGTAGAGCATGGCTCCGTAGAGCAGTCTTCTTGGTTGATCCTGTAACATCCACAGGTTGATCAGCGAGCAATTTTTGTTTCTCAGGAGTATTAAGATCAGTAAACTCTGCTATAGCTTGTATTAATGGCATGTCGGTATGCATGGTATGGGCCTGGAAACACAGCCTCCTTCTTCTATTTGCTTTAATTAATGCCACTGCCAATTTTTCCAGCTTTGGGTATCTGATCTCTGCACCTCTTCTTTCGTTTTTGGGGATCGCAACCCTAAAAGGGCTTTGATCTTGTCTGGATTTGCTTCAACGTCTCGCTGGTTGATGATGTACCCGAGGAACATTCCTTCCCGTACTCCAAATGTGCACTTCGTCGGGTTGAATTTCATTTGGTATTTATCCAGTTGATCAAAAGTTTGACTCAAGTCAACCAAATGATCAGCAGCTTTCTTGCATGTCGTCAACATAGACTTCCATACTGCAACTGATTTGCTCGGCAAAAACCTTGTTCATTAGCCGCTGTTATGTCGTTCCCTGTCTTCAGGTTTCATTTTGATCTGATGTTAGCCAGAGTAAGTATCCATGAGCAACTCGTGTCCCGAGGTAGCATCCACTGCCTTGTTGATATCGGTGAAATCAACACACATTCTTCATTTATTGTTTTTCTTCTGCCCGATGAGGAGATCTAGATGTCTCTCTTGCTCGGTCTTCATTTCCTCTTGTATAGCTTGATTCTTCTCGGGGCTGGATACTCTTCTTCTCGTATGTCATGTCAATAAGTGGCTCAGCTTCTAGCCACTTAGTAAAATAATCTACTGTGATGACGAGGTATTTGAATCTTCCTCGAGTCGTCGGCAATGGTCCAACCAAATCAATCCCCATATGGCAAATGGCCAAAGGGAGTTATGGGTGTCAACAATGCTTGTGAAGTTCTTCGGATGGAAGAAAAGCGTTGGCACTTGTCACATTTCTTAGCATAAGCTATACATCGTCGGCCAGTAGTATCTCTGCGTCATCACCTTTTGCAAAAGTGTCCGACCTGCTACATGAGCTCCACAAGATTCTTCATGGATTTCTTCAATCAATTCTTTGACTTCTGATGGATGCACATATCTCTGCAAACCTGCCATAATTCCTCGTCTATACAAAACACCATTAGTTAACACATACCGAGCAACTTTATACTTCAATTTCTTGGCAGCTAGTTTATCCTCCGGTAATTGTTCCTCCTCAATATATGCTCCGATGGGGTCCATCCAAGATGGTCCTAAATCAAGGGTAATAATATTCATCGTCAGGTCTTCATCTATGCTCCGACTTTCTAATACTTCAATTGGTATCGTTCTTCGCAGCTCGGTACGAATAGCTGATGCTAATCGGGCCAATGCGTCTGTTCTAGCATTCTCCATCCTCGGTGTCCTCACCAATTGAATAGCATCAAATTCTGTCAATAACTCCATCACCTTTGCATGGTACTTGACCATCGACTTTCCCTTCACTGCATATATTCCCATCATTTGATTCGATTAATTGAGAATCACTGAAAACAATTACTTGCCGTGCCTCCATGACTTTCGCCAAATGAAAACCTGCTATCATAGCCTCATACTCAGCCTCATTATTGGAAGCTTTGAATTGGAATCTCAAGGCATACTCCATGTCAATATCATCTGGGGTGTTTAAAACAATCCCTGCTCCACAACCAGCTGTGCAAGATGATCCATCTACATATAATCTCCATGTAGGTACCTCGTCTTCAAATTTCTGGTCTGACAGAGTTCCTCGGTGGAATACTTGTCGCTTTCTTTCATCATGTCGTGATACTTCTGAATACACCTCTTGAATTTCAATATACCTCCTGAACTTCAATATTCCTCCTGAACTTCAATATATCTCCTGAACTTCAATATCAAAAGTAATTCCTGAGAAAAATAACTCCTGAATGATGATTAGTCGGGGTTGAATTTGATGCTCGATTGCATGATGATATAAGAATGTGCCACCAAATGAACAAATATATCTGTAATATAAGCCCCCAACTGTGGAATGTGAACTTTGAATGAGATTTATCGACCAATACCAACCGGAGTTGGATTTTATCTACCAACCGGAGTTGGATTTTTTCTACCAACCGAAGTTGGATTTTATCTACCAACCGGAGTTGGATTTTGTCTACCAACCGGAGTTGGATTTTATCTACCGATCAGAGTTGGTGGTAATTGATAATAAATGATGAAGACTTCCTCGGAGCCGACCAACAGATTGTTGGGAATAAGATAATATAAATACTGGAGACCTCCTCAGCGCTGACCAACAGATTTGTTGGGAATAAGATAATACAAATGCTAGAGATCTCCTCGGCGCTGACCAACAGATTCGTTGGGAATAAGATAATATAAATGCTGAAGACCTCCTCGGCGCTAACCAACAGATTCGTTGGGAATAAGATAATATAAATGCTGAAGACCTCCTCGGCGCTATCCAGCAGATTCGTTGGGAATAAGATAATATAAATGCTGGAAATCTCCTTGGCGATGACCAACAGATTGTTGGGAATAAGATATAATAAAAATGCAGGATACCTCCTCGGCGATGACCAACAGATTGTTGGGAATAATATAAATGCAGGATACCTCCAACAGATTGTTGGGAATAAGATAAATGCAGGAAATCTCCTTGGAGCTGAATAAGATATAATAAATGTTGGAGACATCCTTGGAGCTGAATAAGATATAATAAATATTTGTCGAGCTCCATGCTGAAATGAGAATAGAATAT
The DNA here is from genome assembly GCA_949130495.1 of Sambucus nigra. NCBI lineage: Eukaryota > Viridiplantae > Streptophyta > Magnoliopsida > Dipsacales > Adoxaceae > Sambucus > Sambucus nigra. The sequence continues at coordinate 8,480,094 of OX422219.1, read as the reverse complement.
GCATCCAAATAGATATAAAGAATAATTAAAAATAATAAAGTGCCTCGCCGATCAGTCGAGGTAGAATCATATAATGCCGAACAAGAATAAGATCTTTCAGAACATAATAATATGGCCGAGAATGTTGTCAGGCCTGAATATAAATAAGAATTATCCGAACGAATGTTGTAATTCTTCTTAAAGCTGAATAAGTATCCTGTCGAGGCATAATTGCAGAATGCCGAATAAGAATAATATTTTCCAGAATATAAGAATATGGCCGAGAACTTTGCTGGGCCTGCATATCAATAAGAATCACCCCGACCAACTATCCGTTGGGGGTGAAATATAATAAATGTTACAGTTCTCCTCAAAACTGAATATGATAATAAGTATCTCGCCGAGCTCCATGTTGAGATGAATATAGAATATGAATCCCAATGGATATATAGAATAATTTGTGCTGGAGCAGATATCTGGGCAATAATAAAATCAATAGTTCCTCGCTGAGGTGAAATTTCATACTGCCGAGCTATGATAATATTTTTCAGAAGAGTAAGATTATTTCCGAGCATTCGTCGGAGTTGAATCTTGTACCTGTAAAAATTAATATCTTGCTCTACCATTTGTGTAGGCTGAATTGATTAGTCATGAGAATGATTTACTCATCCAATCAATATATGATATGTATATGCTTGAGAAATAAAAATATTTATTTCAAAATATCAGGGTTGCTTAGCATTTCTTAATAGCCCAAGATTCTAGTCCTGCCGACAAACAACATGGATGTTGCCGACCAACATTTAAGGATATCTCAAATTATAAAATATATGGTTGGATGACTAGAATATCTCGAATCTTGAGATCAAAAAAAAAATAACATTCAATGTAAAATTTAGGCCTTAAGAATGTTAATTAAACGAATAACTATATAATCCAATAGATCATGTGATTTCGACAAAGAAACCTTGTGATGTGATGAACGAGGGGCCAAAATATTAAATTTGTGCCCAGAGTCTTGATATGGTCATGATTATTTTACTGATCCTCTTTTACAAGAGGTGAGTAATGATTTTTCAGGTGAGAGAAAATTATTTTTTATATTGACCCCTTCCTATTCCCAATTTGGAGAGATAAAAATATGGTGAATGATCGAAATTATTACCAAATTTATATCAAAAATCAATCAATTTGATTTTATTGACATAGATGGAAAATGAACCAAATTAAGTATATAGTTCATAAAAGTGAATGCAAAGAGACTCAAACTTGAAGAGATAGAGAATATATATGGGTCATGATTTCCATGAGAAGACTTTTCATTGTCTTTAACTTTTTCCCATTCTTTTATTAAAAATATGATGGGAATTTGAATAGACATCAAAGATTTTACAAAATTTATTTCAAAATCAACAATGAAAATGATCAAATCTTATCATCGTCGTATATATTGGTATATGTAATCATTTAAAATATTTATTCCATGATATAAAATAGAAACTTGAGAATCAAGCAAAGAATTATGATTTATGAAATCCACTATTTTTCAGATTTCTAAATAAGAATGAATCTAACAGTTATGATTTAAAAATCATGATATGCAACATTTTGCAGATAAAAATTGGACAATTAATTTATGCATATAAACATAAAAATCATGATTGAATCAAAAGATTTATGTATAATTGATTATACGTAGAGAAAATAAAAACTTAGCTTTTGGTGGAGAACAACGCTTGTAACACGTTCCCACAGACGGCGCCAATCTGTTGAAGACAGAAAATGGCCACTGCCATTTTAGTGGCGTCAACAGCAGATAAATGATGAGGATGAGATTGAAGATGAAGATAAACATTCACATCAAACATATATGAGACAAAGATTTTTAAAGTGGTTCGGCTAGGAATAAAGCCTACATCCACTGTTATGTTATTGCTGAGTGTTTGTGGAATTCTTGATTACAAGTTCTCTCAAGAAATTCCGATCCCTTTGAATGAGGGAGATACAATGTATTTATAGCCTTGAGGCTGTACATGAAAGGGTTGATACATTAAATGATATACATATGAAAGGGTAATACATTTAATGCCCTTAGACTTGTGCGTCAAGGATAATCATTTAATGAACCAGTTGGACTGTTCGTTATCTGGCAATCAATGCTGTAGCCGAGATGCAGCTCGGACCGTCTGAGTAACTCGGGTATGTTGATCTTCCTGGTATTCAAGAGTTCCTCGAAGAGGTATGTTCCTCGGAGAGGTATGTTCCTCGGAGCCTGTGAGTTCCTCGGAGAGGTATGTTCCTCGGAGCCTGTGAGTTCCTCGGAGAGGTCTGTTGTTGCCATGTAGATAGCCAGGTGTCTTCGTATGATTGGTCCACGTCAGCAGATTAAATTTGGTATCAACATTGAGTCTTTGCAAATCTCCTTATCTCAAAAAGATATTTTTCGTGAAAAGCTCATGGACTTACATTCAAATTTTGATATTTTAGAAAAGTCCAAGAAAGAGAGTGAAAATCGTGAAAAGACTCTTAGGGACAAGTTTGCTCATATTGAGGGAGAGCGTGTTAACCTTCTAGGAATTATTGAAAATTTAAAGAAGGAGTCCCATAATTTTGAGGAGTCTAATTTATTACTTGAGTCCGAAATTTTAAAAATGAAAAATACTTTTCAAGACTCTAGTAGTAGTTCTAATGGTTCTAGCACATCATGCTCAAATTCTTCCATTGCTAAAGCTAAAACCATTGTTTGTTTTAGAGGGTCAACTTTGTCCAAGGTCTTTAAAAAGGGTCACACCTTAGGTAACATTCCTCGTGTTTACACATGCTTGCATTGTGGTAGGAAAGGTCACCTTAGGTCATTTTGTTTTGATCTTAAAAGAAGTCCAAGGAAATCTTTATCTAGCATTTCATTATTTCCTAATCCCCATCATGTTAAATATAAATCTATATGGGTTAGGAAATCATTATTAAATGCGCTAGATACAAGATTTGTTGATTCTCATTTACTATCATATGAAACCTCCTTTGCTAAATTTAAAGGTTGAATGTGTTAGTGTTTTATGCATACTCTAGCTTTTTGTGCTTCATATTATATATCATTGCTAGATGTATGCATGTTTAGTCATTTTCTAGTCATTGCCTCATTTCATATCATATGCTAGAAATTATGACTTGTTTATCTTTTTGTATTATATTTTGTGTTTGAATTAATTGAAAAATATAAAAAGATTTTTGTTTATCATTTGTGTTTTATTTATTTCATTTAAGCTTAATGAAAAATACAAATGATTTTTGTTTATTCTTTTGAGTATATATCTTTATTTTTGGTTAAAAATGTCAAAAACTCAAAAAGATTTTTTTTGTGTGTGTATTTTTGGTTGACACACTTTATGTGGCATATATTTGTGTTTGAATCCCATCTTTTACCCTCCCACGTGGCTAGAACTTTTGGTTTAGATTTTCAATTCTTAAAATGTTCTTTACCATGTTTTATATGGAGTAGTTGGATTTTGTATTGTTTAAATGGATTCTATTTTTATATGCCTCTTTTCACATATGCACGAGCTCTTTTGAAATCTTAATGTCACATGTTATATTTGAGCTTTTTGAGATGTTCTCCTACCAATCTAGTCATCTACATATCTATGACCTAGGAGGACTAGTGCATGTCTAAATCCGTTGCACGTGAGCTTTGTAAGATAAAAAATTATATATCTAAATGTGCACGGGGAAGGGCTCCGAAAGGATGAATTAAATCCTTTGCGATTGTAAGCCACCGATTTGCATGGACCTAAAAGAAATACGTGGTCCAAGGCCTAAAAACAGAAAATATGGCATTAAAAAGAAAATAATTGCCAAGGCCTATGTTTGATTGATATATTCATTCAAATTTAATATAAATGCATATTGAGGGAGATTGGATGGTATATCAACGGTTTGCACAATGTCCGTTTATCCTAGTTGCGTATTTCATGTCATGACTCTATTGGTTTGTAGAATCATCAATATGCTAGGCTTGTATGCATTGTGTATGTTTGTTCATTGAGTTCAATCTATCTTGTCACATGAGGTTATATTTAAATGTGATGAAGTTTGCAATCAAATGAGAACTCCGTGAACGTTTATTAAGTGATTGGGTCTAAATTTAATTGTTGCTAGCTCACACCCCTACACTTACGTTTCCATATGACACATTTTTGCCATACGAGTGTGCAAACTTATTGTATTTTGTGTTATATGTGTGTTTATATCTATATATATATGCAAGTGCTTCATTGGTATATTTCTAGTTTATATATATATGATATTTGTTTGTCTTTGCCTTGATTTCTAGTCCTTCTATGCTTATACTTCACTGTGTTTATTAGTTCTATATCCTTTGTCTATTCCTGAACAAAAAGGGGGAGAATGATAGGGGGAGAAATGGTATTTAATCCTATTATAATCGTACCTTAATTTAGGAGATTTAACTTAGGGGGAGTCGCAACCTTCTTTGGTAGATTGTTTTGATAAAGGGGAGAATTAATTGTGGGGGAGTATTTATTTTAATTGCATTAAACACTTTGATATTCCCTATGCATTTGATATGTTTGCTTAAGTGTGCAGGAATTCTTCTAAAGCGGCAACATTCAATGGCAAAGCCTTTGATCCTTGGGTTGAGTCAAGTTTGGGCGGGTTATGTATTGAGTCTAGTGAGCTTGACGACCCTTTAGGATTTTTTGCTTGGTTTTTGTCCCGGAATAGCCAAAGGGGGAGATTTGTAAGGACACAAATTTCCAATTGAGTCCATGTATAGTGTTGGCTCAATTCCGGACAAAAACATTTATTCATAGGATAGTATTTAATTGTAATATTCTCAAGCCTATGAAGTGTTTGTTGAAGACGTAGTGGCAAAGAGTATAAAGCTTCATCAAATATGCCGGTTTGCGTGCCTCGTTTCTACGTCATCAACCATAGTTCCATGCTCCCAAGGTATGAATGCAATATTATATATATAGGAGCTTGGAAGATGTTTATTGGGTGTTAGGTTTTATAAAAACTGCGTTTTGTTTTAAGAAAGAATTAATTAAAACTTTAAATAAATGTTTATAAAGTTTTCTGGGCTTAAACAATAATATTCAAACTTTCTGTTTTTTCGTTCGATAGAGTCGTTCGAACGAGATTGTCGTTCGAACGAAAATGTCATTCGAACGAACCTGCCAACGAGTTCCCATATTAGGCCACTGGAATGTCGTTCGATATGTCGTTCGTTCGAACGAGATATCCAACGAGATTCTAACGAGTTCAATCTGGAACGTCGTTAGAAGTCTCGTTCGAACGAGATTTCGTTCGAACGAAATGTCGTTCGAACGAGATGCCAGGCGGGAACAGTTTTTGGCAGTTTTTCACCCACTTCCCCACTTAGTTTTTAACCAACTTTTTCAGACTTTATCATGTGCGGGAAGAACATTTTCCAACTTAACTTTTTCCAAAACTTTTCCATTCCATTCCATCTCTTAGAGAGAGTTTGAGAGCTAAAGGAAAATGTTCAAGTTTTGAGTGCTATTTTTCAAAAGAAAATATTTTATCACTCTAGTTTTACACCCATATTGTTTATCCAAGTTCACATATATACATATCAATTGCTTGGAGTTTGGCACCGGTTTATCTCTTCCGTTTCAAAGAGAAGTTTTGGTTTGCTTCTACATCCATCAAAGAAGAAGACGTTTTGTTGCGATTCTACCCACTTGGAGAAAGGCTCCATGTACGGGTGACGGTGACCATATAAAGTCCTATCGGTGGATTCCGAGACCACGGTGGTGTTCCAAGGTTATCCGCTAGGAAGAGGTGTCTACAAGAAGAAGCGTCAAGGCTTGAGAGGGATCGAGTCGTGTGTTTAAGTCTTTCTGTCTTGTACTTGTAATTCCGTATCTAGTGGATTTGTGGCTAGGGCCGTCCGAGGTTGTTTCCCGTCTTGGGTTTTTCCTCGTACATCGCGGCGTAGTGTGATTGATTTATTTTATCTTGCAAAATAACGTAGAACGCATGTTTAGAATAATTCAAGATAAAATTTGGTTTAAATTATCACACTCATTTAATTTGGTGCTAAATTAAATATTGGGTAAAGTTTATTTAATTCAAGTCATTTGCTAAAATTTGGTTTCGCCTAATTTACTAATATTGATAAATATGACTTAGGCAAATTCTAGGACTTGAATTAATTAATTGGTTTAAGTGAATATATTAATTGTTTAATTTTACTTCACTTGGTTTAATTTTAATTTGTTTAAGAAATTAAAATTTGTTGTGTTAAAGTTGAACCACCACACCGCTTCCGCATCGATTTACATAAAAAGGAAATAATATTTTAGAATTGGGGGCCTCGCGCACCAACAGCTAGAAGGTAAAATTTGGCACATGAGTGCGTCGTTATGGCTCCATAAGGTCATCGCTTGTCTGTATTGCCGAACGTGGTCTATGGGATCTGTCTTTGCGTCGTAAATTTTAAACCTGGGAATGAAAAACTTCTTTGGGGGCTCCTCCTCTTCGATCATCCTTGAGAAAGGGGATTTCGCCGGTATTAAGAACTCTCCTAGCTAGCTCCCTGGTGGATCTGGCTCCTCGATGGGCTCGAAATTAGTCAATCTCTCTACAAACCAGAATCCTAATGTCATCATTATGTCGATCATTGCTCATGTGGCGTCTCTCTAACTGGCCACACTTTGATCAACCATGCTCTGATCTGCTACGTTCAATTCTATCATGGTCGTGCCTGGAGCTCCTCCCTCGGTTGTGAGTATTACTCACCTGAGGACTAAGAGTTCTGTCACGACGTTTCCTTGTGTCCCTATGGAGATATCTATCTATTCTTTCAAGTCGCCTTTAGAGGCGAGCATTCCCTTCCACTTGGAGGCGTGTAGCCTCCTCTTGCTCTCGAATCCTGGCTTCATAAGCGTCGACTAACCTGGAGATCTAGGTGGACCTGGATGGTCCATGGCTTTCTTCGAAAGGTTGTCGTTCTTGGCGAAACCTGGGGTTTGTATACTGGCGAATCTCCAACCTGACCCTAGGTGGAACTGGGTCTTCTTGCACATCGCCAACCTGAGGAATGTTATTGCTATGTGAGACATCACGGGCTTGCCGTTTGTGAAAGTTTTCACAGGAATGGAAATCATTTCCCACAGACAGCGCCAATTGTGAGTACAAGAATTATCATAATAGAATTCCACGAAACAATCACAAAGAACAAAATATAAAAATCAAACACACAACAATGATGTACGTGGTTCGGCAACTTGCCTACGTCCATGGAGAGGTTACTGTTTTAGTATAATGTCTCTCAATGCTCAAAATTACATCCACTTGCCCCAAGTAGGGGTTACAATTTATAGATACATAAAAATAAGAGATTAAATTGTACAAAGAACTCAATTAACACGTGAATAATTTGTGGTGTACCTGAATATCTCCTCCGAGATCGTTGGTAATCGATTTGAATATATCCGTGAGTGTTCTAGTGTGTTTCAAATACACGTGAGTAAATTAAATTCTGATTGGGTCGGGCAGCGCTTTGGACAATCTAGACTGGTCGACTACTCTCATGGGCATATAGAAGGGGTCCCCACAAAAACAATTAAAAATATGCATAATTTTTTTAATATAAAATACATACATTTTTTTAAATTTTTATTTATAAAAAATAGTTTTAAGATAATTATTTTTTCAAAATTTTGAAATTATTTTTAATATAAATAAAAAGAGTTTTTGGTCATAAAAATATTTTTAACATTTAATTTGTAGAAAAAACTTTAGGTAAAAATAAAAAATACAGTTTTTTAACCAAAAATAAATAAAAATATGTATAATTTTTTATATAAAATACGTACAACAGTTGTTTTGAAGTTTTTACTTATAAAAAATAGTTTTTATATTATAAAAATAATAAATAAATTTTATTTATGAAAAAATCAACTTTTTATAATAGATTTAAAATAAGATATTAAGTTTAGGATATATTCTATTTTTTTATAATTATTAATATATTTATTTATTCTGCATGGTCTTTAAATGACACGAGTTGTATGCTAGTCTATATACTACTATAAAATACTATACAAGCAATTTAATCTCCTCAATGCTAAGAACGTCCACATAAGCATCCAACGAAATATTAAGTTTTTTCTTTCTCTCTCCTCCCATTTAATCCATTTACGAAATCACGTGGGAGCTCATTATCTCCTTTCTCCCTCCACGTGTATAACAGAGTTTAAACCCAACATAAAACCCTACATCAACCGCTTCCAATTCTGACCCTCAAAAGCCCTTTACAGTTACCGCCCCAAATTTAGCCCCCATAAACCGATTCCAATTCTAGCACTAAAACCCTCTACGGCTACCGCCCCAAATTCAACCCTCAAAAGACGATTGGAATAACTTTAAATCTTTTAACCCTATAACTTCTCAAACCAATAATTCCTATGTTTTTCAACTATATAAATAACAACTACTTAACTTGATTCCTATTAGAGAACTATACGGACAAAAGTTTATAATTTCACACCTTTCTCTGGCGATGACAATTTTTGACACGATAACCTGTTTATGGTAATAACCCGAAATGACCGAAACATGACACGATTAGCTTGTATAAATTTAAGAGTATCCAAAACATATACTCAAATAAAAATCAACGTGACCCAAAAATGATACGACTTACCCGAATTGCCACTCCTAGGCGATGTGATGTCGTGATGCAGAATAAAATTCACTGTGTAAACTGCATGTGGGTCTGGATGTAACAACTCAAGATGGGTCATTTTGAGTCGGGGCTATGATGTAGATGGTTCAGTCGTAGTTTTATTGGTTTACCGAAGCAGGTTGTAAAGGTTCGAGTTTAACCATCGGCGGGTTGAAGGGCAGAATAAGAAGGTCTCCTGATGGGACAATAGAGGTCAGAGGAGCAAGGATTTGGGTTAAAGAGATAGTTATGGGTTAGATTTCAGGTATGGTTACAGTTGGTGGACCGATTGAAGTATAGTAATGATAAGTTAAATGGATAAAACCTTGGATTAGTGGCAGAACATACAAACACAAACCCTTAATGAAGATAAGACTCAATTTAAACTCACAAATCTCTCGTGTATAACGCAGAAGGTAGTAATGAACTTAGAAGTAACTTAGCTAGAGGAAGAGAGAAGTAAGCACCCTAAATACACCTTGGCAGGCATCCAAACACACTGACCACCCTCAAGAATCTCTATCAAGTATTAAAATCTTCGTAATAAATGACAATGGTGAGTGAATAAGACCTCTGATTTGTAATAACTCTCTCTCTGATGTGTATTCTATCTAGTAATAACTTCTCCAAATCTCAAAAGATCATCTTTTCCCCAAGGGTAGTTGGGGTCACTAAATAGCCCCCCACACCATCCCCGAGGTAACTCAGTCATTAAAGACTATGAAAGACACCCCTCATACTTTATGTTACAGCATTAAATGCCTAATGCACTAGTTGTCTCCACGTCATAAACATTAAATACCAAGACATACCTTTTGCTTAACAACTGTGTCAGGGGGCTGTTGTCACAGAGGTGGCTCACCAACTGCCTGACAGCCCCAAATACCACGATAATTTACTCAAGTGTAAGTCTGACATTATTTAACTGACTAGTGACATCACCTACAGTAGATGTGACATTAAGTAGAAGGTTGTTTGGTTCATAACTCAATGCCCGATGGAACTCCAAGCTGCTCCGCTCGAGGTTCCACGGTCAGGGTCCTTCGATGTTTTACCAGGTGTATCTAAGATGGTTGGGACGAGCCCCAACGGTGCCTTACTTCTCAATCCTCCAAACTAAGTCCCTCTAAAGTTCCCGCGGTGAGGTCATTCGATAGAGCATGAAAGCTCTCCCAGGCCTTGCCAAGCCGGGTCTCTCGTGAGTACCGTTTGATCTCACACTAAAACTCTTTATTGTTCTCGTTACATAATTACAACCATTATAGCTTACAGTCAATATAAACAAAGATACAATATGACTAATACAACAAGCTAAAATACAAGTTGTCACGCTGAGCTGCCTCGCTTGAGCTGTCACGCTGAGCTGCCACGATGCCTTAATCCCAAAACACTGTTGCTAATGTGGAATTAGTTCTAATCTCAAAATTAACTTTAAGCCCCCTCTACATTTGACCCTTCGTGGAGAGGTTTGTTGGAGCAAAAAAGGTCTGCACGAAACTTCTCAAACCGATGAACCTTCCATGCGTGAAAAAAAAAATTGGCCTCTTTTCCTTCGTTAGAACCACAGCGTTATGGTCTCCTAGGAAAAAGTAAAATTCTCCCCGATGTACCTGAGTCGAAGCACTACGACTTGTTGGGGCTTTAACGAAGGGATATCGCCACTTTTTCCTTATACTGCGCTTCAACCGTTCTAGCTTTTTATTATTTGAAATTCTCCCGAAAGGCCTGCTAACCTTCTCAAATACTCATTATGATTCCTGGTAAGTGAAATTCTCCCTTGCAATGCTTCGCCATGTTCGAAAAAGTAGAAATTCTCCCCGATGCAGTCGAGTCACCAAATAAACAACGTTTGGACTTGTGGCGAGGGGGCATCGTAGCATTTTGAAACCGTTGGGACATATTTTCTATTGGGAGTTATTGGATATGTTTGACGAAAATTCTGGCGCCCAAACTCAAACTTTCTTAGGGAGGCAACTCTTTCTATTCCCCAGGTGTCACTTCGTAAATGACGTATCATTATCTTTTCAGCTGTCAGAACACTTCCTGAAGTACCACGTGTTCATTTGAAATGATTATAGGTAGCTTTGCACGTGCGATGGTGGGAAACGCAAATGACGGGTTTAAACGGTTTAAAAGGCTTTAAACATCTCTTTTATTTCAAACCCTTCTCTTTCCTTCTTCTTCTTCAAGCTCACGTATTCCTTAGAGAGATAAACCTGTGCGAAAACCTCCATTGTTGTCCAGTTCTTTGCTCATTCTCCTCCCTTTCTCCTCTATTTGTACCACCACCCGTGGTTGTGGTTCTCCATCTTTATTACCAACCTTTCTTTTATTAAGCTTTTCGTACTTCGTCATTGTCTGCAATGGCCTCCTCAAGCACCACTACCACACCTGCTACTAGTGCGCCACCTACCATCTCTGGCACCACCGCTGTGCCAAGCGTCGTTGCCCTGGATGCTGCTCGTCAAGAGAAACTACACTTCTATCACCGGGCTCCTATTTTTGGCGAAGGTGATAAATTTTTTGATGCATGCAAGGTTTGACATTTCTCATCCAAATTCGACCCCTTACTGTTGGGTGATGAGGAAATGAATTCATCAAAGTGGGGATATCTTCCACCTGAGGGGACTCTGCATTTTCGTCTGGACCGTGGTGACTTCCCCTATTCCCAGATTGACTTCGAAGCACCTGCGGGGTCACCAGCCCATTTCTCTACCTGGCACACACATATGCAGAGCTCTCACACTGCTGCTCTTGCAAAGGTTGGGCTTCATTGAGCCTACTGGTTTGGGGATTTCACCCTCTCTAAGCACAATGCGATGCTGCAAGTGCTGGTTTCCAGATGGAATATCACAACTCACACCTTTTTTGCTACATGGGGGAGCTCACCGTTACGCTGGAGGGCTTATGTGAACTCCTTGGATTTGATCCCATGCGTGAGTTTACCTACCACGATGAGGCTCTGGATGCCGATGAGGCTGCTGATCAAGTTGAGCTGGATCGGATCTATCGCAGCTGCACCGGTTCCTAAAACAAAGATACATTTACCCCCCTTATCAACTATTTTTTTGAAGCTCCGACGCCAAAGGATGTCAGTGCTGTAACGGGCCGAGGTAGAGGTACATCCCTGGAACTACCAGCCTACATACTCGTATTGCTTTCATGCTTTTTCCTAATCGAGAAACCCAACGATCAGCCCAGGCGGGACCTGATAAATATTTCCATTCGTTTGGCCAGGGGGTTCAACCTTTCTCTGGCAGCCATCGCCTTAGGGTCCCTCTACACCTGGTTAGATTGAACCCACATAAAAATGGCATGATCATTGGGTTGTTATAACTTGGCAAATTTTGCCAACACCATTATTCCGGCGGGCTTTCTTTACACCCACTTTCCTGCTATTACCACCAAGTCAATTTCTCTACCCGTGAGCCAAGGTATCAAGCCCCCACGCCTCCTGTGTTTCCATAAGAAGCAAAGTCTAAAGGAGATAATGGAAGTTTTTGATCTTCTAGACTCCTTTGTGATGAGGCCATACAGTGAGTCTTCGTTTACCCATAGTTGGGATTTCTTTCCTTCTGCAGCCACAACGGTCAAGTTCATCCTCATCCCAGCTGTAGAAGATCCCTCGCAAGCCGTGGTGCTTCTATTCACCCCAGGGGTTCTTCCCTCCTATACTGAATGGGGATACACCTCAGATCCCTACAACCCTGATAGATGTAACAGGCAGTTCGGGTTTGATCAGGGAGTCCCTCGACCTGTATTTCAACACAGCAATATAAAGGCCACTTTCATTGAAGCCTGCACCTTCTATACTATGGCAGCGATGATTGGTGTGACGTCTGCCATCGATGGGCGAGTCACCCTTCCTAGTGCCACTAGGAAGGGAGACATATCCATCTTTTTTACCACCAAGTTCTATTTAGGGATACTGGAAATGATCCGTGAGTACATTCGATCCCCTCCTCAATATCCCCCGGTCCTTTCTTTTTCTTCTATTGAACTAGGTCTTAAAGGGAACTCTGTGCTTGGGGTTAAATTTCCTTTGAGTACAACGATTAAAGAGTCTCCCCAAGAGCTACCCCCTCATTGTCCAATGATTCCCACTGCCACCCCGAAGTCCAAGGTTGCTGCAGCCCCTAAACAAGCTGCCCCTTCAACCAAAGCTGCAACGGGCGAAGGACCTTCTCAGCCACCTGCCAAAAAAGCTAAGAAGTCCAAGTCCTCAAAGTCTAAGTCTCAGGATCAAACACAAACTCCTTTGGATGCATTTTGTATTACCTCTGTTACCCCTCCCATGTCTCCAGAGATGGCTGAAAAGCTGAGGAAATAGGTGCAAGCTGAGGTCGACATGATACACACTGAGTTTCAACGGCGCGCTGTCATTATTCCTCCTTCGAATGCTTTTCCCACGATCGTGGTTGATCCCAGTGAGCCACCGACAAAAAGGAGAAGAAGGTCGAGAGTACCTGAAAGTGGTGGTGCAACGAGCTCAAGGAGGAAAATGCTGGGAACCAAGCCCCAGAAGAAATAGATGCTTGAGAAACCTCCATCCCTAGCTTTTTCTGCTGCTACCTCCTCGCCACCTTCACCAGTGGTTATACCTTCTCGTTCTCCCTCTGGATCTGAGGTATATTGTACATTCTTGATTTCTTATTCCCCTTCTCTTAAAGTGTGTTGCATCTGCTCATTTCTTAACAAGAAAATGCTTTGGTGCACGGAGTTGGAGAAGAAAGGCCCAATCCTCCCAGTCCTCCCAGTCTCCCTGTAAGACGCTTCGTGGGGGGGGCGTTGCGGTATCTCTCAAGTTAATACCACTCCTCCTCATTCCCCCGTGACAGGCCTTACCTACTCATGGAGATTGTCCTCCCAACGAGCCAAAGAAACTGCTATGAGGGTGTAATACCCCGTATTTTCTGTGATATTTATTTTTGGGATTAATTAAATTAAATGCGTATTAATTTGTAATTAATCCGGGTTAAAATACTAGCGAGATGCGAGTTGGTATTTGATTATATGTGCATATATGATTATATATGATTTTTGCATTATGAAAATTATCGTGAGATTTAAATACGGCAATTTGGGAATTTTGTTAGACGCGTGTGACCGCCGCGTCATGGAAAGATTTATTTTAATTAGAAAGTGAATTTTATTTCTATTATCCGTATGGTCGTTTTGAGTGCGCCAACGCGTCCGGAAGGGTCGAGATAGTCAGAAAACACTAGCCGGGGGTTTAGTTTGGGTTCCGGGGTATTTCTAGGCCATACCGGCATCTTATAAGGGTAGTTTGGTAATATTGTATTTTTGGAATTTAAAAAGTGACGAAAATTAAGAGTTTTCATCTGATTGGGAATTGACCCACTAAACCCACTAACCAACCCTTAATGACCCAATAAGCTACGGGGGTTATTAGAATAGGTTTCCAAAACTTTCCCTAAGAAAACCCTAGCCACCATAGCCATTGGAGAAGAAGAGCTTGTTGAGAGAGAGAGAAGGAATTCTGCAGAGAAAGAAAGAGAACACTTCACAAATTCGTCATCAAAATCAGAGATAAACTTAAGGCAAGTGATTTAATTCCGTTTAATTCAGAGAATGTTTCTTCCATGTAAGATTATTCTAAGATTTACATTGTTCTTGAAAGTTAATGAAAAACCCATGAGTTTGGAGTTAGAGTACTATACTTTGAGGAAAGGATTGCATGTAGAATCGTATTTAGAGGACTAATCTGATGTTGTTATATCTTGCAAGAAACAAAAACGGATTTAATTGGGTAAATTAATGATTATAAATTCTAGGGTTCATATTCATATAAATTTGGGGAAAAATGAAGAGACTTGATGATTTAATGATGTTTAGGATGCATTAATTCCGTAAAACACATTTGTATGTGACCTTGATATGTTTAGGATTGATTAGAGACCTTAAAACATTGTTGGGATGAATTTTGGTTGAGATTTGAGGTGTAGAAATTGGTGAAAAATGAATAAGGATTTCTGGGCTCGAAACTGGCCACTCGTTAGAAGACCTGCCCAGGTCGTTCAAACGAGCTTCTAACGAGTTGACCATTGACTTCTAACGAGAGTGAAGTTCGTTCGATGAGTTCGTTCGAACGAGATCTCGTTAGAAAGCCCATTTCGTTCGAACGAGATCTCGTTAGAAGACTCAGTTCGTTCGAACGAAGTCTCGTTCGAACGAAACTTCGAACAAGTTGGCAGTTTAGGCTTTTTAGCCTGTTTTGATCCCGAGTGCCCCATAACCTTGGGTATAGGTAGAGATAGCCTTTCCTTGATGAGTAATCGTTATATTTGGGATGTTTGGGATATAATGAGGAGTCAAACCTAGTAGTGTAGTTTGAACCTTAAGGAAAATATGAAGTAGGACGTGAGTGTCTATTCCGATGTGAGCAATCGACGGACTAATGCCTTATATTAACCGGGAAACATATAAATGGTGTAGTATATTATATGTCAGTACAAGAAGAGATATGTACCAATATATTATGGTGATTACTAAGATGCGTGACTACTTAGTATATGTATTGATTTATGTGTATGACATACCTACCATACTTGCTATCACGGGAGGTTCGCGTTCGCTTAGGGCCCTCTAATCCTTGTGTTGCCCGGATTTAGACTGGTTACCTCGATGAACATAGGTCAGAGAAGGACTTATTGGGATGTTAATAAGTCTGCTGATCGTGGGAGCGCAGGTATGTGCGTGACCCATGTGATGTGACTGTGTTCGCCTCCATTATTTGTGATGTTGTTATCTGTGAACTATTCCTGAGAGATTCGGAATATGTGATCCTTATGTACGTGATGTACCGGGATGGATAGCAGAGTATGTGTGCACCGCAGCTAGTTCTCGGGGTGCTCGTATTGTATATTTATGGCGTGAATAATATACACTTAATTAATGGGAACTTTCATGTTAATATTGTGAATATAATTATGGTAATGTTTTGAGAAATCATAGCGGGATAATTAATAGTGAATTGTATTACATTGCGAATCTGAGTTTATGTAAAGCCTCTGTTTTAGATTGTTAACGCTAGAAGTTAATATGGGAATCGAGTAGTAATGGGTAGAACTTATTACGGTTTGATTAGATGAGTATATCATTGAGATGGGTATGGTACGTTAGGAGTGCACATGTAGTCGAGAGGTGAGAATTTCATGTGAGTGCACGTCATAACATGTATTTTGCATTTAATGTTTTAATGTTGTTAAAACACTTGCAGTTTTTAAAATGATTTCCACTTTCGGGCTCTGACCCATTTGCTTTCAAATCTATTTTTCTTGTAAAACCATTTTAGGTGCCCAGCCACAAGGACACCATGCTTAGGATTCTCATACAGGTGACGAGCTGTAGCTGTTTGTGGAAGTTACGGGACTTTGCTTTTAGACGCTTCTATCATTTGGGTTCCATATTCAGTATCTATCAGTTGTAGGGCATGTTGCCCATTTCTATTAGAGACATCTTTCCATTTCAGTTTTTCAGACTTGGCATGTATTGATTCAGTATTCAGTTTAATTATTTCAGTTGGTGGATTTGTAGTGAGGAGTTTTCCTCCAGACTTTATTTACATTATGTGATGGTTATTCTATTTACTTCGTTATGGTGAATGGTGTTATTATTCTTCATTACACTTGTTGCATGTTAATCACACTTAGATTAAAATTTGACACTTACTTTTTAAATACTAGGTGGTTAGTAATAATAAAATGTTTTTGACAGTGATGCTATTAACTGAGCCAACTTGGCATTTTGATTTAATTTAATAAAGGAGTAGCTACCCGGTATTTAATTAGTCGGGGTGTCACATGTGGTATCAGAGCATCAGGTTCTAGTGTCCTTAGGATCTGAACGGCTTATTATGTTTTCCGCTGAGCTTCCTTTGATATAGAGCCCTATATTTTAGGACTGTTGTATTCTCTTATTTATGCTACGTTCTTCAGCTATATTAAGTTTGTAACTGCGAACTTATAAACTTCATTCTTATTTCAGATACCTCCACGACGTGCACGACGAGTTCCCAGGGATGCAACACCAGAGCCCCATCCCGCTCCAGTTCAGGGCATGATGAACGCCGCTGAGGTTGCAGCCATTGTAGCCCAAGCGGTAAATGCCGCAATTGCCATAGTTCAGCAGGCACCACCTCAGGCGCTGGTTGCCGCGCCAGTTCAGGCAAATGCATTCCCGTCTGCTTGGGAACGTGTACGTGACGCTTTTCAGAAAGCGCATCCGCCAGAGTTTGCAGGTAGCTCAGATGTGGTAGTCTCGAGCCAGTGGAGGAAGGATATGCAGAGGCACTTGAGAATGTATGAGTGCACGGATGTTCAGAAGCAGGTGCTAGCTACTTTCAAGCTAGTTGGGTCTGCACTGCAGTGGTGGGAGTCTATTACCACCGTGGAGGAGAGGGATACTCTCACTATTCAGGACTTCTGGTTGCGGTTTGACCGCAAGTACTTTCCGTCCGCTGTTCATACAGAAATGAGGAGGAAATTGATGAGTTTGAAACAGGAGGGTAAGACCATGGCCGAGTATAAGGCCGAGTTCACTAATCTGTTGAATATCGTTCCGGATGAGATACCGACAGAAAAGAAGAAGATTGAGAAATTCACCGACGGGTTGACATGGAGGATCCGTCAGCATCTGTTAGGGAACCTTTCGTTGGCCACTTATTCTGATGTGGTTAACGCTGCTTTGTTACACTACCAGGATCACCGCTTTCATATGGCTGAGGGCAAGAGATCGGGAGAGTCTAGCCATCAGGGCAGGACTGGAGGACATGGTGCCAGTGGGGCACAATCTGTTCAGGGGCAGAGACAGAGTGAGCAGGGTTCCCAGCAGGGGGATCAGAAGAGGTTCCGATCAGGAAATTACAGGCACGGGCAGGGAGGTTTCCGTCAGGTCCATCAGGGTCCAAACGGCCATCAGGGCCAACAGGGGCAGAATGGGCAGCAGTTTCAGCAGGGCCAGCAGGGCCAAGGGAGGAACGGTAACGGCCACCAGGGCCGGGGATAGCAGGAGCAGAGAGGAGGAAACTTCCCAGGGAAGTGTTTCATTTGTGGCAAGACTGGCCATAAACGACAGGATTGTCCTGATAAGGGCAGGGCCCCACAGCAGCAGCAGCAGGGTGCTCGTCAGGAGCCGCAGGGACCTATGTTTCCCTCCGCTCTCCCCGTACCGCCTCAGATGGCAGCATTGCCACCCATTCCAGCAGTCCCAGCTCAACAGGGGCAGCTACAGTATGGACGTGTCTATAACGTCCACCAGGCAGTAGTTCCACAAGCACCGCCCGCGATTGAGGGTACGTTTTCTATCCATGGCACTATGGGTCGGGTATTGTTTGATACGGGGGCTACGCATTGTTTTATAGCTACACATTTCGCGAAGGCGTTAGGGTTGTTAGCCACCGCGGAGAGCACAGTGACGTGTGTCGACTCACCATTGGGGAGTGGGTCACTTATTTTCTTTATATATCGGGGAGTGGGGGTAGAGATTGGTGGTTTGGTATTACCTGCGGACATGTTGGTATTAGATATGCATGTTCACGATGTGATTATCGGTATGGATTGGCTCGCTAATTATAGAGCCATGATTGATTGCTTCGGTGGGAGCATTATTTTTGCTATTCCGGGGCAAGAGATGTTTGTAGTGGCGATGCCTCGCCCAGAGGGAGGCTCGACCGCTCATTTGTATTACCTTGAGGAGGATACCTCTAAGGAGGTTGTGATTCCTTTAGATTCGATCCCAGTTGTCAGGGAGTATTCTGATGTGTTTCAGGAGATACCAAGCCTACCCCCCAGTCGAGAGATAGACTTTGTTATAGACTTATTGCCGGGTACGAGACCTATAGCACGCGCACCGTACCGTATGGCTCCAGCTGAGATGAGGGAGTTACGGGATCAGATTGAGCAGTTGTTAGGTCAGGGGTTTATTCGGAGGAGTACTTCACCGTGGGGTGCCCCTGTGTTGTTCGTGAAGAAGAGAGATGGTTCACTGAGATTGTGTGTGGACTACCGAGAGTTGAATAAGGTCACGATACGGAATAAATATCCGTTGCCTCGAATCGATGACCTATTCGACCAGTTGAGAGGAGCTTCCTTCTTCTCGAAGATTGATTTGAGATCAGGATACCATCAGTTGCGTATCTGGGAAGAGGACGTCTCGAAGACTGCGTTCTTGTCGAGATATGGTTCTTACGAGTTTCGGGTTATGCCTTTTGGTTTGACCAACGCTCCAGCAGTGTTTATGGACTTGATGAACAGAGTGTTCAGGGATTTCCTAGATCAGTTTGTCATTGTCTTCATTGATGATATTCTGGTTTACTCCCAGACAGAAGAGGAGCACGCCGAGCATTTGAGGCAAGTTTTACAGACACTACGTCAGAACGAGTTGTATGCAAAATATGAGAAGTGCGGGTTTTGGCTGAAGGAGGTCCAGTTTTTGGGACATATTATTTTCGACCGGGGAATATCTATTGATCCGGGAAAGGTATCCGCGATGAGGGAGTGGGGACAGCCCACGACACCGACAGAGATTCGTAGTTTCTTGGGCCTAGCAGGATACTACAGGAGGTTCATTCGAGGATTCTCGAAGATAGCGGGCCCTTTGACACATCTGACTCGTAAAGGTGTGTCGTACATTTAGAGTGATGCCTGTCAGTTGGCATTCGATGAGTTGAAGGATAAGTTGACCTCAGCACCCGTGTTAGCATTACCAAGATCGGGAGTTGAGTATCTAGTCTACACCGATGCGTCCTTACAAGGACTAGGAGGTGTATTGCAGCAGGAGAGTCAGGCCATAGCTTATGCATCCCGTAAGCTTAAGCCTCACGAGAAGAATTACCCCACTCATGACTTGGAGTTGGCGGCAGTTGTCTTTGCCCTTCGTATTTGGAGACATTACCTGTTGGGAGAGAAGTTCCGATTGTTCACGGACCACAAGTCCCTACAGTACCTATTCACGCAGAAGGAGTTGAATATGCGACAGCGTAGGTGGCTTGAGTTTGTAAAGGACTATCAGTTTGATATCCAGTACCACCCAGGAAAGGCAAACGTGGTAGCAGACGCGTTGAGCCGTAGGCCAGCAGATGAAGTGGCAGAGGTGTGGAAGGCCAAGTGGAAGGAATTGGGACACCAGGATGCAGTGGCCCGATCATTCATGTCTGTGATGACTGTTACACCACAGATTGTCACGAAGGTAGTGAGGGCACAGGCAAATGACTCGTTCTGTCAGGAGCTGATAGTTCGATTATTAGCAGAGGGAGCCGAATCCTATACCGTTAGCTCAGACGGGGGATTACGCTTCAATAGGAGATTGGTAGTTCCGGAAGGGGAGGAATTGCGGCACGAGGTGATGGCAGAATCGCACGGCTCACGGTTCGCGGTACATCCCGGTGGGGACAAAATGTACCAAGACATGAGACGTCAGTATTGGTGGAGCGGAATGAAGAGAGATATTGCCGAGTTTGTTTCTAAATGTGCCACTTGTCAGCTAGTAAAAGTGAATCATCAGAGACCGGCAGGACTGCTACAGCCGTTAGAGGTTCCGATGTGGATGTGGGAGAGCATATCCATGGACTTTATCAAGGGATTGCCTACGTCACAGAGAGGTCACGACTCCATTTGGGTAATTGTGGATAGGTTGACCAAAGTCGCTCATTTTTCACCCGTAAGGACAGACTACACTGCAGGACAGTATGCCCAGCTCTTTATTTCTGAGATAGTAAGACTTCACGGTGTACCCCTAAATATCGTGTCTGACCGAGACAAGATATTTGTTTCACGGTTTTGGGAGAGTTTTCAGGAGGCCATGGGCACAGAATTGCGGTTGAGTACGGCGTATCACCCGCAGACTGACGGGCAAGCTGAGCATACAAATCAGATGTTGGAGGACATGCTACGGATGAGTATCATTGATTTTGGGGGTGGATGGGAGCAGTATCTTCCATTGGTGGAGTTTGCTTACAACAACTCCTACCAGTTCACTATTGGCATGGCCCCATTTGAGGCATTGTACGGTAGACCTTGTCGTTCCCCGTCATGTTGGTTGGAGGTGGGGGACAACAAACTACTTGGGCCGGAGGTGATTCAGGACACTTCGGCGAGGATAGAATTGATTCGAAATCGCATTCGGGTAGCTCAGGATCGGCAGAAGAGCTATGCTGATGCGAAGAGGTTCTTCAGGGAGTTCCAAGTGGGGGACCAGGTTTTGCTCAGAGTATCTCCTATGAAGGGGATTATGCATTTTGGGAAGAAAGGGAAGTTGGCACCAAGATATGTGGGACCATTCCCTATTATTGAGCGGATTGGACCGGTTGCGTATAGGCTTGGATTACCGGAGCAATTACATCGGATTCACGATGTGTTTCATATTTCCTCGCTAAGGAAATATCTTAGAGATAATTTGGCTCATTCTCACATTTCTGTGGAGGACATTGATCTCCAGCCTGATAGCTCCTACGAGGAGGGGCCGATTGCTATTCTAGATCGAAGTGAGCGGAAACTGCGGTCAAAGATCGTTCCGTTAGTGCGTGTTCAGTGGCGATATCATAATGTCGAGGAGTCCACATGGGAGCGCGAGGATGAAATGCGCGAACGTTATCCAGAGTTATTCTTACCAGGTACTTTCTAGTTCCGAATTTCGGGACGAAATTCAGTTATTAGGGGGGAAGTATGTAATACCCCGTATTTTCTGTGATATTTATTTTTGGGATTAATTAAATTAAATGCGTATTAATTTGTAATTAATCCGGGTTAAAATACTAGCGAGATGCGAGTTGGTATTTGATTATATGTGCATATATGATTATATATGATTTTGGCATTATGAAAATTGTCGTGAGATTTAAATACGGCAATTTGGGAATTTTGTTGAGACGCGTGTGACCGCCGCGTCATGGAAAGATTTATTTTAATTAGAAAGTGAATTTTATTTCTATTATCCATATGGTCGTTTTGAGTGCGCCAACGCGTCCGGAAGGGTCGAGATAGTCAGAAAACACTAGCCGGGGGTTTAGTTTGGGTTCCGGGGTATTTCTAGGCCATACCGGCATCTTATAAGGGTAGTTTGGTAATATTGTATTTTTGGAATTTAAAAAGTGACGAAAATTAAGAGTTTTCATCTGATTGGGAATTGACCCACTAAACCCACTAACCAACCCTTAATGACCCAATAAGCTATGGGGGTTATTAGAATAGGTTTCCAAAACTTTCCCTAAGAAAACCCTAGCCACCATAGCCATTGGAGAAGAAGAGCTTGTTGAGAGAGAGAGAAGGAATTCTGCAGAGAAAGAAAGAGAACACTTCACAAATTCGTCATCAAAATCAAAGATAAACTTAAGGCAAGTGATTTAATTCCGTTTAATTCAGAGAATGTTTCTTCCATGTTAGATTATTCTAAGATTTACATTGTTCTTGAAAGTTAATGAAAAACCCATGAGTTTGGAGTTAGAGTACTATACTTTGAGGAAAGGATTGCATGTAGAATCGTATTTAGAGGACTAATCTGATGTTGTTATATCTTGCAAGAAACAAAAACGGATTTAATTGGGTAAATTAATGATTATAAATTCTAGGGTTCATATTCATATAAATTTGGGGAAAAATGAAGAGACTTGATGATTTAATGATGTTTTTGATGCATTAATTCCGTAAAACACATTTGTATGTGACCTTGATATGTTTAGGATTGATTAGAGACCTTAAAACATTGTTGGGACGAATTTTGGTTGAGATTTGAGGTGTAGAAATTGGTGAAAAATGAATAAGGATTTCTGGGCTCGAAACTGGCCACTCGTTAGAAGACCTGCCCAGGTCAATCGAACGAGCTTCTAACGAGTTGACCATTGACTTCTAACGAGAGTGAAGTTCGTTCGATGAGTTCGTTCGAACGAGATCTCGTTAGAAAGCCCATTTCGTTCGAACGAGATCTCGTTAGAAGACTCAGTTCGTTCGAACGAAGTCTCGTTCGAACGAAACTTCGAACGAGTTGGCAGTTTAGGCTTTTTAGCCTGTTTTGATCCCGAGTGCCCCATAACCTTGGGTATAGGTAGAGATAGCCTTTCCTTGATGAGTAATCGTTATATTTGGGATGTTTGGGATATAATGAGGAGTCAAACCTAGTAGTGTAGTTTGAACCTTAAGGAAAATATGAAGTAGGACGTGAGTGTCTATTCCGATGTGAGCAATCGACGGACTAATGCCTTATATTAACCGGGAAACATATAAATGGTGTAGTATATTATATGTCAGTACAAGAAGAGATATGTACCAATATATTATGGTGATTACTAAGATGCGTGACTACTTAGTATATGTATTGATTTATGTGTATGACTTACCTACCATACTTGCTATCACGGGAGGTTCGCGTTCGCTTAGGGCCCTCTAATCCTTGTGTTGCCCGGATTTAGACTGGTTACCTCGATGAACATAGGTCAGAGAAGGACTTATTGGGATGTTAATAAGTCTGCTGATCGTGGGAGCGCAGGTATGTGCGTGACCCATGTGATGTGACTGTGTTCGCCTCCATTATTTGTGATGTTGTTATCTGTGAACTATTCCTGAGAGATTCGGAATATGTGATCCTTATGTACGTGATGTACCGGGATGGATAGCAGAGTATGTGTGCACCGCAGCTAGTTCTCGGGGTGCTCGTATTGTATATTTATGGCGTGAATAATATACACTTAATTAATGGGAACTTTCATGTTAATATTGTGAATATAATTATGGTAATGTTTTGAGAAATCATAGCGGGATAATTAATAGTGAATTGTATTACATTGCGAATATGAGTTTATGTAAAGCCTCTGTTTTAGATTGTTAACGCTAGAAGTTAATATGGGAATCGAGTAGTAATGGGTAGAACTTATTACGGTTTGATTAGATGAGTATATCATTGAGATGGGTATGGTACGTTAGGAGTGCACATGTAGTCGAGAGGTGAGAATTTCATGTGAGTGCACGTCATAACATGTATTTTGCATTTAATGTTTTAATGTTGTTAAAACACTTGCAGTTTTTAAAATGATTTCCACTTTCGGGCTCTGACCCATTTGCTTTCAAATCTATTTTTCTTGTAAAACCATTTTAGGTGCCCAGCCACAAGGACACCATGCTTAGGATTCTCATACAGGTGACGAGCTGTAGCTGTTTGTGGAAGTTACGGGACTTTGCTTTTAGACGCTTCTATCATTTGGGTTCCAGATTCAGTATCTATCAGTTGTAGGGCATGTTGCCCATTTCTATTAGAGACATCTTTCCATTTCAGTTTTTCAGACTTGACATGTATTGATTCAGTATTCAGTTTAATTATTTCAGTTGGTGGATTTGTAGTGAGGAGTTTTCCTCCAGACTTTATTTACATTATGTGATGGTTATTCTATTTATTTCGTTATAGTGAATGGTGTTATTATTCTTCATTACACTTGTTGCATGTTAATCAGACTTAGATTAAAATTTGACACTTACTTTTTAAATACTAGGTGGTTAGTAATAATAAAATGTTTTCGACAGTGATGCTATTAACTGAGCCAACTTGGCATTTTGATTTAATTTAATAAAGGAGTAGCTACCCGGTATTTAATTAGTCGGGGTGTCACAGAGGGTTGCTGCCGTTGAGTCTGCTGAACTGCCTAATCAACCAGGGGGAACTACTGTAGCCTCCTCTGAGTTACCATCGGAGCAGGAGGTCCCCCTGCCCCTCGTTGTGGTCGAGGAGAGTGCCCCGTAGGTAAATTTCTTACCAAGTCTTACATCTTTTATTTGTCCCATTATTCTGTTTATCATTTCTAATATGTTGGGTCATTTTAGGTGGAAGTGGCATCACTGATAGATAACATTCTCCTTCCTCCTACATTGTCAAGGCCCCTTACTGCGGTCCCTCTTTTTGGTGCCATAACGGGGGTAAGTAACGCTTAGATGTATTTCTCTCTTTTTGAGTATCAATTTGTCTTTACCAACACTTAGCTTTATTGCTGCAGCTTTCCCCAAGTCTCTCTCCGCCCTTTGCCCTTAGTGGCCTTTTGCCCTCCAAGGCCACGGTTGATGCTATTACTCTCGTTGGGGCATCTCTTGAAGATCCAATGTCTTCTTTTGATGATGCGCTCGTGTTGGTTTTAGTACCTTATGTTGGCGAGGGAAGTTTGCCTACCATTGAAGCTTCTCCAGCCAAGGGCCCTGTTGAAGCTGCTGAGGTGATGAGCCCGCCTCCAACGGCTTCTACCACTAGGGCCCCCGTGATGACTCCCATTCTCGCTCCTACTGCTGCTGAGGTACTTTACTAATTTCTCTGTATTTCTCAATTTCTTGAACTTCACCTATGTAGGTAACTTAATAACGAAAACACTTGTTAATGTTTTTGCAAAAACTCCACCTATATCGGTGACTTAACAACGAAAACACTTGTTAAGATTTTTCCAAAAACTCCACCTATATCAGTGACTTAACAATGAAAACACTTGTTAAGATTTTTTCCAAAAAACTCCACCTATATCGGTGACTTAACAATGAAAACACTTGTCAAGATTTTTCCAAAAACTCCACCTATATCAGTGACTTAACAATGAAAACACTTGTTAAGATTTTTCCAAAAACTCCACCTGTATCGGTGACTTAACAATGAAAACAATTGTTAAGATTTTTCCTAACCTCCATATTTCCTCTGACAGTTCTTAGGTTGCACGAGAGGATTATCTGCCAGTTCCTTCGTCTGTTGGCTCACCCCATCGGGAACCTATCATCTCGAAAAATTCCAGCCATAATGACCAAGGTTCTACGACCGGTGCCGCTGCCGAAAACAAATCTGGGTGCAAGCTTCCTCTGCCCGGCCTGGCTCCTCACGCCTTTTGCCTGATGGTGCTCCAACGTTCTCCTCAAATGCCTGTCAACCATTGTTTGGTAGTTGAGCAACTTGCGAACCATCATCCTAAAATATTCACAGTGGATTGCCTCCGTTAAAACATCTCAGTTATGAGTTGCAGGCTTCAGGGTATGGCCACCGTTGTTGCTGAAATTGCCAATACTCCAACTACGAGCGTTACTAGACCCCTCCTTAACCAATTTCTTGGGTTTCTGAGGGAGTTGGGTCATGACGGCTTTCGTTTTGATTGGCTCATCACGCATTTAAAGACTTTGAAGAGCCAACGATTGGACAGCCAGAGGGAACTCTTGTGAAAACATCAGGAGGACCAGCGGGCCGAATAAGCTAAGCTGGCCGAGCTAGCACCTCTTATGGAAACCATTGACAAAGAGGTGGGGGGGCTCCAGGAATCTCTACGCGCGATAAAGTCGAAACGAGAGAAACTCCTCATCGAGCGCACCCAAGCGCAAACGAGACTGGAGGTTTCTATGAATGCCCAACGGTCTTGTCAAGCAGCTTCTTCGGGCCTCCCTGGAGATTTCTTCTCTTCCCCAGACCTATGGCTTCTACTAGGCCCATGAGTTTTTATATATATTTTTCTTTTGTTCTTCTTCTCATGTAATTCTTGGGCAATAGCTCCTAGTTTTTTAATGCCCCAAAGTTTATGAATGAAGAAAGATATCAATTTTCTCATGCCGTTTCTTTGTGTTACAACTGTTTGCATAGATTATGAAGTGTGAAGTCCTGTAATTCTTTCATCTCTACTTGAGTTATAATAAAAAGAACTTATATACTCATCATAAAAAAGAACTTGTATATTCATAATCAGCTAGATACATCAGTGGCCCCAAACATAATTGCTTACACATTATAAACCTTCAACCATTTATTGTTGATTTTGAATGGTTTGTCTTCTTCCATCTTAGAAATTAGGCAATAACCTGAGTCATGAGCTTCCCTCACTATGAAAGGTTCTTCCCAATTTGCTGCAAACTTGGGTAGAGGAAGCCCCCTAATATGTTTCACTGCTGCTTTCAATACGAGGTCTCCCTCCACAAACTTCCTTGGTCTCACTAAGTTATCATATGCCCTGGAGAGTTACTTTGTATACATTTGAAAGTGTTGCATCGCATTATCTCTGTGTTCGTCCAACGCTTCTAACTGCACATGCCTATTCTGAGGGAGCATGCTACTTCGCAAAGCATATCGATCAGAGGGAACTTCCAACTATATTGGGAGAATTGCCTCACCGATAAGAGAGAAAGGTGTATATCTTGTCGTCTTCCTCTTAGTTGTTCGATAGGCCCACAATACGGCTCATATTTTGTCATCCCATGATCCTGAGAAATCCTCCATCATTTTAGCTAAGATATTGACCAAAGTTTTGTTAATCGCTTCGGCTTGACTATTTCCCTTTGGGTATGCCACCGTCGAAGTGTGATGGATAATGGAGTATTTGTCTGTGAGCATTGTTACTTCCGAATTGACGAAAGGGGTTCCATTGTCTGAAAGGATAACCTTTGGGATCCCAAAATGACAAATGATGTATTCTCTGATGAAGTTTCTCACCACTCCCGTTGTCGCCCTTCTCAGTGATATCGCCTCAGCCCACTTTGTGAAACACTCCATTGCTACTAGTATCCATATATTCCCCCTCGAAGAAGGGTGTATTGCCCTTACCAGATCGAACGCCCAAGTATGAAAAGGATAAGGCATCGCTAGGGAGTGTAAGTCCACTAACGGGGCATGGATCATATTTCCATGAAGTTGGCAAGCCTTGCACTTTCGAACGAACTCAGTCTAATCTTTCTCCATCATTGGCCAATAGTATCCCAAAGTCATCAATTGGTCATATAACTTGGCCCCTCCTATGTGACCTGGATCGTGCGCCTGTTTGAGGACCTCCGCTGCCTCTTCTCTTATGATATAACGCAAAGGCCTGTTGAAGTATCCCCTTCGATAAAGCTTCCCCTCCTGAACGTAAAATCTCAGGGTCCTTCCCCGAAGTCCCATCGCATCAATTTTCTCCGTCGGAACAACTCCATCTTTTATGAAATCAATATAGGGCTGTCTCCAGTCAGGTTGAGCCTCCACGAAAGCCGCTTTGAAGAATAACTGGCATTTATCGCACTTTCGTTGTAGCTCTATCGCATCCTGTTTCATCTTAGGAAAAAATACCCCTCCCTTTGCATTCTTCGATAGAAGGGTATCTCAGTTATTTCGTAGTGCGCTTCATGTGTTTTCTTCAATCTCTGCTCTACCTCTTCTGGACCGATGCACCTCGACAGCCATCCTCCTGCGTTTCTAAAGTAAAGGTTTCCCTGGTTGGTAAAGTACTGGGCCAATTCTCTGAGCCCCATCATTCTTTCACCAGCCTCTCGTTGCCTCTTAATCTCTCCCCTCCAGTCCCCATCCTCTTCCATTGGTAGAATTGACTGTACCATCGAAGGAACTGTTCTTTGTTGGATCACGACGGTAGTTTTATCGCTCCTCGTGACCATTTTTTGGGCAATGGTGGCATAAGCGTCTGGATGACGATTCATCGTTCTGGGCTATCTCTTGATCCTGGTCCGATAGAACTGGGAGATGAGCCTCTGGATGATTGTTCTATATGGTGTCAGGCTCATGTGTTTCAACGCATACTCTCCATTCACTTGCTGAACCAACAAATTTGAATCCTCCTTGATGCAAAGTGAACGGATCCCCCTTCGAAGAGCCTCTAGCGATCCCAACACCAATTCTTCATATTCTGCCTCATTGTTAGAACAAGGGAAATCCAACTTGTAGGAAAGGCAAATCTCCTCCATTCCCTTTGAGAGAATAACCCTCGCTCCTCCTTTCTTTTCCGTCGATGATCCATCGAACTTCATTGTCCATTCCTCATCCGTTGCGTCTAGGTGGTTGGCCTGCAAATCGTCTCCTGAAATATTTTCTTTGGGTGGCTCAAACATTCCTGAGGGGAAAATAACCAACAAATCAGCATATGCCTGGCTTTTAATTGTGCGAGGAACCACGCACTTCAAGTCATATTCAGATAAGATGAGGAACCACCTAGCTGCCCTACCAATCAAAATCGTATTGCTATCAAATACTTAATAGGATCACATCTAGTTACAATATGAATTGTAAAAGATAACATATAATGCCTAAGTTTTTACGCTACAAAGACTAAGGCTAAATAATGCCTTTCTAAGCTACTTTATCTGACTTCTGGTCCATGGATGATCCTGCTGAGGTAGTAGACTGGCCGT
Organism: Sambucus nigra; assembly: GCA_949130495.1. Taxonomy (NCBI): domain Eukaryota; kingdom Viridiplantae; phylum Streptophyta; class Magnoliopsida; order Dipsacales; family Adoxaceae; genus Sambucus; species Sambucus nigra. Next base: position 8,451,279 of record OX422219.1, on the reverse strand, counting down.
TCTTTCCCGTCAATCTCTTGTGCCAGCAAAGCTCCCACGAACCTCGTGGTGGATGTGAGGTACAGCTACAATGGTATTCCTACCTTTAGGGGAACCATGGTCTGTGGTGAAATGAGCAGTTTCTTCATCCCGTAGAAAGACTCTTGGTGAACCTCCTCTCATTTGAACTTCGTGTTCTTTCACAACAGCTACATCAACGGATGTGTTATTTTGGCTAATCCAGGCAGAAATCTCCTAAGGTGGGAGACTTTATCGAGGAAACTCTTTAGCTCCTTTGTCGTTCTTAGGTATGGCATTTCTAAAATCACCCGCTATTTGTCCTGGTCCATTTGCACCCCTTGTTGATCAACCATAAAGTCTAGGAATTTCCCACTTGTCACTCCAAAAACACACTTCAATGGGTTCATCTTCAGTTTATACTTCCTGCATCGGGAAAACACCTTCCTCAAATCGCTCTGATGGGACTCCTCCTTCCTCGATTTGATGACCAAGTCATCCCCATAGAATTTCACAAATTTGTAAAAGAAATTATGAAAAATGGCCATCCTTATTCTTTGGTAAGTGGCCCCAGTGTTCTTGAGTCCAAATAGCATCACCTTGTACATGAAATTACCCAACGGGGTTCTGAACATTATTTTTCTGCATCCATGGGGTCCATCTTGATCTGGTTGTACCCTACATACCCGTCCATGAAGCTGTACATCTCATGACCTACCATTGCATCTATTAAGCTATCAATGGAGGGCAGAGGGAATTCGTCTTTGGGGCAAGCTCTATTCAAATCTCTGAAGTCCACGCAGATCCTTATTTGGTTTTTATCTTTCCTCCCCACCGGGACAATACTGGATAGCCAGAGTGGGTGCTGTATCTGTGTGATGAATACTGTCATTAGTAAGCGTTGAACCTCTTCCTTGATCTTCAAATCTAGCTCAGGCGTGTACGTTCTCGTTGCTTGTTTCACTGGAATGGCCGAAGGCATTACGTTTGACTTGTGGCAGCTTACTTTCTCATCCAGCCCCTCCATTTTTTTGTATTTCAACGTAAAGATGTTTATAAACTCCCGAATCAACTCAACCAAGGCCTCTCATTTCTCCTTACTGAGATCCTTCGAGATGAAGATGGGCTTTAGATCTCCCCCTTCTTTAGCCAAATTCAACTGTTCTAGTTCTTGTGCCTGCGGTTTTGGTCGGTCCGTCATGTACTCTGGTTCCTCAGCGACTTCCTCCACCAATTCCTGTATGCTGGAGTTGTCTATCACCATGTATTATCCCCGTTGATCTATCAGAAAACATTCATATATCGGGTCAACCTCATCATCAGTTTCCTCGGCCGCCCGCTCACACTGTTACAATCGATACACCATATTTCCTTCCTCGGTAATGACGTTCTTGCATTGTTTACTGGTAGTGGTGATTGCCTTCTTCTTCTTCTCTCTAGAAGCATCGGCCACTCTTTCTCCTGAGAACCAGCTTAGCATGCTTTGTCATTGGACCTCATGTTCCATCGGATCCACTATGGGCCTCATTCTGTCTTTAAGCTGCTTCGAGATACCTTGAGGCCGAGGGACCACCTGGTGTGCTTCTTCGGCTATTTCCCTTATGCTGCTCGCAACAACCTGGTGAGCTTGCACCTTATTCTTCTGCTTGTTTAAGGGCCCCATCCTTTCTCTGATCGAGGGAACCCATGCTCCCTCTATTCTTCTCGTTCGGATCCGAACATCTTCCTCTAACTCTGTGTAAAATGCTGCGTCCACCAAGTGAGCCTCCTCAATAGCTAAATGCCTCTTTGTAGCCCTAATGGTCACCTCTGTTCCATTGACATTCGATTTAGCACATTGGTGTTACGTAGAAGGAACTAGACCTTGATTGTGCATCCACACCCTTTCTATTAGCAGATGATAGGAAGTTGCTCTCTCTATTACGTGGAACTTGATATGGGAACTCAGATTTCCCATTACAATCCCAACATCAACGCACCCAATGGATTTGGAAGATTGATTATCATACCTCGAAATTACCAAAGGCATGGGGACCAACCTTTCTTATGGAATATTGGCTACGTGGAAAGAGTTGATTGACATGATACTGATGGAAGCTCCCCCATCCATAAGAGTCCTTGCGAAGCTGACTCTATTGACACTGGAAGTCATATACAACGGCCTGTTATGAAGGAACCTTACAGCCCTATCTGCATCGCTGAAGGTTGAGAAAAACCTTCTCACCAACCTGGCCATGGGTCCCTTTCATCTCAGTGACGGGACTGCGTTCTTCCTCGCAATATCGAGTATTGCCTGGGTTATCTCCAACCTACTCTCCTTCGGTACCCAAACCTGGTCGAAGAACCAGTTGAACTTTGGGTATTTCGAGACTGCACAGTATTCTAGAACTGGGTCTACTTCCTCACCTTCAACGTCGTATACCTCATCCATATCCTTAGCGCTTGCTTAGTCGTAATCCAACACTATATTAGCCATTCCCCTTGTATAATCTTCCAGAGCCTCTTCGTACTCTTCTTGCTTCGTCATTGACTCTCTTTCTCATCTCTCCACCTCTTCATTATAGGCCACCGCGAGATTGTCCCCATGTGCAGGCAGTGGGTTATTATTGACGTTCTGCGAAGGGATTTGCAATGTCCCTGCCTTCACGTACTTGTCGATGATTCTTCTCAGTGTGAAACAGCTCTTGGTTGGATGCTGGATCCTTCGATGAACCTGGAAGTACTTTGGATCCGCCTTTTTTGTCGCATCGGGTTCCTCGACGGGAAGGTCCTTTGGCTCATAGACCGTTCCCCCTTGGACCATCGCGTTGTAACAGCTGATAGCTTCCTCCACTGTGCAAGGCAATGGTGGTGGGTCCTCCCTGTCTTTTCTGAACTTTCTCTTATTGTCCTTCTTCGGTGCCTTTCCCCTATCTCCCCCCTCGGTGTACCCTACCTGTGGGGACTGAGACCCCCCCCCCACAGGTTGCATCGGCTTCTTAATCATTATGGGCACCACCATCGGATTGGGCCGCACCACCAAGGAGATATTTCTCGCCGCTTTTAAGAACGCCGAGAAAGTCCCCTCGCGCGTCTCATTGATAAGATGACAGATGTACTCAGGAAACAGCCCCTCAGTGCAGATTTGTAATAGCTTGGATTCCTTGGCCTCCTCCCTCACGTCGAGGGACCTTTCCCTGAACCTCCGAACATAGGCCACCACTTTCTCCCCAGGTCGTTGCTTCTCCCTACCCAGTTGGGTCAAAGTAAACTCATCTTCTGCCAGAAAGAACTTCTGGACAAACAACACATGCATATCCTCCCACGTAGAAACGCTGTTAGGAGCTAAATAAGAATACCAGGTATATGCTTTATTGGTTAAGGATTTGGAAAACTCCCTCAACCTAAGTTTCTTATTGTTGCAATCCGCTCCCAAGTGTTCGACAAAGCGCTTAATATGCTCCTTCGGGTTCCCCCCTTTCCCTGTGTATTTTTTAAAAATAGGAGGGATATAATCCTTTGGGTAGGGCTCATCATTGTATTCTTAGGGATAAGGAGTTCTAAAGTCATCATAAACTGAAGCTACCTCGCCAACAGATTACGAGGAAGCTTGCATAAACTTCAACATCTCCTTCTGCATTTCCTTTCTCATTTCCTCCATAGGTGATGCTACTGGGGCAATAACCAATGGCACCATGGGCTGGGTGCCCATTGCAACTGGCACAAATGTCACAGCAGGGGCCGCTGATAGTCCTGAGGTTCCCACTGCCGGATTCACAACAGAGGGTACGCTCGCTGGGATCGTTCCCGCTACACCTGCACCGGGTGGGGCCGTTAGGGCCACCCCTGGTGTTACGAAGGCATATTCTTCCAATCCTCCCAGCATTGTTGAAGCTACTGGGGTTTACAAAAACTTATAAATTTACTCATGAGGAGCGCCACCTAAGTGGGTCCTAACACCGCACTCGTGGAATCTTGTGTCACCCTTGGAGTGCCTGTCATTGCCTGAACTGGAGGTATCTCTATTCGAGGAACCCCATTCCCTAGAGCCTCCAGTTCTCTCGCAACCCTTTCTTCATTGTATTGGACATCATCAAAGTTGAGCCTTCGATTAGAATTATCTTGCACCATACTCCCTACTTAGAAGAATGCCTCCCCAGCAGAGTCGCCAAATATAGGAGGGTACTTTAAATAAGATGGATGCGTAACCCCTTTTGAAGTATAGTAATGATAAGTTAAATGGCTAAAACCTTGGATTAGTGGCGGAACATACACACACAAACCCTTAATGAAGATAAGACTCAATTTAAATTCACAAATCTCTCGTGTATAACTCAGAAGGTAGTAATGAACTTAGAAGTAACTTAGCTAGAGGGAGAGAGAAGTAAGCAGCCTAGATACACCTTGTCAGGCAGCTAAACACACCGACCACCCTCAAGAATCTCTATCAAGTATTAAAAGCTTCGTAATAAATGACAATGGTGAGTGAATAAGACCTCTGATTTGTAATAACTCTCTCTCTCTCTGATGTGTATTCTCTCTAGTAATACTTCTCCAACTTTCAAAAGATCATCCTCTCCCCAAGGGTGGTTGGGGTCCTTAAATAGCCCCCCACACCATCCCCGAGGCAACTCAGTCATTAAAGACTATGAAAGACATCCCTCATACTTTATGTCACAGCATTAAATGCCTGATGCACTAGTTGTCTCCACGTCATAAATAATAAATACCAAGACATGCCTTTTGCCTAACCACTGTGTGTCAGGGGGTTGTTGTTACAGAGGTGGCTCACCAACTGCTTGACAACCCCAAATACCATGGTAGTTTACACAAGTGTAAGTCTGACATTGTTTAGCTGGCTAGTGACATCACCTACAGTAGATGTGGCATTAAGTAGAGGGCTGTTTAGTTCACAACTCAACGCCCGATGGAACTCCAAACTGCTCCGCTCGAGGTTCCACGGTCAGGGTCCTTTTGTGTTTTACCAGGTGTATCTAAGATGGTTGGGACGAGCCCCAATGGTGCCTCACTTCTCAATCCTCCAAACCAAGTCCCTCTAAAGTTCTCGCAGTGAGGTCATTCGATAGAGCATGAAAGTTCTCTCAGGCCCTGCCAAACCTGGTCTCTCGTGAGTACCGTTTGACCTCACACTAAAACTCTTTATTATTCTCGTTACATAATTACAACCATTATATCTTACAGTCAATATAAATAAAGATACAATATGACTAATACAACAAGCTAAAATACAAGTTGTCACGCTGAGCTGCCTCGCTTGAGTTGCCACGCTGAGCTGCCACGGTGCCTTAATCCCAAAACACTGTTGCTAATGTGAAATTACTTCTAATCTCAAAATTACCTTCAAGCCCCCTCTACAGAGATAGTCATGGGTTAGATTTCAGGTATGGTGACAGTTGGTGGATCGATTGACAAAAGGGCTCACAACTTCTCCATCCTTCAATTCATGCTCCCCAACCCCCAATTCAGTTAAAGAAAAAATGGATGTACTAGGTGTGAATATTGTTTATTGGATTCCAGTGAAAATTAATCTAGAATTTTTTTTTAATTCCATTTTCTTTGCAACCAAACAGAGGTTTTTATTTTTTATTATTTATTTTTTGCAATATGGTGAATATATTATCATAAACCCACGTGTTTAATGATTTGAATTTTGATTTTACAGAGGTGATACTCCATTTTGTAGTGAAGAGTGCAGACGAGAAAATTGATATGGATGAAGCCAACGAGAAGAATTGGAACCTAGCTTCTTCAATAAAAACTTTGAGAAAAAAAGAGCACAAGAAATCTAATTCTCCAAACAAGGGCTGCCCTTTCCATACAGGGACAATTGCTGCTTAATTATATGAGATGGGTATGGTATGTGATGGGCATTGTATGGTATGTATGAAGCTTTTATTAGATGGGTATGGTATGTGATGGATTTTTTGGTGATGTGTTGAAGTTATTCCCGTGACTTTTTTTGGTTTTTACAAGAGTCTCAAATAAGGGAAACTCTAAAGCTGGTACAAAGCTGCAATTGTAAGCATTTTTGTGTGAAATCTAATGAAGAGATGTTTTTAGATGTGTATACTGCATTTTTATTCATTTTCGTGTATAATGAATAACATTGTACAGACCCACATTCAAAAACCGCCAACCAATCACACTATGTCACGTCAATCGATAATTTGAAAATATGGATTAAAAATGGAAACCAAATGTTTATTATTCTATATACATAATTAATATTATTTTAGGCACAAAATATAAAAATTATATTTTTAATATCAAACCCTTGCGCCACCACAAACACTATTTGTATGCATGTTAGATATATTTATTTTATGTTTGGGTGAGATCGTAAATTTTTAGTGAAAGTATTATTTATAAATTTATTTTTATAACCGTGATATACATATTCTTTTCTTTTATGTACCTTGGGTTTTGTTATTTATCGTTATTTTTTTAGATGGTAATTCATAGTGTTTTGTACATGTATTGTAAAATAAATGCCTTAAAGATGGTGGTAAAAAATATATAATTGATCTAAATTTTTTATGTGGTTTTTCTTATTCCTTATGTTTTGCACATGCGTCTCCCCGCGCATCACTCGAGTTTTCAACTAGTTATAGTATATAACTAAAATTGACAACGGAATCCAGTGATGACATTTGTCGCTTCTCCAAAGCGCCACATTGATAATTTTAATTAATGTTATTATTTAACAAAACCATTCATCTTCTACCCATTTAACTTCTCTCATGTTTTAGCCTCCACGCCTTCTCAAATCATTTCATTTTTTCCTTCTCTGTATTCCAATATTTTTCGTCCTTTTATATCCTCCTTCATTCTTTTCTCCACACTCTATCTCCTCACCTATTAATGTCTGTCCATTCCACTCTCACTCTCTTTCTCTCCCCACCCCTATCACGTATATGAACGGATAAATTTCCTAACTGAAGAGAAAGTAGTATTGATGTCATTAAGAGATTACCGGAGAATGCCTATGTGCTGGAAACAGTTGATAAGGTTCAATATATGTAAGCTGCTCAAAATAATATTTCCTCTATTCTAAATGACATCATTTGATACACTTTTATTCTATTTTTTATATATATATAAGATCTAAAGTAATGTTTTATGTATGTGAAAAGCTTTTTAGTTTGTGGTGGTGGCAAAACCTACATGTTTAAGTATTATGACTCTTTAGCATGAATTTTCTTTTAGTTCATTTTGTTATTTTTATTTAAGTGTGTTTTGTTGTTATTCGACTTAATATCAAAATTAAATTTCAAATGTATTTCGTATTTTATGAGTTTTTAGAAGCTTGAACAGTTACCACAAATTTATACTTTTAGGCGTTTGTGGTTATTTTCAACATATCTCCTCTAAAATTTCCATTCATGTACCATATCAAACTTCTCTTGATTGATATAGTCATAATATTCATTTTTTATCTCTATGAAAATCTCTTTATCTCTCCCTCTACGTGTGTACATTTTCATTGACATAGGGACTATATGTGTTGGTGACATGCACAAATTTCATTTATGAAATTTTTTTGTGCATAATTTTTTGTTCTTTAATTTCCTTTTCTTCATGTAGGTAACTAAAATGGTGTTTATTATGGTAGGAGTCTCTCTCTCTCTCTCTCTTTATAGATGTAAAATACAAGAGTTGTGCTATAGAATGGGGACAATTAAAAAAAATGATGTTTTACTATGCATTTTCTAACTTAAAATATTATGTAAGACTTATATTGAATAGGTAGATACAATTTTTTCAAAAGTATAGTAATACTAATAGTGCTATGTTTTAAATTCAATATAATTCATTGATACGTGATGTAAGAAGTTCATTAGAAATGGTATGAACTTGCATGAAAATAGTGAAAAATAAACATATAATCTAAAAAAGTATAAAAATATAATTTAATTATAAATTTTATTTTTACATTAAATTAACAATATTTTTAGTAAAATATACAAAATTAATCTATTATCTACTCTAAAATGCTTAACAAGGGATTTATTGTACTTGGTTAGGAGATCGTCCACGTGGCAATTCTTTTTTAACTTCTCTTTTGTTTATTTCGATCCCGACTCTTCTTCTTACTACTACCCTTCCTGTTTCTTTTAATCATATCTCTTCCATCCTTAATCACATATCTGTTGGTATTCCCATAATTAAGAAAAACAACCGTTTCAGTTTTTTAGCATAACTCTTCTTATTCATTTCTCTTCTTTTTCATTATAATACAATGCAATCTATGTTCTCCTAAAAAAAACATCATATTCATAGTAAGCAAATGATCATCTCTCTCTCTCTCATCTCTAGAAATCCTCATCTTCATCTCCATCTAAAAATATGTCTCTCACTATTTTTTTTTCCAACAACATAGGTTTAATTTGCTTATTTGTTTTGTGCGTGGGAAGTTAAGTGACAACAAGTCTTCAGCTAGGTCAGGGGAGTTATGGAGTAAACGTGAGGGGTTGGTGGTAAATTCCGTTATTAGTAACATTTGGGGAATAAGAAGTTTGGATTTTCTTTGGCTTTGATTCAGGATTTGATTAATCGAAGCCATGATTCGGATTTGGAGGTGAAAGAGATGCTTTTTTCCAAGATGGGCTATGTTCAGATGCAATATGGGGATTTGGAGGGGGCTAAGGCTACTTTCTCCAAAATTGAGGAATGCTCAATCAAGGAAAGGATGAGGATCAACCACTGATTCAGATGATGAACGTTGTGAGTCGTAACAAGGCATTTATGCATTTGGTTGGGAAAAATTATGTATCCGAGGTGAGAGACTACGATGTTTATATATATAGAGATTGATAGGATGTGGTGGCAATTAATAAAACATCTCTTTTCTTGATTTATTTGAGGGATTTGTCAAACTCCATTAAGATGCCCGAGAATGCATTGGAGAGGGTTCCCACGATGTCATTGAATGAAACGATTGTGGTTGATTTGTGTACTATGTATGAGTGGATGGAATTAGGTATTTGTTTACCTTTGGGATAATGATTCATTCTTTTATGTAATGTGTTCTCATTGTTTGAATATTTTGTACTGATACATGGATTTTGAATGAAGTTCTTTACTGATTGTGTAAGTTCATTTTCAGCTTCTTCAATGGAAATAAATATAATCATTATAGTTGTTAAAACTAATACATCATCGTCATTGATTCTTAGTTTTACTTTTTATTTGATTTATGTTTTTGGTGCACATTACATCTTTGAATTAAAGTTCTTTCTTCGACACAAATCTCAATTAGTTAGTTAAAAATAAAAGTTCTCCCAATACCTTTTTCTCTCACTGTAATCACTTTTTAATATCTTAATAAGTTTTTGTAAAAAATTAAAAATTTATGTTAATATGGTTTTGTGGTGTGATTCAACAATGCTATAATCATGTCGTTGACATTGTAATTTATGTAAAGTGGAATTGTGTGTATTTGGTATATTATTAAGCTCACCTCTCCCTTAAAAGAATATTTCATATTCCGATTAAATTTGTCGAGTTTTTTTCGTTTTCAAATTTTCATGATCCTTTATTAAGATATGTTGTTCAAAAACTAATTATGAGCAAATCCATAATTTTTTTTGTGGGTTTGATGTTAGGTATTCACGAGAATGATAAATTACATAATGTAGAGGATTTTAATTGACAAGTTTGGATAATAATGTTATCTTGATTTTTTGTTGTGAATTTCCTTCATGGAAATATTTTTGTCATTTTAATGTTATATGCAACATATATACGTTTGCAAATACCATAATAGTTTAAGGCTTCTCAATTTATTTTTCCTTTTGTTTTACTTTAACTAAAATTTGTACTTCCATGGATTGTTAAACTTGGAGCTGCTAATTTATTTTACAGTGCTCCCCAAAAGTATTGCCAAACATATCAACTTTCAAAAACATCTCATAATGTTATGTTGGTTTTTTTCTCAATATTATGTTCTTTCTTCTTCTTTTTCTTAATTGTCATTTATTATCCATCTCCTATGTATTTACACCTACTAAGCTTTTTTCCCTTGTACGTGGATATCACTTTCAAAAGCGAGACCAATATAAATAGTAACGACGCTGTTTAAATGTCGTGAAAAGGTGTTGAAGGTCACCGAATATGAACGACGACGCTGTGAGAATGTCCCGAAGGTCCCTGGGTGTTATGTGTTGAAAAATAAAATGTACCTTTTAATAAATGAGTTTTTGGTTAGAATTTAACCTATTTAAAACCCATGTTAATTGATTATTGAAAACGAAGATAATTGAGTACCTTAACGCTAGAGTTTTTGATTTTTTTTATAATTTATAAAGGGACACCAATTTCCCTCTTTGTTACATATAATCATACAAGTTTATATTGAAAGACATAGAAGTCTGTCTACATGGCCGTTGTGTATACACACAATGAAATGCTTAGAAACCACACTACAACCACAAATAATGTGACACGACAACGCGTGTAATAATTTCGATACAAACATGACATGACACAACTTTATGCCTAAAAACTCCACATGATCAAGACATATTTTCTTAATTTCGAATATATTCGGCACATTGCGTCTCGCTCGCGCATCGCGCGGGTTTACAACTAGTTATAAATAAAATGCAATACATATCCACATTTATTACGGAGAAATTCTAGATGTCCCGCCTGTGTATACCGCCTTGAAACCGCAAGTCACATCTCCTTCTCTTTTTGTTGGGGGTCACACACACACACACACACACACACACACACACACATATATATATATATATATATATATAAACTAAGAAATGAGATAGCAAATAAAGAGAGTCCACATATATCAATAAAAAAACTATTTTTTTATTAAAAAAAACTATTCTTAATAAACTATTTAAAAAAAAAATCAACATTTTATAACTGTTTAAAAAAATTATATTTCATTATTTAAAAAAAAATAGACGCTTTTACTCTCAATTTTCATTTTCTCATGTGCATACACACACACACACACACATATATATAATCAAAACAAAGAAATGAGATAACAAATAACGACAGTTCATATATATCAGTAAAAAAATTGTTTTTATATATAAAAAAAAGTTTTTTTTAATAAGATTCTATTTTTTTTAAACTTTTTATAACTGTTTAAAACAAACATTTCAATTGTTTTAAAAAAAAAATCTTATCTATTTTTTTTTATTAAAAAATTGTTTATAAAACTTAAAAATATTTTTTTTTTGTTTTCAAATTTTATTTTTGGTTAAAACTTTTTTTTTTTACTATTTATAAAAGATGGTTCGCGTCAGCGGGTATGTATAGGCGGTTCGACCACCTATACATACCGCTGACGTGTACCATTTATTCTTATATGTTGGTTTGCGCCAGCGGTATGTATAGACGGAGCTCCGACAGTCGGGGGGGGGGGGGGGTGTGTGTGTGCCGCTGGCGCGTGTCTTTAAAAATAAGAAAATATTCATTAAATGGGTGTTTGATAGACTTTTTGGAACAAAATAAAAATACTTGGATTAAATGTATATTAAAAAATGTTTAAAGAATTTTTTGATAATTGATCCATAAAAATACGTTTAAAACATTTTTTATTAAAAAATAGTTTTTAAACAGTTAAAAATATTTTTTAACAAGTGTAAAATAGTTTATTTTCATTATCAATAGTTTTTATATTTGTTAATTTTTTTTTATAAACCAGTTAAAATGCTTTTTTAAAAATAAAAAAAATCTTTTTAAAAAAAATAAGAAACTGTTTAATAAAGAGAGAGATCATGTAAATAAATGAATTTATCTTTTTTAATTTATTTATAATTTATCTTATAGAAAAAAAGGTATTTGCACGCCAACTAGCCAAATGCTGTTCCAGTGCTGTACTTTCGGCTGTTCATCTAGAATTTTCCTTTATTATGATTCGTATTAAATGAATGTGCGTGCCCTAATTTTATAAGAGGCATGTAAAATTCGGTGAAGGAATAGTCCGTCCGTTCATCTGTTTTGAAAGGAATATCGGAATAGAAATGGCGATCTACCTTCCCCCAGAGTTGGTGAAGGACATCCTGACGAGGCTACCGATAGAGAGTCTCGTGCGTTGCACGTGCGTGTGCAAGGCTTGGTCCTCTCTGATTACAAGCTCCAGCTTCAATACAGAGCATATGATTCGAAACAAGGGCGCTTACCAACTTGTTAGGTACACACCAATCAAATACTGTAGAGCATATGAACGCCCTTCAATTCACCGTGATAATCAGACATTTGATTGTTGTTCCGAGTTGGGTTTCCCACAGTTCCGAGCTGGCGAATTCAACAATTTTATGGTAATTGATGTTTGTAATGGACTGGTGTGCTTTTCCTATTATAATCGCTGGGATGTGGTTTTATGGAACCCATCCATTCGAAAATTGGTTAGAGTCTCAAGCCCCGCACCTGAAAGCTACCATTTTCACCGTTGTATTGGATTCGGATTCAATCCCCAAACAAATGACTACAAGCTTGTCAGCTTTTTCAGTCCACTCCACGTAGCCGTCTACGACCTTAGCACAACCTCATGGCGTAAAATTGATCCTCATCACCTTTCATGCGTACGTATCTACGAGTTTCAACCACAGGCTTTATTCAACGGAGTGATACATTGGTTGGGGTGTACTATTGATAGGAAAAGGAAAAGTAATACCAACATATTTCAGACCAGTCCCGGTCGTAATATCATTGTGTCATTCCATATGGAAACCGATGTGTTCGGTTTCATGCTGCTGCCAGATGCTATACGGGTGCCCTGTGAGCAACTAGCGTTTTCTAACCCCAATGTGTTATCTTTGCGTGTTGCTGTGTATGGAGATTCCCTTTCTTTGATACACTCTAACAGTGACCACTCTTGTTGTGTATGGGTGATGAAAGAGTATGGTATATCAGAGTCTTGGACCAAGCAATTCACTATCGATATGAAACCCGTGCCCTTGAGTGGACTTGTTGGGTTTAGAGCGAATGGAGATGTCCTACTCCACAAGAAACAATGTAAAAGTTTGATTTCTTATAATCCCCAAACCAAACAAGTTACGGAACTTGGAATAGTGAAAAAGTTCCACTCTATTGTCATGAGTACATTCGTCCCGAGCCTTGCCTTGCTTGAGGGATTTAAAAGTGTCTTGGGGAGTGATGAAGTTACTTCCACGGGAGAGGATCGAACCAAGAGAATGAAGATAGAATAGCAAGACCATCCAGGGTATGACATTTCCCTTTAATATTTAAAGAGTGTACCCTGTGTTACCTAAGTATGCTTTTTCCTTTTACTGTGTTACCTAAGTATTCAGCTGGGAAGAAAATAGCAGATGTAGCAAACTCCGCTCTAGTTAGGTACACATTTTAATAAGAAAAATGATACACTTACCGAAAATTTTTACCAAGGGTATTGTACTATGGTGTGGAACCCGCTAGTTCACAAACCTTTAAAGCACATTTTCGGTAAATTGTGTATAATTTTTCGGTAAGAGTAGCATTACTCTTAAACATATACTCGACATATATATTTAGTTAATCATCCTAGATGAAAAGGATGCAAAATCTTACTACCCATGTTTGATGATTTTATCCCTTAACAAATTGTTATGCTTGTAAATGACTATTAGGTACAATGCCTCAGTAGTTAGGTTGTCATTTATCCCTTTGTCATGACATTGCTTCCCTCGGGAACTATTTCTATTTTGTGCTATATTGTTGTCACTAACGAAAAGTGGCGGAGGGGTGGCCTGGCCCTGCAAGCTTTCGAAAATAAAAAAGCTACTCTTGAAATTCTATGATATTTTTTGTTATATGTACGCATTTGGCTCCCTAAAAAATAATTATATATACATTGCCCTCCCCCAACAAAAACAAATCCTGGATCCGCCATTCCAAACGAGCAGTTTTGATGGGCCAAGTTTGATGGTTTCCAACCACTCATTGATGAGCATGGAATCATAAATCATGACATTAATTAAGGGCTGGGTATGTCAAGAAGATGTATGTACAAGGATTTAATTGCTAAAAAATTATTATGTTCTTATTAGAATAAAACCGCATCTATTGTCCAGACGATAAATAAGGTTTATAATGACTCAAATTATCATATTAGTATTAGTATATAGGATTACTAATTGCGTAATGGTCATTCCTTCCATTGGAACTAATAAAATGTAAGGGGAAACCATTTTCTCTTTATCCTTGTTTCATTCATCAAAAAACTTAAGTTGCTGTAAAGTGTTGTAATACTATCTGGAATCCACCACATAACCTCAACCTAGAAGGATTTTAGGAGCTTGGATTTTTATATATCTGATTTTGAAATAGCTGAAGTCTGAAAGTAAGCTGTAAACCTACCAGGAGAAAAATTATGATGTATTAATACATTGTGAACTCTGCCACATGATTGACAGATTACTTTTCTTCTTAGTTGCGTACATGAAATTTTAAAATGGCTTTGTAATGTTAAACTTTGAACTAATTCATAGTGTTCGTGATACTAGTATGCATTGTTAAACTGGTAAGAAGACCTATTTGATGTTGTGAAAAAATCATGTACTTTCTTGATACTAACAAATTTCTTAGAATGAAACTTCATTTTGATTTTAGCTCGTGCTGTTACCATCTCACATGAAAGAAAGATTTGATACTCTTTCTATTGATTACATATTACTGTAGCTTCATTTTTTGCCACTAGTTTTTGTTTTTCCTTTGCATTTATTATTATAAGTACATGTTGATGGAGCCAAGCAGTATAGCAATTTTGTCTTTGCCATCTGATCGTGAAACTAGTTTCTCTTTGTTTAAGCACGTAAGCAGTTGCTCCATTCAGTAGGGGTTGCTTTACAACTCCAGTAGTCATCTCTGATTCGGTACTCATGTTGGTTTTAGTAATTTTTCTTTAATTTTAACATTTTATATATGTTAAGGCCATCTCCCGATGGTTACATTTTGCATAACCTAAAAGACTCTATTTATGCAAAATGCGTCTGCTTATTTTGTTTTGGGCATACGGGAAGTTGGGGCCTGAGGGTATTTGAGTGCGACAACATTTATGGGATGCCTCGTTAGTGCTCTTGTGAAACTTGTTTCATCCTTGGTAGCTCAAGTGCCGCCCACTAATAAATTTGCTCTGATTTGCATTATTTAAAAGCATTCCATGCATTTTGGGTAAGGTCTAAAAAGGTTTATTAATAGTTATGTTTGTTGAGAATTGAGTTTGTAAGCATTGAACTGTGTGTTCTGCAAAGACTATATCGTGATTTCTCTTCAGTAGTGACAAAACCGTACACAAATTTGTCCTCTCGATGAGGAAACTTAATAATGGCAATAAATGTTTTAAAAGGCGATGCGAGGCGCGCCTCGAGGCGGGAGAAGAAAGCCTTGAGGCTTACGCCTCTTGGTGTTTGACTGACGCTCACGCCTCATGTGTTCCAGGCTTACGCACTGAGGCTATCCGCCTTGAGGTGGTTGAGGCGTAAGCCTCGTTATTTTACTGGTCATATTGGGTCAAAATTGGTCAAATGTAAAAAAAAAAAGGTCACGTGAGTATGTTGTTTTATGTGTGCCGACCCTTCATTTGGAAGCCCTAGCTGACCATTCCTTTGCTGTCTTGAACCGGAGATATAATTTCTTTATACTTCATCCTTTTCAGCCTCAATCATCGGGTAATTTCTAATCCTTCATCCATAGTTGTCAAATCGCGAATCGTATCGTGAATCGTTTACCCCCCGAATCGCAAATCGTGAATCGAATCGTGAATCGTATCGGTCGAATCGGAACCAAACGATAAAAACGTAGTAAAACATATGTAAATGGAATTTAACACTATAGAATTGGTAATTAAGCGTAATATGACAAAAAACTAATCATAGCACATGATAATATACCAAAATATATCACAAAAATTAACCGTAGTACATGTTCTCATCCATTTTAAGCTTAAAAATGTAAAAAACAAAAATATTTCATAAAACAGCCTACATATTAATTTAAAACACCCTACATAAAACAAATATATATATATCATAAAGAGCCTATATATTAATTTAATGTAAAAAAATCGCGAAAAAAAAAAAAAAAAAAAAAAAAAAAAAAAAAAAAAAAAAAGTGAATCGGACCGAATCGTGAATCGGACCGAATCGGACCCGAATCGGAAGATTCGAATCGTGAATCGCCGATTCGGTCCGATTCTTTAGACATTTGCGATTCGAAGGTTGATTCGAATCGTTTTGGTACTGAATCGAATCGAATCGTCCGATTCGAATCGCGAATCGGACGATTTTGACAACTATGCCTTCATCCTTTAAATCATTCAAAACTTCTTCGACATCTCTTTATTTTATTTTTTCCGTGTTTATCTTATTTTACGTGTGCCGATTTGTATTTTTTTTTTCCTCTACTTCTCTGACTTTGACTTTTTTTTTTTGGTTTTTCTCTTCCTCTCTGACCTTTTTTCTTATATATATATATATATATTATGACTTTTTTTGCTATATATATATTGTACTTTTTTTTTGTTTTTCTCCCCCTCTCTTGACTTTTTTCTGCTATATATATATACTAGGGTATTGCCCGTGCCTGAAGGCACGAAGAAAATTTCCAATTTATTTAATATGTAAACAATTATAGTCAAAAAGTTTTTCTTTATACCACAAACGTGTAAACAATTTAAAAAAATTGGGCAGAATTTCCTTTATTTATAGGACTATCCACCCTGTTTAAGAAATAAAAAATATTCGAACAACAAATGTGTGAACAGTTTGTTTGAGTGCATTCATGCCTTCAACGCTAAATGTGCAAAATCAACACACGAAAACCAAAGACTAATACAATATCCAAGAACAAAACAAAGATTAAATAAGATTAAACTTTTATACAAAGACAAACACACTAAATTATAATTCCTATTTTGAAGCCAAACACACTACATTGAAACCAAAAATCTGAGCCAAAAAACTGTAGAGAGGCCAAATAAGTCAAACCATAAGGTCCTAGCAACAAAGTATCTGATTTAAATGCATTCTCTACAACCAAGAAAGTTTGTTTCAACTACACACAAAACCGTGGTGGTTTGGTTGCCAAACGTGAAGTCCAGTAGCATTTTCTTGGCCATGGGCAGTGCTCTGGTGGAATAAAAAAAATGCGAGAGTTATTATATAAAGAAACAATTGAGCATTTTCAAACTAAATGAACATGCATTCACTACTCAACAAACTAAGAGAAAAGGAACATTGTAAACTAAGAACAAATGTTTTCTTAGAGCAAACCAATATGACAAAAGAAGTTGAAAGAATTAAAAAAGAAGATTGTTGTACCATATATGAGTAATAAGGACTACAAAAAATCAATACAACAGTTAAGAGGTTTATATGCAATTCACCAGAAATAAAACAACGGTACCACCACCACCGAGTATCTACACAACAGTGCAGCTGCAAGGTCAAAGCCTTCTGGCACGCTCAAGGCATTGCAACTTCTGTTCGCGAAGAGAGTCTTCTTCCATAGAAGATGCTTCAAACTTTACATAACTAATCGACACCTTCAACTGCTCTGTGCGGTCTAAAAGCTTCTCCTAAAGCAGTTGTTCTCGACGTCAATGTAGGCCTTCCACAACAACGGGGAGGTTCAAGTACACGAAATCAGAAAATAAAAGAGTTATTGTTAAGCTATGAATAATTTTCATTCAAAAAATTATGTTGACATCAATAACTAATAGACAAATATAGGGAAACGTGGAAAAAACATTGGATGGACAATGCAATTGAAATTTTCTGTTGAAAAGGAAAATGTGTAAATGCGACATAAATATACTACCATTTGTATGTTTAAGGAGGTTCTTAAAAACTTAGTACTCATTTCTCTACTTGAATTCCAACGTACATCCAACATCATCCAATGAACACAACTCAATAAAGTGATTGAAAGCCTTAAAAAGAGTGAAGTATCGAGGCTCAAAAGCAGCTAGTGGAACTCAATTCATAAAAACTATAATTTTCCTGTCCCAATAAGCACAAAAATGTTTGGCTCAACAGAAGGATACTACCTCTTAAAATAAGCAATACATGCCTGCAAGAAAAATAACATTTGACTAAAATAAGCTTCATAAATTAAATATCGATGGAACTATCCTAACTTTCTCGGAAAACCTGCATTCAAGTTCGAACACCATGAACACAACTTTCTTTTGTACCAAGGATCTCATTAACTGCTGCAACTGGATCTGTTTGTTTTTCTTCAATATTGGCATGAGTTTCCCCATTAATTTCGCCTGATAAGTTTTTTCACCGAGTCGCTGGTCTTGTTCATTTTGCACAATTTCCCCATTAATAATTACCACGTAAGATTAACCGTTATGTTCTTCACATTGGTTTTCATCACCAACTTCAGGAGTTAGAACCGGAGGAGATTCAACTGGACTGGACTAAAGGAGATAGTGGAAGGCCATTTGATTTAAATTTTGAATCTGCAAAGCAAATCTTAAATATATATTAGCATAATACCCATAGTGAAACAGAGATTCAAATCCCATGGTTAGAACATATGAGTGTGTGTGGGTGTGGTGAGTATGTAGGTGTGTGTGAGAGAGAGAGAGAGTGTGTTGAGCCATACTACTTTTCCACTTTTGTCTAAGCCTAAACAGTTTAAAGCCTTTAAAACAAACAGATTGACTTTGATTACAGTGAGGGCTTAATGAACAGGTGAGAATCATTTGAGTACCAATGATTGAAAATTAACGAAACAGGACATTTCAATGATAACTTATTCGAATGAACATAAAAATCAAGTTGCCATTTCAATAATAACTCATTCCAATTTACATAATGACTCATATCTAGTCGCCTTTGCTCATTTGCTTTTGTACTCGATGTTTTCTTAGCTAGTATACTAAACATAAAGGCATTCCCAAGTTGTATGGGGATACGAAACGGAAGCGGTAATGGCTTACCTTTGAAGACGGCACTCTTGACATTACCCCAACTTAACCGAACATCTTATCGTGAATGAAATAAAAGCCAATGAAATCATTACTGAGAGATCTAAGGAGAAGGTTTCCAAGATTGTAGAGTTAGAGATAGAAATACTGAGTACGATATGAAATAAATCAAGTTAATACTGAGTACGATATGATAGCACCTGTTGGTATCCTACTGCTGAATGATATGAACTATAATCTGTTACTAATCACATGTACCTAATAGATGCCAACACAATAAAGTTTAGTTCTAAAATGTACATTAGCCCTTTCTAAATAATAATCATAAAATATAAATAACATAATGCATTGTATCAACCTTTACTTCAATTTCCTACTCCATTACACTGACAACTGTTACACAATTTCCTACTCCATTGATTACAGATAGTGAGCATGTAGGTAGACATTTTGTACTAAGTTGTATGCCTACCTATGGCACAATTTGTGCTGAAAGAACACTGGTTATTGAGGTTGTAAACCAAAATTACACATACTTAGAAACTGTTTTTCCACAACTGGAAAGCTCATGAAACAGTATGCTATCATGGAAATTCCATTATTTCAAAACACAAACAAAACTCAACACAAATCAAAAGGTATACGGATTAAAATGTATCTACAAATTAATAAAGTGAACAAAGTGAAAGTGAATGCAGTCATCTCCTGCACATGCTAATTTTTCACTTTAACTGACTACTCCACAGTAAAAATACAAACACAAAATGAGATCATTTAGATTCCAAACAATTCAGTTACTGCATCTATACAATGACAATGGAACTAAAAAACACGAACATTATAAATATACATCTCAAACCACAAAATAATCCCATACTCTGCAGCTGGCATAGTGGAATAAATACACAGCAAATCTACAGGAAAAAAAACTCACTACACAGCCCTTCGTTTTTACATTTTTAATGTAAACTACTACCGTAACCATATGGTTTTCTAGGTTATTTTATCAAGACATACAAAGTAATGTAGATGTAGGAAATCAATTCAAAGAAAGAAAGAAAACTATGGATACAATATTAAATGAAAAAAAAAAAGTTGTTTACCTCAAGGACTGCGTTGCTTCCAAAGTCGACGGTGATTTAGATCGAACCGAAAAAGGAGCGTTTGCGCCTTCAATAAGATTCATGCCCTTTGCATTTTTTTTCGTAAGATTCCAGCAAATTGAATGAAAAAAACATCACTTCAATAAGAGTAGAATCAACAAACTTTTCATGGAGTCAAGTTCAAATACTCAACTCAACTCAACTCAACAAAGCCTTTTCCCAATTATTTGGGGTTGGCTACATAAATCCTATTTTTCCATTCCATTCTGTCCAGTGCCATATCTTCGGTTAAACCACATGACATCATGTCCTTTTTTATAATATCCCGCCAAGTCAATTTAGGTCTACCTCTACCCCTTATGTTACCATCAATACTAACTAAATCACTCTTCCTTATAGGAGCATCCATTGGTCTACGCTTGACGTGTCCAAACCATCTAAGTCTATTGTAATAAACACGTAGTGTGCACTAATAAAACACATCAAACAAACGGTCAACCAAGCAAAGGGAGATCTTCTATAAAAAGAGAGCATATAGTAGGGCAAGAAGGTGAGCAAAATAATGGTCTGAAATGGCATAATCAAAGCATCTTATGTATTCTTATGTGGTCTTATCGGTGCCTACAACACACAAACTCTATGTCCATCCCAAATTTATGCAGTCTTATGTAGTCTTGTTCTAGAAAAATTACCAAAGCATCAAACTATGGCATAATCATGTCTTTAAAAAAATGTCCCATACATTGTGAAATGAAAAATATAAGTTTGAACAAATTTTAAGATTTGCAGAATGGATAAAGAAAAGAATTTTAAGATTTGTGAATATGTATCCTTCTCAACAAATTTAATGAGTGAAGAAACTTTTATGTTTAATCTATCTAGATAGGTATGCTATTGAAAAAAAAAATCAAATGCCACATGTTTGTCCACTAAAAGAATCCCACATAATCTCAAATTTCTTGTAAGGTTCTATGGCCCAACATGAATATCCTATGTCCCTGCCAATGGGATATCAAATTTAGGTTATAATCACATTGAGATATCAAACATTAGCAATACTGAGCAAACATCGACAATAATGAATATATAAACTAAAGACCTCAATAAAACAATCTACACTGCCCCCAGAAAGTAATATAAAACGCAAAGTAATCTAATGAAAATGAGGTTCACACAAACCTGTAGAGGTAATAGAAACAACCAAAATTCATACTTAAAAAAGCAAAGAAATTCCCAAAAGTCACTCTAAACACATTCAACACAACAAAAATTAACATCGTCTGGTCATAATCCTCAAACATGAAGTGAATAAAGTCAATTAAAATAGAACTGTCAAATTGTAGAAGTGGTGTGCCAACTTAAAAAATAACCTCAATTAAAATAGAACGCAAAAGATAATACATAAACCCACCATAAAAAATTCTTTCAAAAGAAAAAATGCACGCATACAGAGATAGAGATAGACTTTGAACCCCAAATTATGAGCCCCATTTTGAAATCAAGATCCATATTCACAAAATACTTACTCATCTCTAGATACTCTTAAGCAAAACCGTAACAAAAAAAATGCAGTTGAGAGAGTGAAATGTAAAGAGAGAAAAATGAGTGTACCTGATTTTACAAATATCTGCAAAACAAAATAGAAACGCAAATTAGATATATGCAAAATGACATATTAAAATGATGGATAGATTTAGGTGTGTCAACCCAAAAAAATTAAACACCCGTTATTGAAGCTCTGAAATTCAGAACAAAGAGCCCTATTTATAGGTTGAAAACAAATAATTGATTCAGCTAGAATATAAACCAAAGTTTATGGAAAGCTTAAATCTGAAAGAAAAAAATCCATACCTTGGCGTGTAAAAATGGAGAAGCGGCAGCGTGGGAGGGGGAGCGTCAACATGGGAGGAAGGGCTGAGTGGTTTAGGTATAGGTTAAGGGGGCAAGTGAAATAAGGGAGAGAGAGATGAAATGAACGGGGGTATGGGGAAAAATAAAAGGCAAAAGTAGTATGGGAGGACAAAAAGCAAAAGTAAATATTGAAATTCAAAATCTAAATGGAGGGAATTGATCTCAACCCTCTATTTTGGAAAAATGTGTAAGGAGGTGGCATTCATCCTCACCGTTAAAATGTGTACATAATTCAAACTTCCCTATCATATCATATTATATATATATATATATATATACATATACATATACATCTATGTTCCGACTTTTTTTTCTCTCTCTATATATATTCCGACTTTTTTTTGTTTTTCTCTCCCTCCTTTTTTAATTGCAATATATATATATATATAAAGCCAGGCTATAGTACATCATGCTCTATACATCACCCATGCATCACGCTTAATTCTAGGCCCTAAAAAACTTTTTTTTTTCAAATTTTATATTTTCCCCTTGAAATTAACCTTCCAATCAACCCATATGCAAAAAAGTAGGTCAAAATACATTTTGTATCTATTTTTAAAAAATCTACAAAAAACTGCTAAAAATACCTTAAAATATAAGGGTCTGCGCCAGCAGTTTTTTGTGGATTTTTTAAAAATAGCTACAAAATGCATTTTGACCTAATTTTTTGCATATAGGTTGATTGGAAGGTTAATTTCAAGGGGAAAATATAAAATTTGAAAAAAAAAGTTTTCTTGGGCCTAGAATTAGGTGTGATGTATAGCGCATGATGTAGGTGAGCCTCCCTCTCTCTCTCTCTCTCTATATATATATATATATATATATTTTTTTTTTTTTGCTATATATACATACATATGATTTTTTTCATGATAGATGTGATACATATTTTGTTCCTCGTTTAATTATTATTTTTATATCGTTCTTAGTGATTTTTTTTGGAAAAAAGTTGAGGCTTACGTCTCTGTCAGCCTCGCCTCATAGAGACAAAACGCTTCATGCCTTTTAAAACATTGGTGGCAATCTTTTTCCCCAAATTACACTTACACCTAACTCTTGTTCTAATTCATGTTTAATACCAGTTCCTAAACAAAGGTTAACTGGTGTTTTCAAGAAAATTTATAATTTTATGGGTTATTTGGGTTTTAGCATCCATTAGTTTTTGTCGTTTGGGGATTGCAGCCCCCCCCCAACCACAAAACACCATAAAATTAATGCGCAATTGACCCCCTAATTTTGATGGAAATTCCATTTGTTGACTTTTTTTGACCGTTAATTATGAGTTAAGTTACTCATAATTAGCGGTTGGTAAAACTAAAGGAATGAAAGTTATTATCAGTGTTCTAAAAGGTGCGCCTAAGCTTGAGGCTTGGGAGAAACGCCCTGCCATGGTTCAAAGTCAAGGCCGATACCGCGACGATACGATCGAGTTGACTAGGTATACCGGCCCACCGATCCGATTCCGAGTTATAAGTTGAGTTTTCAATTATTGATGTGAATCGGCCCTATATCAGTAATTTCTCGGTAGTATCGGTGATATCGCGGTATAATCGGCCCATATCAATGATATCGCAGTAGAATTGACCCATATTAGCGATATCGCGATGGAATCGGCACATATCGGCGATATTCCAATAGTATCGGCACATATCGGCGATATATCGGCCAAGATGGTATAAGTTACTAAGCATCAATCTCTCTCTCTCTCTCTCTCTCTCTCTCTCTCCAATGTTATGTTGGTAAGCGTGTATTTTTGGGGGGTTACGAAATGCTAACTGTTTTTTTAATTTAGTGTGCTATGTGTGTGGGTTATTTGGTCATCGTGTGGGTTTAATTTAGTGCGTTGTATATGTGCTAGTTCTTTTTTTTAAAGAATGCAAATGATCCAAATGTTATTTATTATTTCTTATAATAATGTTCCTAATGTTATTTTATAATATGTTATTATTTATAAAAAAACATAAATGTTATTCTTTTACAAACAAATATACAACTATAATTATTGTAAAAATAATATTTGTATCCTTTAAACATTTGTAAAAATAATATTTTCATCCTTTATGTAAAAATAACATTTGCAACACAAGTAAAAAAAATTTCTTCCTCTTTGTAAAAAAATAACAATTCCATCAATTTAAAAAAAACATTTACATTCCTTTTATAAAAAAATAACATTTGCATCATCTTTTGTAAGAAAATAACATTTGCATCCTTTTTGTAAAAAACGATGGTAAAAAAAAGCAGTGTTTTGTCAAAATCACTATTTGTATCCTCTTTGTAAAAAAATAACAATACTAAAAAAGAAATATTTCTATCCTTTTTAGAAAAATATAACATACTTAAAAAACACATTTGTATCCTTTTACTAAAAATAATACTAAGAATATAATAGTTGTATCCTCTTTGTAAAAAAAAATTATCCTCTTATTAAAAAAGTAACATTTGTTTTTCTTTGTAAAAACATAATATTTGTATCCTCCGTGAAATAAAACATTGATTATTATGGAACATTGAATCAGGCAAGTTCGCTGCACGTCAATATAATCAATTGTACAATGTTATGCATATTAAAGTACAGTTTTAAACTTATCTGATTGATCCACATTGTTAATTGTATTTTTTTAAAATTTTCTAGATTTTTTTCGGAATTTTTTGCACTCTCTAAATAGTGTATCTTTGCGTATCGCCCGTTACCGCGACCGAGTTGAAAATCGAGCCCTGCCTTAAGCTTTTTACGCCTTATTCTTGGTAAAAGGCTTACGGCGCACTCTTTTAAAAAACAAAAACGCTCTAGTGAAACGATATTGCCTTTTAATGACTTTTTTTTACAAACCGGTCCAATATCTCGTCCAAAACAATCAAAAGACAAACAATATCCCAAGCCTCTCGTCCAAAAAAATGCTAACATTGTTGACCGACTTCTGATCAAAAGGTTATACGTTTCATTTGAAAGGTGAAAAATACATTTCTTATATTGGATCATTTTGTATTGATTATTGATTATCGATTATTGGATGATTATTGATATTGATTATTGAATTATGAAAAATAAATTTTGTATATTGCTTATTAAATGTTGAGAAATACATTTTATATATTGATTTTGGAGCATGCATATGATGATATGAGAAAGATGGTTACTAAACATACGAATATATTTTCAAAATTCAAGGTATGTATTATTTTATTATATTACTAGCCTTGAAATAATAAAAATAATAAAAAAAGGGAAAACGCTTTTATACGCCTAGGCTCCTAAGGCTTGAGGCTTGACCTCTACACCTCGACCACACCTCTCGCCTTTTAGAACCTTGGTTATTATGAGTTAACTCATAATTATGAGTTAAGTTTTCAAGGTCAATATGGACCATATTAAAAAAATTAAAGTAATTCCATATAATAATAGAGCTCAATAACTTAGTATTTCTTTTCTGCAAAAGACTCGTGCAGAGGCTAAATTTAACTTGTGCCTTGCCAAGGTGCTTGTAGGTGGTAAGTTCCCACAATATTTGTATTCAATGTGCACAAGCTAAATTAAGAGAAGTATTCTGACGTAAATAACGTCAAATGGAAAATAAGATGAAGATATCTCTTGTCTCAATTCTATTTCATGAACTCTCAAATAGGTAGAATGCCTCAAATTTGGCTACAATGGGGGTATTTATAAGAGGGATGGTAGCTTAGGCTCTAAGCTATGATTCCAATTACAAAAGTACCCTTAATAGCCTTTACTACTTCCACCTCTAAATACCAAGCAAAAAGAAAATAAAACGACATAACAAAATAAAAGAAAATAGCAAAAAAATAAATAAATGTATTATAAAATCTTAAAAATGACGAAAATGCCCTTGAACTTCTTGATTCACATCATATTCAAAGAAGAAGATAAAAAACACACAATGCAAGATATACGTGGTTCGACAACGTGCCTGCATCCACGGGGTTTGGGGTTTGTTTCTTTTATTAACTCAGGGATTCGACAGAGTTATAATACTACCCGACGATACAATATCACATGCCCCTCTCAATGAGGGGCAGGTTTGCATTTATAGAGAAGCTTAGGAGAGTTCTAAGCTCCGTTAATAGCTATCCCTAAAAGTTCGTACCTATCCCTTATTAATTTGAACAGTTCCAAGTGATAGATATGTGGGAGTCTTCTGTGACTTGAAATCTTCATTAACTTGGTGTGCAAGAAGCTTGGAGGCTCGTGGCAAGCACGTGCTATCGTAATTCTGGTCCCCAAAATTGCCTCCAAAGCTCAGCTCAGGGTCGCTTTGAGGTCGCGGGGCTTTGTTATGTCTAGGTCGGCCGTTGATTCTGACAAATTTTCTTACTTAGTAGAGTAGCGGTATTTCTTCTTCGGAAGTATTTGTTGGTTAGTTGAAAGTCAGTTTTGTAATTATCCTTAAAATTGGAGGATTTTTTGCCCGTTGAGTACCCTAGAGGCACGTTGGTAACTAGAGCCTTTTTCCTGGCGGTGAACCGTCGCTTCGATAGTCGTCACACGCGCGTGTAATCATAATGCTTTTTGGGGTACCGTGAGGGCATTTCTCACCATAAGACAACGATTCCCACTCTTTTCCTCACTTTCCACAGTTCATTTCAAAAACCTGCAATCTTTCAAAGGAGAGCTTTTCATTATCGTCATTCCGCATGTAAGAACTTTCGAAACTCTCTTAATTGCAATCATTTTCCTGCACTTCACTTTGTTTTAATCATGCTGTGCGTTATTGACGAAAACACCGTGAAAAAAATTCAAACTTGACCATCAAATGCTTCTGTGGGGTCAGTTGAGGGTCTTTGTGACCTTTTGCGCCCTTTCTGTGGGCCTTTGGTTGCCTTCAATTTTTGTTGCCAAGTGTGGGGTCACTTTTCCCCAAAATCGCTTATTTTTTTACTTCTGCCAACATTTTGATGTGGTCCCAGACCAGGTTGCCCCAATTACATAGAGGATCGTTAATGGGGTGAATCGTATTAACGAGATATATGGGACCCATCTTGGCATTACTGAGATGATGTATTGTTAACAATGGGTGACAACCACCGAAAACATTCATTACATGAAGACGAGTGTGGCTAACCGAGCCCTGATCGTGAATCTCCCTAATTCCAATAAAGATTATTGTGATCTTTTCTTGGTTGAGGCTAATGTTTTGTTCTTCCTTCTGTTTTCTTTGTGGCAAAGAGCAAAAAGAAGACCCCTCGCGAAAGCGACGTTAACTTTGTTGATCTTCGAACGATTTGGTCTATCCAATATAGAGTTGAAACTGTTGATCATCCAAGGTCGGTGGTATTTTTGTTTGGCTATAAGAGTTTTACCATTTCTTTTATTGCAAGGCCAATAGAAAGAAGACCGGTCATCGCTATTACTTTGGACGACCTAGAGGCTTCCACCTCCCAGTACTCAGAAAGGGACGAATTAACCGAAGAAAGCACGTCGTTTTCCCTTGAACCTCTTGATGTTTCGTTGGTTCTTTCTACTGTTTCCCTATAGCTATGGCCAAAAGGAAGGTTATGAATTTAATTGCCGCCCCTCCCCCTGCTCGTCCTTCGGGTAAAGAGAAAGATCTTGCTCGGCCGACGAGCAAGAAAAGTGAAGTTGGGAGTTCCATTAACCCCATGGACATCGAGGATTCCCCCTCCAAGGACAATGAGCCTCTTTCAAAGAGGCAAAAGAAGGATTATCTTCCTCATCCCCAATTGGACTTTGTGGGGAAAAAGATTGCTGATAAGGGCAAGGGTGTTGTCCATTCTGTTGTTGCTGATAAAGGCAACTGCATCCTTTTACATACAAGGCCACCAGTATCCCTCTTTTGTTGCCCTAAACGCTTGCAATTTACTCCCTGCGTGGCTCCCACATATCCCCTCATGAAGTTCGTAGAGGGTCTGTTACGCGTTGGAGGTAAAGTCCTGAAAAAGAGAGCTGAGAAAGCTTCCAATATGTCCCTATGTGGAAACGGGCAGACTTCACCCGTATTTTGTGTGCTTCCTTTTTATCAATTGGTAGGGCATCTTCCTTTGGGTCTTGTACGATCGGATCCATCTAACTCAGAGTCTTATTAATGACAATAAACCTGCATTGCAAATTTTTCTTTACTTATACTCGGCGGGTTGAGGTGTTCTATTTCAATATTCCGATTCATATCCCCCTTAACAATTGAAGGTAGTGTGGCACTACATGACTATTGTTCCCTTTTGGGAATTGTTGCACTTGTAAATGCTTGAATTGAGCGATCAAGTGATGGGCTTCTTCAAGGTGCGGCCATGCGTTCGTCCCTAGCGATGCAGTCTCCTGATATCTAATTTGGTACCGATCTTGAGTCGTAGAAGACATCAAGGTAACGGGATCCCAGGGAGAGTGCTTTTCGTAATCCGCCGTGCAAGGCTTCTTACTCAACTTCGTTGTTGGAGGCTTCGAATCCCAAATGAATTGCCTACTCGAGGATTGTTTTCTTCATGGATACTAGTATTATCTCCACTCTTCCCTCCTTGAAATTTGAGGCTCCATCAATATACAGTTGCCATCTATCACTTTCTTCGATCGGTTGTAAAGATTCTTTACTTTCGCTGTCTGTTTATAGCGTTCTTGGTCACTGGAATATTCGGCGATGGAGTCGTTATGACTTGCCCTTTGATTGAGGTTCTAGGCTGAAATTGGGTGTCAAATCTTTCGAGTTTTATCGACGACTTGGACATCCGTCCAGATAGGTCGGCCTTGCTAAGCATTGCTTTTAGAGGGAAGGAGGTTAGAACAAGGATTGTGTGTGCCTCGAAGTAATGTTCAACTTTCTGGAAGCTATCACCAGTGGGTGTGCAAGCTTTTTTAATTGTAGGCATCTCTTTTCAGCATTGAGCAATGTTATGCTTGCATTATTAATTGGAGTTAGCCCACAATTTTTCTCACAAACTAGGGTTGAACTTACGACACCATTGGATACTGTTAGAAATAAGTATAAAGGGACTTCATCGTCCGGAATGGTCAGCAGCGGTGGTTTGCTCAAATAGTTCTTTATTTCTTCAAGTGCCCTGGTGCATTCGTCATTTCATACTTTCTTTCTTTCTTTGTTTCTTAAGTGCTCGAAAGAAAGGTCGACACTTCTCTTAGGATCGGGATATGAAGCGATTGAGTGCGGCTAGCATGCCAGTCAATTTTTGTACCTTGCACACAGTTTTGGAGGGTGCACCTTCCTGATAGCTTCAATCTGGTTGGGGTTTGCCTCGATACCTCTTTTGGCTGGCTAGGTATCCAAGGCACTTTCCCGATTGTACCCTTAATGAGTACTTCGTCGCGTTTAGCTTCATCCTGTAATAACGAAGGACATAAAAAGTTTTTGCCAAGGTTTATAAGGTGATCCCCCTCTTGGTTTTCACAAGCATGTCGTCCATATATACCTCCATCGTGTCTCCCAATTATTCCTTAAAATTTTTGTCACAAGCCTCTGGTAGGTCGCCCCGACGTTCTTCAATCCAAATGGCATCACCCTGTAACAATACAAGCCTAGTGTGGTGATGAAAGAAGCCTTTTCCTGATCGGGGGCGAACAACGGGATTTGGTGGTACCCTGAGTAGGCGTCGAGGAAACTCATTCGTTCATAGTTAGTGGTGGCGTTGACCAACTGGTTTAACTTGAGCAAAGGAAAGCTATCCTTTAGGCATGCACGGTTCAGGTCAGTGAAATCTACGCGGACTCCTCAACTATCCGTTGCTTTTCTTCACGACTACTGGATTTGACAACCACTTGGGGAATTCAACTTCCTTTCTAGTAGTTTCCCCGCTTTCTCTTAAATAGCGTTGGCCTTGACGGCGCGGTTCGTCGCACTTTTTGAATTACTTTTGGATGTAACGGATCCACGTGGAGCTTGTGACACATCACTTTTGTACCTATTCCAGGCATGTCGTACGGTTGCCAGCTAGATATGTGTTGGTTGCTTTTGAGGAAGGCAACCAACTCTCTCTTCTATTCTTTCGTGAGTGAACTGTCGATTAAGAACTTCTTTTCAGGTTGGTTGTCATTAAATGCTGCCTCTTGAAGAGGTTGCATGACACGATCGACAAGTGTAATTCTAGTTTCCTAAATACCAGGTCGCCCATACTTCTGCCACTACTATTTGGAGGGTATGGAGCCTTTCTCTACTTTACGCATTTTTCCTTTCTTCACTGGCTTAGGTAGGATGGCAGCTATGAAACACTTTCTGGCCAAGCCTTGGTTCCCCCCGTATTTCCATAACTCCTTTGTCAGTGATGCATTTTATCTTCTATTGGTAGGTTGATAGTATAACACTCATGGTGTGCAATCACCCTCTGTTGAGGATAGTGTTGTATGGGGAGTTAATAACTACCCACTCTCAAGGAAGTATGCCCAAGGAACTCCCCCCACCTACCCACCCAATATGCTTCCACAACCTGAGTCCTTGAGGGATCCGCCTTTCCCCACAACCCTACCCATTATGACCCAACCCAAACCTGCCGCCACCACCACCACCTTTCTCCAAAGTCTATCTGCCTCAAACAAAAACCTCCACAACCACTTAGCTAAAAGAGCTTTATTAAAAGTGGCTAAATTTCTTACACCCGCTCCTCCCCCCTCACCGCCCCACCTCACCAGACTATTTTTAAACCTATCTTCACTTCCATGCCACAAGAAATTCCTCAGTAACCTACCTAGCTTTCGACGGAGAAATATCGATAACAAAAGAATGGGCATGTAATAAGAGGGTAAACTAGAAAGGTACTATTCTTTATTAGTCAATATGCCTCCCTTGGATAAATACCCCCTTTTCCACCCCTCGAGCCTTTTCTCCACCCTTTCAATGACCGGATCCCAAATGTCTTTGTAAGAAGCACCTAACGGTAGTCCCAAGTAGGTAGACGAAAGAGAACCCACTTTACATCCAATCTCCTCTGCTAAATCAGTGACCCCCTCTCCCCTCCTTACCGGAATCATCGCACTTCCCACATTTATATGCAATCCCGGCATTGCCCCTCAAAACACATCAGAATGAACTTGAGACTTATCACTTGTGTCTCCTCGTCCCCACAAAAAATAGTAATATTAACGTGAATGAGCGTCAAATGGAAAGTAAGAAGAAGATAACTCTTATCTCAACTCTCTCTTAAAATCTCAAAATGATAGAATGCCTCAAATGAGGCTGCAAGAGGAGTATTTATTGGTGGAAGAAGGTTCTAATTGGGCTACAATAAAAGGACCTAATTATAATTATGTCCTTATTAGCCTTTAATACTTCCACCTATAATACTAAGCAAAACAACTAATAATAGAAAGTACATCAAAATATAGAATAATCAAAATGCCACTATGTACTAAAAATATTAGAAATACTGAAAATAGCTTATAAGCCTCCTCTTTCACCTCATTCTCCCCTCCATGAAAAAGAGTTCATCCTCGAACTCATAGGGGAATGCCATTGGTGTCACCCTCCAGAATGGTGACGAGAGCATGCTG
Source organism: Sambucus nigra (assembly GCA_949130495.1). Classification (NCBI taxonomy): domain Eukaryota; kingdom Viridiplantae; phylum Streptophyta; class Magnoliopsida; order Dipsacales; family Adoxaceae; genus Sambucus; species Sambucus nigra. Next base: position 8,419,898 of record OX422219.1, on the reverse strand, counting down.
TGGCGTAGGATCACTAGTCTCCTCGAGATACTCTGGGCCTCCAAAAGCCAGCAAGGCACGACGACGTGGCAAGGAACAATCTGAAGCCCTGTGACTTACTACTACACAATTGTAACATTTAAATGTTACCGGATGAGAAGAGGATGAATGAGGAGTAGGAGGAGTAGCTGGTGCCGCTGTCGTAGTAGTAGAAGGAAGAACAGGTAGCAGGGGGTGCAAGAGTAGTACTGCGTGTGCGAGTAGAGGGAGTGGTATGATGATACGCCTCAATCTTCGTGGAATACTCCACGACCTTCGCAAAGGTGGAGATATCACGTAGTGCAAGATCCCGTTGAATATAGCCTTGCAACCCATGAATGTAACGATTGTACCTCAGTCTCTCCTAGGCGTGCTCGTGTGCACAAGATTTGAAACCTCTCAGTGTAGTCTAATACGGATGAATCCTGCCGGAGGCCCTGCATTCGGAGAAATAGATCTCGCTCGTATGTGGCGGGGGCGAAGGAAGCCATCATCCCTGCTCACAACTCTACCCAAGACTGAATAGGAGGCTGTCCCTCAATTAATTGGCGCTGCTCCAAATCATACCATTAAGCACTCGCATAGCCTTGGAATTTGGTCGTTCCAAGAAAGAAACAACGTCGACCACTCAACCTCTTATACAAAAAAATGCGCTCCATGGTTGCAAGCCAATCAGTCATCGCATCAGACTGGAGATGACCATTAAACATCGGCACATTAACCCGGATATCCCCCTGCATACTCCGAGAAAGCATTCTTAAAGCCATGAGAGCAATGGGGTCGCCTCCCTGGAAATTTGGGTCATCCACATCAATTTTATCTTCGCTTAGCGAATGATCCTTAACCGGGGCTCGACGGTGCTGCATCCGAGGCGGTGGATGAGTAGGAACTGGGGCGGGAGGTGGTGTCTCGATCAGGGCTGGAGGTGGAACGTATGGAGGAATCGCAGTGACTGTAGGTGCAGGAGGTGGAACCGTTACAACTGGCTGATGTTGTGGTCACTGATCCACAAATGCCCTCTCTGGTAGCACAAAAAGTAGTGCTTATCAACAATTAACACAAATGGAGTGACCTTTGGACTCAAAGAGTCAAAATATGACATATCGGAGCGCCTTTCTGTTGGTGGAGGTGACTCAAAATTCGGTAATGACTGTGGCCTAGGGGAGGGGGCCCATTCTGTCGGGGGTGACCATGGTTCAAAGTCAAGGCCGATACCGCGACGATACGGCCGAGTTGACTAGGTATCGGTGCCCACCGATCCGATTCCGAGTTCCGAGTTGAATTTTCAATTATTGATGTGAATCGACCCTATATCAGTAATTTCTCGGTAGTATCGGTGATATAGCGGTATAATCGGCCCATATCGGCGATATCGCATTAGAATCGGCTCATATCTGCGATATCGTGATGGAATCGGTCCAGATCGGCGATATCACAATAGTATCGACCCATATCGGTGATATATCGGTCGAGATGGTATAAGTTACTAAGCATCTCTCTCTCTCTCTCTCTCTCCAGTGTTATGTTGGTAAGCGTGGTTTTTTGGGGGGTTACGAAATGTTAATTTTTTTTTTTTTAATTTAGTGTACTGTGTGTGTGGGTTATTCGGTCATCGTGTAGGTTTAATTTTGTGTGTGTGAGTTATTCGGTCATCGTGTGGGTTTAATTTAGTGCGTTATATATGTGCCAGTTTTTTTTAAAGAATGCAAATGATCCAAATGTTATTTGTTATTATTTTTTATAATAATGTTCCCAATGTTATTTTTTAATATGTTATTATTTAAAAAAAAAACGTAAATGTTATTCTTTTACAAACAAATATACAACTGTAATTATTGTAAAAATAATATTTGTATCCTCTAAACATTTGTAAAAATAATATTTGCATCCTTTATGTAAAAATAACATTTGCAACACAAGAAAAAAAAACATTTGTACCCTCTTTGTAAAAAAATAACATTTCCATCAATTAAAAAAAAAAATTTGCAACCCAACAACAACAAAAAAAAAAAAAACATTTACTCCTTTCATAAAAAAATAACATTTGCATCATTTTTTGTAAGAAAATAACATTTGCATCCTTTTTGTAAAAAACGATTGTACAAAAAATGTAGTGTTTTGTGAAAATCACTATTTGTATCCTCTTTGTAAAAAAATAACAATACTTAAAAAGAAACATTTCTATCCTTTCTAGAAAAATATAACATACTTAAAAAACACATTTGTATCCTCTTACAAAAAATAATATAAAGAATATAATAGTTGCATCCTCTTTGTAAAAAATAAATAAATTAACCTATTACTAAAAAAGTAGCATTTGTTTTTCTTTGTAAAAACATTATATTTGTATCTTCCGTGAAAAAAAAACATTGATTTATTATGGAACATTGAATCTAGCAAGTTCGCAGCACGTCAATATAATCTATTGTACAATGTTATGCATATTAAAGGATAGTTTTAAACTTATCTGATTGGTCCACATTGTTAATCGTATTTTTTAAAAAATTTCTAGATTTTTTTCGGAATTTTTTGCGCTCTCTAAATACTGTATCTTTGCGTATCGCCCGATACCGTGACCGATACCGCGACCGAGTTGAAAATCGAGTGGCCGATACCGGAACCGATACCGAGACTTTGAACCATGGGGGTGACTTAACCAACTCTGAACTCGATCAAAAGTATCAATGGGAGTGGGCCTATCCTGCTGGGGGTGACCTAACCAACTCTGAACTCGCTCAAAAGTATCAACAGGAGCGGAGTATGTTGAACGGGCATCCCAGATAGACTGTGAACATAACCCCCGTGGCAAGGTGGAGGCAAGGAGGTATAAAGTAGGGACGGGGACGGAAGCGTGACAAAAGTAATATGTGGGTGGGGGTGTGGATCAATGAAAGTAGGTAGAGTCGGGGAGTGGATGGAAGAAAATCTGGATGGTATGACTTGTGATGTCTCTGGGGTGGTGGCGGGGGTATGTGGAAATATGTAGAAGGTTTGAGTCATTGTGGGAGGCAAGGGGGTGGGATTTAGGGTTTGTGGAGGTAAAGTGGTGGGTTGGAGGATTCAGGGTGGTGGTAGGTGGGAAGATGGTGGTTTGTGATCGCATAAAATTGGACCGGTTGGTGGTGGAGGAATTTTGTAGGGTTGGAGGTTAGGGTTTGTAAATTGTTTATTAGATTGTGAAATGGAAGGTGAAATCCTAGAATTGGTTTGTCTTGGATTTTGGATGGAAGATTTGTGAAATGGGGTTGGATCTTGGGGTAAAGGGGACAAATTAGGGTTCAAGAAGTGGGTCGGGTTGATCGGGGATGGGGGAGGGTGAGTCGCGCCCCTCGGAAGGAGCGGAATTGGAAGCATGGAGATTAGGGTTCGGAGCGGGGGTGGGGGCGGAGTGAGGGTTCCTTGTGGATGCATCCGGTGGTGGAAGGCGTGCGTCGAGAACATCGAATCGGGCCACGAGGCGGTTCGGAACCTCCTCAAGCCCATCGGTGCGTGAATCCACAGGGACAAACCTTTTCTTAGGTTCCCTTTGCCACCGTTTACGATTTTTTTTTATACAACAACGAGTGGAGCCAATTAGGCTTTGATACCGATTGACGTAAATGAGCGTAAATGGAAAGTAAGAAGAAGATTGAACTCTCGTCTCCACTCTCCCTTAAAATCTAAAAATGATAGAATGCCTCAAATGAGGCTACAAGAGGGGTATTTATTGGGAGAAGTAGAAGGTCCTAACTTGAGCTACAATAAAAGGACCTAATTACAAGTATGCCCTTATTAACCTTTAATACTTCCACCTATGCAAAACAACTAATAAAAGAAAGTACATCAAAATAGAGAAAATAATCAAAATGCCACTAAAAATAGCCTAAAAGCCTCCTCCTTCACATCAAATATCATCTGCGAATAAAAGTTGGGACACTCGACATGGAGAGCTTCTCCGGTCACCAACCTAAAAAATGCATAACCTACTTGCCCTCCATCGTCCTCTACAATAGCCTACTCAGCCCTTCCATCACCAGAATAAAAATGATACACCACCGTTGCCCAAACTCAATCCTCCCCATCAAATCCAACAGATAACGCCAATTTATATGATCATATGCCTTTTTGATATCAAGTTTGCACACAATAACCGATACCCAACTCCTCAGTCTCGCCTCCACACCTCATTCGCAACCAAAGCCGCATTCATGATTTGCCTTACCCCCACAAAAGCATTCGGAGCCTATGATACAATGGGTTTATCACCCTCGTCAACCTGACTGACAATACTTCAGCCGATAGCTTATGAATGCCTCCAACCAAACTAATTTGCCGGAAGTTCCTCACATCTATTGCCCCCCTTTTTTTGGAGATTGCAACAACAAAAGAAGCATTCAAGCTTCGCTGAAATCTACCTCATAAAACTTCCTCAAAAAGGTTAAGATATCATCTTGTACCCCCGGCCAACACTCCTGCCATCGAGAATTCATCTAGTGCACGAGCTTTATCCCCCCTTCAACACAAGTACCACTATCTCCTCCGAAAACTCTCTCTCCAAAACCTCGCTACTCTTCCTTGAGATGGCCCCGAACTCCAACCTGTCTATCTTAGGTCTTCAATCCCCCTCTTCCGTGAACAGAGCTGCATAAAAGTCTTTAATCGCCTTCCTAATCTCCGGCTCCTCAGTAACCTCCACTCCATCCACTACGACCTTCCCTATATGATTGAATTACGGTATTAGGAGTAACTTGACTCAAATTAATGGTCAAAGAAAGTCAACTGACGGATTCCTTCTAAATTTGGGACCATGGTGCAATAGGTTTTTTTTGGGAGTCCAATCCCCAATGGCAATAACTAGCGGATGCTAAAACACAAATAACTCTAATTTTATTGTGCTTTTATTTAAATAATTAAACCTTTTCCTAAATATACAATATAGAGTGGGATAGGGGCGGAAGCAAGAAAAACCTTCAAAAATGAACTCAATTAACTGTAAAAACCTTAATCATGCAAAAGATATTTGAATTATAGCTATACACTACATAAATGATACGCTACAATTAGTAAATGGTAACATGCCAATCAAGTAGGCCCCTGATAAGATGTTACAAAAGCAATAGACATTCCAATTACAAATCCTCAATGGAAACAAATCAATGTTAAATAGTTAGATTGATTTTTTAACCACACTCGATGACTAAAATGTCTAGAAAATAAGTACTGCCCATATGCCTATGTTTAGTTCCTTTGAAGTAAGGTGCAACTTATCTAATTGCTTGTTATAGCGTATACTTGTGTGTTATAATATACATTTTATCGAATATGAGGTCTAACATTATGATGTTATAATTCCGTATAGAGTAGTAAAGAGACATAAACGTGATAATATGCAATTCTCAGGTAAGTGGGATTTTGTGGGCAGAATTTTGGCTTAATTGGAAACTAAAATTGCGGAGGGAAGCAGATACTGAGAATTTGAAAGATTAGATGTAGCACAGTCAAGCTTTACACTTATTAAAACCCTAGATTGGATAAGATGTCAATATCTCCTCTGATGCTTAATGTTAATCCACATGACCAACAGTTCTCGAATTTGTGAAGGAAACCATTATGTTTGTGAATGACTCTTAGATGCTATGCTTCAATCATTTATCTCTTTTTGATGTTCTCTCTTTGAAGAAAGAAACTACACTAATTAATAACTAAAATCTCATTAAAACTTAATAATATAATTCTTTCAAGTCTGCCCTTAATAATGACGCTTAGAAATATTTATAGGCTAAGAATTCAACTAAGGGATAACTAATACCGGAATAAGGGTATAAATACAAAGTACTAAAGACAAAATCTAAAGGATAATTACTAAAAATATCGTGACTAATAAATAAAATTCTAAATTATTAAATAACACAATCTTAAATGAATCTTCCTCGCATACTTTCTCGTTCCCCATCTCCTAGATTCTCGTATATTACCTACCCTGTTACCATGTGCTTATCATCACCTCTTATCTTGGAAGAACGGAAGGGTAATACATGCGACATGCGATAGTTCTCTTCATTTTCATAGATGTGCCAATGTATTTCTACATTTTTGGCTACTAATGTTGATGCGTAAAATATATAGGTCTTGAGGAATATACACATGCAATTCCAATATATATATATATATATATATATATATATATATATATATACAATATATTTGATGTAGTAATAGTATATATTTACAATAAACAGGTGTAAGAGATGCAACGACACTTCTTTTCTTTCTACAAATATAATTTAAAATTAAAACAATACAGCAATATTTCGTTGTAAAATAACTAAATAACATCTACTACACAAAGCAGATAACTCTCAACAACAAAAGGAAGAGACCTCTCCAAAGTGTCATGGCTAATTTCAGCCTAAAGCCCAAAGACATAATCAGGACAGAGACAGACCTCCCTTGTCAAGTTTTGAGGAACTTTGAGTTCGTTACTTTTGTCAGGTGAGAAGATAAAAATCTTTGAGGTGCATGCTTGAAACCCTTGGGTTTCCCAACAAAGGCAACGAGACGCTCGCGTCCCTTGAAGAATTGGCATAATTAAGCTCCGTTTCTTGCTCTTCCTCGAATGATTTCCTTTTCTCACGCAAATTGTTCTACATCTCCTCCTTTGTATTCCACAATTGTGTCTCAAGTTTTCTTGTCTCCAGTTCAAATCACAAAGCATTTGTTGTCTCCAGTTCAAATCACAAAGCATTTGTTTTTTACAGCCATCACTGACTTCTCATGCTCCATGCTAGCAGCAAATGGATCTTTAGCCAGTTTTAGGGCTAACAACTCCCTCTATACATGGCCTTGTGTTTCCAACTTCTCGTTGTTCAACGTCTCCTCTTCAGATTGCTTAAGTTGTCCAAAATTTTCTTCCGGGAAGTTAAGTAGTTGAATTTTTATGTAATTTCGGCTTTTTTCTTGTCTACGTCTTCTCACCCACTTCCTCAAACTTCTCTCTGTCCTCCTTCAATAGAAACACCACTGGAAATCGATGTACTGTTGATTTTTACCATCTCACATGCTTTGGTACTGTAACTTCATTTTATGCATTATTCTCCATTTTCCCTTTCATTTTCTAAGCCATCTATCATTCCATAGAGATATTTTAATCCCATGAATAATCTCCTCGGCATCAAACTTCTATTAACTTTGTTCTTGATTCTTTACTATCAAGATTGTGTAGCAACTTAATCAGTTCTTCAAGTAATTACATTTCTCAACTTTCTATTGGTGAGTACTTCGATAGATGATCCGTCACCCACTGACAAAGTGAGTTAAACTTTGCATTTGTGGACAGAAGTGTACTTTTTTTCGTTTTTGCCGAAAATAATTGTTTTGAAAATTTAGAACATACCATAAGACACGCGCATGCACATATATATAATTGTTTTACTTTTATTTGGTTAGGATAGATAATATTATCTTTATTTGCATCTACTGTAATTAATCGATTTGAATCATTGAATTTTGTAAAATAAAAAATAGGGAAAAATATAATGAACATCCTTGAGATTAGTATGCAACTCTTGTTGAGAAACATTCCATTAAGATTACTCTGTTAGGGTGTTTTGGTGCTAGTGCTACTCGTTATTATTGAAAGGTATTTCAATAATAGTTTGTACTATTACTGAAAGGTATTTTACTGAATCTTATTATCGATTTGTTATTTTACTGAATCTTATTTATCGATTTGTTCTTTGGAAAACTATGCGCTATGATGAACAAACAAGGGTAAAAAAATAACTGCTCACTTGCACGAATGTGCCTGTCTGGAAATTTTGTATCACATATCTCTATAATTATATAGCAGTGGGATTGGAGCTGCTATTAAAAAGAGAGAATATAAAAGGACAGTTGAAGAAGAAATTTCTCCTGTAGTCTTGTGCAAAGGCAGACGGTTTGACATTATACTTTTGGAACCGTTAGATTCAGCAAAAATGTTTACAGCGCAATGTGCAATAAGAAAGCGCTTTCCATTATAGTTAGTTTTTCATTAGGTGAGTATTAAATGCATGTTTGTACCTGTAGCGACTCGGGCGGGGTTTGAATTGTCTTTTATTTAAGTTTATTCATGGATGTCAACTTATATTACTCTAGCATTCTACTTGGGGTTAGGATTCATATGCCTCACTCCTGATGTCTCCCAGGCGCGCACAATAACACTTGTTGATTCCTTTTATGTTTCCTGCTTTTGTTTCTTTTTCACAATTTAATTCGGGCATTTGTTGTTGTTGCCTTTATATTATGATTCGACTTATTTTTTATTTGATCATGTTTATATTAGCCCTAACATATCATAACACATCAAGCTATTCTCTTTACCTTTACAGGCTAAATGTATTGCAGACCTCCAGATGTTACTGTTTTTTTTACCATGCTGATGAAGAAAGCAGTATTTATATCCTAATAAATATCTCTCAAATAATGTCCCCAATTCTTAATGATTTTTTATTTTTAATTTTAGTTTCCCTAGTAGCTTATGATGCAGCATTATATTTTGGCTTATGGTCCACTGTGAAAGGACATTATGGATTCCAGTACTCCTGGAAGTTGATTTTGGTAGGTTGTATTTATGTAAGCGAATGTTTCTTTAAATATTTACAACTCTATCTATTTCTATTACTTCGATTGGTGCCTGCCAATCTTTATTTTTTAATTATTTTAATATTCGCCTTTAATACAGTGAAGTTTTTGTTGATTACCTGGACAGAAAATATAGGTTGCATTTTGTCAGCTAAATTGTTACATTGTACTTTTTCTGCTCATAATGAATTCTTTATGAACATATGAAAAGTTATTGCGTGTTGGTTTTATTCAAGTTGTGGTGTGGCACTTCGTGCAGTTCACCTTCCACGTAATTTAGAAATCAGATTTTTTATGCTAATAGCGGGGTTAGATTATGGTGTAAATTACTTCATCTATAATTGATGCATGATTTGTTGTAGACATTGGTAATGTTGCTAACCGGATACACCATATGTAAACGGATAATGCTATCGGGGGGGGGGGGATTTTGGCTGCTGCTAAAAAGAGAGGATACGAATAGACAACTAAAAATGATATTCCTCTTTAGTTGAATGTGAAAGTTCAATCTTGCTTTATTCCGTTGATTTGAATATTTGGTTTCAGTGTATAATTTTTCACTTCCTCTAATGGAATATAGTAATGCATTGTTCTAAAAGGCTTGCTTAGGGGCCGGGTGATCAAAAAGGAGGAAAAATAAAAAAATTGCCAGCACTTTTAAAAAACTATTAAAAAAGGTTAACACTAGCGCTACCCCCCGTTTGGATACCCCTTTTTGTTACCCCCGACATGTTGGTGTTGTACCTTGCTTTATTTTTTATGCCCTGACGGGACCCATACAAGTAAAGACAAAGCAAGGTACAACACTTTGAAGCCGGGGGTAACAAAATGGGGTAGCCTTTATATTATCCATTAAAAAATGCCCATGTAAATGGTCAATTTGATTTTAACAACAAATTCTCTCATCAACTACGTTTGGAATCCCTCCCCTATTAAAATAACCTCTTTAAAAAAATCTAATCTTATCGAGTCTCTCCTCTCTCTCTCTAGATCTTTATCAGGTATTTTACCTTTCCCCTCTCCGTTTTTGTCGGAAAATATGTTTTATACCATCATGTTTTATTCTTATAGTATGTTAAAAATATGTGTAGTATGTTAAAAATATGTTTATTATGTTAAAGGGTTAATTGCAAATTTAACCTTGATGTTTGGGGCGATTTTGAAATCTGGATCAATTCTTTCAATTTTTGTAATGTTGGTTCTAACCTTAAAAAGTTACCTGATCTTAACCCTCAATCTAGCGTTCGTTAGAAGACTTACAGAGATGGGGATTGGACAGCCAATAGGTCCTCTTATGTGGCATTTTAGCCATTAAAAGGGTGCCATGTTGCAAACTATAAAAAAATGTTTTTTTAAATGAAAATATTGTATTCTAAAAAAAATCGTGTGTTTAGTTTTGTAAAAAAAAGAAATAATATATTTTTAAAATCTGTATTTTTAAAAAACTATATTTCATATAAAAACTATATATTTTAAAAACTCTATTTTTTTTTATAAACTAAATGTTTTATTTATTTCAAAAAGAAAATGTATTTAAAGAAATATATTATTTTTTAAAAAATTAGTTTTAAAAAAAATACATTAAAGAAGTAATATTTATAAACATTTGTAAAAAATAAAGTTTTAAAAATACAGTTCATAATGAAACCTCCGTCCAACTTTTCACAAAAGGTTCATTTTTTTAATGAAATTAGTGACCACCCTTTTTTTTTATATAAAAAGACTGCCCATTTTATTGAATAAATAATGAAAAAGTATTTTTTATTAATTTATATTTTAATAAAATAATTAATCATTTTTTATAAATATATTTTAAAAATATTTATTTTTAAAAAAACTATATTTTATATAAAAACTATCTTTTGAAAACTCTATTTTTTTATAAAACTATATGTTTTATTTACTACAAAAAGAAAATGTATTTAAATAAAATAATATTACTTTAATAAAAATTGTATTTTTAAAAAAGTATGTTTTTAAAATGAAAAAAATACATAAAAAAGTAATATTTTATAAACATTTGTAAAAAATAAAGTTTTAAAAAATGTAGATTATAATGAAAGCTCAGTTTAGTTTTTCACAAAAAACGTGCATTAGTTTTTAAAGAAATTGTCCACTTTGTTTAAAAAATAAAATAAAAAATGTCCATTTTATTGAATAAATAATGAAAAAGTATTTTTTTATTAATTTTTATTTTAATAAAAACTAATTATTTTTATAAATTATCAAATTTTTATGATTTTTATTTTTTCATAATATTATATTTTCTAATATCCCAGAATATTAGGATTTTGTATATTCAAAATGTCATTTTTTTCATTTCTAGAATATTGCATTTCTTTATCTTTAAGAAATTTATGATTTTTTAAAAAACTGTAGGTACAATCATCCCACAATGAGTGATCCCAAACAATTAAAACCAAATAGAATGAAACAAGTCACTTGATCGCACAACATAGGTATTTATGTGATTCACCAATGGCCTACGTCCACGAAGTGTTTCTCCTTCTTATTACTCTTTTTTTTTTCTTTCTGATAACAAGAATTAGGTGCCCCATTTTCCATGCGTAAGGATTACATTTATAGGGGAAAGAAGAGATGGTGTCATGCAAGGCTCTAAAACTTGTTAATGAAGTCGCTATTTGATTGTACTGATCTTCTCCCGAGATTCTCGCGAGTGAAATTCTCATTCGTTATTATCTTGAGCTGCGATCCTTTATCCAATCGTGTCAGGCTAATATTTATCCGACTGAAGTTATTCGGACTGTTCGGATAATTCTCCCACAATTGTCCTCGAAGCTTTATGGCTTGAATCAGGCGGAGTGGTTGAGAAGTAAGTTGGTCGGCCAAGATGATTGGTCGCAGTTTGAGATGGTGTTTTCGTACTCTTGGAAAAACTTATTGGATGAAGGTTTTGCTTTATTTTTTCCGTGGGGCCCTTGAACGACGTGCTTGTATTTTCTCATGTTAGTTGGGGGTACACTGGTAAAAATCCCTCTTAAAAATCCAAGTGCCTCTACTAATTATGGCATTGGATTCTATTTTGAATGATGAGATGCCTCGAAATTTGAACCAAGCTATCAAAAGTTTCCAACTGCCATTTAGCTCAACCACTTCAACTCTTCAAAGCACAAGAGGTTCTTGAAAATTTCTTCACATGTAAGTTTCGTTCTCTTTCGCATCTTCATTTTTTCTTGCAACCATCCTCTAAATTTCTTCATTACTGCAGCCTTTTCCTTCTATATTCGAGGAAAATGGTTTATACTGTGAACAATAGAACTTTAAGGGAATTAAAGGGTAAATACTTCATTCTTAATTGGGTGTATATAAAGTGTGTTGATATTCCGGTTGATTGTTTATAACGTTGAATTAGGTAAATATTCCATTCCTAATTGGATAAATACTCCATTCCTAATTGGAAATTATAAGACACAAATTTCTAATTGAGTCCATATGTAGTTTTGGCTTAATTCCGGACAAAACCATTTGAGTCATAGGATAACAGTCTGTTCCTATCAAGCCTATGACGTTTGAAGAAGTTGAAGACGTAGCGGCTAGAATTTAAAGTTTCATTATTGTCGGGTTTCATGTGCCATGTTTTGCGTCATCAACATTATATCTTTCCAAGGTCTCCAAAGGTACGAATGCAAATTATACATATTTAGGACCTTGGATATTTTATTTGGGTATAAACATGTTTATATAGCGACTTTTTATTTTTTAGAAAATCTTTTTAAAACTTTACATAAAAGTTTATGGGCTTAAATTGCAAAATTCAGATTTCTGAAAAGTCGTTCGAACGACATTTTTTCTTGTTCCAACAACAATTCTAACGAGATATTTTCTGAATTTTCGTTAGAGCTTTCGTTCGAACGATTTATCCAACGACTTGTTCTCTGCTTTTTCGTTCAAAGTTTCATTCGAATATACTTGTTCGAACATGCTCGTTTGAACGACATAAAAAGTCGTTCGAACGAGATTTCAACGACAACAGTTATTTTGCCAGATTTTTCCCACTTTCCCCACTTGTCCACTAACTTGTACCTGATTTATTTTGTGCGGGAACCAACATTTTATCAAGACTTTTCAGAACTTCCAAAGGCTCTTTGAGAGCAAAATACCTTTCACAAAAAGTCTCTTTGGTGTTTTTTTATCAATTTGATTATCTTAAGAACAAAACCAAGTTTTATACCCAAATATGTTTGCTTAGTTTAAATCCAAGTTCTTTCTTATATATATATATATATATATATATATATATATATATATATATATATATATATATATATATATATATATATATATATATATATATATTTCTTGGAGAGTTTGTTTGGGACCGAGTTAATTCTTATCCCATAAAAGAGTTGTTTGGGTTCATCTCTACACCAAAAGGAGGTTGGTTTGTGCTGCGGTGTTCCTGTAGACACCCCATTCTGTTCCTCCCTAACTCTCCTTAGGTCCCTAGTACCTCCCTTCATCACTACAAACCCAGGTCATGTCCCGAGTACTGACCTAGAAGCCATCAGGCACTCCCCGGCTCAGTTTGACCCAAAAATCAAACTCTTCATCTCGACCGAGACTGAATGAATCTTCAAAAGGCACTGAATACCCTTTCCAACGGACCGCCCCGTGCGCGATTCCGACTTACCATGCGGACGAACGATCCGTTTGTGTCCAAAACCTGATCGAGAGGCCACCAGGCGCTCCCGGGCTCTGTTTGACCTAAGTCAACTCTTCAGCTCAATCGAGGCTGAATGAATCTTCGAAGGGCACTAAATCCCCTTTGCAACGGTCTGTCCCGTGTGTGATTCTGACTTATCATGCGGACGAACGATCCGTTCGACTCCGAGAGGTCACCGAATGCTTTCCGGGCCCAGTTGACCAAAGTCAACTCTCCAAACCGGGTCAAACTCTTTGGAATGTCTAAGTAAATCTCCTAACCTTTCCAATGGTCCGCCCCGTGCGCGATTCAAACTTACCATGCGGACGAACGATTCGTTTGTGTCCGGACGATTCCCCGTCCAATGGACCGACAAATGCTTCCGAGCCATATTTGACCCAAAGTCAACTCCCAAACCCGGGAGCGGTCCAAAGGAATTTCAAAGGTCTCTGAATTACCTTCCCAACAGTCTGTCCCGTTCACGATTCTGACCAACGGTTTGCCCTCGACAGCCGTTTTTCCGAAAAAGCCTGAAGCGTACTGCCAAATGGCAGGTTCCAGACCCTGCCTACCGATAGGCAGGAACAGGTCTATGCCGATCGGCAGTGACCTGAGCCTATAAAAGGAGTCCTTCACCTAATTTGCAAGGGGAGCCCAGATCTGATGAAATTCACTCTCAAAGAATTCCATAAACCTCTCTCGAAGGCAACGTGATTTCAACTTCCAAATCCCTTTTTACTTCCACTTTTCATCATCCTTTTCATCAAACTCGGTGAATTATCCACTCTCCATCATCATCCAAGTGCAAGGGCTGCTCTCTAACACTCAAGATCAAGCTCAAAATCTTCAAGAAGGTCCAACTTTCTCACCTTTCTCTTCAAATTCTCTTAAATTCGCAATAACTTGTTTTCTTACTTAGCACTTTTATTACCTCATTTCATACATCCTAATATACTTTTTATTTAGTATTATTGCACATCTCTTATTTTCATATAAATAAAAACCCAAAAAACAAGAAAAAAGAGAATTTGCTCATAAATTCCAAATAGGGATTCTCACACTTTTTCCACACTTTTCTCACAACTAAAACACTTTTTCTACACACACACACACACACACACACACACACACATACACAAATAAGAGATCCCCCATTTGGATTTATGGGATAAACCCCACCCCTCATTTTGTATGCGAACTACGTGGACTTTGATGCTTTTATAGGCTACGTAGGCGTCTCGGGGTAAAGCCCGAGACTCGAGTCCTTTTCTCACTTTTTCTCTTATTTTCCTATCTTCTCTAAAGATAATTTTTTTATATTCTATGTACTTGTAACATATTATTCCATATTCGTTATCGTTCCATTATAACGAGCAACGTAGGGGTAGTCATGTAAATCTTATTTTTCTAATACTATTCGTACATCTTCCTACAGATGATTCGCTTTATCTTTTCCATGATACAAGTTGAGGATTCCTACCTCCATTATATATATACACATGCACACATATCATGGGGGGAAATATAAAGGAAAATAGCAAATATCCATGGGAGACCGAAAGGGCGGAATGGGTGCCTAACACCTTCCCATTTCGTAACTAAGCCTTTGAACCCTTCTCGAATCATTTGGTTTCGCACGCACCAGCATGTCTTTGGATGCCATCCTTCGGGGTGGATTCCCCTTTTTTCTTTTGTCATTTTTGAATAAAATAGACCGGCGACTCTGAATCTCTCTACATTTTTACACCACATCTCAAACGACGCCGACCGAAACACTCTCGAGAGGGACGCACGGGACCCGAAGGATCCTTCCTCCACGCGCCCGCCCGCATGGCGAGCATCGGGGATGGCCACAGTGGCGACTCCGTTGGGGATATGTTTTTGTTTTGAGGGCTTGATTCTATTTACATGGATGCTATATTTGTTTATGTTTCCCCCCATATCCGCATGTTCCCCTTTTCCATGTGTATCCCATGCTTATGCTTATATTAACACACTTGTAGAAATTTCTCCATTTACATTTCACACCATGTGCACCTAGGATCATATATATCCGCATGTTGCATGCATCACCCATCCATACTTGGTGTACCTTGGGTACTTGTACTTTGCTCCCTGTTTGGCACAATCAAGAAAGGAATTCTCATTATAAGATACTAATAAGAGAATCATGCATGATTCACACGACATCACCAAAGAGCATTGATATTGACCAAATTTTACCCAGTAACTGGAGGGTCACTTCGTGATGGGCGATGGTCCGACAGGGCGCAGTTTGCCTAAGTGATATGACTCTCACCTTTCAATGGCCAAGTACCTTCGACCTATATCGAACGGTTCCCCCGCATCGTACCGCTTGACCGAAGTCATGATGGGAGATATATCGCAGGGAATTCATTCACGTACGTCGAGTATATCAAATTCGCTCTCACACATATCGTCCCCACGAGGTATATGGTGAGGCAATTCACGTACACTCAGGTATATCAAATGGCTTGTCCACACGTACCGATTGCCCGCAAGATCAAGACGTATATCGTGGAAGTCACACCAAAGGGGGGAACCCATGCCGATTCACCCAACCAACTGCATACCCGCATATAGGTGTCAAACCTAGGACACGCACTTTTGATTGCCGGTTTTAACCCGAAACTCTGCCAAAATTTCGGGTCGATCTGCCACCCAATTTTTGCGCATTTTTAAAACGGGAACCTGTCCGTAAGCCTGGTTACAAGTCCATCCCTAGCTTTGCATATATTAAAAACCCCACTTTTCCAGGCTCGGGTCCCGTCCGGCATTGCATTTAGGAGAATTAAATATAAGTGAAAACACAATAATAATCATGCTGAGTTCCGTCTCCAAAAACATTTCTACATTCTTTATCAAAAATCCAAAAACATTTCTCCCTTCTTTATCAAAAATCCAAAAACATTTCTTCCTTTCTTAAAAATAAATCCCATCCTACGCCTTCTCAGGTCGATCGCAAGCCCTTGGCCTGACTCCCTACTAGCTTCGGTCTTCAGTCAAATCACCCCGGACTTTCATCCGTTCCTCTACTACTTCTTCCGAGTCCAGAATCCATCCATTTTTCATGGAGAATACAGATCAAGCACCAGTCATACAGCCAGATCTGACGACAGTCCTAGCTTAGCTCGTGTCCAAGACTGACAACCTCCAAACTGAGGTCCGAGAGATGTAACGAAACCTGGTTCCTATTCCTCAAGAGACCGAGGACCTATTCCCTCGTGCTATGGGTCCACCCGAGCCTATCTGGGTTCTGAAAGAATATCAGCACGCTCCACGTGCCCCTCCTGCCAATGGGCCGCCGCCTGCCCAGCTTCCAATGTTAAACCTTACCCAGCTTGTGGCTAACCTGCCTGTGGTCGTTGATCTAAAAGAGGAGGAGTTGAATAAAGTCAAAGAGGATCTCAAGATGCTCACCAAGAAGTTTGACCAGGTCAGGATCTCTGGGAATTACATGGACTACATCCACATGTCTCCTTATCCTAAAGTGAGGTTATCCGAGAAGTTTAAGATGCCAAATATTGAGAAGTTCGGAGGGAGTGGACCCCCCGATTGTTCATCTTCGCAGTTACCATCGTTCTATGTCTCTACTAGGGGCTTCTGAGGAGGTTATGGCCCAATTATTTTAGCAAACTTTGAAGCATAGTGCCCTCCGATGGTTTTTATCTCTTGAGGAATCAAGAATCCGTAGCTGGGAGGATGTAGCCTGAGAATTCATGTCGCAGTACAAATACAACGAAGAGCTTGAGGTCACCCGTCGTGATTTAGAGATGCTCAAATAAAATACTGGACCACGTATTTCTTTTAGGTCCATTTTAAATGGTGACTTAATCGCAAGAAAAATCCTGGGCCATTCGAGGAAGAGCAGGTCAACATAGTAAAGAAGAACTTCTTGCCCCATGTCCGAGCGACGATGGGAGGACAATACTATACCCACTTCCGAGCTCTTTAAGAGGCTGGAGTGGAAATCAAGGAAAGCCTCGTTAAAACAGAAGTTGAACCAAAGAAGGTGTCTGGACAGTTCACCCCAAGAAAGTATGATAAGCCTGCCAGTGCTACAGTGTCGACCATCAACAACATCTCTCAACCAACCACATCATGGGAACCAGAAAGCCGCCATGCCCCCATCCGAAGGGAATACACTAAACTCTATGCTCCCCTCTCCAAAGTTTACCCAGCCCTGTTAAGCCGAAACCTTATCAAACCCTTAGATCCCCGTCCATTTCCAAATCCACTCCCAAGAAACTTCAAGACTGATGCTCATTGCGCCTTTCACCAAACTGCTGGCCATGCCACCGACCAATGCTTTCACCTTCAGAACATAATCCAAGATCTCATTGACCAGGTTACCATCGCCCCACCAGCCAATCCTAAGCCAAACACTACTCATAATCCACTTTCAAATCACACCAATGCCATCTTCTTGGAAGAAAACCCAGATTTTGATCCCTCAACTCAAATAACACCCATATACTCTCCTAAACCTCTTCAAATTTTCCCATATTTCCTCCTACACCCTACTAGCCTCACTAATCAGGCACTGTCACTCCTTACCAGAGCATGCATCGCTGTTCGTACCCGTTCTGAATATGAAAGTATGGAATTGCCAGAGGTGTTAAACCAACTCCTAGAGTTCGGGCTAAAATTGCCCTCACAGATGGTCATCGATTGCCAGAGATTCAGTACACTGTTCTTGGAAGCACATAAATGGGTCCGAGATTCAGACAAATGCGTGGTATCAATCGACGAAGTCAGCCTACATGATGTTGTCCAGACTATGGCAGGATTATTCAGGCAAACCAATAACATTTGTAGTATCACCGGATTACTTGACACTTTGAAGCTACAAGGGCGCTTGGTCCCTTCAATCACACATATCCCCACATAATTGGAGAACTTGTATGAAGAAGCCGTTGAAGTTGTGGAATGCATCGACTTTAATGGAAAGATGGAATTGTTACCACCGGATGGGGGGAAGAATTCGAAGATTCGAGTGAAGAACAAGCTTTAGGAAGAACTGGCCCAGTAGCCGACATATGTGGGATGATCTCATTTGAAGAACTCCTCGGAGAAATAAATAGGGTGGCAGAACAACCTGAGGTTGACGAGGAAAAGGATTTCATGTTCTTTCCTTCTTCAGTAAATCACATGACCAGATCAGGGAGACATTACCAGGTTCCAAGATCACTACCAGCAAATGACAAAGGGAAGGGCGTTAGCAAGATCCTCGATCAACTGAAGAAAACCCAAGCTAACATCACTCTATGGGGGCTTTTCATGTCTTCCCAGCTGCACAGAAATGCTTTAATCAAATTACTCACTGGACCCATAGTTCCTCCCTCCACCACACCAGAAGAAGCGGTAAATCTGGTCGGATCCTCGACCTCTACCCGAATGCTATCATTTTCTGAAGAAGAAATCCCTAGAATTAGGCCAAATCACAATCATACACTCAAAATCTCCGTCGAAGTTATGGGGAAGGCCGTGCCACTCTCTCTTGTCAATAACGGATCCGCCTTGATTGTTTGCCCACTGAGAACCTTCAAGTGTTTAGGCCTGAAAGAAAGCGACCCTGCTCCAACCTCCGCCGCTGTGCGTACCTACGATAATACCCATCGAGAGGTGATGGGATCCATAAAACTTGTAATAGGGGTTGGCCCTATAAACCCTGTCGTTGAATTCCAAGTCATAGACATCCCAGCTTGTTTCAACCTGTTGCTTGGACGACCCCGGATCCATAATATCAAGGGTGTGTATTTATCACTCCATCAGAAATTAAAGTTCTTCACCGACGAAAGAGTCATCACCATTTTGGGCGATGATGAAAATACCGAGGGTGCAAGCACCAGCAGTCTAATCCTTGAGATACAACACGGGTCAAATGATATGCTCCTATCAGGATTTCGAGTTGAGCCACTCCTACTCCCGGCAGGGGACGGTTTCAAAGAAAGGGTTTGTTAAGAATATGACCCTCATGGCAATGATAATGTGATTCATATGTTCAGAAACATGCACTTCATGCCCGGACTGGGGCTAAGGCAAAGGCAGCAAGGGATACTTGAGCCCATCAAACTGAAGAAAGCTTTTCCTCCTTGTGGCTTGGGGTATCATCCATCAGAACGAGATCTCAGATTGATTCGCCAGTCTCTACCAAAGAGAAGATTAGACTGCATCCGAACTATCTCAGGAGACTCCTTAAATGGACGATTCATCAAAGAAATGTGGACTTCCCCTTTTGTGGTTTTCCAGAATTATGGTATGACCACACAGACAAGAAAATGAGGTCGGGAATGGAGATAGTTTTCCAAGATAGCTACCTATGGGCTGAAAGATACCGAAGAGACTGAGGAAAGTGATTCTGAAGATTCCTTTAACTTGCAGATACCGGGGCTGGCACTCTGCATGGTTCATTCAGGCACTACATCAATGGACCCATCCCGTCTGATTAAAGCTGCTGATACTCCTCTCCTCATCTGGCATGCTGCGCTAGTTCTACCTCTTGAAATCTCCCCTAACCCCATTGTTTACCCTATTTCTTCTTCTGTTGTCTATCCTTTCTCAAATGTAATCGAGACCTCCTTTGATGAGGTAATCAATGCTATTTTTCCTATCAATGAAATAAATGAAGATTTTGAGTATCTTGCTGTGCCTTACATTAATAGCTTGGATTCTAATCAAACTTTTGATGATGATGATTTTGCAAATGAACAATTCTTAACTGATCTAAATAAGGTTAATAATAAAAAACATAACCGCGTTCAAGTTAATGAAGAAGAGACTGTTGTTATTAATCTCGGTTCTAGTAGCCAACTGCGCGAGATTAGGATAGGGGCCACCCTTGACGAGCATGAGCGCGCACAACTCAAAGAATTTCTAAAGGAATTCGTGGATGTCTTCGTATGGTCGTATGATGATATGCCCGGTATCGATCCTAAAATAGCTCAGCACGAGATCCCCACTCTCTCAGATTACAAGACGGTTAAACAAAAATTGAGAACACTCCGCACTGAATGGTCGCTCAAGGTCAAAGAAGAGGTGGTCAAACAGTTAAACGTGGGGTTCATTCGAGTGATCGAATATCCCACATGGCTAGCCAACATTGTACCTATGCCGAAATCAGGAGGGAAGGTTCAAATGTGTGTAGATTACCGAGATTTAAACAAAGATTCTCCAAAGGATGATTATCCGCTACCCAATATCGACATGCTCGTGGACAACACAACCAGTCATGCTCTCAAGTCATTCGTCGATGGGTTTGCCTGATACAACTAAATCAAGATGCACCCAGACCACTAAGAAAAAAACGCATTCATCACCCCATGGGGAACCTTTTGCTACACCGTTATGCCATTTGGTCTTAAGAATGCTGGGGCTACCTACCAAAGGGCAGCCACAACCATCCTGCACGATCTGATTCACAAAGAGGTCGAGGTTTATGTGGATGATATGATTATCAAGTCGAAAACTAGAGAAGGTCATGTTCTCGCTCTCTGAAAGTTCTTCGAACGACTGCGACGGTATCAGATGCGACTTAATCCACATAAGTGTGTCTTCGGCGTTATAAAGGGAAAACTCTTGAGATTCATGGTCAGCGAAAAGGGAATAGAAGCAGATCCTGCCAAGTTGAAGGCCATACTTGAGATGCCACCACCTCAAACACAAAAAGAAGTCCGAGGTTTTCTTGGGAAATTACAATATATCAGCAGGTTCATCAGCCAGCTAACCTCCATCTGTGAACCAATATTCAAGCTCCTCCGAAAGGATTCAACCAAGGTTTGGAACGAGTCCTGCCAAGAAGATTTTAATCGAATCAAATAATATCTGACCCGACTTCTAGTCCTCATGCCACTACAGTCGGGTCTCCATTTGCTCCTATACCTAACCATAACTGACACTGTAGCTGGGGCTTTACTATCCCAACACCTTGAAGACTCTCGCAAAGAAAGAGCCATATATTACGCCAATCGCAAATTGGTCGGGTACGAGGTCAACTACACTGCTTTAGAAAAGGCACGTGTCGCACTTATCTGGGTCACCCAAAAGTTATGACACTACATGCTGTCATTCCCCATCAAACTTGTATACCGAATGGATCCCATCAAATACCTGCTTGAGAAACCCGCCTTATCCAGTCGAATGGCCCGATGGTTGATGCTCCTAACCGAGTTTGATATTGTGTATGTCATATAGAAAGCTGTTAAGGGAAGAGCCATCTCTAACTACCTCGCCAATTACCCCATAGACGAAGCAGACGTCCGGATCTCCAAATTCCCAGATGAAAATATTCTCTGCACCACTCCAGACCGCCTTCGATGGAAAATGTTCTTTGATGGCACTGCCCACAAAAGGGATATGGCATTGGGATACTCCCGATCGCACCAGATGACTTCCACAATCCCATCGCCATTAAATTGGATTTCCCTTGCACCACCAACATGACGGAATATGAGGTATGCACAGTGGGACTCAAAGTCACTCTCAAGAAAAGTATTCAATACCTTGACGTCTACGGGGATTCTGCCCTTATCATCGATCAAGTACTCAGAAAGTGGAAAGTCAAGGATGAAAAGCTCTAACCCTTTCATGCCCAATTAGAAGAGTTAGCCTCCCAATTCCGAGATATCACCTTCCATTACCTACCCTGAGCAAAGAATAACCTAGCCGATGCTCTCGCCACCTTGGCCTCCATGGTCGACATGCCCGAGGGAATAACAATGACCCCCTTCCTAGTTCAAAAGAAAGACAAACCGACTCATTGCTACCATATTAAGCTTATCTCCACCGAAGATACCGAACTAGCCGATTGCTGGTACTATGACATCTGGTGCCTCCTCAAACATGGTAGGTATCCTGAGGGTTCCAACAAGAAAGATCGAACAACCCTTCAAAGATTGGCCGCCCAGTACATTATCTGTCATAAAGCCCTACTCAAGAGGAACTTCGATGGAACTCATCTACACTGTATCGCAGGGGCTTAGATTGAGAAAATAATGCAAAAAATCCACAGCGGGGAATGAGGGCTCCACATGAACGGTCACATGCTTCCCATGAAGATCATCCGACAGGGTTACTACTGGACCACCATGATCCAGGATTGCACCGCTTATGTCCGGAGGTGCCTCAAATGCCAACAATTCTCCAATCTTCAACACCCGCCTCCACGAGAATTATATAACATGACCTCTCCCTGGCCGTTCTCCACCCGGGGTATCGACATCATAGGGAAGGTTACGCTAAGGGCTTCAAACGGACATGAGTTTATCCTAGTCGCCATTGATTACTTCACCAAATGGGTCGAAGATGAGTCATACGCAGTATTGAACGCCAAGAAAGTGGCCAAATTCCTCAAGAAAAATATCATCTGCCGATATGGGGTCCCGCACGAGCTGGTATCAGATAACGGGTAGCATTTCGAAGCAGAAGTCACAGAAGTAGTCAACGAGTACAGGATTCAGAGACACAAATCTTCTCCCTACCGACCTCAGACCAATAGTGCAGT
This sequence comes from Sambucus nigra, assembly GCA_949130495.1. Taxonomy (NCBI): domain Eukaryota; kingdom Viridiplantae; phylum Streptophyta; class Magnoliopsida; order Dipsacales; family Adoxaceae; genus Sambucus; species Sambucus nigra. Next base: position 8,397,093 of record OX422219.1, on the reverse strand, counting down.
TGAAGCCGCCAATAAAAACCTCAAAGCCATCATCAGCAAGATGACCAAATTTGTAGGGATTGGGCCGATCGAATCTCGTACGTCCTCTGGGGCTACCGAACCTTAATCTGAACCTCTACTGGGGCTACCCCTTACTCCCTGGTCTACGACATGGAAGCAGTCCTACCTATGGATCTGGAAATACCCTCGCTACGCGTCATGCTCGAAAGCAAGGTTAGTGAAGAAGACTGGTGCCAAAGCCGTCTTGATGAGCTAGCCCTCATAGATAAAAGAAAATTAAAAGAACTTTACCACATACAGGGGTACCAACACCGAATAGAGCGATCATTCAACAAGAGAGTCAAGGACCGCGGTGTCCGGGAGGGGGATTTAGCCCTCAAAGAGGTAATAGAACCCATCTGGGACCCAAAGGGAAATTCAAACCCAATTGGAGCGGCCCCTACATTGTGAAGAAAATCTTATCCGGTTGTGCCGCCATGTGATACGACGCAAATATTGCGCATTTCACCCGTTAACCTACGCGTTATTAGCCCCCTAGGGTATCTTAATCCCTATATTTATGCTCGTTAACCAGACAACCTCAGATTTCTATGTTAACATGTTTTGCAGGGGTTAATTGAGATTTTGTAGGTATTTGGATGCTAAGTATGAAGTTCGAACGCGTTCCGCTCGATTCCCGTACACAATCGCACGTTCAAGGGCATTTTAGTCATTTTACAGATTGGGCACCTGGCCCAACATCTTCATGGAAGTTGTATCCATCCTCGCAAGCTTCGCGTGGCCGCAAACGGTGCGCGATTCCGATTCATAACGAAGAAGTTACGACGATTTTAGCGGAGGAGAAATGCAAGCCAAAACAGGGGAAAATGCAGTCTGCCCCTGCTTGATCGATCGATCGACCAAATGGTAGATCGATCGACCCTTCCAATTTTTGCCCCGTCTTATATGGTAGATCGATCGACCAAATGGTAGATCGATCGACCCCCTATTTTTCAGCAGATATTTTGCATTTCTTTTCTCTTTTCTTTTCTAATTTAATTCTAACTTGGTATATATACCAATTTTGTTGTAATAAACAGGGGTGAACGTTTTTAGGTTAGAATACTTAGGGTTTTGAGGGTTTTGGATGGTTCTTCTTCCATTCTTCTTGGATTGACACACCATTTGGATTGTATGTTAACTATTCATCTCCCCTACCAATTAATATAGTTGTATTTCATTATTTCCTCGCTTTCTAGATAGATTTACATGCTTTCCTAGATAGTTTATTGTGTTTATTTATTGCTTTCTTAGTTTAATTCATTATGTACCCTTAGATAAATAGGGTCGGGATTGCATTTCAGCCATTTTCGGGCCCCGAGCTCCGAAAATTAGGTTTTGTGTAAAATTGCGTTTAATTGAAACCGCGTGTATTAAAGTTGGATTGTTATGCGTTTAACTTTCTTTGTCACGCAACGTTAGTGTTTATAGCGACAATCCGAATTTAATCCGCGTGTGACAATTTTCAGTTAAATGTTTAATCTCGCAACTTTGGGTTAAATTACTTCTTGTGTGATGTTTATGATTAATTGATAATGCTCGATTAAATTGCTTTCGAGCCTTAACTCGAATTAGTCGTTGTTTCGATCCGTGTGGTAGAATGCGATCCCGATCCTTGCTTTACTTTTGTGTAGCGTAACTTCTCTTTTTATTTATTCACGATAACCACCCATCACCTTTTCATTTATTTATTTTACACTTTTATTCCTGAAGTAATTAAACAATTAACATCTAAAATTTAATCACTCCCTGTGGATTTCTTACGATACCCGACTTACCGCTGTGCTTGCCTGTCAAGTGTAGTAGTAGCTTAGGTTTCTTTTGTTTTGCGGCGGCGAAACACACGACGATTGTGTCCTCACACGAACACACTTTTTCCGCCCGGTCACAAAATGGCGCCGTTGCCGGGGAGTGTGTTTTAGATTGTAATTGTTTTATTATTTCGTAATATTTTTCCTTTTGTATTTGTATTCTTTGTTTTAACCTTTTTTGCAGGATTTGCATACTTTGAGCGCTAAGAAACTTTGATTTGCGGTTGCTCGCTTTCTTGCTCGGATTCTCCATCTACAAACAACGATGTAATCATGTCCTACTATTATAGTTATTACGGTTATTCTAATGATTCATACTCTGGGGATAGTTTTCAAGTTTTTCATTTTCAAGATTTTCTTGAAAATGAAAGACTTGAAAACATTTATCGGAATGAAAATCGTTATTGGGAGCTTGAGTTGGATTCATTATTCGAATCCAATGACGATTCTTATTTCATTACTTTCGAAGACGAGTTTCAACCAAATGAGGAGTCAGAGGCTCTTGAGCCGAGGAAGCCTACTTTGGAAGAAACTTTGCTTCTTTACTCCCAAGGTTTGGAAAGCTTAAATGATGCTGGAATGAGACTTGGGGCACTTTGCGATGAGATGAATTCTTATGCACAAAACAACGAGGAGGTGGAACCTTGTGTTTCACCTCAATTTTTCAAAGAATTTCTCATCGAGTGTGAATCTTTCTCCCCCGAAATTCAATCTCCTTCCAACGATGAGTCGATTGAGATTGAATTTGTTTCATCACCATATTCATTTTCCGTGATCGAACCATTAGAATTACCGGTTGATTCCTATGAGTCGGTAGAAACTTTTAAAACTTCTACACTTTTTGCCGATGAGGACTCTTTACCGGACTTGTTTTCGATGGATGTTATCCTCATGTGTGCACCATCTCCCATTCCATTTGAAAAACCTTTAGGAGATGAATCGATTTTTCTTGGACCTCTAGTGTTCTTGTCCCCCTTGTTATCCAAATCCCCCATCGTCCGCCCAAAATTTCAAATTGGCGATGGTTCACTTTTTTCACCACCCACATGCCTTTCGTTGTTCAAACGGAATTCATATCTTCCGGGAGGCATGTTCGCTTTGGAGGGTCCACCGTTGATCTTTCAAAGTCAAATCCCTTTTTGGGTGGACCCTCAACTATTTAGACTTCTAGTGTATAGTTAGTGTGTAGTCTAAATAGTAGGATGTAAATAATTAGCTTTTTAATTTTCTTTCTTTCCTATTTTTTCTTTCCTTTTTAATTTAGTCTAGTGTAATTAGTTAACTTTTTGTTATTTGTTTTTGCTATGCTCGGTACTAACTTATTTTGTAGATTCCTTTGGACTCGCGCTTATGGAGATCGCTCCAATTTTGGGTAATATCATTCTTTTCCTCTCTTTGTGTTGTGTTCTTAATGCGCATTGAGAACAATGCAACATTTAAGTTAGGGGTGTAGGATATTCTATCCATTTCATGTGTAGTCCATGGATTTGCTCACATTTAGTTACTAAGTATGCCTTTTTGTGAAAAATTTGAAAAATATTTTCTTTCTTTTTTCTCCTTTGTTGGGCATTTTGCCTTGTTTCCAGTGATAAATTTCAATAATTGCCCGATCCAATAGACAAATCAATGATGCATGTTCTCGATTTTAGAAGTTATTAGACTTTAGTCCTAAAATAATTGATATTGCGAATAACTTCATGAATTAAACTTTATCCCATGAGCATACGCACTTTCCTTGTTATATTGGTTTGGTTTAAGATTTTTATAACTCGGTAATCTTTTGTTGCATTGTATTTACTTGCACCAAGTAAGCTTCGTACCTTTCGTCGTTTGTGAGTGTTATACACTATTCTTTCCTCTTTGAAAACGTTGAATTCGTTGGTAATCTCTCTAATCTTTCATTTGACCGTTCATTAATTGAGTTCATGCTTGAAATGTGTTACTTGATCATGATTTTCATATATTGTTTTGACTCGAGAATTGCGTAAACTTTGTGAAATGATCATAGGAAATCTTTTTTATATCACCCATATTAGCCTTGACCTCACCATATATGTTTCCCTAGTCAACCCCTTTGAGCCTAAATATAGCCTTTCGTTTCACTACCCAAAATCCCATAACCAACTCTACATTTGAGTTTTATACCATACATACACCTTACATACCTTTGTTTGGAATGTTACTTGGGATTGAATGTTGTTGTTGTATTGCGGTTGCAATTTTAGGCATATGAGAGTTTGATAAGTAAAGAAAAGAAAGTGTAGTGAAAAAGAAAAAGAGAAAGCAAAAAGCAAAAGAAAACAAAAGAGAAAAATGAGAAAAAGAAGAAAAGAAAAGAAAGAGAAAGTTGTAAATATTGTGTATGTAGTTCAATAAGCTTTGATTACTCTCCCCAATGATATATCTAATGACTTTTGGAACTTGTTTTTCCAATTTTGATATTGCCCGCATTTTTTCATTATCCCGAGTTTTCATCCCGAACACTTTGAATCCGTACATACATTCCTTCATTTCGTACCCTAGCCTATCCTACATTACAACCCTATTACAAGTCCTATGTGATCTTAGGGTGCATTTAATTTAAAAGTCATAATAGTTTTGATAATCTGTGAAAATGCATTTCGCCTCTTTTAGTGTGCGGTATCCTTTCATTGAGATTACAGATTTTCATTTTATATATAGCGTTCTTCATTTGTGACATGTGTATGGCCTAGTTTCCATTTACATTTACTCTTTATGCCCGCATGTCCCGTGTATTACCTCCCATTCCGAGTGATTTCATTTGTTGAGCGTAATGTCCGTGAGGATTGAATATATGCTTGCTTTATGTGTATCCGGTTTATTTAAGTTTTTACCAAATCATATTTTGCATTTGCTCTCTCCCCTCCCACTTTTAAAGTTTCAATTCTATGAGGTGCATTCAACCTGTTAATAACTACGGACTTTAGCTTGAATTCGTTCAATATGCTAATAACATGTTTGAAATCTTTTTCATTGTTGTTGAGTTTGTCGCATGTTGGGTTGGGCATATTTTGAGGAAACCATATGATGTTTGTGGGTTTCATCCCTGAAAACCCTCACGAGACAACACTCGTCCACTAGGGTAACCTAGGGGTTTAACGGCTTATTGCATATGCTAAATGCAATCGAATCGCCCGCGAAAGTGGCCTTATCTTTTTATTGCTTTTATACCATACTTTTGTACTTCTCCTGCTTTTGGTTTGCTTGTAGTTCTTGTTGTTTCCTATTTCATTCCTAGGGACTAGCAATGTGTAAGTTAGGGGGTGTGATACGACGCAAATATTGCGTATTTCATCCGTTAACCTACGCGTTATTAGCCCCCTCGGGTATCTTAATCACTATATTTATGCTCGTTAACTAGATAACCTCGGATTTCTATGATAACATGTTTTGCAGGGGTTAATTGAGTTTTTATAGGTATTTGGATGCTTAGTGTGAAGTTCGGATTCATTCCGGTGAAGTTCCGTACGCAACCACACGTTCAAGGGCATTTTAGTCTTTTCACAGCTTGGGTACCTGGCCCGACATCTCACGGAAGTTGTAGCCATCCTCGCTAGCTTCGCGTGGCCGTGAACGGTGCGCGATTCCAATTCATAACGAAGAAGTTACGGCGATTTCAGCGGAGGAAAACCACGAAAGCAAAAGAGGAGAAGGAGAAGAGGAAGAAAAGAAGCAGGGGCTGCTACTGCAACTTGCCCTGCTTGATCGATCGATCGACCATAAGGGTCGATCGATCGACCATTCAGTATTGTCGAAATTTTCCCTTGATCGATCGATCGACCAAAGGGGTCGATCGACCGATCCCCTGTTTTTCTGCAGATATTTTCTTTTCTTTTCTTTCTTCTTTATTTTTATTCCAACTTACTATATAAGCCAAATTTTGGTTTGTAATAAAGGAGACCAGTACATATACGATTTTTAGCTTAGGTTTAGTTAGGGTTTGGGGATTTGAGAGCTTCTTCTTCCTCCTCTCTTGGTTTGACACCCTAATTGGTTGTAATTGGTACTTTCATCTTCCCTCTCCATTAATATTAGTTGTATTTCCTTTATTCTTGCTTTGTAGTTTAATTTCATGCTTAGATAATTAGTTTTAGTTATTTATTTCTTGCTTAATTAGTTTATTGCTTTGTTAATTAGTTTCATTTATGTCTTGCCCTTAGATAAATAGGGTCGGGATTTCGTTACGCCATTTACGGGTTTGGACCTCGAAAGTTAGGGTTTGGGTAAAATTGCATTTAATTGAAACCGCGTGTATTAAAGTTGGATTGTTATGCGTTTAACTTTATTTGTCACGCAACTTTAGTGTTTATAGCGACAATCCGAATTTAATCCGCGTGTGACCATTTTCAGTTAAATGTTTAATCTCGCAACTTTGGGTTAAATTCCTTCTTGCGTGATGTTTATGCTTAATTGAAAATGATCGATTAAATGATTTCGAGCCGTAATTCTAATTAGTAGTTGTTTAGCCCGTGTGGTGGAATGCGATCCCGATTCTCCTTTTCCTTTTGTGTAGCGTAACTTATTCTTTTCTTTTGTCACCATAACCACCCCATCACCTTTTCATTTATTTATTTTACACTTTTATTCCAGAAGTAATTAAACAATTAACATCTAAAATTCAATCACTCCCTGTGGATTTCTTACGACACCCGACTTACCACTTTACCTGCTTGTCAAGTGTAGTAGTAGCTTAGGTTTCTTTTGTATCGCGGCGGTGAAACACACGACGATTGTGTCCTCACACGAACACACTTTTTCCGCCCGTCCACCATGCTCACTGACCTTAGACTGGGAGGAGATGGCTCGTCCAGTCAATCTGGACCGTCTCAAGAAATTCTACCCCTAGTCCGAAATCTCAGCGCGCTACGACTCTTCTCACCCCCCTTCTCTTTAAAAAAAAAACTCTTCATCTCTCTCTACCCAGAACTACGTGGGCCTGATCCTCTGTAAAAAACTATTTTGCAAACAAATAAAAACATTTTCAAAACCCCCAGAGGTACGTAGGCAGCTCATGCACCTCACATGAGTGCGACCCTTTCTTTTTCAAAAAATACTATTCTTTTCTTAGCTCCGAGAATGGCGGTTCATTCTAAAAATACTTGAACAAAAGGATTATGTTTTCCTTAGCAATCAGTATAGATAATTCAAAATACAAAACTCATCGAAAGGCACAACTGAATGATCAGAAACTTGTTTATTTCATTAATAAGAAAATTCAGCACGGATTACATAAGAAAAAGGATCGGATAACTCCCTTCCTCATTACCATAAAATCCAAATAAAATCCCCACATCTGTTACATAAATAAACTCTCCAAGAGTCCTACCCACACCCACCAGGGGAGTCTGCACCTCATCATCTACATCCGGAGGTCCCCAAGTTTCCCCTGCCTGAATAGAGTGCCGTAAACACTCCATGGACCGATGAACCTTAACCATCTTCGAAAAGACCACAACACCCCTTCCATGGTGTTGGATAAAACAAACCATCTTTGTCCAGTCTCCATTGCCAACATCTTGCTGACTACTTTCCTCCACAACCACTTCATATAATCTTTGGGGACATGCCAAACCTCCCCCACAGACTGAGAAGGACGGGTCGACGGACGCCGATTTTCCCACAAAGATCCAAGCAACAGATGCAAGCGCTGAGTCAAATCTTCTACCGAAAAGAAATTTGAGGTCCGAGGGGGCACGACCTGCGCCCAGCCAAATTGCCGCAAAAGTCGCCAAGGGAAATAAAAAGAGGTCTGTCTGAGACCAACTAGACGCACATATGAATACTCTCCTAGCTCCAGAACAGGCTGTAACTGTCCCCACCAAGGCACTGACCAACACAGCCCACGAGCCCCATGCTCCACAAGCCAATGCTCCCAGTTCTCAACATATAGGCCGACGCTGATGAAGTAGCGTGAAAAGAAGTTAGTTACGATCGACAAGGGATACTCTGGAGGAGTCACCAAGCGGAATCTTTCAGACAACCACATGAACAGCATCATATGGCTACCCCTCAAAAAGTCAGAACGGCCTTCTCTCCAGGCATCCAGGCCATTCAGGGTCTCTGCTAGTATCACCGCCATAGGATTACGATGATATGACATCCATGAGGTAATGGATACAAGTTGTGGGTCCACTTGAACCTCCCCAGTCACCAGCAGCAATTTGGAAACCAGACCTAGAACAACGGCTCCAACATAGCCAGCATTACCTACTTCCTGCAAATGCATGGACTGCAGCATCATCGGGAGGGAGATCATTCCTCCAACAACCAATGATCTGGCCGCCGAAGGCGAAATATAAAGAAGCCCGACCAACAAATCCCTGGGAGAACGAGAAAATTCGGGCAACGCCACAGCAACACTGGGATTTACACCCAACATGTAAGAAAACTCCTTGTAGGTAGGACAAACTTCATCCAACCCAAAGAGAAATACATGGTCCTTGGGGTACCAGAATTGTACCGCCGCCATCAGCACGTTCCACTCAAGAGGCGATTGCGCCACAGGGAGACTCAACGCATGTTGAAAGCATCGTAGTCGACATTATAAGAGCACATTGCTTCCAAGGCTTCGAGGTAGTTGGCAAACTCGGTGCTACCAGGGAGAGCCATCTTGCAAAGCTAAAAGATAATGGGCAAGTGGGTAAGAATCCAAAGGTGTGATGAAAACACTCCAACTTTACCCCTTTTTATACTTGAGAACCATCATAAGAGACATAATCCCTGCAGAAATCGAAGGGAATCCTACCCCACAAGGTACCAAAGGCTGAAGAGGGTACCAATAAAAGATTTGAATTGATGGGACTGGACTGAACTGCCGATAGGCAGGTCAAGGTGCTTGCCGATAGGCAACCTCTCCATTTTTAAAAATTTCCTTTTTTTCCTCTTTTGTCAAATTAGAAAACTTAATAAAAATAAATTGATATTCTCAACAGAATTTCAAGAATCCCTTTTTCTCCTTATATAATTTCCCTTTTTAATTAAAGACTTTCCTTCAAAAAATTCCAAAAATATTCCCTTTTACGGTCTCAGCAGCAAAGTAAAAAGCGCATGTGCATGCATTCATTCATCATAAATAAAAGATAATAAAAAAATTCCATTGCATTACATATATTTGTGTTCGGTGTTACATCAATTTTGTAGGAAATAAAAGGAAAAAACAAAAACAATGGGACTCAACCCGAACCCACATTCTCTCTCTCTCTCTCTCTCTCTCTCTCTCTCTCTCTCTCACTAAGAGCTTCCACCCCTGCGACGTGCTCTCTTCCCCCTACGGCGAGATGACGCACCTCCACTACTCGAGCCAGAGTCCTCTCCAGATGAGGCACACAACACCAAGCAAGAAGGAACAGGAACCACGTCTCGAATATGGGCAGTCGCCGAAGATATCCAGTCTCTGATGTCCCTTAGCCAAGTGGTCGACACCCGGACTTGCTGCAAGAAAAGGCAAAATCAGTATCAAAGCAAGGCTGACCAAAACAGAAAAGAAAGACAGAAAGGAACATAAAGGTACACTGTAGGTCGGATGACCTCCTCTGTCAAACCCAACTCCTCTGGATCCATCATATGAGGACGGTGCAACATAGGCACCATCCCTCCATCAGCTCGTCTGATGTTGTACGAAGGGGAATGCAATCGCACAAAAGGGACCTCTGAGGTCGCCGCCATCGCAGATGCCGACGGACCACCGCCGCTGTGGGAAGAACCCATCGCCCGAATCGAACCCACATGAAGGAAGGGCAACGCATCATATATGTTTGGCGCCATCAACCAGCTCGTCACAAAATCTATATAGTCATACAGCCCAGCCGTATCGGTGTGTAGCAAGTAGGACTCGCCAATCATCACCGTGACCCTCTCATCCTCTGACAGCATTCGCTCCCACCTCATAGACGTAGGAGGCTACGTGGGTGGCACCACCACCTCCTCCTTAGAAATCTGACGAACCACCCTCTCCCCAAGGATGGCCGAACTCATGCGCCAACAAGCGCCTCATCCGCGCATTCACCCCGGTCATCCCCACATCCTGAATAGTTGTCCCCCAGGGATAAAAGGTCACCTAAAATCTCCAAGTAAGTATAAATCAATACAAGATCAGAAGGTGAAAAAACCAAGATTGAAATGGAAAGAGTCTTACCCTACCACTGGTCAGGTCATTTAAGACCTGACGCACCGCCGCCAGAGAGAGAGATCCCTTCGACTGCCGATTGGCCTTATGCCATCGATACAATCGGCAAAAGTCCCCAACAGTATCGTTCTTCAAAGCGATCAACCGGGTGTTGCTCCCAATCACATCATAGAACCACGTCTGAATTCGCAAACAAAAAAAGACGCATAAGGAGAATGTGAATGCATGAAAGGAGAATGTGAATGCATGAGAAGAAATGCACAAACTGAAAAATACCTCAAGAATGTACGTGGCCGTAGTTAAAGTTTGCCGGAAGCACCGACTGAATGCATCCAGAGAAAAGTAAAGGGTCGCCAAGGTCAGACTCTCCCAATCATAGAAAGGGATGTTCAAAAACATCCTCAAGTACCACAAAAACCATAAATGGATGACGTCGTCGCTCGACGCCACCATGAAACCTCCCAACACCAGCAGAATAAATAACTGGGCCATCTGCCTCACTTGCAGCCCATCCTCCACATCAATCACCCTGCTCAGCAGAACATCCTTCAGTAAGGACAGGCGAATAGAATCCCCGAAAACTATCCTCCCTAAATAACCAAGTGCCGCACGCACTGCCTCTGGTCTCACCCGTAAAGAGCGCTCCACCTCTATCTGCTCTCCATCACAATCCAGCCCCAGCAACTGCTGCACGTCTATGGGAGTCACAGTCATCTCCCCGAAGCCAAAATGAAAGGTGTGGGTAGTGTCCCACCACCTTTCTCCCAAAGCGCACAAGACCGCTATCGAACGAGGCATCTCATCCAGTGCCGATGCCAACCTCCCAAAACCCGCTGATGATACCATCCAACACACCACAGGTGGGAGATGATACCAGACATCCCTGAGGCCCGTTGTCCCACGGGCATGCATGTTCTTCAAAGAAATATCAGACTGGCGAAAGGAAAAGTCTCATCAAAAGTCAAGAAAGAAAGAAAAATCACCAAAAGAGAAAAATGCCGAAGGTCGGGTTACTTACATAATCGCCGGAGATCACTCTCGAAGAGAGATGATGCGATGGCTCCCATAATAAGGTCCGCTCATCTGCAATAGGCTCAAACGCATCAAAGGAGTTATCACTCCCCAAAGCAAGAGGCGCCCTAGCCCTCCACTCCATATTCGCCCAGTCATCAACGGTCAACCACTCCCGGTGGACTACAGTGCTCACAAAAGAGGCCATTTATTAAAGATTGGAACGCTAGAACGATTTGCAAAAGAATCGCAGAAAGAGAGAAGTCAAGAAAACTGTGAAAAAATGAGGGGATTCGCCCCCTTTATATAGGATGCCAAGCGCCATGCCGATCGGCACCTCTCCCTACCATACCGATCGGCACTGACCCCTTGCCTTCTCGAGGTAGCCCAAAAGTCCGTGCCATTGTCGAATGGTACCCTTCATACTATGACGACCGGCACCCCCATTTAATTTCGTACAAAAATTCCCAGAAAATACCAGAAAGCCTAAAAAAATCCCCGAAAAATTCCTAAAAATCCTAGGAAGGATTTAAAGCCTTTTCATCAAGAAAAATTTGTATTCCCTCAAGCGTAACCCCTCTTTCCTATCAAAATCCTTAAAAACCAAGTGAAAACTCCTCCCGGTAAAGCTCCGGAGGATCCCTAAGGATCACCTGATCACTTCCCCAGCGGAATTATCCTACCGCACCCAAAATAGGTTGTTTCCTCCTGCGAGGTCTCCTAAAAGCTTCCCTAGCTATCAACTCCCCTGCTCAGATCAAAATCATAAAGCTCTCTCTCTAGCAGAATCAAAATCCAATATTTATCCACTTTTGGGTCAAAATTGACCCCGGTCTTGGACTGTCACCTGAGTTAGGTTAGAATTGACCTCGGTCCTCGGCCATCACCACTCTTTAGGTCAGAATTGACCTCGGTCCTCGGTCGTCACCACTCTTTAGGTCAGAATTGACCCCGGTCCTCTGTCATCACCACTCTTTAGGTCAAAATTGACCTCGGCCTTGGATCGTCACCTGAGTTGGGTCAGAATTGACCCTAGTCCTCGATCGTCACCACTCTTTAGGTCAGAATTGACCTCAGTTTTGGATCGTCACATGAGTTGGGTCAGAATTGACCCCAGTCCTTGATCGTCACCACTATTTAGGTCAGAATTGACCTCGGTCTTGGATCGTCACCTGAGTTAGGTCATAATTGACCTCGGTCCTCGATCGTCACCACTCTTTAGGTCAGAATTGACCTTGGTCTTAAATTATCACCTGAGTTGGGTTAGAATTGACCCCGGTCCTCGGTCATCACCACTCTTTAGGTCAGAATTGACCTCAATGTTGGATCGTCACCTGAGTTGGGTCAGAATTGATCCCGATCCTCGGTCGTCACCACTCTTTAGGTCAGAATTGACCTTGATCTTGGATCGTCACCTGAGTTGGGTTAGAATTGACCCCTTTTGACACCCCGACTAATTAAATACCGGGTAGCTACTCCTTTATTAAATTAATACAAAATGCCAAGTGGACTCAGTTAATAGCATCACTATCGGAACCATTTTATTATTACTAACCACCTAGTATTTAAAAAGTAAGTTGCCAAATTTTAATTAAAGTCTGATTATCATGCAACAAGTGTAATGAAGAAATAAATAACACCATTCACCATACTAAAGTAAAACGAATAACAATCACAATAAGTAAATAAAGTCTGGAGCAAAACTCCTCACCACAATCCCATAACTGAAATAAATAACCGAATACTAAAACAATACAACCAAAGTCTGAAAACTGAAATGTAAAAGATGTCTCTAATAGAAATGGGCAACATGCCCTACAACTGATAGATAATAAATCTGGAATCCAAGTGATAGAAGCGTCTATAAGCAAATCCCTGTAGCTTCCACAAACAGCTACAGCTCGTCATCAGAATGAGAATCCTATGCTTGGTGACCCTGTGGCTGGGCACCTAAAATGGTTTTACAAGAAAAAGATTTGAAAAGCAAATGGGTCAGAGCCCAAATGTGGAGTTATATTTAAAAACCTGCAAGTGCTTTAAAAACATTTAAAACATTAAATGCAAAGTACATGTTAGGACGTGCACTCACATGATATTCTCACCTCTCGTCTAACTGTGCACTCCTAACGCAAGTACCCATCTACAACGACACAAACCACTAGCTAAGTGACCTCGAATCTAGCTAGACTGTCATAGATTCTACCCTTATTGTTCGATTCTATTAACATCATAACGCTCGTAACTAAAATAGGGATTTAACGTAAACTCAGATGCTCAATATGCAATATAATACTCTATCAGCTAACCCGTTATGTTTCTCGAAACAATATCATAATTATATTCACCACATTAACATGAAGGTTCTCATTATTTAAGTGTATATTATTCACATCATAAATATACAATACAAGCACCCCGAGAACTAAGCTGCGGTGCACACATACTCTGCTATCCATCCCGGTACATCACGTACATAAGGATCACATATTCCGAGTCTCTCAGGAATAGTTCAGATAATACAAATCACAAATAGTGGAGGCGAACACAGTCACATCACATGGGTCACATACATACCTACGCTCCCACGATCAGCGGACTTATTAACATCCCAATAAGTCTTTCTCTGACCTATGTTCATCGAGGTACCAGTCTATATCCCCCCCGTAGGCACACAAGGATTAGAGGGTCCTAAGCGAACGCAAACCTCCCGTGATAGCAAGTATGGTAGGTATGTCATACACACAATTAATATATCAATACTAAGTATACACGCATCTTAGTAATCACCGTAGTTTAATTGTAATACTTTTCTCAATCTAGTATCAATGTATAATTCACACACTTTATATGCTTCCGGTTTATAATAATACACGCCATAATTTATTCTCACGTTGTAGTAGACACTCACGTCACAACCCAAATGGTCCATTTTTTAAATCACTAGTATATAATTTACTCCTCATAATATCCCAATGTCCCACATCTATCAATACAACATCAAGGGTTTGTTATCTCTATCCTCGAACAAGTTTACGGGACTCAAAAATCAAAACAGTCCAAAATACCCCAAACTGCCAGCTCGTTAGAAGTCTCGTTCGAACGAGATCCAGTTCGTTCGAACGAACTGTGCCTTCTAACGATATCTCGTTCGAACGAGATATCGAGCGAAACTACCCCTCATTAGAAGAGACTGGTCAACTCGTTAGAAGCTCGTTCGAACGAGCTCGTTCGAACGACCTGGGGATTGCTTCTAACGACTGACCAGTTTCGGCCCAGATTTTCCCCATCTCGTTTTCATCCATTTTTATCACTTCTAATCTCTTCCAAAGTTCATCCCAATAACATTTTAGGGTCTCTAATTCATCCTAAACATATTTAAGTCATCTCTTAACATGTTTTCAAGGATTAAATCTCTCTAACATCAATCAAAATATAAATCTCTACACTTTTTCCCCCAATTATTCAAGAACATGAACCCTAACTTTTGAATCATGAATTAACCCAATAAAATCCGTTTTAAATTTCTTCCAATCATATATATCATGAGAATAATCATCTACCTATCATTCTACATGCAATTCTCCTCAAGATTAACAAGTTCTATGTTCTAAACTACATGGGTTTTCATTTTCTTTCAAGAACAATTGATTTTCTTCAATTTTCTAACATGGAAAAGACATTCTCTGAAATTAAATGGAATAAAGTCACTTGCCTTGGTTTGATTTCTGATTTTGGTGTAGGTTTGATGACGTTTTTCTGCAGAATTTCCTCTCTCCAAGCTCCTTCTCCAATGGTGGCTTAAGGTGGCTAGGGTTTTCTTTTTGGGGAACTTGGAAACCTAATTGATAGCCTCCGTAGCTTAATGGGTTAAAGTGGGTTGGATAGTGGGTTTAGTGGGTTAAATCCACATCAGATTAAAACTCCCAATTTTCGTCACTTTTAATTTCCCAAAATGTAAAATTACCAAAATACCCTTTATGATGCCGGTATGGGCTAAAAATACCCCGGGACCCAAACTACACCCCCGGTTAGTGTTTTCTGACTATCTCGACCCTTCCGGACGCGTTGGCGCACTCAAAACGACCATACGGTATATAGAAATAAAAATCACTTTTATAATCAAAATATTACACCGTGACGCGGCGGTCCCACACGTCTCAACAAAATTTCTAAAAATGCCGTATATAAATCTCACGACAAATTTCCAAATTCCAATTTCATATAAAAACATGTATGCACATAATCAAATACCAACTCGCATCTCGTTAGTATTTTAACCCGGATTAATTTCCAATTAATTCACATTTAATTAATTAATCCCATAAATAAATATAGCCAAAAGTACGGGGTATTACATACTTCCCCCCTAATAACTGAATTTCGTCCCGAAATTCGAAAGTAGAAAGTACATGCTAAAAATAGTTCTGGATAACGTTCGCGCATCTCATCCTCGCGCTCCCATGTGGACTCCTCGACATTGTGATGTCGCCACTGAATACGCACTAACGGGACTATCTTTGACCGCAGTTTCCTCTCGCTTCGGTCCAAAATAGCTATCGGCCCCTCCTCGTAGGAGCTATCCGGCTGGAGATCGATGTCCTCCACAGCAATGTGAGAATAAGCTAGATTATCTCTGAGATATTTCCTCAGCGAGGAAATGTGAAACACATCGTGAATCCGATGCAAATGCTCCGGTAACCCAAGTCTATACGCAACCGGTCCGATCCGCTCAATAATAGGAAACGACCCCACATACCTCGGTGCCAACTTCCCCTTCTTCCCGAAATGCATAATCCCCTTCATAGGAGATACTCTGAGCAAAACCTGGTCCCCCACTTGGAACTCTCTGAAAAACCTCTTCGCGTCAGCATAACTCTTCTGCCTGTCTTGAGCTACCCGAATGCGACTCCGAATCAGCTCAATCCTTGCCGAAGTATCCTGAATCACTTCCGGCCCAAGTAGTTTATTGTCCCCCACCTCCAACCAACATGCTGGGGAACGATAAGGCCTACCGTACAATGCCTCAAACGGAGCCATGCCAATAGTGAACTGATAGGAGTTGTTGTAAGCAAACTCCACCAGTGGAAGGTACTGCTCCCATCCACCCCCAAAGTCAATAATGCACATGCGCAGCATGTCCTCCAATATCTGATTGGTGCGCTCTGTCTGCCCATCGATCTGCGGATGGTAAGTTGTACTCAACCGCAATTCCATTCCCATTGCCTCCTGGAAACTCTCCCAAAACCTCGAAACAAATATCTTGTCTCTGTCAGACACGATATTCAGGGGCACACCGTGAAGTCTTACAACCTCTGAAATGAAGAGCTGGGCATACTGTCCCGTAGTGTAGTCAGTCCTTACGGGTAAAAAGTGAGCGACTTTGGACAACCTGTCCACAATTACCCAAACGGAGTCGTGACCCCTCCGCGACGTAGGCAACCCCGTGATAAAGTCCATGGATATGCTCTCCCACATCCACACCGGGACCTCCAACGGCTGTAGCAATCCTGCTGGTCTCTGATGATCCACTTTTACAAGCTGACAAGTGGCGCATTTCGAAACGAACTCAGCGATGTCTCTCTTCATACCGCTCCACCAATACTGGCGTCTCATGTCCTGGTACATTTTGTCCCCTCCGGGATGTACCGCGAACCGTGAGCCGTGCGACTCTGCCATCACCTCGTGCCGCAATTCTTCTCCTTCCGGAACTACCAATCTCCCATTGAAGCGTAATCCCCCGTCTGAGCTGACGGTATAGGATTCGGCTCCCTATGCAAGTAATCGAACTATCTGCTCCTGACAGAACGAGTCATTAGCCTGTGCCCGTACTACCTTTGTGACGATCTGCGGTGTAACGGTCATCACAGACATGAAAGATTGGGCCACTGCATCCTGGTGTCCCAATTCCTTCCACTTTGCCTTCCACACCTCTGCCACCTCATCTACTGGTCTACGGCTCAACACGTCTGCTACAACGTTAGCCTTACCCGGGTGGTACTGGATGTCGAACTGGTAGTCTTTCACAAACTCAAGCCACCTACGCTGCCGCATATTCAACTCCTTCTGCGTGAACAGGTACTGTAGGGACTTGTGGTCCGTGAACAGTTGGAACTTCTCCCCCAAAAGATAGTGCCTCCAAATTCGCAGGGCAAAAACTACTGCTGCCAACTCCAAATCATGCGTGGGGTAATTCTTCTCGTGAGGCTTAAGCTTACGGGAAGCATAAACTATGGCCTGTCTCTCCTGCTGTAATACACCTCCAAGTCCTTGCAAAGACGCATCGGTGTAAACCAAATACTCAACTCCCGATCTCGGTAATTCTAACACAGGTGCTGAGGTCAATTTGTCCTTCAATTCATCGAATGCCAACTGACAGGCATCACTCTAGATGTAGGGCACACCCTTACGAGTCAGATGTGTCAAAGGACCTGCTATCTCCGAGGAACCCCGAATAAACCTCCTGTAGTATCCTGCTATGCCCAAGAAACTACGAATCTCCGTTGGTGTCGTGGGCTGTCCCCACTCCCTCATCGCAGACACTTTCCCTGGATCAACAGATATCCCTCAGTCGGAAATAATGTGACCCAAGAACTGGACTTCCTTCAGCCAAAACCCGCACTTCTCATATTTTGCATACAACTCGTTCTGACGAAGCGTCTACAAAACCTGTCTCAAATGCTCGGCGTGCTCCTCCTCTGTCTGGGAGTAAACCAGAATATCATCAATGAAGACAATGACAAACTGATCTAGGGAATCCCTGAACACTCTGTTCATCAAATCCATAAACACAGCTGGAGCGTTGGTCAAACCAAAAGGCATAACCCGAAACTCGTAAGAACCATATATTGACAAGAACGCAGTCTTCGAGACATCCTCCTCCCTGATACGCAACTGATGGTATCCCGATCTCAAATCAATCTTCGAGAAGAAAGAAGCTCCCCTCAACTGGTCAAATAGGTCATCGATTCGAGGCAACGGATACTTATTACGTATCGTGACCTTATTCAACTCTCGGTAGTCCACACACAATCTCAGTGAACTGTCTCTTTTCTTCACAAACAAAACTGGAGCGCCCCAAGGTGAGGTACTCCTGTGAATAAAGCCCTGACCTAACAGCTGCTCTATCTGATCCCGTAGCTCTCGCATCTCTGCCGGAGCCATTCGGTACGGTGCGCGTGCTATAGGTCTCGTACCCGGTAGCAAATCTATAACAAAGTCTATCTCTCGACTGGGTGGTAAGCCTGGTATCTCCTGAAACACATCTGAATACTCCCTGACAACCGGGATCGAATCTAAAGGGATCACAACTTCCTTAGAGGTATCCTCCTCTATGTAATACAGATGAGCGGTCGATCCTCCCTCTGGGCGAGGCATCGCCACTACGAACATCTCTTGCCCCGGAATGGAAAAAATAATGCTTCCGCTGAAGCAATCAATCATGGCCCTATATGCTACGAGCCAATCCATACCGATGATCACATCGTGAACATGCATATCTAGTACCAACATATCTGCAGGTAATACCAGACCACCAATCCCTACTCCCACTCCCCGACATATAAAGAAGATAAGTGACCCATTCCCCAATGGTGAGTCGACACACGTCACTGTGCTCTCTGCCGTAGCTAACAATCCTAAAGCTTTCGCGAAGTGTGTAGCTATAAAACAATGTGTAGCACCTGTATCAAATAATACCCGACCCATAGTGCCATGGATAGGAAACGTACCCTCAATCGCGGGCGGTGCCTGTGGAACTGCAGCCTGGTGGACGTTATAGACACGTCCATACTGTAGCTGCCCCTGCTGAGCTGGAACTGCTGGAATAATCTGTGGCGGTGCGGGGAGAGCGGCGGGAAATATAGGCCTCTGCGGCTCCTGGCGAGCACCCTGCTGCTGCTGCTGTGGGGCCCTGCCCCTATCAGGACAATCCTGTCGCTTATGGCCAGTCTTGCCACAAACAAAGCACTTCCCTGGGAAGTTCCCCCCTCTCTGCCCGAGCTGCCCCCGGCCCTGGTGGCCATTACCGTTCTTGCCTTGGCCCTGCTGGCCCTGATTCCCGTTCTGCCCCTGTTGGCCCTGATGGCCGTTTGGACCCTGATGGCCCTGACGGAAACCTCCCTGTCCCTGTCTGTAGTTCCCTGACCGAAACCTCTTATTATCCCCCTGCTGCGAACCCTGCTCATTCTGTCTCTGCCCCTGACCAGGTTGTGCCCCGCTGGCACCATGACCTCCAGTCCTGCCCTGATGGCTAGACTCCCCCGATCTCTTGCCCTCGGCCATATGAAAACGGTGGTCCTGGCAGTGTAACAATGCAGCGTTAACCACATCAGAATACATGGCCAACGAAAGGTTCCCTAACAGATGCTGACGGATCCTCCAAGTCAACCCGTCCGTGAACTTCTCAATCTTCTTCTTCTCTGTTGGTATCTCATCTGGAACGATATTCAACAGGTTCGTGAACTCAGCCTCATACTCGGCCACTGTTCTCCCCTCTTGCTTCAAATTCATCAGCTTCCTCCTCATTTCCGTGTGAACAGCCGACGGAAAATACTTGCCGTCGAACCGCACCCAGAAATCCTGAATAGTGAGAGTATCCCTCTCCTCCGTGGTGGTAATAGACTCCCACCACTGCAGTGCAGATCCAACTAGCTTGAAGGTAGCTAGCACCTGTTTCTGAACGTCTGTGCACTCATACATCCTCAAGTGCCTCTGCATATCTTTCCTCCACTGGCTCGAGACTACCACATCTGAGCTGCCTGCAAACTCTGGCGGATGCGCTTTCTGAAAAGCGTCACGTACACGCTCCCAAGCAGACGGGAATGCATTTGCCTGAACTGGCGCGGCAACCGGCGCCTGAGGTGGTGCCTGCTGAACAACGGCAATCGCGGCATTTACCGCTTGGGCTACTATAGCTGCAACCTCAGCGGCGTTCATCATGTCCTGAACTGGAGCGGGCTGGGGTTCGGGCGTTGCATCCCTGGGAACTCGTCGTGCACGTCGTGGAGGCATCTGAAATAAGAACAAAGTTTATAAGTCTACAGTTATAAACTTTAAAATAGCTGAAGAACGAAACGTACACACAAAAAGAGTACAACAGTCCTAAATTATAGGGCTCTATATCAAAGAAACGTAACGGAAACATAATAGCCGTACAGATCCTAAAGGACACTAGAACCTGATGCTCTGATACCACCTGTGACACCCCGACTAATTAAATACCGTGTAGCTACTCCTTTATTAAATTAATACAAAATGCCAAGTGGACTCAGTTAATAGCATCACTGTCGGAACCATTTTATTATTACTAACCACCTAGTATTTAAAAAGTAAGTTGCCAAATTTTAATTAAAGTCTGATTATCATGCAACAAGTGTAATGAAGAAATAAATAACACCATTCACCATACTAAAGTAAAACGAATAACTATCACAATAAGTAAATAAAGTCTGGAGGAAAACTCCTCACCACAATCCCATAACTGAAATAAATAACCGAATACTAAAACAATACAACCAAAGTCTGAAAACTGAAATGTAAAAGATGTCTCTAATAGAAATGGGCAACATGCCCTACAACTGATAGATAATAAATCTGGAATCCAAGTGATAGAAGCGTCTATAAGCAAATCCCTGTAGCTTCCACAAATAGCTACAGCTCGTCATCAGAATGAGAATCCTATGCTTGGTGACCCTGTGGCTGGGCACCTAAAATGGTTTTACAAGAAAAAGATTTGAAAAGCAAACGGGTCAGAGCCCGAATGTGGAGTTATATTTAAAAACCTGCAAGTGCTTTAAAAACATTTAAAACATTAGATGCAAAGTACATGTTAGGACGTGCACTCACATGATATTCTCACCTCTCGTCTAACTCTGCACTCCTAACGCAAGTACCCATCTACAACGACACAAACCACTAGCTAAGTGACCTCGAATCTAGCTAGACTGTCATAGATTCTACCCTTATTGTTCGGTTCTATTAACATCATAACGCTCGTAACTAAAATAGGGATTTAACGTAAACTCAGATGCTCAATATGCAATATAATACTCTATCAGCTAACCCGTTATGTTTCTCGAAACAATATCGTAATTATATTCACCACATTAACATGAAGGTTCTCATTATTTAAGTGTATATTATTCACATCATAAATATACAATACAAGCACCCCGAGAACTAAGCTGCGGTGCACACATACTCTGCTATCCATCCCGGTACATCACGTACATAAGGATCACATATTCCGAGTCTCTCAGGAATAGTTCAGATAATACAAATCACAAATAGTGGAGGCGAACACAGTCACATCACATGGGTCACGTACATACCTACGCTCCCACGATCAGCGGACTTATTAACATCCCAATAAGTCTTTCTCTGACCTATGTTCATTGAGGTACCAGTCTATATCCCCCCCGTAGGCACACAAGGATTAGAGGGTCCTAAGCGAACACAAACCTCCCGTGATAGCAAGTATGGTAGGTATGTCATACACACAATTAATATATCAATACTAAGTATACACGCATCTTAGTAATCACCATAGTTTAATTGTAATACTTTTCTCAATCTAGTATCAATGTATAATTCACACACTTTATATGCTTCCGGTTTATAATAATACACGCCATAATTTATTCTCACGTCGTAGTAGACACTCACGTCACAACCCAAACGGTCCATTATTTAAATCACTAGTATATAATTTACTCCTCATAATATCCCAATGTCCCACATCTATCAATACAACATCAAGGGTTTGTTATCTCTATCCTCGAACAAGTTTACGGGACTCAAAAATCAAAACAGTCCAAAATACCCCAAACTGCCAGCTCGTTAGAAGTCTCGTTCGAACGAGATCCAGTTCGTTCGAACGAACTGTGCCTTCTAACGATATCTCGTTCGAACGAGATATCGAACGAAACTACCCCTCGTTAGAAGAGACTGGTCAACTCGTTAGAAGCTCATTCGAACGAGCTCGTTCGAACGACCTGGGGATTGCTTCTAACGACTGACTAGTTTCGGCCCAGATTTTCCCCATCTCGTTTTCATCCATTTTTATCACTTCTAATCTCTTCCAAAGTTCATCCCAATAACATTTTAGGGTCTCTAATTCATCCTAAACATATTTAAGTCATCTCTTAACATGTTTTCAAGGATTAAATCTCTCTAACATCAATCAAAATATAAATCTCTACACTTTTTCCCCCAATTATTCAAGAACATGAACCCTAACTTTTGAATCATGAATTAACCCAATAAAATCCGTTTTAAATTTCTTCCAATCATATATATCATGAGAATAATCATCTACCTATCATTCTACATGCAATTCTCCTCAAGATTAACAAGTTCTATGTTCTAAACTACATGGGTTTTCATTTTCATTCAAGAACAATTGATTTTCTTCAATTTTCTAACATGGAAAAGACATTCTCTGAAATTAAATGGAATAAAGTCACTTGCCTTGGTTTGATTTCTGATTTTGGTGTAGGTTTGATGACGTTTTTCTGCAGAATTTCCTCTCTCCAAGCTCCTTCTCCAATGGTGGCTTAAGGTGGCTAGGGTTTTCTTTTTGGGGAACTTGGAAACCTAATTGATAGCCTCCGTAGCTTAATGGGTTAAAGTGGGTTGGATAGTGGGTTTAGTGGGTTAAATCCACATCAGATTAAAACTCCCAATTTTCGTCACTTTTAATTTCCCAAAATGTAAAATTACCAAAATACCCTTTATGATGCCGGTATGGCCTAAAAATACCCCGGGACCCAAACTACACCCCCGGCTAGTGTTTTCTGACTATCTCGACCCTTCCGGACGCGTTGGCGCACTCAAAACGACCATACGATATATAGAAATAAAAATAACTTTTATAATCAAAATATTACACCGTGACGCGGCGGTCCCACACGTCTCAACAAAATTTCTAAAAATGCCGTATATAAATCTCACGACAAATTTCCAAATTCCAATTTCATATAAAAACATGTATGCACATAATCAAATACCAACTCGCATCTCGTTAGTATTTTAACCCAGATTAATTTCCAATTAATTCACATTTAATTAATTAATCCCATAAATAAATATAGCCAAAAGTACGGGGTATTACACCCCGGTCCTCGATCGTTACCACTCTTTAGGTCAGAATTGACCTTAGTCTTGGATCGTCACCTGAGTTGGGTCAGAATTGACCCCGGTCCTCGGTCGTCACCACTCTTTAGGTCAGAATTGACCTCGGTCTTGGATCGTCACCTGAGTTAGGTCAAAATTGACCTCGGTCCTCGATTGTCACCACTCTTTAGGTTAAAATTGACCTCGATCTTGGATCGTCACCTGAGTTGGGTCAGAATTGACCCCGATAGTAAGTCGTCAACACTCTTTAGGTCAGAATTGACCTCGGTCTTGGATCATCACCTGAGTTAGGTCAGAATTGACCCCCATCCTCGGTTGTCACCACTCTTTAGGTCAGAATTGACCTCGGTCTTGGATCGTCATCTGAGTTGGGTCAGAATTGACCCCGGTCCTTGGTCGTCACCACTCTTTAGGTTAGAATTGATCTCGTTCTTGGATCGTCACCTGAGTTGGGTCAGGATTGACCCCGGTCCTCGGTCATCACCACTCTCTAGGTCAGAATTGACCTCACTCCTGGATCGTCACCTGAGTTGGATCATAATTGATCCCGGTCCTCGATCGTCACCAATATTAGGTCAAAATTGACCTCGGTTATTAGACCCTGACCCTAAGCCCATAGATTCACATTTGACCCATCAAATTGATCATCCCAGCACACTCCTTAGGTCCTCAGAATCAGCCTCGACCCTTTGAATCGATCATACTCCCTCAAAAGCATCATGTGGTGTCTATTCAACGGTCATCATTTGTTCCAAACTCACCCGTCGAGGGGATCTGCAGACACCCCATTATGTTCCCCCTAACTCTCCTTAGGTCCTTAGTACCTCCCTTCATCACTATAAACCCAGGTCATGTCCCGAGTACTGACCTAGAAGCCATCAGGCACTCCCTGGCTCAGTTTGACCTAAAAATAAACTCTTCATCTCGACCGAGACTGAATGAATCTTCAAAGGGCACTGAATACCCTTTCCAATGGACTGACCCGTGCATAATTCCGACTTACCATGCGGACAAACGATCCGTTTGCATCCGAAACCTGATCGAGAGGCCACCGGGCGCTCCCGGGCTCTGTTTGATCTAAGTCAACTCTTCAAATCAATCGAGGTTGAATATTTAAAGGGCACTGAATCCCCTTTCCAACGATCTGTCCTGTGTGTGATTCTGATTTTTCATGCGGACGAACAATCCGTTCGACTCCGAGAGGTCACCAAATGGTTCTCGGGCCCAGTTGACAAAAGTTAACTCTCCAAACCGGGTCAAACTCTTTGGAATGTCAAAGTAAATCTCCTAACCCTTTCCAATGGTCCTCCCCGTGTACGATTCAGACTTACCATGCGGACGAATGATCCGTTTGCGTCCGGACGATTCCCCGTCCAATGGACCGATAAACGCTTTCGAGACATATTTGACCCAAAGTTAACTCCCAAACTCGGGAGAGGTCCAAGTACTTTCAAAGGTCTCTGAATTACCTTCCCAACGGTCTATCCCGTGCATACTTCTAACCAACGGTTTACCCTCGGCAGCCATTTTTCCGAAAAAGCCTGAAGCGCACTGCCAAATGGCAGGTTCCAGACCCTGCCTATCGGTACCTGCTGATAGGCAGGAACAGGTCTATGCCGATCGGTAGTGACCTGAGCCTATAAAAGGAGGCCTTCACCTCATTTTCAAGGGGAGCCCAGATCTGATGAAATTCACTCTCAAAGAATCCCAGAAACCTCTCTCGAAGGCAGCGTGATTTCAACTTCTGAATCCCTTTTTACTTCTACTTTTCATCATCCTTTTCATCAAAATTGGTGAATTAGCCACTCTCCATCATCATACAAGTGCAAGGGCTGCTCTCCAACCCTCAAGATCAAGCTCAAGATCTTCAAGAAGGTCCAACTTTCTCACATTTCTCTTCAAATTCTCTTAAATTCGTAATAACTTGTTTTCTTGCTTAGCACTTTTATTACCTCATTTCATACATCCTAATATACATTTTATTTAGTATTATTGCACATCTCTTATTTTCATATAAATAAAAACCAAAAAATAAGAAAAAAGAGGGTTTGCTCATAAATTCCAAATAGGGATTCTCACACTTTTTCCACACTTTTCTCACACTAAAACACTTTTTTTACACACACACACACACACACACACACACACACAAATAAGAGATCCCCCATTTGGATTTATGGGATAAACCCCACCCCTCATTTTTTTTATGAACTACGTGGACTTTGATGCCTTTATAGGCTACGTAGGCGTCTCGGGGTAAAGCCCGAGACTCGAGTCCTTTTATCACTTTTTCTCTTATTTTCCTATCTTCTCTAAAGCTAATTTTCTTATATTCTATATACTTGTAACATATTATTCCATATGCATTATCGCTCCATTAGAACGACCAACGTACGGGTAGTCATGTAAATTTTATTTTTCTAATACTATTCTTACATCTTCCTACGGATGACTCGCTTTATCTTTTCCAAGATACAAGTCGAGGATTCCTACCTCCATTATATATATACACATGCACACATATCACAGGGGGAAATATAAAGGAAAATAGCAAATATCCATGGGAGACCGAAAGGGCGGAATGGGTGCCTAACACCTTCCCATTTCGTAACTTAGCCTCTGAACCCTTCTCGAATCATTTGGTTTCGCACGCACCAGTATGTCTTTGGATGCCATCCTTCGGGGTGGCTTCCCCTTTTTTCTTTTGTCTGTTTTGAGTAAAATAGGCTGGCGACTCTGAATCTATGTACATTTTTACACCACATCTCAAACGACGCCGGCCGAAGCGCTCCCGAGAGGGACGCGCGGGACCCAAAGGATCCTTCCTCCACGCGCCCGCCCGCATGGGGAGGATCGGGGATTGCCACAGTTCCCACTCGGAGAAAGGCTTCTGTAAGGACATTTTTGTCCATCATTAATATGTATGTCATACGCCGTTACAACGTTGAAAAAATTCAAAGATCGCTTCTACATCAACGGATCCGAATGTCTAAGAATTCAAGGAAGGAATCAAAATTCTGGACAGCCGGACCGGTTCGCCTATTTTAAAAAGGAATCGGTTCACCCCGGACCGATTCGCCTTGATATTGAACCAGTAGACCCCAGATGGAATGCGAACAGAAGAGACCACTTTAAAAAATGAACCGGTCCGACCTAAGACCGATCCTCATCCTTTCCGGACCGATCCGCCTAGGATAAAATCGTGCAGATCGTGTTTCAGTTATTTTCGGCCCATTTTTTCTTTTATAAACCAACTTCGGGGATTTGTTTTTTAAGACTCATATAGACGATTTTTAGAGTCCTAAAACTCTAAGTCTTCAACCTTTTGAGTCCCAAGACTCTTGTTTGATTCACACCACGTAGCCAAACCCTTGTGAATCACTTTGCAACCCAAGAACACATTTTTGTGTCTGTTCATACCCTTGTGGAGAAGACCGTCCTTCTTCTTCATTGTTGTCCTCCTGGAAAGGGAAACTTCCAGCCACCGACTACAGATCCGAGGCCTGTGGGTAATTCTGTGTCACTGTATTTTTATTATAATCCGAGAAATTATATATTGCAATAATATAATGAAAATAAATGGTTTTGCCCATTTGGGGGATTTTTCCTCAAATATGTGTTTGAATGTTCTTGCATGTTTCGTCATCCTGCTCAATCATATATAGCTGCATGTTTAGGAGTTAACTGATAAAACTGAGTTTAATTAAATCATATTTCTATTTGAACGCACGCGCACTCTTTCAAATTGGCATCAGAGCCAATTACATAACTTTACCGTGTAATCTTCCGCAAATTTTTTCTAAGATATCAATTTTCAGAAAAATTGATTTTTAAAAACGAGTGTGTTCATAATGGAGAAATTATATAATAAAATGCGAGTTTTTGACGGGACAAACTATGCATATTGGAAAGCCCGCATGAGATCTGCATTAAAACCCATTGAGGAACGTGTATGGATTTTAGTTGAAAGAGGGTGGACTCTTCCCTCCGTCACTGTTGAAAATGTGACTAATTTAAAACATGTCATCTCATGGACTGAAGAAGAATTTAAATGGTCATCATTCAATTCGAAAGGATTAAGTGCCATTTTCGGATCCGTCACTCCTGACGAGTTCCGACGTATAATGATGTGCACCACGTCAAAAGAGGCATGGGATGTTTTGCAACTTACCCATGAAGGTACGAATGCTGTGAAAGAGTCTAAACTTCAAAAATTAACAACTCAATTTGAGACCATCACCATGCATGAAACTGAATGCTTTGATGATTTTTATGCTAGGCTTTCAGACATTGTTAACACTAGCTTTAATCTTGGTGAACATATTCCTAATGCTAGAGTTGTTAAAAAGATTCTTCGTTCTCTGCCTAAGCGTTTTATCCCTAAAGTCATGGTGCTGAATTCTATGGGTAATTTAAATACGCTAAAATTGGAAGAACTTGTAGACGACTTGCAAACATATGAAATTGATATGTTTCCTAAAACTGCTAAGCCTAAAGATAAGGGAATTGCAATTAATGCCCAAGAAAGAAAGAGTGAGGGGTCGAAAAGAAAGAGGAGAGAGTCAACTAGAAAAAGAGAGACAAATTCGTCTGATTCTGAGTGTGATTTTGACTGGATGATTTGGCTCTTTTTGCTAAAAATTTCAAGAGAATTCTCAAATTCAATAAAAATGGTATTTTTAAAGATAAAAGGAAGTTTGAGAAAAATAAGTTTGAAAAGAAAAATGAAAAAGTTTTTAAAGATCCTCCTAAGAAAGAAAGTGAGAGGTGTTTCGAGTGCGAAGGTAGGGGTCATAGAGCCTTTGAGTGTGCCACACGTCTGAACAGAGAGAAAGGAAAAGCTGTCCTTAATGCTACCCTTAGAGACGACAGTGAGGTCGAGTCGATGGACTCAAGAGATGACTGGTTTTAAGTTTGATGGAGGAATTCCGACGGATGTCTTTGCCGTCAGTGAATGCTTCTCACATTCCGACTAAAACCAACAACAACAAGGGTAAACAAAAGGTTACCACTTCTTGGGTGCCTAAGAAAGATAAGAAAGCCCTAGTTGTTCATGTTGCTCTCAAAGCACATAATACCTCACAGTGGTATTTTGATAGTGGGTGCTCCAGACACATGTTAGGTGATGTCTCATTTTTTACCTACCTAGAGGAATATAAGGAAGGTAGAGTCACCTTTGGAGATGGGAGAAAGTCTAGCATTATAGGACAAGGTACTGTAGAGTTACCAGGTTTTCCTAAGGTAGAGAATGTTTTGTACGTCAAAGGTTTGAAAGCAAACCTTCTCAGCATTAGCCAGTTGTGCGATGCTGACTTTGCAGTAAAATTTGACCGGGACGTGTGTAATGTCTACAATCAAGCCGGTAAACTTTTAGTGCAAGGGGTGAGGACCGAGGATAATTGCTATGGGACTGTGCCCACTTCCTCACTTATCTGCAACAACGCCACAATCACTCCTATGGATTTGTGGCACCAACGTCTGGGTCACTTAAACGTGAGAGACTTGACTCGTTTAGCCAAAAAGGACCTAGTACGTGGCTTACCATCTCTTGGAAAGTCAACTTCCACGATTTGTGGACCCTATCAGTTGGAAAAGAAAATTTGGAGACCTCATAGGACATTACATTCCATTACCACCTCCCGAGTACTTGAGCTGATTCACATGGATCTTATGGGTCCTACTCGTACTGAGAGTTTGGGTGGTAAGAGGTATATCCTCGTGATGGTAGACGATTTCTACAAATATTCTATTGTAGGTTTTCTGAGGGAGAAATCCGATGCAGTTGAGTTTATAACGACCAAGTTCCGTGTCCTACAAAATCAACACGGAGTCACTATTAATAGGATCCGTAGTGACAACGACACAGAATTTAAGGAAGCAAAGATAGATCTGTATTGTGATAGCCTTGGGATCAAACATGAGTTTTCTGCTGTGAAGACTCCTCAGCAAAATGGGATTGTTGAGAGAAAGAATAGGACGATCCAGGAAATGGCTAGATCTATGCTTCTAGGTCGTAATGTTTCTAGGAGATTTTGGGCAGAGGCAGTGTCTACTGCATGCCACACGGTGAATAGGGTCTATCTACGTCCACACACACATAAGACGCCATATGAATTGTGGACTGGCAAGAAACCCAACCTTGCATATTTTCGTGTTTTTGGGAGTAAATGCTACATCCTTTGGGATAGAGATCAAGTAGGAAAGTTTGACTCCCGAAGCGACGAGGGAATATTTTTAGGATATTCATCAAATAGTAGAGCATTCCGGGTTTTTAACCTGAAGAGCTCTAAGGTTATGGATTCAATAAACATCACCGTGCAAGATGACGAACCTCCGATGATTATTGATCCTAACCTTCAGTGTGCGGATGAGGACTTTTCTGGTAGTGACTTACTTATCCCTCACCACCAGTTAGTGGACCCTACTCCTGTGCTAGGGGACACTCCTGCTTGCATTTGTAAGAGTCATAACCCTTCTGCCATTGTTGGTGATCCCACTCAAGGGGTTAAGACTCGAGCTCAGCTAGAGAACGTCGTTAGCCACTTTTGCTACACGTCCAAAGTCAAGCCCAAGAATCAAAAAGAAGCACTCAAGGATGAACACTAGATATATGCTATACAGGATAAGTTGCTTCAGTTTAAAAAAAACAATGTCTGGGAACTTGTCCCCCGACCTAGTGAGACAAATGTGATAGGTACCAGGTGGATATTCAAGAATAAAATGGATGAAAATGGTACCATAATCAGAAACAAGGCTAGGTTGGTCGATCAAGGCTACACACAGATAGAGGGTGTAGACTTTGGGGAGACATTTCTCCTGTTGGGAGACTTGAGTCCATCCGTCTACTACTCGCCATCGCATGTCATCTGCGCTTCAAGTTATATCAGATGGATGTCAAGAGTGCCTTTCTGAATGGCATTCTATAGGAGGAGGTTTATGTGGAACAACCAAAAGGGTTTGAAGACCCTAAGCACCTTGAGCACGTGTATTATCTGAGGAAAGCCTTGTATGGTTTGAAGCAAGCACCTCGTGCTTGGTACGAAAGGCTTACTTCCTATCTCTTAGCCCGTGGCTTGAAGAGAGGGGGAGTTGATATGACGTTGTTCATCAGGAGAGATGACGGTGCTATTTTGGTTTCCCAAGTCCATGTGGACGACATAGTCTTTGGATCCATGTGCTGCCAGCATGCTCACCACTTTGTGGAGGAGATGAAAAGTGAGTTTGAGATGAGCATGGTAGGTGAGCTTACTTTCTTCCTTTGTATCCAAGTTCGTCAGCTAGAGGATGGGATGTTCATCTCCCAATCCAAGTATGCCAGAGACCTAGTGAAGAAATTTGGTTTAGACTCCGCTAAGCATGCACGTACACCTATGAGTACTTCTATCAAGATTAATAAGGACACTTCAGGCAAGGACGTAGAGCAAACCTTGTATCAGAGTATGATAGGTAGTCTTCTCTACTTGACTGCCAGTCGTCTCGACATAGCCTTTAGTGTTGGAGTCTGTGTGGGATATCAGGCTTCCCCTAAAGAGTCGCACTTACTCGCTCTTAGACGTATTATCAAATATGTGAGTGGGACTCTCTCCCATGACATTTGGTACTCCTTTGATACCACTAACCATTTGTCCGCATACTCGGATGCTGAGTGGGCTGGGGATGCTGATGGATGTAAGAGCACTTCTGAAGGGTGTTTTTAACTTCGGTTCTGATCTTGTCTCTTGGCTGAGCAAGAAGTAAAACTCCATCTCTTTGTCCACTGCAGAGGCTGAGTACATCTCCGTCGGGAGCTATTTCACGTAACTCTTGTGGATGAAGCAGATGCTGGAGGATTATGGGATTTCATAGGACACCATGACCATTTCTTGTGATAACACGAGCGCGATTCACATATCCCGTAATCCAGTCCAGCATTTGCGCACAAAGCACATTAGGATACGCGAACACTTTATACGTCAGTTAGTTGAGGAAAAAGTCGTATCCCTGAGTTTTGTCCCCACTGACCATCAATTAGCTGATATTTTCACGAAACATTTAGATTCCCTTAGATTCGAGAGTCTTAGGAAGTCTTTGGGGATTTTCACAGTTGACTGAGGGGTTGGTCCATGTCTAGCATAGGTTGCATTGTCTTTTTCGTATCATCTAATGCCTATTGCTAGATTGTATCATATGTTTTGTTTTATCTTGTTTTGCTTTTTATTTTTTTGAAAAATCCAAAAAGATTTTCTTTTTCTAAAATTTTAGAAAAGCTCAAAAAGATTTTATTTTGCTAAATTTTTTGAAAAATCCAAAAAAGATTTTTATTTTAATTGCACCGTTTATGGATGAGCATTTAAGATAGCCGAGTCACAATTTCATTCCATTTATCCATGTGACTGTTTGGTAGAGATTTGAGACGCTACATCATTTCATCCACGTGTTTTACATTATTTGGAGTCTTTGAGATGTGATTATTGATATCTTTCTAAATGTTTGACTCCTATCTCATTTACTTCACACATGCACGACTATATTTGATTATTGTACTTATCTATCCCATATTGTCTTGAGTGTTTCCATCTCAATTTTGTCTATACAACATACAATATGCGATAAAACTTGGCAATATTGGAATGCATGTAAAAACTGTTTTGGTGAGACAGTGTGTTTAATTAAGAACGGGGAAGGGCTGCGAATGGTAATTATCTATTCTTTGCGCAAAAGCCACCGTTCAAAAGGACCTAAAAAATGGGAAAATTTTATTATCCGAGGTCCAAAGAGGTTAAAAGAGCCCGAAAATAGTTAAAGGCAATAAAAAGTAATACATGCCAACTATGGGCCATTAGGGTTTCACCATCAATTCTCCAAAGTTCGAGAATTTAGATTACCTCTATTCAAAATATAAATCCGAGGGAGTTTGGTTGGAGAATTTAAACGAGTTTGCACTTACTTGAAAGTCCTGAGAAAGCATGAAATCGTTTTGGACGTTATTGGTATGGAAATCACTGTGAGCTTTGATTTGTTGATTTGATTGAGTCAATGTCTCTTATTTCCATTTTTTGTACACCAAAGGAAGCATTTGATTTCATTCCTTAGAAGTATACGATATTCATCGTGCACATATGTCATGTTTGTAGGCATTGATTTTCCTATCAAATTTGATCACACCCATTCATTTACGCTATCATCGACTTGGTTGTTTTGTGTTAGTTCATGGTGTGATTTTTGCTTGTTTTGTG
The DNA here is from genome assembly GCA_949130495.1 of Sambucus nigra. Lineage (NCBI taxonomy): Eukaryota > Viridiplantae > Streptophyta > Magnoliopsida > Dipsacales > Adoxaceae > Sambucus > Sambucus nigra. The sequence goes on along the minus strand of OX422219.1, from coordinate 8,364,739 downwards.
AGAAAAATTTGAAAAATAAAAAATATTAGTTTGTTCCTTATGACACCCCGACCTTGCTTGCGTAATTTATTCTTCTTTTTGTCTAATTGGGGACATCATAAAAAGAGGGAGAAATAATTATTCATTATGGGGGAGTTTTGATTTGAGTTTTTGAAATTTGATAAAGTTCATCATAATTTGGTATCTATGTGCATCTCATTTCAAACTCGATATGTCACTTGGTATTGTGCTTTGTCTCATGTGTGTAGGTACTTCTATGATGTTCTCTGAATTGCACACCCTGATGAGAAACGCGTTGAGATTCCTAAAGACTCGAAGAGAAAACGATGAAGTCTTATTCATTTATATCGTTCCAATTTTGGGTTCATGGAAGGGTAGATTTGTATATGCATTTTGATATTTGATATTTCAGATGTTTGTTTTTATATATGTACCGGCATAGACATGGGGGAGATTTGTAAGGACATTTTTGTCCATCATCAATATGAATGTTATACACCGTTACACCGTTAAAGAAATTCAAAGATCGCTTCTACATCAACGGATCCGAATGTCAAAGAATTTAAGGAAGGAATCAAAATTCTGGACAGCCGAACCGGTCCGCCTATTTTAAAAAGGAACCGGTCCGCCACGAACCGATCCGCCCTCTACCCGAATCGATCCACCTTGCTCTTGAACCAGTAGACCCCGGATCGAATGCGAACCGAAGAGACCACTTTCAAAAATGAACCGATCCGACCTCACACCGATCCGCATGCTTACCGGATCGGTCCGCCTGGGATAAAATCGTGCAGGTCGTGTTTCAGTTATTTTCAGCCCAGTTTTTCTTTTAGAAACCAACTTCGGGGATTTGTTTTCTAAGACTCATATAGATGATTTTCAGAGTCCAAAAACTCTAAGTCTTTAACCTTTTGAGTCCAAAGAATCTTGTTTGATTCACACCACGTAGCCAAACCCTTGTGAATCACTTTGCAACCCAAGAACACATTTTTGTGTCTGTTCATACCCTTGTGGAGAAGACCAACCTTCTTCTTCATTGCTTCCCTCCTGGAAAGGGAAACTTTCAGCCGCCAACTATTGATCCGACGCCTGCGGGTAATTCTGTGTCACTGTATTTTTATTATAATCCGAGAAATTGTATATTGCAATATTATAATGAAAATAAATGGTTTTGCCCCTTTGGGGGATTTTTCCTCAAATATGTGTTTGAATGTTCTTGCATGTTTTGTCATCCTGTTCAATCACATATAGCTGCATGTTTAGGACTTAACTGATAAAACTGAGTTTAATTAAATAATATTTCTATTTGAACGCACACGCACTCTTTCAGCTTTGCGTGCAGGTTGGTGGTGACCATAGCCGCATCAGTGGATTTTGAGACTGCGGTATATCCGTTGTTATCAACTAGGCGGAGGTGTATACAAGAAGGAGCGTCAAGGCTTGGACGGAGTCAAGTCTGTTGTGTAAGTCTATAATTTTATAGTTGTAATTCCATAACGAGTGGATTTGTTAGGCCTAGGACATCCGAGGTTTTTTTAATTGAGTTTTCCTCGTACATCGCACCTCTTGTGTGATTGTGATTTATTTTATCTTGCAAAACTCACTTAGAATGCATGCTTAGTTTTAATCAATATAAATTTGGTTTTATTCACAATCTTGTTTAATTTGGTGGAAAAAAAAGTTTGGCTAAATTTAATTTAATTCAAGTTGACTCAATTTAATTTAATAAAATTTGGTTTGGCCTATATCAAAAATGAATTAATTATTGTTAGACAAATTTTAGGACTTGGATTGAATTAAATTTGTAGTTAAGAAAAATTCACATATTTGTTCAAGTTTAATTTTTGTTTTGAAGAAATTAAAATTTTATATTTTAATTGTGAATTTTGAAAAGATAATTGTTTTTAAATTTGTTGTTGAACCATCCTTCCGCACTTGGAAATTTAAAATTTAAAAAGGAAGAAATTTTAATTTGGGGGCATATATTCCAACAAGTGGTATCAGAGCGGGTTGCACTAAAATATTGTGTGATCCTAATTTTAAGGATTTTTTTTGGAAAAATATACTGTTTTCAAAATTTCTAGTTTTTGATGGTTCTAACATTCTAGTTCATGACGATTCACTTGCTTAAATCCTATGAGTAATGGCTTGCATGTTTGCATACTCTAGGTTTTGTGCTACATGTATATATTCTTGCTTGATGTATGCTTGTTTGTAATTTTCTAGTCCATTCGTCATCATATATGCTTTGCTAGAATTATCACTTGTTTATCTTTTGTATTTATCTTTTCTATTTTGTTGGGTATTAATGAAAAATGCAAAAAGATTTTGTTTATCATTTGTATTTTACTTGTACGAGTTATTTGGGCTTAATGAAAAATACAAAATGATTTTTATTTCTCCTTTGAGTTATATTTTGTGTTTGGTGAAAAACTTTAAAAAACTAAAAAAAAAAAAAATTGTGTGTGTTTGTAGTTTGACACACTTTTTGTGTTATATACCGTCTTTGGATCCTTCATTTATGCTTCTATGTGGCTAGAACTTTTAGTTGTGCATTTTAATTCTTAAATTATTCTTTATCATGGTTACATGAAGTTGTTTGAATTTAAATTGCTAAAAGGATTCTTAATTTTTATGCCTCTTTTGTACACATGCACGAGCTCTTTGAATTTTAACTTCACATAAATATTTGAGATATTTGAGATGTTCTCCTATAAATTTAGTCATCTACTTACTTTGCGACTATGGAGGATTTGAGCATGTTATTCCGTTTCACGTGAGATTATTGTGTGCTAAAAAGTGATATATGAAAGTGCACGGGGAAGGGTTACGAAAGGAACAATCATCCTTTGCGATTAAGTCACCGTTTGAAATGGACCTAAAAGAAATACGCGGTCCAAAGGCCTAAAAGAAAAATATGGCCTTAAAAGAAAAATATAGCCAAGGCCTAGTTTTTTTAGATTGATATTTTCGTCAAAAGAAAATAAAAGAAAATATTATTTTTGAGGGAGTTTGGATGGAATATCAACGGTTTTGCACAATGTCTTTATATCCTAGTTGCATTTTTTTATCATGACTCTATTGATTTGTAGAATCATCAATATGCTAGGATTGTATGAATTGTGCTTGTTTTGTTCTTTGAGTTCATTTTCTTTCACATGAGGCTTGATAAAGTTTTGAAATCAAATGGAACTCCTTGAACGTGTTAAAATGATTGGGTCACAATTTAATAGTTTCTAGTTCACACCCCTTCACTTCCGTTTCCATATGAAACACTTATGCCATAAGAGTGTGGAAAACATATGCTATTTTGAGTTATGTCATTTCTATGGTTTATATCTATATATATGTGCTTGTGTTTCATTAAGATCTTATATATATATGGTATTTTGTTTGTTTTGAGTCTTTGCCTTGCTAGCTAGTCCATGTATGCTTTGAATTCAGTATTGGTATCTAACTTGTTTCAAATTTTGGTTTGATATCTCATGCTTATCATAATACATTAATAGATATCTTTTGTTATCGCTTCATAGTTGATATTCATGTCTCTTTATGTGGATTAGTTGGACTTTTATTATTGCCATATGCTTTATTGTTCATGTTTTTGCACCTTTACGTTTTTAACTTATTATTCCTTATTCATATCCCTTGTCTAGTTTAGGGGGAGTATTTGCTTTAATTGGGGGAGAACTAAGTTGTCTATAATTATTTAACCTTTATCTATTCCTGAACAAAAAGGGGGAGAAATGGTATTTAAACCTTTAGTTTGGGGAGATTTATCTTAAGGGGAGTCGCGTTCTTTCTAGTTAGATCATTTTTAGATAAAGGGGGAGAATTATTTTTGGGGGAATATTTACTTACATTCCATTTAATATTGTCATATTTCCTATGCGTTTGATGGTTTGTTAAGCGTGCAGGATTTTCATCTTAAGAGGCATCTTTAAAGCGACAAAGCGGTTTATCCTTGGGTTGAGTCATAACGTCCATTTTTTTTCTTTTTTTGTTTTGGGTGGGATGTTATGTCTAGACGAGCTTGACGGCCCTTTAGGATTTTTAGTTGGGTTTTGTCCCGGAATAGCCAAAGGGGGAGATTTGTAATGACACAAATTTCCAATTGAGTACATATGTAGTTTTGGCTTAATTCCAGACAAAACCATTTGAGTCATAGGATATAAGTTTGTTCGTATCAAACCTATGACGTTTAAAGAAGTTGATGACGTAGTGGCTAGAATTTAAAGTTTCATTATTGTCGGGTTTCATGTGCCGTGTTTTGCGTCGTCAACATTATATCTTTCCAAGATCTCCAAAGGTATGAATGCAAATTATATATATTTAGGACCTTGGATATTTTATTCGGGTATAAACAATTTTTTATAATAACTTTTTTTTAGAAAATCTTTTTAAAACTTTAAATAAAAATTTCTGGGCTTAAATTGCAAGATTCAGATTTCTGAAAATTCGTTCGAACGACATTTTTTCTCGTTCGAACAACCTCGTTCGAATGACAATTCTAACGATATATTTTCTGAATTTTCGTTAGAAGTTTCGTTCGAACAATTTATCCAATGACTTGTTCTCTGCTTTTTCATTCAAAGTTTCGTTCGAACATACTCGTTCTAACTACATAAAAAGTCGTTCGAACGAGATTTCAGCGGGAACAGTTATTTTGCCAGATTTTTCCCACTTTCCCCACTTGTCCACTAACTTGTACGTGATATATTTTGTGCGGCAACCAACATTTTAGCAAGACTTTTCAGAACTTCCAAAGGCTCTTTGAGAGCAAACGACCTTTCACAAAAAGTCTCCTTGGTGTTTATTTATCAATTTGATTATCTTAAGAACAAAACCTATATATATATATATATATATATATATATATAGACCTAATTCTAGGCCCTAAATTTTTTTTTGTTCAAACTTTATATTTTTCCCTTGAAATTAACCTTCCAATCAGCTCATATGCAAAAAATTAGTTCAAAATACATTTTGTAGCTATTTTTAAAAAATCCACAAAAAACTGCTAAAAATACCTTATTTATAAGGGTCTGCGCCATCAGTTTTTTGTGGATTTTTGAAAAGTAGCTACGAAATGTATTTTGACCTAATTTTTTGCATATGGGTTGATTGGAAGGTTAATTTCAAGGAAAAAAATATAAAATTGGAAAAAAAAAGTTTTCTAGGGCCTAGAATCAGGTGTGATGTATAGTGCATGATGTAGGCGAGCCTTCTTCTCTCTCTCCTTCTCTCCCCCCCCCCCTCTCTCTCTCTCTCTATATATATATATATATATATATTACTTGGAGAGTTTGTTTGGCACCGAGTTAATTCTCATCCCATAAAAGAGTTGGTTGGGTTCGTCTCTACCCCCAAAAGAGGTTGGTTTGTGCTGCGGTGTTTCCACTCAGAGAAAGGCTTTGCGTGCGGGTTAACGGTGACCATAGCCCAATTGGTGGATTTTTAGAGCGCGGTGGAATATCAACTAGGCGGAGGTGTTTACAAGAAGGAGCGTCAAGGCTTGGACGGAGTCAAGTCTATTGTGTTGTAAATGTAATTCCATACCTAGTTAATTTGTTAGGCCAGGGCCGTCCGAGGTTTTTTCCAATTGGATTTTCCTCGTACATCGCACATCTTCTGTGATTGTGATTTATTTTGTCTTGCAAAACTCACCTAGAATTCATACTTAGGTTTAATAAAGATAAAATTTGGTTTTATTCACAATCTCGTTTAATTTGGTGCAAAAATAAGTTTGGGTAAATTTAATTTAATTCAAGTCGGCACAATTTAATTTGATAAAATTTGGTTTGGCCTATATTGAAAATGAATTAATTATTGTTAGGCAAATTTTAGGACTTAGGTTGAATTAAATTTGTAGTTAGGAAAAATTCACATATTTGTTCAAGTTTAATTTTAGTTCTGAAGAAATTAAAATTTAATATTTTAATTATGAATTTTGAAAAGAGAAGTGTTTTTAAATTTATTGTTGAACCATCCTTCCGCACTTGGAAATTTAAAATTTAGAAAGGAAGAAATTTAAATTTGGGGGCCTTGTGTCCCAACTGGAATTCATGGGTCCCTTGTTTTATCGATCTCCCCTAGGCGTTGAATCGACCCTTTTAATTATTGATTTTCCTGTTCGGCCTTAACTGCAATGGTCTTTCTTGATCATCCTTGGACTCAGGATGAGCTTTATTCCTGAGAAGTCTTCTCGGCTTGGGCCAATCTTTGAACACTTGTCCTAGATTTAATTGATCTCCTTGATTTTGCCATGTGTTCTCTTGGCCCCCTAGGCTCTCTTTCGGTGCTTGGTCATTGTAGGCCTGTGGCCTTTTGTTCCTTCCCATAGGTGGGAGTGTGTGCTATTTATAAGAGTGAGAGAGAGAGAGAGAGAGTAGGTGAATGGGTGGACTGCCTTTACACGTCAGGAAGTTTCACCCTTTTACATTCCATAAGTCATTAATGAATATTTAAATACAATCAGCGGAGGGGATTAAACCACGTGTATATAATGGGAGTTTTACATATTCTTACGTGTGGACCATGGGTGTAGTTAATAATATCAATCTATCGGGAGTATTGCTGAGCCGACCAAAGATTTGATGTCTCGACCATGTTCAATGAGTGAGCTAAGCATTTTCTTATGATCTTCGCACTTTTCATATTTATGATACATCAAAAAACCTTCAAGACCATTCATGATTGTATGTAATACCACGTATTTTTAGAATAAAACACAACAATTTTTTGAATAAAAATGAAATTGAGAGGAATTAAATTAAATTAGTGAACTTAATAAATTAGATTATGAATAAATTAATTTATTATTATTTCATAATTACGTGAGATTGACCTTGCATGTTAAATAATTTCGGTAGAAATTAATTCCACATGTAATGAATAACTAATTTATAATGTGTGACACAATTGAAAATATACTTGTTGAATAAAAATAATTTGGACGCATTGCGGGAGGCTTTATAGGATCGTTTGGATATTTTAAACCTTTAGAAATGATACCGTGGTATGGGTATATAAGTTGGGAGGACATTAGACTTGATATCACCTTTGCTATTGGCATGGTTAGTAGATATTAGTCTAACCCTAGGTAAAAACACTAGACTGTAGTAAAGCATTTACTCAAGTATTTGAAAAGTACACAAGATTATATGCTTGTTTACTAGGCAGAGAGTCTAGTACCTATTGGGTACACCGGCTCCGATTTTTAGTCAAATAGATATTCTAGAAAGTCTACACCTGGATATGTGTTTACACTAGAAGGTGGATGCGCACCCCTCCTATTTTAATCACGAGTGATCAATCCTGTAGCCCGGATTATACTCAAGAGGAGGGGTGAATTGGATTTTTGCAAACTTTTTGGGTTAAATTAAAATTTCAAAAAATATTTAATTTAAACAATTAATCCAAATTTTAGATTTAATAAATATTAAATGATTAAACCAATGATCATTAAATAAATGCTAACAATTAATCAAAACACATTATATTTTAATATTATAAGACCCAATAAATTTATAAATAATTTTTGTAATTAATATTTGTGGCCATCCCCGATCCTCGCGGCGGACGGGAAAGTGAGGATCTTAGGTCCCTCCGGTCCTTCTCGAGAGCGCTTCGGCCAGCGTCGTTGATGAGGTGAAAAATGTAGAGAGATGGAGTCGCCAGTCTATTTTACTCAAAATAGAAAAAAGAAAGGGAGCCATCCCGAAGGACAACATCCAAAGACATACTGATGCATACGAAACCAAAATGATTCGAAAAGGGTTCAGAGGCTAAGTTACGAAATGGGAGGGTGTTTGGCACCCATTCCGCCCTTACGGTCTCTCATGGGTTTTTGCTATTTTCCTTTATTTTCCCCGTGATATGTGTGCATGTGTATATGTAGTGGAGATAGGAATCATCGACTTGTACCATGGAAGAGAAAAAATGAGTCATCCGTAGGAATGTAAAAATAATATTAGAAAATAGGATTTACGCGATTATCCTTACGTTAATCGTCAGCTGAATCGATTCCCCCTGGTTCGAATCGATTCGCCTTGCCGAATCTATTCGCAAGTCAGCGAATCGATTCGTACCTGTGTAGATGCACTTCTTCACCTTCATTTTTGCCAACGTGTTCCATCCTTTTCTTTCCCAAAACTTCTAAGATTTAAACCCATTCATCCAACCATGGTTACCCATCAATATATCAACCTAATTACCTGATTTCTAATGTAGCAAAATAAGTAAAACATCAAATCTACCGATAATATGAAATTAATTCAATATTTCCATTTAAGAAACCAAATTCATGGTTTTTATCCGAGAACATATATAAACTCCAAATTTTCTATGTATAAATTCTTAGAATATATTCAATATTGTTTTTCCACAATAGTGACTCAATCCTAACCATGAATCCTACCCTAGAATATGATTTAATCCACAAAAAATTGTCTTCTACATGCATGAAATTTAACCTTAATCATACTTGTTGGAACACGAGGCCCCCAATTTTAAACTTCTTATTAAAAAAATTGGAATTTCCTTTTAATAGATGCGGAAGCGAGTGATGCTTCACACAACACAAAAAAAAAAAAAAAATTTAATTTCTTTTAAATTAAAATTAAACAAAGTGAAATTAAATTAAATCATTAATACATTTTTCACTTTAAACTAATTTTTAACAAATTAAACCACGACTTGAATTAAATTAATATTTACCCAAATTAATTTAGCACCAAATTAAACAAGTAGTGATTAAAACCAAATTTTATCTTTTTACCTAAGCATGCGTTCTAGGTGATATAACAAGATAAAATTAAACAACAAACCACTACGCTGCGATGTACGAGGAAAAATCCATAACGGGAAAAAACCTCGGACGGCCCTAGCCTTAAGTCCACTGAGTATGGTTTTTACAATTAAAAGATAGATGACGTACTTTCTTGACTCGACCCCTTTCAAGCCTTGACGCGTATTCTTGTAAACACCTCCGCCTAGTAGATAACACCGGAGCTCCACCGGAATCTTGGACTTCACCAATGAGACAATAGGTACACCTTCAACCACACATGGTGCCTTTCACCATGTGAGAATGCTGCACCAAAACCACACTTCTTCTTCTTTGAGGGACGTAGAAGCAAACCCATACTTCTCTTTAATGGTAGAGATAAAACCGGTTCCAAACTCAAAGCAAGTATATATAAATATAAAGGAACTTGGATGAAACAATCTATGGGTGAAAACTAAAGTGTATAATGCTTTTTTCTTGAAATCTAGATAGCTTAAAACATGAGCTTTTTCTTGGAAAGATGAACTCTCAAAACTCTCTCTTAGAGGTTGTAGGATATGAAAAAGTTGATTAGAGAAAGTTGGTCTCCGCACATTATAAAACTGTCAAAAGATTTGATGGGAAAACTAGTGGAAACATGGTTAAAAATGCTTCAAACTGCTAGAAAAATTTCCCGCCTGAAATATCGTTCGAACGAGATTTTCGTTCGAATGAAGTCTCGTTCGAACGATACTTCTAACGAAGTTCCAATGGCCTTTTGGGAAATATCGTTGGCAAACTCGTTCGAACGACATTCTCGTTCGAACAAAACTCGTTCGAAAGACAATCTGGTTCGAACGAAAAACTCGTTCGAACGACTTTATCGAACGAACTTACAGAAAGTTGAAAATGTTATTTTTAGCCCAGAAAGTTTATTTTAAAGTTTTAAAGTAACATTCTGAAAGTAAACAACAGTTTTAATTAAACCTACACCCATATAAAATGTTACAAGCTCCTATATATATATATATTAAAATGCATTCATACCTTAGGAGCAATGGGACCAATATTGTTGACGTAGAAACGAGGCACTTTAAACTCGGCATTTTGATGAATATTTACACACTTGGACGCTACGTCTTCAACAAACTCGTCATAGGCTTGAAAGGATACAAGATAAAACTATCCTATGACTTAAACGTTTTTGTCCGGAATTGAGCCAAAGCTACATTAAGACTCAATCGAAGAATTGTGTCCTTACAAATCTCCCCCTTTGGCTATTCCGGGAGAAAAAACAATAAAAAATCCTAAAGTGCCGTCAAGCTCTACTAGACTCAAACATCCCACCCAATACTTGACTCAAGATCCAATGATCAACCGCTTTGCCCAATGAAAGTTGTCGCTTAGTAGAATTCCTGCACACGTAAGCAAACTATCAAACGCATAGGGAATATGAAAATATTTAATGCAAGTAAAATAAAAACTCCCCTTAAATTAATTATCGCTTATCAACAATGATCAACCTAAGAAGATAGCTACTCCCCCTAAGATAAATCTCCTAAACTAAGATATGATAATAATAGGAATAAACACCATTTTCCCCCCTATAATTCTCCCCCTTTTGTTCAGGAATAGACAAAGGATATAAACTAATAAACACGATAATGCATAAGAGGTTAAGAACATGAAAGCATATGGGCAATAAAAGCATAACTAATCCATACAAAGATTAACCGATACCAACTAAGATGCAAGAAAACGATATCAAAATGATACATGAGAAATTAAGCATGTGATATCAACAAACGATGCAATAAGGTAGATACCAATTATGAAGTATAAGCATAAATGGAATAGAAAGCAAGGCAAAGTCAAAACAATATCATATATATACATACTTTAAATATATCAATGATGCACACGCATATATATATATAGATACAAACACACAAATGACACAAAATACAAAAAGTTTTTCACATTTGTATGGCTAAAATGTGTCATATGGAAACGAAAGTGTAGGGGTGTGAACTAGTAATAATTAAATTTAGACCCAAACACTTAAAACATGTTCACGGAGTTCTCATTTAATTGCAAAATTTATCACAATTGAATATAACCTCATGTGACAATATAAATTGAACTCAATGAACAAACATACACAATGCATAAAAGCCTAGCATGTTGATGATTCTACAAACCAATAGAGTCATGACATTATAAACGCAACTAGGATAAACAGACATTGTGCAAACCATTGATATACCATCCAATCTCTCTCATTAAGCATATATATTCTTTTTCTTTTGAATGAATATATCAAATAAACATAGGCCTTGGCAATGATTTTTATTTTTAATGCCATATTCTATTTTTAGGCCTTCGGATCACGTATTTCTTTTAGATCCATTCAAAACGGTGGCTTACTATTCGCAAAGGATTATATTCCTTTCGGAGCCCTTCCCCGTGCACATTTATATATCATTTTTTATATCTCACAAAACTCACGTGCAACGGATTTTGACATGCATTAGTCCTCCTAGGTCACATATATGTAGATGACAAGATTGGTAGGAGAATACCTCACAAAACTCAGATATAACATGTGACATTTAAATTTCAAAAGAGCTCGTGTATGTGTGAATTGAGGCATATAAAAATATAATCCATTTAATCAATACAACATCCAACTACTCCATATATACATGGTAAAGAACATTTTAAGGATTGACAATCTAAACCAAAATTTCTAGCCACATGGGAGCGAAAAACAAGGGATTCAAACACAAGTATATGCCACATAAAGTGTGTCAAACAAAAATACACGCAAAATGAAAATCTTTTTGAGTTTTAGAAAATTTTAACTAAAATAAATATTTACACAAAAGACAAACAGAAATCATTTGTATTTTTCAATAAGCCTAAATTAAAAAAAGGCAAAACACAAATGATAAACAAAATCTTTTTGTATTTTTCAATTAATGCAAACAAAGTAAATATAATACAAAAAGATAAACAAAAATCATAATTCTAGCACGAGATATGTGATAAAGCAATGACTAGAAAATGATTGAACATGCATACACCTAGCAATGATATATAATATGAAGCACAAAAAGCTAGAGTATGCAAACAACTATCACATTCAACCTTTAGATTTAGCAAGAGAGGTTTCATATGAAAGCAAATGAGAATCAACAAATCTAATATCTAGCGCATCTAAAAATGAGTTCCTAACCCATATAGATGTATATTTAAAATGATGGGATTTGGGAACTAATGAAATGCTAGACATAGATTTTCTAAGACTTCTTTTAAGATCAAAACAAAATGACTAAAGGTGACCTTTCCAACCACAATGCAAGCATGTGTAAACAGGAGGAATGTTACTTAGGGAGTTACATTTTCTAAAGTCTTTGGATAAAGTAGACCCTCTAAAACAAACAATAGTTTTAGCTTTAGCAATGAAAGTATTTGAACAAGATGTGCTAGAACCATTATAACTACTACTCGAGTCTTGTAAGTCATTTTTCATTTTTAAAATTTCGGACTCAAGTAATAAATTAGACTCCTCAAATTTACGGGACTCCTTCTTTAAATTTTCAATCACACGTAGAAGGTTATCACGCTCCCCCTCAATGTGAGTAAGCTTGTCCCTAAGATTCTTTTCACAACAATCACTCTCTTTCTTGGACTTTTCTAAAATATTGAAATTGTAATTTAAGTCCATGAGCTTTTCACGAAAGATATCTTTTTGAGATAGGGAGTTTTGCAAAAACTCAACTTTAGCTTTAAAACAAGAATTTTAATTTTCAAGAAATTTAATTCTTTTTGCAAATCTCACATTTAATTCCTTTAAATTTTCATTGCACTTATTAAGCCCATTAAATTCCTCTCGAATAGAAAATACTTCATTATCATTAGAAATGGACAAATTATCATTAAGACGTCCCACCGAGAGATACACAAAAAAATGAGAGTGAGACAAAAATGAACCACCTCAAAATAAAAGGAGCACAAAAATATGAAAGTCGAAAAATGGATCTTTAACGCGATATATTAGCGATCCGGCTCTGATACCACTTGTTGGAACACGAGGCCCCCAATTTTAAACTTCTTATTAAAAAATTGGAATTTCCTTTTAAAAGATGCGGAAGCGAGTGATGGTTCACACAACACAAACAAACTATGGGTGAAAACTAAAGTATATATATATAAGGGAACTTGTATAAAACCGGTGCCAAACTCCAAGCAAGTATATATATATAAGGGAACTTGGATGAAACAAACTATGGGTGAAAACTAAAGCGTATAATGAATTTTTCTTGAAATGTAGACACTTTAAAAACATGAACTTTTTCTTGGAAAGTTGAACTCTCAAAACTCTCTCTTAGAGGTTGTAGGATATGAAAAAGTTGATTAAGGAAAGTTTGTTTCCGCACATTATAAAACTGTCAAATGAGTTAGTGGGAAAAGTAGTGGAAACATGGTTAAAACTGCTTAAAACTGCCAGAAAAATTTCCCGACTAAAATCTCATTCGAATGAGATTTTCGTTCGAACGAAGCCTCGTTCGAACGATACATCTAAAGAAGTTCCAGTGGACTTTTGGGAAATATCATTGGCAAACTCGTTCGAATGACATTCTTGTTCGAACTAAAACTCGTTCGAATGACAATCTGGTTCGAACGAAAAACTCGTTCGAACGACTTTATCGAACGAACTTACAGAAAGTTGAAAATGTTTTTTTAGCCCAGAAACTTTATTTCAAAATTTTAAAGTAACCTTCTAAAAATAAGCAACAGTTTTAATTAAACCTACACAAATATAAAATGTTCCAAGCTCATATATATATATATATATATATATATATATATATATATATATTAAAATGAATTCATACCTTAGGAGCAATGAAACCAATATTATTGACGTAGAAACGAGGAACTTTAAACTTGACATTTTGATGAAGATTTACACACTTGGCCGCTACGTCTTCAACAAACTCTTCATAGGATTGAAAGGATACAAGATAAAACTATCCTATGACTTAAACGTTTTTGTCCGAAATTGAGCCAAAACTACATTAAGACTCAATCGGAGAATTGTGTCCTTACAATACTCTACTAACATGTATATTTTATCTACTTGAATTTAATTAAGAACAATATTTGCCTTATAATAACCGGTGTGATACTTTGGTGATGAAGGGTTTGGCTACGTTCATCGTCTACCGATCGACACTCCCGTGGTGTTAATTGTGAAAGAGGTACAACTATGGGTGTTTTTTGGCTTGGAATCTCTTCTCCTTCCTCTTCCAATGGCCTCTATTGTTTTTGTGTTTGATAACCTTAGAATACCTAACCCTAGAAACTGATATAGCCTTAGTAAATTTGTGGGATTAATTACTCCAAAAATTAAAATGATCGAAATACCCTCCTGGGATGCGAGTTTGGCCTAAACCTGCCCCGGGACCCAAACTAAACCCCCGGTAGTCTTTTCTGACTATCTCGACCCTTCTGTACATATTGGTGAACTTGAATTAACCGTATGGGTGACTTATGAATAATTTAATATTTATTCCCTTAATTTAGTCCTGACATGACTGACACGCGCGTCCTGACTTAATTATCGAAATTACTGTATTTTTCACTTGCGGAAATTTTAATAAAATCATAGTTACATATTAATTTATTCACTCAGTAATATTCAATATAATTCATATCAATAAATACTAACCCTTGTCTCGCCAGTTCATATTTATTTAAAATCGGATTAGTTATAAATTAATTTCCCGTATTTAATTCGATTAACTCCACAATTAAAAATCCATAAGATTACATTAAAGTACCCAAAGGGGCTAAAATGTATAAGTATAAAGTGTGAATAAATGAAATATTTGTGTCGAATCAACAATTGAGTTCCTGAAGACATCGCATGATTCCTTCAGTTCGAGTCTGTTCAGTTTGAGTTCCAGCGGAGGAAATTCGAGTACTAACCATCCTAAAATATAATATAACAGTTCAATAATAAGAATCATAAAAGAAGGATATCTGATAAGCCTTTTATATTATACAATATGAGTTGCATGATACATTAAAGTTATAGGCTAATTCTACATTAGTGCTTAACTATAACAGTTAGTTAATCTCCCGGGGCTTAGTATGGCTCACTATTTACAATACTTTATTATGCTATATACATTAGGAGAAAACTTTAGATTTGGGTTTTAGGTAGATACAACACCCTCGTACTCAGAGTTGGATTCCATAGAAACTAGATAATCTTCTTGATTTGGGGAACCATCACTACTGGTGTCAGGAGAATAATCACCATGTATTTTGCCATTTGACGTCACATCTGGATACATAGGTGGGGTCGGTGGACTATCTGTGAGTATAAGATTGATAGCTTCTTAAAATATCACTAGATCGTTCATGTTGTCGTCTACTTTTCTCATAACTTACATTTCATGTAAAACTCTATTTGTCAGTACTAACCTCTTGACATCGTTACAAGCACCTACACAATCTTCTTCTACTGAACGAATCATTTCCCGTAACTTTGATATTGCTTCTTCCAAGACTCTAGTTTCCCCATAATTATTTGGCTCAATCTCCACATTGAACAGTGTATCCCAAGTATCCATACTGAAAAATGGAATTACCATAGAATAATAATAAAAGAAGATATGAAAAGAGAAAATAACTAATAACTTATAAATTTCTTTTCTAGTATAAAATTCTAACCCGATGATATGTTAAATTTAAAACATGGTTTGATACCAACTTGTCACACCATGCTCTTTGATAGGAATGCACAACAGAGTATTTATAAAGAAATGAATTAAAGTTAAGGCAGAATAATAGAACTTTATTCATTGTTAAAATAGTTTACATAGGGTAGACCCATCGCATGGGTGAGTTACATTTTTTTAACACGAACTATAAAGTAGGAAATTAAAACTCCTATATGGCTTCTTGTTTACCCACACGGTCACGTATGCAAACAGATAACCGGTATCTGTCTCTAAAAGGGAAGAGCTATTATCCTCTTTCTTCTAGTTCATCTGGAGGGAAAAGGAACTATCACAAATATGCTAACCAGGCTTTACCAGTTCTATAACAAATATATGTATAGATGATAGTTGCAGTGTGTATAGAATTCAGCGTATAGCAATGCTAAAGAATTAAAGTTGATAATCCCATACTTATCGATTTATTAGGGACCATAAAGAAAATTAAGGATTTTTTAAATTATAATCCCATACTTACCAGTTTATTAAGGGGCAAAGAAATAATTAAGCCATCAGTAAAATCAAGTATTAATCAACCCAAAACCTTTGGGGAAAAGTAACCGGCCAGGTACACAATTAAAATGTCACTCATACATATGTAGTAATAATCAAGTCTCTCAAACATTTGAGACCATTAGGCCAATCAGAAAGTTTTATGGGACAACACATCAATCTACTCCCTAGTTAATATAAAATACTCATAAAGTAAATAATAGCACAAAGGTAGAGGGTTGAATTGATTTAATAAGGAATATGACATCAGTTATTAGGTGAGAAGGGTTAACTTGATCCATATTCAAATTCAAATATCAATGATATTTAATAAAATATGTAGTATGGCAGTATTATAACATGCACATACTAAAAGTAAATAGGATGTATCACATAGTGATATCAATAGTAATATGCCAATACGCAAACTTTTACTATTGAAAAGGTAGAAAAATCTTCTTGATTGTATTTTGTACGTCTTTATGAATCAAAAGATGATATAGGGAGGATATGGTACTTGATTTTATGTATACAATGTTTGGGTATATAAGTATTTGTTAGAATTGGGGATGGGTTGGTCAGTTTATACAAAAAACTATATCTTTTGAAGTTTCGGGGGTTTCATCTTTTATATACTATAAAATGTTATACAAAGACTTAAATGATATTTTTAAGGCATCCAAATGGAAAATATTTTATATACTATAAAATTCTATAGAAAGGCTTAAAGGCTATTTTTTTTAAGGCATCCACCTGGGAAATTAAGTCTTTAATCTTTACCTTATGTCTATTTTTATATCTCCTCACCCGGCGTTTGATTTTATCCATTTTCTGACTCTTCTCAAACCCACCTCAAGGTCATTCCATTTCTCAATCAATTCATTTCATCTCTTGATAGACCACGGCGTTTGATTTTCTCCATTTTTGCCTCTTTTCAAACCCATCACTAGGTCTTTCCATTTTTCATTCAATTCAGTTCGTCTATTGATAAACCAGAGATAGGAGGAAGGATGTATCTTTCCTCTCTTTTTTTTTTCGAAATTTTCTTTGGGAAGTGCCAATAAACCAAAGGAATTTGTTTAGAATAGTAAGAGTGAGGAGAAAGATATGAAGGTGACAACTATGGCTCCAAGTTCGAGTTCAACAACTTGTTCTGGTAATGCTAATGGTACAACTACTCAGATGTTTAGGGATTTTTCTTTCAAGGTTTATGATAAGAGGGAGTTTCAATTTATGGTTGGGTATGCTAGTGCACAAATGCCATCTTCCAAAGCTTAGTGATGGACAAAATGGTTTTTGGGGTTTAGAAATTCATTTTGAACCGGGAAGTGCCAATAAACTGGAGGATTTAGAAATTCTTGATTATCCATTAGAAATAGATCGTTGACTCCAAATCTTTTGAACCCTCCACCATGCGAGATAATAATTCTTGCAATAAAGTAAGTCCCACACTCTCTCTCTCCCTCTGATAATTTCTGATGTTACCATGTTAGCATATAAATTCTGATGTTATTTTGTAATTTCCTGCATGAAGATCTAATTTTTTTTATTGAGAGGTAATAATAGAAATAGATCTCTATTTTCTCCACTCTCTCTCTCTCTCTCTCTCTCTCTCACGCGCGCGCTCAGTTTCTATAATATAAAATAAATTTTCTTTTATTATTTGTTATTGCATACTAAACCTAGCATCATATAATATGGATTTTATAAACCTAGGCTCAATTGTGATAATCTAAAAAATCTCATTTCTTCTTCTCTGTAATTTGAATGATTACCATATCATTTATGAGAATTATGGAAATCAATAACCTAGAAGATGAGGAATAAGAACAACAGTGTCAATGTTTTGACTTTATTTTGCAAGGTAAGTGACTTTATTAAGGAAGCATATGAATCTGGTTTTGATCAGGAGGACAACAAACCTTGGTTTGTTTATAATCTATAGAGGACTATATTTAATTTCTCTTCAAGGTGTTAAGTGTGACAAGATTAAGACCTCTCATTTATTTTCCTTGTAAATTTTGCTCACAGTTCTGGATTGGTTGCGTAACTTTTTTTAATTCATTTTGTAGATATTGTGTACTGTTTCAAAATTTGAGTAAGAAGAAAATTCAGTTCCCATGTGAAAAAATGTGGTTAGCTGCCATTATGTGATGTTTAAATGTGATATGGAAAACTAGAAATCAATTGGTGTTTAAAGGTACATCTCCACCATTCAACTGGTGCATCACATATGTGTAGGATCCACTAATATTAATAACCAAAGTAATTACTAGAATAATGAACAATGATGCTTGAGATTAAAATTTTTCACAATTTGAGGATTACAGAAATTCAATGGAAAGTACCAAAGATTTTAATATAGATGACCTTGTCTTAGGTGCCCAGGTATATAGAAATGGTATCGGGCTGGGTATGGGGCGGGTTTGTCAAAACCCAAACCTGCCTCACGAAAAAAAATATTACCCCTCCCCGCCCCGTGACCCGCGATGGGTTATGATTTTAAACCTCGAACCCGTTTAAGTATAACTTCCTCAAACCCGTTACCGCCCCGCCCCGCATGAATTAAACGGTTCAGAACTCGACCCGCCCCGCGAGTTAAAACTGTATTTTTTTAAACAGATTTAATTATATAAAAAATAAAGGTGACTTTATAAGCAAATAACAATGCCTCAACATCAATTTTTAAGTCTAAAACTTCTAAATGCTTACAGCTTTCCCATTTTTAAGTCTGAAAATATGTGAACAAGAAATTGCCATAAAAATTCTAAATGCTTACAGTTTTCCCATTTTTTGTTTGTAATGGTGAAGGAACAAAAATATGGCACTTCAAGCATTTTAAAACATCCATTGAGTAAACCTTAAGACATAATTTTTTCGTCGATTCTCCCAAGCTATTTCTATACTTGTGAAAACAACAAGTAATTTACCCTAGATAACTATCTAAATACAAATTTTCCTATAGTAAAGCACCCTTGACAAATCTTTCTAGATATTCAAGAAACACCTCCAATATAAACATAGAGAATCGATTAGTTCTTTAGTAGGTGATGTGTTTGAATAAATGTTCAATGAGTGTTTTACTTTGTTTGTTTAAATTTATTTGAAATTGTATATATATTAAACAACTTCATATTCACATCTTTTATTTATCTCAAATTACATGTATTTATCTCTAGTCCATAATGTTGAATTTAATGTGGAATTACTCATATGTTGGGTTACTATTTTTTTCCCGGATGTTTTAGTTAGAATTTTTTTGGGTGTTTTAGTTACTAATGTTTTACGGTTTGAATTTAAACTTGAAATTGAACTTGAACAAGTTACTAATTTTTTTATCAATTCACAAGTTCTGCACAAAAGATATCCATAAGATCTCTTTAGCCGTTGAAGGGAAACATAAATCGGTTGTTGCACAATCATCTAACTCACGCATCATGCGGGTTTACACCTAGCTGTAAATAATTTGGGACTTTAAAATCTTGGACATAAGGTCATATTTGAACTTTGGTGTAAGAGACTTTTTGTCTTAAAAATTTTTGAAGTATCATAGACAAAGTTTGGGATTCAAATTCATAAGTTAAAAAAGTCAGGAGGGGTGAAATCATTTCATCATCTTCCCCTCGACAGTTGACTTTAGGGTTTCTGCTTTTTGACATGATATTTCTCCTTCATTTCTAAACCATTCTCGATGATTTCTTAATAAAATCAACCTAAAATTTCATAAGGAATCCAAATACATAGGTTTTGTGGATTGAGATACAGTATATCTCATGTTCTATAACTGATTGTTTTATTAAAATTTTGACTGAACATTCGTGGCTTTCAAGGATATGGCAGGGATTCCTATGAACATAGTTTGGTTTCTTCTATATCTAGTAGTAGTTTTTTTTATTTCAAGGTTTGAAATGGATTATATAGGGAAAATTTAAGATATTCAGTTTCCTAGTTCATGATACATTTTCAATCGATTAGAGCTTATTATGAACATTAATGGCATTTGATCAATAGAATTGATTTCTTGAGGTTCTAATGAAGACATTCCAACTTGAGTTTTGATCATTATTTGTATATTCACCATTCAAGCTCATGTTTTAATGGTGCAAACTTCATATTCTTCAACTAGGGCCTGATTTTACATAAGATTTCTACTGTTGTGATATATTCTTGCAATATAACAACACAAAAATCGATTGAAACTAAAAGAACTGAATATAATACATAAAATCAAAGTGTACCTATTTGGAGTGAAAAAATTGACTTTTCAAACTGCTATTGGGGTGGGTTTGAACTGAGGAATTTTTCTGGTATTTATAGTGTTTGATCATGAGAGTTCATTCGTGGATAAGGAAGGTGGGTTTGAACTGAATATGTGAAATTTTCTAGCTTGGTAAGTGTACCTCACATCTGTTCATGGTGTACACATGTAATTTTAGGCTTCTTGTGCTGATGTGTATGTTTATTTGGACAGGAGGTAATGTGAAATTTTAAACTTTGGTGATTGATACTTGTTTGGTAAAGTATATGCATTTGTAGCTTTAAAAGTGTACTTTTGATGAAGTTTAGGGGCATCTTTTGTAAATTCCGAAAGTTTATTGGCTGAAATTGTAGTTTTTATTAGTTGAAGTCTATAGGAGTAATTTGATATAAAGTTGGGGGTTGGGGGTTAAGTATAAGTCATGTTATGTTGGATTGAAAATTTTAGGGGCTACATTGAAATTATTAAAACTTGAGGGTGTCCAAGTTAATTTAGTAAATTTGTGGGACATCATGGATAGTTTCATTATTGTTAGAATAATTTTGAATTTGAAAGCTTTATGAGGGTTGAAATAATGAATGCAGGTGATTAGGGTCAGTTGATAGATTTGAAATTTCGGATTATTACAAGTCTGATGAAGTATATAACTGCTAATAGACCCAATGCTACGTAAAATACAATATGTGCTTAAATTCTATCATGTCCTAATAAGTTTGGTTTTTATTATTCTTCATAACCTAATCAAATCCAACTTTCAAAACGAATGTACATTTGAATAATATTAAAAAAAATTCAAAGTACGTTCATTATGTTCTTTGCCATTTTCAACCAAAAGAATAAAATCCTTCTCATTTTAAAATAAACTCACAAACTATATATTTTGACCAAAATTATTATATTTACAAAAAACAAGCACATTATAATAAAGCCCAAACCAATATCAAAGTCAAATACTCACATTCTAATGAAGAATGGTTCGAATGTTAAAACTAATTTTTTTGCATAAATTGTTTTCAATATTATGAAAGCCATACATGTATGTACAACTAGTTTACAATAAACATACACATTATAATAAAGCCTAAAAAGGATATAAAGTCAAATATTCACATTTTAATGAACGATGGTTTGAATGTTTGAACCTAGTTTTTGCACATCCTGATTTTTATGAATAAGAAGACAATACTTGTACATACTACTAGCTTACAACACATATATTCAAGAACTACGTGCACTCATATAGATAGATATATAGATAGATAGATAGATCTACATTTGCCTCCAATTAGCCCCAACCTAGTTATTTTTATGTATCCCATTACGAATTGTTTCTATAAACCGCTCACCACGTCCGCATTTACCTCCATGTTTATTTGTAGACATGTGATTGACCCAGCATCGTGTTCGAGATTCAAACTATTAGATTCATCATGACGAAGTTGTGGTTTTTATTTTAATTAGTAAAATTATTCTGGGGTGTTTGTTTTTTACTCGAGGAACTTTTTATAAAAGGTTTTGAAAATAAATTTTTTTTAGTTCGTTAGAACAAGATTCGAATATCATTTTAATGAGATCGTATTCTTGTTAGAACGATATTAAATCTCGTTAGAATGAAGTGTCTAACTCATTTTAACCAACTTCTAATGAACATCTAACAACATCTCTTGTTGGAAGTTCATTGGAAGGATGACCGCAAAAAATCATAATTTGATTCAAACGAGACTTCACCTCCTTAAAACAAAACTATGGTTTTCGTTCAAGAAATATCCCATTTTTCTTCAACGAGAATGGTGCCTTTAAAATTATGTTATTATATAAAAAAACTTTTGTGAACGTTTTCTCTCAAGATTTTGGCGATAACAAAATCCCTATACTTGTTACAAAAATGTTCTTATTTCTGTTTTGTTGAACCAAGTATTGTTTATCCAAATCACTCATCCTTAGAATTAGTTATTGAGTTTCAAACCCTAGTTTCCAAATTCTATATCAAACCCTCTTAGTTTACTCTACGATTGATCTATGGAGCCGAGGCTCTACGGTTGAAGAAAAAAGGCTACCATAATCCTAAGGTTGATCGGTGGATACCGAGGGAAGAGCAACTTCATGTGGATGGTTTTAGACTATGCCATATCTATTGAAGATTTTAACATCCACACATTATATTGAGTCGAGATCTAAGTAGTTTGTAAGTTGTCGAGCTTGTTAAAATCTTTACAGTGCTGAATATAGGTTTTACAGAAAGGGATTTTCCTCATTTCTTATTCTGCTTGGTTTGATTATGTGGATTTTATATATTTTAATATGGATTTGTATAATAGGGTACCAATTTATGATTGGTCAAATTATGCGTATTGAAATGCTAGAATGAGGTCAGTTTGAAAATATATTGATGAAAGGGTTTGCCTTGTGTGTGAAAGAGGGTGGACTCCATCCATTGTGACTAATGGCGATGTCTAAAGTCCTAAACGCTTCACCTCTTGGGCAGATGAATAATTTAAATGGAGTAATTTCCACTCTCGTGGATTAAATGCCATTTTTAGAGCCATCACCCTGATGAATCTGTCGCATCATGATTTTCGCCATGACTAAGGAACAATGGGATGGCCTCCTACTCACTCACGAGGGTACCAATGCTGTGAAAGCTTCTAAACTTCAAAATCTCACTACACAATTTGAGACCATTACTATGCTATAGATTAAGACATTTGATGAATTTTATGCACGCTTATCTAACATAGTAAATTCCAGTTATAATTTGGGTGAGAAAATTCCTGAAACGAGAGTAGTGAAATATTTTCTAAGAACCTTACCGTCTTGATATATTTCCAAAGTCATTGTCCTTAATGCTTTGGTGATTTTTAGATACGTTCAGGTTAGATGAACTCGTAAGAGACCTTCAAGATTATAAAATCGATATGTTCCCCAAAACTAAAAATAAAAGGGAAAGAGGGATTTCTTTGAAATCCCAATCCAAAAAGAAAAATGAAAAAGTTTTTGAGGTTGATGATCTTACCTTGTTTGCAAAAAAAAATTTAAAAAAAATCTCAAATTTAATAAAAAAATCCTCCATAGAAAAAAATGTTGTGAGAAAAATAAAATTGGCGATGAATTTAAGAAAGTTTGTGAGAAAGATGTGGTGAAAGTTTTTGAATGTGCGGGGAAAAGGACACAAGGCACATGAGTGTCAGACTAAATTAAAAAGATGGGGCAAAGGCAAAGGTGCAAACAAAGCCACTCTTACCAAACGTGACGTTGAATCAGTGCATTCCGGGGATGAATCACCACATGAACCTACTTTTTATGTATTCATGGTCAGTCATTTTAGTTCTTCTTGTAATACACATGCCCATGATTTTATTCCTTTTTTCCCGCGTAATTTGTAATTATATAGAACCCTTGGGATTCGAATATATATATATATATATATATATATATATATATATATATATATATATATATTGTTGTTGATAATTGAATATTCTTGTGGCCCTTGTGGAATTTGTTTGAAATATATTGGGAAAATTTGGAATTTTCGTTCTAATGAAGTTAAGGGTCGTTCAAATGAGATGAGGATATTGTTCGAACGAAGTCCTTTCTAGTTAGAACAAAAAAACCATCTCGTTTGAACGAGATTCTAATGAAGATCTAACGAATCACACTTGTATATGATTTTTTCCCTCGTTAGTATGCCATTCGAATGTCATTCGAATGAGATGTGATCTTGTTCGATCGACCGTATCTAAAATTTTATAATTCGAGTTACCCTTGTGTGCTTTTGAATTTTGGACCCTTGGATCGATGAGGTGTCAACCTCTAAGAGCACTAGATTATCAAGACGTCTATAAATTTTTGTAGGTTATTTTGGGGTTATAATAAGGGAGAGAGGATTGGTCTTTCCCCACCATTTTTCATCATCCATATTCCCTCTCTCTAACTTTTAAGATCTCACCATCTTCCCTAAGTATTTCCCATCATAGTTACACCTTACCACCACCTTTATACACTATTTCCAAGCCTTTTTCTTCATCTTCAAG
Organism: Sambucus nigra; assembly: GCA_949130495.1. NCBI lineage: Eukaryota > Viridiplantae > Streptophyta > Magnoliopsida > Dipsacales > Adoxaceae > Sambucus > Sambucus nigra. The sequence goes on along the minus strand of OX422219.1, from coordinate 8,340,394 downwards.
CTTTCTCAAGGCTAGAAGTGGGTAGAATCAATCAAGTAGGAGGATATTTGGATTATTTCGAAGAGTACTTGGAGTCACGGGAGCTAGGAACTTCCATATTCATCTTCTTCTTTGTCTCCTTTTCAAACCATAAGGTATGGTTTTCCTCTTCCTAAGATCTCAAGGTTTCCAGCTATGAATAATGTGTAGAATGCATGCTTGATGATATTTAATGTAAAAAGTGAAGTTATTTGCTAATATAGTGAAGTCTTGCAAAAATGGATTTTTAAAAAAGACAAGCCCTAAATGGTATTTTATGAATAAATGTCATTTTTAACTTGAAATATGGAAAGAAATCATGAGAAATGTAAACTCGTGATTTATATCTTGTTTAATTCATTTTAGAGGACTTTATAGGCTTGAAATCCTCCTTAACATGTTTAAAATCATGTAGTATAATAGAAAATGGAATTTTAGACTTGATAAATTATGTTGGATTGAGTTTATAAGGAAATTATCAAATGTAGAAAATAGCCCTAAATATGTGTTATAAATATTGTTAGAATGAAGAAAATGGATATTTGAAGTCACATGAAATAATAGGACTAAGTGGTGTACATTTGGCTGAAATGATCTTTAAATGGTTGAATGTATTTTATGTTAGAAGACATAAAATGATGAAGCATGATTTTGGACATAAAATCACAAAAAGGATATTTTGAAAGAAAATATTATTTTTTAGTGTCATAATGAATTAAATATGTTTTTCACAAATTTATGATGAAAGAAAGGGCAAATGGTAATTTTGACAAATTGAGAGTCCTAGTGGTTGGATTTCCTTATTAGATCTTATCAGCCGGTTTTTTGTCAAAAGCGGATAAAATGGCACGTTGCTACGATGAAATGGTGGTATTTGTTGTAGAAACGATGAAAACAGTAAAATTATGGGATAATTTGGACATTAGTCAAAATTGTTAAAACATATTAGTATGGACTTAGACGACATCAGGAATAAGTAAGAAGGGCCTAGAGTTATGGGGTGAAAGAGCAAAAATCACTGGCCATAGCATACGGAAGGATAGCCGACGATGTGGACCCCGTTAAAGTATGTGGATATTGGAAGATTTCGAGAAAAGATAATGAAAAAGGAAATGGTAATGGTTGTGCTTGAAATTGTGTAAGGAAGACAACCTAATGAAGTGCGATAAAAAGGAGACTAATTAATAAGATATTATTAATAGTCTGTAGACCCGGTAAAGGGTGATATGAAATAGTTAAGTACGAGTATGAGATCATCGCTCTAGTTCATTGCATAGTAGTAGAATTAATGCAATTTAAATCGTTAAGTGTTTTTAGAATTTATTAAAAATACATGTTATATCTATAGTATTTTAGTAGAAAATGTGTAGCTTAGTATTACCCAACCTGCTGAGCATTTGGTCACCCTCCTTTTTATGTCAAACACCCTGCCCCACCCCAGGTACTTTAAGCAGGGACATCAGGAAGGACACGAGTAAGGCCCCATAAGGAAATCAACGTCGTTAGTGGCTCTCTGGTTTTATTTAAATTATCTTTTGAGGCATTGATATTTGGGACATTTGAACTTTTATTCGGGTCTTTGGCCAAGTGTTGTAATAATAAAGATATGACTATGGTTTATTTCTTATTTAATTAGTATTGTGGAGTAAATCGGATTTTTATAAATAAACCCTGTAAATTGACTTAGTTACTTAAAGTGGCCACCCATTTTTCAATTTAAAATCGATAAATTAACCTTTTATAAATGATGAAAATAAAAAGGGTTTTTTCTAAAATAACAAAATAAGACTTTCCCCCTCCCACTTTAACTCCTTGATTTTGTGTGGGTTGATCCTACAATGGCCTAAACTTGGGTCAGGGTGTTACAAATGGTATTAGAGCAATAGGATCCTCAGGTGTGATGGAGTGTTTACGGTTTCCTTCTATGTTTCTTCTTAGTTAATATTTTAGTCACTATTTTATTAAATCACTTTCGCTATTTCTTTCAATTCGCATAATTGTTTATTGAACTATCCTTTCTCGTTTAGATTCCTGCACATCGTGATATAGCTAGTGGCTAAGGTACTAGCGAGCTTAGATGCATGGAGAAATCCATGTACTAGCTTGTCGACTCCCTCGTGTAGCAAAAAAAGGGCCAACCGAAGTGAGATGGTCGAGAGTACTACCTCTTCATCCATCCTTAAGGAGTTTAGGAGGATTAACCCACCCAACTTTAATGGGGAAGCTGACCCTGATGCTGTAGAGGAGTGGCTCGATGAAGTCACTAGGGTAATGGAGATTCTTGACGTTTTAGTTGGGCACAAATTCAGGATATCTACGTTCCAGCTCACAAAGCAAGAACAACGATGGTGGAGTGCCTATTTCTTCAGTACAAGTGAGACTATAGACGGGGGTAGCTTTAGGGTTGCCTTCCTCGATATGTACTTTCCCTGGGCATTTAAGGATGCCAAGAAGGACGAGTTACTTCATTTGATACAAGGGAAGACTTATGTGAATGAGTACCTGCTGAAGTTTAAAAGCTTGTGTAAGTATGCCAATGTCGTTTAGAAAAATGAGAATAAAAAGATGAGGCTATCTGTTAAGTGACTCAACCTGAGTATTAGGAGGATCCTAGCATGTGTGGATCTGCCAAACTTCAGGTCAGCGTTGAATAAGGAGAATTGTTTGGAGATAGATGTTGAATGTAGAAAGGCCATCAGGAAAATTAATAAGGAGTCTAACGGGTCCCAGGGCGACGATCACAAGAAGTACTAAGGTGGGGATCGAGGCTTCTTTGTGAAGCTAAAGGCCTCCATGGGGTTTGGATCATCATCAACCCATTGCATCAGCGATCAGGGTCCTATAGCCCCACATAGAGGACTTGTATTACTTGTGCAAGGAGAAAATTTCCAATTGAGTCCATTATAGTTTTTGACTTATTCCTGGAACAAAACATTGTCCTTGAGTCATGGATAGATTTTATATTGTCAAGATCCCACACATTCTATGACATAAAGTTTATTGATGACGCTGCGGCCAAGCTTCAAAAATAAATCATGCCAATATTTTATTGGTACACGTTTCACGTCTTCATTACATTCCGAGATCGCTCAGGTATGAATGCGTAATGTTAATGAGACTCGCGAAATATTTTAAAATGTTTAAAGCTGTTACTTTTTTAAAGAAATTCTTTTAAAAATGTTTTAGAGTGTTTCAAATATTTAAACTTCATTTTATTCTGAGATAAGGATTGTGTAGATTTTTATAAAAATAAAACTCTAAGTTTCTTGGTTCAAACGACATCAGAGGTCGTTCAAGTCAGATAGGCTTGTCGTTTGAGCGACATCTTTATCTTATTCGAGTGACAATTAAATCTCATTCAAACGATCCACCGCCTCAAATTTTCTATATAAGGCGCGTTTCACTCAGAATTTCATAGTAGTGCAATCCAGAAAATCAGTTTACATCCAGTACGTTTTTTACACAAGTTTTCTAAGGTTTTCTAAATCTAAAAACATCCTTAGAGTTTCAAATATTCAAGTTTTCATTATCATATGCAATAGTTATCTTTTTTTTGCACCATAGTGGTTTGTTCAACACGCTTGAACATCATTGAGTTTTGGGGTGAAGATGCGAAGGAGTTCGTGTTCAACATTATAGACGCTATCAAGCCATATCTATGGACAATGAGACATACCTGGACGCGTATGTTGTGGATGAGCATCGTAGAAGGACTTTCGATGTGGGCACTGTGTAGGAGTGGTTAAAGATTTGGAAAAGAGTCAACACCGGTGGGGATCGAGTCGTTGAGTAAGTGTGTCTTTGTACTTTGTAAAACCATATCATTTGGATTATCTGGCTTGGTCCGTCCGAGGTTTTTTCCCTTAGTTGTTTCCTCGTACATCCGACGTTGTGAACTTTATTTATTCTACTTTTTAATCATCTAGATAAATGTTTATGATTAAGCAAGATAAAATTGATTTAAGGTAAAATTGGTTCACACAATCTTGGTGCGTAGTATATAAAATTTGAAAAAGATTTTTTCAAAAAGAGAAAATTGTTTGGTTTAAAAGCACACACGTTAAAAAGGGTCCTAAAAATTGGTATCAGAGATAGAAACATTATTTTATTGTGTTGTGATCCCATGTGTTTTTAAACATGAATTTTGAAAATTTTCATACATTTAGAACTCATATTTTTTATGGCACAAATTACACTTATTGGAAGATGCGAATAAAAAAGTGCCTTAAAATCAATTGATGAGCATGTTTGGTTAGCGTTTGAGAAAGTTTTGTCACCGCGATCACGATAGAGGGAGAGGTCACTAGTTTAAATCATGTTAAAGTCATGAACCAAAACTAAACATATACTTGCACTTTACAATTCTAAAGGTCTTCACATTATTTTCTCACATGTCACACCAAAAGAGTATAATCGAATCATGACGTGTGAAACCTCATAAGTGGCTTGGCATGTTCTTGCGCTTACTCACGAGGGTCCTAGCATAGTTAGAGTGTCTAAACTTCAAAACCTCTCTACACAGTTTGAGATGATTAAAATGTTAGAGATCGAGTCGTTTGATGAGTTCTATGTTAGGTTGTCTAATATTGTCAACTCGTAGTTTAACTTAGGTGAGAAAACACCCGACAACCGAGTCATAAAGAAAATCCTTAGGTCGTTGCCTAGTAGATTTGACCCTAAAGTTATCATTTTGAACTCCTTGGGTGCCCTTGAATCAACAAAACTAGAATATATTGTAGGTGACTTACAAACCTATGAGCTTGATATGTTTACCTCCAAGCAAGTGCCAAAGAAAGAAAAGGGCATTGCTTTGAAATCCAGGAAGGAGGAAACTAAAGTTTTGAATGATGATTCTAATTCCGATTTTGAGGATGTATCCTTGTTGGCAAAAACATTTATTAAGTTTCAAAAGAAATCGAAAGATGCCCAGAGATTTGAAAATTTCAAGAACAACAAGGAAGAACATGTCCCTAAAATTGTAAAGAGAATGTTAAAAGGGATGAGTCGGATATGTGTTTTGGGTGTGAAGGTTAGAATTAAGAAAGAGGGCAAGTAACCGATTGCATATAATGCCACCTTAAGTGATAATGAACTGGAAGAGGGATAGAGTTCTCCCATTGAGCACGACTTTGTTGAATTTATGGCATGTCATGTGAGCGAAGAAAATAAATCTTCTCATGTGAATGACACTTCCGAGGTCATTGTGTGGGAATCCCAAGTGAGTGAGGGTGAAGTAAGTGAGGGTGATTTTTGTGAAGAATAGGAGATAGATGTGAAAGAGTTGAAACTTGCCTTTAATGACTTGTATGAGGAAGCGGTAAAAGTGAAAAAGGCAAACTCAAAGTTGCAAGCTAAGTTGAATGAGCGTGCCGTAGAAAATAATGACAAGTTGATTGAGGATCTTAGGGCACGAGAGAAGACTCTTAGGAAGAAGTTAGCATATGTTGAGGGTGAGAGATATAATCCCCGTGGTTTGATGGAGTCTTTGAAAAAGGAGATTTTAGAGTTTGAGGAGTCTATGTGTTTTCTTGAGTCTGGGTTGATGAGTTAGAGGAGACATTGAAAGACTCATCTAGAGTTAAGTTACATTTAGAGTCTAGATCAGAGAAGTTAGATAGGATGTTTGGCACCATCCAAATCAAAGGTGATAGGGGTGTTATAGGCTTCGATGATCGTGTTGTTCCCATTACCAAAGCCAACCCCACACGTGCGTGAAATCAAAGTAGGAACGTTAGGAGAGGTCCACATTTTAGTAACAATTCTCACTGTCGTTACACTTGCACTTTTTTCTGTAGGAAAGGTCACCTTAGAAGTTTTTTCTACGACCTTAAGAATACTCCTAGGCAGCTTAGGAATAAAGTTGCTTCGGTTCCCAAAAACCCCATGCATAATTTCACACCTACTTAGGTTAGGAGATCGGACTTAGTGGCTTTAGGAATTTAACTTCATGATTCTTGTTCGGTTGCACTTGGTTCTTCCCATGCTTAATCTAAAGGATGATTGTGTTTCCATGTTTTTCATATTCTAGTTTGCTTCATGATATAGCCATTGCTAGTATTATGACATGTGTATCATTTTGTATTATATTTTTCATTTATTTGAGTCTTATTTGAAAAATACAAAAACAATGTTTTAAATATTTTTAAGAAAATACAAAAAGATTTTATTTTAATTTTAAGTCAAAATATGTTGAAAAAAGCAAAAGGATTTTTGGGTTTGTTTGATTTTGAGTTTATATGTGTGATATGACATATTGGTGAGCTTGTACCCCCTTCACTTCATTATCTATGTGGCTAGGACATTTGATCATAATTATTGATGCTTAGAATGATCTTAACCATTGTATTAAGGGGTAGTTTCGAAGTTGATATGCATTTTGATTCGACTTTGTATATATGACATCATTGCACACATGAACGAGTTTCTATGAATGTTTGACTTCTCTTGCATATTTGAGTTTGATGAGACATTCTTATCTCAATCTTGTAATCTATGCGTAAGTAGACTTAAAGAGGAGGTGCTCATGTAAGAACCGTTTACCGTGAGGATTAGATTTCATAAATAAAAAAAATGATGAGTGTTCACGAGAAAGGGCTGTGAGAGTGAAAAATTAACTCGCCGTGAAAGCCACCATTTAAAAGAGCCCAAAAAGAAATAAAGGAAATAAAAAGATTCATATTACAAAATGGGTAAGTAGTTTATGGTCATTCAAAAGAAAGATATGATTATATTTTAGGGAGATTGTATGGATATATAAATGGGTTTGCACCACGAAGCCTAGTGTTGAAACATTGCATCATGATACTATTGTTTGTAGAATTGTCGATATTCTGGATTTGTGTGCACATAGATTGTTTAGTTCATTTAGCTCAATTATTAACTGTCACATTTGGCTAAAACAAAAGTTAGATGACATTTCACTATCAATTAGAGCTTCTTGAATGTTTTAATGTGTTGGAATTATGATTTATTTATTTTAGTTCACACACATTCACTCCATATCCTTGTTATGCACGTTGATTCTATGTTGGCATGAAACTCACATTGTTTTACATGTTTTATTTATCTGTTTTGTGTTTGTTTCGATGTTTTCTGCTCTTTCCAATTAATATTTTCAGGAAATTTTTTCACCAGGCGAAACTTCATGGTTTTTGGCACTGGAATTGAGAGTTTTATAAGTCGTTCAAATGACAATGAGGTTTCGTTCGAGTGACATCTTGATGTCGCGTGAAGCACTGTTCACGCGAGCTTCAAGTGACATGGATTTTGAGGGCTCAATTTGTCAGTGTTGTTTGCAAGAAGGTCGCGCAAAGGTCCCGAGATGGGTTTATTCGAGGGAGATGCTACTAGAATACATTTATTTAGCTCACTTGATCAACTCATTTGAGCGACTTGCCTGTGTCGTTCATAAGAAAAGGCTAAGTTGTTCAAGCGACCTGTTGGAGGAATTTTTTTTATTCCTTCTGTTTCAGTACCCTGTTTCATATTGATATATTTTTTTTGTACTGACTGGGTTTATTTTTATGCAGTTCTCATTGATTATTTCTCACACTGCATAGGATTTCGTTTAGTCACGTCAGCTTAGATTGATGATTTCTCACATGTGATTGTTTCTGTTTGCTAGCTACAAATTTGGTATCTTTTGATCATTTTTAGTTGGTTGGATTATGTTTATCTAGATATACTTCATTGATTATCTTATTCTAGATATGTTTATCTTTTCACCGGGTTGTCTATTCGAGACAAAAAGGAGGAGAGATATATGTGATGTGGGGGTGGGGGGCAGATTTTATTTGTTGAGCACATAGTTTTGTTTCATTTCAAATTGATATCAAATGCTTTCATGCTTATATGTTGGTATTAATTAGTTTGCAAAAATTGGTATCCTGATTTAAATGTTTGTTTTCAAATTGATATCAAAATTTCTCACATGTTTACCAAATGATCTGAGTTTGATTTTACATATTGGAATTGATATTTTATATTGGTATCATATTGGGTTTATATCATTTGTTCCTCCATACTTGACTGGGTATTTGTATATTTCATGTTTGTAGGTATGCTTACGAGATTGGTCATTTCAAGTCTACATCACATTCAGACAGGTCATGCTTGTCGGACCATCATTTACTATGCTTGTCCTGTAATTTTTTATTTTTGGTTTTATGGGATGGGATTTAGGCATAATACCGCTTGACAGCTCGGCTTAGGCATTTTACTATTTGAGTTTTGTCCCGAAATAGTAAAAGGGGAAGATTTTTAAGGACAAAATTTCTAATTGAGTCCATTGTAGTTTTTGACTTATTCCTGGAACAAAAAACTATCTTTGAGTCATAGATAGATTTTATATTGTCACGATCCAACACAGTCAGTGACATAAATATTATTGAAGACATTGCGACCAAGCTTCAAAGATCAATCATGCTGAGAGTTTATCAGTGCACGTTTCACGTCTTGATTGCATTCCAAGATTTCTTAGGTATGAGTGCGTAATGTTAATGGGACTCGAAAAATGTTTTAAAAATTTTAAGGTTGTTTTTTAATTAAAGAAATGCTTTTAAAAATGTTTTTATGTGTTTTTAAATATTTAAACTTTGTTTTATTTTGAGATAAGGATTGTGTAGAGTTGTATAAAAATCAAACTCTAATTTTCCTGGTTCAAACGACATCAGAGGTTGTTCAAGTGAGATAGGCTTGTCGTTTGAGCGACAACTTCATCTCGTTCAAGCAATAGGTCAATCTCGTTCAAAGGATTTGCCGACTCAGCTTTTTATATAAGGCGTGTTTCACTCAAAATTTCGTAGTAATGCAATCCAGAAAATCAGTTTAAATCCAATACATTTTCTACATAAGTTTCCTAAGGTTTTCTAAGTCTAAAAATATTCTTAGAGTTTCAAATATCCGAATTTTCATTATCATATGCAATAGTGATCTTTGATTTCACCATAGTGGTTTGTTCTACACTTGAACGTCATTGTGTTTTGTGGTGAAGAAGTGAAGGAGTTCATGTTCAACATCGTAGACGTTATCAAACCATATCGATGGACATCGAGACATACGTGGACGCGTGTGTTGTTGACGAGCATCGTAGAAGAAGAACTTTCTGCATGGGCACTGTGGAGGAGTGGTTGAAGATTCAAAGAATCATCAAGACCCGTGGGGATCGATTCATTGAGTAAGTCTGTCTTTGTACTTTGTAAAACAATATCATAGTGATTTTCTAGCTTGGGTCGTCCGAGGTTATTCCCCTTAGTGGTTTCCTCGTACATCCAGCGTTGTGAACTTCATTTTTTTTACTTACTTTAATCATCTAGATGAATGTTTAGGATTAAAGAAGATAAAACTGATTTAAGGTAAAATTGGTTCACACAATCTTGGTGAGTAGTTTATAAAATTTGAAAAAGAATTTTTCGAAAAGAGAAAATTGTTTGGTTCAAAAGCACATGCGTTAAAAAGGGTCCTACAACTTGTGGATCCCCTGATCATTTTGAAAGAGATTGCCTGCAGCGAGCTTTGGTCAACAGCCGGTCAGTTAGCAAACCGTCAATTTTATGCCATGTCGGAGTTCTAATTACACAGGCCCCACCCAGTAACAGTACCAACAGTTCTCATCAGGTTATCATTAGTTCGTGAGGAATAGTGTTGACGGTTCACATCCGAGTTAGGGGCAAGATATTCGTGGGCCAAGTCAGGTGCTCTGCATTCATAGAAGCTGGTTCAACCCCGGGCAAACTTATGCCACATCATAGTTCGCTGCACTTTTCAGTGATCCATCGGTGATGGAAGGTATGATTCTTTTGTATAATATGAAATTATGTTACTAAAGCCGTTTAATATAAAATTAAACTATTTAAGTAACTCCGAATGTTTTTTGAAGAAACTTTTTTCTTAAAATCAAATCAAATTAATCACAAGATGTGTTTAGCAAAATATGTACGAGATCTATTCAAGATTTATTAACTAATTTGGTAAAGCAGTTTAAAATTATTAAACTCAGCATAACCTAAAGAATTAGATGAGGAGATGTAGAACGATTAAGGACAAGGGATTTTTTACGTTGTAAAACCTCACCCAACAGAGGAAACATCCACGACTCCCAATACGGAGCAAACCAAAAATTCATGTAACACCCCGCCCAATTAAATATCGGGGGATCAGTCCTTTATAAAATCTAAAACAGAATGTTCGGTTGGTTCATTCTTAGCATCACTGTCGAAAACACAATAGCTTATTTAATCACCTAATATAATTAAGCTAAGTGTCAAAACCTTTCTCTTATTAATTAAAGACCAACCATTTAATTACCAAACCAAGTAATTTAATATGAAGCATCCACGTATAATTAATTAATACAAATACTGAATTAGAATCGCATGCAGAAATAGATAAGACTGGATAAAACATCCCAATTCAAAACTCTAAACCAAAACAATAGTAGCCATCAATCCACATGGAAATGAACGAGAAATAGAGTAAACATAATCTCTGAAAATGTCTAAGGAAGGGGCGACACAAGCCCTAAAGAAAATGTCATAACGCATAGGAATGAAACAATCGAGGCGTCTAAACAAAGTCCTGCAGCTCCCACAACAGCTACACCACGCCACCCAATCCGAAACTCTAAGCCTGATGTCCCTGTGGCTGAGCACCTAATATAATACATATATATAGCAAGAGAGAGGAGATGCAAGAAACGGGTCAGAGCCCGATGTGTAAAAATATTTATTTAAGAAAGTATTTAAAATTTGTAGAAAAGCAAGTATCAAGTACATGTTAGTTCGAACTCTCACATGAGATTCTCACCCCTCTTCTATTGTGCACGCCTAACGCGTATCTAAATTTTCTCCTTAGCTATACCCCCCCATATAACTAGTCTGAATCCATCCTAATAGTATTTACCCTCACTATTAGTAAACCCGTATCGCCCATACAATACATTATCCAATTAGCCTATGACGAAAAGCTAATTACTACATTTTCCATTTTCATAATAATTCAAATATACGATTAGAATTTTCTTAACAAGTTTTCATGCCCATATTCATTACTATATACATTAGATTGATTCACAACTCCCATACATATATACATATAGTCACATCTGCCCTATATATATATAACATGATACTGCACCCCCGGGCTATATCCCATTAGCGCACCTAATCAACATACTGTACCCCCGGGTTATCACCCATTAGTACACTTTAAATAATATTGTACCCACGGGTTATCACCCATTAGTACACTTAAAATACATTTTTGTACCCCCGGGTTATCACCCATTAGTACACTTATAACAATAAGATTCTCACACCCCCGAGTTATCACCCATTGGTGCATTTAACAATAATAATACATAATAGGCATACGCACGTCCTATTATAATAAATAGGAGTTTCCCTTGCCTACATGTAAGCTTCTCTTGTGCATTTTGATTTCAACATTCCGTAATAGTTATTGGGTTATTATCCCACTCGAAATTTCTATGGTATATTATCTCTGTACCTAATTCATTAAAGTATTTAGTCCCTCATACTTCTTTCGAAATTCTGCCTTACTTAAGTTTATTATTTAGAAATATTTTTCTCATTTCGGAACTAATAAACTCAAAACTGGGTCCTAAAAAAATTATCAAAATTTCACTCTGTCGCTCGAACGAGATGGCAAGTCGTTTGAACGACTTCCATATGTCGCTCGAATGACTTCGCGCGAGATTGCAATCTCGCTCGAACGACTTCGAGCGACTTTGCGCGAGATTTCACTGTTCGTCCCCTACCCAGATTTTCCAAAGTTTTCCACCATTTTTAACCTCAAATCTTCTTATTTAACACCCCAAACTCCAAATAAATAATTCTACATCGAACCCCATCAATAACATACGAATTCTAACATCCTAGAATCATTAATTCATAACGAATCATTCATAAAATGTGAAATCCCCAATTTAAATTTATCAAAACCCTAGTTCTTCCAATATATGTTCAAGAAGCCAAAATTTCCAGATTTGTTCCACACATAAATTCTTCTAAACGTGATTTCTAATCTACATACATGAAGGGTTTCAATTTAATAAATCTTAGAAATAAATTACACATCCAAATTCCTCAATTTCACCATTTTTATAACCTATAACATAATCCTAACAATCCTACACTAACATGAGTATGATGAATACCAAAATACAGCAAGTTATAAACACTTGACTTGAGTGAGTAGTCTAATTTCTTTATGTTGTTGGTATGGGTGTGTTCCCCTTGTCCCGATCTACACGGTGGTGGTGGTTGTGAAAGGTGATGTCGATTTAGCGCTCTTCTCTTGGCAAAAGCTGTCCCTCACACTTCCTATGTCCGTTCTTACTTTCTACAGCTTTCTAACCCTAATGCAATTGTTTTGGCTGATAAATGAACTCCTAATTTTCGTCCATTAATTAGGCCTAAAAATCCAATTTACCATAATGCCCTCTTGGGGTGCCGGTTAGGCCTAAAATTGCCCCGAGACCCCAACTAAACACCCGAGTATACTATTTCGACTATGTCGACCCTTCCGGACTCAACTGTACACTCGAAATCATCATATGAGTTACTAAAAATAATTGATATATTTATTCCACCAATTTAGTCCCGACACGACTCACACGCGCGTCTGACTTAATTCACTAAACTGTCGTATTATTATCTCTCTACAGTTTATCGAAGTGTATAGTTCCATATTACATATCGCACAGTAATATTAAACTAATAAGTATTAACCCTTAGCACGCTAGTTAATATTTATTTTTATTAGATCCGAAATAATTAACAATTTAATTCTCACATTTAAATTCAATTAATCCCTCTCTAATAGATAATCCCTTAATTATTTAAATCATAAAAATGTGGGGTATTACATACTTCCCCCCTAATAAAGGAATTTCATCACGAAATTTGAAAAAAAATAAGGCATACCGGGTATGAATAAATCTGGATATTTCTCACGCATATCCGCCTCACGCTCCCAAGTAGACTCCTCCACAGTGTGAAGCTGCCACTGGACACGAACAACTGGAACTACTTTTGACCTTAGCCTCCTCTCACTTTGGAACATATTATCTGAGGAGAGACCATTGGAACAACTAAATCTGGATATTTTAATCGTTGCCTTTTACTAGGCACCGTATTCTTGTCCTTTTTCTCATTTTGGAACATATTATCGTGAGCGATCTCACTTCGTACAAAATACCTCAACACATAATCCGCTTACCACCTGTCCTACTAACTAGGTTAGGATTGTCCTTCTCTCGGACTTTAGTAGACTCGATTCCTGTTAGCCATACCGGTTGTTCCCTTAGCTTTTTAGGCCATAAAGATCATGTTACTATCTATAATAGTACTTACTGAATTTACCATCACTCGGTAAGAATTTAACTATCTGAAGCATTCAAATGGTTTTCCTGATGTGTATCCACATCCTTTTGTGGTGCTATACCACCACCGTTGTATTCAGTCTTATTCTCGACTAAATTCTTCGATTCCTTTAACTTCCCCTCACAAAGAAGCGTTGTTATCTATATTGACAAAATATTACATTGTCAACCTCTTAATCGGTCGTCCATCAGAAATTCCTCCTCGAGTATTATCAACTATTATTACAAGTTGGTCTCCCACTTGGAGTCGTTTCCTCCACTAGTATCTACCTCTTTCGATACAAAATTTGCCAACGATTAGGATTCATATCCATAATTGGACTTCTGTCATGCCCTCCTGCGATGAGTTCGGAACCACATTTGCTTCTCATCCTGAACAGTTGAGGAAGGAACATACGGTCAACACTTTACCTAAGGTTCTCCTATAGGCATAGCATTCCACTTCTAAAATTGGTGGTTGACTCCAACCATTATAATTTCGTCCCGAAAGCCAAGAAAATTTTCTCTAAATTTTCACTTTCAGTTTGCCACACTCCGTCCTATATTTAAGCCTTTGGATACTTTACCTCCTTTGGTAAACACATACAATTTTCGCGTTTCTAAAATTTCCCACTGACAGTCTCTACCCATTTTTGTAACACGTTGGGTAAGTTTACCCTCGCACCTCATTTGGCTAAAACAGCATTTGAAAATCATTGCTGCACCTTAGTCGCCTTTCTAGTCGTGGCTTCTCGTGCCATAATGGAAGTGACCTCGACTACGGTCATCATCCTCGGATATATTTCATAATCTCAACTGAGCCTTGCCTCCTGATGTACGCTTAACGGTCCTCTTCTGACATCCGTCATCGCTCGGCACATGCACACATCCGAATGAAATTAGAATTCACTAGTGTGTACACATTATAGCAGGAGAACGAAATCTCGCCAAAGGATTCGACAATCCTAAACATAGGGCTCTATCACATACAAAGCAACGCTGAAAGCATAACATGCCGTACAGATCCTAAGGACACTAGAACCTGATGCTCTGATACCACCTGTGACACTTAGCCTAATTAAATACTGGGCGATCACTCCTTTATTAAATTAAATCAAGGTGAACAGTTGGTTCATTCTCAGGATCACTGTCGATAAAAATAAATTTTCCAATTTAACACCCTAAGTAATTAAGCTAAGTGTCAAAACTATTTTCATGTATAACTTTCGAAATTTTATTTAAAGAAAATCATAGATTAAATTTATTAACAACATCACAATGAATTAAGAATCACATCACAATAAACCTGGAACATAATCCAATGAATCTAAAACATTCGTCAATCGAATGTCAACAAGCGAAACATAAAGTAACACAATACAAACTGAATAAATCCCATAGTGACAATACTAGAAATATCTGGAATACAAATATCCCAATAACAATGAAATAATGGAAAGGGCGACACGTGCCCAATAAATGAGAATGCATGTGTATAACGTAAAGCATGTGTATATCTAACATTAAACATGGGTAATTAACCCAAAATCCCATCTAATCATCAAGAACCCTAGAGTTTTTCTTAATCAAGGTTCTAATCTGTTTTTACCAGAATTTCCTTCTAATATATCATCAAAATTTCGTGGGTTATATTCCTCTACATGGCAAGGGTTCCAGAATTTCCATATAATCAATACTACATGCATTTTCCTAACACAAATTGGGTTTTTCTTCCATAGTTTTCATCTCTAATCAATCCTAAACCAATATGAAGATTGCACTAACGAAAATACGCAAGATAAATTTTTGCCTGGGATTTTCAGAAGTCTAGTTTGCAGATGAATCCGCCGTGGTTGCGTTCCCCTTCTCGCGATCTACGCGTCGGTGGCGGCGGCGGCGCAAACCGGTGACGTTTTGGCCTTGGATTGCCTTGGAGCTCTCTCCTCTCTTCTCTAATGGCCGTCACTTGTTTTCTGAATATTCTAACCCTAAAAGACTAACCTTAATGGCTGATATAGGTTGCTGAATTTCGTGGGTTTAATTACCCAAAAAGGTGAAATGACTAAATTGCCCTCCCGGGGTACCAATTAGGCCTAAAAACGCCCCGAGACCCAAACTAAACCCCCGGGTACACTTTTCTGACTATCTCGACCCTTTCGGACGCGTTGGCGCACTCAAAATGACCATATGAACAACTTATAAAATATTCACTTTTATTAATCTACATTTAGTCCCGACACGACACAGGCGCGTCCCGACTTAAATTTCCACAATTGTCATTTTATTCACACGTGACAATATTATAAAAATAAATCTCATATATTACTATACTCATCCAGTAATATGCAACAAATAATATATTCCCAATAATTACTAACTCTTGTCACGCTAGTAACTATTTAAAACAATATTTCGGATTAAAATTAAATTCATACATCTCTATTAAATTTAATAAATCCTTAAATTTAAAAGCCATGAAAATACGGGGTATTATGTACTTCCCCCCTAATAATGGAATTTCGTCCCGAAATTCAGAAAATAAGGCCTACCAGGTAGCACAATTCTGGATATCCTTGTTAGTACGCAAACTATCTACATAGTACGGCGCTCAATCACTATAGCTTCTTCCTCACAGCAACATTGTTTTACATTCTCATTGGAGACACTTCACATTACACTCCCAACTGACAACATTTGAATAGGTTACGTCTATACGTTATAAATTCCATTATCTCACTATCATTAGGAGGCCGCACCTCACTACATGACAAATACTCGGATTTATTCATATACAAAAATCCATTCTGAGAAAATTATACGAACATTTGATCACTCTTGACTGCCTAAAACAGTCGTGGAATTCCACCATAGTTATCGGATATTTTCTCGACCGATCCAAAAATTCTGATTATCTACTCTCCTCTAAACATACGGAAGGAGAATAGTCGAGGTTCTTCCATAACAAAACCTTAATAAGTACCTCGTACGCGACAAACAGGTACGAGTGCTTCTATAGAGCATTCTTGAAATCATCGTACCAAGATTCCAAAATCTCCTTCACGTGGCTCCACTAATCTTTAATCACCGTGCGCCCATTCCCTGGCTACGGGTGATACATCCTACTTTAAACGAAACTTTATCTCCGCTGGTTTCTGAAGTCACATAACAAAGGTGGGATTCACCAATCTCATCCTGATTCAGAAATTTATACTGCGCCGGACCATGCACTGGCGCGATCCTTCCTTTCAAAGGAAGTCTGGGGCATACTAGTTAATATTGTAAGCCATCCCAAAGGAATATCAATCACTTCCTTCTCGACGACTTAATTCACATGTTCGGGATAAACCCTTGATCTTGTCATGAGGATGGAAACCCATCCAAGAACTTTACCGACTTTGCCAACCTCTTCCAATTTCAGGAATTTTTGATAAACACAAAATTCTTTGGTTGATTCTTCTCTTTCAACCAAACCTTACCTATGGGCAGTGCATGTAGAGACTACTCACTACGTCTCGCTAAACATCGATTCTTCCCTTGAAATGTCTCACATTAAAGGACACGTAATACTCCCCTTCCTTCCTTGGAGTATGCCGAAAGTTCCGACCCGTGCTCTTCTCTCCACGAAGTGCACTTCTGAATCTCTTATACTATACTAACATCATTAATCTTTGTATGCGCAAGTCGCTCTTACACTTGACTAATAACAACTCCGCTCCGGGTGTGCTTCATAACAATTAAATTCTACTCTATTCAAGGAATACCAATTCTTGAATGGCTTCCCACAGCCTTCCAATCAAGTTAGGGCGTGCTATTCTGATTGCACACTTATGTATGTATTATCGCCCCTCATGTGAAATTTAATCCACTCTATCACCTCCACTTCGTTATACTAGTCCCACAAACATATATTTCACACGTCTATTACCACGTCCCTTCGACTCGGACTATTTTAACTGTAGGTAACCAAGATGCCCATATTTTTGCAACACTCCGACCGCCCTGGGAGAGCGAACGGTGTGCTACTCATCTGTAGGACTAACTAAATTCAACGGAATAGAAGGAATAGGGCATTCAAATTCCACGACAATAAAAGAGGAATAATGATTCTCAACCTTCCTTAGATAAGTACAACAATTTTCCCAAATAGGTACAACAACCAAAATAAATCACTAACGCTCTTTTCATCAAAATGATTACATGTTATCTCTTTTGTATAATATACAGTTCTTTCTAGATAATCCATGCTAAAAATCATTCCAACTCTATATTCACCTTGTGTTCTGTACGCGGTTATGACATTTGGGTACTCTCAATCACCCTAGAAATCAAAATTCTTAAATTCTCCTTATCATCGTTCCACCCCTCAACTCGTGGGGATGACTTTAAATGCTTTCCTACCACAAAAATCCAGCCCCAATGACCTTAAAACAAAATTCAACTTTCAACTTACATACATAATTACTTGATCCCATTTCGACCAGGGTACCGAACTCATGGAATAGTGACCAAACGCCTCCCTATTTCTAACCTTACGCTAAGTTTCATGCGTGGGATGTCTCGCAAAGCGAAATCCAAATAAGGAACCCCCGATACACTACTACCTAGCATTGTCGGTTATCGAAATCCGTTAGGTCCTCCATCCATAGTATATATATCCCTTTATTCCGTCCCTTGACAGAAAAGTTACAATTTCTCCCATAATTATGCTTAACAAAGAACGTTTCACGAATTTCACTATCGTCCCGTATTGGTTGATGGTAATTACATTCTATAAACCTTGGATACATACGATTGAAATTCTCTAAATTTCCTTTTTCTAACATTAGGGGTATAACTCTTAACTCCCACACCTCTTAAGGATAAATATAACACTGCACTCTTCATATCACTAAGTCCGGAGTGCTAAACATAATACCGAGTCAAGTCTTTTCGCTCAACGGTAAATCCCGGTACATACTGAATCATACTGACAAAGTCTATACATACATTGGTATCGAATATCTCGAGCCCACTATCTCCTCCGAAGACTCTAGGATAGATAATATAAGTGCGAGTCCAACCTTCTTACAGGTTAAGCCTCGCCAAAACAAAACGTGTTGCACTAATGTAACTACTCCGATAGCCTTGCAATAAATGCCCACTATCATACTACCCGTTTCTATAACATTTTAACAAAGAATAATATCATACTCGTGTATCGCATCACTACAACGAGTAGCCTCAATAAAGTATAAAACACTGTTAATATACCCATTCATCCCCCGCGGATAGCACCAAAGAAAAATCCCGCTATACTAAGGAAAAATATTCACATAATGGTAACATTTATAATGATATGCATTAAACTCGTCTCACAAGCTAATCTAGCAATGAACAAAATATCACTACACCAAATCCTGCGAATGGTCACGCTCAGTGGGTCACGGCCCAAGTCCGCGACCAGATGGTCGCGGACTTGGGCCGTGACCCACTCAATATTTGGCGTGACCATATTTATTATCACATTAAATTATCGAAACTCTACAAGTGGTCGCGGACTAAGTCCGTGACCACAGTGGTCGCGGACTTGCACCGTGACCAGGTCGTGACCATCTTAGCGCCAAACTCGCGCCAAAATTCCCTCCAAGCTTGGTCGCGGATTGGTCACGGACTTGGGTCGTGACCATAGGCATGACGAAGCACAAAACACACACATTGGGGGTCACGGCTGGGGGCCGTGACCATTTCTTGGCGTGGGTCACGGCTATGAGCCGTGACCATATGCAGTTTGATGGGTCTTTTGGTTTCGGTGGTGTTTCTTCTGGTGGGTCACGGCTGAGAGCCGTGACCAGGTTTAGTCTTAAAAAACAAAACGCTGCATTTCTTTTCAGTAGCCTTCATTTTTTTCATTTCCCCCCAATGAAATAGCCCCGCTCAAAAAACCCGACAATCGATGGACTGTGGCTTTTCCGGCGAACCAAAGGTCGAGACCGCCAGCAGTAACGACTAACGACGGCGGTGGTGGACTCATCGATTCTCATCTATGGTAACGACGACGACGACGACTAAATACAACGGCGGTAACTTTGTTTCATCTCTGGTAACTTTGTTTTCACATTTGCTTATGGTTTTATTATGTGTTCTAGATTTTTATATATTACAGATTTTATCTGAAATAAACTTTTGAACCTCAAATTCAATAATCACTTAGCCGTGCAGATTTGCTGTTAGCATATTTCATATAGGCGGATTTGGTTTTGGAAGTCAGGGTATGCAGATTTGGGTTTGGAAGTAGAGGTATTTAACCTTCGATTTTGCCATTTCTTATTTATTTGATTCTTTTCTTCTAACTCAGTTCTCTAACCCATATTCGGGGTTATAATTAGAGCACTTTGTTAGAATTATTATTTTTACATAAAAAAATCTATATGAAATAAATCAAAATTGATTGTCATATTGCGGAGCACAGTGACAACACTACAATCGAAGAGCCGATTACTTAACGAAGAGAATGATACAACTGCCTAATGATGCAATTTGATGGCATGAAGCGTTATATGTTGTCGATTCTCATCTCTCCTTTCCCATTTCTATCTCACGATATGTTGTTTCACTACAAAGTAAACAAAGTTGTGTATATATGTTGTGATTTCTATGCTTTAATCTATTTTGATTTCTCTGCTTCACTTCAAGATTTGTGGTTAATTTTGATATTGGATACAAACTGACTATTATGCCGAATTAATTTTTGAAGCAGAGTGGTATACAACTCTTTTACTGCTATGGGGATTAATTTTTTGGAAAAAGTCAGAGGGTCCACAAATTGTTGGTTACACTTCTAAAGTAATGCTCCTATTAGGCTATCATAGATATTTTTTTGAATAGAAGAAACCACTTTTTTACTTCTATGGGGATTAAATTTTTTAGAAAATTATTCCACCTGACATCGAATTTGCGAGTTATTGAATTGAGGTTTCAAATTTATTGATAGAAATGGGTATTTCAAGTTTAAGTAAAAGGATTAATTTGGTGTTCTTTTTTTGTATTTTCGGGGGATTTTTGTTGAGTATTATCATGTTATACTTTTCCTTCTTCTACCTTCACTGTAATTTCAAAAGAGGGTACACATATTGTTGGTTAAATGGCAAGTGGGGTTCAACTAACGACGGCGGTGGTGGACTATAGGGTTTCTTTCATTTCGATTGTTGTAAACGGTATCAGAAATAGAAAGAAGACGGTAGGGTTCTTTCACCCATACATTAACGACGGCGGTGGAGGAGAGAGAGTTCTTTGGTGTGCAGTGAAAGCCATACAAGAAGAAAGTCTGATTTGGTGCCATACAGGAAGAGTTCTTAAACAATAGGATCTCGATTGCGTTGTGTACACGGGTGATGGCTCGAGAACTCGATCGCTTTGCGATAAATTTACCCTCCTCAGGTACCCCCATCTCTCTAAACAAGCACGTATCAATTTCTTTTGTCTTTTTAATTTAATAGTTATATAAACTGGTAATATTACTGTTTAACTATGTATTTGATTGGACTATATTGAAGTATCCTCAGATTGGTGCCAGTTCTAGAGGACGAGCCGGTGTTTGTATAATTTTCTTTCGTGTTTTTTTCTTCTTCCAAGAATGTTACTTATTTAATGCTTTTGTTTTCAAAATTCCAATGGAAATGCAGGACCATCTGCGAAAAGGACCATAGGTACGCTCTCTAAGCATATTCAGATTCGTCCACGAAATGTCATGTCTTTATATAATTATTCTTCTAACTATTCGATTTAGTGTTGTGAGTCTAATTTGAAATTTGCGGAATGGCTATGTTCTTAATTCAACCAAGATTGTAGTTTTACTGGAATGGCTTTTTTGGATTCCGTTAGATTTTTTTTAATAAAGCTAACTATGCTTCTGGGGAATATATTGTATATTTTGTTGGGACTCATTTTAGTATCAGTATGCTATAGCTCCAATTTATATTTCTAAAAAATCTTGTGTTATGCATGTTAGACGGACAGTAAAAAACATTCCCAAGTATGCTCCACCACAGTTCTACATTGACAATGTGTTGTTTCGGATCAAGGAGAAGAACATTCCCTATTGCTATTGTTGCAGGTTAGATCTGCTATGCTTTACTTTAACAAAAGTAGTTATATAATATATATGTATTATCTACTAAATCTTTTAGATGATAGAAGGAGTACGGGATAATTATTGGTTTTGTTTGGTTTGGCTGTTGGAGCATAATTGGTTGTTGCTTGTTGTTGGATAGTATGTTAGAAGGAGTATGGGATACTTAGAAGGAGTATGGGATAATTATTAGATAATATGTTGAAAATATTTTAGACTCCCGGTTTGAGAATACGACGATAATTTGAAAATGTAACTCGTAGGAACTGACCCCGGTTTGAAAAACATGGCATTAGAGGGTGAGAACTCGAAACAGCCCCCGAACGGCCCCGTGGGTGGCATCAACACCACCCACGGGACCAACGTAACTCGTAGGAACTGACCCCGCAGCCGCGGGTCTCCCGGTTTGAGAGTACGACATTAATTTGCTTATTTCCACACTTAGGCTTAAAAACATGCCGTTAGAGGGTGAGAACTCGAAACAGCCCCCGAACGGCCTCGGGGGTGGCACCAACACCTCCCACGGGACCAACGTAACCCGTCGGAACTGACCCGGTAGCTGCGGGCCTCCCGGTTTGAGAGTACGACGGTAATTTGATCATTTCCAGACTTGGGCTTAAAAACATGGCGTTAGAGGGTGAGAACTCGAAACAGCCCCCGAACGGCCCCGTGGGTGGCACCAACACCTCCCACGGGACCAACGTAACTCGCAGGAACTGACCCCACAGCCGCGGTTCTCCCGGTTTGAGAGTACGACGGTAATTTGCTTATTTCCACACTTAGGCTTAAAAACATGGCGTTAGAGGGTGAGAACTCAAAACAGCCCCCGAACGGCCCCGTGGGTGGCACCAACACCTCCCACGGGACCAACGTAACTCGCAGGAACTGACCCCGTAGCCGTGGGTCTCCCGGTTTGAGAGTAAGATGGTAATTTGCTTATTTCCACACTTGGGCTTAAAAACATGGCGTTAGAGGGTGAGAACTCGAAATAGCCCCCGAACGGCCCCGTGGGTGGCACCAACACCTCCCACGGGACCAACGTAACTCGTGGGAACTGACCCCTGAGCCGCGGGTCTCCCGGTTTGAGAGTACGATGGTAATTTGCTTATTTCCACACTTAGGCTTAAACAACATGGCGTTAGAGGGTGAGAACTCGAAACAGCCCCCGAACGGCCCTGTGGGTGGCACCAACACCTCCCACGGGACCAACGTAACTCGCAGGAACTGACCCCGTAGCCGCGGGTCTCCCGATTTGAGAGTACGATGGTAATTTGCTTATTTCCACACTTGGGCTTAAAAACATGGCGTTAGAGGGTGAGAACTCGAAACAGCCCCCGAACGGCCCCGTGGGTGGCACCAACACCTCCTACGGGACCAACGTAACTCGTGGGAACTGACCCCACAGCCACGGGTCTCCCGGTTTGAGAGTACGACGGTAATTTTCTTATTTCCACACTTAGGCTTAAAAACATGGCGTTAGAGGGTGAGAACTTGAAACAGCCCCCGAACGGCCCCGTGGGTGGCACCAACACCTCCCACGGGACCAACGTAACTCGTAGGAACTGACCCCGCAGCCGTGGGTCTTCCGGTTTGAGAGTACGATGGTAATTTACTTATTTCCACACTTGGGATTAAAAACATGGCATTAGAGGGTGAGAACTCGAAACAGCCCCCGAACGGCCCCGTGGGTGGCACCAACACCTCCCACGGGACCAACGTAACTCGCAGGAACTGACCCCGTAGCCGCGGGTCTTCCGATTTGAGAGTACGATGGTAATTTGCTTATTTCCACACTTGGGCTTGAAAACATGGCGTTAGAGGGTGAGAACTCGAAACAGCCCCCGAACGGCCCCGTGGGTGGCACCAACACCTCCCACGGGACAAACGTAACTCGTGGGAACTGACCCCGCAGCCGCGGGTCTCCCGGTTTGAGAGTAAAACGTTAATTTGCTTATTTCCACACTTAGTCTTAAAAACATGGCGTTAGAGGGTGAGAACTCGAAACAGCCCCCGAACGGCCCCGTGGGTGGCACCAACACCTCCCACGGGACCAACGTAACTCGTCGAAATAGACCCCGCAGCCGCGGGTCTCCCGTTTTGAGAGTACGACGGTAATTTTCTTATTTCCAGACTTGGGCTTAAAAACATGGCGTTAGAGGGTGAGAACTCGAAACAGCCCCCGAACGGCCCGTGGGTGGCACCAACACCTCCCACGGGACCAACGTAACTCGTTAGAACTGACCCCGCAGCCGCGGGTCTCCCGGTTTGAGAGTACGACGGTAATTTTCTTATTTCCACACTTAGGCTTAAAAACATGGCGTTAGAGGGTGAGAACTCGAAACAGCCCCCGAACGGCCCCGTGGGTGGCCCCAACACCTCCCACGGGACCAACGTAACTCGCAGGAACTGATCCCGTAGCCGCGGGTCTCCCGGTTTGAGAGTACGACGGTAATTTGCTTATTTCCACACTTGGGCTTGAAAACATGGCGTTAGAGGGTGAGAACTCGAAACAGCCCCCGAACGCCCCGTGGGTGGCACCAACACCTCCCACGGGACCAACGTAACTCGTGGGAACTGCCCCGCAGCCGCGGGTCTCCCGGTTTGAGAGTAAAACGTTAATTTGCTTATTTCCACACTTAGGCTTAAAAACATGGCGTTAGAGGGTGAGAACTCGAAACATCCCCCGAACGCCCCCGTGGGTGGCACCAACACCTCCCACGGGACCAACGTAACTCGTGGAAATTGACCCCGCAGCCGCGGGTCTCCTGTTTTGAGAGTACGACGGTAATTTGCTTATTTCCAAACTTGGGCTTAAAAACATGGCGTTAGAGGGTGAGAACTCGAAACAGCCCCCGAACGGACCCCGTGGGTGGCACCAACACCTCCCACGGGACCAACGTAACTCGTCGGATGTGACCCCGCAGTCGCGGGTCTCCCGGTTTGATAGTACGACGGTAATTTGCTTATTTCCACACTTAGGCTTAAAAACATGGCGTTAGAGGGTGAGAACTCGAAACAGCCCTCGAACGGCCCCGTGGGTGGCACAACCACCTCCCACGGGACCAACGTAACTCGCAGGAACTGATCCCTTAGCCGCGGGTCTCCCGGTTTGAGAGTACGACGGTAATTTGCTTATTTCCACACTTGGGATTAAAAACATGGCGTTAGAGGGTGAGAACTCGAAACAGCCCCCGAACGGTCCCGTGGGTGGATCCAACACCTCCCACGGGACCAACGTTACTCGTGGGAACTGACCCCACAGCCGCGGGTCTCCCGGTTTGAGAGTACGACGGTAATTTTCTTATTTCCACACTTAGGCTTAAAAATATGGCGTTAGAGGGTGAGAACTCGAAACATCCCCCGAACGGCCCCGTGGGTGGCACCAACACCTCCCACGGGACCAACGTAACTCGTAGGAACTGACCCCGCAGCCGCGGGTCTCCCGGTTTGAGAGTACGACTGTAATTTGCTTATTTCCACAGTTGGGCTTGAAAACATGGCGTTAGAGGGTGAGAACTCGAAATTGCCCCCGAACGGCCTCGTGGGTGGCACCAACACCTCCCACGGGACCAACGTAACTCGCAGGAACTGAACCCATAGCCGCGGGTCTCCCGGTTTGAGAGTACGACGATAATTTGCTTATTTCCACACTTGGGCTTGAAAACATGGCGTTAGAGGGTGAGAACTCGAAACAGCCCCCGAACGGCCCCGTGGGTGGTACCAACACCTCCCACGGGACCAACGTAACTCGTGGGAACTGACCCCGCAGCCGCGGGTCTCCCGGTTTGAGAGTACGACGTTAATTTGCTTATTTCAACACTTAGGCTTAAAAACATGGCGTTAGAGGGTGAGAACTCGAAACAGCCCCCGAACGGCCCCGTGGGTGGCATCAACACCTCCCACGGGACCAACGTAACTCGCAGGAACTGACACCGCAGCCGCGGGTCTCCTGGTTTGAGAGCACGACGGTAATTTCCTTATTTCCACACTTAGGCTTAAAAACAAGGGGTTAGAGGGTGAGAAATCGAAACAGCCCCCGAACGGCCCCGTGGGTGGCACAAACACCTCCCAAGGGACAACCGTAACTCGCAGGAACTGACCCCGTAGCCGCGGGTCTCCCGGTTTGAGAGTACGACGGTAATTTGCTTATTTCCACACTTGGGCTTAAAAACATGGCGTTAGAGGGTGAGAACTCGAAACAGCCCCCGAACGGCCCCGTGGGTGGCACCAACACCTCCCACGGGACCAACGTAACTCGCAGGAACTGACCTCGCAGCCGCGGGTCTCCCGGTTAGAGAGTACGATGGTAATTTGCTTATTTCCACACTTAGGCTTAAAAACAGGGCGTTACAGGGTGAGAACTCGAAACATCCCCCGAACGGCCCCGTGGGTGGCACCAACACCTCCCACGGGACCAACGTAACTCGTAGGAACTGACCCCGCAGCCGCGGGTCTCCCGATTTGAGAGTACGACGGTAATTTGCTTATTTCCACACTTGGGCTTGAAAACATGGCGTTAGAGGGTGAGAACTCAAAACAGCCCCCGAACGGCCCCGTGGGTGGCACCAACACCTCCCACGGGACCAACGTAACTCGTGGGAACTGCCCCGCAGCCGCGGGTCTCCCGGTTTGAGAGTAAAACGTTAATTTACTTATTTCCACACTTAGGCTTAAAAACATGGCGTTAGAGGGTGAGAACTCGAAACATCCCCCGAACGCCCCCGTGGGTGGCACCAACACCTCCCACGGGACCAACGTAACTCGTCGAAATTGACCCCGCAGCCGCGGGTCTCCCGTTTTGAGAGTACGACGGTAATTTGCTTATTTCCAAACTTGGGCTTAAAAACATGGCGTTAGAGGGTGAGAACTCGAAACAGCCCCCGAACGGACCCCGTGGGTGGCACCAACACCTCCCACGGGACCAACGTAACTCGTCGGAACTGACCCCGCAGCCGCGGGTCTCCCGGTTTGAGAGTACGATGGAAATTTGCTTATTTCCACACTTAGGCTTAAAAACATGGCGTTAGAGGGTGAGAACTCGAAACAGCCCTCGAACGGCCCCGTGGGTTGCACAACCACCTCCCACGGGACCAACGTAACTCGCAGGAACTGATCCCTTAGCCGCGGGTCTCCCGGTTTGAGAGTACGACGGTAATTTGCTTATTTCCACACTTGGGATTAAAAACATGGCGTTAGAGGGTGAGAACTCGAAACAGCCCCCGAACGGTCCCGTGGGTGGATCCAACACCTCCCACGGGACCAACGTTACTCGTGGGAACTGACCCCGTAGCCGCGGGTCTTCCGATTTGAGAGTACGACGGTAATTTGCTTATTTCCACACTTGGGCTTGAAAACATGGCGTTAGAGGGTGAGAACTCGAAACAGCCCCCGAACGGCCCCGTGGGTGGCACCAACACCTCCCACGGGACAAACGTAACTCGTGGGAACTGACCCCGCAGCCGCGGGTCTCCCGGTTTGAGAGTAAAATGTTAATTTGCTTATTTCCACACTTAGTCTTAAAAACATGGCGTTAGAGGGTGAGAACTCGAAACAGCCCCCGAACGGCCCCGTGGGTGGCACCAACACCTCCCACGGGACCAACGTAACTCGCAGGAACTGACCCCATAGCCGCGGGTCTCCCGGTTTGAGAGTACGACGGTAATTTGCTTATTTCCACACTTGGGCTTGAAAACATGGCGTTAGAGGGTGAGAACTCGAAACAGCCCCCGAACAGCCCCGTGGGTGGCACCAACACCTCCCACGGGACCAACGTAACTCGTGGGAACTGACCCCGCAGCCGCGGGTCTCCCGATTTGGGAGTACGATGTTAATTTTCTTATTTCAACACTTAGGCTTAAAAACATGGCGTTAGAGGGTGAGAACTCGAAACAGCCCCCGAACGGCCCCGTGGCTGGCATCAACACCTCCCACGGGACCAACGTAACTCGCAGGAAATGACCCCGCAGCCGCGGGTCTCCTGGTTTGAGAGTACGACGGTAATTTGCTTATTTCCACACTTAGGCTTAAAAACATGGGGTTAGAGGGTGAGAAATCGAAACAGCCCCCGAACGGCCTCGTGGGTGGCACAAACACCTCCCAAGGGACCAACGTAACTCGCAGGAACTGACCCCGTAGCCGCGGGTCTCCCGGTTTGAGAGTACGATGATAATTTGCTTATTTCCACACTTGGGCTTAAAAACATGGCTTTAGAGGGTGAGAACTCGAAACAGCCCCCGAACGGCCCCGTGGGTGGCACCAACACCTCCCACGGGACCAACGTAACTCGCAGGAACAGACCTCGCAGCCGCGGGTCTCCCGGTTAGAGAGTACGATGGTAATTTGCTTATTTCCACACTTAGGCTTAAAAACAGGGCGTTAGATGGTGAGAACTCGAAACAGCCCCTGAACGGCCCCATGGGTGGCACCAACACCTACCACGGGACCAACGTAACTCACAGGAACTGACCCCGTAGCCGTGGGTCTCCCGGTTTGAGAGTATGATGGTAATTTGCTTATTTCCACACTTGGGCTTAAAAACATGGCGTTAGAGGGTGAGAACTCGAAACAGCCCCCGAACGGCCCCGTGGGTGGCACCAACACCTCCTACGGGACCAACGTAACTCGTGGGAACCGACCCCGCAGCCGCGGGTCTCCCGGTTTGAGAGTACGACGGTAATTTTCTTATTTCCACACTTAGGCTTAAAAACATGGCGTTAGAGGGTGAGAAATTGAAACAGCCCCCGAACGGCTCCCTGGGTGGCACCAACACCTCCCACGGGACCAACGTAACTCGTAGGAACTGACCCCGCAGCCGTGGGTCTTCCGGTTTGAGAGTACGATGGTAATTTACTTATTTCCACACTTGGGCTTAAAAACATGGCGTTAGAGGGTGAGAACTCGAAACAGCCCCCGAACGGCCCCGTGGGTGGCACCAACACCTCCCACGGGACCAACGTAACTCGCAGGAACTGACCCCGTTGCCGCGGGTCTTCCGATTTGAGAGTACGACGGTAATTTGCTTATTTCCACACTTGGGCTCGAAAACATGGCGTTAGAGGGTGAGAACTCGAAACAGCCCCCGAACGGCCCCGTGGGTGGCACCAACACCTCCCACGGGACTAACGTAACTCGTGGGAACTGACCCCGCAGCCGCGGGTCTCCCGGTTTGAGAGTAAAACGTTAATTTGCTTATTTCCACACTTAGTCTTAAAAACATGGCGTTAGAGGGTGAGAACTCGAAACAGCCCCCGAACGGCCCCGTGGGTGGCACCAACACCTCCCACGGGACCAACGTAACTCGCAGGAACTGACCCCATAGCCGCGGGTCTCCCGGTTTGAGAGTACGACGGTAATTTGCTTATTTCCACACTTGGGCTTGAAAACATGGCGTTAGAGGGTGAGAACTCGAAACAGCCCCCGAACGGCCCCGTGGGTGGCACCAACACCTCCCACGGGACCAACGTAACTCGCAGGAACTGACCCCGTTGCCGCGGGTCTTCCGATTTGAGAGTACGACGGTAATTTGCTTATTTCCACACTTGGGCTTGAAAACATGGCGTTAGAGGGTGAGAACTCGAAACAGCCCCCGAACGGCCCCGTGGGTGGCACCAACACCTCCCACGGGACAAACGTAACTCGTGGGAACTGACCCCGCAGCCGCGGATCTCCCGGTTTGAGAGTAAAACGTTAATTTGCTTATTTCCACACTTAGGCTTAAAAACATGCCGTTAGAGGGTGAGAACTCGAAACAGCCCCCGAACGGCCTCGGGGGTGGTACCAACACCTCCCACGGGACCATCGTAACCCGTCGGAACTGACCCGGTAGCTGCGGGCCTCCCGGTTTGAGAGTACGACGGTAATTTGATCATTTCCAGACTTGGGCTTAAAAACATGGCGTTAGAGGGTGAGAACTCGAAACAGCCCCCGAACGGCCCCGTGGGTGGCACCAACACCTCCCACGGGACCAACGTAACTCGCAGGAACTGACCCCACAGCCGCGGTTCTCCCGGTTTGAGAGTACGACGGTAATATGCTTATTTCCACACTTAGGCTTAAAAACATGGCGTTAGAGGGTGAGAACTCAAAACAGCCCCCGAACGGCCCCGTGGGTGGCACCAACACCTCCCACGGGACCAACGTAGCTCGCAGGAACTGACCCCGTAGCCGTGGGTCTCCCGGTTTGAGAGTAAGATGGTAATTTGCTTATTTCCACACTTGGGCTTAAAAACATGGCGTTAGAGGGTGAGAACTCGAAACAGCCCCCGAACGGCCCCGTGGGTGGCACCAACACCTGCCACGGGACCAACGTAACTCGTGGGAACTGACCCCTGAGCCGCGGGTCTCCCGGTTTGAGAGTACGATGGTAATTTGCTTATTTCCACACTTAGGCTTAAACAACATGGCGTTAGAGGGTGAGAACTCGAAACAGCCCCCGAACGGCCCTGTGGGTGGCACCAACACCTCCCACGGGACCAACGTAACTCGCAGGAACTGACCCCGTAGCCGCGGGTCTCCCGATTTGAGAGTACGATGGTAATTTTCTTATTTCCACACTTGGGCTTAAAAACATGGCGTTAGAGGGTGAGAACTCGAAACAGCCCCCGAACGGCCCCGTGGGTGGCACCAACACCTCCTACGGGACCAACGTAACTCGTGGGAACTGACCCCACAGCCACGGGTCTCCCGGTTTGAGAGTACGACGGTAATTTTCTTATTTCCACACTTAGGCTTAAAAACATGGCGTTAGAGGGTGAGAACTTGAAACAGCCCCCGAACGGCCCCGTGGGTGGCACCAACACCTCCCACGGGACCAACGTAACTCGTCAGAACTGACCCCGCAGCCGCGGGTCTCCCGGTTTGAGAGTACGACGGTAATTTTCTTATTTCCACACTTAGGCTTAAAAACATGGCGTTAGAGGGTGAGAACTCGAAACAGCCCCCGAACGGCCCCGTGGGTGGCCCCAACACCTCCCACGGGACCAACGTAACTCGCAGGAACTGATCCCGTAGCCGCGGGTCTCCCGGTTTGAGAGTACGACGGTAATTTGCTTATTTCCACACTTGGGCTTGAAAACATGGCGTTAGAGGGTGAGAACTCGAAACAGCCCCCGAACGCCCCGTGGGTGGCACCAACACCTCCCACGGGACCAACGTAACTCGTGGGAACTGCCCCGCAGCCGCGGGTCTCCCGGTTTGAGAGTAAAACGTTAATTTGCTTATTTCCACACTTAGGCTTAAAAACATGGCGTTAGAGGGTGAGAACTCGAAACATCCCCCGAACGCCCCCGTGGGTGGCACCAACACCTCCCACGGGACCAACGTAACTCGTCGAAATTGACCCCGCAGCCGCGGGTCTCCCGTTTTGAGAGTACGACGGTAATTTGCTTATTTCCAAACTTGGGCTTAAAAACATGGCGTTAGAGGGTGAGAACTCGAAACAGCCCCCGAACGGACCCCGTGGGTGGCACCAACACCTCCCACGGGACCAACGTAATTCTTCGGATGTGACCCCGCAGCCGCGGGTCTCCCGGTTTGAGAGTACGACGGTAATTTGCTTATTTCCACACTTAGGCTTAAAAACATGGCGTTAGAGGGTGAGAACTCGAAACAGCCCTCGAACGGCCCCGTGGGTGGCACAACCACCTCCCACGGGACCAACGTAACTCGCAGGAACTGATCCCTTAGCCGCGGGTCTCCCGGTTTGAGAGTACGACGGTAATTTGCTTATTTCCACACTTGGGATTAAAAACATGGCGTTAGAGGGTGAGAACTCGAAACAGCCCCCGAACGGTCCCGTGGGTGGATCCAACACCTCCCACGGGACCAACGTTACTCGTGGGAACTGACCCCACAGCCGCGGGTCTCCCGGTTTGAGATTACGACGGTAATTTTCTTATTTCCACACTTAGGCTTAAAAATATGGCGTTAGAGGGTGAGAACTCGAAACATCCCCCGAACGGCCCCGTGGGTGGCACCAACACCTCCCACGGGACCAACGTAACTCGTAGGAACTGACCCCGCAGCCGCGGGTCTCCCGGTTTGAGAGTACGACTGTAATTTGCTTATTTCCACAGTTGGGCTTGAAAACATGGCGTTAGAGGGTGAGAACTCGAAATTGCCCCCGAACGGCCTCGTGGGTGGCACCAACACCTCCCACGGGACCAACGTAACTCGCAGGAACTGAACCCATAGCCGCGGGTCTCCCGGTTTGAGAGTACGACGATAATTTGCTTATTTCCACACTTGGGCTTGAAAACATGGCGTTAGAGGGTGAGAACTCGAAACAGCCCCCGAACGGCCCCGTGGGTGGTACCAACACCTCCCACGGGACCAACGTAACTCGTGGGAACTGACCCCGCAGCCGCGGGTCTCCCGGTTTGAGAGTACGACGTTAATTTGCTTATTTCAACACTTAGGCTTAAAAACATGGCGTTAGAGGGTGAGAACTCGAAACAGCCCCCGAACGGCCCCGTGGGTGGCATCAACACCTCCCACGGGACCAACGTAACTCGCAGGAACTGACCCCGCAGCCGCGGGTCTCCTGGTTTGAGAGCACGACGATAATTTGCTTATTTCCACACTTAGGCTTAAAAACAAGGGGTTAGAGGGTGAGAAATCGAAACAGCCCCCGAACGGCCCCGTGGGTGGCACAAACACCTCCCAAGGGACAACCGTAACTCGCAGGAACTGACCCCGTAGCCGCGGGTCTCCCGGTTTGAGAGTACGACGGTAATTTGCTTATTTCCACACTTGGGCTTAAAAACATGGCGTTAGAGGGTGAGAACTCGAAACAGACCCCGAACGGCCCCGTGGGTGGCACCAACACCTCCCACGGGACCAACGTAACTCGCAGGAACTGACCTCGTAGCCGCGGGTCTCCCGGTTAGAGAGTACGATGGTAATTTGCTTATTTCCACACTTAGGCTTAAAAACAGGGCGTTACAGGGTGAGAACTCGAAACATCCCCCGAACGGCCCCGTGGGTGGCACCAACACCTCCCACGGGACCAACGTAACTCGTAGGAACTGACCCCGCAGCCGCGGGTCTCCCGATTTGAGAGTACGACGGTAATTTGCTTATTTCCACACTTGGGCTTGAAAACATGGCGTTAGAGGGTGAGAACTCGAAACAGCCCCCGAACGGCCCCGTGGGTGGCACCAACACCTCCCACGGGACCAACGTAACTCGTGGGAACTGCCCCGCAGCCGCGGGTCTCCCGGTTTGAGAGTAAAACGTTAATTTGCTTATTTCCACACTTAGGCTTAAAAACATGGCGTTAGAGGGTGAGAACTCGAAACATCCCCCGAATGCCCCCGTGGGTGGCACCAACACCTCCCACGGGACCAACGTAACTCGTCGAAATTGACCCCGCAGCCGCGGGTCTCCCGTTTTGAGAGTACGACGGTAATTTGCTTATTTCCAAACTTGGGCTTAAAAACATGGCGTTAGAGGGTGAGAACTCGAAACAGCCCCCGAACGGACCCCGTGGGTGGCACCAACACCTCCCACGGGACCAACGTAACTCGTCGGAACTGACCCCGCAGCCGCGGGTCTCCCGGTTTGAGAGTACGACGGAAATTTGCTTATTTCCACACTTAGGCTTAAAAACATGGCGTTAGAGGGTGAGAACTCGAAACAGCCCCCGAACGGCCCCGTGGGTTGCACAACCACCTCCCACGGGACCAACGTAACTCGCAGGAACTGATCCCTTAGCCGCGGGTCTCCCGGTTTGAGAGTACGACGGTAATTTGCTTATTTCCACACTTGGGCTTAAAAACATGGCGTTAGAGGGTGAGAACTCGAAACAGCCCCCGAACGGCCCCGTGGGTGGCACCAACACCTCCCACGGGACCAACGTAACTCGCAGGAACTGACCCCGTTGCCGCGGGTCTTCCGATTTGAGAGTACGACGGTAATTTGCTTATTTCCACACTTGGGCTTGAAAACATGGCGTTAGAGGGTGAGAACTCGAAACAGCCCCCGAACGGCCCCGTGGGTGGCACCAACACCTCCCACGGGACAAACGTAACTCGTGGGAACTGACCCCGCAGCCGCGGGTCTCCCGGTTTGAGAGTAAAACGTTAATTTGCTTATTTCCACACTTAGTCTTAAAAACATGGCGTTAGAGGGTGAGAACTCGAAACAGCCCCCGAACGGCCCCGTGGGTGGCACCAACACCTCCCACGGGACCAACGTAACTCGCAGGAACTGACCCCATAGCCGCGGGTCTCCCGGTTTGAGAGTACGACGATAATTTGCTTATTTCCACACTTGGGCTTGAAAACATGGCGTTAGAGGGTGAGAACTCGAAACAGCCCCCGAACAGCCCCGTGGGTGGCACCAACACCTCCCACGGGACCAACGTAACTCGTGGGAACTGACTCCGCAGCCGCGGGTCTCCCGGTTTGAGAGTACGATGTTAATTTGCTTATTTCAACACTTAGGCTTAAAAACATGGCGTTAGAGGGTGAGACCTCGAAACAGCCCTCGAACGGCCCCGTGGCTGGCATCAACACCTCCCACGGGACCAACGTAACTCGCAGGAACTGACCCCGCAGCCGCGGGTCTCCTGGTTTGAGAGTACGACGGTAATTTGCTTATTTCCACACT
Organism: Sambucus nigra; assembly: GCA_949130495.1. Classification (NCBI taxonomy): domain Eukaryota; kingdom Viridiplantae; phylum Streptophyta; class Magnoliopsida; order Dipsacales; family Adoxaceae; genus Sambucus; species Sambucus nigra. The sequence goes on along the minus strand of OX422219.1, from coordinate 8,306,279 downwards.
TAGGCTTAAAAACATGGGGTTAGAGGGTGAGAAATCGAAACAGCCCCCGAACGGCCCCGTGGGTGGCACAAACACCTCCCAAGGGACCAACGTAACTCGCAGGAACTGACCCCGTAGCCGCGGGTCTCCCGGTTTGAGAGTACGATGGTAATTTGCTTATTTCCACACTTGGGCTTAAAAACATGGCTTTAGAGAGTGAGAACTCGAAACAGCCCCCGAACGGCCCCGTGGGTGGCACCAACACCTCCCACGGGACCAACGTAACTCGCAGGAACTGACCTCGCAGCCGCGGGTCTCCCGGTTAGAGAGTACGATGGTAATTTGCTTATTTCCACACTTAGGCTTAAAAACAGGGCGTTAGAGGGTGAGAACTCGAAACAGCCCCTGAACGGCCCCATGGGTGGCACCAACACCTACCATGGGACCAACGTAACTCACAGGAACTGACCCCGTAGCCGTGGGTCTCCCGGTTTGAGAGTATGATGGTAATTTGCTTATTTCCACACTTGGGCTTAAAAACATGGCGTTAGAGGGTGAGAACTCGAAACAGCCCCCGAACGGCCCCGTGGGTGGCACCAACACCTCCCACGGGACAAACGTAACTCGCAGGAACTGAACCCGCAGCCGCGGGTCTCCTGGTTTGAGGGTACGACGGTAATTTGCTTATTTCCACACTTAGGCTTAAAAACATGGCGTTAGAGGGTGAGAACTCGAAACAGCCCCCGAACGGCCCCGTGGGTGACACCAACACCTCCCACGGGACCAACGTAACTCGCAGGAACTGACCCCGTTGCCGCGGGTCTTCCGATTTGAGAGTACGACGGTAATTTGCTTATTTCCACACTTGGGCTTGAAAACATGGCGTTAGAGGGTGAGAACTCGAAACAGCCCCCGAACGGCCCCGTGGGTGGCACCAACACCTCCCACGGGACAAACGTAACTCGTGGGAACTGACCCCGCAGCCGCGGGTCTCCCGGTTTGAGAGTAAAACGTTAATTTGCTTATTTCCACACTTAGTCTTAAAAACATGGCGTTAGAGGGTGAGAACTCGAAACAGCCCCCGAACGGCCCCGTGGGTGGCACCAACACCTCCCACGGGACCAACGTAACTCGCAGGAACTGACCCCATAGCCGCGGGTCTCCCGGTTTGAGAGTACGACGATAATTTGCTTATTTCCACACTTGGGCTTGAAAACATGGCGTTAGAGGGTGAGAACTCGAAACAGCCCCCGAACAGCCCCGTGGGTGGCACCAACACCTCCCACGGGACCAACGTAACTCGTGGGAACTGACTCCGCAGCCGCGGGTCTCCCGGTTTGAGAGTACGATGTTAATTTGCTTATTTCAACACTTAGGCTTAAAAACATGGCGTTAGAGGGTGAGAACTCGAAACAGCCCTCGAACGGCCCCGTGGCTGGCATCAACACCTCCCACGGGACCAACGTAACTCGCAGGAACTGACCCCGCAGCCGCGGGTCTCCTGGTTTGAGAGTACGACGGTAATTTGCTTATTTCCACACTTAGGCTTAAAAACATGGGGTTAGAGGGTGAGAAATCGAAACAGCCCCCGAACGGCCCCGTGGGTGGCACAAACACCTCCCAAGGGACCAACGTAACTCGCAGGAACTGACCCCGTAGCCGCGGGTCTCCCGGTTTGAGAGTACGATGGTAATTTGCTTATTTCCACACTTGGGCTTAAAAACATGGCTTTAGAGAGTGAGAACTCGAAACAGCCCCCGAACGGCCCCGTGGGTGGCACCAACACCTCCCACGGGACCAACGTAACTCGCAGGAACTGACCTCGCAGCCGCGGGTCTCCCGGTTAGAGAGTACGATGGTAATTTGCTTATTTCCACACTTAGGCTTAAAAACAGGGCGTTAGAGGGTGAGAACTCGAAACAGCCCCTGAACGGCCCCATGGGTGGCACCAACACCTACCATGGGACCAACGTAACTCACAGGAACTGACCCCGTAGCCGTGGGTCTCCCGGTTTGAGAGTATGATGGTAATTTGCTTATTTCCACACTTGGGCTTAAAAACATGGCGTTAGAGGGTGAGAACTCGAAACAGCCCCCGAACGGCCCCGTGGGTGGCACCAACACCTCCCACGGGACCACCGTAACTCGCAGGAACTGATCCCGTAGCCGCGGGTCTCCCGGTTTGAGAGTACGATGGTAATTTTCTTATTTCCACACTTAGGCTTAAAAACATGGCGTTAGAGGGTGAGAAATTGAAACAGCCCCCGAACGGCCCCCTGGGTGGCACCAACACCTCCCACGGGACCAACGTAACTCGTAGGAACTGACCCCGCAGCCGTGGGTCTTTCGGTTTGAGAGTACGACGGTAATTTGCTTATTTCCACACTTGGGCTTAAAAACATGGCGTTAGAGGGTGAGAACTCGAAACAACCCCCGAACGGCCCCGTGGGTGGCACCAACACCTCCCACGGGACCAACGTAACTCGCAGGAACTGACCCCGTTGCCGCGGGTCTTCCGATTTGAGAGTACGACGGTAATTTGCTTATTTCCACACTTGGGCTTGAAAACATGGCGTTAGAGGGTGAGAACTCGAAACAGCCCCCGAACGGCCCCGTGGGTGGCACCAACACCTCCCACGGGACAAACGTAACTCGTGGGAACTGACCCCGCAACCGCGGGTCTCCCGGTTTGAGAGTAAAACGTTAATTTGCTTATTTCCACACTTAGTCTTAAAAACATGGCGTTAGAGGGTGAGAACTCGAAACAGCCCCCGAACGGCCCCGTGGGTGGCACCAACACCTCCAACGGGACCAACGTAACTCTTTGAAATTGACCCCGCAGCCGCGGGTCTCCCGTTTTGAGAGTACGACGGTAATTTGCTTATTTCCAGACTTGGGCTTAAAAACATGGCGTTAGAGGGTGAGAACTCGAAACAGCCCCCGAACGGCCCCGTGGGTGGCACCAACACCTCCCACGGGACCAACGTAACTCGTCGGAACTGACCCCGCAGCCGCAGGTCTCCCGGTTTGAGAGTACGATGGTAATTTGCTTATTTCCACACTTAGGCTTAAAAACATGGCGTTAGAGGGTGAGAACTCGAAACAGCCCCCGAACGGCCCCGTGGGTGGAACCAACACCTCCCATGAGACCAACGTAACTCGCAGGAACTGATCCCATAGCCGCGGGTCTCCCGGTTTGAGAGTACGACGGTAATTTGCTTATTTCCACACTTGGGCTTGAAAACATGGCGTTAGAGGGTCAGAACTCGAAACAGCCCCCGAACGGCCCCGTGGGTGGCACCAAAACCTCCCACGAGACCAACGTAACTCGTGGGAACTGACCCCGCAGCCGCGGGTCTCCCGGTTTGAGAGTAAAACGTTAATTTGCTTATTTACACACTTAGGCTTAAAAACATGGCGTTAGAGGGTGAGAACTCAAAACAGCCCCCGAACGCCCCCGTGGGTGGCACCAACACCTCCCACGGGACCAACGTAACTCGTCGAAATTGACCCCGCAGCCGCGGGTCTCCCGTTTTGAGAGTACGACGGTAATTTGCTTATTTCCAGACTTGGGCTTAAAAACATGGCGTTAGAGGGTGAGAACTCGAAACAGCCCCCGAACGGCCCCGTGGGTGGCACCAACACCTCCCACGGGACCAACGTAACTCATCGGAACTGACCCCGCAGCCGCGGGTCTCCCGGTTTGAGAGTACGACGGTAATTTACTTATTTCCACACTTAGGCTTAAAAACATGGCGTTAGAGGGTGAGAACTCGAAACAGCCCCCGAAAGGCCCCGTGGGTGGCACAACCACCTCCCACGGGTCCAACGTAACTCGCAGGAACTGATCCCTTAGCCGCGGGTCTCCGGGTTTGAGAGTACGACGGTAATTTGATTATTTCCACACTTGGGATTAAAAACATGGCGTTAGAGGGTGAGAACTCGAAACAGCCCCCGAACGGTCCCGTGGGTGGCACCAACACCTCCCACGGGACCAACGTTACTCGTGGGAACTGACCCCGCAGCCGCGGGTCTCCCGGTTTGAGAGTACGACGATAATTTTCTTATTTCCACACTTAGGCTTAAAAATATGGCGTTAGAGGGGGAGAACTCGAAACAGCCCCCGAACGGCCCCGTGGGTGGCACCAACACCTCCCACGGGACCAACGTAACTCGTAGGAACTGACCCCGCAGCCGTGGGTCTCCCGGTTTGAGAGTACGATTGTAATTTGCTTATTTCCACAGTTGGGCTTCAAAACATGGCGTTAGAGGGTGAGAACTCGAAATAGCCCCCGAACGGCCTCGTGGGTGGCACCAACACCTCCCACGGGACCAACGTAACTCGCAGGAACTGATCCCATAGCCGCGGGTCTCCCGGTTTGAGAGTACGACGGTAATTTGCTTATTTCCACACTTGGGCTTGAAAACATGGCGTTAGAGGGTGAGAACTCGAAACAGCCCCCGAACGGCCCCGTGGGTGGCACCAACACCTCCCACGGGACCAACGTAACTCGTGGGAACTGCCCCGCAGCCGCGGGTCTCCCGGTTTGAGAGTAAAACGTTAATTTGCTTATTTCCACACTTAGGCTTAAAAACATGGCGTTAGAGGGTGAGAACTCGAAACAGCCCCCGAACGGCCCCGTGGGTGGCATCAACACCTCCCACGGGACCAACGTAACTCGCAGGAACTGACCCCGTAGCCGCGGGTCTCCCGGTTTGAGAGTACGACGGTAATTTGCTTATTTCCACACTTAGGCTTAAAAACATGGCGTTAGAGGGTGAGAACTGGAAACAGCCCCCGAACGGCCCCGTGGGTGGCACAAACACCTCCCAAGGGACCAACGTAACTCGCAGGAACTGTCCCTGTAGCCGCAGGTCTCCCGATTTGAGAGTACGATGGTAATTTGCTTATTTCCACACTTGGGCTTAAAAACATGGCGTTAGAGGATGAGAACTCGAAAAAGCCCCCGAACGGCCCCGTGGGTGGCACCAACACCTCCCACGGGACCAACGTAACTCGCAGGAACTGACCTCGCAGCCGCGGGTCTCCCGGTTTGAGAGTACGATGGTAATTTGCTTATTTCCACACTTAGGCTTAAAAACATGGCGTTAGAGGGTGAGAACTCGAAACAGCCCCCGAACGGCCCCATGGGTGGCACCAACACCTACCACAGGACCAACGTAACTCACAGGAACTGACCCCGTAGCCGTGGGTCTCCTGGTTTGAGAGTATGTTGGTAATTTGCTTATTTCCACACTTGGGCTTAAAAACATGGCGTTAGAGGGTTAGAACTCGAAACAGCCCCCAAACGGCCCCTTGGGTGGCACCAACACCTCCCTTGGGACCAACGTAACTCGTGGGAACTGACCCCACAGCCGCGGGTCTCCCGGTTTGAGAGTACGATGGTAATTTGCTTATTTCCACACTTAGGCTTGAAAACATGGCGTTAGAGGGTGAGAACTCCAAACAGCCCTCGAACGGCCCCGTGGGTGGCACCAACACCTCCCTCGGGACCAACGTTACTCGTGGGAACTGATCCCGTAGCCGCGGGTTTCCCGGTTTGAGAGTACGACGGTAATTTGCTTATTTCCACACTTAGGCTTGAAAACATGGCGTTAGAGGGTGAGAACTCGAAACAGCCCCCAAACGGCCCCGTGGTTGGCACCAACACCTCCCACGGGACCAACGTAACTCGTGGGAACTGACCCCACAGCCGCGGGTCTCCCGGTTTGAGAGTACGACGGTAATTTTCTTATTTCCACACTTAGACTTAAAAACATGGCGTTAGAGGGCGAGAACTTGAAACAACCCCCGAACGGCCCCGTGGGTTGCACCAACACCTCCCACGGGACCAACGTAACTCGTAGGCACTTACCCCGCAGCCGCGGGTCTTCCGGTTTGAGAGTACGACGGTAATTTTCTTATTTCCACACTTAGGCTTAAAAACATGGCGTTAGAGGGTGAGAACTCGAAACAGCACCCGAACGGCCCCGTGGGTGGCACCAACACCTCCTACGGGACCAACGTAACTCGTGGGAACTGACCCCGCAGCCGCGGGTCTCCCGGTTTGAGAGTACGATGGTAATTTTCTTATTTCCACACTTAGGCTTAAAAACTTGGCGTTAGAAGGTGAGAACTTGAAACAGCCCCCGAACGGCCCCGTGGGTGGCACCAACACCTCCCACGGGACCAACGTAACTCGTAGGAACTGACCCCGCAGCCGCGGGTCTTCCGGTTTGAGAGTAAGACGGTAATTTGCTTATTTCCACACTTGGGCTTAAAAACATGGCGTTAGAGGGTGAGAACTCGAAACAGCCCCCGAACGGCCCCGTGGGTGGCACCAACACCTCCCACGGGACCAACGTAACTCGCAGGAACTGACCCCGTAGCCGCGGGTCTTCCGGTTTGAGAGTACGACGGTAATTTGCTTATTTCCACACTTGGGCTTGAAAACATGGCGTTAGAGGGTGAGACTCGAAACAGCCCCCGAACGGCCCCGTAGGTGGCACCAACACCTCCCACGGGACAAACGTAACTCGTGGGAACTGACCCCGCAGCCGCGGGTCTCCCGGTTTGAGAGTAAAAGGTTAATTTGCTTATTTCCACACTTAGTCTTAAAAACATGGCGTTAGAGGGTGAGAACTCGAAACAGCCCCCGAACGGCCCCGTGGGTGGCACCAACACCTCCCACGGGACCAACGTAACTCGTCGAAATTGACCACGCAGCCGCGGGTCTCCCGTTTTGAGAGTACGACGGTAATTTGCTTATTTCCAGACTTGGGCTTAAAAACATGGCGTTAGAGGGTGAGAACTCGAAACAGCCCCCGAACGGCCCCGTGGGTGGCACCAACTCCTCCCACGGGACCAACGTAACTCGTCGGAACTGACCCCGCAGCCGCGGGTCTCCTTTGAGAGTACGACGGTAATTTACTTATTTCCACACTTAGGCTTAAAAATATGGCGTTAGAGGGTGAGAAGTCGAAACAGCCCCCGAACGGCCCCGTGGGTGGCACCAACACCTCCCACGGGACCAACGTAACTCGTCGAAATTGACCCCGCAACCGCGGGTCTCCCGTTTTGAGAGTACGACGGTAATTTGCTTATTTCCACACTTGGGCTTAAAAACATGGCGTTAGAGGGTGAGAACTCGAAACAGCCCCCGAACGGCCCCGTGGGTGGCACCAACACCTCCCACGGGACCAACGTAACTCGTGGGAACTGACCCCGCAGCCGCGGGTCTCCCGGTTTGAGAGTACGACGGTAATTTTCTTATTTCCACACTTAGGCTTAAAAATATGGCGTTAGAGAGTGAGAACTCGAAACATCCCCCGAACGGCCCCGTGGGTGGCACCAACACCTCCCGCGGGACCAACGTAACTCGTAGGAACTGACCCCGCAGCCGCGGGTCTCCCGGTTTGAGAGTACGACGGTAATTTGCTTATTTCCACAGTTGGGCTTGAAAACATGGCGTTAGAGGGTGAGAACTCGAAACAGCCCCCGAACGGCCCCGTGGGTGGCACCAACACCTCCCACGGGACCAACGTAACTCGCAGTAACTGACCCCATAGCCGCGGGTCTCCCGGTTTGAGAGTACGACGGTAATTTGCTTATTTCCACACTTGGGCTTGAAAACATGGCGTTAGAGGGTGAGAACTCGAAACAGCCCCCGAACGGCCCCGTGGGTGGCACCAACACCTCCCACGGGACCAACGTAACTCGTGGGAACTGACCCCGCAGCCGCGGGTCTCCCGGTTTGACAGTACGACGTTAATTTGCTTATTTCAACACTTAGGCTTAAAAACATGGCGTTAGAGGGTGAGAACTCGAAACAGCCCCCGAACGGCCCCGTGGGTGGCATCAACACCTCCCACGGGACCAACGTAACTCGCAGGAACTGACCCCGCAGCCGCGGGTCTCCCGGTTTGAGAGTACGACGGTAATTTGCTTATTTCCATACTTAGGCTTAAAAACATGGCGTTAGAGGGTGAGAACTCGAAACAGCCCCCGAACGGCCCCGTGGGTGGCACAAACACCTCCCAAGGGACCAACGTAACTCGCAGGAACTGACCCCGTAGCCGCGGGTGTCCCGGTTTAAGAGTACGACGGTAATTTGCTTATTTCCACACTTGGGCTTAAAAACATGGCGTTAGAGGGTGAGAACTCGAAACTGCCCCCGAACGGCCCCGTGGGTGGCACCAACACCTCCCACGGGACCAACGTAACTCGCAGGAACTGACCTCGCAGCCGCGGGTCTCCCGGTTTGAGAGTACGACGGTAATTTGCTTATTTCCACACTTAGGCATAAAAACATGGCGTTAGAGGGTGAGAACTCGAAACAGCCCCCGAACGGCCCCATGGGTGGCACCAACACCTACCACGGGACCAACGTAACTCACAGGAACTGACCCCGTAGCCGTGGGTCTCCCGGTTTGAGAGTATGATGGTAATTTGCTTATTTCCACACTTGGGCTTAAAAACCTGGCGTTAGAGGGTGAGAACTCGAAACAGCCCCCGAACGGCCCCTTGGGTGGAACCAACACCTCCCACGGGACCAACGTAACTCGTGGGAACTGACCCCGCAGCTGCGGGTCTCCCGGTTTGAGAGTACGATGGTAATTTGCTTATTTCCACACTTAGGCTTAAAAACATGGCGTTAGAGGGTGAGAACTCGAAACAGCCCCCGAACGGCCCCGTGGGTGGCACCAACACCTCCCACGGGACCAATGTAACTCGCAGGAACTGACCCCGTAGCCGCGGGTCTCCCGATTTGAGAGTACGACGGTAATTTTCTTATTTCCACACTTGGTCTTAAAAACATGGCGTTTGAGGGTGAGAACTCGAAACAGCCCCCAAACGGCCACGTGGGTGGCACCAACACCTCCCACGGGACCAACGTAACTCGTGGGAACTGACCCCGCAGCCGCGGGTCTCCCGGTTTGAGAGTACGATGGTAATTTTCTTATTTCCACACTTAGGCTTAAAAACATGGCATTAGAGGGCGAGAACTTGAAACAGCCCCCGAACGGCCTCGTGGGTGGTACCAACACCTCCCACGGGACCAACGTAACTCGTAGGCCCTTACCCCGCAGCCGCGGGTCTTCTAGTTTGAGAGTACGACGGTAATTTGCTTATTTCCACACTTAGGCTTAAAAACATGGCGTTAGAGGGTGAGAACTCGAAACAGCCCCCGAACGGCCCCGTGGGTGGCACCAACACCTCCCACGGGACCAACGTAACTCGCAGGAACTGACCCCGTAGCCGCGGGTGTCCCGGTTTGAGAGTACAACGGTAATTTTCTTATTTCCACACTTGGGCTTGAAAACATGGCGTTAGAGGGTGAGAACTCGAAACAGCCCCCGAACGGCCCCGTGGGTGGCACCAACACCTCCCACGGGACCAACGTAACTCGTGGGAACTGACCCCGCAGCCGCGGGTCTCCCGGTTTGAGAGTACGACGTTAATTTGCTTATTTTCACACTTAGGCTTAAAAACATGGCGTTAGAGGGTGAGAACTCGAAACACACCCCAACGGCCCCGTGGGTGGCACCAACACCTCCCACGGGACCAACGTAACTTGTCGGAATTGACCCCGCAACCGCGGGTCTCCCATTTTGAGAGTACGATGGTAATTTGCTTATTTCCCGACTTGGGCTTAAAAACATGGCGTTAGAGGGTGAGAACTCGAAACAGCCCCCGAACGGACCCGTGGGTGGTACCAACACCTCCCACGGGACCAACGTAACTCGCAGGAACTGACCCCGCAGCCGCGGGTCTCCCGGTTTGAGAGTACGATGGTAATTTGCTTACTTCCACACTTAGGCTTAAAAACATGGCGTTAGAGGGTGAGAACTCGAAACAGCCCCCGAACGGCCCCGTGGGTGGCACCAACACCTCCCACGGGACCAACATAACTCGCAGGAACTGATCCCGTAGCCGCGGGTCTCCCGGTTTGAGAGTACGATGGTAATTTGCTTATTTCCAGACTTGGGCTTAAAAACATGGCGTTAGAGGGTGAGAACTCGAAACAGCCCCCGAACGGTCCCGTGGGTGGCACCAACTCCTCCCACGAGACCAACGTAACTCGTCGAAATTGACCCCGCAGCCGCGGGTCTCCCGTTTTGAGAGTACGACGGTAATTTGATTATTTCCACACTTGGGCTTAAAAACATGGCGTTAGTGGGTGAGAACTCGAAACAGCCCCCGAACGGCCCCGTGGGTGGCACCAACACCTCCCACGGGACCAACGTAACTAGTCGGAACTGACCCCGCAACCGCGGGTCTCCCGGTTTGAGAGTACGATAGTAATTTGCTTATTTCCACACTTAGGCTTAAAAACATGGCGTTAGAGGGTGAGAACTCGAAACAGCCCCCGAACGGCCCCGTGGGTGGTACAACCACCTCCCACGGGACCAAGGTAACTCGCAGGAACTGATCCCGTAGCCGCGGGTCTCCCGGTTTGAGAGTACGATGGTAATTTGCTTATTTCCACACTTGGGATTAAAAACATGGCGTTAGAGGGTGAGAACTCGAAACAGCCCCCGAACGGTCCCGTGGGTGGCACCAACACCTCCCACGAGACCAACGTAACTCGTGGGAACTGACCCCGCAGCCGCGGGTCTCCCGGTTTGAGAGTACGACGGTAATTTGCTTATTTCCACACTTAGGCTTAAAAATATGGCGTTAGAGGGTGAGAACTCGAAACATCCCCTGAACGGCCCCGTGGGTGGCACCAACACCTCCCACGGGACCAACGTAACTCGTAGGAACTGACCCCGCAGCCGCGGGTCTTCCGATTTGAGAGTACGACGGTAATTTGCTTATTTCCACAGTTGGGCTTGAAAACATGGCGTTAGAGGGTGAGAACTCGAAACAGCCCCCGAACGGCCCAGTGGGTGGCACCAACACCTCCCACGGGACCAACGTAACTCGCAGGAACTGACCCCGCAGCCGCGGGTCTCCCGTTTTGAGAGTACGACAGTAATTTGCTTATTTCCAGACTTGGGCTTAAAAACATGGCGTTAGAGGGTGAGAACTCGAAACAGCCGCCGAACGGCCCCGTGGGTGGCACCAACACCTCCCACGGGACCAACGTAACTCGCAGGAACTGACCCCGCAGCCGCGGGTCTCCCGGTTCGAGAGTACGTTGGTAATTTGCTTATTTCCACAGTTAGGCTTAAAAACATGGCGTTAGAGGGTGAGAACTCGAAACAGCCACCGAACGGCCCCGTGGGTGGCACCAACACGTGCCACGGGACCAACGTAACTCCCAGGAACTGACCCCATAGCCGCGGGTCTCCCGGTTTGAGAGTACGACGGTAATTTGCTTATTTCCACACTTGGTCTTGAAAACAAGGCGTTAGAGGGTGAGAACTCGAAACAGCCCCCGAACGGCACCGTGGGTGGCACCAACACATCCCACGGGACCAACGTAACTCGTGGGAACTGACCCCGCAGCCGCGGGTCTCCCGGTTGGAGAGTCCGACGGTAATTTGCTTATTTCCACACTTGGGCTTAAAAACATGGCGTTAGAGGGTGAGAACTCGAAATAGCCCCCGAACGCCCCCGTGGGTGGCACCAACACCTCCCACGGGACCAACGTAACTCGTGGGAACTGACCCCGCAGCCGCGGGTCTTCCGATTTGAGAGTACGACGGTAATTTGCTTATTTCCATACTTAGGCTTAAAAACATGGCGTTAGAGGGTGAGAACTCGAAACAACACCCGAACGGCCCCGTGGGTGGCACCAACACCTCCCATGGGACCAATGTAACTCGCAGGAACTGACCCCGTAGCCGCGGGTCTCACGGTTTGAGAGTACGATGGTAATTTGCTTATTTCCGCACTTGGGGTTGAAAACATGGCGTTAGAGGGTGAGAACTCGAAACAGCCGCCGAACGGCCCCGTGGGTGGCACCAACACCTCCCACGGGACGAACGTAACTCGTGGGAACTGACCCCGCAGCCGCGGGTCTCTCGGTTTGAGAGTATGACGTTAATTTTCTTATTTCCACACTTAGGCTTAAAAACATGGCGTTAGAGGGTGAGAACTCGAAACAGCCCCCGAACGGCCCCGTGGGTGGCACCAACACCTCCCACGGGACCAACGTAACTCGTCGGAATTGACCTCGCAGTCGCGGGTCTCCCATTTTGAGAGTACGACGGTAATTTGCTTATTTCCATACTTGGGCTTAAAAACATGGCGTTAGAGGGTGAGAACTCGAAACAGCCCCCGAACGGCCCCGTGGGTGGCACCAACACCTCCCACGGGACCAACGTAACTCGCAGGAACTGACCCCGCAGCCGCGGGTCTCCCGGTTTGAGGGTACGACGGTAATTTTCTTATTTCCACACTTAGGCTTAAAAACATGGCGTTAGAGGGTGAGAACTCGAAACAGCCCCCGAACGGCCCCGTGGGTGGCACCAACACCTCCCACGGGACGAACGTAACTCGCAGGAACAGATCCCGTAGCCGCGGGTCTCCCGGTTTGAGAGTACGACGATAATTTGCTTATTTCCACACTTGGGCTTAAAAACATGGCGTTAGAGGGTGAGAACTCGAAATAGCCCCCGAACGGCCCCGTGGGTGGCACCAACACCTCTCACGGGACCAACGTAACTCGTGGGAACTGACCCCGCAGCCGCGGGTCTTCCGATTTGAGAGTACGACGGTAATTTTCTTATTTCCATACTTAGGCTTAAAAACATGGCGTTAGAGGGTGAGAACTCGAAACAACCCCCTAACGGCCCCGTGGGTGGCACCAACACCTCCCACGGGACCAACGTAACTCGCAGGAACTGACCCCGTAGCCGCGGGTCTCCCGGTTTGAGAGTACGATGGTAATTTTCTTATTTCCACACTTGGGCTTAAAAACATGGCGTTAGAGGGTGAGAACTCGAAACACCCCTCAACGGCCCTGTGGGTGGCACCAACACCTCCCACGGGACAAACGTAACTCGTAGGAACTGACCCCGCAGCCGCGGGTCTCCCGGTTTGAGAGTACGACGGTAATTGGCTTATTTCCACAGTTGGGCTTGAAAACATGGTGTTAGAGGGTGAGAACTCGAAACAGCCCCCGAACGGCCCCGTGGGTGGCACCAACACCTCCCACGGGACCAACGTAACTCGCAGGAACTGACCCCATAGCCGCGGGTCTCCCAGTTTGAGAGTACGACGATAATTTGCTTATTTCCACACTCGGGCTTGAAAACTTGGCGTTAGAGGGTGAGAACTCGAAATAGCCCCCGAACTGCCCCGTGGGTGGCACCAACTCCTTCCACGGGACCAACGTAACTCGTGGGAACTGACCCCGCAGCCGCGGGTCTCCCGGTTTGAGAGTACGACGGTAATTTGCTTATTTCCACACTCTGGCTTAAAAACATGGCGTTAGAGGTTGAGAACTAAAAACAGCCCCCGAACGCCCCCGTGGGTGGCACCAACACCTCCCACGGGACCAACGTAACTCGTGGGAACTGACCCCGCAGTCGCGGGTCTTCCGGTTTGAGAGTACGACGGTAATTTGCTTATTTCCTTACTTAGGCTTAAAAACATGACGTTAGAGGGTGAGAACTCGAGACAACCCCCGAACGGCCCCGTGGGTGGCACCAACACCTCCCACGGGACCAATGTAACTCGCAGGAACTGACCCCGTAGCCGCGGGTCTCCCGGTTTGAGAGTACGACGGTAATTTGCTTATTTCCGCACTTGGGCTTGAAAACATGGCGTTAGAGGGTGGGAACTCGAAACAGCCCCCGAACGGCCCCGTGGGTGGCACCAACACCTCCCACGGGACCAACGTAACTCGTGGGAACTGACCCCGCAGCCGCGGGTCTCCCGGTTTGAGAGTACGACGTTAATTTTCTTATTTCCACACTTAGGCTTAAAAACATGGCGTTAGAGGGTGAGAACTCGAAACAGCCCCCGAACGGCCCCGTGGGTGGCACCAACACCTCCCACGGGACCAACGTAACTCGTCGGAATTGACCCCGCAGCCGCGGGTCTCCCGTTTTGAGAGTACGACGGTAATTCGCTTATTTCCAGACTTGGGCTTAAAAACATGGCGTTAGAGGGTGAGAACTCGAAACAGCCCCCGAACGGCCCCGTGGGTGGCACCAACACCTCCCACGGGACCATCGTAACTCGCAGGAACTGACCCCGCAGCCGCGGGTCTCCCGGTTTGAGGGTACGACGGTAATTTTCTTATTTCCACACTTAGGCTTAAAAATATGGCGTTAGAGGGTGAGAACTCGAAACAGCCCCCGAACGGCCCCGTGGGTGGCACCAACACCTCCCACGGGACCAACGTAACTCGCAGGAACTGATCCCGTAGCCGCGGGTCTCCCGGTTTGAGAGTATGACGATAATTTGCTTATTTCCACACTTAGGCTTAAAAACATGGCGTTAGAGGGTGAGAACTCGAAATAGCCCCCGAACGGCCCCGTGGGTGGCACCAACACCTCCCACGGGACCAACGTAACTCGTGGGAACTGACCCCGCAGCCGCGGGTCTTCCGATTTGAGAGTACGACGGTAATTTGCTTATTTCCATACTTAGGCTTAAAAACATGGCGTTAGAGGGTGAGAACTCGAAACAACCCCCTAACGGCCCCGTGGGTGGCACCAACACCTCCCACGGGACCAACGTAACTCGCAGGAACTGACCCCGTAGCCGCGGGTCTCCCGGTTTGAGAGTACGATGGTAATTTTCTTATTTCCACACTTGGGCTTAAAAACATGGCGTTAGAGGGTGAGAACTCGAAACACCCCCCAACGGCCCCGTGGGTGGCACCAACACCTCCCACGGGACAAACGTAACTCGTAGGAACTGACCCCGCAGCCGCGGGTCTCCCGGTTTGAGAGTACGACGGTAATTGGCTTATTTCCACAGTTGGGCTTGAAAACATGGTGTTAGAGGGTGAGAACTCGAAACAGCCCCCGAACGGCCCCGTGGGTGGCACCAACACCTCCCACGGGACCAACGTAACTCGCAGGAACTGACCCCATAGCCGCGGGTCTCCCAGTTTGAGAGTAAGACGGTAATTTGCTTATTTCCACACTTGGGCTTGAAAACTTGGCGTTAGAGGGTGAGAACTCGAAATAGCCCCCGAACGGCCCCGTGGGTGGCACCAACACCTCCCACGGGACCAACGTAACTCGTGGGAACTGACCCCGTAGCCGCGGGTCTCCCGGTTTGAGAGTACGACGTTAATTTGCTTATTTCAACACTTAGGCTTAAAAACATGGCGTTACAGGTTGAGAACTCGAAACAGCCCCCGAACGGCCCCGTGGGTGGCATCAACACCTCCCACGGGACCAACGTAACTCGCAGGAACTGACCCCGCAGCCGCGGGTCTCCCGGTTTGAGAGTACGACTGTAATTTGCTTATTTCCACACTTAGGCTTAAAAACATGGCGTTAGAGGGTGAGAACTCGAAACAGCCCCCCAACGGCCCCGTGGGTGGCACAAACACCTCCCAAGTGACCAACGTAACTCGCAGGAACTGACCCCGTAGCCGTGGGTCTCCCGGTTTGAGAGTACGACGGTAATTTGCTTATTTCCACACTTGGGCTTAAAAACATGGCGTTAGAGGGTGAGAACTCGAAACAGCCCCCGAACGGCCCCGTGGGTGGCACCAACACCTCCCACGGGACCAACGTAAATCGCAGGAACTGACCTCGCAGCCGCGGGTCTCCCGGTTTGAGAGTACGACGGTAATTTGCTTATTTCCACACTTAGGCATAAAAACATGGCGTTAGAGGGTGAGAACTCGAAACAGCCCCCGAACGGCCCCATGGGTGGCACCAACACCTCCCACGGGACCAACGTAACTCACAGGAACTGACCCCATAGCCGTGGGTCTCCCGGTTTGAGAGTATGATGCTAATTTGCTTATTTCAACACTTGGGCTTAAAAACATGGCGTTAGAGGGTGAGAACTCGAAACAGCCCCCGAACGGCCCCTTGGGTGGCACCAACACTTCCCACGGGACCAACATAACTTGTGGGAACTGACCCCGCAGCCGCGGGTCTCCCGCTTTGAGAGTACGACGGTAATTTGCTTATTTCCACACTTATGCTTAAAAACATGGCGTTAGAGGGTGAGAACTCGAAACAGCCCCCGAACGGCCCCGTGGGTGGCACCAACACCTCCCACGGTACCAATGTAACTCGCAGGAACTGACACCGTAGCCGCGGGTCTCCCGATTTGAGAGTACGACGGTAATTTGCTTATTTCCACACTTGGGCTTAAAAACATGGCGTTAGAGGGGGAGAACTCGAAACAGCCCCCGAACGGCCCCGTGGGTGGCACCAACACCTCCCACGGGACCAACGTAACTCGTGAGAACTGACCCCGCAGCCGCGGGTGTCCCGGTTTGAGAGTACGACTGTAATTTTCTTATTTCCACACTTAGGCTTAAAAACATGGCGTTAGAGGGCGAGAACTTGAAACAGCCCCCGAACGGACCCGTGGGTGGCACCAAAACCTCCCACGGGACCAACGTAACTCGTAGGAACTTACCCCGCAGCCGCGGGTCTTTCGGTTTGATAGTACCAACGTAATTTGCTTATTTCCACACTTAGGCTTAAAAACATGGCGTTAGAGGGTGAGAACTCGAAACAGCCCCCGAACGGCCCCGTGGGTGGCACCAACACCTCCCACGGGACCAACGTAACTCGCAGGAACTGACCCCGTAGCCGCGGGTCACCCGGTTTGAGAGTACGACGCTAATTTTCTTATTTCCACACTTGGGCTTGAAAACACGGCGTTAGAGGGTGAGAACTCGAAACAACCCCCGAACGGCTCCGTGGGTGGCACCAACACCTCCCACGGGACCAACGTAACTCGTGGGAACTGACCCCGCAACCGCGGGTCTCCCGGTTTGAGAGTATGACGTTAATTTGCTTATTTCCACACTTAGGCTTAAAAACATGGCGTTAGAGGGTGAGAACTCGAAACAGCCCCCGAACGGCCCCGTGGGTGGCACCAACACCTCCCACGGGACCAACGTAACTCGCAGGAACTGATCCCGTTGCCGCGGGTCTCCCGGTTTGAGAGTACGATGGTAATTTCCTTATTTTCACGCTTGGGCTTAAAAACATGGCGTTAGAGGGTGAGAACTCGAAACAGCCCCCGAACGGTCCCGTGGGTGGCACCAACACCTCCCACGGGACCAACGTAACTCGTGGGAACTGACCCCGCAGCCGCGGGTCTCCCGGTTTGAGAGTACGACGGTAATTTGCTTATTTCCACACTTAGGCTTAAAAACATGGCGTTAGAGGGTGAGAACTCGAAACATCCCCCGAACGGCCCCGTGGGTGGCACCAACACCTCCCACGGGACCAACGTAACTCGCAGGAACTGACCCCGCAGCCGCGGGTCTCCCGGTTTGAGAGTACGACGGTAATTTGCTTATTTCCACAGTTACGCTTAAAAACACGGCGTTAGAGGGTGAGAACTCGAAATAGCCCCCGAACGGTCCCGTGGGTGGCACCAACACGTGCCACGGGACCAACGTAACTCCCAGGAACTGACCCCATAGCCACGGGTCTCCCGGTTTGAGAGTACGACGGTAATTTGCTTATTTCCACACTTGGTCTTGAAAACATGGCGTTAGAGGGTGAGAACTCGAAACAGCCCCCGAACGGCCCC
This sequence comes from Sambucus nigra, assembly GCA_949130495.1. Classification (NCBI taxonomy): domain Eukaryota; kingdom Viridiplantae; phylum Streptophyta; class Magnoliopsida; order Dipsacales; family Adoxaceae; genus Sambucus; species Sambucus nigra. The sequence goes on along the minus strand of OX422219.1, from coordinate 8,288,653 downwards.
GTGGGTGGCACCAACACCTCCCACGGGACCAACGTAACTCGTGGGAACTGACCCCGCAGCCGCGGGTCTCCCGGTTTGAGAGTACGACGGTAATTTGCTTATTTCCACACTCTGGCTTAAAAATATGGCGTTAGAGGTTGAGAACTCAAAACAGCCCCCGAACGCCCCCGTGGGTGGCACCAACACCTCCCACGGGACCAACGTAACTCGTGGGAACTGACCCCGCAGCCGCGGGTCTTCCGGTTTGAGAGTACGACGGTAATTTGCTTATTTCCATACTTAGGCTTAAAAACATGGCGTTAGAGGGTGAGAACTCGAAACAGCCCCCGAACGGCCCCGTGGGTGGCACCAACTCCTCCCACGGGACCAACGTAACTCGTCGGAACTGACCCCGCCGCCGCGGGTCTCCCGGTTTGAGAGTACGACGGTAATTTACTTATTTCCACACTTAGGCTTAAAAATATGGCGTTAGAGGGTGAGAAGTCGAAACAGCCCCCGAACGGCCCCGTGGGTGGCACCAACACCTCCCACGGGACCAACGTAACTCGTCGAAATTGACCCCGCAACCGCGGGTCTCCCGTTTTGAGAGTACGACGGTAATTTGCTTATTTCCACACTTGGGCTTAAAAACATGGCGTTAGTGGGTGAGAACTCGAAACAGCCCCCGAACGGCCCCGTGGGTGGCACCAACACCTCCCACGGGACCAACGTAACTCGTCGGAACTGACCCCGCAACCGCGGGTCTCCCGGTTTGAGAGTACGATAGTAATTTGCTTATTTCCACACTTAGGCTTAAAAACATGGCGTTAGAGGGTGAGAACTCGAAACAGCCCCCGAACGGCCCCGTGGGTGGTACAACCACCTCCCACGGGACCAAGGTAACTCGCAGGAACTGATCCCGTAGCCGCGGGTCTCCCGGTTTGAGAGTACGACGGTAATTTGCTTATTTCCACACTTGGGATTAAAAACATGGCGTTAGAGGGTGAGAACTCGAAACAGCCCCCGAACGGTCCCGTGGGTGGCACCAACACCTCCCACGAGACCAACGTAACTCGTGGGAACTGACCCCGCAGCCGCGGGTCTCCCGGTTTGAGAGTACGACGGTAATTTGCTTATTTCCACACTTAGGCTTAAAAATATGGCGTTAGAGGGTGAGAACTCGAAACATCCCCCGAACGGCCCCGTGGGTGGCACCAACACCTCCCACGGGACCAACGTAACTCGTAGGAACTGACCCCGCAGCCGCGGGTCTTCCGGTTTGAGAGTACGACGGTAATTTGCTTATTTCCACAGTTGGGCTTGAAAACATGGCGTTAGAGGGTGAGAACTCGAAACAGCCCCCGAACGGCCCCGTGGGTGGCACCAACACCTCCCACGGGACCAACGTAACTCGCAGGAACTGACCCCATAGCCGTGGGTCTCCCAGTTTGAGAGTACGACGGTAATTTGCTTATTTCCACACTTGGGCTTGAAAACTTGGCATTAAAGGGTGAGAACTCGAAATAGCCCCCGAACTGCCCCGTGGGTGGCACCAACACCTCCCACGGGACCAACGTAACTCGTGGGAACTGACCCCGTAGCCGCGGGTCTCCCGGTTTGAGAGTACGACGTTAATTTGCTTATTTCAACACTTAGGCTTAAAAACATGGCGTTAGAGGGTGAGAACTCGAAACAGCCCCCGAACGGCCCCGTGGGTGGCATCAACACCTCCCACGGGACCAACGTAACTCGCAGGAACTGACCCCGCAGCCGCGGGTCTCCCGGTTTGAGAGTACGACGGTAATTTGCTTATTTCCACACTTAGGCTTAAAAACATGGCGTTAGAGGGTGAGAACTCGAAACAGCCCTCGAACGGCCCCGTGGGTGCCACAAACACCTCCCAAGGGACCAACGTAACTCGCAGGAACTGACCCCGTAGCCGCGGGTCTCCCGGTTTGAGAGTACGACGGTAATTTGCTTATTTCCACACTTGGGCTTAAAAACATGGCGTTAGAGGGTGAGAACTCGAAACAGCCCCCGAACGGCCCCGTGGGTGGCACCAACACCTCCCACGGGACCAACCTAACTCGCAGGAACTGACCTCGCAGCCGCGGGTCTCCCGGTTTGAGAGTACGACGGTAATTTGCTTATTTCCACACTTAGGCATAAAAACATGGCGTTAGAGGGTGAGAACTCGAAACAGCCCCCGAACGGCCCCATGGGTGGCACCAACACCTCCCAAGGGACCAACGTAACTCACAGGAACTGACCCCATAGCCGTGGGTCTCCCGGTTTGAGAGTATGATGCTAATTTGCTTATTTCCACACTTGGGCTTAAAAACATGGCGTGAGAGGGTGAGAACTCGAAACAGCCCCCGAACGGCCCCGTGGGTGGCACCAACACCTCCCACGGGACCAACGTAACTCGTGGGAACTGACCCCGCAGCCGCGGGTCTTCCGGTTTGAGAGTACGACGGTAATTTTCTTATTTCCAAACTTAGGCTTAAAAACATGGCGTTAGAGGGTGAGAACTCGAAACAACCCCCGAACGGCCCCGTGGGTGGCACCAACACCTCCCACGGGACCAATGTAACTCGCAGGAACTGACCCCGTAGCCGCGGGTCTCCCGGTTTGAGAGTACGATGGTAATTTGCTTATTTCCGTACTTGAGCTTGAAAACATGGCGTTAGAGGGTGGGAACTCGAAACAGCCCCCGAACGGCCCCGTGGGTGGCACCAACACCTCCCACGGGACCAACGTAACTCGTGGGAACTGACCCCGCAGCCGCGGGTCTCCCGGTTTGAGAGTACGACGTTAATTTTCTTATTTCCACACTTAGGCTTAAAAACATGGCGTTACAGGGTGAGAACTCGAAACAGCCCCCGAACGGCCCCGTGGGTGGCACCAACACCTCCCACGGGACCAACGTAACTCGTCGGAATTGACCCCGCAGCCGCGGGTCTCCCGTTTTGAGAGTACGATGGTAATTTGCTTATTTCCAGACTTGGGCTTAAAAACATGGCGTTAGAGGGTGAGAACTCGAAACAGCCGCCGAACGGCCCCATGGGTGGCACCAACACCTCCCACGGGACCAACGTAACTCGCAGGAACTGATCCCGCAGCCGCGGGTCTCCCGATTCGAGAGTACGATGGTAATTTGCTTATTTCCACAGTTAGGCTTAAAAACATGGCGTTAGAGGGTGAGAACTCGAAACAGCCACCGAACGGCCCCGTGGGTGGCACCAACACGTGCCACGGGACCAACGTAACTCCCAGGAACTGACCCCATAGCCGCGGGTCTCCCGGTTTGAGAGTACGACGGTAATTTGCTTATTTCCACACTTGGTCTTGAAAACAAGGCGTTAGAGGGTGAGAACTCGAAACAGCCCCCGAACGGCTCCGTGGGTGGCACCAACACTTCCCACGGGACCAACGTAACTCGTGGGAACTGACCCCGCAGCCGCGGGTCTCCCGGTTGGAGAGTCCGACGGTAATTTGCTTATTTCCACACTTGGGCTTAAAAACATGGCGTTAGAGGGTGAGAACTCGAAATAGCCCCCGAACGCCCCCGTGGGTGGCACCAACACCTCCCACGGGACCAACGTAACTCGTGGGAACTGACCCCGCAGCCGCGGGTCTTCCGATTTGAGAGTACGACGGTAATTTGCTTATTTCCATACTTAGGCTTAAAAACATGGCGTTAGAGGGTGAGAACTCGAAACAACCCCCGAACGGCCCCGTGGGTGGCACCAACACCTCCCACGGGACCAACCTAACTCGCAGGAACTGACCTCGCAGCCGCGGGTCTCCCGGTTTGAGAGTACGACGGTAATTTGCTTATTTCCACACTTAGGCATAAAAACATGGCGTTAGAGGGTGAGAACTCGAAACAGCCCCCGAACGGCCCCATGGGTGGCACCAACACCTCCCAAGGGACCAACGTAACTCACAGGAACTGACCCCATAGCCGTGGGTCTCCCGGTTTGAGAGTATGATGCTAATTTGCTTATTTCCACACTTGGGCTTAAAAACATGGCGTGAGAGGGTGAGAACTCGAAACAGCCCCCGAACGGCCCCGTGGGTGGCACCAACACCTCCCACGGGACCAACGTAACTCGTGGGAACTGACCCCGCAGCCGCGGGTCTTCCGGTTTGAGAGTACGACGGTAATTTTCTTATTTCCAAACTTAGGCTTAAAAACATGGCGTTAGAGGGTGAGAACTCGAAACAACCCCCGAACGGCCCCGTGGGTGGCACCAACACCTCCCACGGGACCAATGTAACTCGCAGGAACTGACCCCGTAGCCGCGGGTCTCCCGGTTTGAGAGTACGATGGTAATTTGCTTTTTTCCGTACTTGGGCTTGAAAACATGGCGTTAGAGGGTGGGAACTCGAAACAGCCCCCGAACGGCCCCGTGGGTGGCACCAACACCTCCCACGGGACCAACGTAACTCGTGGGAACTGACCCCGCAGCCGCGGGTCTCCCGGTTTGAGAGTACGACGTTAATTTTCTTATTTCCACACTTAGGCTTAAAAACATGGCGTTAGAGGGTGAGAACTCGAAACAGCCCCCGAACGGCCCCGTGGGTGGCACCAACACCTCCCACGGGACCAACGTAACTCGTCGGAATTGACCCCGCAGCCGCGGGTCTCCCGTTTTGAGAGTACGACGGTAATTTGCTTATTTCCAGACTTGGGCTTAAAAACATGGCGTTAGAGGGTGAGAACTCGAAACAGCCGCCGAACGGCCCCGTGGGTGGCACCAACACCTGCCACGGGACCAACGTAACTCGCAGGAACTGACCCCGCAGCCGCGGGTCTCCCGGTTCGAGAGTACGATGGTAATTTGCTTATTTCCACAGTTAGGCTTAAAAACATGGCGTTAGAGGGTGAGAACTCGAAACAGCCACCGAACGGCCCCGTGGGTGGCACCAACACGTGCCACGGGACCAACGTAACTCCCAGGAACTGACCCCGTAGCCGCGGGTCTCCCGGTTTGAGAGTACGACGGTAATTTGCTTATTTCCACACTTGGTCTTGAAAACAAGGCGTTAGAGGGTGAGAACTCGAAACAGCCCCCGAACGGCCCCGTGGGTGGCACCAACACTTCCCACGGGACCAACGTAACTCGTGAGAACTGACCCCGCAGCCGCGGGTCTCCCAGTTTGAGAGTACGACGGTAATTTGCTTATTTCCACACTTGGGCTTAAAAACATGGCGTTAGAGGGTGAGAACTCGAAACAACCCCCTAACGGCCCCGTGGGTGGCACCAACACCTCCCACGGGACCAGCGTAACTCGTGGGAACTGACCCCGCAGCCGCGGGTCTTCCGATTTGAGAGTACGACGGTAATTTGCTTATTTCCATACTTAGGCTTAAAAACATGGCGTTAGAGGGTGAGAACTCAAAACAGCCCCCGAACGCCCCCGTGGGTGGCACCAACACCTCCCACGGGACCAACGTAACTCGCAGGAACTGACCCCGCAGCCGCGGGTCTCCCGGTTTGAGAGTACGACGGTAATTTTCTTATTTCACCACTTGGGCTTAAAAACATGGCGTTAGAGGGTGAGAACTCGAAACAACCCCCGAAGGGCCCCGTGGGTGGCACCAACACCTCCCACGGGACCAACGTAACTCGTCGGAATTGACCCCGCCACCGCGGGTCTCCCGGTTTGAGAGTACGACGGTAATTTGCTTATTTCCGCACTTGGGCTTGAAAACATGGCGTTAGAGGGTGAGAACTCGAAACAGCCCCCGAACGGCCCCGTCGGTGGCACCAACACCTCCCACGGGACCAACGTAACTCGCAGGAACAGACCCCGCAGCCGCGGGTCTCCCGGTTTGAGAGTACGACGGTAATTTGCTTACTTCCACACTTAGGCTTAAAAACATGGCGTTAGAGGGTGAGAACTCGAAACAGCCCCCGAACGGCCCCGTGGGTGGCACCAACACCTCCCACGGGACCAACGTAACTCGCAGGAACTGATCCCGTAGCCGCGGGTCTCCCGGTTTGAGAGTACGACGGTAATTTGCTTATTTCCAGACTTGGGCTTAAAAACATGGCGTTAGAGGGTGAGAACTCGAAACAGCCCCCGAACGGCCCCGTGGGTGGCACCAACACCTCCCACGGGACCAACGTAACTCGTCGGAACTGACCCCGCAGCCGCGGGTCTCCCGGTTTGAGAGTACGACGGTAATTTTCTTATTTCCACACTTGGCTTTAAAACATGGCGTTAGAGGGTGAGAACTCGAAACAGCCCCCGAACGGCCCCGTGGGTGGCACCAACACCTCCCACGGGACCAACGTTACTCGTGGGAACTGACCCCGCAGCCGCGGGTCTCTCGGTTTGAGAGTACGACGTTAATTTTCTTATTTCCACACTTGGCTTTAAAACATGGCGTTAGAGGGTGAGAACTCGAAACAGCCCCCGAACGGCCCCGTGGGTGGCACCAACACCTCCCACGGGACCAACGTAACTCGTCGGAATTGACCCCGCAGTCGCGGGTCTCCCATTTTGAGAGTACGATGGTAATTTGCTAATTTCCAAACTTGGGCTTAAAAAGATGGCGTTAGAGGGTGAGAACTCGAAACAGCCCCCGAACGGCCCCGTGGGTGGCACCAACACCTCCCACGGGACCAACGTAACTCGCAGGAACTGAACCCGCAGCCGCGGGTCTCCCGGTTTGAGGGTACGATGATAATTTGCTTATTTCCACACTTAGGCTTAAAAACATGGCGTTAGAGGGTGAGAACTCGAAACAGCCCCCGAACGGCCCCGTGGGTGGCACCAACACCTCCCACGGGACCAACGTAACTCGCAGGAACTGATCTCGTAGCCGCGGGTCTCCCGGTTTGAGAGTACGACGATAATTTGCTTATTTCCACACTTGGGCTTAAAAACATGGCGTTAGAGGGTGAGAACTCGAAATAGCCCCCGAACGGCCCCGTGGGTGGCACCAACACCTCCCACGGGACCAACGTAACTCGTGGGAACTGACCCCGCAGCCGCGGGTCTTCCGATTTTAGAGTACGACGGTAATTTGGTTATTTCCATACTTAGGCTTAAAAACATGGCGTTAGAGGGTGAGAACTCGAAACAACCCCCTAACGGCCCCGTGGGTGGCACCAATACCTCCCACGGGACCAACGTAACTCGCAGGAACTGACCCCGTAGCCGCGGGTCTCCCGGTTTGAGAGTACGATGGTAATTTTCTTATTTCCACACTTGGGCTTAAAAACATGGCGTTAGAGGGTGAGAACTCGAAACACCCCCCAACGGCCCCGTGGGTGGCACCAACACCTCCCACGGGACCAACGTAACTCGTCAGAATTGACCCCGCAGTCGCGGGTCTCCCATTTTGAGAGTACGATGGTAATTTGCTTATTTCCAGACTTGGGCTTAAAAAGATGGCGTTAGAGGGTGAGAACTCGAAACAGCCCCCGAACGGCCCCGTGGGTGGCACCAACACCTCCCACGGGACCAACGTAACTCGCAGGAACTGAACCCGCAGCCGCGGGTCTCCCGGTTTGAGGGTACGACGGTAATTTGCTTATTTCCACACTTAGGCTTAAAAACATGGCGTTAGAGGGTGAGAACTCGAAACAGCCCCCGAACGGCCCCGTGGGTGGCACCAACACCTCCCACGGGACCAACGTAACTCGCAGGAACTGATCCCGTAGCCGCGGGTCTCCCGGTTTGAGAGTACGACGATAATTTGCTTATTTCCACACTTGGGCTTAAAAACATGGCGTTAGAGGGTGAGAACTCGAAATAGCCCCCGAACGGCCCCGTGGGTGGCACCAACACCTCCCACGGGACCAGCGTAACTCGTGGGAACTGACCCCGCAGCCGCGGGTCTTCCGATTTGAGAGTACGACGGTAATTTGCTTATTTCCATACTTAGGCTTAAAAACATGGCGTTAGAGGGTGAGAACTCGAAACAACCCCCTAACGGCCCCGTGGGTGGCACCAACACCTCCCACGGGACCAACGTAACTCGCAGGAACTGACCCCGTAGCCGCGGGTCTCCCGGTTTGAGAGTACGACGGTAATTTTCTTATTTCACCACTTGGGCTTAAAAACATGGCGTTAGAGGGTGAGAACTCGAAACACCCCCCAACGGCCCCGTGGGTGGCACCAACACCTCCCACGGGACCAACGTAACTCGTCAGAATTGACCCCGCAACCGCGGGTCTCCCGTTTTGAGAGTACGACGGTAATTTGTTTATTTCCAGACTTGGGCTTAAAAACATGGCGTTAGAGGGTGAGAACTCGAAACAGCCCCCGAACGGCCCCGTCGGTGGCACCAACACCTCCCACGGGACCAACGTAACTCGCAGGAACAGACCCCGCAGCCGCGGGTCTCCCGGTTTGAGAGTACGACGGTAATTTGCTTACTTCCACACTTAGGCTTAAAAACATGGCGTTAGAGGGTGAGAACTCGAAACAGCCCCCGAACGGCCCCGTGGGTGGCACCAACACCTCCCACGGGACCAACGTAACTCGCAGGAACTGATCCCGTAGCCGCGGGTCTCCCGGTTTGAGAGTACGACGGTAATTTGCTTATTTCCAGACTTGGGCTTAAAAACATGGCGTTAGAGGGTGAGAACTCGAAACAGCCCCCGAACGGCCCCGTGGGTGGCACCAACACCTCCCACGGGACCAACGTAACTCGTGGGAACTGACCCCGCAGCCGCGGGTCTCCCGGTTTGAGAGTACGACGGTAATTTGCTTATTTCCACACTTGGCTTTAAAACATGGCGTTAGAGGGTGAGAACTCGAAACAGCCCCCGAACGGCCCCGTGGGTGGCACCAACACCTCCCACGGGACCAACGTAACTCGTGGGAACTGACCCCGCAGCCGCGGGTCTCTCGGTTTGAGAGTACGACGTTAATTTTCTTATTTCCACACTTGGATTTAAAACATGGCGTTAGAGGGTGAGAACTCGAAACAGCCCCCGAACGCCCCCGTGGGTGGCACCAACACCTCCCACGGGACCAACGTAACTCGTCGGAATTGACCCCGCAGTCGCGGGTCTCCCATTTTGAGAGTACGATGGTAATTTGCTTATTTCCAAACTTGGGCTTAAAAAGATGGCGTTAGAGGGTGAGAACTCGAAACAGCCCCCGAACGGCCCCGTGGGTGGCACCAACACCTCCCACGGGACCAACGTAACTCGCAGGAACTGAACCCGCAGTCGCGGGTCTCCCGGTTTGAGGGTACGACGATAATTTGCTTATTTCCACACTTAGGCTTAAAAACATGGCGTTAGAGGGTGAGAACTCGAAACAGCCCCCGAACGGCCCCGTGGGTGGCACCAACGCCTCCCACGGGACCAACGTAACTCGCAGGAACTGATCTCGTAGCCGCGGGTCTCCCAGTTTGAGAGTACGACGATAATTTGCTTATTTCCACACTTGGGCTTAAAAACATGGCGTTAGAGGGTGAGAACTCGAAATAGCCCCCGAACGGCCCCGTGGGTGGCACCAACACCTCCCACGGGACCAACGTAACTCGTGGGAACTGACCCCGCAGCCGCGGGTCTTCCGATTTGAGAGTACGACGGTAATTTGGTTATTTCCATACTTAGGCTTAAAAACATGGCGTTAGAGGGTGAGAACTCGAAACAACCCCCTAACGGCCCCGTGGGTGGCACCAATACCTCCCACGGGACCAACGTAACTCGCAGGAACTGACCCCGTAGCCGCGGGTCTCCCGGTTTGAGAGTACGACGGTAATTTTCTTATTTCCACACTTGGGCTTAAAAACATGGCGTTAGAGGGTGAGAACTCGAAACACCCCCCAACGGCCCCGTGGGTGGCACCAACACCTTCCACGGGACCAACGTAACTCGTCGGAATTGACCCCGCAACCGCGGGTCTCCCTTTTTGAGAGTACGACGGTAATTTGTTTATTTCCAGACTTGGGCTTAAAAACATGGCGTTAGAGGGTGAGAACTCGAAACAGCCCCCGAACGGCCCCGTGGGTGGCACCAACACCTCCCACGGGACCAACGTAACTCGCAGGAACAGACCCCGCAGCCGCGGGTCTCCCGGTTTGAGAGTACGACGGTAATATGCTTACTTCCACACTTAGGCTTAAAAACATGGCGTTAGAGGGTGAGAACTCGAAACAGCCCCCGAACGGCCCCGTGGGTGGCACCAACACCTCCCACGGGACCAACGTAACTCGCAGGAACTGATCCCGTAGCCGCGGGTCTCCCGGTTTGAGAGTACGACGGTAAATTGCTTATTTCCAGACTTGGGCTTAAAAACATGGCGTTAGAGGGTGAGAACTCGAAACAGCCCCCGAACGGCCCCGTGGGTGGCACCAACACCTCCCACGGGACCAACGTAACTCGTCGAAATTGACCCCGCAGCCGCGGGTCTCCCGGTTTGAGAGTACGACGGTAATTTACTTATTTCCACACTCAGGCTTAAAAACATGGCGTTAAAGGGTGAGAACTCGAAACAGCCCCCGAACGGCCCCATGGGTGGCACCAACACCTCCCACGGGACCAACGTAACTCGCAGGAACTGATCCCGTAGCCGCGGGTCTTCCGGTTTGAGAGTACGACGGTAATTTACTTATTTCCACAGTTGGGCTTGAAAACATGGCGTTAGAGGGTGAGAACTCGAAACAGCCCCCGAACGGCCCCGTGGGTGGCATCAACACCTCCCACGGGACCAACGTAACTCGCAGGAACTGACCCCGCAGCCGCGGGTCTCCCGGTTTGAGAGTACGACGGTAATTTGCTTATTTCCACACTTCGGGTTAAAAACATGGCGTTAGAGGGTGAGAACTCGAAACAGCCCCCGAATGGCCCCGTTGGTCGCACAAACACTTCCCAAGGGACCAACGTAACTCGCAGGAACTGACCCCGTAGCCGCGGGTCTCCCGGTTTGAGAGTACGACGGTAATTTGCTTATTTCCACACTTGGGCTTAAAAACATGGCGTTAGAGGGTGAGAACTCGAAACAGCCCCCGAACGGCCCCATGGGTGGCACCAACACCTCCCACGGGACCAACGTAACTCACAGGAACTGACCCCATAGCCGTGGGTCTCCCGGTTTGAGAGTATGATAGTAATTTACTTATTTCCACACTTGGGCTTAAAAACATGGCGTTAGAGGGTGAGAACTCGAAACAGCCCCCGAACGGCCCCTTGGGTGGCACCAACACCTCCCACGGGACCAACGTAACTCGTGGGAACTGACCCCGCAGCCGCGGGTCTCCCGGTTTGAGAGTACGACGGTAATTTGCTTATTTCCACACTTGGCTTTAAAACATGGCGTTAGAGGGTGAGAACTCGAAACAGCCCCCGAACGGCCCCGTGGGTGGCACCAACACCTCCCACGGGACCAACGTAACTCGTGGGAACTGACCCCGCAGCCGCGGGTCTCTCGGTTTGAGAGTACGACGTTAATTTTCTTATTTCCACACTTGGCTTTAAAACATGGCGTTAGAGGGTGAGAACTCGAAACAGCCCCCGAACGGCCCCGTGGGTGGCACCAACACCTCCCACGGGACCAACGTAACTCGTCGGAATTGACCCCGCAGTCGCGGGTCTCCCATTTTGAGAGTACGATGGTAATTTGCTTATTTCCAGACTTGGGCTTAAAAAGATGGCGTTAGAGGGTGAGAACTCGAAACAGCCCCCGAACGGCCCCGTGGGTGGCACCAACACCTCCCACGGGACAAACGTAACTCGCAGGAACTGAACCCGCAGCCGCGGGTCTCCTGGTTTGAGGGTACGACGGTAATTTGCTTATTTCCACACTTAGGCTTAAAAACATGGCGTTAGAGGGTGAGAACTCGAAACAGCCCCCGAACGGCCCCGTGGGTGGCACCAACACCTCCCACGGGACCAACGTAACTCGCAGGAACTGATCCCGTAGCCGCGGGTCTCCCGGTTTGAGAGTACGACGATAATTTGCTTATTTCCACACTTGGGCTTAAAAACATGGCGTTAGAGGGTGAGAACTCGAAATAGCCCCCGAACGGCCCCGTGGGTGGCACCAACACCTCCCACGGGACCAACGTAACTCGTGGGAACTGACCCCGCAGCCGCGGGTCTTCCGATTTGAGAGTACGACGGTAATTTGCTTATTTCCATACTTAGGCTTAAAAACATGGCGTTAGAGGGTGAGAACTCGAAACAACCCCCTAACGGCCCCGTGGGTGGCACTCGAAACACCTCCCACGGGACCAACGTAACTCGCAGGAACTGACCCCGTAGCCGCGGGTCTCCCGGTTTGAGAGTACGATGGTAATTTTCTTATTTCCACACTTGGGCTTAAAAACATGGCGTTAGAGGGTGAGAACTCGAAACACCCCCCAACGGCCCCGTGGGTGGCACCAACACCTCCCACGGGACCAACGTAACTCGTCGGAATTGACCCCGCAACCGCGGGTCTCCCGTTTTGAGAGTACGACGGTAATTTGTTTATTTCCAGACTTGGGCTTAAAAACATGGCGTTAGAGGGTGAGAACTCGAAACAGCCCCCGAACGGCCCCGTGGGTGGCACCAACACCTCCCACGGGACCAACGTAACTCGCAGGAACAGACCCCGCAGCCGCGGGTCTCCCGGTTCGAGAGTACGACGGTAATTTGCTTACTTCCACACTTAGGCTTAAAAACATGGCGTTAGAGGGTGAGAACTCGAAACAGCCCCCGAACGGCCCCGTGGGTGGCACCAACACCTCCCACGGGACCAACGTAACTCGCAGGAACTGATCCCGTAGCCGCGGGTCTCCCGGTTTGAGAGTACGACGGTAATTTGCTTATTTCCAGACTTGGGCTTAAAAACATGGCGTTAGAGGGTGAGAACTCGAAACAGCCCCCGAACGGCCCCGTGGGTGGCACCAACACCTCCCACGGGACCAACGTAACTCGTCGAAATTGACCCCGCAGCCGCGGGTCTCCCGATTTTAGAGTACGACGGTAATTTACATATTTCCACACTTAGGCTTAAAAACATGGCGTTAGAGGGTGAGAACTCGAAACAGCCCCCGAACGGCCCCATGGGTGGCACCAACACCTCCCACGGGACCAACGTAACTCGCAGGAACTGATCCCGTAGCCGCGGGTCTTCCGGTTTGAGAGTACGACGGTAATTTACTTATTTCCACACTTGGGCTTGAAAACATGGCGTTAGAGGGTGAGAACTCGAAACAGCCCCCGAACGGCCCCGTGGGTGGCATCAACACCTCCCACGGGACCAACGTAACTCGCAGGAACTGACCCCGCAGCCGCGGGTCTCCCGGTTTGAGAGTACGACGGTAATTTGCTTATTTCCACACTTAGGCTTAAAAACATGGCGTTAGAGGGTGAGAACTCGAAACAGCCCCCGAACGGCCCCGTGGGTCGCACAAACACCTCCCAAGGGACCAACGTAACTCGCAGGAACTGACCCCGTAGCCGCGGGTCTCCCGGTTTGAGAGTACGACGGTAATTTGCTTATTTCCACACTTGGGCTTAAGAACATTGCGTTAGAGGGTGAGAACTCGAAACAGCCCCCGAACGGCCCCATGGGTGGCACCAACACCTCCCACGGGACCAACGTAACTCACAGGAACTGACCCCATAGCCGTGGGTCTCCCGGTTTGAGAGTATGATAGTAATTTGCTTATTTCCACACTTGGGCTTAAAAACATGGCGTTAGAGGGTGAGAACTCGAAACAGCCCCCGAACGGCCCCTTGGGTGGCACCAACACCTCCCACGGGACCAACGTAACTCGTGGGAACTGACCCCGCAGCCGCGGGTCTCCCGGTTTGAGAGTACGACGGTAATTTTCTTAATTCCACACTTAGGCTTAAAAACATGGCGTTAGAGGGTGAGAACTCGAAACAGCCCCCGAACGGCCCCGTGGTTTGCACCAACACCTCCCACGGGACCAATGTAACTCGCAGGAACTGACCCCGTAGCCGCGGGTCTCCCGATTTGAGAGTACGACGGTAATTTGCTTATTTCCACACTTGGGCTTAAAAACATGGCGTTAGAGGGTGAGAACTCGAAACAGCCCATGAACGGCCCCGTGGGTCGCACCAACACCTCCCACGAGACCAACGTAACTCGTGAGAACTGACCCCGCAGCCGCGGGTCTCCCGGTTTGAGAGTACGACTGTAATTTTCTTATTTCCACACTTAGGCTTAAAAACATGGCGTTAGAGGGCGAGAACTTGAAACAGCCCCCGAACGGCCCCGTGGGTGGCACCAACACCTCCCACGGGACCAACGTAACTCGTAGGAACTTACCCCGCAGCCGCGGTTCTTTCGGTTTGACAGTACGACGGTAATTTACTTATTTTCACACTTAGGCTTAAAAACATGGCGTTAGAGGGTGAGAACTCGAAACAGGCCCCGAACGGCCCCGTGGGTGGCACCAACACCTCCCACGGGACCAACGTAACTCGCAGGAACTGACCCCGTAGCCGCGGGTGTCCTGGTTTGAGAGTACGACGGTAATTTTCTTATTTCCACACTTGGGCTTGAAAACATGGCGTTAGAGGGTGAGAACTCGAAACAACCCCCGAACGGCCCCGTGGGTGGCACCAACACCTCCCACGGGACCAACGTAACTCGTGGGAACTGACCCCGTAGCCGCGGGTCTCCCGGTTTGAGAGTACGATGTTAATTTGCTTATTTCCACACTTAGGCTTAAAAACATGGCGTTAGAGGGTGAGAACTCGAAACACCCCCCAACGGCCCCGTGGGTGGCACCAACACCTCCCACGGGACCAACGTAACTCGTCGAAATTGACCTCGCAGCCGCGGGTCTCCCGTTTTGTGAGTACGGCGGTAATTTGCTTATTTCCAGACTTGGGCTTAAAAATATGGCGTCAGAGGGTGAGAACTCGAAACAGCCCCCGAACGGCCCCGTGGGTGGCACCAACACCTCCCACGGGACCAACGTAACTCGTCGAAATTGACCCCGCAGCCGCGGGTCTCCCGATTTTAGAGTACGACGGTAATTTACATATTTCCACACTTAGGCTTAAAAACATGGCGTTAGAGGGTGAGAACTCGAAACAGCCCCCGAACGGCCCCATGGGTGGCACCAACACCTCCCACGGGACCAACGTAACTCGCAGGAACTGATCCCGTAGCCGCGGGTCTTCCGGTTTGAGAGTACGACGGTAATTTACATATTTCCACACTTGGATTTGAAAACATGGCGTTAGAGGGTGAGAACTCGAAACAGCCCCCGAACGGCCCCGTGGGTGGCATCAACACCTCCCACGGGACCAACGTAACTCGCAGGAACTGACCCCGCAGCCGCGGGTCTCCCGGTTTGAGAGTACGATGGTAATTTGCTTATTTCCACACTTAGGCTTAAAAACATGGCGTTAGAGGGTGAGAACTCGAAACAGCCCCCGAACGGCCCCGTGGGTCGCACAAACACCTCCCAAGGGACCAACGTAACTCGCAGGAACTGACCCCGTAGCCGCGGGTCTCCCGGTTTGAGAGTACGATGGTAATTTGCTTATTTCCACACTTGGGCTTAAAAACATGGCGTTAGAGGGTGAGAACTCGAAACAGCCCCCGAACGGCCCCATGGGTGGCACCAACACCTCCCACGGGACCAACGTAACTCACAGGAACTGACCCCATAGCCGTGGGTCTCCCGGTTTGAGAGTATGATAGTAATTTGCTTATTTCCACACTTGGGCTTAAAAACATGGCGTTAGAGGGTGAGAACTCGAAACAGCCCCCGAACGGCCCCTTGGGTGGCACCAACACCTCCCACGGGACCAACGTAACTCGTGGGAACTGACCCCGCAGCCGCGGGTCTCCCGGTTTGAGAGTACGACGGTAATTTGCTTATTTCCACACTTAGGCTTAAAAATATGGCGATAGAGGGTGAGAACTCGAAACAGCCCCCGAACGGCCCCGTGGGTTGCACCAACACCTCCCACGGGACCAATGTAACTCGCAGGAACTGACCCCGTAGCCGCGGGTCTCCCGATTTGAGAGTACGACGGTAATTTGCTTATTTCCACACTTGGGCTTAAAAACATGGCGTTAGAGGGTGAGAACTCGAAACAGACCACGAACGGCCCCGTGGGTGGCACCAACACCTCCCACGAGACCAACGTAACTCGTGAGAACTGACCCCGCAGCCGCGGGTCTCCCGGTTTGAGAGTACGACTGTAATTTTCTTATTTCCACACTTAGGCTTAAAAACATGGCGTTAGAGGGCGAGAACTTGAAACAGCCCCCGAACGGCCCCGTGGGTGGCACCAACACCTCCCACGGGACCAACGTAACTCGTAGGAACTTACCCTGCAGCCGCGGTTCTTTCGGTTTGACAGTACGACGATAATTTGCTTATTTCCACACTTAGGCTTAAAAACATGGCGTTAGAGGGTGAGAACTCGAAATAGCCCCCGAACGGCCCCGTGGGTGGTACCAACACCTCCCACGGGACCAACGTAACTCGCAGGAACTGACCCCGTAGCCGCGGGTGTCCTGGTTTGAGAGTACGACGGTAATTTTCTTATTTCCACACTTGGGCTTGAAAACATGGCGTTAGAGGGTGAGAACTCGAAACAACCCCCGAACGGCCCCGTGGGTGGCACCAACACCTCCCACGGGACCAACGTAACTCGTGGGAACTGACCCCGTAGCCGCGGGTCTCCCGGTTTGAGAGTACGATGTTAATTTGCTTATTTCCACACTTAGGCTTAAAAACATGGCGTTAGAGGGTGAGAACTCGAAACACCCCCCAACGGCCCCGTGGGTGGCACCAACACCTCCCACGGGACCAACGTAACTCGTCGAAATTGACCCCGCAGCCGCGGGTCTCCCGTTTTGTGAGTACGGCGGTAATTTGCTTATTTCCAGACTTGGGCTTAAAAATATGGCGTCAGAGGGTGAGAACTCGAAACAGCCCCCGAACGGCCCCGTGGGTGGCACCAACACTTCCCACGGGACCAACGTAACTCGCAGGAACAGACCCCGCAGCCGCGGGTCTCCCGGTTTGAGAGTACGATGGTAATTTGCTTACATCCACACTTAGGCTTAAAAACATGGCGTTAGAGGGTGAGAACTCGAAACAGCCCCCGAACGGCCCCGTGGGTGGCACCAACACCTCCCACGGGACCACCGCAACTCGCAGGAACTGATCCCGTAGCCACGGGTCTCCCGGTTTGAGAGTACGATGGTAATTTGCTTATTTTCACACTTGGGCTTAAAAACATGGCGTTAGAGGGTGAGAACTCGAAACAGCCCCCGAACGGTCCCGTGGGTGGCACCAACACCTCCCACGGGACCAACGTAACTCGTGGGAACTGACCCCGCAGCCGCGGGTCTCCCGCTTTGAGAGTACGATGGTAATTTTCTTATTTCCACACTTAGGCTTAAAAACATGGTGTTAGAGGGTGAGAACTCGAAACATCCCTCGAACGGCCCCGTGGGTGGCACCAACACCTCCCACGGGACCAACGTAACTCGCAAGAACTGACCCCGCAGCCGCGGGTCTCCCGGTTTGAGAGTACGACGGTAATTTGCTTATTTCCACACTTAGGCTTAAAAACATGGCGTTAGAGGGTGAGAACTCGAAACAGCCCCCGAACGGCCCCATGGGTGGCACCAACACCTCCCACGGGACCAACGTAACTCGCAGGAACTGATCCCGTAGCCGCGGGTCTTCCGGTTTGAGAGTACGACGGTAATTTACTTATTTCCAGACTTGGGCTTAAAAACATGGCGTTAGAGGGTGAGAACTCGAAACAGCCCCCGAACGGCCCCGTGGGTGGCACCAACACCTCCCACGGGACCACCGCAACTCGCAGGAACTGATCCCGTAGCCACGGGTCTCCCGGTTTGAGAGTACGATGGTAATTTGCTTATTTTCACACTTGGGCTTAAAAACATGGCGTTAGAGGGTGAGAACTCGAAACAGCCCCCGAACGGTCCCGTGGGTGGCACCAACACCTCCCACGGGACCAACGTAACTCGTGGGAACTGACCCCGCAGCCGCGGGTCTCCCGCTTTGAGAGTACGATGGTAATTTTCTTATTTCCTCACTTAGGCTTAAAAACATGGTGTTAGAGGGTGAGAACTCGAAACATCCCTCGAACGGCCCCGTGGGTGGCACCAACACCTCCCACGGGACCAACGTAACTCGCAAGAACTGACCCCGCAGCCGCGGGTCTCCCGGTTTGAGAGTACGACGGTAATTTGCTTATTTCCACACTTAGGCTTAAAAACATGGCGTTAGAGGGTGAGAACTCGAAACAGCCCCCGAACGGCCCCATGGGTGGCACCAACACCTCCCACGGGACCAACGTAACTCGCAGGAACTGATCCCGTAGCCGCGGGTCTTCCGGTTTGAGAGTACGACGGTAATTTACTTATTTCCAGACTTGGGCTTAAAAACATGGCGTTAGAGGGTGAGAACTCGAAACAGCCCCCGAACGGCCCCGTGGGTGGCACCAACACCTCCCACGGGACCAACGTAAGTCGTCGAAATTGACCCCGCAGCCGCGGGTCTCCCGGTTTGAGAGTACGACGGTAATTTATATATTTCCACACTTAGGCTTAAAAACATGGCGTTAGAGGGTGAGAACTCGAAACAGCCCCCGAACGGCCCCATGGGTGGCACCAACACCTCCCACGGGACCAACGTAACTCGCAAGAACTGATCCCGTAGCCGCGGGTCTTCCGGTTTGAGAGTACGACGGTAATTTACTTATTTCCACACTTGGGTTTGAAAACATGGCGTTAGAGGGTGAGAACTCGAAACAGCCCCCGAACGGCCCCGTGGGTGGCATCAACACCTCCCACGGGACCAACGTAACTCGCAGGAACTGATCCCGCAGCCGCGGGTCTCCCGGTTTGAGAGTACGACGGTAATTTGCTTATTTCCACACTTAGGCTTAAAAACATGGCGTTAGAGGGTGAGAACTCGAAACAGCCCCCGAACGGCCCCGTGGGTCGCACAAACACCTCCCAAGGGACCAACATAACTCGCAGGAACTGACCCCGTAGCCGCGGGTCTCCCGGTTTGAGAGTACGATGGTAATTTGCTTACATCCACACTTGGGCTTAAAAACATGGCGTTAGAGGGTGAGAAATCGAAACAGCCCCCGAACGGCCCCGTGGGTGGCACCAACACCTCCCACGGGACCACCGCAACTCGCAGGAACTGATCCCGTAGCCACGGGTCTCCCGGTTTGAGAGTACGACGATAATTTGCTTATTTCCACACTTGGGCTTAAAAACATGGCGTTAGAGGGTGAGAACTCGAAACAGCCCCCGAACGGCCCCGTGGGTGGCACCAACACCTCCCACGGGACCAACGTAACTCGTGGGAACTGACCCCGTAGCCGCGGGTCTCCCGGTTTGAGAGTACGACGATAATTTGCTTATTTCCACACTTGGGCTTAAAAACATGGCGTTAGAGGGTGAGAACTCGAAACAGCCGCCGAACGGCCCCGTGGGTGGCACCAACACCTCCCACGGGACCAACGTAACTCGTCAGAATTGACCCCGCAGTCGCGGGTCTCCCATTTTGAGAGTACGATAGTAATTTGTTTATTTCCAGACTTGGGCTTAAAAAGATGGCGTTAGAGGGTGAGAACTCGAAACAGCCCCCGAACGGCCCCGTGGGTGGCACCAACATCTCCCACGGGACCAACGTAACTCGCAGGAACTGAACCCGCAGCCGCGGGTCTCCCGGTTTGAGGGTACGACGGTAATTTGCTTATTTCCACACTTAGGCTTAAAAACATGGCGTTAGAGGGTGAGAACTCGAAACAGCCCCCGAACGGCCCCGTGGGTGGCACCAACACTTCCCACGGGACCAACGTAACTCGCAGGAACTGATCCCGTAGCCGCGGGTCTCCCGGTTTGAGAGTACGACGATAATTTGCTTATTTCCACACTTGGGCTTAAAAACATGGCGTTAGAGGGTGAGAACTCGAAATAGCCCCCGAACGGCCCGGTGGGTGGCACCAACACCTCCCACGGGACCAACGTAACTCGTGGGAACTGACCCCGCAGCCGCGGGTTTTCCGATTTGAGAGTACGACGGTAATTTGCTTATTTCCATACTAAGGCTTAAAAACATGGCGTTAGAGGGTGAGAACTCGAAACAACCCCCTAACGGCCCCGTGGGTGGCACCAACACCTCCCACGGGACCAACGTAACTCGCAGGAACTGACCCCGTAGCCGCGGCTCTCCCGGTTTGAGAGTACGACGGTAATTTCCTTATTTCCACACTTGGGCTTAAAAACATGGCGTTAGAGGGTGAGAACTCGAAACACCCCCAACGGCCCCGTGGGTGGCACCAACACCTCCCACGGGACCAACGTAACTCGTCGGAATTGACCCCGCACCCGCGGGTCTCCCGTTTTGAGAGTACGACGGTAATTTGTTTATTTCCAGACTTGGGCTTAAAAACATGGCGTTAGAGGGTGAGAACTCGAAACAGCCCCCGAACGGCCCCGTGGGTGGCACCAACACCTCCCACGGGACCAACGTAACTCGCAGGAACAGACCCCGCAGCCGCGGGTCTCCCGGTTTGAGAGTACGACGGTAATTTGCTTACTTCCACACTTAGGCTTAAAAACATGGCGTTAGAGGGTGAGAACTCGAAACAGCCCCCGAACGGCCCCGTGGGTGGCACCAACACCTCCCACGGGACCAACGTAAGTCGCAGGAACTGATCCCGTAGCCGCGGGTCTCCCGGTTTGAGAGTACGACGGTAATTTGCTTATTTCCAGACTTGGGCTTAAAAACATGGCGTTAGAGGGTGAGAACTCGAAACAGCCCCCGAACGGTCCCGTGGGTGGCACCAACACCTCCCACGGGACCAACGTAACTCGTGGGAACTGACCCCGCAGCCGCGGGTCTCCCGCTTTGAGAGTACGACGGTAATTTGCTTATTTCCACACTTAGGCTTAAAAACATGGTGTTAGAGGGTGAGAACTCGAAACATCCCTCGAACGGCCCCGTGGGTGGCACCAACACCTCCCACGGGACCAACGTAACTCGCAAGAACTGACCCCGCAGCCGCGGGTCTCCCGGTTTGAGAGTACGACGGTAATTTGCTTATTTCCACACTTAGGCTTAAAAACATGGCGTTAGAGGGTGAGAACTCGAAACAGCCCCCGAACGGCCCCATGGGTGGCACCAACACCTCCCACGGGACCAACGTAACTCGCAGGAACTGATCCCGTAGCCGCGGGTCTTCCGGTTTGAGAGTACGACGGTAATTTACTTATTTCCAGACTTGGGCTTAAAAACATGGCGTTAGAGGGTGAGAACTCGAAACAGCCCCCGAACGGCCCCGTGGGTGGCACCAACACCTCCCACGGGACCAACGTAACTCGTCGAAATTGACCCCGCAGCCGCGGGTCTCCCGGTTTGAGAGTACGACGGTAATTTACATATTTCCACACTTAGGCTTAAAAACATGGCGTTAGAGGGTGAGAACTCGAAACAGCCCCCGAACGGCCCCATGGGTGGCACCAACACCTCCCACGGGACCAACGTAACTCGCAGGAACTGATCCCGTAGCCGCGGGTCTTCCGGTTTGAGAGTACGACGGTAATTTACTTATTTCCACACTTGGGCTTGAAAACATGGCGTTAGAGGGTGAGAACTCGAAACAGCCCCCGAACGGCCCCGTGGGTGGCATCAACACCTCCCACGGGACCAACGTAACTCGCAGGAACTGACCCCGCAGCCGCGGGTCTCCCGGTTTGAGAGTACGACGGTAATTTGCTTATTTCCACACTTAGGCTTAAAAACATGGCGTTAGAGGGTGAGAACTCGAAACAGCCCCCGAACGGCCCCGTGGGTCGCACAAACACCTCCCAAGGGACCAACGTAACTCGCAGGAACTGACCCCGTAGCCGCGGGTCTCCCGGTTTGAGAGTACGACGGTAATTTGCTTATTTCCACACTTGGGCTTAAAAACATTGCGTTAGAGGGTGAGAACTCGAAACAGCCCCCGAACGGCCCCATGGGTGGCACCAACACCTCCCACGGGACCAACGTAACTCACAGGAACTGACCCCATAGCC
Source organism: Sambucus nigra (assembly GCA_949130495.1). NCBI lineage: Eukaryota > Viridiplantae > Streptophyta > Magnoliopsida > Dipsacales > Adoxaceae > Sambucus > Sambucus nigra. The sequence continues at coordinate 8,266,633 of OX422219.1, read as the reverse complement.
GTGGGTCTCCCGGTTTGAGAGTATGATAGTAATTTGCTTATTTCCACACTTGGGCTTAAAAACATGGCGTTAGAGGGTGAGAACTCGAAACAGCCCCCGAACGGCCCCTTGGGTGGCACCAACACCTCCCACGGGACCAACGTAACTCGTGGGAACTGACCCCGCAGCCGCGGGTCTCCCGGTTTGAGAGTATGACGGTAATTTGCTTATTTCCACACTTAGGCTTAAAAACATGGCGTTAGAGGGTGAGAACTCGAAACAGCCCCCGAACGGCCCCGTGGGTTGCACCAACACCTCCCACGGGACGAATGTAACTCGCAGGAACTGACCCCGTAGCCGCGGGTCTCCCGATTTGAGAGTACGATTGTAATTTGCTTATTTCCACACTTGGGCTTAAAAACATGGCGTTAGAGGGTGAGAACTCGAAACAGCCCACGAACGGCACCGTGGGAGGCACCAACACCTCCCACGAGACCAACGTAACTCGTGAGAACTGACCCCGCAGTCGCGGGTCTCCCGGTTTGAGAGTACGACTGTAATTTTCTTATTTCCACACTTAGGCTTAAAAACATGGCGTTAGAGGGCGAGAACTTGAAACAGCCCCCGAACGGCCCCGTGGGTGGCACCAACACCTCCCACGGGACCAACGTAACTCGTAGGAACTTACCCCGCAGCCGCGGTTCATTCGGTTTGACAGTACGACTGTAATTTGCTTATTTCCACACTTAGGCTTAAAAACATGGCGTTAGAGGGTGAGAACTCGAAACAGCCCCCGAACGGCCCCGTGGGTGGCACCAACACCTCCCACGGGACCAACGTAACTCGTGGGAACTGACCCCGTAGCCGCGGGTCTCCCGGTTTGAGAGTACGATGTTAATTTGCTTATTTCCACACTTAGGCTTAAAAACATGGCGTTAGAGGGTGAGAACTCGAAACACCCCCCAACGGCCCGTGGGTGGCACCAACACCTCCCACGGGACCAACGTAACTCGTCGGAATTGACCCCGCAGCCGCGGGTCTCCCGTTTTGTGAGTACGACGGTAATTTGCTTATTTCCAGACTTGGGCTTAAAAATATGGCGTCAGAGGGTGAGAACTCGAAACAGCCCCCGAACGGCCCCGTGGGTGGCACCAACACTTCCCACGGGACCAACGTAACTCGCAGGAACTGACCCCGCAGCCGCGGGTCTCCCGGTTTGAGAGTACGATGGTAATTTGCTTACATCCACACTTAGGCTTAAAAACATGGCGTTAGAGGGTGAGAACTCGAAACAGCCCCCGAACGGCCCCGTGGGTGGCACCAACACCTCCCACGGGACCACCGCAACTCGCAGGAACTGATCCCGTAGCCACGGGTCTCCCGGTTTGAGAATACGATGGTAATTTGCTTATTTTCACACTTGGGCTTAAAAACATGGCGTTAGAGGGTGAGAACTCGAAACATCCCTCGAACGGCCCCGTGGGTGGCACCAACACCTCCCACGGGACCAACGTAACTCGCAAGAACTGACCCCGCAGCCGCGGGTCTCCCGGTTTGAGAGTACGACGGTAATTTTGCTTATTTCCACACTTAGGCTTAAAAACATGGCGTTAGAGGGTGAGAACTCGAAACAGCCCCCGAACGGCCCCATGGGTGGCACCAACACCTCCCACGGGACCAACGTAACTCGCAGGAACTGATCCCGTAGCCGCGGGTCTTCCGGTTTGAGAGTACGACGGTAATTTACTTATTTCCACACTTGGGCTTGAAAACATGGCGTTAGAGGGTGAGAACTCGAAACAGCCCCCGAACGGCCCCGTGGGTGGCATCAACACCTCCCACGGGACCAACGTAACTCGCTGGAACTGACCCCGCAGCCGCGGGTCTCCCGGTTTGAGAGTACGACGGTAATTTGCTTATTTCCACACTTGGGATTAAAAACATGGCGTTAGAGGGTGAGAACTCAAAACAGCCCCCGAACGCCCCCGTGGGTGGCACCAACACCTCCCACGGGACCAACGTAACTCGTGGGAACTGACCCCGCAGCCGCGGGTCTCCCGGTTTGAGAGTACGACGTTAATTTGCTTATTTCCACACTTCGGCTTAAAAACATGGCGTTAGAGGGTGAGAACTCGAAACAGCCCCCGAACGGCCCCGTGGGTGGCACCAACACCTCCCACGGGACCAACGTAACTCGTGGGAACTGACCCCGTAGCCGCGGGTCTCCCGGTTTGAGAGTACGACGATAATTTGCTTATTTCCACACTTGGGCTTAAAAACATGGCGTTAGAGGGTGAGAACTCGAAACAGCCCCCGAACGGCCCCGTGGGTGGCACCAACACCTCCCACGGGACCAACGTAACTCGTGGGAACTGACCCCGTAGCCGCGGGTCTCCCGGTTTGAGAGTACGACGATAATTTCCTTATTTCCACATTTGGGCTTAAAAACATGGCGTTAGAGGGTGAGAACTCGAAACAGCCCCCGAACGGCCCCGTGGGTGGCACTAACACCTCCCACGGGACCAACGTAACTCGTCAGAATTGACCCCGCAGTAGCGGGTCTCCCATTTTGAGAGTACGATGGTAATTTGCTTATTTCCAGACTTGGGCTTAAAAAGATGGCGTTAGAGGGTGAGAACTCGAAACAGCCCCCGAACGGCCCCGTGGGTGGCACCAACATCTCCCACGGGACCAACGTAACTCGCAGGAACTGAACCCGCAGCCGCGGGTCTCCCGGTTTGAGGGTACGACGGTAATTTGCTTATTTCCACACTTAGGCTTAAAAACATGGCGTTAGAGGGTGAGAACTCGAAACAGCCCCCGAACGGCCCCGTGGGTGGCACCAACACTTCCCACGGGACCAACGTAACTCGCAGGAACTGATCCCGTAGCCGCGGGTCTCCCGGTTTGAGAGTACGACGATAATTTGCTTATTTCCACACTTGGGCTTAAAAACATGGCGTTAGAGGGTGAGAACTCGAAATAGCCCCCGAACGGCCCCGTGGGTGGCACCAACACCTCCCACGGGACCAACGTAACTCGTGGGAACTGACCCCGCAGCCGCGGGTTTTCCGATTTGAGAGTACGACGGTAATTTGCTTATTTCCATACTAAGGCTTAAAAACATGGCGTTAGAGGGTGAGAACTCGAAACAACCCCCTAACGGCCCCGTGGGTGGCACCAACACCTCCCACGGGACCAACGTAACTCGCAGGAACTGACCCCGTAGCCGCGGCTCTCCCGGTTTGAGAGTACGACGGTAATTTCCTTATTTCCACACTTGGGCTTAAAAACATGGCGTTAGAGGGTGAGAACTCGAAACACCCCCCAACGGCCCCGTGGGTGGCACCAACACCTCCCACGGGACCAACGTAACTCGTCGGAATTGACCCCGCAACCGCGGGTCTCCCGTTTTGAGAGTACGATGGTAATTTGTTTATTTCCAGACTTGGGCTTAAAAACATGGCGTTAGAGGGTGAGAACTCGAAACAGCCCCCGAACGGCCCCGTGGGTGGCACCAACACCTCCCACGGGACCAACGTAACTCGCAGGAACAGACCCTGCAGCCGCGGGTCTCCCGGTTTGAGAGTACGACGGTAATTTGCTTACTTCCACACTTAGGCTTAAAAACATGGCGTTAGAGGGTGAGAACTCGAAACAGCCCCCGAACGGCCCCGTGGGTGGCACCAACACCTCCCACGGGACCGACGTAAGTCGCAGGAACTGATCCCGTAGCCGCGGGTCTCCCGGTTTGAGAGTACGACGGTAATTTGCTTATTTCCAGACTTGGGCTTAAAAACATGGCGTTATAGGGTGAGAACTCGAAACAGCCCCCGAACGGCCCCGTGGGTGGCACCAACACCTCCCACGGGACCAACGTAACTCGTCGAAATTGACCCCGCAGCCGTGGGTCTCCCGGTTTGAGAGTAAGACGGTAATTTACTTATTTCCACACTTAGGCTTAAAAACATGGCGTTAGAGGGTGAGAACTCGAAACAGCCCCCGAACGGCCCCATGGGTGGCACCAACACCTCCCACGGGACCAACGTAACTCGCAGGAACTGATCCCGTAGCCGCGGGTCTTCCGATTTGAGAGTACGACGGTAATTTACTTATTTCCACACTTGGGCTTGAAAACATGGCGTTAGAGGGTGAGAACTCGAAACAGCCCCCGAACGGCCCCGTGGGTGGCATCAACACCTCCCACGGGACCAACGTAACTCGCAGGAACTGACCCCGCAGCCGCGGGTCTCCCGGTTTGAGAGTACGACGGTAATTTTCTTATTTCCACACTTAGGCTTAAAAACATGGCGTTAGAGGGTGAGAACTCGAAACAGCCCCCGAACGGCCCCGTGGGTCGCACAAACACCTCCCAAGGGACCAACGTAACTCGCAGGAACTGACCCCGTAGCCGCGGGTCTCCCGGTTTGAGAGTACAACGGTAATTTGCTTATTTCCACACTTGGGCTTAAAAACATTGCGTTAGAGGGTGAGAACTCGAAACAGCCCCCGAACGGCCCCGTGGGTGGCACCAACACCTCCCACGGGACCAACGTAACTCGCAGGAACTGACCCCATAGCCACGGGTCTCCCGGTTTGAGAGTACGATGGTAATTTGCTTATTTCCACACTTGGTCTTGAAAACATGGCGTTAGAGGGTGAGAATTCGAAACAGCCCCCGAACGGCCCCGTGGGTGGCACCAACACCTCCCACGGGACCAACGTAACTCGTGGGAACTGACCCCGCAGCCGCGGGTCTCCGGGTTTGAGAGTACGACGGTAATTTGCTTATTTCCACACTTGGGATTAAAAACATGGCGTTAGAGGGTGAGAACTCAAAACAGCCCCCGAACGGCCCCGTGGGTGGCACTAACACCTCCCACGGGACCAACGTAACTCGTGGGAACTGACCCCGCAGCCGCGGGTCTCCCGGTTTGAGAGTACGACGTTAATTTGCTTATTTCCACACTTAGGCTTAAAAACATGGCGTTAGAGGGTGAGAACTCGAAACAGCCCCCGAACGGCCCCGTGGGTGGCACCAACACCTCCCACGGGACCAACGTAACTCTTGGGAACTGACCCCGTAGCCGCGGGTCTCCCGGTTTGAGAGTACGACGATAATTTGCTTATTTCCACACTTGGGCTTAAAAACATGGCGTTAGAGGATGAGAACTCGAAACAGCCCCCGAACGGTCCAATGGGTGGCACCAACACCTCCCACGGGACCAACGTAACTCGTCGGAATTGACCCCGCAGTCGCGGGTCTCCCATTTTGAGAGTACGATGGTAATTTGCTTATTTCCAGACTTGGGCTTAAAAAGATGGCGTTAGAGGGTGAGAACTCGAAACAGCCCCCGAACGGCCCCGTGGGTGGCACCAGCACCTCCCACGGGACCAACGTAACTCGCACGAGCTGAACCCGCAGCTGCGGGTCTCCCGGTTTGAGGGTACGACGGTAATTTGCTTATTTCCACACTTAGGCTTAAAAACATGGCGTTAGAGGGTGAGAACTCGAAACAGCCCCCGAACGGCCCCGTGGGTGGCACCAACACCTCCCACGGGACCAACGTAACTCGCAGGAACTGATCCCGTAGCCGCGGGTCTCCCGGATTGAGAGTACGACGATAATTTGCTTATTTCCACACTTGGGCTTAAAAACATGGCGTTAGAGGGTGAGAACTCGAAATAGCCCCCGAACGGCCCCGTGGGTGGCACCAACACCTCCGACGGGACCAACGTAACTCGTGGGAACTGACCCCGCAGCCGCGGGTCTTCCGATTTGAGAGTACGACGGTAATTTGCTTATTTTCATACTTAGGCTTAAAAACAAGGCGTTAGAGGGTGAGAACTCGAAACAACCCCCTAACGGCCCCGTGGGTGGCACCAACACCTCCCACGGGACCAACGTTACTCGCAGGAACTGACCCCGTAGCCGCGGGTCTCCCGGTTTGAGAGTACGACGGTAATTTTCTTATTTCCACACTTGGGCTTAAAAACATGGCGTTAGAGGGTGACAACTCGAAACACCACCCAACGGCCCCGTGGGTGGCACCAATACCTCCCACGGGACCAACGTAACTCGTCGGAATTGACCCCGCAACCGCGGGTCTCCCGTTTTGAGAGTATGATAGTAATTTGCTTATTTGCGCACTTGGGCTTAAAAACATGGCGTTAGAGGGTGAGAACTCGAAACAGCCCCCGAACGGCCCCGTGGGTGGCACCAACACCTCCCACGGGACCAACGTAACTCGTGGGAACTGACCCCGCAGCCGCGGGTCTCTCGGTTTTGAGAGTACGACGTTAATTTTCTTATTTCCACACTTAGGCTTAAAAACATGGCGTTAGAGGGTGAGAACTCGAAACAGCCCCCGAACGGCCCCGTGGGTGGCACCAACACCTCCCACGGGACCAACGTAACTCGTCAGAATTGACCCCGCAGCCGCGGGTCTCCCATTTTGAGAGTACGACGGTAATTTGCTTATTTCCTGACTTGGGCTTAAAAAGATGGCGTTAGAGGGTGAGAACTCGAAACAGCCCACGAACGGCCCCGTGGGTGGCACCAACACCTCCCACGAGACCAACGTAACTCGTGAGAACTGACCCCGCAGCCGCGGGTCTCCCGGTTTGAGAGTACGACTGTAATTTTCTTATTTCCACACTTAGGCTTAAAAACATGGCGTTAGAGGGCGAGAACTTGAAACAGCCCCCGAACGGCCCCGTGGGTGGCACCAACACCTCCCACGGGACCAACGTAACTCGTAGGAACTTACCCCGCAGCCGCGGTTCTTTCGGTTTGATAGTACGACGGTAATTTGCTTATTTCCACACTTAGGCTTAAAAACATGGCGTTAGAGGGTGAGAACTCGAAACAGCCCCCGAACGACCCCGTGGGTGGCAACAACACCTCCCACGGGACCAACGTAACTCGCAGGAACTGACCCCGTAGCCGCGGGTGTCCCGGTTTGAGAGTACGACGGTAATTTTCTTATTTCCACACTTGGGCTTGAAAACATGGCGTTAGAGGGTGAGAACTCGAAACAACCCCCGAACGACCCCGTGGGTGGCACCAACACCTCCCACGGGACCAACGTAACTCGTGGGAACTGACCCCGTAGCCGCGGGTCTCCCGGTTTGAGAGTACGATGTTAATTTGCTTATTTCCACACTTAGGCTTAAAAACATGGCGTTAGAGGGTGAGAACTCGAAACACCCCCCAACGGCCCCGTGGGTGGCACCAACACCTCCCACGGGACCAACGTAACTCGTCGGAATTGACCCCGCAGCCGCGGGTCTCCCGTTTTGTGAGTACGACGGTAATTTGCTTATTTCCAGACTTGGGCTTAAAAATATGGCGTTAGAGGGTGAGAACTCGAAACAGCCCCCGAACGGCCCCGTGGGTGGCACCAACACTTCCCACGGGACCAACGTAACTCGCAGGAACTGACCCCGCAGCCGCGGGTCTCCCGGTTTGAGAGTACGATGGTAATTTGCTTACATCCACACTTAGGCTTAAAAACATGGCGTTAGAGGGTGAGAACTCGAAACAGCCACCGAACGGCCCCCTGGGTGGCACCAACACCTCCCACGGGACCAACACAACTCGCAGGAACTGATCCCGTAGCCACGGGTCTCCCGGTTTGAGAGTACGATGGTAATTTGCTTATTTTCACACTTGGGCTTAAAAATATGGCGTTAGAGGGTGAGAACTCGAAACAGCCCCCGAACGGTCCCGTGGGTGGCACCAACACCTCCCACGGGACCAACGTAACTCGTGGGAACTGACCCCGCAGCCGCGGGTCTACCGGTTTGAGAGTACGACGGTAATTTGCTTATTTCCACACTTAGGCTTAAAAACATGGTGTTAGAGGCTGAGAACTCGAAACATCCCTCGAACGGCCCCGTGGGTGGCACCAACACCTCCCACGGGACCAACGTAACTCGCAGGAACTGACCCCGCAGCCGCGGGTCTCCCGGTTTGAGAGTACGACGGTAATTTGCTTATTTCCACAGTTACGCTTTAAAACATGGCGTTAGAGGGTGAGAACTCGAAACAGCCCCCGAACGGCCCCGTGGGTGGCACCAACACGTGCCACGGGACCAACGTAACTCCCAGGAACTGACCCCATAGCCACGGGTCTCCCGGTTTGAGAGTACGATGGTAATTTGCTTATTTCCACACTTGGTCTTGAAAACATGGCGTTAGAGGGTGAGAACTCGAAACAGCCCCCGAACGGCCCCGTGGGTGGCACCAACACCTCCCACGGGACCAACGTAACTCGTGGGAACTGACCCCGCAGCCGCGGGTCTCCCGGTTTGAGAGTACGATGGTAATTTGCTTATTTCCACACCTGGGATTAAAAACATGGCGTTAGAGGGTGAGAACTCAAAACAGCCCCCGAACGCCCCCGTGGGTGGCACCAACACCTCCCACGGGACCAACGTAACTCGTGGGAACTGACCCCGCAGCCGCGGGTCTTCCGGTTTGAGAGTACGACGGTAATTTTCTTATTTCCATAATTAGGCTTAAAAACATGGCGTTAGAGGGTGAGAACTCGAAACAACCCCCGAACGGCCCCGTGGGTGGCACCAACACCTCCCACGGGACCAATGTAACTCGCAGGAACTGACCCCGTAGCCGCGGGTCTCCCGAGTTGAGAGTACGACGGTAATTTGCTTATTTCCGCACTTGGGCTTGAAAACATGGCGTTAGAGGGTGGGAACTCGAAACAGCCCCCGAACGGCCCCGTGGGTGGCACCAACACCTCCCACGGGACCGACGTAACTCGTGGGAACTGACCCCGCAGCCGCGGGTCTCCCGGTTTGAGAGTACGACGTTAATTTGCTTATTTCCACACTTAGGCTTAAAAACATGGCGTTACAGGGTGAGAACTCGAAACAGCCCCCGAACGGCCCCGTGGGTGGCACCAACACCTCCCACAGGACCAACGTAACTCGTCGGAATTGACCCCGCAGCCGCGGGTCTCCCGTTTTGAGAGTACGACGGTAATTTGCTTATTTCCAGACTTGGGCTTAAGGCGTTAGAGGGTGAGAACTCGAAACAGCCCCCGAACGGCCCCGTGGGTGGCACCAACACCTCCCACGGGACCAACGTAACTCGCAGGAACTGACCCCGCAGCCGCGGGTCTCCCGGTTTGAGAGTACGATGGTAATTTGCTTATTTCCACAGTTAGGCTTAAAAACATGGCGTTAGAGGGTGAGAACTCGAAACAGCCCCCGAACGGCCCCGTGGGTGGCTCCAACACGTGCCACGGGACCAACGTAACTCCCAGGAACTGACCCCATAGCCGCGGGTCTCCCGGTTTGAGAGTACGACGGTAATTTGCTTATTTCCACACTTGGTCTTGAAAACATGGCGTTAGAGGGTGAGAACTCGAAACAGCCCCCGAACGGCCCCGTGGGTCGCACAAACACCTCCCAAGGGACCAACGTAACTCGCAGGAACTGACCCCGTAGCCGCGGGTCTCCCGGTTTGAGAGTACAACGGTAATTTGCTTATTTCCACACTTGGGCTTAAAAACATTGCGTTAGAGGGTGAGAACTCGAAACAGCCCCCGAACGGCCCCGTGGGTGGCACCAACACCTCCCACGGGACCAACGTAACTCGCAGGAACTGACCCCATAGCCACGGGTCTCCCGGTTTGAGAGTACGATGGTAATTTGCTTATTTCCACACTTGGTCTTGAAAACATGGCGTTAGAGGGTGAGAACTCGAAACAGCCCCCGAACGGCCCCGTGGGTGGCACCAACACCTCCCACGGGACCAACGTAACTCGTGGGAACTGACCCCGCAGCCGCGGGTCTCCGGGTTTGAGAGTACGACGGTAATTTGCTTATTTCCACACTTGGGATTAAAAACATGGCGTTAGAGGGTGAGAACTCAAAACAGCCCCCGAACGGCCCCGTGGGTGGCACTAACACCTCCCACGGGACCAACGTAACTCGTGGGAACTGACCCCGCAGCCGCGGGTCTCCCGGTTTGAGAGTACGACGTTAATTTGCTTATTTCCACACTTAGGCTTAAAAACATGGCGTTAGAGGGTGAGAACTCGAAACAGCCCCCGAACGGCCCCGTGGGTGGCACCAACACCTCCCACGGGACCAACGTAACTCTTGGGAACTGACCCCGTAGCCGCGGGTCTCCCGGTTTGAGAGTACGACGATAATTTGCTTATTTCCACACTTGGGCTTAAAAACATGGCGTTAGAGGATGAGAACTCGAAACAGCCCCCGAACGGTCCAATGGGTGGCACCAACACCTCCCACGGGACCAACGTAACTCGTCGGAATTGACCCCGCAGTCGCGGGTCTCCCATTTTGAGAGTACGATGGTAATTTGCTTATTTCCAGACTTGGGCTTAAAAAGATGGCGTTAGAGGGTGAGAACTCGAAACAGCCCCCGAACGGCCCCGTGGGTGGCACCAGCACCTCCCACGGGACCAACGTAACTCGCACGAGCTGAACCCGCAGCCGCGGGTCTCCCGGTTTGAGGGTACGACGGTAATTTGCTTATTTCCACACTTAGGCTTAAAAACATGGCGTTAGAGGGTGAGAACTCGAAACAGCCCCCGAACGGCCCCGTGGGTGGCACCAACACCTCCCACGGGACCAACGTAACTCGCAGGAACTGATCCCGTAGTCGCGGGTCTCCCGGATTGAGAGTACGACGATAATTTGCTTATTTCCACACTTGGGCTTAAAAACATGGCGTTAGAGGGTGAGAACTCGAAATAGCCCCCGAACGGCCCCGTGGGTGGCACCAACACCTCCGACGGGACCAACGTAACTCGTGGGAACTGACCCCGCAGCCGCGGGTCTTCCGATTTGAGAGTACGACGGTAATTTGCTTATTTTCATACTTAGGCTTAAAAACAAGGCGTTAGAGGGTGAGAACTCGAAACAACCCCCTAACGGCCCCGTGGGTGGCACCAACACCTCCCACGGGACCAACGTTACTCGCAGGAACTGACCCCGTAGCCGCGGGTCTCCCGGTTTGAGAGTACGACGGTAATTTTCTTATTTCCACACTTGGGCTTAAAAACATGGCGTTAGAGGGTGACAACTCGAAACACCACCCAACGGCCCCGTGGGTGGCACCAATACCTCCCACGGGACCAACGTAACTCGTCGGAATTGACCCCGCAACCGCGGGTCTCCCGTTTTGAGAGTATGATAGTAATTTGCTTATTTGCGCACTTGGGCTTGAAAACATGGCGTTAGAGGGTGAGAACTCGAAACAGCCCCCGAACGGCCCCGTGGGTGGCACCAACACCTCCCACGGGACCAACGTAACTCGTGGGAACTGACCCCGCAGCCGCGGGTCTCTCGGTTTTGAGAGTACGACGTTAATTTTCTTATTTCCACACTTAGGCTTAAAAACATGGCGTTAGAGGGTGAGAACTCGAAACAGCCCCCGAACGGCCCCGTGGGTGGCACCAACACCTCCCACGGGACCAACGTAACTCGTCAGAATTGACCCCGCAGCCGCGGGTCTCCCATTTTGAGAGTACGACGGTAATTTGCTTATTTCCTGACTTGGGCTTAAAAAGATGGCGTTAGAGGGTGAGAACTCGAAACAGCCCACGAACGGCCCCGTGGGTGGCACCAACACCTCCCACGAGACCAACGTAACTCGTGAGAACTGACCCCGCAGCCGCGGGTCTCCCGGTTTGAGAGTACGACTGTAATTTTCTTATTTCCACACTTAGGCTTAAAAACATGGCGTTAGAGGGCGAGAACTTGAAACAGCCCCCGAACGGCCCCGTGGGTGGCACCAACACCTCCCACGGGACCAACGTAACTCGTAGGAACTTACCCCGCAGCCGCGGTTCTTTCGGTTTGATAGTACGACGGTAATTTGCTTATTTCCACACTTAGGCTTAAAAACATGGCGTTAGAGGGTGAGAACTCGAAACAGCCCCCGAACGACCCCGTGGGTGGCAACAACACCTCCCACGGGACCAACGTAACTCGCAGGAACTGACCCCGTAGCCGCGGGTGTCCCGGTTTGAGAGTACGACGGTAATTTTCTTATTTCCACACTTGGGCTTGAAAACATGGCGTTAGAGGGTGAGAACTCGAAACAACCCCCGAACGACCCCGTGGGTGGCACCAACACCTCCCACGGGACCAACGTAACTCGTGGGAACTGACCCCGTAGCCGCGGGTCTCTCGGTTTGAGAGTACGATGTTAATTTGCTTATTTCCACACTTAGGCTTAAAAACATGGCGTTAGAGGGTGAGAACTCGAAACACCCCCCAACGGCCCCGTGGGTGGCACCAACACCTCCCACGGGACCAACGTAACTCGTCGGAATTGACCCCGCAGCCGCGGGTCTCCCGTTTTGTGAGTACGACGGTAATTTGCTTATTTCCAGACTTGGGCTTAAAAATATGGCGTTAGAGGGTGAGAACTCGAAACAGCCCCCGAACGGCCCCGTGGGTGGCACCAACACTTCCCACGGGACCAACGTAACTCGCAGGAACTGACCCCGCAGCCGCGGGTCTCCCGGTTTGAGAGTACGATGGTAATTTGCTTACATCCACACTTAGGCTTAAAAACATGGCGTTAGAGGGTGAGAACTCGAAACAGCCACCGAACGGCCCCCTGGGTGGCACCAACACCTCCCACGGGACCAACACAACTCGTAGGAACTGATCCCGTAGCCACGGGTCTCCCGGTTTGAGAGTACGATGGTAATTTGCTTATTTTCACACTTGGGCTTAAAAATATGGCGTTAGAGGGTGAGAACTCGAAACAGCCCCCGAACGGTCCCGTGGGTGGCACCAACACCTCCCACGGGACCAACGTAACTCGTGGGAACTGACCCCGCAGCCGCGGGTCTACCGGTTTGAGAGTACGACGGTAATTTGCTTATTTCCACACTTAGGCTTAAAAACATGGTGTTAGAGGCTGAGAACTCGAAACATCCCTCGAACGGCCCCGTGGGTGGCACCAACACCTCCCACGGGACCAACGTAACTCGCAGGAACTGACCCCGCAGCCGCGGGTCTCCCGGTTTGAGAGTACGACGGTAATTTGCTTATTTCCACAGTTACGCTTTAAAACATGGCGTTAGAGGGTGAGAACTCGAAACAGCCCCCGAACGGCCCCGTGGGTGGCACCAACACGTGCCACGGGACCAACGTAACTCCCAGGAACTGACCCCATAGCCACGGGTCTCCCGGTTTGAGAGTACGATGGTAATTTGCTTATTTCCACACTTGGTCTTGAAAACATGGTGTTAGAGGGTGAGAACTCGAAACAGCCCCCGAACGGCCCCGTGGGTGGCACCAACACCTCCCACGGGACCAACGTAACTCGTGGGAACTGACCCCGCAGCCGCGGGTCTCCCGGTTTGAGAGTACGACGGTAATTTGCTTATTTCCACACCTGGGATTAAAAACATGGCGTTAGAGGGTGAGAACTCAAAACAGCCCCCGAACGCCCCCGTGGGTGGCACCAACACCTCCCACGGGACCAACGTAACTCGTGGGAACTGACCCCGCAGCCGCGGGTCTTCCGGTTTGAGAGTACGACGGTAATTTTCTTATTTCCATACTTAGGCTTAAAAACATGGCGTTAGAGGGTGAGAACTCGAAACAACCCCCGAACGGCCCCGTGGGTGGCACCAACACCTCCCACGGGACCAATGTAACTCGCAGGAACTGACCCCGTAGCCGCGGGTCTCCCGAGTTGAGAGTACGACGGTAATTTGCTTATTTCCGCACTTGGGCTTGAAAACATGGCGTTAGAGGGTGGGAACTCGAAACAGCCCCCGAACGGCCCCGTGGGTGGCACCAACACCTCCCACGGGACCGACGTAACTCGTGGGAACTGACCCCGCAGCCGCGGGTCTCCCGGTTTGAGAGTACGACGTTAATTTGCTTATTTCCACACTTAGGCTTAAAAACATGGCGTTACAGGGTGAGAACTCGAAACAGCCCCCGAACGGCCCCGTGGGTGGCACCAACACCTCCCACAGGACCAACGTAACTCGTCGGAATTGACCCCGCAGCCGCGGGTCTCCCGTTTTGAGAGTACGACGGTAATTTGCTTATTTCCAGACTTGGGCTTAAGGCGTTAGAGGGTGAGAACTCGAAACAGCCCCCGAACGGCCCCGTGGGTGGCACCAACACCTCCCACGGGACCAACGTAACTCGCAGGAACTGACCCCGCAGCCGCGGGTCTCCCGGTTTGAGAGTACGATGGTAATTTGCTTATTTCCACAGTTAGGCTTAAAAACATGGCGTTAGAGGGTGAGAACTCGAAACAGCCCCCGAACGGCCCCGTGGGTGGCTCCAACACGTGCCACGGGACCAACGTAACTCCCAGGAACTGACCCCATAGCCGCGGGTCTCCCGGTTTGAGAGTACGACGGTAATTTGCTTATTTCCACACTTGGTCTTGAAAACATGGCGTTAGAGGGTGAGAACACGAAACAGCCCCCGAACGGCCCCGTGGGTGGCACCAGCACCTCCCACGGGACCAACGTAACTCGTGGGAACTGACCCCGTAGCCGCGGGTCTCCCGGTTTGAGAGTACGACGGTAATTTGCTTATTTCCACACTTGGGCTTAAAAACATGGCGTTAGAGGGTGAGAACTCGAAACAGCCCCCGAACGCCCCCGTGGGTGGCACCAACACCTCCCACGGGACCAACGTAACTCGTGGGAACTGACCCCGCAGCCGCGGGTCTTCCGGTTTGAGAGTACGACGGTAATTTGCTTATTTCCATACTTAGGCTTAAAAACATGGCGTTAGAGGGTGAGAACTCGAAACAACCCCCGAATGGCCCCGTGGGTGGCACCAACACCTCCCACGGGACCAATGTAACTCGCAGGAACTGACCCCGTAGCCGCGGGTCTCACGGTTTGAGAGTACGACTGTAATTTGCTTATTTGCGCACTTGGGCTTGAAAACATGGCGTTAGAGGGTGAGAACTCGAAACAGCCCCCGAACGGCCCCGTGGGTGGCACCAACACCTCCCACGGGACCAACGTAACTCGTGGGAACTGACCCCGCAGCCGCGGGTCTCTCGGTTTTGAGAGTACGACGTTAATTTTCTTATTTCCACACTTAGGCTTAAAAACATGGCGTTAGAGGGTGAGAACTCGAAACAGCCCCCGAACGGCCCCGTGGGTGGCACCAACACCTCCCACGGGACCAACGTAACTCGTCGGAATTGACCCCGTAGCCGCGGGTCTCCCATTTTGAGAGTACGACGGTAATTTGCTTATTTCCTGACTTGGGCTTAAAAAGATGGCGTTAGAGGGTGAGAACTCGAAACAGCCCCCGAACGGCCCCGTGGGTGGCACCAACACCTCCCACGGGACCAACGTAACTCGCAGGAACTGACCCCGCAGCCGCGGGTCTCCCGGTTTGAGAGTACGTCGGTAATTTGCTTATTTCCACACTTAGGCTTAAAAACATGGCGTTAGAGGGTGAGAACTCGAAACATCCCCCGAACGGCCCCGTGGGTGGCACCAATACCTCCCACGGGACCAACGTAACTCGCAGGAATTGATCCCGTAGCCGCGGGTCTCCCGGTTTGAGAGTACGACGATAATTTGCTTATTTCCACACTTGGGCTTAAAAACATGGCGTTAGAGGGTGAGAACTCGAAATAGCCCCCGAACGGCCCCGTGGGTGGCACCAACACCTCCCACGGGACCAACGTAACTCGTGGGAACTGACCCCGCAGCCGTGGGTCTCCCGGTTTGAGAGTACGACGCTAATATTCTTATTTCCACACTTAGGCTTAAAAACATGGCGTTACAGGGTGAGAACTCGAAACAACCCCCGAACGGCCCCGTGGGTGGCACCAACACCTCCCACGGGACCAACGTAACTCGTAGGAACTGACCCCGCAGTCGCGGGTCTTTCGGTTTGAGAGTACGAGGGTAATTTTCTTATTTCCACAGTTAGGCTTAAAAACATGGCGTTAGAGGGTGATAACTAGAAACTGCCCCCGAACGGCCCCGTGGGTGGCACCAACACTTCCCACGGGACTAACGTAACTCGCAGGAACTGACCCCATAGCCGCGGGTCTCCCGGTTTGAGAGTACGACGGTAATTTGCTTATTTCCACACTTGGGCTTGAAAACATGGCGTTAGAGGGTGAGAACTCGAAACAGCCCCCGAAGGACCCCGTGGGTGGCACCAACACCTCCCACGGGACCAACGTAACTCTTGGGAACTGACCCCGCAGCCGTGGGTCTCCCGGTTTGAGAGTACGATGGTAATATGCTTATTTCCACACTTAGGCTTAAAAACATGGCGTTAGAGGGTGAGAACTCGAAACAGCCCCCGAACGGCCCCGTGGGTGGCACCAACACCTCCCACGGGACCAACGCAACTCGCACTAACAGACCCCGCAGCCGCGGGTCTCCCGGTTTGAGAGTACCACGGTATTTTGCTTATTCCCACACTTAGGCTTATAAACATGGCGTTAGAGGTTGAGAACTCGAAACAGCCCCCGAACGGCCCCGTGGGTGGCACCAACACCTCCCACGGGACCAACGTAACTCGTGGGAACTGACCCCGCAGCCGCGGGTCTCCCGGTTTGAGAGTACGACGGTAATTTGCTTATTTCCACACTTAGGCTTAAAAACATGGCGTTAGAGGGTGAGAACTCGAAATAGCCCCCAAACGGCCCCGTGGGTGGCACCAACACCTCCCACGGGACCAACGTAACTCATAGGAACTGACCCCGCAGCCGCGGGTCTCCCGGCTTGAGAGTACGACGGTAATTTGCTTATTTCCACACTTGGGCTTAAAAATATGGCGTTAGAGGGTGAGAACTCGAAACAAGCCCCGAACAGCCCCGTGGGTGGCACCAACAACTCCCACGGGACCAACGTAACTAATAGGAACTGACCCCGCAGTTGCGGGTCTCCCGATTTGAGAGTACGACGGTAATTTGCTTATTTCCACACTTAGGCTTAAAAACATGGCGTTAGAGGGTGAGAACTCAAAACTGCCCCCGAACGGCCCCGTGGGTGGCACCAACACCTCCCATGGGACCAACGTAACTCGTCAGAACTGAACCCGCAGCCGCGGGTCTCCCGGTTTGAGAGTACGACAGTAATATGCTTATTTCCAGACTTGGGCTTAAAAACATGGCGTTAGAGGGTGAGAACTCGAAACAGCCCCCGAACGGCCCCGTGGGTGGCACCAACACCTCCCACGGGACCAACGTAACTCGTAGGAACTGACCCCGCAGCCGCGGGTCTCCCGGTTTGAGAGTACGACGGTAATTTGCTTATTTCCACACTTAATTTTTATATTTCTACTTGGTTACTGATAATTTTAACTCATATATACAATTTTTCAGCTTGATTAATTTTTTTGTAAAACTACTTGGTTACTGATATTTTTGTTTTTTGTATCCTATCATTTGTAGGATTTTTGCACGTGGATCAAATGAAGGAGGCAATGGTTGCAACATGATGATTATTTATATGTTGTGGACATTCAGGATAATGTTTTTTATGTGTTATAGCCGTGCAGGCTTTTATTATTTACTTTTATGGCCGTGCGGGCTTTTATAATTTGATTGTTGAATTTTATAGTCGTGCGGGCTTTGTAATAAGCAGGTTTTTCATTTACAGGTTTTGGAATGTCAAGAAAATAGAGGAAACTCTGCCCAATTTTTTTTGGTCTGTGAATTATTAAGACGTGTAATATTTTTAAGTTTGTATATATATTTGTTTATTAACAACATTCTCAATTCTCAATTTGTGATTTTTTTTATTGTTTTGCCTATAATAAATATTTGTAACACCTCGTAGCAACCGACGATGCACTCACAGGAACCCCAATTTTAGGATTGGACAAAAAAAAATACATTTTTTTTAAATTACAGATAAATATGGTCATGGACTTTGTCCATGACCATTTTTATTTTTTTTTGTCGCGCTTAAAAATGGTCGCGGCCAAAGTCCGCGACCATTTTTTTATTTTTTGTCACGGTAATGGGTCGCGGACTAGGGCCGCGACCAATTTTTTTTATTTTTTTTTGTCACGCACATGGGTCGCGGCCAAAGTCCGCGACCAATTTGTCACGGTTATGGGTCATGGACAAAGGCCGAGACCAATTTTTTTTTTTTTTTTTTTGTCACGCACATGGGTCGCGGACTTTGGCCGCGACCAATTTGTCATGGTTGTAGGTTATGGACAAGGGCCGCGACCAATTTTTTTAATTTTTTTTTGTCACGCACATGGATCGCAGCACTTTGGCCGCGACCAATTTGTCACGGTTATGGGTCACGGATTAGAGCCGCGACCCGTCACGGCATGGGTCACGGCCAAAGTCCGCGACCATTTGCCTTGACCCCTCTTGGCCGTGACCATTTTTTGGTCACGGACTTGGGCCGCGACCCACGAAAATGGCCACGCCAGAGTCCGCGACCCACAGTTTTGGTCAGGGATTTTGGCCGTGACCAATCGCCAGTTTTGGTGTAGTGTATGGTGACTCGCTCGTGTCACATAAACACGCGACATCCTCTAAGGATACAACTTATACTTTCATCCTGACAATCTTCTTGACTGCACAAATGGTTTTCGGACGTAACACGTCTGCCCAAACCAAAAAAAATTATTTTAATCGTTGCCTTTTACTAGGCACCGTATTCTTGTCCTTTTTCTCATTTTGGAACATATTATCGTGAGCGATCTCACTTCGCACAAAATACCTCAACACATAATCCGCTTACCACCTGTCCTACTAACCAGGTTAGGATTGTCCTTCTCTCGGACTTTAGTAGACTCGATTCCTGTTAGCCATCCCGGTTGTTCCCTTAGCTTTTTAGGCCATAAAGATCATGTTACTATCTATAATAGTACTTACTGAATTTACCATCACTCGGTAAGAATTTAACTATCTGAAGCATTCAAATGGTTTTTCTAATGTGTATCCACATCCTTTTGTGGTGCTATACCACCACCGTTGTATTCAGTCTTATTCTTGACTAAATTCTTCGATTCCTTTAACTTCCCCCCACAAAGAAGTGTTGTTATCTATATTGACAAAATATGACATTGTCAACCTCTGAATCGGTCGTCCATCAGAAATTCCTCCTCGAGTATTATCAACTATTATTACAAGTTGGTCTCCCACTTGGAGTCGTTTCCTCCACTAGTATCTACCTCTTTCGATACAAAATTTGCCAACGATTAGGATTCATATTGACAATTGGACTTCTGTCATGCCCTCCTGCGTTGAGTTCAAAACCACGTTTGTTTCTCATCCTGAACAGTTGAGGAAGGAACATACGGTCAACACTGTACCTAAGGTTCTCCTATAGGCATAGCATTCCACTTCTAAAATTGGTGGTTGACTCCAACCATTATAATTTCGTCCCGAAAGCCAAGAAAATTTTCTCTAAATTTTCACTTTCAGTTTGCCACACTCCGTCCTATATTTAAGCCTTTGGATACTTTACCTCCTTTGGTAAACACATACAATTGTCGCGTTACTAAAATTTCCCACTGACAGTCTCTACACGTTTTTGTAACACGTTGGGTAAGTTTACCCTCGCACCTCATTTGGCTAAAACAGCATTTGAAAATCATTGCTGCACCTTAGTCGCCTTTCTAGTCGTGGCTTCTCGTGCCATAATGGAAGTGACCTCGACTACGGTCATCATCCTCGGATATATTTCATAATCTCAACTGAGCCTTGCCTCCTGATGTACGCTTAACGGTCCTCTTCTGACATCCATCATCGCTCGGCACACACACACATCCGAATGAAATTAGAGTTCACTAGTGTATACACATTATAGCAGGAGAACGAAATCTCGCCAAAGGATTCGACAATCCTAAACATAGGGCTCTATCACAAATAAAGCAACGCTGAAAGCATAATATGCCGTACAGATCCTAAGGACACTAGAACCTGATGCTCTGATACCACCTGTGACACCCCGCCTAATTAAATACCGGGCGATCACTCCTTTATTAAATTAAATCAAGGTGAACAGTTGGTTCATTCTCAGCATCACTGTCGATAAAAATAAATTTTCCAATTTAACACCCTAAGTAATTAAGCTAAGTGTCAAAACTATTTTCATGTATAACTTTCGAAATTTTATTTAAAGAAAATCATAGATTAAATTTATTAACAACATCACATTGAATTAAGAATCACATCACAATAAACCTGGAACATAATCCAATGAATCTAAAACATTCGTCAATCGAATGTCAACATGCGAAACATAAAGTAACACAATACAAACTGAATAAATCCCATAGTGACAATACTAGAAATATCTGGAATACAAATGTCCCAATAACAATGAAATAATGGAAAGGGCGACACGTGCCCAATAAATGAGAATGCTAGAAGTGGAGTCAATAAAGGAAGCCATCTACGCAAGTGACCTGCAACTCCCACCTAAGCTGTAGCGCGTTCCTGTCAAGAGATCCTAACCAAGACGCCCCTGTGTCTGGGCACCTGTAATACATACATATATATACAAGAGAGAGAGAGAGAAAAAGAAACGGGTCAGAGCCCGAATGTGTGTTTGATTTAAAATACGTTTAGCAAGTATTTAAATTGATACAGGCCAATGCAATAACATATTAGTGTAACACTCTCTTGAGAAAATCTCTCCTCTCTTCTAATGTTCACACCTATTGCACTAACCTTCCCATCGGTTTGTTTTATCATTTATCGCACTAGTCTTCCTAAATGATTTAACTTATCTTAGATTACTCGCAAGATTTACATTCCGATGATTCCATTTTAAAAAAAAATGTTCCAATTAGTAACCAAAGTTCTCCATTTTAACTTAATAAAAATCAATAAAGTTTTCCAGTGACATATTATACTTTCTCAAAACAAGTATATATAATTTGAGTTAACAACCATGTCCTACTTATCAAATCACAGTAGGCAGTTTCAAATTTCATAATCTCATATATATATTAACCACTCGTATAATATATATTATAGCAGCACCCCAACTAAATTATGGTGCGGGCATACTCTACTATCCAAAGCCCCATATCACTCATATTAAGGGGAATACATTCAGAATCACTCTCGAAATGTATTAACATACATACACAAACAATATTGAGGCGAATAATAGATTCCAAGTCTCTAAGAGGATGGCACATGCCTGCGTCTCTTAGGAACGTCTGAACTATCACGTCGATAGCCTATACCAAGGATATCTATCTTCTAGGGTACAAGTCAATATCCCCCATAAAGGTCCCATCGAGATAAGACTTGTCCCAGCGCGGTAACCTCAGGGATAGCAAGTAGCGTGGGCATGATTTTCACACGTAGATAGTATATGCACACACAATCAAATAACTATACTAACATTACCATATCAATATTAGGTAAATTCTCAATTCCCATAATTACGACATTTCCATATTATCATATTATTAGTATCGCATATAAGGGTTCGTCTCTAACCTTAACTCGAAGGGTTTTCTCACTTATTACATAACACTCGTGGACTCTATCCTTCCAAGTAGAAAATTCAGTAGGTATACCTTTATTCACTATCGTAGCTATTCGCCGTAATCTCTCACTTGAATTATGTAGCTTCATCGTTTATTATATAATTATCCCAAAAGCAAAGTTCTCGACTTATAATAAAGTTCCCAACCCTCATTCCTATGTCCTACTGGTCTTTCCTATCTCCCAAAACATTTTATGATGAATACCCAAGAATTATTTCACGATAATTTAATTTAACTAATTAAACAAGGGAAATAGGAGTCTTCCAGGAGGGGTCAATCGATCGAGGTCTGGGACTCGATCGATCGAACCTTCGATCGATCGAAGCTCTAGGCTCGATCGATCGATTAAGCAGGTCTGCGAAAAAATCTGAAGAAATGCAGTTACGGGTTCTACCAACTTTCTTCATTTAAAACCATGTTTTTCCATTCTAACCATCCCAAAAATCCTACTACTATCATTATAACAATATACCAGATGTTTTCAACGTAAAGCATGTGTATATCTAACATTAAACATGGATAATTAACCCAAAACCCCATCTAATCATCAAGAACCCTAGAGTTTTTCTTAATCAAGGTTCTAATCTATTTTTACCAGAATTTCCTTCTAATATATCATCAAAATTTCGTGGGTTATATTCCTCTACATGGCAAGGGTTCCAGAATTTCCATATAATCAATACTACATGCATTTTCCTAACACAAATTGGGTTTTTCTTCCATAGTTTTCATCTCTAATCAATCCTAAACCAATATGAAGATTGCACTAACGAAAATACACAAGATAAATACTTGCCTGGGATTTTCAGAAGTCTGGTTTGTAGATGAATCCGGTGTGGCTGCGTTCCCCTTCTCGCGATCTACGCGTTGGTGGCGGCGACGGCGCAAACCGGTGACTTTTTGGCCTTGGATTGCCTTGGAGCTCTCTCCTCTCTTCTCTAATGGCCGTCACTTGTTTTCTGAATATTCTAACCCTAAAAGACTAACCTAAATGGCTGATATAGGTTGCTGAATTTCGTGGGTTTAATTACCCAAAATGGTGAAATGACTAAATTGCCCTCCCGGGGTACCAATTAGGCCTAAAAACGCCCCGAGACCCAAACTAAACCCCCGGGTACACTTTTCTGACTATCTCGACCCTTCCGGATGCATTGGCGCACTCAAAATGACCATACGAACAACTTATAAAATATTCACTTTTATTAATCTACATTTAGTCCCGGCACGACACAGGCGCGTCCCGACTTAAATTTCCACAATTGTCATTTTATTCACACGTGACAATATTATAAAAATAAATCTCATATATTACTATACTCATCCAGTAATATGCAACAAATAATATATTCCCAATAATTACTAACTCTTGTCACGCTAGTAACTATTTAAAACAACATTTCGGATTAAAATTAAATTCATTTATCTCAATTAAATTTAATAAATCCTTAAATTTAAAAGCCATGAAAATACGGGGTAGTAGAATGGAACACATCATGGATACGATGCAAGTACACCGGTAACCCCAATCTGTATGCCACTGGTCCAACCCTCTCTATAATAGGAAATGGTCCCACATATCTCAGAGCCAACTTTCCTTTCTTCCCAAATCTCATTACTCCCTGCTTCGGAGATACTCTTAACAAAACCTGGTCCCCCACTGCGAACTCTCGGAAGAACCTTTTTGCATCGGCGTAGCTTTTCTGTCTGTCCTGGGCTACCCGTATATGATTTTGAATCATCTCGATCCTGCTTGACGTATCCTGAATTACTTCTGGCCCGAGTAGCTTGTTGTCTCCCACCTCTAGCCAAAAAACTGGGGAACGACAAGGTTTGCCATACAATGCTTCAAACGGGTCCATGCCAATCGTAAACTGATAGGAGTTGTTATAAGCAAAATCTACCAGTGGAAGATACTAATCCCAACCTCCCCCGAAATTAAGGATACACATGGGTAACATGTCCTCGAGCATCGGATTAGTGCGTTCAGTCTTCCCATCGGTGTGCGGGTGATACGCTGTACTCAACCGCAACTCGGTACCCATAGCTTCCTGGAAGCTTTCCCAAAAATGAGATACAAATGTCTTGTCTCTATCTGACACGATGTTAAGAGGTACACCATGCAGTCTCACTATCTCTGTAATAAATAGCTGAGCATAATGTTCCGCTGTGTAGTCTATCCTGACGGGCAAGAAGTAGGCTACCTTCGTCAACCGATCTACAATAATACATATAGAATCATGCCCCCTCTGCGAAGTGGTCAACCCGGTGATAAAATTCGTGGAAATGCCTTCCCATTTCCAGGTACGAATGTACAATGGCTGAAGTAAACTTGGTGGTCTCTGATGGTCCACTTTCACTAGATGATAATTGGTACACTTGGATACGAACTCTGCGATATCCTTTTTCATCCCGCTCCACCAATACTATCGCCTCATATCCTGGTACATTTTGTCCCCACCGGGATGTACCACAAATTGGGACCCATGCGACTCCGTCATTACTGCATATCAAAGGTCCTCCCCCTCTGGAACAAAGAGCCTCCCATTGAAGCGCAAACCACCCTCAGAACTTACTGAATAAGACTCGGCTCCCCCTGCTAAAAGCTGCCTAATTCGATCTTGACAGAAAGAATCCGCTGCCTGTGCCTGTATTATTTGCGTAATAATCTGAGGCGTAACTGTCATCGCAGACATGAATGATCGGGCCATAGCATCCTGATGTCCTAGTTCCTTCCATATTACTTTCCACACCTCGACCGTCTCATCGACCGACATGCGGCTCAATGCATCAGCAACCACATTAGCTTTTCCCCGGTGATAGTGTATTTCGAACTGATAATCTTTTACAAACTCAAGCCATCGACGTTGACGCATATTCAACTCCTTCTACGTGAACAATTACTGTAGTGACTTATGGTCCGTAAATAAGTGAAACTGTTCTCCCAATAAGTAATGCCTCCAAATTCGAAGCGTAAACACAACTGCTACCAGCTCTAAGTCGTGGGTGGGGTAATTTTTTTCATGAGGCTTAAGCTTTCGGGAAGTAAAAGTTATGACCTTCTCCTCTTGCTGGAGTACTCCCTCAAGCCCCTGCAATGATGCATCAGTATAAACCAGGTATTCCACTCCTTCTCTGGGAAGTTCTAGAAAGGGTACTGAAGTTAACTTGTCCTTCAGCTCATCAAATGCCAACTGGCATGCATCGTCCCAAACAAATGGTACGCCCTTACGAGTAAAATTTGTCATAGGACCCGCAATCTTCGAGAATCCCTGAATAAATCGTCTATAGTATCCGGCTAATCCTAGAAAACTTCGCACCTCCATCGGTGTCGTGGGCTGTCCCCACTCCCTCACCGCTGACACCTTACTAGGGTCCACCAATATCCCTTTCTTTGATACAACGTGTCCCAAAAACTGTACCTATCGCTACCAAAACTCACACTTCTCGTATTTGGCATACAACTCATGCTCTCGTATGGTCTGTAGAACCATACATAAATACTCGGCATGTTTTTCTTCAGTGCAGGAATAAATCAGGATGTCATCTATGAAGACAATGACAAACTAATCTAGGAACTCTCTGAATACTCTGTTCATTAAGTCCATAAATACTGCTGGGGCATTGGTTAGCCCAAATGGCATAACCCTGAATTCATACGATCCATACCTCATTAGAAAAGTAGTCTTGGAAATGTACTGCTCCCTGATGCGTAGCTGATGGTAATCGAATCTCAAATTTATCTTCGAGAAGTGGGTCGCTCGTCTCAGCTGATCAAACAAGTCATCGATCCGAGGCAATGGATACTTATTATGTATCGTGACTTTGTCAAGCTCCCGATAATCAATACAAAGCCGTATGGACCCATCCCTTTTCTTTACAAATAGAACTGGGGCACCCCAAGGTGAGGTACTCCTACGGATGAAGCCTTGTCCCAACAATTGTTATATCTGATCCCGTAGATCCCTCATCTCTGCCGGAGCCATACAGTAAGGTGCACGTGCTATTGGACGAGTGCCTAGTGCTAAGTCTATCACAAACTCGATCTCCCTACTAGGAGGCAACCCCGGTGTATCCTGAAATACATCAGCAAACTCGCAGACGACTAGAATAAAATCGAGTGGAACTAAGACTATAGAGGTCTCATCCTCTATATAAAATAAGTGGGTGGATGATCCTTCCTCCGAGCGAGGCATCTCCACTAAGAACATCTCCTGGACCGGAATGGCGAACACAATACTCCAACTGAAGAAATCAATCATGGACCTATACTTGACTAGCCAATCCATACCAATAATGGCGTCGTACTCGAACATATCTAATACTACCATATCAGTCGGTAAAATCCAACTGTCAATCTCTATGCCTACTCCCTGGCATATAAAGAAAATCAATGAACCATTACCAAGTGGTGAGTCTACACAAGTCACTGTACTCTCTGCCGTGCTTAACAACCCAGTGGCCTTTACAAAGCTAGTGGCTATAAAAAAGTGTGATGCCCCCATTTCAAATAAGATGCGACCCAAAGTACCACTGATAGAAAACTTACCATCTACTACGGGTGGTGCCTGCGGAACTACGGCCTGGTGGACGTTATAGACACGTCCATACTGCAACTGTCCCTGCTGCATCGGAACTGCGGGTAAAGCTGGAACTGGAACTGGCGCTGGTAGGGCGACGGGAAAAAAGGGTCTCTAGGGCTCCTGGTGAGCACCTTGTTGTCTAGGATCTTTGTCCCTATCCGAGCACTCCTATTTCTTATGGCTAGTCTTGCCACAAGTATAACATTTCCCTATGAAGTTTCCTCCTCTCTCCCCCTGGTAGCCTCGACCCGGTTGGCCGTTACCACCTTTACCTTGGCCCTGCTGGCCTTATTGTCCTCCCTGCTATTGACCCTGCTGCTGATTTGGTGGTTGGTCCTACTGCTAGCCCTATGACTGGCCCTGGTGGCCCTGTCTCCAACCCCCATGACCATGCCTGAACCCTCCAGAACGAAACCTCTTAGCAGACTCCCCCTACTGGGAACCCTGCCTCTGACTCTGCTCAACTGGTACCCCACTGGAATTACCTCCCCCTATTTTTCCCAACTGGCTGGGCTCTCTACCTCGCTTGCTTCCCTTATCATGAAAGCAATTGTCCTGACAATGCAATAAGGCTGCATTCAAAACGTCGGTATATGAGTGTAGGGAAAGGTTACCCAATAAATGATGTCATATCTTCCAGGTCAAGCCATCCATTAACATCTGAATGCACTTTTCCTTAGTAGGCACCTCCTCCGGTACTATGTTCGACAATCATGTGAACTCTTCCTCGTATTCTGCAACGGTCTTCCCTTCCTGGGTGAGGTCTAAAAGTTTTCGTCTCATCTCAGTCTTGACGGCGAAAGGAAAATACTTGTGGTCAAACCGCACCCAGAAATCACTGATAGTCATTAAATCTCACTCTTCGGTAGTAGTAGTGGACTCCCACCACTGTAAGGCTTCCCCTCTCAGCTTGAAGGTAGTCAAAACATGCCTTTGAACCTCTGTGCACTCATACATGCGAAGATGCCGCTGTATGCCCTTCTTCCACTAACTCGCGGTAACCACATATGAACCGCCCATGAACTCTGGGGGCCAATCCCTCTGAAAGGACTCTTTAACTCTTTCCCATGAAGTGGGAAATGGATGCACTGGAACTGGTGCCACTGCCTGAACCAGGGATGGGGCCCGCTTCACCACCTCTAAGGCTGCATTTACCGCTTGTGCAACTATCGCGGCAACTTCTGTTACGTTCATTGTCCCCTGAGCCTGTATGGCCGGCTGTCCTGGATGGGCCTGTCGGTCTCTTGGTGCACGTCGAGGAGGCATCTGAGAAGAGAAAGAATATTATTAGTCCACAGTTATTTTAAAATCTCAAATAGCTGAAGACGTAATCGCAAAATATAAGATCACAACAGTCCTAAAAATAGGGCTCTATATCAAAGGACGCAAAGCTGAAAACATAGTAAGCCGTACAGATCCAAATGGACACTAGAACCTGATGCTCTGATACTACCTATAACACCCCGCTCAATTAAATTTCGAGTGATCAGTCCTTTATAAGATTTAAAACAAAATGTTCGGTTGGTTCATTCTTAGCAACACTGTCGAAAACACAATAACTTATTTAATCACCTAATATAATTAAGCTAAGTGTCCAAACGTTTCTTATTAATTAAAGACCAACCATTTAATTACCAAACCAAGTAATTCAATATGAAGCATCCATGTATAATTAATTAATGAAAATACTGAATCAGAATTGCATGCTGAAATAGATAAGACTGGATAAAACATCCCAGTTCAAAACTCTAAACCAAAACAATAGTAGCCATCAATCCGCATGAAAATGACTTAGAAATAGAGTAAACATAATCTCTGAAACTGTCTAAGTAAGGGGCGACACATGCCCTAAATAAAATGTCATAACGAATAGGAATGAAACAATCGAGGCGTCGAAACAAAGTCTTGCAGCTCCCACAACAGCTACAGCACGCCACGCAATCCGAAACTCTAAGCCTGATGTCCCTGTGGCTGAGCACCTAATATAATACATATATATAGCAAGAGAAATGAGATGAAAGAAATGGGTCAGAACCCAATGTGTAAAAATATTTGTTTAAGCAAGTATTTAAAATTTGTAGTAAAGCAAGTATCAAGTACATGTTAGTTCTCACCCCTCTTCTATTGTGCACGCCTAACGCGTATCTAAATTTTCTCCTTAGCTATACCTCCCCATATAACTAGTCTAAATCCATCCTAATAGTTTTTACCCTCACTATTAGTAAACCCGTATCGCCCATTCAATACATTATCCAATTAGCCTATGACGAAAAGCTAATTAATACATTTTCCATTTTCATAATAATTCAAGTATACGATTAGAATTTTCTTAACAAGTTTTCATGCCCATATTCATTACTATACACATTAGATTGATTCACAACTCCCATACATATATACATATAGTCACATCTGCCATATATATATATATATATATATATATAACATGATACTGCACCCCCGGGCTATATCCCATTAGCGCACCTAATCAACATACTGTACCCCCGGGTTATCATCCTTTAGTACACTTTAAATAATATTGTACCTATGGGTTATCACCCATTAGTACACTTACAATACATTTTTGTACCCCCGGGTTATCACCCATTAGTACACTTATAAGAATAAGATTCTCGCACCCCCGGGTTATCACCCATTGGTGCCTTTAATAATAATAATACATAATAGGCATACACACGTCCTATTATAATAAATAGGTGTTTCCCTCACCTACATATATGCTTCTCTTGCGCATTTTGATTTCAACATTCCGTAATAGTTATTGGGTTATTATCCCTCTTGAAATTTCTACGGTATATTATCTCCGTACCTAATTCATTAAAGTATTTAGTCCCTCATACTTCTTCCGAAATTCTGCCTTACTTAAGTTTATTATTTAAAAATATTTTTCTCATTTCCGAACTAATAAACTCAAAACTGGGTCCTAAAAGAAATTATCAAAATTTCACTCTCTCGCTCGAACGAGATGGCAAGTCGTTTGAACAACTGCCACATGTCGCTCGAACGACTTCGTGCGAGATTGCAATCTCGCTCGAACCACTTCGAGCGACTTCGCGTGAGAATTCGCTGTTTGTCCCCTACCGAGATTTTCCAACGTTTTCCACCATTTTTAACCTCAAATCTTCTCATTCAACACCCCAAACTCCAAATAAACAGTTCTACATCGAACCCCATCAATAATATATGAATTCTAACATCCTAAAATCATTAATTCATTACTAATCATTCATAAAATGTGAAATCCCCAATTTAAATTTATCAAAACCCTAGTTCTTCCAATATATGTTGAAAAAGCCAAAATTTCCAGATTTGTTCCACACATAAATTCTTCCAAACGTGATTTCTAATCTACATACATGAAGGGCTTCAATTTAATAAATCTCAGAATTAAATTACACATCCAAATTCCCCAATTTCACCATTTTTATAACCTATAACATAATCCTAACAATCCTACACTAACATGAGTATGATGAATACCGAATTAAAGCAAGTTATAAACACTTGCCTTGAGTGAGTAGTCTGATTTCTTGATGTTGTTGGTATGGGTGTGTTTCCCTTGTCTTGATCTACATGGTGGTGGTGGTGGTTGTGCAAGGTGTTATCGATTTAGCGCTCTTCTCACGGCAAAAGCTCTCCCTCACACTTCCTATGGCCGTTCTTACTTTCTGCAGCGTTCTAACCCTAATGCAATTGTTTTGGTTGATAAATGAACTCCTAATTTTCGTCCATTAATTAGGCCTAGAAATCCAATTTACCATAATGCCCTCTTGGGATGCCGGTTAGGCATAAATTGCCCCGAGACACAAACTAAACACCTGAGTATACTATTTCGACCCTTTCGGACTCAACGGTACACTCGAAATCATCATACGTGTTACTAAAAATAATTGATATATTTATTCCACCAATTTAGTCCCGACACGACTCACACGCCCGTCTGACTTAATTCACTAAACTATCGTATTATTATCTCTCGACAATTTATCAAAGTCTATAGTTCCATATTACATATCGCACAGTAATAATAAACTAATAAGTATTAACCCTTAGCTCGCTAGTTAATATTTTTTTTATTAGATCCGGATTAATTAACAATTTAATTCTCACATTTAAATTCAATTAATCCCTCTGTAATAGATAATCCCTTAATTATTTAAATCATAAAAAATGTGGGGTATTACAATTCCACTAAAACAAATTATAACAGTTACAAATTATATAACACACAAACACACAAATCAGACCTTACAAGTTTAGGAATGTACCCACTAGCGTCCTTATAACTTTTCTTCAGTTCTGTTTGTTGATGTTGTTCTCCAGTTTGCTAACATCCAATTTGTTCCAGTTTCTTTACGTCGACTCTTGTTAAAAGTTCTTATTACCAACACTTTCAGTGTTGTAGGATGCAAGTGTTTTGTGAAGGTGATTCTAACACATGCATGCACACACTCACGCTTATTTATACAAACAGTCCTATCAAATTACATATAAGTTCTATATGCTGTGATTTTCTATTTCTCTCTTCTTAGAAACTTAAGCCTTATTTGACCTTTAATAATATTTCGAAATCCATGGTTATCTTACTCATAAGACGTATCAAGATCTTAATCAATCTCAGGGTTTTGAAAATATTTTTGAGATTGAAAACCACCAATTGCGATTCCAACTAGGTCAAAGGCTTAGTTTCAAAAGAACTAGAAACATAAAATGGTTGTTGTTGATTTGAAGATGAAAACATTTACAGAAAAGAATCAACAAACGATTTTCTCAAGATGAGAAACTATAAATGAAAATCTATGTGAAATATAACAAAAAATGTTCAGATCTATGATTTCTATGAAAAAGAAACATAGATATAAACTTATTGTAACAACCCGGATTTTTTAAATGGGAATGTTTAAATTAATTTTTGGAAATCGGAGAAAAAATAAAATTTTGGATTTTATAAATTTTAAAATTTAAAATGCTGGTTTTTATATTTGAAAAATCGAATTTCAAACGGTTTCAAAATCGGAATTAAAATGGAGTTTTAATTGAATTTTTATTATTTAGAAGAGTCCTCAAAATATGAAACTCTCTAAGAGTCCTAAAAGCATAAAACTTTCTAGAAAAAAAATATTTAAAAATATTGAACGG
Organism: Sambucus nigra; assembly: GCA_949130495.1. Classification (NCBI taxonomy): domain Eukaryota; kingdom Viridiplantae; phylum Streptophyta; class Magnoliopsida; order Dipsacales; family Adoxaceae; genus Sambucus; species Sambucus nigra. The sequence continues at coordinate 8,235,410 of OX422219.1, read as the reverse complement.
TCCAATCGAGCTGAATTTTTGTCAGCAGTCCTGTCTCGCCGTTCGCTACAACATACTAAAATTTCATTCGATTCTAACGATCCGATCGTCCGTAATGATTTTTTCAAGTATTTGTATTTGATTAGGACTCTAATTCTTTTTGGTATATAAACATAAAGTGACGAGTTTAGATCTTTTAAAATACATTTTATCCTTCTCAAAAATCAGAATCCTCTCATCTTCTTCAACCTCAAAACCCTAGCCCCATTCTACATAACTTTCAACTCAAGTTTTGTCAAGATTAACCGGATTTTCTCAAGACGCGTCAAGAACGAATCTTTGTCAAATTTTTGAGAGGAATACACATTCAAGATCAGATTTCTAAACCAACTTTTATTTAGGCATGAATACTCTATTCTTTTCCTTTAGTATTATGCGTTTTAAGTGTCGCCTAAACACTTAATTACATGTTTTCTTAAAAATAATTAGTAACTTAATTAGAAAAAGTGAACACTAATTATGGGGCTGTTTTTATTTAATCTTTTAAATCTAAATAATATTCATAACCCTTGGGTACGTAGGATTGATGAGTGATTTTGGGTTTTATTGGTGTATGGTGCATGTAGAAAAACCATGATTTTTGGGTGCGTATAACTCATGTAATACATGTAGAGATAATAAAATTTTGTTTTGATGATTATATGATGAAAACTTGGTATATTTAATTTAAAATAATTAAATAAGATTATTTGGGTATTGTTGACGTTGTGATAATTAAACTAAAGATTTAATTGAATTGGACTATCATGCGTAGTTTTATATATTGATTAATTATGCTTATTTGTGTGACTTGTTAGTATTATGATGTTGCCTTTGTGACGACGGGTTGTTGGGTATTATTGCTCTCCCTATATATTATAACGCCTTATAGGTATGGGACTAGTGGGTATGTCTTTTGATGATTTACGCCTTCTAGGTATGGGACTGGTGAGGGTAGATTATAGCGTTTTTATCATCTTTGGGGTGGGCTGATTTTTGATACTTTATCGTCGTTACGGTAGTCTAGGTACGAGACTAAGTTAAGTTTTATGTTAGAAAATCCTCCTATACATAAGATAGGATGTATTGATAACTTGGAGCCCCTTAGGTATGGGACTAAGGGGTATTTTGAGGATCTCACATTGATTAAAAGGGTGGGGTGATTATAAATTGTGAATTGAGAAATTGAGAACTAATACCTAGATAATAAGACGGGTATGAAAATATATTGGCGACATAATCAGCGAGGGCCGACAGTTTAAATGGGCCAGCCGGCGTTTTATGTCGTGTCGTGTGTGGAACCTTGTCAATCAGCGAGGGCCGATAGTTTAAACGGGCCAGCCGGCGTTTTGACAAGGGGATGTGTTTTTTGGTGGAGAAATCACCCGAGGCGGGAGGACCGCCATAATAAAATGAGGATATAATAAAAGCTGGTTAATTTAATGAAATTAACATCGTGGAACTTGGGAAATTAAAATCATATTGGTGTGCCTTTATAAATGGGGATCTATGCGGGTAGTTAGTGATTTATATCTATCGCGTTTAATTATCCCGTTTAATTTAAAATATTCTATTGTGATATTTATTGCGTATAATGCTACTGTCTGGATTCAAGGATCCTATTTGAGGGGAGTAGTGTGTATTCTTGCTCGGGACTTTGGCTCTGACCCATGCGTTGACTAATCTTTTTCAGGATTAGAATTTCGAGAAGCTTTATAAGTTTATCGGAGTTATCGTTGGAGGTGCAGCTGGAGTTATTTACTTTATGGCATAGTTTAGTTAGACTTTCTTTTTCAGTCGTATTATGAGACTTCATTTGAGTTTTATTGGGCCATTCGGTTCCAAAGTTGTTTAGAGGATTATTTTGGAATTATTTCAGATTTTATTTAATCATTATTGGAGATTGGATTTTTTTTTAAGTTAGCATGTGATGGATCTTTTATCGGTTAGTTATTTGTGATCATTTCAGATTGACCAATTATTTATCTTATGGACTGATTTAATTATGTCTCATATCTGTCTCATGCTAAGAATGGTATTTATTTAGTTCACGCCCGACTTAGTTTTTGTGGCGGCCGACGCTAGAATTAGGCGGGGTGTGACAGATGGTATCAGAGCATGGTCTTAGGTCTCGTAGGTTATGAGTCCGTTTAACTTCCGCGTTGCCGATCTTTGATTCCCTTTGATGATTCATACTTCTTAAGGTAGAGGGTCTAGCATACATGTTAGATGTGTTTCTTGGAGATGTGAAGTTTTGAGTTAAGGACGTTGTAGACATTGAGTTTAGAATTAGTAAGCTTGATGTGGGGATCCTTAGAATGGATTTTGGAGACGATAATTATTTTGGAGATTTTATTACAGATGTTAGGTACCGTATGTATCGATTTTTGATGTTGAGATTTAATTTGAGGAAGTTATAATTTTAATGACTTTCGGATATAGGATCGAGTGGGGGATTTTGAGAGCATGTGGCACGCCATTATTTTCATAGTTATGTGTATGTATATAGGCAATATATATATTATTTTGTTGCCCATGGGGTAGGTGCGCGTAGGATTGGGTGTATGAGCGCCCAATTATGGCGTTCTACGGGTAGGCATATGTGAGCCTCATTTTCTTTTTTGCGAGATTTAAGTATTTATGTGTATGCTTCGTATAATTTCGAGGACGAAATTCTTTGCTAGTGGGGAAGTATGTAACAACCCATATTTTTTAAATGGGAATGTTTAAATTAATTTTTGGAAATCGGAGAAAAAATAAAGTTTTGGATTTTATAAATTTTTAAATTTATAATGCTGGTTTTTATATTTGAAAAATCGAATTTCAAACGGTTTCAAAATCGGAATTAAAATGGAGTTTTAATTGAATTTTTATTATTTAGAAGAGTCCTCAAAATATAAAACTCTCTAAGAGTCCTAAAAGCATAAAACTTTCTAAAAAAAAATATTTAAAAATATTGAACGGTCCGATCGAGCTGAATTTTTGTCAGCAGTCCTGTCTCGCCGTTCGCTACAACATACTAAAATTTTAAGCGATTCTAACGATCCGATCGTCCGTAATGATTTTTTCAATTATTTGTATTTGATTAGGACTCTAATTCTTTTTGGTATATAAACATAAAGTGACGAGTTTAGATCTTTTAAAATACATTTTAGCCTTCTCAAAAATCAGAATCCTCTCATCTTCTTCAACCTCAAAACCGTAGCCCCATTCTACATAACTTTCAACTCAAGTTTTGTCAAGATTAATCGGATTTTCTCAAGACGCGTCAAGAACGAATCTTTGTCAAATTTTTGAGAGGAATACACATTCAAGATCAGATTTCTAAACCAACTTTTATTTTGGCATGAATACTCTATTCTTTTCCTTTAGTATTATGCGTTTTAAGTGTCGCCTAAACACTTAATTACATATTTTCTTAAAAATAATTAGTAACTTAATTAGAAAAAGTGAACACTAATTATGGGGATGTTTTTATTAAATCTTTTAAATCTGAATAATATTCATAACCCTTGGGTACGTAGGATTGATGAGTGATTTTGGGTTTTATTGGTGTATGGTGCATGTAGAAAAACCCTAGCTTTAAAATAAATGATTTTTGGGTGCGTATAACTCATGTAATACATGTAGAGATAATAAAATTTTGTTTTGATGATTATATGATGAAAACTTGGTATATTTAATTTAAAATAATTAAATGAGATTATTTGGGTATTGTTGACGTTGTGATAATTAAACTAAAGATTTAATTGAATTGGACTATCATGCGTAGTTTTATTTATTGATTAATTATGCTTATTTGTGTGACTTGTTGGTATTATGATGTTGCCTTTGTGACGACGGATTGTTGGGTATTATTGCTCTCCCTATATTTTATAACGCCTTCTAGGTATGGGACTAGTGGGTATGTCTTTTGATGATTTACGCCTTCTAGGTATGGGACTCGTGAGGGTAGATTATAGCGTTTTTATCATCTTTGGGGTGGGCTGATTTTTGATACTTTATCGTCGTTACGGTAGTCTAAGTACGAGACTAAGTTAAGTTTTATGTTAGAAAATCCTCCTATACATAGGATAGGACATATTGATAACTTGGGGACCCTTAGGTATGGGACTAAGGGGTATTTTGAGGATCTCACATCGATTAAAAGGGTGGGGTGATTATAAATTGTGAATTGAGAAATTGAGAACTAATACCTAGATAATAAGACGGGTATGAAAATATATTGGCGACATAATGAGCGAGCGCCGACAGTTTAAACGGGCCAGCCGGCGTTTTATGCCGTGTCGTGTGTGGAACCTTGTCAATCAGCGAGGGCCGACAGTTTAAACGGGCCAGCCGGCGTTTTGACAAGGGGATGTGTTTTTTGGTGGAGAAATCACCCGAGGCGGGAGGACCGCCATAATAAAATGAGGATATAATAAAAGGTGGTTAATTTAATGAAATTAACATCGTGGAACTTGGGAAATTAAAATCATATTGGTGTGCTTTTATAAATGGGGATCTATGCGGGTAGTTAGTGATTTATATCTATCGCGTTTAATTATCCCGTTTAATTTAAAATATTCTATTGTGATATTTATTGCGTATAATGCTACTGTCTGGATTCAAGGATCCTATTTGAGGGGAGTAGTGTGTATTCTTGCTCGGGGCTTTGGCTCTGACCCATGCGTTGACTAATTTTTTTCAGGATTAGAATTTCGAGAAGCTGTATAAGTTTATCGGAGTTATCATTGGAGGTGCAGCTGGAGTTATTTACTTTATGGCATAGTTTAGTTAGACTTTCTTTTCCAGTCGTATTATGAGACTTCATTTGAGTTTTATTGGGCCATTCGGTTCCAAAGTTGTTTAGAGGATTTATTTTGGGATTATTTCAGATTTTATTTAATCATTATTGGAGATTGGAATTTTTTTGAAGTTAGCATGTGATGGATCTTTTATCGCTTAGTTATTTGTGATCATTTGATATTGACCAATTATTTATCTTATGGACTGATTTAATTATGTCTCATATCTGTCTCATGCTAAGAATGGTATTTATTTAGTTCACGCCCGACTTAGTTTTGGTGGCGGCCGACGCTAGAATTAGGTGGGGTGTGACACTTATAAGCAAAGAGGTTGTAGCACGAAACAACTATTCAAGCCAACTCTCAAACACTCAAGGTTGTGTTTGGTATATAACTGGCTTTAAAAGAGGTTAGGGTTTGAAAGGTGTTTGAATGATTCAGGGTTAGGGTTTCTAACTCTTATTTCTCTCTCTCTTTTTTTCTCTCTTCTCTCTTCTCACTCAACAAAACGAAGTGGCAAAAAGTCTCTTATGGCTGAGGGTTGGCCTCTTTATATAGTGGGCTGAGAAGGTTCGAGAATGAGGTTCAAAATCAATGGCTACGATCTAGTCTTCACCAGTTGACTTTGATCCAACGATATAAGAGAAGTGGTGGATTAAAATGATTGTGATTGGCTAAAGAGAGGTCCATAAGGATTGGATAAGAACGCATGTAGATCGTTGATTGAAACAATCCAAGGGCTGGAAAAGGGCAAATCTAATGTCTCTCAGAAGAAACGCAAATCGGACCGATAACTGGCTGATAGGTGTAAGGCTGATATTAAAGCTGAACGGCGTGTTTTGGAAATAATTACCAAGACACCTTGAAGTCTCTAGCGCTTTTGGTTTCTACCCAAGTGAACGTCCAAAGATAAAACTAACAATTTGAAATTACAGATTGACCCCAAAGACTTTTAAAACCAATTTTAATTAATAAAAAATGATTTTAAAAATCATTAAAAATTCCCAAACAAATATTTAAAAATAATTTAAGGGAAATTAAGACACATAACACACACACACAACCAATTATATGTAGTATAAGACCCGTGTATGCAGTCCTAATGTGTGTGAGTGATTGTGAACATACCTTTTATCAAAATGAAACAAGAGAAATGAGTTGTAAAGTCTGAGGCTTTTTGGATTCTAGGAAATGGACACAATTTTGCCATTATTTCCAAACTAGATGAGCACTTATACAATATAGACTCAAGTGAGTCAAGAGTATAAGGTGCTTCAATCTCCCCCTTTGGAAATATGAGACAAAATCTCCTTTGAGTCATCTAGAACTCGTAGGGCAACAAAGAAACGAGGAAGAACCTATTCCTATACAAAAATTCTATCTACCCATTTCCTAGAAAAGAAAAGTACATAACTCAACTAATTACAAATTAATACCCTATTACATCTGTTGAGAATAACTGTATAGAATCCTTCAAATGATCACTAAGATCAAGCTTATTAGAAATATGTACAAAAAAAATGAACTCATAAGACTCGAATTTCTCTGCCATTTTGTCTCAAATGGACAAAGGGAATAAAATATGTAAGCCAGAGAGTTTATTCAGCAGAAACCATACCTATTGATTTACACAAAGTAATAAATCTATTGTAATCCAAAGGTTTGGTAAACATATCTGCGAGTTGCAAATCAGTAGAAAGATAAATAATTTCTAATTCCTTAGTTTCAACCAATTCGCGTATAAAGTGATTCCTTATTTTTATGTGTTTTGTTCGCGAGTGTTGAACATGATTTTTAGAGATATTGATCGCACTTTGATTATCACAATAGATATGCAATTGTTCTTCTTGAATACTATAATCACTTAGCATTTGCTTAAGCCAAAGTAATTGAGCACAACAACTACCAGCGGCTATGTACTCATATTCATCAGTTGATAAAGAAGTGCAGTTTTCTTTCTTACTACTCCATCCTACCAGATTATTACCTATATAATAATATGCTCCTGATGTGCTTTTACTATCATCAATACACCCAACCCAATCGGCATCAGTGTAACCTATTATAGTGCTAGGTGTGTCATTAGTGTACCAAAGTCCTAAATTCGGAGTTCCTTTTATGTATTTAATAATTCTTTTAACACAAGTTAGATGGCTCTCTTTAGGATTGTTTTGATAATGAGCACACGCGCAAACAACATACATAATATAAGAACGCGAGGCAGTAAGGTATAGCAAGGTTCCTATCATACTACGATATAGAGCTGGATCTATGGATTTTCCAGTTTCATCTTTAGATAGTTTTACCGTAGTACTCATGCGAGTTTTAGCATCTTTAGCAATCTAAAGGCCAAATTTTTTAACAATCTCTAACGCATATTTAGATTACGAAACAAATAATCCTTCTGAATTTTGTTTGACTTGAAGACCCAAGGAAAATTGCAACTCCCCCATAAGAGACATTTGAAATTTTTTATGCATAATTTCAGAAAAAGATTTAACTTCTGAAGGAGAAGTGGATCCAAAGATGATATCGTCAACTTATACTTGAGCTATAATGATATGTTTGTCAAAATGTTTGACAAAAAGAGTTTGATTATTTCCACCTCTCTTAAAACCTTTATCTAAGAGAAAATTGGAAAGACGTTCATACCAAGCTCTTCCCGCTTGTTTTTTTACCATACAAAGCCTTTTTAAGATGAAATACATGATTTGGATATTGAGGGTCAATAAACCCTTTTGGTTGTTCTACATAGGTCTCCTCCGTCAATATTCCATTAAGGAATGCATATTTGACGTCCATTTGGTAAAGCAAAAAATTTAAGTAACATGCTATAGAAAATAGAAGACGAACAGATTCTAAATGAGTAACAGGTGCAAACATCTCGTTAAAATCTATTCCTTCAATTTGAAAGGACCCTTGAGCAACTAATTTGGCTTTCTTTCTAATGATTGTCCCACTTTCATCAAATTTATTTTTAAATATCCAACGTGTGCAATAACCTTTTTGTGATCAGGCCTAGGTACAAGATACCAAACATCATGAATGACAAATTGAAGAAGTTCTTCCTGCATAGCAGAAATCCAATGAGAGTCATTCAATGCCACATTTACATTATTTGGTTCCATAAGGGAAACAAAACATGCAAAATGAGCATAATTTCTTAATTGAGATCTTGTACGCACAGGCTCACTAGGGTTACCAACAACGTTATCTATGGGATGATCTTTAGAGACCCAGTTAGGCACTTCAGGTGTCTCAATTGGAAAGGAATCATATATTCTTGGAGAGTCATTTTCTAAAACATTTTCAGACTCATCCACGATAGTTGGTTCTCCAGTCTTACTCTCTATAGTAGTGTCACTTACATCACATTTATATATTCCATTATGGTCTTAGTGCGAAGGTTATAAACACGGTAAGATCTACTGTTAGGAGAATATCCTAAAAAAATAGCTTTATCTCCATGAGTCTCAAATTTGGATAAGTGTTCTCTGTCTTTGCAGACATAACATGTACTACCAAAGGTTCTAAGATACTCAAGATTGGGTTTTTTCCCATACCATAGTTCGTAAGGAGTTTGTTTAGAATTCTTTTTAAGATAGACCCTATCAATAATGTGGCATGCAGTCCGAATAGATTCTACCTAAAAATATTTAGGTAAAAACTTGGCAAGAATCATAACACGTGCCATCTTTTGAAGAGTACGATTCTTTCTCTCAGTGATACCATTTTGTTGAGGGGTCTTAGGGGCACTAAACTCGTGTTTGTAACCATTATAGTCACTATACTCTATAATACCAGTATCTTTGAATTCACCACCTCTATCACTACGAATTCTATTTACTTGAGTGTCCTTCTCATTTTTAATCCGAAGAAGTATTTTTAAAAAGGTTGGAAAAGTGTCAGACTTTTGTTTTAAGAAGGCTACCCAAGTAAATATGGTGAAGTCATCAACCGTAACAAGAATGTAACTGCGTCCACAGAGACTAACAGTTTGAGAAGGACCCATTAGGTCCATATGGATGAGCTCCAAAGGGTTAGAGGTAAGGATATCTTTAACATTCTTATGAGGTGCCTTAACAATTTTTCCTTCCTGACACGATCCTTAAACAATATTAGAGATGGGTTTGATTTTTGGAATTCCTCTAACTGTTTCTTCTGAAGATAATCTACTGTTGTTATCGTAATTTATGTGACCCATCCTATTATGCCATATTTCATTGTCATCCATTCTGGCAACGTTACATATTTCAGTACTATTCATGACAATATAGAAATTGTCAGGAGTCCTGAATCCTGTAATTATGCACTCACCTTTTTTATTTTCAAATTTTTCACTTATTCTTTGAAAAGGTGATAGTATGGTCTGAGACACAAAATTACGAGATACTAAGTAGATTAGCCTTAAGAACTTTTACTAGCAGAACATCTTCAAGGACAGGTAATCCTTTTTTCTTGGAGTGTTCCTTTACCAATGATTTGAGATGATATACCATCACCAAAAATAATTTTTCCGCCAGCAAAGTTGGTTTTGTTTAAAAGTTTTGTATCATCACCAGTCATGTGTTTTGAACATCCAGAGTTTAAATACCAACCAAAAGATGTGTGTTCATCTTTTAAAGAAGTAATCACGTTGTTACACTTCATCTGGGTAATAGATCATATTTTCTAGCCCAAATAGCTCTTGTTTTTATTTTGCGCTTATTTGCTCTTCTTTGATAAAATTTACGAGCATTAGAATTTGGTTGAAAAATGTTTTGCGCATGATTTTGAATTTTTTGAAACACATGAGCATTTGTTTTAGGAAAGTTTCTAGGAATCTAGGAAATGTTCTTTTAGGTTTGGTCTTTCTTTTCCTATAGTTGAAGTTTTTGTCTGTTTGTCTAGGCAGAACATAATTGTTACGACTCCTTCTAGAGTAGTTAAAGTTTTGGTACACAGGGGTATTATAGACAGGGTTAACTAAACGTCTAGAGTAGTAACCTTCAAAATAATGACCATACAAGTCACAGTATGAGCAATATAGATTGCTCTAAGGGGGTATTTCCTTAGGAAAGTCTCTAAACATAGGCTTTATGGCAGTTTTGAATTGAATCTTATTCCTAGGGAGAACAGTTTTGAAGGAAGAGTCACTCTTCCTAATAAGAGGTCAGACATATTTAGCCTTAGGGGGACTTTCACACTTAGAGTAACTTGATTCCCCAATATCAAACTCTTGTTGTTTTTCATCAAACTCATTTTAAAAAAAATGAAAATCTAGGCAAGTTTCTATAGGTCTTTTACCTCCGGACACAAACTTGATTAATTCAAAAGATTTTGTTTGTGTCTTTAAATTGGGGCAAAACCCTATTCCAGTTCGATCATCAGAATTGGTTTGGAATCAACAACAAAACCATCAAAATAGTTTGAATTATTTTCAAATTTTGTAAATTTCTTGAAAACTATTGTTGTCTTTTCTTTTGATTGTTCCAATTCTAATAATGTCCTTTTATATTTTTTCTCCAGAGTTTCATTTGCATCCATCAAATTCTTCAATTTTTGATAAAAAAATGATGTTTATTTTCATGAGTTAGACATTGGGTAGTATACTCTTCAGCATTAAGTTTAACCATTAGACTTAGGTCTTCTAATTTCTTAGTGAGATCTTTCACTATCTTTTCTAGTCTAGTGCTTTTCTTGAGAGTTTTAGCATAAAGTATGTGAATATCAGGGAGGTCTTCAGTGTCCTAATCACAAAGTGTGGTGTGTGAAGTGAACCCTACGGATTCAATTCTTGAACTCGCACACTCATTGACATCGTCATTATCGCTTTCCGTTTGACTCACATACCCTGTGGTAGAACAAGCAATATTCTCAGTAATTAAAGCATCTAAACCAGTAACAACATGATTCATAACAACATAAGTAGAGTTACTAGAATAATTTTCATACACAGACATCGACATATCATCATTATAGATAATCTTGGCAAAGAAATACATGCAAGTTTAAAAAACATCATATGATTCAGGTTCCTCATTTTCAGAATCACTTGAATCATCCCATGTTTTGCAAAGGTTATCCCTAGCATGTTTATTGGTAGCATTAAGTTTAACTCTACAGTCTTGTGATATATGTCCCAATTTACCACATCTAAAACATTCAATATTCCTGAAGTCTTTATTAGGACTAGTATGAATGTCCTTGTTATGTTTGTCTTGACCTCTCTCGTGAGGTTTGTGATTAGAGTGTGTTTGATAATTGGACTTGCCTTGTTTACTTGTAATGTTATTTCTGAATTTTACAATTTTCTTAAACTATTTTGTCATCAAGGAAATCTGATTGTCCAAACTCTCTATGTCACATTCCTCATCAGAGTCATAATCAGGAATGTTAAGCTTATGTTTCATCAATTTAGAGGTAAAGCTCAAATTAGAACTAGTCTGTTTCCTATGGGACTGAATCAATTATTTCTTAAATTCTAATTCCATTTCCACAGTTCGTAGTTTACTACTGAGTAATTCAGGAGTGAGATTTTGGTCACACATTTCCTCAATAGCATATCTTTTGTTGTCAAATTTTATGTGGTAATGATCTTAGAATTTTAGATACAATTTCATGTCTGTCATATGTTATCCCTTTAGCATGCAATTTGGTCACAATATCAGCCAAGTACATATAGAAGTCATCAAATGACTCAGAGTTAGATATAATTAATGAGTTATACTACTGAATGAGCATTTGAGTATTAGCAGCCTTAACTCTAGTGTCACCTTCATGTGCAGTAATAAGAGTGTCTGAAGCTTCCTTAGAAGTGGCATAAGACGAGATCCTTTTGAACTCATGTTCATTTATGGACAAGAAGATGGCATTCTTGCCATTGTTATTGTTTCGAGAAGTTTGCTTCTCTTCTTAGGTGAATTCACTTAATGCTTTCTTAATCCTCTCATTGCTTCCTTCAGTAGCTGGTTTAGTAGGATAAGTGTATCCATTTTCAACAATATCCCAGTCATCATCTCTCAAGGTTCCTTGAATGAAGGCAATCATCCTTACTTTCCAGTAAGCGAAATTGCCTCCATCAAAGAGAGGAGGTCTGGTCAAGTTACCGAATCTTTCATTTTTCTCGTCCATATTTGATTTTCAGAACACAATTTCAGAAACACAAGATCTTTTAAAAAGAAAGTTCCAAAGCTCTGATACCAATTGAAATTATGTTACTAACGCCGTTTAATATAAAATTAAACTATTTAAGTAACTCTTACTATTTTTTGAAGAAACTCTTTTCTTAAAATCAAATCAAATTAATCACAAGATGTGTTTAGAAAAATATGTACGAGATCTATTCAAGATTTATTAACTAATTTGGTAAAGCAGTTTAAAATTATTAAACTCAGAATAACCATAAGAATTAGATGAGGAGATGTAGACAGATTAAGGACAAGGGATTTTTTACGTGGTAAAACCTCATCCAACCGAGGAAACATCCACGACTCCCTCTACGGAGTAAACCAAAATTTCCACTAAAACAAATTATAATAGTTACAAACGATATAACACACAAACACACAAATCAGACTTATACAAGTTTAGGAATGTACCCACTGGTGTCCTTCTAACTTTTCTGCAGTTCTGTTTGTTGATGTTGTTCTACAGTTTGCTAATATCCAATTTATTCCAGTTTCTTTATGTCGACTCTTGTTAAAAGATCTTATTACCAACACTTTCAGTGTTGTAGGGTGCAAGTGTTTTATGAAGGTGATTCTAACACATGCATGCACACCTTCACGCTTATTTATACAAACAGTCCTATCAAATTACATATAAGTTCTATATGCTGTGATTTTCTATTTCTCTCTTCTTAGAAAACTTAAACCTTAGTTGGCCTTTAATAATATCTCGAAATCCACGATTATCTTGCTCAAAAGGCGTTTCAAGATCTTAATCAATCTCAGGGTTTTGAAAATATTTTTGAGATTTAAAACCACCAAGTGTGATTCCAACTAGGTCAAAGGCTTAGTTTCAAAAGAACTAGAAATAGAAAATGATTGTTGTTGATTTGAAGATGAAAACATTTACAGAAAAGAATAAACAAACGTTTTCTCAAGATGAGAAGCTATAAATGCAGATCTATGTGAAACATAACAAAAAAATGTTCAGATCTAGGATTTTTATGAAAAAGAAACACATATCTAAACTTATTGTTTAAGTTGAAAACAAGATCTTAAAACAAAGAGGTTACAGAACGAAAAAACTAATCAAACCAACTCTCAAACTCTCAAACACTCAAGGTTGTGTTTGGTATATAACTGGTTTTAAAAGAGGTTAGGGTTTGAAAGGTGTTTGAACAATTTAGGGTTAGGGCTTCTAACTCTGGTTTCTCTCTCTCTCTCTCTCTCTCTCTCTCTCTCTCTCTCTCTCTCTCTCTCTCTCTCTCTCTCTTCTATCTCTTCTCTCTTCTCACTCAAAAAAATGAAGTGGAAAAAAGTATCTTCTGGCTGAGGGTTGGCCTCCTTATATAGTGGGCTGAGAAGGTTTGAGAACGAGGTTCAAAATCAATGGCTACGATCTAGTCTTCACCAGTTGACTTTGATCCAACGATATAAGAGCAGCGGTGGATTAAAACGATTGTGATTAGATTAAGAGAGGTTCATAAGAATTGGATAAGAATGCATGTAAATCGTCGATTTAAACAATCCAATGTATGGAAAAAAGGAAAAGCTAATGTCTCTCAGAAGAAACACTAATCGGACCGATATCTGGCTGACGGGTGTAAGGGTGAGATTAAAGCTGAAATGTGTGTTTTGGAAATAATTACCAAGACACCTTGAAGTCTCTAGCGCTTTTAATTTCTACCCCAGTGAACTTCCAAAGATAAAACCAATAATATGAAATTATAGATTTACCCCAAATACTTTTAAAACCAATTTTAATTAATAAAAAATGCTTTTAAAAATCATTAAAAATTCTCAAAAAATATTCAAAAACAATTTAAGGGAAATTAACACACACAACACGCACACAACCAATTATATGCAGTATAAGACCCATGTACGCAGTCCTAATGTGTGTGAGTGATTGTGAATATACCTTTGATCAAATTTAAATAAGAGAAATGAGTTGTAGAGTCTGAGGCTTTTTGGATTCTAGGGAATGGACACAATTTTGTCAAACTAGATAAGCACTTATACAATATAGACTCAAGTGAGTCAAGAGTATAAGGTGCTTCATAATTCATGTGTTAAGGTACTATTTGATTATGGCACATCACATCCTTTCATCGTGAGTTCATTAGCATTCATTTTGGTACTAACGGCAGATTAGTTTTGTCCTCCTATCTTCATAGGGCTTTCGGTTGGTGGGGGCATAGGTCCCGATAGGGTCTGCCGTAAATGTGTGGTCATGGATGGAGACTATGTTCTGGAGTATGATTTTATTTTTACGGACATAGACGGGTTTGAGGTGATCTTTGGTATAGATTAACTATCATGTTTCAAAGAGACCATCGAATTCCATCGACACATTATCTTAGGATCCTGTAACACCCCAAATTTTTTAGAATACTTAAATTACTTTTGTCATGGTAATTTAATTAAGTTGAGAAATAATGTGAATTTAACATAAATATTAGTTAGAGAAAAATGGATTAATATTTATATCATTAAATATTTACTAGTATGATAAAGTAAATAAAATAATGTCAAGTGGTATTAAGTCATAAGTGAGTAAACCCGATGGGATTTGACGGTATCTAAATCGGGACACGTGTGTGAGTTATATTGGGTTTGGATGGAACATTTATATTGGTGACTTGGATGATGATTTTGAGTGCACAGTTGATCCAAAATAGGTCAAAATTAAGTACTTGTGGGTAGTGATTGGGTTTTAGGGGCTTTTTAGACTAGACGAGACCCGTATAGGGGTATATTGGTCATTTTAAAATTTTGAGTAAAAGGAATTTCTGGATTTAACCTATATATTTTCAGGTTGGGGTGATGTGAAGAGTTATTCTTCAATATCGAAGATTTTTTTTTGTGTTATACCAAAAGTTAGAGAGAAACTAAAGAGGAAAAAGAGGAGAAAACTCAAAAAGATTCCAAGAGGAAGCAAAGGAGGATTCCAGGAAAGCAATTTGGGAGGAATTATCATCACCAAAGAGGAATCCTTCACACAAAATCAAACATAAGTAATAAGCTAAGTAAATATCTTTCTAAATAGTTAAGTGCACAATTAATTCATATCGTGATTGGGAAATGATTTTTGGGTGGGATTCATATGAAATTGGGTTTTTGAGAAATGATTTAATACTAAAACTGTGTGACATATAAAAGATTGAAATGTGAAAATTTGAATCCCATATAGATAGATGAATTTTTGATTTAGAAGATTGAGAAGTTATGAATTATTGCGATATTGTGAGAATTTCATAATATTTAGAAATTAAGTCTAAATCACATGTAGTGATCATGTGTTAAGGAATTCTACATCAAAATGGATCTATTTCTTGTTTAGAATTCATGAAAATTGATAATCATTGATAATATTTCTTGTTTGTAGGGGTTGTTTGTAGGGGAAAACTGTACCGCCCTCAAGCTGAACCGGTTTGGCTTCCCTACCACAGCTTGGTTGGGTTGTGTGATTTAAATGGTTTGTGAATTAATTTTTGGTTGAATTATGACTGTCCGGGGATAATTTAGGACTTTTAGAAATTATGGTAATACTAATAAAAATAGCTTATGATGAATGGGGATATGTTCGAGGTAACAATTTGAGTATTCGGGGAAAAACTATATTCTCGAAATTATTAATGAAGCTGGAATGAAAATTTAGGAAATGCGGATACGGGCTGGTTGAGAATAGTACATGTCCAGAAATTATATTTTGAGATTCAATCAATTAAATAAGTGAATATTTAAATAATTAAAAATCGAGATGTTACTTGGGAATTATAGGTTAGTGCTACGAGTGATAGGCAAGGTTAGTCGAAGTGAATTGGAAATATATATACGGGTTGATAAACAGTATATATATGTATAATTATATCTATGTGTATCATATATTTATACGAAACATACCTATCCTAGCAGATATGCTATCGGTGGAGGTTGTGCAATGTGGGCGATCTCTCCTGGCTCTTTGGACATAAGCAATTTATTGAACTACGTATATTCTTGTGTTGTGTGGTTAGCATATATTTGTTCATCCTTCATTGCTTTTTGTATTCCTTGTTGTTTTGATAAATTTTTACTCACAACAGGCACCGTCTATGGGAACGATTTTCCTTTCAACAAAAGCAATCTTCACAAAGAATAGATACAACATCTCAACAACCAAAAAATTTGCCTCAACCTGGAGATGTACGAGCTCACATGGTCTCACTGAGAGTCATTTCTGAGGTTCAACGGGAGAATCCAAGGTTTTTCCCAGAGAGGAAGCCTTCTGTAGGAGGGTAGTGTGACTGGGGTCAGATAAAAAACTGAAACGGGTGAAGTGTGACCTAGTCCAATGGACTTTGCCTTCAAGGTCTCAAGAGCAGCGGGGTATGAAGAGATTTTATATCTAATAAAAATGGATTAAATTTTATGGACCTCCCCCAAAAAATATGAAACTTCACAAACAATAATAGTAACTTGGAGAAGAATAACCTCTTGATAATGATGACTGCAATGATAGGAGTGAAGAGACAAGCACTCAGCACTTAGAAAGAGAGCAGAGAGAGAATACTAAGCCTGATGTGATTTTGACAGAGTAACATTATAAGTTGAGTTTTCTGATATGACCTTACCTTGCCTACAGGTCTTATTCATAGATACATGATATGTCTTACATGGCCTTTTTGGGCATAAAAATGAGAGCTAGCTTTGAGGGACAAGGTTTGAAATGTACCTTTTGTCCATATAATGTCTGCAGTTGCTTGTCCCTCTCTGACAGACGACATCTGGTGAAACCAAAGTCAAAAGGCAAATATGTCTCCTAATGGAGACAAAACATATGATTTGGAAAATATCTTTTTCAACGGTAACTTGCTGCTCAAACTTTTGTAAACTTGAGAGTGTCCTTTAGGGACACCACCTCTAAAATCATTTGTAAAAGTTATTTTCTTATGAGGATCCTCTTGGCTACTAACTTCAGTTATAACTAAGTGTAAGCTACGTAAGGATTTGAGTGACTCATAGGGTCTCTCTACTAGTATTCTCTTTATCTTAAAGTGCTAAGTGGTTGAGTCTTGCTCAACAAACCTTGTCTCTTAGCCACCAAGCCAAAACTCCCAGAATATCCCAACTGGCCTATTTGAACTATGCTTTTCTCAACTAGACTACATGTACAAGTAAATAAATATTAGTATTTCTGAAGAAATAATAACTTTATTTATGATCGAGGGGGTCCCTGGTGTCTTGGACCCCCTTGCTGTAAAATAGTATTTAGATTTGAGCTTCTGGCTATGGACTCCCTTGCTCAAGTAACTTTTTTAACTTGGTGTTGGCATAGGGGTCCCTTTATGTGGACTCCCTTGCCCAAAATGACATTTGAACTTGTGTTGACAGAGGGGTCCCTTACTGTGGACTCCCTCACCCAAATAACATTCAACTTGATGTTGTTAGAGGGGTCCGTCGATGTGAAATCCTTAGCCCAAATATCATTTTAACTTGGTCATTGAAAGAGGGGTCCCTCATAGTGAACTCATTTGCCCAAATATCATTTTAACCTTGTCATTGGTAGAGGGGCCGCTCACTGTGGACTCCCTCGCCCAAATGGAACTTAAGGTGACCTTAGTAGAGGGGTCCCACGCTTGTGGATTCCCTCACCTAATTTCTCATTTCCACTAACATTGGTAGGCGGTCCCTCTCTTATGGAGCAGTACCTCTCTACGTTAGTCCCCTCGTGCAAATTATTTTGTGTTGGGAAGACCAAAAGTCTTTGTACGCCATAATTACAGTATTCAATTTTGAGGGACCCTAGGGCTCTTTCATCATTATTCCTAATGTCATTAAATGCTCTAAAACTTCATCCCAGGTTTTGGGGTCTTGAGGATCCACGTGTCATTATGGGAACTGGTATCCCATCATTTGGGAAAAAAATGTGTGCGTCTTTTGGTTTTCCCACATGCTATCCCATTTTCGTATAAAAGAAGTTTTTTAAACTTCACTATTTTTTACTTTCACTTTTCATCTTCTTCACCATCAGAGTTCTTGAGAGAAGTAAGAGAATTTGTTCTTCCATAACTGTTCTTTCCTTAAGCTTTTAAGAATCCTATTCAATGGCATCATCATCACACACCACCTCCACTGGCGTTTCCACCACTGTTAGTGAGCTTCTAGTTGGCTATTTGCCTATCTCAATCACTTTTTCTACAGTGGTGGACACTGGTGTGACCACCATAACCATTGTTGTGCCTCCTTTTTCTGCCATACTAGGGGATTTCATTTCAAAGATGAGCACCATCAGAACCCCTGTTACTTCAGTAGTGGTTTCTCCCAGAGTTAGAACCCCTGCTCCTTCATTCCCAAAGGTATGTCTACCCCCTTAGTATTTTTTTCCTTGCATGTGATGTTCACCTTTATGTGCTTTACTTATTTCGATCTTATCATTTTTTTGTTTCCTCAGGGCCATGGACTCCGTATACCATCTTCATCTATAGGGGCTCTTTATTCTCTTGGGATTACCATTCCCGAGTTATCAACCTCGGGGAGGATTCTCGTCCCTCGGGTTCGCATTGCTATGGATAACATACCTTTAGTCCAGTCTATTGCTCATGAGAAAATCTTAATTGTGGTCTCCATTATTGGGACCATCTTACAACTTCCTTCTTCTCTTTAGGTACTAATATACTTGTAACCTTTTTTTAAAGTTGAAAATACTGCTTTCCTTTCTTGTGCAAAAAAATTTCTAACACTTTTATGATAAGCAGGTTATCACTGTGGTTCATGTTGCGCCCGTGGTCACCTTCCAACTTTCCTCTTTGGCGGGAGCTCAGGTATTATGTTAGCTTTCTGTCTTTGACTTCTTCATCTAGGATGTCTATTATCTAACTCATATTGATGCTTTGTTTCATCAATCTATAACTATTTCATAGTACTACGTCGCTGGTACCTTATATTCCTGTTTCTCTAGCATCCCCTATTACGGTTGACCCTTCTGATCCCGCTGTTTATAATGAGGCCCCTATTATAGTTCCTCTTTCGGTAATTATTTTCTACTATAGGCCTTTAATATCCTCTGCACACTTGTCTTTTTTATGAGATAAGTGGTTTACTGACACTTTCTTTCTTTTCTTCGTTTAGAGGTTAGTCATGTAGAGGCCTTTCGTTCTGTAGAGCCAGCTTCCCTTCTTGCAGAGGTTACTCCTCATGTGCCACTTCAATTTTTTATATTAATTTATTCTCGATGGTAGCCTTTTTGCTGATTTGTTTTTCATTTGGTCATCAGGCTAGCATTGTTGGGCCTTCGCCTATAGAATCTATTGCGAGTCCTACGGAGGTGATTCCTAAGGTGCTATATACTTTGTGCACATCTCTCACTTACTCTCTCTAATTTTTACTAACTTTCTTTTCTTTTTTATGTTTTCAAACTAACATGGTTGAGGTCCCTTCATCGGCGGGGCCTGCTATGAGTTTTGAGGTGGAGACTCCCCATGTATTTCTTTTACATGAAATGGCTCCTTTCGGTTGATCTCTTTTTTTGATTCTTCAAAAACTCTTCAAGTATTTCTAACACACTTTTAGTTTCGATCCCTCTATCTGCAAGACTTTTATCTTGGTTCTTTGATTAGCATTACGGCAACCTCTGCATCTGTGGCGCCTTCAGCTAGCATTCGGAGGAGGCACCTCTGGTAAGATTTTCATACCTGATTATTTTTATATTGCATGTTCTGTGCAACTATTTTGCTAACCCTTACCCACCTCCTTGCTTCTCAGGTCAGTTATACAATCGTTCCTATTTCTATGAAACATTTTCTTAGCTCATCCGAAGAAACTATTCTGGTGAGCGTTTAACTGTTTATACTGTGCGACTTGCTTTTTTTTGCACAAGCATTTGCTAATACTAACATGTTTCTTTATTTTTAGGTTTGCACATCTAGTTCTGAGATAGCTATGGAGCATTTGCAGGAGGAAGCTGTGAGTCAGGTATTATACTGCCATACCCTATATTCCTTTCTGCCCTTTTTTCTTCTTTCCTTTTTACTGTGCAAGTATTTCTAATGCTTACCTATTTCTCTATTTTGAGCTCAGAATATCTAGTGCTCCAATAGATGTGGAGCATCTGGGGGGGGGGGGGGGGGGAGCAATAACTCAAGTATTATATTTTCATACCATTTTCTCCTTTCTCCCTCCCTTCTCTTCTTGCTTTTACTGCGCAAGTATGCTCACATTCATTTCCCTGTTTCATTATTTTCAGGTTAACGAGGCGATCATTCTTGGTTTTGCGAAACAATTTGAGAGTGATATATTGCACTCTCCTCAGTTATTTAACTTGTATACCTAAGTGACTCTTAGTTATGAGTTTTATGTTCTCCTTCTTTCTATCTTTTATGAAAAACATCATGCTAATATTGTAAAGTGGTGATCGCTTAAATAATCTCTGATACCAATTTGTAGAATCGCTACAGTGGAAATATTGCGACTTCCCAAATAAAATCCAATTTTAATTAATCCCAAATTTTAGTTAAACCCTAAAACATGCATCTAGATTATTTATCAAAAAAAAATAAAGCATGCAGGATAAAACAAACAATTTCAGGAAAAATCCCCCAAAGGGGCAAAACCTTTTATTTCACTATAATTTGTAAGAAAACGGCTTAGACGGATTACGATGAAATAAGTGTGACATAGGAAATACCCGCAGGTGTCGGTTCCGATGTCTTGGCTGGAACTTTCCCTTTCCAGGAGGACAGCAGTGAAGAAGAAGACGGCTCCTCCACAAGTTACGGCTAGAATCTCCCGCAGGAACTCCAGGTGGTCAGCAATAAAGAAGTAAACGGCTTTTCCACAAGAGTGAACTTTATAAGGACTCCCTCCATAATAGCATGCAACTGTCGGTTGTAGATATCTCCCCACAAAGTATAAACAAGAGCAAAGTATGTTCTTGAAAACCAAAACAATTCACTAAAGCATATGGGAGTTTTGTGAATTGAAAACAAAAAGTGATTAAACCCTAAAGGAAGAAGTCAAAAGAATTTTCCACTTTCATAGGTTTCTGTCTTTCAAAATGCTGGGACTTCTTAATGAAAACGGACTCATTTAATGAGTATTTATAGAAAATCACGTCGCCTAAAAAATAGAGCTCGTTCGAACAAGATCAGCAAGTCGGTCGAACGAAGGACAACTGACGTTCGAACGAGATCACGCGACATTTTATCTCGCGCGAACGATATGCTATGTCGCTTGAAGGACTGTTGCGAAAAAAAATTATTTTAATATCCTCTTCAACACTTAGAAAAAATACTCATTCTCAAATTTTGACGAAAAAGTCCGCTCCAACACTTAGAAAATATTTTGTAAAAATATCCTAAAAGCTTTAAGTGAAAAGTTAAGGTATTTAAAACATAACCTTACCAAAGTAAACTTCGTGGAGTCTTGAATGATGAAGAGCTTGAGTAATTCGAATCCGTCTTTGATGTAGATGTCTCTTGAATGCTCTTCGACAGTGTAGCGGTATATGACATAACAAATTGATAACGAACCTATGAAAATATATCCTTACAAATCTCCCCATATGTCTATGCCGGTACATACATAAAAAATCCGAATTATTGAAAAAAACAAAATACCTATACAAATCTACCCTCCCATGAATAAATTTGCAAGATCTCAAACTGTTCTTCAAAAATCTTCATAAAATCTCAAAGCCTTTCTCATCAGGGTGTGCAACATCATAATCTTCAGTCTTTGTACCTACACACATGAGATAAAGCAAAATACCTTCATGACACATCAAGTTTGAAATGATATAAGAATAAAGAATTAATAAATCAAATCTCCCCCATAATGCAAAAAACTCCCTCATATCTGATAATTCTTTCTTCCCCTTTTTATGATGTCCCCAATTAGACAGATAAGAAGAAACAATAAAAACATGGAGTGTCAAGATAAAATTGCATAGCAAATATGAATCAATCAATGCGCATATAAAGAAGTATCCCGAAAACATTAACAAACTATTTTTTATTTTTCAAAATTTTCATACATAAATAGGATACAAAAAAAATCACACCATGTATTTAAACTCAAACAACCAAGTCATGGAAACATAATGAATGGGTGTGAACACATTCGATAGGTAAATAAACTCAATCAATCATATGTGCACGATGCATACGTGCACTCCTAATGAATGAGCATCAAAAGTATCCTTAGGTGAAAAAATTTGTTGAATTTAAATGAAATTGTCTTATACAAATCAACAAATCAAAGTCAAATGATTTCCACACCAATAACGTCCAAAACTATTTAGTGCCGTTTCGAAAACTTTTCAAAGGACGTGCAAACCCATTGATATAACCATCCAAAACTCCCTCATATATAATAATGCAATTTTTATATCTAAAGAGGTACTAAATTCTCAAATTAGAGAAAACCTATTGGCCCAAATTTTTGGAATATTTCATCTTTTTATTGCCTTAATTTTGTGTGGGCTCTTTTCAAACGGTGGCTTTCACGACATGATTATTATTCACTCGCAGCCCTTTCCCGTGTTCACACATCATTATTTCAAACTAAACAATTAATTCCTCACGAGCAATGGTTTTTACATGCACTACTTTTATTACTCTCTTATTATTGCACTTGGTTCATTTTAAGGACAAGATTGTGATGAAAACACCCAACCAACATGTGATAATTCAAGAACAATAATCAAACAAATTCGTGCATTTGTTCAATAAAGGAAATTATGAGTCAAACATGTAGGAAGCAACACTTAATTACATATTAATGACTCCAAACATTATAAAGCACATGGATGAATTGACCTATTGTCTCAAAACACTATCAAATAGTCACATGGATAAATGTAATGAAATTGTGACTCGGTCATCCTAAGTGTCTATCCATAAACGGTGTAAACAAAATAAAAAAAATCTTTTTGGATTTTTAAATTTTTTATCAAAATAAAATCTTTTTGTATTTTTTCAAAATTTTCAAACAAAAAAAATATAACTACAAAATGATACATCCAGCAATAGGCATATAATATCGATATGCACAACATCCTATGCTAGCAAACGGAAATCACACAAGAGAATCCATAATGAATGCATATGTGATAAATGAGTAATGCAGTGTTATCAAATTAAGCATGGATACCAAGAATAGCTGCATATAAACGACCAGAAGCAAACGCATCAGTACCAAAAATCTAAGCATATGAACACCGGGTACTGGAATCAGAAGGGAAGCAAAAACCGAATTTTCAAATAGGTCGCTCAAACGATATCGCTCTGTAGATAAGATGTCACTCAAACGACAATACATCTCGCTTGAACAAGAAAATAAAAAATTCCCATTATTCCCAAAAAATCATACAGTTTTGCCTAGTGCAAAAATTTCATGAAAACAGTACCTGTAAGGGGTAAACAGATATAAAACAGTGCTAAATCAGTAGCGAAACACACAAATGCAACAAATATACCAATGTGCGCTACATCAAAATGAGTTATAACACTAGAAAGAGTATAACATGATGCATCGCTAGTGTATGACAAACATCCAACACAATCAACCAAAAGATTTCACATGGGGTGAATCATGTGCAAGCAAACGGGAATCATGGACAAGTAAACCATAAGACTCTAAATCCGATTTCCTAACCCAAATCGATGTGTAAAGAGGTGTGGGGGTGTGGGGAATCGAATTTATTCTTCTATTAACCTTCCTAGGTCCATTTAAAAGCTTGTAACAAAAACGCCTAAGATGACCTTGCCTACCGCAATGTGTGCAAGTGTAAATCAGGCGGTGTGTGTTACCTAAAGGTGACCCTCTCCTCAAATTTCTCGGTTTCTCTCTCCGAATTTGCCTAGGTGGGTCTATCCTAATGATCCTAGGATGTTCTCTCACGATTTTCCTAGGGGGCTCTTTCCCAACAAACTTAGGTGCCTCTTTCTTAACAATCCTAGGAGGCTCTCTCACACGTGTGGGAATGGGTGCAACATATTTTTCAAGACCAATCCCACCCCTATCCTTTTTTATCTCGACGGTGCCTAAAATCTTATCAAGTTTTTCAGACCTAGACTCCAAATCAAATTTCACCTTACTTGAATCTTTCAATTTCACCTCAAGTTAACTTATCTTAGATTAAAGTACACGTCTAGAATCCTCAAACTCTAAAATCTCCTTTTTCATAGTCTCCATCAACCCTCTAAGACTATCTCTCTCACCCTCGACGTATCCTAATTTCTCTTTAAGCATCTCCTCACATGCCCTAAGATCCTTAATCAACGCATCACTATTATCATTATCTAAAGCACGTTTCTTCAATTCAGCTTTAAGTTTCAAGTGTGCCTTTTTTGTCTTTAAAGATTCAAAATACAAATTATTGTAGGCAGCTTGCAACTCACTCAATTATTCTTCTTCCTCCTCACTCTTTTCACCCTCACTCTCATCACTAATCACACGGATGGGAAGCTCTCGCCTAGAAGCACAAAAGACTTCTTCTTCCGAATCACTATCACTAAGGGTAGAAACATGAGAAACAGGTTTATTCAATTTTTTCTTTAAATTTGTGGTACACTCATCTAACATGTGACCAACACACTCACAACAAGGACACCTCTCAGAGTCGTTTTCAACAAAAGATTTAAAATAAGAGTTCATGTGAATTTTCTAATTAACTTTTTCAAAAATTTGACATCGAAGATCATCAAAACCTTCAAAAGCCATTTTTGTGCAAAATCAGGGTCAAAACACAATAACTTAGTGCAACAAGCTCTGATACCAATTTGTAAAGTGGTGATCGCTTAAATAAGCTCTGATACTACTTTGTAGAATCGCTACAGTGGAAATATTGTGACTTCTCAAATAAAATCTAATTTTAATTAATCCCAAATTTTAGTTAAACCCTAAAACATGCATCTAGATGATTTATTCAAAAAAATAAAGCATGCAGGATAAAACAAACAATTCCAGGAAAAATCCCCCAAGGGGCAAAACCTTTTATTTCACTATAATTTGTAAGAAAACGACTTACATGGAATAAAATGAAATAAGTGTGACATATAAAATACCCCCAGGTGTCAGTTCTGATGTCTCGGCTGGAACTTTCCCTTTCCAGGAGGGCAGCAGTGAAGAAGAAGACGGCTCCTCCATAAGTTACAGCTGTAATCTCTTGCTGGAACTCCAGGTAGTCAGAAATGAAGAAGAAAACGGCTTCTCCACAAGAGTGAACTTTATAAGGACTCCCTCCACAATAGCATGCAACTGTCGGTTGTAGAGATCTCCCCACAAAGTATAAACAAGAGCAAAGTATGTTCTTGAAAACCAAAACAATTCACTAAAGCATATGGGAGTTTTGTGAATTGAAAATAAAAAGGGATTAAACCCTAAAGGAAGAAGTCAAAAGGATTCTACACTTTCGAAGGTTTTTGTCTTTCAAAACGCTGGGACTTCTTAATGCAAACGGACTCATTTAATGAGTATTTATAGAAAATCGCGCCGCCTCGAAAATAGAGCTCGTTCGAACGAGATCAGCAAGTCGCTCGAACGAAGGACAGCTGTCGTTCGAATAAGATCGCGCGACATTCTCTCTCGCGCGAACGACATGCTATGTCGCTCGAACGACTGTTGCAAAAAAAATATTATTTTAATATCCGCTTCAATACTTAGAAAAAATACTCATTCTCAAATTTTGACAAAATATTCCGCTCCAACACTTAGAAAATATTTTGTAAAAATATCTCAAAAGCTCTAAGTGAAAAGTTAAGGTATTTAAAACATAACCTTACCAAAGGAAACTTCGCGGAGTCTTGAATGATGAAGACCTTGAGTAATTCGGATCCATCTTTGATGTAAATGTCTTTTGAATGCTCTTCGACGGTGTAGCGGTATATGACATAACAAATTGATAACGGACCTATGAAAATATGTCCTTACAAATATATTGTTTTTTGGTCTGGCACTCATTACCCCGTGGGTTCTTGTCGTCTAGGTGACACCATACTCACCCCTCTGAGCTTTGGGGTAAATTTTTTATCATAGTCCCTTAAGGAATATAAATATAGTTGTCCTTTATTCTCCTGATTTTGCATTCCTGTACCATTTTTTTTTTGTTTTTCAGGATCCTGTTAGCGAACTCGTTGAGGCAGCTGTGGGAGGAGGCCAGAGCTCTGAGACCATTTCCCCAGCTATGGGTGTTGATTCCAGATAGGAGTACTATTTCCTTCCCTCTGACGTGGAGTCTCATCATATTGGTACTGATGCTGCAGTGGAGGCTCCTGCGACGTTCATGAGCAGATTGTGGTGTGAGGAGCAGCCTAGGCATTTCAGGACCCATGATCGAAAGACCCTAGACTTGATTTTAGAACAGCACCCTGAGACATTCACTTCTCAGAGTGTGATTTATATTAATAGACTTATACTGTTAAACTTGAAGGCCCTCACCATCCAAGTCTATGATTTCTCAGCCACCCATCCATCTGAGTTGACTAACACTTCTACTTTGCTATTCTTGGAGGCTCTTCGGGATCTGTAGAAGTTCTACCACTTCCGATTAGACTGGATTGATGCTGCTCTTTTTCGCTTCTTGAGTGTTCCATTCAAAAGATGGTGACGCTCCACACATCTAGGCAGTCCATGGATGAGAAGAGATAGGTTGAGGTTACCTGAATAATGGTCAGATAGAGCTACTTTAGGCAAAGTTGTTGAAGCTCGAGGCAGCTGAGTAGGATGATGAGATGAAGCTCTCAAGACTAGAGGCGGAGTTTGTGCAAGAGGCAGTCCCCTCATATGCTCACACCCTTTCTAGGGATGATTTATTTTTTGTTATTTATGTTGTATAGGTTACCTCTCCTCTTTTTTTTAGCATGTATGTTTTGCCTTGTACTTTCTTTTCTCCTTCATATGTAAAGGATTGATCATTTACTAATGAAAATGTATTTTACTTCCAGTGTATTTCTTCTATTCTTTGCCTCTATTTTGTACTTTTGGCATCTGTTTACAATGACCTACTCTAATTTTTTGCGATTTGGTCCATTTTAACTACCATGTATACTGTGGGGTAGTTCAATAAGTTTGAGCAGGTTATATTTTTTAGCGCAACCCCGTGTGACTGTGGGGTATTTTGCTATGTACATTTATTTCTTAGTGAATAACTGGGAGAAGGGGTTAGCCTTTCTCCTTCCCGCAAACCTTGAATAAAATTTCACAAATTTAAGTAAAGAAAATTACTATTTCCTTATACTAAATACAACAATTTGCCCTTGGTGTGTGGGGTTCTCGTTCCAGACTTTTCTCAGGAACCTTTTTGTTTTAGAAAAATAACAAGTTTAGAGAGGGGTTAGACCCCCTTCTCCCCATTTTCTAAAAATGGGATAAGTAAAACTTCTGCATGAGAACAGAGGTGAACACTTGTTCTCTAGGCTCTAAGTCTGTTATGAAATTATAAAAAAAAACATATATATATATATATATATATATATATATTATTACTAAAAGGATCACCTCGTACTGGTCAATTGCACAAAACCTTTATCTTTTATGTTTGTAAGGACTTTTCTCAGTATACTTTTCCATTGGGATGGATTTACCCTCCCAAGTATAATGAGGAAAAATCCTTATGTCATGGAACCTCTTCTAGTCTAGTAGAGAGTGTTACTATGCTTACTTTTTAAGAAAGAGAAAATCTAGTGCACCCACCTCATAAAGTGGGTAAATAAATAATGTCAAAGTCACCTGGTAATGATCAAAATAGTTGCTATTCATTTCTTTTGTATTGTATGTTATTTACAAGGCTTTGCTCTACCAACTTTATAAAAGAACTTTTCTTGTATTAGAGCAAGACGCTCAAACGTTTCAAAAGAAATGAACTTAACAAAAACTAAGCGTAATACTTTTTTATCCACATACAGTTGAGAGATTGAAGATAGTCACTCTCGAGCTCTAATATCTGGAAGTACCCTGACATATCCACCCCTCTAATAATGAAGGTCCCTTCCCAATTGGGTTTGAAGTTTGACGCCAACATGCTGCGGAGATGGTGAGTAGATGGACACAGGACCAAGTACCGTACTTGAAATTCTCGAGGCTTAATCGAGTTCTCGTAAGCTCGAGATAGATATTAGGTGTAGACATTTAAGTTCTCCTTGGCCTTGTCTCTATGTTCCTCTAGTGCCCCCAGCTGCACATGGCAAGGGTTCAGTATGAGGCCGTTACTTAGAGAAACCCTAGCTAAGGGTACTGATAATTCCACCAGTAGGACAACTTCGATCCCATACATTAGTAAGAACGGGGTAAACCCCACCGAATTTCTTTTTAAAGTATGGTAGGCCCATAGCAACATGGTTAGATTCTTATCCCATGCCCCTGTAATATCTTCCATCATCTTCTTCATTATGTTGACCAAAGTCTTATTTGTGGCCACTTCTTGAACATTTCCCTTTGGGTAGGAGATAGTTGACTTTTTTGTGCATGATCTTGTATTTGTTAATGAGGAGCCCCATATCCTTGCATAAAAAAAATATTTCCCATTGTCTGTGAGGATCACCTTGGGTTTACCAAACCTACATATGATATACTCTCTTATAAACTGGGTTACCACTTGGGCAGTTACTCTCCTAACGGGATTGCTTTCGCCCATTTGGAGCAAAATTTTGTAGCAACGATGATGAAGGCTTTGTCGTGAGAGGTTGGGCTTATCTTTGCCACCAAATCAAATGCCCATGTGTGAAAGGGGTAGGGAGCTGCTAAGCTTTGTAAACTGGCTGAAGGGGTATGTACCATGTTTCCATGTACTTGGCAAGCTCTGCATTTCTTCACATAACTAATGGATCCAGCTTCCACGATTGGACCGTAGTACCCTAGCGTCATCAATTGATTATATAGTTTAGCACCTTTCATGTGGTAGGGAACATGATCTTCCTTCATCACTCTCTCTACATTCCCTTTATCTATGCACTTCAATGCCTTCTCATTGTAGCCTTTCCTATAGAGTTCCCCTTTCGCTAGATAGAAGTGGGTCACTCACTTTTTGAGATAAATCTCATTTTCTCACTTGGCTAAAATACTCTATGGTTTAAGATGAGTGAAATGTGTGATAGTGGTGTATGTGAATCATTGGAACAAAAATGGATTTTATGGATTTTATGGTGTTTGAGCCCTAATCATAGTCTATGTTGATGATATTGTGGATTATGGTAGTTGATAATCGTGTAGGATGGTTTTGGGTAGATTAATGTTGGTGGATGTGTGTAAAAATGGAAAAGAATTAGGATTTGGGGAAAACTAGGGTTCATAACCCGTAGCCCCCTTCTTGGCAAAATTCGTAGGGGCGAATCGATTCGGCCCTAGGGAGAATCGATTCGCTAAGGGGTCAGGTTACATGTCTGCAAGCCCGAATCGATTCGGGTTAAGGACGAATCGATTCGGCTGAGGCAAAAACTTGGATTCTTCATCCGAATAGATTCGCTGCTTGGGGCGAATCAATTCGAAATCAGGTTGTTTTGAGTTATTTTTCTAACTCAATTTTTATCCTTTTCTTTTAGGATTAGGACTTAGGAACCTTCTTGTATGAAGTAAACTTAGTGTCCTAGAGTCTTACATTGGGTAAACAACTTTCTTAGGTTAGAAGGGGAAGGTTAGGACTTATTTTGGGGATTAACAAATTGATGATTAGGTATTTCTTTCCTTAATTAGTTAATCGAATAGTTTGGGATGTAGAAATAAATAATTGAAGAGTTATTGTCGAATTATTGGGAGATGCTAGAATTGGTGGTTTATAATAACACCACAAAATAATGTTTGGAGAATAAATTGAGAGTTTATTCATTCATGGAGGTTATATTGATGGCATGAATTACGTATGGCTCCGGATAAAATGGGATGTATTTATTAAAATGAAAATTAAAATGGTAAATAACAATTTTCTTAAACACACCTCTCTAAATGCTATCATAAGGGAAGTTTGCGCATGAGGTGAAGTCCCCTGGATATTGAATGCAGGGTGAATATAGTCCTCGGACATATAACCGGTTATTATGTATGCTGTATTTATTTTGCGCTAGTGAGGTAATTCCGTGTGTGGTTATGACTCACTCGCAGGTATATGGCCACTTCCCGACATTGCGTTAGGATTCCCAGGTTGTCTTGTTTGATAGGCCCTGGAAGATGATGGTCATTTAGGGGCGTGCACAGTGGGGATACCCAGACGGACGGTCTTAGAATCTTTATATGTAGATTAATATAACTATTCTTATTCAAGTGGTACTTGATTTATGATAATTGCCATAAAGAGCAAATAACCATGATTATGTTTCCTAATGAGATATGGAATGATGAAATGAAACAGTGTAAAATGACGGAGATTTTAATTAATGATATTCATTCATATCCTCTTTGATAACTAAATTAAACTTACAATCATTTAATTGCTTTAGTTCACGCTTTGAGATTGAGTAGGTAGATTCTTAGCATTATCTATCATGATTAACTGTTCATAACTGTCATACTCTTTATTCATCTGGTGATGATATAAAACCGGGCCCTGACCAGTTCATATTTCTTATTGTGCATGAATCTTATATTCACCTAGGTGCTCCACCGCAAGGACGCCCGTACTGAATTTCCTTTCCAGTTTCATGGAGATGCAACACTTTGAGGATGTTGAGGGATATTTTGTTATAGACGCTTTCATTTTTGTATTCTAGTTACCATCGGGTCATTTACTCGAGCGTGTGGCCCATGCTTTTGTATTTTCTTACTCTAATGTATCATGTAACTTAATTTAATTGTTGTAATACGTTATATGAGACTGTTAACCAACAAACTATTCGATTATTGTGTATATATGTATTGTTCAGTTTTATTCCTGTAGATTTCCTCCACCTTCTTTTTAAATTGGATTATTTAAATACTTTCTTTAACTTATAAAATAAAATTTTTGGCAACCCGTTTTTCTGAAATATAGGGTGGTTATCCCCTATACTTAGTATATTATTGTGATGCTGAGAATGGTCAATCTATGATTCTTGTAAATATCTGAGTATCGGGCTGGCCATCCCTTATTCTGATGAGCGGGTTGTCACAGAGGCATGAGGCCAACTCCATTAATAATGCCCGTAAAAATGGGACCTTCCGTTAAAAAATTGAAATTTGAGTCTAATTGGTTGCATAAAGTACATTTATCAGAATAGCTATCCCGTTGATATATTGCTATTTTATGCTAAACAAAAATCACACATATCACATATTCAAAGATGAGGACAAATCATCCACTTATTACAAATGGAGAGGTAACTTGACTTTTGAAAAAGATTGTACTGTTGGTGCAACTAAACATTTCTTATTAAATGAAAACATTTCTTTTTCTATTTTAAAAAAATCGATTATATTTTTGCAGCTTTTAAAGCGCTTTAAAAGCTACAAAAGTTTGATCGATTTTTTTTAAAATAGCAAAAAATATTATTTTGAGTTGATTTTTTTATATGGGTCTATTGAAATGTTAAACATCATATAAAAACATTCAATCTAAAAATATTTTTTTACTATTTTAAAAAATTGGTATGCACCGTTAGTATGTACCGTTTGGTATGTACATCAGACTCTCACTATATATACACACACACACGCGCGTATATACACAATATTACAGTTCACTATTTATAAATATATGAACTCAAATATGATTTTTTTAAATATATATTTGCCAATATTTAACAAATATAATAATTTATCGTAGATATGTGTGCATTATATTGTAAATGAATCAAATTAATTATTATATGAGTAGAAAAAATTACCTGAATAAAATTTGTGTAACTTTAAATTTAATACAAACTAACGTAACAAAATTATCTTCATGAAATAAATATTTAGATTTTATGGGTAGTTTTTATAATTTAATATTTTTAAGGGCATTTTTGTCTTCACAAAAATTATTTGTAAGGACTCCCATGGGAATGTAAGAATCCCACCTATATTGGATGGATTTTGACTCCACTCACTTTCTCACAACGGAGGTAATCTGATTTCATTGTGGCTCACATTTCCGTTCAACTTAACCTCACACGAAACACAATAATCTTATACTTTCTCAGGAATATTGGGAAGGAATTGGATTCCACCCAACTTTACCACGAACCAAATGGGGACTTAAATAAACTTTGTCCAAATACCTGTACAAATAGTATAGTGCTACTTTCGACTGTAAAGGATAATGGGCATGCTTTTAAAATACACAAAACCTAAAGAGCCCATCGATGGCATTTAGAAGAATTTTTTTTTTGTCCATGTGGTTGATTGTTTGAGAGAGGGATCTTAAATTCAAACAGAGTGAAAAAAAACTTATTCGCAGGTGATTTTCTTTTGTTCTTCGGAATCAACTCATCTTGGATGTTTAACCTAAACTCGATATGGGTCCATTGCAGGGTTTAGATCAGGGTATCGTGATAGAGGCTTGATTTTTACCAATCAGTCCCGTTTACTAAGTATGCATTATCAATAGGTTCTATCATATTTTTTTTGCTCTAACAGGTCCCAGGAAATAAGATTTTTGGTCCAATAGGTCCTATTTATAAACATACAGTGAATATTCACTATATGTATAAATGGGACCTATTCGGAAAAAAAAATTATGATAGGACCTATAAGGAAATGTCTTATGTAAATAAAACTTATTTGCCAAGCTCCCTTCTCCCCCCTCAAAAGTAGAACCCATTTGAGTGTACTCATATTATAAAAGCCTATACAGTTGTCCTTAACATTTCATATGTATTATAAAAGTATTTGAGTAATATTAAGGCGTGGTTATAATTGGAGATTAAAGAGAGCTTTGGAATGTTTTGAAAAAAAAATTATTAAAGTTTTTAGAGATACTTTGACAACATCAATTTGCTAAAAAAAACATTTATTAATTTAGTGAACACGCACTGCAATACTATAAAGATTATTTGAAAATTTATGACGAATCGAGATACGAGCATATTTTTTAATTCCATTGACCAAAAATGATGAGTGACTAAATGGAAATTACTTTTTTTAGTGTGTGCATAATACGCCTAATAGAATCACCTTATGGTTCCTGCTATCTTCCTGTTTGAGTTGAATTTCTTCAGACGTCAAAATAAAGGTGAAACATAATGAGTTATTCATGGGAATATGGTATCCCATAAATATTTGCAAATGTTATTTTAGTACTTTAAATCATGTTGAACATGATTCATGATTCTTAAATTTATTTACGATATGCTTGAAGCCTGTGTATACGATGAACCATGCCACTTGAGATACAACAATTGTGGTTTGCTATGAGATACAACTATTGGGGTTCCTATGAGATAAGACTAATGGGGTTTGCTATACGATTTATTGTGTGATATATTTATACTCTATGTTATAACATAAAGCTAAAAATGAGTTAGAAGAAGTGTATCATAAAATATTTTGTAAATATTATTTTGTAACCGGAGACCACGTCGAATGTGATTGATACATTACGAAACAACTTGAGAGTATGTTTTAGAATTCAGAATTCACCTTGATATTTTACACACTCTTGAATTTGATGAAAAATGTTCTTAAATGAAATTAAATATGATTTATTACACAGATACCCCCAAACTTTATTTTAGTTTTATTTTATTACATCAAATAAAATAAAATAAAGGGGTCATGACGAGAATTGTACTTGGATATTTCTTGAGTTTTACTAACCATTTGCAATGTTATATTATTATGTCAGAAAGTTATATTATTTTGTAGAGGCTTCTAAATGAGAAGATATTGAGGGATGCAAACATCAAGCCATTTTCTTCAAAGATATGATAGTTTGAGATATACCCCATGAAATGTAATGATTAGGTTGCTTTCATTTTTTCGAATGGGCATTATAAATGATATGTGTAATTTATTTTATTTTATCTTGAGATAAAATAAAATAAAGGAGGCAAATGGATATTATGGTGTAACATAGATTTTAATTCTAAAGATTCTTCGACAACCTCCGCGATAAGGTTAGATTGGTGAACCTTGAGAGTTTAGTACTGCCTAAACAGGCCATTTTAAAAGCTTCTTCAGTTCCTTTAGCAACAAGTTCAGATTGATTAACTAGTTGTCCCTTAGAAACTGACAACACAAAGTCATGGCCATCCTTCAGATATGACATCAAATTGTGAAAACTTTGCCAATTTCGCGACAAATCATTTTCAGAGGTGTATTATATTCCAAAAAACTTTATCAAAATTGGTAAGTTGCCAGACAAGCCTTTTTT
Source organism: Sambucus nigra (assembly GCA_949130495.1). Taxonomy (NCBI): domain Eukaryota; kingdom Viridiplantae; phylum Streptophyta; class Magnoliopsida; order Dipsacales; family Adoxaceae; genus Sambucus; species Sambucus nigra. The sequence goes on along the minus strand of OX422219.1, from coordinate 8,201,217 downwards.
TTAGAAAAATCTCGTCGTGATTTGGACGAGTTGCCAAGTAGGCACTATATTGTTTTACAAAACAAACCTTAGTAGGGTGGATCCCATTATTTGAAGAACCCATGAGAGTAGCCAACTAAGATAATGAGTATTATTTGGGCCGACCCAAATCATAGGATAACCTCCACACAAGTAGTTTAGTTAGAGAAGGACACTCATGGGTATGGTAAAATCAAATACCATGGATTTCAGCCAAGATATGTCAACAATATCAACTCATCCACGCACCTTGATAAAGTTCCTTAAATATCTCAAACTGTGTAACAAGAAAACCTATAAATTATACACCCTGACCCAGGGCAAAGGGGTGAAAAATTATAAATCTTGAGAGACACTTAATAGTAAACAAGTAACCTCTCCGTGGACGTAGGAAAATTTTCGAACCATATACATCATTTTTCTATGTGTGTGATTTCATGTTCTTTCTATCTTTTGTGATTGCTTTCGAAAATATTTTATTGTGAATTTTTCTGCACTCACAATTGACGCCGTCTGTGAGAAACGACTTGTATTCCTACGAAAGCATTCAAACACTAGAAATTTATCAATGTCTCACCACATCAACACCCACAAGATGGTGATATTCAGGAATGGCCATCCCCTCCTAGGGTTAGGTATGAAATACGCCTACCCTCAAGTTGAAGATTTTGCCAAAAAAGACAACTTCTAGGAGAGAGTCATGGGCCCCCAAGGTACACCTAGATTTCCAGACTGTTCAATACTTACAAAGCCAGACTTTGAGAATAGGAAGTGGCAGCTCGCAGCCAAGAAGAAGAGAATGCTCGCCTCAAAAGGCTACTAGAAAGAATGGAGAAAGATATATCGAGAATCACCAGGTGGTGTCATGACAGGACACCTAGCCCTCAAGGGGAAATTCCTCCAACTTAGGAAGGAGCCCTAGATGTGACCAATGAAGGGACGAACATGATAGATGAGAACGAGAAAGATCAGAGCGTAGACACCAGGAGAGGCGCTACTGGAATAATGATCAACCAAATGAGGACTTGAGAACTTTGGTCTGTAGAGAGATGGACTAACATCCAGCACACCACGGTGCCAGATCGACCAGAGATCTCTTTAGAAGAGATCTAAATTCTTAGATGACGACCCATTTCCCAAGGAAAATTGAATGCGATGAGCCCCCCAAGAAATTTGCTATCCCAAGATTCATGGTCTACGATGGAAAAACAAATCCTATTGCGATGACTTATGGAGCCATAATGACGCGCTTATATGCAAAATATTCCCTTCTAGCCTACATGATGTAACAAAGAAGTTGTTTAAAAATCTCACATATAGGTCGATCAAAAAATTCGCAGTATTGGAGAAGGCCTTCATCGCACGGTTCATTACAAGCAGTTCCCACCCCAAACGGATACATGCACTGCTCAGTATGAAGAAGAAGACACAAAAAACCCTCAGGGAATACACCAAGAGGTAGTAGGAAATCTTCAACGAGTTCGAGGACTTCTCGGAATAGGTTGCTGTAGCGTCCTTCAATATCGGCCTACCAACCACCTCTTTGCTGCACCAGTCTTTCACCAAGAAGGAAGCCATAAACATTGACGAAGTTATGGCTCGTATTGAGAAATACGCTAAGGTTGAAGACATAATTTTCTTTGACCTTAGCTTATTACCTTAAAATATTTCAAGTAAAAAATTCTACACCAAAGTTTAAATATAATCTTAAATCCAACATTTTAAAGTTCCAAGTTATTTACAATTAAATCCCAGAAACTTTAAAAGATATAGTTTCTTGTACAAACTGACCAACCCAACCCCAATTCGAAAAAAATGCTTATGTACCCAAACATTGTATATATAGAATCAAGTACCATCTCGTCCCGATATCCTCTTTTAATTCGTAAGAAATTCGAAATACTGAGCAAGTAGGTTTCTTTTACCTTTTTAATTTTAAAATTTTCATATTTGATAACTACTATTGATCATGTTCAATGATAATCAAATTTGATTCCAAGTATGTGTAGAAATTACTATATGCATATGTTATTATATTAATTGATTATTTTAATTATGACATTTCAGATCAAATTTAACCCTTATCACCTAATAACTAATATCATAACAATTCGTTATAACGATTTAGTTTACCATGCACTTTTGTGCATTATTCTTATTGAAAAAGCATCAGTACTAACTAGGGAGTAGACTGTCGTGTTATCCCACGAAATTTTTCTACTTGGCCTATGTTCTCCAATTTTGCGAGTCGTTGTATTGCTACATACATATGAGTGCCACTTTAATTGTGCACCCAGCCAGTTATTATCCAAAATTTTTGGATTATTTATTATATGGTTTTACTGATGGCTTACTTATTTTTATATCACCCTAGTAAGTTGGTAAGTATAGGATTATTAGTTTAAAGATCCTTTATTTTATTTATGAAACCCTTAATAAACTGATAATTATGGGGTTATCAACTTTAATTCTTTAGCGTTCCTATACAAACATAGAATTCTATACACACTCCACCTCTCATCTATACAGATATTTCATATAAAATTAGTAAGGATTGCTTAGCATATTTGTGCTAATTCCTTTTTCCTCCAAATAGGCCAGGAGAAAGAGGATAATATCTCTTCCCCTTTATAGACAAACACCGGTCACCTATTTGCATAAGTGGCTGTGTGGGAGGAGATTAAGCCTGATGGGAGCAAGATATGGCACTTTTTTTATACCACCCTGGGGGGACAATGGACGAGCAAAGGTGAGCAAATCGACAAATAAGAATGGTGCCTAAAAAAAGGGAAATAAGAACAGGGGAAAGAATGGCTCCAAAGGTGGAAGGAATAGTGACCCCTCCAAGGGGTTCCAGGCTGTTAATACAGTCTTTAAGGAACACATTTATAAAATCCTTAGTAAAATCAAGGATGAGACCTTCGTCAAATGGCCCAAGAAAATGGGTAGTGATCCAACCAAGAGGAATAACGCACTAAAATGTGCATTCCATTAGGAGAGAGGTCAGAAAACCGAACACAACAAATCTCTGAAGTCGCATGTTGAAGAGCTAGTCCAGGCAGGGCACGAGAGAGTACGTTGATAAGAAGATAGAGAAGGTCGCCTCCACTGGAGACCAGAGGCCAGATAATATCCTCGATGAAGACACGGAGCACGAGTTTGTGGTCATTCATGGGGCGTCAGACCTCAAACAAATCCAAGGCAATGCTGTCAGGATGGAGCTCTAAAATAATGAAAGCCTTCCATATCGATCCAGCCAAAACACAAGTTGGAAAACATCGGTGACCACAAGACATTGACTGAACAAAACATATCGTGTTCACAGAGGAAGACTTGGTCGGGGTGAGAACCCCCAATCATGATGCATTAGTAATCACACTCAGGATTGCTAACTGGGATGTGGACAGAATACTAGTGAACCAGGGGAGTTCATCCGAAGTGATGTATCTGGACCTATTCCGTAAACTGAAATTGAACGTCACTGACCTTTAAGAAGCTATAGTACCATTGGTGGGTTTTGATGGAAAGATTACCATGCCATTGGGAAAAATCACGTTTCCATTTAGGGCGGGAAATATCTAGAAGTTAATCAAGTTCTTAGTTGTGGACATTGAGTCCCCCTATCATGCAATTTTGGAAAGAGGATGGATCCACACCATGAAGGATGTACCATCCACTTTTCATCAGAAGCTGAAGTGCATTACAGATCGTGGGGTTGTTGAAAAATGGGGCGATCAAGCTACAGCTCGGAAGTGTTTCATTATCGCCATTCGCCCAAAGAAAGACAAGAAGAATGAGCTCGATAATGCCTAGGAGAAAGCTCAGGAGGGATTTATTCTTTCATATAGAAATTACAGTACGACCGATTAGGGGTGGAAGAGACTAGAGTCCACCTCGCTTACAGAGTCATTGAAAGCCTGGATGAAATCGTAGCCAATAACAACTTGATAGAACGAAAGTTTTTGATTGGAACTGCCCTCACTAATTAGGATAAAGGGGAACTAGTTGCATTCCTAAAGAGCAATATAGACATTTTTTCATGGGATCCTTTGGCGTTGCCTGGGATTGACCCCAGTTTGGCATGCCATCACCTGCATATCGACCATACTTGTAAGCCCATCACTCAAAAGGCTCGCGGAACATCACTTTAGAAAGTTAAAGAAGTGGAGAAAGAGGTCGAAAAGTTATTGGATGCAGGGTCCATCAGGGAGGTTTAGTTACCTATATCGTTATCTAACCCAGTGGTTATACCCAAGAGAAATGGTAGTTGGAGGGTGTGCATCGATTTTACTGACCTCAATCAAGTATGTCCCAAAAATAAGTTCCTTCTCCTGAAGATAAACCAATTGGTTGATGCCACAACAACTCACGAGGAGATAAGCTTCCTTGACGCTTACTCAAGATATCATCAAATCCCGCTATATGGGCCCGACTAGGATAAGACCTCCTTTATAACCTCAATGGGTTTATATTATTATAAGGTCATGCCCTTCGACCTAAAAAATATAGGGGAAACTTATCAGAGGCTAGTAACTAAAATTTTTAGCAAACAGATGGAAGAAATGATGGTGGTATACATCGACGAGATGCTTATCAAAAACAAGAATAAGGCCGACCACCTGTCTGACCTAAAAAAACCTTTGAAATCTTAAAGAAGTACCGAATGGAGATTAACGCAAGTACGTGTTCATTTGGGGTCCAGTCAAGAAAATTCTTAGGTTACATAGTAAGTAAAAGGGGGATTGAGGCCAACCCAAATCAAATCGATGCAATCACTAAGATCCAGCCTCCTCATATGATAAGGGACGTTCAGAAACTAACTGGGATGCTCGCTATACTTAATTATTTCATTTCCAAATCTTTAAAATTATGTCGACCATTGTTTTTAACTTTTGAATAAGGGAAAAGGCATGGTTTGAAGTGAGGACTGCTCACGAGCTCTAGAGTAGATAAAGTCCTACCTTGGCAAGCCCCTGTTGTTGGTAATCTCGAACGATGGAGAACAACTATTCCTTTACCTGGCAATATCAAACAACGCTATAAGCTCTGCCTTAGTTTGTGAAAAGGAAGGATAATAGCATCCGATAAACTAATCCAGTAAGACACTACTAGATGACGAACAACGATATTTGCCAGTGGAAAAACTTGCTTTTGCCATAGTAGTAGCTTCGAGGAAGTTGAAGCACTACTTCGAAGCCTATTGCATAACGATAATCACCTCTTATCCACTCAAGGTCGTTCTGCAAAAAGCTGACCTCTTTGGGTGCCTATTCAAGTGGTAGGTCGAACTAGGAAGATTTAACATCCATTTCCATCCCAGAACGACGAATTAAGGACAAATCCTAACAGATTTCATTGCAAAATTCACAGGAGATCGGCCAGCAGATCAACTAAATGAAGAATAATTAGACATGAATGATTCAACATCCTAAATATGGACATTATATGTTGATGGAGCCTCAAATTCAAAGGGCTCAGGAGTAGGAATCATTTTTGTTACTCCCAAAGACACGATAATTGAGCAAGGAATCATAATGGGATTTGGAGCCTCTAATAATGAAGCTAAATATGAAGCATTAATCGCTGGATTATGAAAGCCAAACTACTAGGGCAAGATGCCTCAACGTATTTGGTCATTCCAATCTGGTCTCCAAGAAAGTAAATGGAGACTTTAACGTCAAAGATGATCGGATGGGAGCATACCTTGACGTGGTCAAAGAACATTTGACAGATTTTAAACAAGTAGAGATTCAATAGTTCCCATGAGGATAGAACATCCACGCCGATGCCTTAGTAATTCTAAGCTCAATAGTTGACTCTGACTTAAAAAAAACGATACAGATTGAGTTCCTCGCACAGCCCAGTATTGATCTCACATTTAAAGCAGAGAAAATCCTCCTCATAGATAGAGTACCAAGTTGGATGGATCCTATCATCAGCTATTTATGGATAGATATGCTACCAGATGACTAGAAGTTATCCCACCAGATCAAAGTCAAGGCTACTCATTTCTACCTTAGCCCCGAGGGGAAACATTATAAAAAATCATTCACATGTCCCTACTTCCAATGCATCCACCCACATGATGTTGAGAAACTACTTAGTTAACTTCATGAAGGAATATATGGAAGTCATATAGGTGGAAGATCACTAACCTTTCGAGCAATCAATGAAGGGTATTGGTGGCCCCACATGTAGAAAGACGCCGGTACTTATGCTCGCAACTGTGAAAAATGCCAAAAGCATTCGCCAATGATTCACCAGCCCGTAGGAGACCTCAAAACCCTCACCAGTCCATGGCCCTTCATTCAATGGGGATTGGATATTATGGGACCACTATCCACTGCATCCAAAATCATAAGTACTTTTGGTCGCCACAGAATATTTTACCAAATGGGTTAAGGCAGAACCATTGACAAACATTTGAGACTCTGACATGACCAGTTCATATGGAGTAACATCATAACTCGCTTTGGGATACCAAGGACCATCATCACTGATAACGGCACGCAGTATGAGAATATTTTTTTCCAATATTTTTATGATGAGCGTGGCGTCAAACACTAGTTCATTTCTGTGGCATATCCACAAAGCAACGGGCAAGCATAAGCTTGCAATAAAACCATGATCAATGGGATCATAAAATGATTGGAAAAATCCAAGGGCGCTTGGGTAGATGAGCTCCCCCATGTTCTTTGGGCCTATCGCACAACGCCCAGGAGACCAACTAGGGAAACGCCATTTGCCCTTACTTACGGGATGAAGGCCATCATCCTTACGGAAGCATGCCTCCCTATAATAAGAACTACGCTGGTCAACCAAGGCCTCAACGATTAAGACGTATGCACTGAACTTGACCTACTAGACGAACGACGAGAGTTAGATTTGATCAAGTTGACCTCGTACCAACAACAGCTAGCCAAGCAGTGCAATAAAACGGTCAACCCGAGGAAGTTTGCTATAGGAGACTATGTCTTATGCAAAGTCCTCAGCAGTGCTGTAATACCATCAGATGGCAAACTAGGACCAAACTTGGAAGGTCCATTCAAAGTGATTAGGGATGACCTTCAAGGAGTATATCATCTAGAAACATTAGAGGTCAGAGAGATATCGATAACATGGAATACAACCAACCTTAAGAAGTTCTACTTTTAGATTTCACTTTTATTTTTATTTTTTAGGAAAGTTGTATTTTTGTTTTTTGTTGCTAGACAAGACAATTTGCAATGAATAATGTAAGGACACAAATTTCCAATTGAGTCCATATATAGTTTTGGCTCAATTCCGGACAAAAACATTTATTCATAGGATATTATTCAATTGTAATATTCTCAAGCCTATGAAGTGTGTGTTGAAGACGTAGCGGCAAAGTATTTAAAGCTTCATCAAAATGCCGATTTGCGTGCCTCGTTTCTACGTCATCAACTATGGTTCCATGCTCCCAAGGTATGAATGTAATTATATTTATATAGGAGCTTGGAACAAAGTTTAATGGGTGTGAGGTTTAATAAAAACTGCATTTTATTTTCAGAAAGAATCAATTTGAACTTTAAAATAAGTATATAAAAGTTTCTGGGCCAAAATCGAATTTTTCAATCTTTCTGGTCGTTCGTTAGAAATGTCGTTCGAACGAGTTTTGTCGTTCGAACCAGTTTCGTTCGAACGAGTTTGCCAACGACCCTAAACTGGCCAGTCGTTCGATATGTCGTTCGAACGAATTTTTCGTTCTAACGAGGTATCTAACGAGATTCTAACGAGCCCAGGCTGGTCGCTCGTTAGAAATTTCGTTCGAACGAAAGTCAAGTTCGTTCGAACGAGACGCCAGAGCGGGAACGGTTTTGAGCAGTTTTTGGCAGTTTTAACCCCATTTTCCCACTTGTTTCTTAACTGATTTTTTTAAGGCTTTATCAAGGACGGGAATCACTTTTGAAGTAAAATCTTTTTCATACCATACAAACTCCTAGAGAGTATTTTGAGACAAAATTTGTTTAAGGAAAAAGATCATGTTTTGAGTGTTATTCTTTCAAAGAAAAATTCATACACACTCTAGTTTACACCCAAGTGTTTATCCAAGTTTCTATATAAATATTAATTGCTTGGAGATTGTTTTGGCACCGGTTTTTCTCTACACCGAATTGAAGAGAAGTTCGTTTCATTTCTACCCATTTGGAGAAAGGCTCCATGTTAGGGTGACGGTGTGCCTAATTGCCCGATCGGTGGGAGTCCGAGACCGCGGTGGAGCTCCGTTGGTTATCCGCTAATTGGAGGTCGATACAAGAAGAAGCATCACGTCTTGAGAGGGTTCGAGTTTAGGAAGTAAGTCTTTTGTCTTGTATTTTGTAATACCGTTTTTAGTGGATTTGAGGCTAGGGTCGTCCCGAGGTTTTTTCCCGTTAGTGGGTTTTTCCTCGTACATCGCGGTGTAGTGTGACTGTTGATTTTATCTTGCTCTATATCACTTAGAACGCATGCTAGATTAATTTCAAGATAAATTTTTTTTTTACAATCACACTAATTTAAATTGGGACTTTAATTTAATATGGGGTAAAATTGTATAATTCAAGTCACTTGCATTAATTTGGTTTGGCCTAACTTGGAAATATGAACAATCATAATTTAGGCAAATTCTAGGACTTGGATTTAATTGGACTTAACCGGTTTAAGTGATAATTAATAATTTGGTGTGTTTAAGTTAATTATTCACTTTATTTTGGTTATGTTAAAATTGGAATGTTAATATTTGAAGTTGAACCATCACCCTACCGTTTACGCTTCCGCATCTAAATTCAGGTTTTACAAAAAGGGGTATTACAAAGCTTGATTTTAATTGAAGAAAGTTTAAAATCCGGGGATCCATAAAATACAGCGTTTTCAAATTGGTATCAGAGCCAAAAACGATAAATTATTTCGTTAAGATCCTTTAATTTTTTTGGCTAAAATGGATTTTTCCCCATTTTCAAAATTTCCTATTTTTGATGGTTCAAACTATGCGTATTGGAAAGCGCGTATGAGATCGGCACTAAAATCTATCGACGAGAGAGTTTGGATATCTGTTGTTAACGGTTACTCCCCACCAACTCATTTAATTGAAAATGAACGTGTTCCCAAACCCGTCGATAGATGGACTGAAAATGAGTTTAAGCTAGCAAATTTTAATTCCCGTGGTTTAAATGCTTTATTTAGCGCTGTCACACCGGATGAATTCCGACGCATTATGACGTGTGAGACCGCTAAAGAAGCTTGGGATATTTTACAATTAACTCATGAAGGAACGAGTGTCGTTAAAGCTTCTAAACTCCAAAACCTCACCACTCAATTTGAAACTATCAAAATGGATGAAAAAGAAACTTTTGATGAATTTTATGCTAGACTTTCAGATATTGTTAATTCATCTTTTAACTTGGGAGAGAAAATACCTGACGACCGTGTAGTAAAGAAAATTTTAAGGTCCCTACCCGATAGATTTATTCCAAAGGTGACCGTTTCAAATTCTTTACCCACTTTAGCCTCTACGAAATTAGAAGAGCTTGTAGGTGATTTACAAACCTATGAACTGGATATGTTTCCCTCTAAAAATGAAAAGAAAATTGAAAAGGGCGTTGCTTTAAAAGCCCGAAAAGAGGTTAAACAAGTAGTAGAGAGCGAGAGTGATAGTGACTCGGAAGATATGGCTTTATTTGCTCGTAAATTTAGAAAATTTCTTAAATTCAACAAAGATAAATTTAAAAATGATTTTAAGAAATTTGAATCTTCTAAACATGATAAAAGCGAGAATATTTCTAAAGCCGAAAAGATCCCTAAGTCTAGTAATGAAAATATTGATAGGGACGAGTCAAATAAATGTTTTGGTTGTGAAGGTTATGGCCATAGGGCTTATGAGTGCCCCACTAAACTAAGGAAAGAGGGTAAACGACCCACTGCTTATAATGCGACCCTTAGTGATAGTGATAAGGAAGAGAAGCCCGATTCCCCCACTAAGAAAAATTTTGTGGCTTTTATGGCTAGACATGTGAGTGATAGTGAGAACTCATCGAATGATGAAATTATAGCACATGCCACTTCCAAGGTCATTGTACATGATTCTCTTATTTTTGATGATAGTGAGAGTGAAGAAGAAAGAGAGAGTGAAAATGAAGATGAGGTTGATATGAGTGAACTTCAAAATGCTTTTCAAGATCTTTATACAGAATCTATTAAATTGAAAAGAGCTAATTTGAAGTTAGAAGCTAGTTTAAGAGAGAGTGTCAAGGTCGTTGATGAAAATGCTTTAATAGAAGACCTTAGGACACATGAGAGGACTCTTAAAGAGAAGCTTAACTATGTTGAAGGCGAAAGAGATAGCCTTAGGGGTTTAATGGAATCCTTAAAAAAGGAGCTTCTTGCTTTTGAAGAGCGAAATGTTTTACTAGAATCTAAAATCTTAGAATTGGAAAAGAAATTAAAAGAATCTAGTAATGTCAAATTTGATTTGGAGTGTCGTTCGGAAAAACTAGATAAAATGTTAGGAATGGTCCAAATTAAAAATGACACTTGTGGTTTAGGCTTCAATTCTTGTAATGAACTTTCTTATAATGCAAAAACCACTGTTTTAGGAGAATCGTCTAGGAAAGACTTTAGAGATCACTCCTTAAGAAAATCTTTTCGGCATGTTCTTACTTGTACACATTATGGTCGAAAAGGTCATCTTAGGAAATTTTGTTTAGATCTTAAACGAATTCCTAGAAAATCCCATTGTAAAGTAACCACGATAGCTAATGTTCCTACACCCCAAGATTGTTATTCTTCATTAATTTGGGTTAGGAAATCCGATTTGGTTGCCTTACAAAATAAGGATTTTGATTCTCATTTACTTTCACATGCTTCCTCCCATGCTAAATCTAAAGGATGAATGTGTTAGTATTTGCATACTTTAGCTTTTGTACTTCATGCTATATTCATATGCTAAATGTATGCTTGTTTAATCATTTTCTAGTCTTTAATCCATGCTTATCCCATGCTAGAATTATGATTGTTGTTTATCTTTTGTATTATATTTCTTTCATTTTGTTTGCTTTAAATGAAAAATACAAAAAGATTTTTTGTTTATCATTTGGACTTTATCTTTTGATAATTAGAGCTTAATGAAAGTTTCAAATGATTTTTGTTTATCCTTTTGAGAATATATATATTTATTTTTGATTAGAAAATTAAAAATCTCAAAAAATTTTATTTTGTGTGTATTTTTGTTTAACACACTTTATGTGGCATATACTTGTTTTTGAATCCCTCCTTTAACGCTCCCACGTGGCTAGAACTTTTGGTTTAGATTATCAATCCTTAAAATGTTCTTTACCATTTTTTTTTGGAGTAGTTGGATTTTGTATTGATTAAATGGATTCTATTTTCATATGCCTCTATTTCACACATGCACGAGCTCTTTTGAAATTTTAACTTCATATGTATATTTGAGCTTTGTGAAGTGTTCTCCTACCAATCTTGTCATCTACATATTTGCGACTTAGGAGGACTAGTGCATGTCAAAATCCGTTGCATGTGAGATTTGTGTGAAAATGAAAACATGATAAATATAAATATGCACGGGGAAGGGCTCCGAAAGGACTAAGTGATCCTTTGCGAATAGTAAGCCACCGTTTTAAATGGACCTAAAAGAAATACGTGGTCCAAGGACTAAAAACAGAAAATATGGCATTAAAAAGTAAATAAATTGCCAAGGCCTATGTTTGATTGATATATTAATTCAACATTAATATAAATGCAAATTGAGGGAGATTGGATGATATATCAACGGTTTGCACAATGTCCGTTTATCCTAGTTGCATATTTCATGTCATGACTCTATTGGTTTGTAGAATCATTAATATGCTAGGCTTGTATGCATTGTGTATGTTTGTTCATCGAGTTCAATATATATTGTCACATGAGGTTATATTTAAATGTGATGAAGTTTGCAATCAAATGAGAACTCCGTGAACGTTTATTAAGTGTTTGGGTCTAAATTTAATTGTTGCTAGTTCACACCCCTACACTTCCGTTTCCAAATGACACATTTTTGCCATACGAGTGTGCAAACTTATTGTATTTTGTGTCATGTGTGTGTTTATATCTATATATATATGCAAGTGCTCTATTGGTATATTTTTGGTATCTATATATATGATATTTATTTGTCTTTGCCTTGTGTTTATTGCCCATGTGCTTTAAAGTCTTAACTCTTTAAGCTTCAACATGCTTTTATGTTTTGATTCTTTAACCTTTGTCTATTCCTGAACAAAAAGGGGGAGAATGATGATAGGGGGAGAAATGGTATCTAAACCTATTATTATTGTATCTTAGTTTGGGGGAGATTTATCTTAGGGGGAGACGTCTTTCTAAGTAAATGTCATTGTTTTGTCATTGTTTTGATAAAGGGGAGAATTGTTTTAGGGGGAGTATTTAATTAATTGCATCTAATATTTTGATATTCCCTATGCATTTGATGAGTTTGCTTAAGCGTGCAGGAATTATTCTAAAGCGGCATCTTTCTATGGCAAAGAGTTTGATCCTTGGGTTGAGTCAAGTTTGGGCGGGTTATGTTTTGAGTCTAGTAGAGCTTGACGGCCCTTTAGGATTTTTTGTTTGGTTTTTGTCCCGGAATAGCCAAAGGGGAGATTTGTAAGGACACAAATTTCCAATTGAGTCCATATATAGTTTTGGCTCAATTCCGGACAAAAACATTTATTCATAGGATAGTATTCAATTGTAATATTCTCAAGCCTATGAAGTGTGTGTTGAAGACGTAGCGGCAAAGTATTTAAAGCTTCATCAAAATGCCGGTTTGCGTGCCTCGTTTCTACGTCATCAACTATGGTTCCATGCTCCCAAGGTATGAATGTAATTATATTTATATAGGAGCTTGGAACAAAGTTTAATGGGTGTGAGGTTTAATAAAAATTGCATTTTATTTTCAGAAAGAATCAATTTGAACTTTAAAATAAGTATATAAAAGTTTCTGGGCCAAAATCGAATTTTTCAATCTTTCTGGTCGTTCGTTAGAAATGTCGTTCGAACGAGTTTTGTCGTTCGAACCAGTTTCGTTCGAACGACACTCGTTCGAACCAGTTTCATTCGAACGAGTTTTGTCGTTCAAACCAGTTTCGTTCGAACGAGTTTGCCAACGACCCTAAACTGGTCAGTCGTTCGATATGTCGTTCGAACGAATTTTTCGTTCTAACGAGGTATCTAACGAGATTCTAACGAGCCCAGGCTGGTCGCTCGTTAGAAATCTCGTTCGAACGAAAGTCAAGTTCGTTCGAACGAGACGCCAGAGCGGGAACGGTTTTGAGCAGTTTTTGGCAGTTTTAACCCCATTTTCCCACTTGTTTCTTAACTGATTTTTTAAGGCTTTATCAAGGACGGGAATCAATTTTGAAGTAAAATCTTTTTCATACCATACAAACTCCTAGAGAGTATTTTGAGACAAAATTTGTTTAAGGAAAAAGATCATGTTTTGAGTGTTATTCTTTCAAAGAAAAATTCATACACACTCTAGTTTACACCCAAGTGTTTATCCAAGTTTCTATATAAATATTAATTGCTTGGAGATTGTTTTGGCACCGGTTTTTCTCTACACCGAATTGAAGAGAAGTTCATTTCATTTCTACCCATTTGGAGAAAGGCTCCATGTTAGGGTGACGGTGTGCCTAATTGCCCGATCGGTGGGAGTCCGAGACCGCGGTGGAGCTCCGTTGGTTATCCGCTAATTGGAGGTCGATACAAGAAGAAGCATCACGGCTTGAGAGGGTTCGAGTTTAGGAAGTAAGTCTTTTGTCTTGTATTTTGTAATACCGTTTTTAGTGAATTTGAGGCTAGGGCCGTCCCGAGGTTTTTTCCCGTTAGTGGGTTTTTCCTCGTACATCGCGGTGTAGTGTGACTGTTGATTTTATCTTGCTCTATATCACTTAGAACGCATGCTAGATTAATTTCAAGATAAAATTTGGTTTTACAATCACACTAATTTAAATTGGGACTTTAATTTAATATTGGGTAAAATTGTATAATTCAAGTCACTTGCATTAATTTGGTTTGGCCTAACTTGGAAATATGAACAATCATAATTTAGGCAAATTCTAGGACTTGGATTTAATTGGACTTAACCGGTTTAAGTGATAATTAATAATTTGGTGTGTTTAAGTTAATTATTCACTTTATTTTGGTTATGTTAAAATTGGAATGTTAATATTTGAAGTTGAACCATCACCCTACCGTTTACGCTTCCGCATCTAAATTCAGGTTTTACAAAAAGGGGTATTACAAAGCTTGATTTTAATTGAAGAAAGTTTAAAATCCGGGGATCCATAAAATACAACGTTTTCAAATAAAGACTGGACTGGCCCATCTATTATCATAATATGTGTTGGTTTCTTAACTTATCTCAATTATGTCTCATTAATCTGCACCTTTCCTAATGATAACTCCTCTTTACACATCTAGAATGTTTAATAGTGTTAGTAGGTTTAATACAAACACTTCAAAACACTCTCAGGACCTTGTCAATTAACACAAGAAGCCTCATGAGTTATTCCGGCAACAACAAAAGGTCTACTTGGTATCCTTAGGTAAATAAAGCCAACTTCGGTTAGTCACCAATATCTGTTTCTTACAAAAATCCTGCTCAGACGGATTTGTCCAAAAGCCAGGTGCATTCTTGCCATCATCCCACTTAGTCCTAAGGGAGTGTGATGACACAACCTAAAAGGTAAAGTGAATGAAATGGTACTTCTTAGGCGTATTGGACTGGGAGAATGTATAAATGTATGAAAAATAAATGGAGCTTAAGTATTGATACTTTGCCCAAAGCCTACTAGTAGTCGATCAATGACATTCCAATAAATAAAAGTGCTAACGTAAGCTTTGAGAAAATAATACCAAAAATATGTTTAGTCAGCAAATGCTAAAAACATAAAAGAAAGTCCATTAAAAATTTAAGGTTACATTCACAAGACCAAAAATAAAATACATAAAGGCCTAAGAAGGTCTAGGGTGTCGAGCAAGATATTCTGCTATGGTTTCCCTCTGACCATCTTCTGGCTTCGGGAAAAACTCTTCAACGTCCTCGTCAAGGTCTTCATCCAAGATTTGGGGAGGAATTGAATCAAATAGAACCTATCTATCATCTTTCGAGAAGGGATTGTGGAAATATGCAGGACATTCAACCTGGTACTTATACCAAAGCTTGGATTCCTTCGAAGTTCTTGCCTCTTTAAGAGCACTTAGCCACCCTCGAGAGAACGTAATACTTTCATCTTCTTTAAGTTTTTTCGGGGCATCCGTCCAACAAGAATTATAACCTTCTCCCCATACCTCTCTGGTCCCACTTTCAATGAATATCTCAACTTTTTGACATCATCTTTTTACTGTTCCTTTAAAATATTTCGAGCTCGTCACCTCCTTTAGTAGAGCATCATTTTTGGATTATACAACCTCACCCACTTAGTCGACCTCAGTCCTCTCCATAAGCTGGGTCCTAAGGGAATCTATTTCCTCCTGAAAAAAGTCCCTTACCTCCTCCATCTCCTGGAGATTATCTTTCAATTTCGCAACAACTTCTGTTTAGTTTTTGTATTATTCCTTCTTAGCTCTTAGTGACTTGCAGATTTTCATAAAAAGATTTGCGATCTTGTAGATTGATGTCACGGTCTAAGAATTCACCCCAATTGAGAATTGGGGGAATATAATGATCTAAATTAGCAGACTACAAATAATGCATATAAAATCAGGGGCAAGTATTAGCGCAAATACATGAACAAAGAGGTAAATTTCATTATCACATAAAAATGAAGAGAAGGCCACTGAATAGAATGAGAAGAATAAAAGTTCCTAGTCTATAAAAGCCCTAATATTTTGCCTGGTCTCCTTCATCTATGGCCTTCCCCTTGTCTACCATCTGCTGCTCCTAGCTAGCACTAGCACCCTCGCCAACAGTAACGGGAATAATTTACGTATTGCCAGTATCCTGATCACCACCCTCTCCCTTTTCTTCTTCTTCTTCTTCTTCTTCTTCTTCTTCTTCTTCTTCTTCTTCTTCTTCTTCTTCTTCTTCTTCAACATAAGGATCAGGACGTGAAGATAAAAAAGCTCAGAATCTACAAGAGTCCCAACAACCTTCAAGCCTTGATCCCATCCTCTCATAAAAGATACCTTACAAGTATATGCAATCTACCGATCAACATCCTCATAGGCTTTATAAAAACCTTCACGATAGCTATCATGTTTGGCATAAGAAAGGTCGACCTCCATCTTGGTGACCTAACCAGATAACTCTTTGTTGGCCTCCACCAATTTAGACTTCTCAATAAAAACAACCTTCTGAGCAACCTCCATAGCGCCATAGGCCTTAGTCATGTTGTTCTTTTCAAGCTCTATAACCGGCGAGCATTTGCAAGGACCAACCTTTCGGTATCTAGGGCTACCCTCTCAACCTCTAGGACTTTATTCACTTCCTCTTCCATTCTGGATCTATCAAAATGATTATCCAAAAGGGCAGTAAAATCAAAGAGCATCTGCAGAAAGAACAAGGTAGTAGAGAATCGGAATAGTAACGAGAGATGGAAAAGAAATAGAATAAGTAAGAAAGACCTACCAGAACCATCCCCTACGCTTCTTTGAGGGCAAGCTGAGGTGCCCCCAACCTCAAAGAACACTCGCAATCAATGGCGAACACCGACCTCTTCAATATATAGAGGGCCAAAAGAGGAGAATCACCCACGCTGACCCCCTCAAGACTAAGGACAGTGGACCCCCAACAGCTTGCAAGGCTAACTTTTTTCTGGCCTCCACTCTCCCTATCTCTTTATCTCTTCTTCTTCTTCTTCTTCTTCTTCTTCTTCTTCTTCTTCTTCTTCTTCTTCTTCTTCTTCTTCTTCTTCTTCTTCTTCTTCTTGTTGCTTCCTCTCTCTCTCTCTCTCTCTCTCTCTCTCTCTCTCTTTCTCTACTCCTCTTTACTCTTCTCCTCAGTTTATTTCTTCTCTCTCTCTCTCTTTATCTTTCTCTCTCCCTCCACCAGACGAATTGGAATCACTTACCTTCGGAGAATTTACAGAAAAAATCTTCAAGGCAGGGATCCTCTCAGATAGAACAGTATGATCATCATCATTGTCGGGGAGCTTTAACCTCATTCTCTTAACCAAAGGAGTCGTTTCTTCTTCTTCTGCCTCTTTTTCTTCCCTTTCTTCTTCCTCTTCTTCTACTTTGACACCTCCTTAATCACCTTCTTCACTTACCTCCTCTTTCGAAGAACTCTTTTCTTCCACAAGAACCGATTTAGAAAGACCTACCATTGAAACTTCAAAGACTGGAACCTGATCCACAAGTCGAATGATGAAGCTATCGCCTATGTTCTTATATTCCAAAAGAAAGTCCGCTGACTGAGGATGCTGACCTTCAACCAATCTTTCCTTTATGTTCCAGACTTTGGTGAGTTCTTCAGTACTAATCTTACTAACATCAGGTTCTTGGTTCCTAGCACGAGCTGCAGTAAACAGAAAAGGGGATATTAATTACAAAAGTAAATAAAACTCAAAGGATATTAACAGAAAAGAGGAAACTAAAAAGAGGAAGCAACTTATTTAGGACACCCCATAGTCTAAAATAGGAATATCTCGTGGTCTTTCCACTAATAGAGGGTACTGCCAGTTCCTTGCGATGAATCCACTTTCCTAGTAAATTTTATGGGAATCTGGGAGATTTACAACCATATCTAGCTCAGACCTCCTAGTTTTCAGATACAACAAACCCTCTTTTGTCATTGAGAACACATAACAATAACATAGTTCAGGAAGACCCGAATTCGTTCCATAAATAGTATTTATCCTATGAATGCTATTCACTATCTTCCATACATTGGGAGCACACTGAGCTAGAACAATCTCAAAATACCTAAAGAGTCTAAGGAACAGTTCATTTAGAGGAAATGTCAAACCCCTTGGGTATCAGTAAGGTGTGAATCTAGTGCCCCTCGTTAAGTTTATGAATATTACGAGGGAGGGGGACATAGTTAATGATCACCCATTCAGGGATATTGTACTTACACCTAAATTTCTCTACATATTGACTGTTTAACATCGCCATGGACAAATACAGAGAAAGAAACCCTAGTAACAGTAACTAGACAAATATATAAAAAGAAAAAGAATCTAGCAAATGCAGAGACAGTGGATTACAGGTAATCACGAAGCTTTGAGAGAGCTTAAAGTGGAAGAAACTTTGAACATTAAAGAAAGAGAAAATCTTGAAAACCTTAGCAAGATATGTGCTAATTTGACTTACAAAGTGTAAAATTTGAGAAAAGCTTAGCAATTTTCACAATCTCGTCATGACTTGGGCGAGTCAATAACAGGTGCATGCATGAGAAACCTCGTCCTGATTTAAACGAGCCAATAACATGTGCCTGCACGAGAAACCTTGTCATGATTTAGACAAGTCAATAATAGGTTCATGCACGAAAAACATCATCGTGATTTAGACGAGCCAGTAACTAGTGCATGCACGAAAAACCTCATCGTGATTTGGATAAATCAATAATATGTGCATGCACGAAAAACCCTCATCATTATTTGGACGAGTCAATAACATGTGCATGCATCAAAAGCTTAATCGAGGACAATGAAGTAGTTATTATGTGACCATTATAATACTTCCACCAAGCTCAGTTGAGAATGATAAAAGAGAATGATGAAGTAGTTATTATGTGTGCGTGGTAATACTTTTACCAAAATTAAGTTATGAACAAACATCATAAAATTGTGGATGCAAGTTAATTTAAAGATGAACGGAGGCAACTGCTAGATCATCCTCCAAACCAAAATAGGGGTCAATCGGACAAACTCAAATCATAGCAGTTGCATAGAAAATGATGACCATGAGTTCGTCAGAATAATCCATGGCTTAAAATGACATATGAGATATGATATTCAAGATATGAGATTAAAGTATATCTTCAAATTAAAATGACATATGAGATATGATATTCAAGATATGAGATTAAAGTATATCTTCAAATTAAAATGAGATATGAGATTATTACCCACGATCCACAGGTTGATCAAACATATCAAAACCAAATTAAAGTATATCGTATATACAGTCGATATGTTTCGGTGGGGCATCAGCTATATGTACGAGGGGGAAAATGTAGGAGGCGCATAATGATAGGCCTCTCATTTAATAATTAAATGAGATTCGAGATGATTAATATTGATAAAAGTCCATCTATTTATGCGACTAAGGTTTTATTATGCGCGTTCAGCACATCACGCATATTTGTGTGTTATTTATACATAAACTAGATAATATTATAGTATTGAGGGTACAACATATGTTATGGGATATAAGCCATCCAAAATAGGACATGTGTCACCACAGGTTGTGTCGCTCATGTTTCCACAATATATTTGACACCTGGTAACCCACTTAGGTTGGTTTTTTACGATAAATAAACTTCATTTCCTTACATTTTAGAGAGAGCTTCTTCGGAGAATAAGGTTTTTTTTATTGTCTTTAAGAGTTTTTAGAGAGTTTTAGAAAAGATTTTGGAGAAGATTTTGAGAAGAGTTTCACCACCTCCAACCTCTCCGAGAAACCACCACAAATGAGTTTTCGGGTAAATAGTACGAACCCACGAACTACACTACTTTGATTCTAAGTATGATGGATACGTAGGTGCAACCGAAGTTGCTCAGGTCAAACACGTACAAAAATTTGATATTTACCCATATTAACTCCCCTCTTACACAAACAAAATCTTACACTTATGCCCATGAATATGAAACGTACCCTCAACTGCCGGCGGAGCCTACGGTTCCTGTAGTAGGACTGCATCCCTAACATTATAAACACATCCATACTATAATTACCCATGCTGCTATGGGGCTGATGGGGCAGGTGGTAACTGCATCTGTTGTCCCTGTTGGGCACCCTGCTATTGTGGTGCTTTATCTTGTTGTGGGCAGTCTCTCCTCTCATGACCCGTCTGTCTACAAGTAAAATATAGATCCAAAAAGTCTCTCTATCTCTTGACATGATGGCCCTACCGAGGCTTCCCTTGATTCTAGCCCGAGTGACCTCGGCCTTGTTGTCCTCCCCATGGCTCCCTTGTCCCTCGTATCCATAAGGAATATGTTATTTTTGCTATTAAGGACCCTGTTGGCCCTGACTGAATCCACTACCCTAACTTCCCGATCTGAATCTCTTGGTCGAATCCCCCTGTCGAGAATCCTGCCCTTAGTGCCTACTTATCTGCTGTCGCGGTGCTCCACTAGCACCGTTACCTCTTGCCTTGCCTGGCTGGCTAGGCTCACCCCCTTTCTTGCTTCCCTTAAGGTGGAAGCGATGATCCTGACAATGAAGAAGTACATCATTGGCGACCTCAATATAAGTCCTCAATGCTGGGTTGCCAATCAAGTGTTGCCTGATTCCCCAGGCGAGTCCATCCATAAACTTCAATTTGTTCTTATCCTCATTATTCACCTTGTCGGGCATAAAATTATCCAGACGGGTAAACTCCTCCTTGTACTTAGCTACATAATGGTCACCCTAAGCCACCTCATTAAACTTCCCAAGCATCTTCATCTCGATAGCCGATGGGAAGTACTTGTGGTCAAATCGAACCCATAACTCGACAATAGGCATAATGTCCTTCTCCTTCGCAATGGTAATAGACTCCCATCACTGTAATGCTGCTCCTACTAGCTTAAATGTGGACGACATCTGATTTTAAGTGTTGTTGTACTCAATCATACGAAGGTGACGCTTAATGTCCTTCTTTCATTAACAAGCCATGCTCACATCAAAACTACCATGAAACTCTGGTGGGTGGCCCTTCTGAAATACCTCCCTCACTCTTTGCTAATCAGATGAACCCAGATGGGCTTGGAAAATTGACGCCACTGGCTGCTGTGGTGGCTGGGCCTGAGGAAAATGAAGTGTCGTGGCTGTTATGGTAGCATTAATTGCATGGGGGATAATAGCGGCCACCTCTGCAGCCTTCATCGTTCCATGTGGTGGCTGTGGTTATGGCGCCTGTGTCTCCTATTGAGCCTCCCTCTCATGGGCTCTTGCCGCTGCCTTAGTCGATCATCCTCTCTTGGGTGGCATCTGAAACCAGATTGAATATTATGAGTTCACGATCAATACAAACATAATAGCATAATAACGTAATCTCAAATAAGCATGAAATCAATAATTCTAATAATAAGGCTCTATACCAAAGAACGCTATGTTGAGATCGTAGTAAGCTGCACAGATCCTATGGACACTAGAACCTGATGCTTTGATACCATCTGTGACACCCCTCCTATTTTAATCATGGGTGATCAATCCTTTACTAAAATAAATGCAAATATCATTTAGCCCATTCTTAGCATCACTATCGAAAACTTTTAAAACTATAAACCACCTATGTTAAATTAAGCTGATGACAAATTTGATCTTTCATTAACATAAAGTAATATGTGGAAATAAAATAATATAACTCATCCACACAATAATAAAAGTTTGAAACATTGCAAGATAAAATAGATAACTAATAAATGTCGAATAAACCATCGACTCCAAAACAAACATCCAAATCATAAGTCTACTGGTATGAAACTGAATCTAAATACAAAGTTTGATAAATAAATCTGAATAAATGTATAAACTGAAGGGGCAACATTACCCAAATGAAAGAATTGATCATGAATCCTAATATAGGAATGAAATAAGTAAAGCGTCTACTCAAGTCCTTCTTGCCTCCACAAGTGTTGTAGCTATACATCCTTGGGATGAATTATCATACTTGGCGTCCCTATGGCTGGACACCTAAAAGTTTTGGAAAATAGATTTGACATGGGTCAGAGCCCAAAACCTTTGGAAAATATTTAGTAAGTATTTAAATTGCAATTAAAAGAAGTTATTAGATGCACACGTTAGTTTCATGCACACTCCCTTGAGTTTCTCACCTCTCAACTATGGTGCACACCTAACATCTTCTATTAAACCCACCTAACTATGCTACCCAGCCTAACTATACATAAGTATCTAACTAACCACCACAAGTTTAGCTCACCCGTACCGCTAATGTAGAACTAATAATTAATATTAACCGAATATTATTATTGATCTGTTAATTAATAAGAATTGAACAAGAACCAGATTGAATTTCCAATTATCATATAAACCCTAATATGATTCTTTTTAGGTTTATTCGTAACAAAACCCAGATTTGTCTTATGTGTATAATAATCTATTCCAATATTTCGTATCACAATCATATCTGAAATATATCTAGCATGATTTCTACCCCAAAACATGAATTGATTCTACATACAATTCCAAGATATCATTCTTTAATGAAATTTAAACCTTACACTAACATGGGTATTATAACATGCTCAAAATATTGCAACATAAACACTTTCCATATGTTTGTAGGTTTGATTTTCGTTATTTGATGATGGATTTGTTCTTCCCTTGCTCCGATCTTGATTCCGACGATAACGATGGTGGAAAAAGGTGTAAAATAGCCTAAGGATATTGTCTTCTTCCTCTCATATGGCCTCTCTTCTCTACCAAGTATTGTAACCCTCGCCTCTATCACAAAGCGATTGATAAAACACTCTAAAATTCAGAATTCTTCTAACCTTAGACTTCAAAATAATCAAAACACCTTTACGTGGTGCTGGGTTGGTCTAAAATTGCTCCCGGACTCAATCAATACACCCGGGTACTCTATATTGCCTATTTCGATCCATTCAGAATCAACCGTAATCTCAAAATTTCCATCCCAGTAACTCTACATAAATTGCCTATCTCGACCTCAATATAGCCTATACGCGACTCCCGGTTGAGATATAACATGGTCGTGTCGATATTACCCGCTATGACGTATAATAATTACCACATGTTATTTACTATACACTTTGTAAATTTATCCCATAAATATTAATCTAATCTGTCATGATAAACACATAATATTTTATTTAATTAAACTACTGCACACGTGTAATTTAAAAATATTCGAATTAATTAAATTCTAAATACTCAGAAATACGGGGTGTTACATACAATATTCGAATTAATTAAAATCTAAACACTCGGTAATATGGGGTCTTAGAGTGGAGTTCTAAAACTATAAAAACTTTCGAAATTCATCCTTAAAATTACAAGGGATCAACAAATATAAAAAAAACGTTTCTAGCTCAAATATCAATTTGTAGGCCCCTTTTTCAAAGTGTGCTTTAAGGTGACAAAATATTTTTTCTTTCAAAAACCTTTTTCCAAATTTAACACACACCAAGTTTGTGAACCAATTTTACTTTAGTCCAATTTTATCTTGTTTAATCCTAAACATGCATCTAGGTGATTAAAGCAAGTAAAATAAACAAGTTAACAAAAGCAACGCCAGATGTACGAGGAAACCACTAAGGGAAAAAACCTCGAATGGCCCAAGCTAGAAAATCACTATGATATCGTTTTACAAAGGAAGACATACATACTTACACGATGACTTGATCCCCATAAGCCACGCCTCTCTTCTTCTATTTAACCGATTCTCCACAGTGCCCATGCAGAAATCCTTCTACAATAATACTCGTCCACAACACACGCGTCCACGAACCGTATACGATTTGAAACATAGTCTCCTATGTTTCTTCACCGCAAAACCCGATGAATAATGTTCAATAGTGATGAACAAACTCCAAACGGTGCAAACAAGATCTTTATAGCAAATATGTACGAAAGCTCGGATCTTTAAACACAAAGGATGGTTTTAGACTTTAAAAACCTTTGTAAACAAGTGCAGAAAATCATAACTACTCTAAAATTTATTTTGGTTCAGTACACCCACATAATTCTGAGAGAAGAACGCCTTAAATAAAAAAATTAAGTCGATAAGTCGTTCTAACGAGATCTCCATGTTATTCTAACGACAGTGAGATGCCGTTTGAATGACAACACATGTCGTTTGAAGCACTTAAACCAATGTTAGTGTTTCATATGACTCTAAACATTAGTTAAGCTTAGAATAAACGATTTAAAACATTTTAAAATCATTTTTAATAAAGTTTCCATCATTTAAAACTCTTTCTGAACTCCATTAACATAATGCATTCATACCTAAGAGATATTCAGAATGAAATTTGAATGAAGATGTGAAACGTGCACCAATAAAACTCGACATGATTTATCTTTGAAGCTTTGCCACTACATCTTCTAAACAAACATGTCATAGACTGTGTGGGTATCATGACAATATAAAAATCTATCTATGACTCAGATAATAAGTGTTATTCCGAAAATAAGTCAACTACATACAAATTGACTGAAATGAAAATTTTGTCCTTACACCCTCCATTGTTTTTAAGTGGTAGGCTTTCATTAAGTCCTCTCGAATTACTTTGGATGGGTTTTTTCATCTGGGTTTAAGCTTCCTGTCTGAAGGATTTTTGGCGCTGTCTATGATCTTTCTAATTAAGTAGTCCCAGACCTTAAAGCCTTCCACTTTGACACCCCTTTCGTATTGCTTGGCCAACTGCTCCTGATATGAGGAAAGTTTTATAAGAACCAACTTTTAGCTAAGTCAATCTCTGATCATATCACTTCATTATTGGGATCATGATCGACTAAGGTGCACTTTATGGTTATCGGACCTGCTTCGTGCGGGTTGACTACCTCCATCACATAAGCCAAAGTAAAGGATGTTTCCCCCATCGATCTCATGAAATTTATTCTAAACTCCTAGAGAATATGGGGGAGTTGGTCTACCTATGAACCTTTTACTTTTTCCAATTATTTTTTATTCCATCGAGAATTGTTTTGTTCGAAGCTTTTGCCTACCCATTGCTTTGCGTGTAGACCACTGAATTATAGTAGTGCCTAATACTATGCTCGCCACAGAGGCTTTGAAATATGCCTCTCTCGATTCAAGTTCTGTTATCTGTGATGATAATTCGAGGGGTGTCAAACCATGTTATGATTCTCTTTTATAAGAACTTGATCATATCGATATCTCGAATGTTTTCCAAAGGTTCTCCTTCAAGGCATTTATAGAAGTAGTCTTTATCGACCGATAAATACTTCCTAGTGAGGGACTTGAGGTTGATAGTCGGTTAGTATACCAATGGCAAGAAAGGCTTATAGTTCTTGCATTTTTGAACGTATACAACTGCATCCTTTTGCATATAAGGCCACTAATATCCCTCTTTCGTTGCCCTAAAGGCTAAGCTAGAAACCTACTCCCTGCATGGCTACCACATATCCCCTCACGAAGTTCGTAGAGGGTCTGCTATGCATTGGAGGTAAATTCCTAAAAACATCTAATAAAACTTTTGATCTTTCCTTATGTGGAAACGATCAAACTTCACTCGTATTTTATGTGCTTCCTTTTTATCAATTGGTAGGGCATCTTCCTTTAGGTTGTGAATGATCAAATCCATCTAACGGGGAGTCCTATTAATGACAACCACATGCGTGGTAAGTATTTCTTTATTGATACTGGGCGGGGTGAGGTGTTCTACTTCTATATTCCAATTAATATCCCCCTTAATAGTTGAAGGGAGTGTTGTCAGTGTGTCTGTATGACTATTATTCCCTTCTGGGAATTATTACACTTGTAAATGCTTAAATTGACCAATCAAGTGTTGGGCTTCCTTAAGGTGCGGCTATGCATTCGTCCTTAATGATGTAGTCTCCTGGTATCTAATTTGGTATCGACCTTGAGTCGTAGATTACATCAAGGTGATGGGATCCCATATTGAGTGATTTCCATAATCCTCGATGCAAGGTTTCGTACTCAGTTTCATTGTTGTATGCTTCGAATCCCCAGTGAATTGCCTACTTGAGGACTGTTTTCTTCCTGGATACTAGTATTATCTATACTCTTCCTTCCTTGAAATTTATGGCTCCGTCAATATACAGTTACCATCTATCACCTTCTTCGATTGGCTGTAAATATTCTTTACTTTTGTTGTGTGTTTCTAGGGATTCTTGGTCACTGGATTATTTAGCAATTGAGTTAGAGGTTCTAGGCTGAAATTGGGTGTTAAATATTTTGAGTTCTATCAACCACTTGGAAATTCGCCCAGATAGGTCTTCCTTACTAAGCATTTTTTCAGAGGGAAGGAGGTTAGAACAAGGATTGTGTGCAACTTGAAGTAATGTTTTAATTTCTTGGAAGTTATCACCAGTGGGTATGCAAGATCTTTTGATGGTTGGTATCTCCTTTCCGAATTGTGCAATGTTATGCTTGCATAACAAATAGGGTTTTCCCACCAATCGTCTCATAAACTAGGGCTGAACTTATGGCACCATTGGATACTGTTAGATATAAGTATAAAGGGCCTCCATCATCCGGAATGGTTAGTAGCAGTGGTTTTCTCAAATAGTCTTATATTTCTTCAAGTGCCTTGGTGAATTTTTCATTTCATTCTTCCTTGGTCGACACTTCTCCGATGATCTAGATATGAAGCGATTGAGTATGGCTAGCATTCCAGTTAAGTTTTATACCTTACGCACAGTTTTAGTGGTTGCACCTTCCTTGATAGCTATTTTGACTGGCAAGGTATGCAATGAACTTTCCTGATTGTACCCCAAATGGGCACTTCATCGCATTTAGCTTCATCCTGTAATAACGAAGGACATCAAAATCTTCTGCTAAGGTGATCCTCCTCTTGCTTTTCACAAGCGCATTGTCCGTATATACTTCCATCATGTCTCCCAATTATTCCTTAAAATCTTTGTCACAAGCCTATGGTTGGTCACCCCAAAGTTCTTCAATCCAAATGGCATCACCCTGTAACAATACAAGCCTAGTGTACGATGAAAGAAGTTTTTTCCTGATCGAGGGTTAACAACGGGATTTGGTGGTACCCTGAGTAGGCATCAAGGAAACTCATTTGCTCATAGTTAGTGGCGGTGTCGACCAACTGGTCTAACTTGAGTAAAGGAAAGCTGTCCTTTTGGCATACACGATTTAAATGAGTGAAGTATATGCAAACTCCCCACCATTAGTTGTTTTTCTTCACGACTACTAGATTTAACAATCACTTCGAGAATTGAACTTCCTTTATGGATTACACTTTCAAAATTTTCCCACTTCCTTTTAAATATATTTGGCCTTGCGGGCACGATTCTCACATTTTTTGCATTACTTTTTGATGTAACGGATTCACTTGGAGCTTTTGACACATCACTTATGTACCTATTCTAGGCATGTCATATGGTCTCCTTCTAAATACGTCTTGGTTATTTTTAAGGAAAGCAACCAATGTTCTCTTCTATTCTTTCGTTAGTGAACTGTTGATTAAGAACTTCACTCATGTTGGTTATCATCAAAAGCTACCTCTTGAAGAGGATGCATGACGCAATAGACAAGGGCAATCCTAGTTTCTTAAATACCAGGTTGCCCATACTTCTATCACTATTTGGAAGGTATGGAGCCTTTCTCTGCTTTACAAATTTTTCCTTGTTATACACCTGCTTGGTTCATATGGATGCTGTGAAACACTTTCTGGACAAGCCTTGGTTCCCCCATATTTACATAACTCCTTTATTAGTGATGCATTTTATCTTTTGCTGGTAAGTTTACAGTATAACCATCATGGCGTGCGACCACCCTTTGCTGAAGATAGCATTGTATGGGGAGTTAAAATCTTCCATGAGGCACTCAACAAGTTTAGAGATTCCTCCTGCCCTGACAAAGAGAACGACCTTTTTCTAGGGGTAAAGTCATACATTCTATAAATCTGATTAGAGGAAAAGTGGACTCCTGCACGTCATCTATACCCATGTTCAACTGATTGAACATATTGAGTTATATCACTTTTGGTCAACTCCTCTAATCCACTGATATCTTATCCACATCATAATTATTAACTTTGAGAGATGATAAGGGTGTCAGGATGGGGAGTCCTTACTTTAACCAAATTGTCATCAGTGAGTCCGACGTGACTTGTATAATCAACATCTTTAGCATTTGCTCGCAATGAGTTTAGCCAAATTGATCTGAAATGCCTCTATGACCGCTGTGAGCCTCTTAACTTCTATTATGAGGGCATTCCATTTGATTTGGTTTGGGTTTGATGCACTATGAATCATCATGAATTCCTGATATAAACATTCGTTCAAGAAGTTATCTGGTCCTAGGACCCATGGATTACCAAAAATTCGTGTCCCATATCATTGTCTAGTATGTTGTTTGGTCTCTAGTTGTGTACAGTCTGCGCTACACCTTTCTTCTATCTAAAACATCCGTTATGTGCCCAGCTTGAACCAGTTGCTCAAGGTGGGACTTGAGCATCTTGCAGTTTTCGATCTTGTGACTGTGATGTTTATGGTATTCATATTTCAGTGCCTAGTCTCTTCTTTGGAGTGCTAAACATCTTATTAGGCCATTTGAAATATTATTGACCTCTAATCTCATAGATCGGTTTAGAGAACATCGTGTTAACTACCTTGAATTATTTTTTAAGATCCTTCTTCATGACCCACTTCAGCTTCCCATTTTGATTTCTCCTTCCTTTATTATTTGCCCCTCCTTATCACCATTTTTAAGATTCTGTTCTCACTCTCTGACCTGCCTAACTATGGTCACCATATCTTCAACCTTAGCATATTTTTCAATCTTTTCCATGAGGCCACCAATTGTGATGACCTCCCACTTTATGAGGGTTGGGTAAAGCATAAAACTACTCAACATACCAATTTTGAAGGATGCCATCATAAATTGATCGGTGCAGTCCTCTACCCCATTGCACATCTCCCAATACCATATGGGATACTCATAAAGTGATTTTTTGGGCCTTTTCTTCATCGTTAGAAGTGAATCCATCCACTAGGGATAGGTGTGGCTAGTAAATGAATTTGGCAGTGAAGGACTTAATGAGTTACTTGAAGGAGGCTATCGATTATGTGGCAGATTCTCTAGGTAATGTCTCCATGACTGGAAGGGAATATTCGTCACATTAATCTTTCATTAGTGTTCCACAATGTTATCACCTGGTGATATTGCCTATCATGATCAGTGGCATCTGAATTTCTATCATAAATCTTGAATATTAGAGGATCAAACTTCTTAGGAGACTCAAACTCTTATATAGATAGGTTTTTAATGATTCCATCTTAAAGATGAGTGATCTTGTGACGATCTCCTTCGTAATTTGAGCCTCTTGATTGGTTGGGTGTCTCTCTACCTCCCTTCTGATAAAGTTACAGAGCTCTCCGTCTCCTTGCCGATCATCAGGACATGGTCTCTCTTTAGGAGACCTTCGGTTAGGAGACTATTCCTTCTGTCACTGAGTTCTCTTTTCTCGGCTGCGATCTATGATCGTCTGAGGAATAAGATTTTGTGATTGGTAGTCACGCTTGCGCTTATTTTTGTGGTGATACTAACCAATCTTGAATTTAACCCTCTGATAGGGAGGGGTTATCTTATGACCCTCTTAGTCATCTTGAACGCCATGGTAACGGGCATAACCTTATTAGTCTTCATAATTATGTTGTTGATGACCGTCCTAGTCATTGATATTCATATGATCTTGGTTGGGTGAGTGAGACATCCTAGGAATTTACAGCGCCAGTTGTAGGTGATAATTTCTCACAATATTTGTATTCAATGCGCACAAGCTAAATTAAGAGAAGTATTCCAAGAAGATAAAAAACACAGAGATCAATCTACAAGAAGCCTGGAGGCTCATGATATGCATGCGCTATCATAATTCTAGTCCCCATCGTGCTAAAGAGAACAGTTAGTTGGAAATTGAGTTGTTAACTGATCCATGTTACATGCATTCCTTGTCCCTGCTAGGATTTTCACTATATCTCGCCAAGTCCTAGGTCTCCGAGTTAGCCCTCCCTTTTTCAAAGAATCCAAAACCATGGGCATACGGCCTAGATGGAGTAATAAATAGGATCTTGAAACTTGTCCTTGAAAATTTATAAGTAATGATGATAAAAATATTCTCCCCACGTGCACATGTGATTTAGTTAGAACAGTCCACCCAGGTGGACTGGCCATGCTGAAGTCTTGCATCACACGTGGTGGAAACATCGTTTAGAGGGGTCTCGACCAGAACGAGTGTGAGACCCCCAGAGTTCTGTTCGATTATATGATGGAGAATGCTAAAGTGTGGTCTCGTCTGAGAAGGTATCTTGTCGAGACAAGCTTGTAATTGGAACAATGAGGTCTCGGATGTCTGGGATGGTAGTCGAGATGAGATTTTCTGGTGGGTATGTCTGTTGAAGGCTCTCGACGTAAGAAGGTGGAAGAGGCCGAGATTGATGATGTTGGATTCCTTGTAGAAAGTATGCGTTATAAGGTGGGTCTGGGACAAGAAAGTTCGAGGCTGGGACGAGGTTACACTTGGGTATATCACACCTCACTAGATTATTTTTAAACCTATCCTCACTTCCATGCCATAAGAAATTCCTCATTAAAGTACCTAGCTTTCAATGGAGAAATATCGATAATGAAATAATGGACATATAATAAGAGGGTAAACTAGAAAGGGCACTACTCTTTATTAAATCAATATGCCTCCCTTGGATAAATACCCCCTTTTCCACCCATCGAGTTTTTCTCCAACCTTTCAATGACCGGGTCCAAAATGGCTTTGTTTTTGTATGAAGCACCTAACGGAAGTCCTAAGTAGGTTGATGAAATAGAACCCAATTTACATCCAAGCACCTCTGCTAAGTCAATGACCCCCACTACCCTCCATACCGGAATCATCTCAGACTTACCCATATTTATATGCAATCCTAGCATTGCCTCAAAACACATTAGAATGAACTTGAGACTTCTCAATTGTGCTTCTTCGGATCCAAAAAAAATAATAGTATTGACGTGAATGAGCATTAAATGGAAAGTAAGAAGAAGATTTAACTCTCATCACAACTCCCTCTTAAAATCTCAAAATGATAGAATTCCTCAAATGAGGCTATAAGAGGAGTATTTATTGGGGGGAAGAAGAAGGTTCTAATTGGAGGAAAGGTGGTCACACTTGGGTGGCTAATTTTTTTGGTGGTAGATGTGTGGATAGAGGTGTGGAGATTAAAGTTTGGAGTAGGGATGGGAGGTGGAGTGAGGGTGCTTGTGGATGCATCTGGTGGTGGAATGCGTGCGTCGAGAGCATTGAATTAGGCCAGAGGCGGTTCAAAACCTCCTCAAGACGATGGGTATGAAAATCCATGGGGACAAACCTTTTCAAAGTTCCTATTTGCCTCTGTCTACGATTTGTTTTATATAACAAAAACAGTGGGTGGAGCCAATTAGGCTTTGATACCAATTGACGTAAATGAGCGCCAAATGGAAAGTAAGAAGAAGATTGATCTCTCATCTCAACTTTCTCTTAAAATCTCAAAATGATACAATGCCTCAAATGAGGCTACAAGAGGGGTATGTATAGGGAGAAGTATAAGGTTCTAACTTGAGACAAAATAAAAGGACTTAATAACATGTATGCTCTTATTAACCTTTAATAATTCCACCTATAATACTATGAAAAATAACTAATAAAGGAAAGTACATCAAAATAGAGAAAATAACCAAAATGCCATTATGTACTAAAAGTACTAAAAATAGCCTAAAAGCCTCTTCCTTCACATCAAATATCACATGCGAATAAAAGGTAGGACAATCGACATGGTGAGCTTCTCCGGTCACCAACCTCAAAAATGCATAACCTACTTGCCCTCCACTGCCCTCTACAATAGCCTACTAAGCCCTTCATCACTAGAATAAAAAGGAACGATGAGAGAGGGTCCCCTTGATGAAGACCAGGTGAACTTGGAAAGAATCCTTTTGGTCACCCATTCACCAACACCGAAGACCTGATCGAGGAAATATAACTCTCCATCGCCATACGCCACCGTTGCCCAAACTCCATTCTCCCCATCAAATCCAACAAATAACACCAATTTTTATGATCTTAAGCCTTTTTGATATCAAGTTTGTACCATCGATCAGCACCAATATCCTTGAGTGACATTCTCTTTGCCAAATACCTTACTCCAATATGTCTGGAGCAGTAACCCTCATGCGCATCCTTCAATCCATACTCCACTTCAGTGGGATGAACGCATCATAGTAAAGGGAGGATTAACCATTTTATGTATAAGACAACTCCTATTATTAAAAACTTTGTTGACTTTTATCTCAACTTCTTCCTCTCAACTTTTGATTCTGGAAATTCACCATCTCTGAAGTATCAAATGATGGGATACATCCATGATGCCCTTAGGTTCAGGTGTAAATAAAACTCAACTATATTGTCATCTTTTTCAATGGTCGGTCGATACAGGGTCTCCACTAACACTGACTGACTGATCGCAGTTCTCATCGTAGATGATAACCTTGCTAGGGCATTGGTTCGGTTGTTTTCTAGCCGAGGGATCCTTTTGAGCTTTAACTCTATAAAGTTCTTCAACATTGTCTTCACCCTTGACAGGTATTTGGCCATCCTTTCATCTTTAGCCTTATATATTCCCAAGATCTGATTTACCACTAACCGGGAGTCACTGTGAACTAAAATTTATCCAACATTTAATGTTTTAGCAAGGGAGAGTCGTTCTAAAAGTGCTTTATACTCTAACTTATTGTTAGACGCTTTGAAGCTGAACCTCAGGGCATCTTCTATATCGGTTCCATCTGGGGCCGATACTATTAACCCGACTCCACTTCTTCTTTCACATTTGGAGCCATCTATAAATAGGTTCCAAATTGTGCCTTCTTTTGAGAAGTTCCCTTCACCCAAGGAAGCCATTTTTAAACAATAACTTTTCTTCTTCGATATCGACCATGATACGCCTTGCAACACTTATCTCAATCTCAGTTGGGCTTCCACTTTCTTTCTATGGCTCAGTTGTTGGAACCACAAACTCTTCACTATCGACCTCGTCCTAAGTGAACTTGGTTACGAAGTTGCCTAAATATTTCCCTTCAATTACTGTTCTCAGTTGGTATATAATATCAAATTATCCCAACTCAATCGACTAAGCCATCAACCTACTCGATTTGTGGGGTATATGGATAACCTGTCTAAGGGGGAGTTAGTTAGGATAACCATTGTGTGAGCCTAAAAATATGGTTTCATATTTCTCAGGTATGTATCAAGTCATACGCTAACTTCTTCATCCTATGGTACCTCTGCTCGACCCCTTAAAAGGCCTTACTATTAAAGTAGACCGCTTTTTACCCCATCATCATCTCGTACAATCATTGTACTAATGGTTGTCTCAGATACAACCAAGTATAAATATAGCATATCTCCCTGCACTGACCGGGACAATACAATTGGGGAGACCAAGTAACACTTATGCTCATGGAAGGCTATTTCACATTCTTTATTCCATTCAAAGGCTTTCCTCAATATTTTAAAGAAGGTTAAACATTTTTCCGTGGCACTTGATACAAACATGTTCAGTACAGTGACTCATTTTGTCAGCCTCTGAATATCCTTAATGGTATTCGGGGTCTTCATCTCAATCAAGGCTTTGATCTTTTCCGAATTTTCCTATATTCCCCATTGGTTGACAATGAATCCCAGGAATTTTCCCACTCCTACCCCGAACACACACTTAACAGGGCTGAGTTTCATCCGATATTTGTTTGTGGTGTCAAAGGTGTGCTCAAGATCATCCACGTGTGTCTTGTCCTTGAGGATTTTTGTCAACATGTCGTCCAGGTACACTTCCATAGTTTTTGCCAATTTATTCATTAAAAATCTTATTCACCAGTCTTTGATATGTTGCCCCGGCATTTGAGACCGAAATGAATGACTTTATAGAAATAAGTTCCTTTGTCTGTGATGAATAAGGTCTTCTCAGCATCGGCTGTGTCCATAAAGATTTGGTTATAGCCTGAATAAGCATCCATGAAACTCATCAATTTGTGCCCAACCGTGGCATCTACCATTTGATCAATCTTGGGGAGAGGAAAGCAGTCTTTCGAACAAGCTTTATTCAGGTCGATAAAGTATACACACATTCTCCATTTACCATTTGACTTTTGTATGATGACTTCATTAGCCAGCCACTCTAGGTAGACCACTTTCCTCATGAACTCAGCCTTTTCTAACTTTTTAACTTCATATCTTATCACCTCATACTTTTTTATGGAGTAGATTCGTTGCCTCTATCTAATTATCTTCATTCCTTCATCCACATTCAACTTGTGGCAGAGAATTTTTTGATTGATTCTTAGCATGTCTTCATGACTCCAGGAAAAGATACTCTGCCTTATTCTAAGTAACTTGATCAGCTCATCCTTTATTTCTTTCTTCAAGAATTTTCCAATTTGGATTTTTTCCACCTCGTTGTCATTGAGGATGACATATTCTGCCTCCTCAACGACTTATACTTTATTTAACTTAGTCTTTTCCCTTGCATCGAGATTAAGAATGTTATATATGGTGGTGGCTTTTTTTATGAGTATCTCTTTCTTCATCTGAGTTAAAGTAGCATTCTTGTGCCTCTACTTCATCACCCTGAACTTCTCCTACTCCATAGGAAGTCAGGAATTTTATCATCCTGTGTACACTAGAGGGCACTGCCTCAAACTCCTTGAGGGATACTCTTCCCATGATGATATTTTAAGATGAATAGACATTTTCATCCATTATAAAGAAGTTTATCTTTTTGCTGAAGCACCTCACCCAGGTCCCCATACAGACATCCATCTCATATATCCCTAGGGGTGGACCTTTTCCCCTCTGAAGAAGATGAATGGTTGGTGGTATGGGACACGCCGTTTCTTGCTAAGACCCAATCCCTTGAAGCATTACCAAAACATCATGTCAGCTGAATTCCCTCCATTGATGTTATTTTTAGGTTTAGTCCCATTATAAGGTTTTGTTAGTCTCCCATCCCAGGTGTTTTTTAAATTGTTATAAGTTCCATAAGCATTTAAAACTTCCATCAACTTCCATGTAACCTCTCATAACTGCTCATGTATCTTTTTGTGGAGAATGACAAGTGTAAAAATATAGTACCCACAATTAAAAAATAATAACATGGAATTAAACACATATTTATTAAAAAATGCTCCCTTATGGTAATCACTAGTGGGTCATCACGAGGGATAGGATTCCCTTAAAGTCTAATCTTGAGAAAC
This sequence comes from Sambucus nigra, assembly GCA_949130495.1. Taxonomy (NCBI): domain Eukaryota; kingdom Viridiplantae; phylum Streptophyta; class Magnoliopsida; order Dipsacales; family Adoxaceae; genus Sambucus; species Sambucus nigra. The sequence continues at coordinate 8,166,077 of OX422219.1, read as the reverse complement.
CTATCACTAGGGTGTTCATATCCACCAATTTCCTCTTACTCAACTTGGAGTCAACTGCGTCCGAGTTTACCACTTCACATTTTAGGAGTGATTTAGCCTCTGCGACATGGGCCTTCATGTCGGCTATATCCCTGCCACTTTCTTCTAGCCCATCACATATCATCTTCACTCCTAAGGAGATCATATTGAGCCGAACCTTGGGTGAAGGTACCTTTGGAAGAAGATTAGGGTCAACCTCATCATCATCATCAAAGACATTATCATTTTTATTATCTTGGACATCCCCTCTAAGCTTGTCATCTCGTCTCTTCCTAGTGACGTCTCTATCACCACTCATGTCAACATATTTCCTGAGCTTTCCCTATTTTAACATTTTTTCGATCTCATCCTTAAGTGCAAAGCACTTATTAGTAGTGTGACTATGGTCCTGGTGGAACTCGCACCATTTACTATTATCCCTCTTGTGAGGAGGAGATCTCAGCTTTTTTGGTCATCTTTGATCTTGTTCAGTATCATATCTGGACTGAACGTCAATGGGGTGTAGTCTGTAAAATTATCATCCACCGGCCTCTTCTTGCCTCCTTTCCTTTGTATTTCTGGGACTTACTCCCACTCGCTCCTTTATCATCCTCTCCCTTGGTAGCCATGGCCTCCTCCGTATTCATGACTCTCTCGATCGTGGCTAGGAGTTCTGACATAGTTTCTAGAGGATCTTCGACCAACTTCCATAGGAGTTTCCCCTTCCACAGTCCACCCATAAGGGCAGTCATAGTGATGCTTTCCTCATAATCTTCTACATCTAGATTTTCTTTGTTGAAATGGGCTATATAGTCTCTCAGAGGCTCATTTTTCCCTTGCTTAACATACAACAGTTGTGTGGTCTTCTTCCGAGGTTTTACTCCAAAAAAAATGGTGGATGAAACTCTTGGCCAACTATTTAAAATTATTAACGGAGTTCTTGGGGAAAGAGGTTCACCATACATATGTATCACCAGTAAGGGTGCTTAAGAAAGCTCAGAATTTTATATCATCGGAGACCTTAATAGATGTTTATTGCCTACTGGTACATTTACACATGATGAACTCGGTTAGTTCTCCCATCATATTTTGGCGTGATAACTGGCGGTTTGAACTTAGCCGGGGTTGGGTAATTCACTATTTTTCAAAAAATGAAGATCTTTCCATGTAGACTCTTTGCATGGGGTCTCGGCTCTTCCAAACATCACTAATTTTATGTTCAAGCCTACGTATCGAGTTATTCCATGGCCTGTTAATCGCTATTGCATTGTCTCCCTCGGTTAACACAACATTATCCCCAATCGCTTCTCTATTGACTAGGCATTATAAGGGATCTTTGCCAGCTGTCCTCTGGAGTCTATTAACTTCTCTTTTTTCATCCTCTCGTCCAAATAGAGTACAATGGTCACCAGATATTCCATTTCCCCTGGATCCTGCAATACTGTGTGATCTGGAGAGTCGATCTCATAGATCACCAACTAGGCTCAGCCTGTCGAAAGCCGACCCTCTACTCAATCTGTTAAACGCTGAAACCCAGGGTTGAACATCTCGGCTCGGACTACCACAGTTTCCTCTACTGACTTGGATTGGGTGCATTGTACCTAAAAAAATCTCATAAGGCTCCCAATACTCGTCGTTGTCACAATACTGGTCATCTCGGAACTCCTAACCTTGTCTTCCTAGGCACAATCGTCTAGGGTCGTCCACGTCTATGCGTCTATGCTGCAGTGGCATTTATTTTTGTGGGGCCAAGGGTGGTCCCCCTATCGCCTGATTCACACCCTCTCTAGCGCAGAGAGTTATCATCTCCGCTATAGCGCTAGTGGGCCTAGTCATTATATTTTGTCTAAAAGCAGTAAGCTCTTCCTCTATGTTTTACTGGATGGTTTCCAGCGAGCGCATCGCCGTCACAACCTCAGCCATCTCTGATTGAGGAGGTACCTGGATAGAACTGGGGCTAGTGCCTTATGGAAAATTGGAAGCCATAAACTCTAGTGAATGAATAGAATAAAGGGTGTACTGGATGAGCTGAGAAAGCTGGAGAGATTAAAAAACTCAACAAGAGTTGTTTCAATGGTACTACAGATCTAACCAAGTGTGGAACTGGATCACCACCAGAGAATCATGTGATGAAGAAGATGAAAATGGATAGGAAGAAGATGAAGGATCTTCATTCCTATATACGGCGCCAACTGATGATACCTGACTTAGTATTAACAAGTAAACTTGTATGATCTTAATCCATAACAACTTTTAATGGTGTACAATGGCGGTAAACATAAACAAATGTTTAAGTGAAATAGGAGATGAGGCAAATAGGAATAAGAATAGAATATAAGTGGTTCATAAATTAGCCTACTACATTGTGCAAGTGAGTGTGAATTTCACTCTGAAAATGGGCACTAATGGCATAAGTGATACAATTCTCACTACTGTCTCTCTTTACTATAACAGAAGCAAAGCTTTGGCCAAGTTTTGAATATTTCGATCCTTTCTTCTGGGGAAGAATATGGGTTTAAGTAGTGCTTGGGTTTCATAATGCACCCCCAACCATGCAAGGTTCATGTCCTGGATGGAGTCACAATAGGATCTTGAAACTTGTCCTTTAGAATGTATAAGTAATGATAATGAAAATATTCTCTCTAGGTGCATATGTGATTTAGTTATAACTGTCCACCCACATGGAATGGGCATCCTGAAGTCTTGCATCATATGTGAGGGAGACATCGTTTAGAGGGATCTCGGCCAAGCCGAGTGTGAGACCCCCAGATTTTTGTTCGATTATATGATGGAGAATGATGAAGTGTGGTCTTGGCTGCGCAGGTGTCTGGCCGAGACAATATTATAATTTGACCAATGAGGTCTTAGTTTTCTGGGATGGCAGTTGAGACAAGATCTTCAGGTGGATAGGTTTGTTGAAGGGTCTCATCCTAAGAGGTTGGATGAGGCCGACACTGCTAATGCCGAATTCCTTGTAGAAAGTGTGCAAGGTCAGCCTGGGCCGAGCAAGTTCCAGGATGGGATGAGGTTACACTTGGGTATATCACACCTCACAAAACTATTTTTAAACCTATCCTCACTTCCATGCCACAATAAATTACTCACTAACCTACCTAGCTTTCGATGGAGAAATATCTATAACAAAAGAATGGACATGTAATAAGAGGGCAAACTAGAAAGGTTACTACTCTTTATTAAGCCAATATGCCTCCCTTGGATAAATACCCCCTTTTCCACCCTTTGATCCCTTTTCTCCACCCTTTCAATGATCGGGTCCCAAATGGCTATGGCTTTTTAAGAAGCACCTAACGAAAGTCCCAAGTAGGTAGATGAAAAAGAACCTAATTTACATCCAATCACCTATGCTAAATAAATGACCCCCTATACCGGAATCACATCATTCTTACCCATAGTTGTATACAATCCTGGCATTGCCTCCAAACACATTAGAATGAACTTGAGACTTCTCACTTATGCCTCCTCGTCTCCACAAAAAATAATAATATTGACGTGAATGAGCGTCAAATGGAAAGTAAGAAGAAGATTTAACTCCCATCTCAACTCTCTCTTAAAATCTCAAAATGATGGATTCCCTCAAATGAGGCTACAAGAGGAGTATTTATTGGGGGGAAGAAGAAGGTTCTAACTGGGCGACATGAAAAGGACATAATTACAATTATATCCTTATTAGCCTTTAATACTTCCACCTATAATACTAAGCAAAAAGAACTAATAACAAAAAGTACATAGAAATAGAGAATAATCAAAATGCCATTATGTACTAAAAATATCTTATAATCCTCACCCTTCTCATCATTCTACCCTCCAAAAGTTCATCATCGAACTCATAGCGTAAAATGGTGGTTTGTGATCGAATAATTTTGGATTGGTTGGCGGTGGAGGAATTTTGCAAGGTTGGAGGCTAGGGTTTGTAAATTGTTTATTAAATTATGAAATGCAATTTGAAACCCTAGAATTGGTTTGTCTTGGATTTTGGATGGAAGATTTGTGAAATGGGGTTAGATCTTGGGCTAAAGGGATTAAATTAAGGTTTAAGAAGTGGGCCGAGTTGATCGAGTATGGGGGAGGGTGAGTCACACCCCTATGAAGGAGGGAGGCACCATATCTTCTTATTGGTGGAGGCGATTGAGAAGGTAGGCTGGTGCCAGGGTTATTTTTGTGGGTTTCGGGGATCTCGGGGTGGTTTTCGGTGGTGTTTCCATCTTCGGCTTTATGTTTGGCCACTTTAGAGGGGCAGTGGTGGCACTTGGGTGGCTAATGTTTTTGGGGGTAAATGTGTGGAACTGGAGGCATGGTTATTAGGGTTTGGAGTTGGTGGGGGCAGAGTGAGGGTGGCTTGTAGATGCATCCGGGGGTGGAAGGCCTGTGTCGAGAGCATCAAATCAGGCAATGAGGTGGTTTAAAACCTCCTCAATCCGATCGATATGTGAATCCACGAAGACAAATATTTTCTTAGGTCCTATTTGCCTCTATCTACGAATTTTCTTATACAACAACAACGGGTGGAGCCAATTAGGCTTTGATAGCAATTGACGTAAATGAGCATAAAATGGAAAGTAAGAAGAAGATCGAACTCTCGTCTCCATTCTCTCTTAAAATATAAAAATGATAGAATGCCTAAAATGAGGGTACAAGAGGGGTATTTATAGGGAGAAGTAGAAGGTTCTAACTTGAGCTTTAATAAAAAGGCTTAATTACAAGTATGCTCTTATTAGCCTTTAATACTTACACCTATAGTACTAAGCAAAATAATTAATAAAAGAAAGTACATCAAAAATGAGAAAATAACCAAAATGCCACTATGTATTAAAAGTACTAAAAATAGCCTAAAAGCCTCCTCCTTCACATCAAATATCATATGCGATTAAAAGGTGGGAGACTCGACATGGAGAGCTTCTGTGGTCACCCACCTTAGAAATGTATAACATACTTGCCCCCCTTTGCCCTCTCCAATTGCCTAGTCAACCCTTCCATCACTTGAATAAAAAGGAACGGTGAGAGAGGGTCCCCTTGATGAATACCAGGTGAACTTAGAAACAAGCCTTTCGATCACCCATTCACTAACACAAAAGACCTGACCGAAGAAATATAACTTTCCATCAACATTCGCCACCATTTCCCAAACTCCATCCTCCCAAACAAATCCAAAAAATAATGCCAATTTATATGATCATTAGCCTTTTCGATATCAAGTTTGTACACAATTACCGACATCCAACTCCTCAGTCTCGCCTCCACACCTTTATTCTCTACCAAAGCCACATTCATGATTTACTTTCCCCCCACAAAAGCATTAGAAACCTATGATACAATGTGTTTATCACCCTATGATACAATGTGACACAAAGCCACATTCGGCGTATGAAAATGGTCACAAACATTATCACGGTCCTGGATCATGATCCATACTTTCATGTTATTAGATTAGTCACGACCCTAGATCATGACCCATACCCTGATGTACTCGAAATGGTCACGACCCTAGGCCGTGACCCCATTTATGCATGGATAAAAAATAGGGCTGGTCAGGGACTATGTATGTGATCAATTTTAAATATATTAAAAAAATTGGGCATAATTTTATCTATTTTTGGGAAATTTTAAAACCCGCGTAATGTAAACCGTGCACGACCATAATGCTAAATAATAAATTATAAAAGTCGGTGTGGTCACGGGACCCCCGGTTTGAGAGCACAACGATATTCTAAATTTCGGATGTGCTTCCAAATCGTGGGTCTCGGGTCCATGTGATTGGTTCCTACGAGATACGTTGGTCCTGTCGGAGGTGTTGGCGGTGCTCACGGGGCCATTTTGGGGGTGGTTTATGGTTTCGCCCTCTAACGACATGTTTTCAAGCCTAAGTGTCAGTATTATGAAATTATAGCCGTGCTCTCAAATCGTGGGTTCCGTGGCTACACGGTTGGTTTCTTCGAGATATATTGGTTCCATGGGAGTTGTTTGGCATCGCTCACAGGGATGCTTTGGGGGTGGTTCATGGTTTCGCCCTCTAACGTCATGTTTTTAGGCCTAAGTATAGATATTTTGAAATTTGAGCCATTTTCTCAAACCTGAGGTCCCGTGGCCATATGATTAATTCCTATGAGCTACGTTGGTCCCGTGGGAGGTGTTGGCATCGTTCACATAGCCGTTTGGGGGTGGTTCGTGGTTTCACTCTCTAACAACATGTTTTCAAGCCTAAGTGTAGATATTCAGAAATTTTGGTCGTGCTCTCAAACCGTGGGTCCCGTGATCACGCAGTCGGTTCATATGAGATACGTTTGTCCCGTGGGAGGTGTCGGCGCCGCTCACGCTTCCGTTTGGGGGGTGGTTCATGGTTCCTCCCTCTAACGACATATTTTCAAGTCTAAGTGTAGATATTCTAAAATTTGGATCGTTCTCTCAAACCAGGGGTCTCGTGACGATGCGGTTGGTTGGTGTTGACACCTTTCACAAAGCTGTTTGGGGTGGTGGTGGTGGTGGTTCATGGTTCCTCCCTCTAAAGACATGTTTTCATGCCTAAGTGTAGATATTATGAAATTTGGGTCGTTCTCTCAAACCGTGGGTCCCGTGGCCACGCAATCAGTTCTTATGAGATACGTTGGTCCTGTGGGAGGTATTGGCACCGCTCACGGGGACATATGGGAGGTGGTTTTTGGTTTCCCCTATAACGACATGTTTTTCGGCCTAAGTGTAGATATCTTGAAATTTGGGTAGTGCTCTCAAACCGGGGGTCCCGTGGCCACGCGATCCATTCCTACGAGCTACGTTGGTCCCTTGCGATGTGTTGTCAACATTATTTATCTCCTTAGATTGGTGATTTTGGTCATGGTAGATTTCGTAAGCATCGTCAATTAGGTCAGTCAATTGAAGATGTGTTGGCGAATCATTTAGCACTTCCACTCATTAGTGGTCTATTACGTGAGTTACTGGTAATTCTTCAGGAACATAAGGTACATGTTTTTACCCACTGTATGTCCATTTGTTATAATCTTAGCAAAGTTGCCACTTTATTAAATGTAACTCAACATCTTTTAAAGATTTATATTTTTTGTTAATACAATGGGTGCACGAACACGGAATCTTCTCAATTTTAAGGTTCTTAAAAGCGTAGCTAATAAATTCTTGAACTCCTTTAACATAACTATTAACTATTCAGCGAGTCTCCCCCGTCCAATATTTATACTGTAGAAAGTCTATTTAATAATCTTCAACTTGTAGTGATGTGTTAACATGATAAAATAAATATCATGTTGAATAAATATCATTTTTCATAGTAAGGTATAAATATCATAAATATCAACAATGCACCAATCAATAAAACTATGCAATAACTTAAATACAAGAACACACCCACTTAAAATCAAATTACATAAATTTGTCTGGTGATATTATTATATCATAAGAAAAATATTACTACATCTTCATCAAACGATAAACTAGCCAAGTGGTAAAAGAGTTTAAATAATTTTTTAACAAATTCCCTTCCCTGTTGGAGACATGCACTGGAGCATCTTCACAACCAACATATACTTTATCAACCAGGATATGAAACTCACCCTCTTACAAAGGTCGATTATGTACTAAAGTGCCTACTTGAGGGGAGATGAGTGTGCACACCCCAACGACCACTTTATCGCCCAGGTCCTTCATATAGTATTTCTCGCCATATTCAGCATGGGTTATTGATGATGATCCAAAACCTGTGACCTGCTGAGGCGCTGAAAAGGGTATTATTAAAGGAGGATCCGACATCTGTGAGTGTAATGGAGAAGGAGAAATATTTTGAAGAGGTTAGGAGAGACCGAGATGCATTGGGGGTTGTAGGGGAATACGACCTGTTAAAAGGGACACAATTTGTGAAAGTTTATCATTCATGCCTCCCATTTCATTTCTAATCCCCATTACATCCCCTTCAGTCCTAGAATGACGTTCATCGTTGGCTGAGAGACACTTATTAACTGAAGAAAGCTCATCCACGAGAGGTGCAATGTGTTTTAATTTAGTTTTTGACATATGTGATCCCAAAGCTCTCATCCACCCTCTATGGTCCTTCCCCAAGGTCTATGCGAGGGCATCATTGTTAATGTCGTCGAAGGATCTTGAACCTGACTGACCACTCAAAGACTCTATTGATTCTAGAGTCTTGGCCAAGTCATGAAGGAATTTATTTTCTTTGTCTCATCTTGAATTCATGCACAAGTTGGCCCTATTCGGTGTCTTTCCTTTATTTAGGTTGCCTTTTGTCTTTCTTGACCACTCGTTCTTCAAATCTTAGTAATATTTTGAGCTAAGTCGGTGGACATCAGTTTTTTGGCCCTATTCTGTTTGTTTTTCTCACTTTGCAGCATTTTTGAGTCGTTCGCATCATTTTATAGAAAATAATTCCATTAATCGACTAGCATCTCAACGTTCGAAGAGACTGCCTTTGAGCACCAAAATGTCGAAGATCGATGCTCCCTTAAGGAAATGCTTCTGCCTAAGTTTTTCCGATATGTTCAGAGTTGTTCAGCAACTCGAGAAAGAACCTTATTTCTTGAGTTTGCAGAAAATTCAAACAGTTTGTTGAGTTGCTCTTAGATGTCATCTTTAATAGCTTTACCTACGAGGTTCCAATTATCATCTACTCCCACTCCCACATTCATTTTTGCCTAGGGCAAACACTGGGATTTAAATTGTTAAACGAGATTCTTATCCCCTGTGGGGTTATTTCCCAATAGAGAGAACCCAATGGGTTTCTTTTCAGCTGACCCGACAGTTTCAAGAGCGGTGGGCATGTCTGTTGGATTAATGGGAGTACCTTTCTTACTGCAACTCGGAGTAGGGGATTGACCCGTTGGTGGAGTTGATTATTGCTCACCAACTGGTGATGAGAATTCTACGTATGTTGGTGTCACGTCCTCGATTGGAGCATTGTTTCCATCACCGCCTAACATTATCTATAAAAATAATAAAAGTTCAATGTGTATCTATAATAATAAATGCATAATTTCAAAGTTCAATATGAAATTATAACTAACAAAATAATTTTTTTGACCATATATTATAATCAACCTTTTCAGGGTAAGACTTTAATTAAATTTCAATGTGTCTCATCTCCATCCAGTTGGTATTTGTTTCTAAAAACCTATGAATTTTTTCACGTGGACAATTAGAAGGAAGCGTATCGATAATGGATGCATAGATGTCAGCGACATGAACTCGAAATATCATCCTCTTCATCCTATTGGCAAGATTGAGTTTAACGTGGACGTGTCACGAGACATCACAGTCTTCGACAATGCTCTTTATACGTAATTCTATCCATAATTGGTGATTTTTTTTTCTGCCTTCACTAGCAGCGCAAGCGAGGTCAGTGCTGTATCAGGACTGTATACGCAAAATATATATTGTACAGCTTCATCCTAGCACTCTGGTAGGGAAAAAATAATACGATTTAACAAGTACTCTTGATGGAGATAAACTCCACGGTTTATAAGGTAGTTAAATTGTTCGATCTTCCTATTCCCATACCAATAAATCGGAGTATCCACTGAACGAATCTCATTAATGAAAGGGGTACGAGTGCAGGCCAATTACAACCTTTCACACTCTTGTTGCCATTTATTATCACCATGACTAATTTTTCCTGAGAAAAATGAACGAGGGTGTGAATATTATTTCTATAAATAATTTCTCTAATGAATCACTAACTAGTTATTATGTATGAGGGCATGAATCACTTACACACATACACACAGAAAGACACACGTACACATAAAAATACACACATAGACCGGGGGTCCCGTGACTACACGTTCGGTTCTTGCGGGTTACATTGGCCATTTTGTGGCTGTTTAACGTAAAGATATATGTGCGATTATGGGGTCACTTTGGGTTGTATACTCCCAAAATAGACCTCAATTTTTTGCAGTCGTTATGGACTTACTTCACACAACAGTTGCGAAAATATTTGTTACCCGACTTTTGATTTGCTTCACATAATGGTTATTTATCTCTCATATTAAGTCTTCACGTTATAATGGAAATTCCCACCAACAATATGGATGTTGATAAGGAGAGCGTGGAATCAAACTATAGTTGCATAACAAGCCTTACTTCCCATCACTCAACAAAATCAAACTCCACCATCTAAAATCAGTATTGGGAACACTTGCTATAGTTGTAAAAAGTCAGGGCACTAGTCATAGGACTGTCCAGACAAAACCCCAAAGAAACTAGCGGAGCTACGTAGTCTCCCACAAGTGAATCCCGTGTATGTGTGTGTATCGCACCGTTAATTGAATAGGTTTTAAATACCTACTTTTGTCATTTAAGCCAATAATACCTAAAATCAATCCTAACATCAATCCTAAAATTAACCCTTACAAACATTAGTCGTAAAATTAACCCTTATAAACATTAGTCATAAAATTAATCCTTTACAAACATTACCCCTAAAATCAATCCCGAATTTAGCATCAATATTAACTGATACATAATTTTTTTTTTATATTTCAACCCCAATCTTAAACCAACATTAGTCATATATTTTTTTCTAGAATACACGCACACACATACAGTATACTTATATATATATACACACATATATATAGTATACATACATACATACATACACAGTACACACACATATACACACACACACACACACACACACACACACACACACACATATACACACATTGAAATACACACACACACATAAATACACACTGTAATACACACAAAAAAATGCAAAAAATATTACCTTTGAGATTGAAAGAGAGATTAAGATTGAGAGCCAAAATCGCCGGAGATGAGCCGAAATCGCAGGAGAGAGGGAAACTTTAGAGGGTTTAGAAATTTTTGAGGGAAACTAAGTGTAAATACACTGGTCATGTCCCTCAGCCATGACCACATCCCGTGACCCTTTAACTTTTAACACGTCAGTGTGTAAATAATACACTGGTCACGTCCCAAAGCTCTGACTTGATTCCCAGTGTGGTCACGACCTTAGACCATGACCCCAACCGAGACCACATTTGGAGGGAAACTTGGTGCCATAATAGTCAAGGATGGATCACGGCTCATATCCGTGACCCACACGAGTCACGATCGTGGTCTATGACCACATGCAAGACGATCCATGACCACACTGAGTCATCGACTTTGTCACGCTCATTTTTGATATGGTCACAACTATGTGCCATGACCCGAAGACCATAACTATTCGCAAGACTTGGTGTATTGTTTCCCTATATGATTGAATTTACAGTATTATGAGTAACTTAACTCAAATTAATGGTGGAATAAAGTCAATTGACAGATTCTGTTTAAATTTGGGGCCATGGTGCAATAGGTTTTTTTTGGAGGCCAATCCCCAAATGCCAATAATTAACAAACGCTAAAACATAAATAACCCTAGTTTTATGGTGCTTTTATTTAAATAGTTAAGCCTTTTCCTAAATATACAATATAGAGTGGGATATGGGCGAAAGGAAGAAAAACCTTTAAAAACGAACTCAATTAAACTGTAGAAACCTTAATCATGCAAATGATAATTGAATTGTAGCTATACAGTACATAAATGGTAGGCTAGAATTAGTAAATGGTAACATGCTAATCAAGTTGGACCCTAATAATATGTTACAAAAACAATAGATATTCCAACTACAAATAAATTTATGCAGGTATTTCCTCAATGGAAACAAATCAATATTAAATAGTTAGATTCATTTTTTAACCACACTCGTTGATTAAAATGTCTAGAAAATAACTGCTGCCCGTATGCCTATGTTTAGTTCCTTTGAAGTAAGGTGCAACTTATCTAATTAATTTTTATAGCGTATACTTGTGTGTTATAATATACATTTTATCGAATATGAGGTCTGATAATATAATGCTATAATTCCATATTGAGTAGTAAAGAGACATAAACGTGATAACATGCAATTCTCAAATAATAGGGATTTTGTGGTAAGAATTTTGGCTTAATTGGAAACTAAAATTGAGGAGGTAAGCAGATATTGAGAATTTGAAAGATTAGATGTACCACAGTCAACTACTGGGCCTTTAATTTGTTACAATTACATTAAAACCCTAGATTGGATAAGATGTCAATATCTCCTCTAATGCATAATGTTAATCCATATGACCAATAGTTCTCGAGTTGTGAAGGAAACCATTATGTTTGTGAATGACTCTTAGAGGCTATGGTTCAATTATTTATCTTTTTTTGATGTTCTCTCTTTGAAGAAAAAAACACCACTAATTATTAACTAAAATCTCATTAAAACTTAATAATATAATTCGTTCTAGTCTACCCTCAATAATGACGCTTACAAATATTTATAGGCTAAGAATTCAACTAAGGGATAACTAATACCGGAATAAGGGTATAAATACAAAGTACTAAGTACAAAATCGAAAGGATAATTACTAAAAATATTGTGACTAATAAATAAAAATCTAAATTATTAAAGAACACAATCTTAAATGAATCTTCCTCAAATACTTTCTCATTCCCCATCACCTAGATTCTCGTATATTACCTACTATGTTACCATGTTCTTATCACCACCTCTCGTCTTAGAAGAACGGAAGAGTAATACATGCAACTTGCTATAGTTGTCTTCATTTTCATAGATGTGCCAATGTATTTATACATTTTTGGCAATTAATGTTGATGGCGTAAAATATATAGGTCTTGAGGAATATACACATGCAATTCCAATGTATATCCATATAATAAAGTAGGGCTATGTATGATAGAAATATATGTATGATATTTTTACCTTTTTATGTATGATATTTTATGTGTTTCATGGGTGCACGAAATATCATGCTAAAAGCATGAATATATATATATATACAGACACACTAAAAGATGAATATCATGCTAAAGATGACATTATTATTATTATTATTATTATTATTATTATTATTATTATTATTATTATTATTATTATTATTATTATTATTATTATTATTATTATTATTATTATTATTATTTTGTTTTATTATTTTTTTAATTTTTTTTTAATTTTTCTATTTTGACCCGGGGCCAATTTTATCGCCATGCCATCGGCACTTACTTTTTTATTTTATTTTGACCGGGGAGCAAATTTTGGCCCGAGGGCAATTTTATCGCCGTGCCATCGGCACGGGCACACACTAGTATATATATAAGTTACTATACATTTACAAATATATTTATTGTAGTAATCGTATATATGAGTCAGGCTCCAGTAAGGGACACCATTTAAGGCTAGTTTAAGAACCAATGCCCAAAACTGATTTTTTGGACCTGATTTTTTTATGTGGGTTTTAAACATTTCAGTAAACTCATAAAACAAATTTCAGCTAAAACTAATTTTGTTTGCTATTTAAAAAAAATCAGTCAAACTATGTTAGTTTAAAGTAGTTTAACCTGACATAGTTTGACTGATTTTTTTAAAATAGTAAAGACAATTATTTTTAGCTGAGATTTGTTTTGTGAGTTTACTTAAATGTTTAAAACCAATATTAAAAAAATCTGGTTCAAAAAATCATTTTTGGACAGTGTCCCCGACTCTAGTATATATTTACAATAAACAGGTGTAAGAGATGCAATACAACATCTTTTCTGTCTACAAATATAATTGGGGAATATACCAAATAGTCTCTCAAACTTTTTTAATACACATTTAGTCCAAGCCTTTTTATTTTGAACTGAAAAGTCCTTCACCATACCAAAAAGGCTTTACCATGCCACTGACGCGAACCTTTAAAGATAAGAGAATAAGGAACTTTTTGGTACAAAATAAAAAGCTTGGACTAAGGGTGTATTAAAAAATGTTTGAGGCACTTTTTTGTATTTGTTCCAATATAATTTGATTGTAAAATAACTAAATAACATCTACTACAAAAAGCACATAACTCAAAGGATAAGAAAAAATTGTAAATGAACAACAATCTCAAAGGTTGGGTTGCTTCTCTCCACAGCCGGATGTAACTCATCCAATTCATGTTTCTTATGGATTCAAGTTCAATCTTTTGTTTGGATTTTGATCAAAAACCGTTTGATAACTCCAACGATTATCAACCAACCAATATTATATCTCCATCATTGGCTCCTAAAACATCAAACGAGACCACTGTTCACAAACCGTCATTTGCTGATGTACTATGCAATAAAAACTCAGTACAAAACTCTCATATGGATCATAACATGAGTGTTCAACCATCACCATGTCTCCCTTCTCTTAACGAACCTTATTTTCGTGGTGACATTCTTGCTGTTAGGCTCAATGATGACGCTTATAATGAGGTTATTAAAGCTTGTGGTTCTTCTAACCTCGTAGGAAGAATTGTTCTTTCCAAAGGTGCCAAACCATTGAAGGCTGAGGATCTCAAGAGTACTCTCAATAAACGATGGAAGCTTCAAGACCAATGGACACTTACACACATAGGTAAAGGTTGTTATAATCTTTATTTTTCAAGTGCTTAAGGTCTGGTCGTTAAGAAGTTCAAACCTCTCAAATGGTTTTTTCAAAATATTTCATTGGGTACCTGATTTTCAACCAGAATCTTATGTTCAGTCTACTGCTACTATTTGGATTCATTTTACGGGACTTTGTCTCGAGTATTGGGACCCAAGACTCCTTCTCCAAATTGCTAGGGGTGTGGGTCTACCTTTAAGATTAATAAGGCAACATTAGAAAAAACCTATGGAAATTTTGCTAGGGTTTTGGTAGAATTGGACCTCCAAAAAAATCCACTTGAACGACTTTTGGTGGAAAGAAGAGGAGGTAGCTTTTATGTGTCCAAGTTGTTTATGAATCTCTCCCTTCTTTTTGCTCATTTTGTAAAACTGTTGGTCATTCTGTTAATGAATGTCGAAATCTCCAAAAAGAAGTCTCTAAAACACCATATCATGTGGTGAAGAATAAGTTCCAAACTTCTGCTGTGAATGTATCCAACATGCAGACAGAACAACCATGCGTGTTGGTTAGTAGCGATTTTGTTCAACAATAATCAGTCTAAGGTGTGGACTCAATCAACTGAGCTGGAAATAAACCCCAAGGTTTCGAACATCAGTAAAAATATAAATAAAAGAAACTCGGTCAGCCTTGCTGCAGTGAGTAATGAGCAGTTTCCTCCAGACCGAATTTATTTTCTGGAGAAAAATGGAATCCATGTTGGTGAAGGTCGAAACTCCGGTGAAAGGTTTCTGATTGAGGGATGTCAGGAGACTCCCAAACAAACAACCGAAATTCTTGGAGAGAATAATGTTGAGTCAGTTTTAATAACTGATGAGGAAAAAACGTGACTTTTCAAAAATCGAAATTGAACAGCTCAATCCTAAAAAACTCGGAAGGTCAAAAGTCCCAACATGCAGGTGAAGTCAGAATTGAGAGATTTCAGGAACTGGCTAAACAAATCTCCGAAAAAATTAGAGAATCGCAGTCAGCTGTTTCTGGTAAATCATTATATACAAACCTGAAAAATAGGAATTGTCAAAGTGTTGGTCTTATTAATAAGGTAGTCTCTAATGAGTTGGTAACTGTTCAAAAGGAAATGCAAACTCCCGTATTTTTACGAAAACTTGATAAATTTTATAAAGATATTTCGGGTAATGATTCGGGGGAATTTTTTAGACAATGATGATTCTTATGGGATATGCCTCCTCTAGAGACCATTCCAAATGTTCAACCGTCTGACTGCTATCAAATATCAACATCATGGATCAACTCAAATAACAAAACTCAAAGTTATATTCATTAACTAATCCATCACAATTTCATCGTATTAATAGGAGATAAACTTGCTTTGCGTAATGATCAACTTGAGACTTCATCTTCTGATGAAGATTCTAAAAAAGATTCCCAAGTTAATCATATTAGTGTCCAAATTCATGATGACGACGACATTAATTTAATCGTCGATCTCCTCAATGCAACTGCGGTGGATTCCGATCTTATCTCGAATGATAAAAATTCCACTACGAAAAATGACAATTGGAATATCGTTCGTAAGCGGACGCATTTCAGAAATCGTAGGACCAAAATGTTTTTTAAATTTTCATTAGATTGTTGTTTCTTTCTTGCAAGAGTCATGCTTTAGCGCTTGTAAGTGCCATTGGAGAGGCTTTTTCTCCATCTATTGATAAATTATTGTTTTTGTTAAAAAAAATGCACATAACTCTCAACGACAAAAGGAAGAGAACTCTTCCAATTGTCAAGGTTAATTTCAGCCTAAAGCCCAAAGACATAATCAGGACAAAGACAGACCTCCCTTGTGTTTTGAGAAACTTTGAGTTCGTAACTTTTGCTAGGCATGGTCCAAGCACCTGGTGATGTCTCAATGCTTGCTATTCTTAAAACCCTTGGGTTTCCCAACAAAGGCAATGAGACGCTCGTGTTTCTTGAAGAATTGGCATAATTAAGCTCCCTTTCTTACTCTTCCTCAAATAATTTCCATTTCTAATGCAAATTGTTCTACATCTCCTCCTTTGTATTCAGCAATTGTGTCTCGAGTTCTCTTGTCCCCAGTTCGAATCACAAAGCATTTGTTTTCTTACAGCCATCATTGATTTCTCATGCTCCATGCTAGCTGCAAATGGATATTTAGCCAGTTGTAGGGCTAACAACTCCCTCTATACATGGCCATGTGTTTCCAACTTCTCGTTGTTAAACGTCTCCTCTTCAGACTGCTTAAGTTGTCCAAAAGTTTCTTTCGAGAAGTTAAGTGGTTGAATTCTTTCGTAATCTAGGCTTTTTTCTTGTCCATGTCATCTCACCCACTTCCTCAAACTTCTCTTTTGTCCTGCTTCAAATACTCACCTTCCTTTAATAGAAGCACCCTTGGAAATCGATGTACTATTGAACTTTACCATCTCACATGCTTTGGTACTGCAACTTTAATTAACTTTTTTATTGATTATTTAATGTCAATATTGTGTAACAAGTTAATCAGTTCTCTACGTAATTACATTTCTCAACTTTCTCTTGGTTAGACTACTACGGTAGATGATCCATCACCCACTGACAAAGTGAGTAAATAACTTGTTAATCAGTTGATCAGTAATCTAAGTAATTACATAACATTTCTCAACTTTTTTTCGTTTGTGACGAAAATAATTGTTTTGAAAATTTAAATCCTACTAGAAGACACACGCGCGGGCACATATATATAATTATTTTACTTTAATTTGATTAGGATAGATAATATTATGTTTATTGGCATCTTGTGTAATTAATCGATTTGAATCATTGAATTTTGTAAAATAAAAAATAGGGAAAAATATAATGAACATCCTTGAGATTAGTATGCAACTCTTGTTGAGAAACATTCCATTAGGGTTACTCTTTTAGGGTGTTTTGGTGTGCTACGCATTGTTTAATAATAATATGTACTTTTATTGAAAGTTATTTTATTGAATCTTATTATCGATTTGTTATTTTATTGAATCTCATTTATCGATTTGTTCTTTGGAAACCTATGGACTTTGATGAACAAACAAGGGCTAAAAATAACTACTCACGTTCACGAAGAGGCCTGTCTAGAAATTTTGTATCGTATTTATCTATATTTATATAGCAGTGGGATTGGGGCTGCTATTAAAAATAGAGAGAATATAAAAGGACAGTTAAAGAAGAACTTTCTCCTATAGCCTTATGCATGAGTTTTGAGTATATTATGACAATATTTTATTGATATATTCTGCAAAATGCA
Source organism: Sambucus nigra (assembly GCA_949130495.1). Taxonomy (NCBI): domain Eukaryota; kingdom Viridiplantae; phylum Streptophyta; class Magnoliopsida; order Dipsacales; family Adoxaceae; genus Sambucus; species Sambucus nigra. The sequence continues at coordinate 8,148,347 of OX422219.1, read as the reverse complement.
ATTGATAATTTACATCTCCTATAGGCTTCTACGAAGGCGTGAGGTAGGCATGACATTATACTTTTGGAACCATTGCATTCAACAAATATGTTTACAGTGCAATGTGTAGAAAAGGGTTGTCCGTAATAGTTAGTTTTTCTTCTAGGTGAGTGTTGAATGCCTGTTCATACGTGGTAGCGATTCAGGCGGGGTTTGAATTGTACTTTATTTAATTTTATTACTCTCGCATTCTACTTGCATAAGTTCCGACCTCACAAATGGAGAAATTGTTCATTTGAGTTGTTTGGCTTGTTGGCGTTAGGATTCATATGCTTCATTCCTGATGTCTCCCAAACACGGACAATAACACTTGTTGATTCCTTTTATTTTTCCTGCTTTTGTGGTTTTTTCACAATTTAATTTGGACATTTGTTGTTGTTTTCTTTATATTATGAGTTGACTTATTTTTTATTTGATCATGTTTATATTAACCCTAACATACCATAACACATCAAACTATTGATAACTCATTTCGGGTCACCTATTCTCTTTACCTTTACAGGCTAAATGTAGACCTCCAGATGTTACTGCTTTTTTACCATGTTGATGAAGAGAGTGGATGAAGAACGCAGGCTTTATATCCATGAAGAAAACTTGAAGAAAGCAACTTTATATCCACGAAGAAAACTAACACATATCTCTATAATGATTACCCCAATTCTTAATGATTTTTTTTTATAATTTCAGTCTCCCTAATGGCTTATGATGCAGCATTTCATTTTGGCTATGGTTCACTGTGAAAGGTCATTATGGATTCGAGTACTCTATGAATATGATTTTGGTAGGTTGTATGTATATAAGCAAATGATTCTTTAAATATTTACAATTTTATCTATTTCTATTACTTCAATTGGTGCGTGCCAATCTTTATTTTTTAATTATTTTATTGTTCGCCTTTATTATGGGGAAGTTTTTATTGATTACCTAGACGAAAAATATAGGTTCCATTTTGACCGCTATTATATTGTACCTTTTTTGCTCATAAGAGCATCCACAATGGGGATGCTATAGTCCAACAAAAATTGCAACTTTACAAACAATGGTGGGTTAAAGGGGATGAATTTCGTAAAAGAATTTGTAATGGTTCTCCAAACTTACAGAACGGCTACAGAATTCTTAAAGACTTCCTACGAACTGCATTTATTCGTAGGAATTCCTACAAACAAATGAAGTTCGTAACAAATATAAATAATTTTTTTATTATACTTTTGGATTCCTATGAACAACATTAGTTCGTAACAATTCCTACGAACAAATGTTATTCGTAAGATGTGGTGTCTTTATTTCCAACGAATATCAGTTGTTCGTTAGAACACTGATTGCAAATTTTGGTGTTTCCCCCATTGTGCAAGCTTACCTCCCATGAAAGACAAACTTAGTTTTCCATTTGCAAACTTACCTTTCGTGATACACCACCAATACAAATGCTCTAATGTCTAAATTCATTATGAACATATAAAAAGTTATTGCCCGTTGGTTTTAATCAAGTTGTCGTGTGGCACTTCCTGCAGTTCACCTTACATGTGATTTAGAAATCATATTTTTTATGCATAAATATAGTGGGGTTAGATTATGGTGTAAATTACTTCATCTATAATTGTTACATGATGTGTAGTAGGCATTGGTGTAATGTTGCTAAACGGATACACGATACGTAAAAGCATAGTGATTTTTTTTTTTTTTTGGGGGGGGGGGGGGGGGGGGGGCACTTTGATGACATATTTGGAGACACTAGACTCATTGGTGGATATTTGAGTGGAGTGTGTCCCAATTAAAGTATCTACAAATAATACAGAAACATATGTCATGTGTTCCCAAATTGTGTGCTATGTAAAATTTCAATATGCCCTCGGCTAGGTGCATATATATAACATTGGGATTTGGGATGCTACTAAAATGAGAGGATATGAGTGGAAAACTAAAAATGATATGCCTCTTTAGTTGAATGTGAAAGTTCAATCTTGCTTTACACCGTGGATTTGAATATCTGGTTTTAGTGTATAATTTTTCACTTCCTCTAATGGAAGAGTATTTGGGGTTGCAAAATGGCATACGATACGCTAATACATTGTTCTAAAAGGCCGACCTATGGATCGAGCGATCAAAAAGGAGGAAAAACAAAAAATCGTCCGTATTTTTAAAAAACAATTTAAAAATGCACATGTAAATGGTCAATTTGATTTTAACAAAAAATTCTCTCCCATCAGCTACGTTTGAAACCCCTCTCCTCCCTGTTAAAATAACCTCTCTTATGAAAAAATCTGACTTTATTGAGTCTCTAGTCTCTCTCTCTCTCTAGATCTTTATCAGGTATTTAACCCTTCCACTCTATGTTTTTATCGAAAATATGTTCTATACCCCCATTTTTATTCTTATAGTATGTTAAAATAATAATGCTTTGAGTCCCAAAGAACTCCCCAAATCCTCTCCCAAATTGCATTAAGTGTTGTACGTTGCGGTATGGACCCTCTAGGGCACAACACTTTAATGCTTGGGAGGATTTGGGGGAGTTTTTTGGAACTCAAAGCATTATTATTTTATTACTGGAAATAATAACCCTTAACTTCAACATTACAATTCTCATTTACGTCACCCATCTTTCGCTTATTACTAGAAACTTTTGGAGACTTTCCCAGTGTATACTCGATGCAACGTAACTTCTTTATAAGTGCGTCCCCATTCAACCGACGTGGAGGAGGTGTATACTCTGTTGACCTAAGCCCCAAACTCCCACCTTTTCGAAAAGGGTGATCCATGTCAAGGAAAATACGATAGTTTGTATAAACTATCTTATTAATGTGTACTAGTCGGATGGATGGAGTATCGTCCCCACCAACAGGGCAAGCTTTAGAACCATGTGTAATACACCCAGATAAATTCCCATATGCAGTGAAATCGTGAATCCCCCACATTAACATAACTTTCAATGTAAAAGGCTGCATCTCATACATGTTATAAGCCGAAACACCTACTTCCCACAATTCCTTCAACTCATCAACTAATGGCTGAAGAAAAACGTCGATGTCTTGACCCGGTGCCTTTGGACCAGGTATTAACAAAGACAACATTTGAAACTCTCTCTTCATGCACAATGAAGGTGAAAGATTATTTGGCACCGTGATAACAGGCCAACAACTATAACTGGAAGACTGAATGCCACGAGGATTAAACCCATCGGTTGCTATTGAGAGACAAACATTGCGTCCTTCTTTAGCAAATTCAGGCCATTTTGATTTGAAACTCCTCCATTGGGACGAATCACATGGATGTCGTTGGTAATCCCATGAAGTGGTTGCCCTATGGTGCCATGTCATTTCTCGGGCTATCCACGGAATAGTATAAAATCTCACCAACCTTGGAATCAGAGGGAAATGTCTCAACACCTTTTTAGGTTCTTTGGTAATCCTCCCCCCTTTCCTCATAGTAACTGAATACCTTGATTCTCCACATTGGGGACATTCATCCATATATTCATTCTCCTTCCAATATAAGACACAGTTATTGACGCATGCATGAATGTAATTGGCCTTCATCCCCAAGTCTTTCATCATACTCTTCATCTTTGGAGATATTTTTCTGGTAGTGTATTACCTTTTGGGAGCCACCTTTTTAAAATAGACAAAAGTGCCATGACACTATTTCCTGACCAACCAAATTGCTTCTTTAAGTTGTGAAGTTCTACAATTGAAGAAAGAGTTGTTTCAGGACCCTCGCATGAAGGATATAATTTCTCATCTGATAATCTCTTATATTCATTGTACTTGTCATTTACGACATGATCTTCTTTGGAGACTCGCGACTGACCACATTCAACATCTACATAAGGTTCCCCATGAACTCCGTAACAAACATCAACAAGATTTTCCACACCAACACCTTGTTCCTCGATGTTTTCTTCTACTATGATCTCCTCAACTTGTTGTACCGATGGGGGATCAATAGTGTTCACGGATGTATTTTCACCGTGAAAAAACCATACAGTATACAATTGATGCATACCATTCCTCCACAAATGTCTCTCTACTTCTTTCGATTTCAGGCGCAATTTATTGCGACACTTCGAACATGGACAAGGTATCGTTGTCAACCCTTGGTCATTGTTCTCTTCCACAAATTTAATAAAATCTTCAATGCCCTTTAAATACGACAAGATGCCTTTGTTCTCTTCAGTCATCCAGTCTTTGTTAATCGGTCGTGACATTCTATAAAACAAGATAAAACACACATTAACAATAAGTTGCCACTGTAATCTTCGATAATGATTGGTGTCTATTTATGGCAACTAATTATACCACGACTTATGCTGAATTTATGGTTTCTAAATTCTAAACACATTTTTTATGAATAAAAAGAAAATTTAAGCATATTCATCATATCAAGTAACTAAAACACACTCGTGATTTCTATTTGCAAATAACTTGATCATTCATGGGGTTCTTTTTAATTTACCATAAAACTTAAGATGCGTATCGCAACAAGTGTATTGGGCAAAACTAAATATTAATCAACTTAAGCTACATAGATGAGAAATGACCCTCTCCGTAACGTCTCAAATGGTTGGAGTTTGTATGAGACTATGCTTCATAATGGAGGTCCTTTCATGGGTCACTTACGAAATGTCCCACGCCTATTTAGAAGTGAAAAAGTATCTGCATAGCTAAGGCTCTAAGTCAAATTAAATAATTTTTACTTCATTAGTCAATCGTAAAGAAATCTCATGTTCTTAATTGAAATAACTTTTAATTTATCGAATAAAACTAATTAGTTCAATTACATAATGGTGATGCAATTAATAAATGTGAAAAATAAAAGTAATCACATAAGAACACAAGATTTAAAGTTGAAAACTTCACGAAAAAAACTACTATCGCACATATCCCTCGCGAGTCCACTAGTACCGAATGTTTTTACACATCTTATAAATAAATATTAATTAGAAAATATATAAATACTGCTCATAAATTTATGGTTTTAAGTAAATATTCATCAATTAATAATATTTGTACCTCATGAGTTCACGACTCGATGTGATCTTGTGCAATCGGTTTAGCCTATTTATCATGAAACGAAAAATACTCTACACAAACCATACTTCACAAATAAAAGCAGGTACTATTTATATTAAAGAAATTAGATAAAAATAAGATTTTTTTTTCTTTACTTAAATACGTGCCTTGCACATGACCTCTAGAATACATTTTTTTATTAAATATGTTAGAAGAATAAAAAAATAAAAAAATGACACAAACAAATTTTAATAAAAATCAGTTGTTTTCAAAACCTCTGCCCCAACCCCAACCCCATCCCCAATTCCATCCTACACCTACACCTTACATTAAAAAATTGGGAGAACTAAAACTACAAATTGAACAAACCAAAAATGCAATATAAAGAAAGAAAATAACCTAATTTTAAAAATCAAACTTTGTTGATATTTCCCTATCCCCTGCAGCTTTACGAATGAGTGTGTCATATTACTTCTTTGAAAATCAAAGCAAAATTTGAAAAACTTTTGAAAATCAAAAGTTTGATTCCATCCCCAATATATGACAAACTCATTTGTAAAGCTGTATGGTTTGATTCCATCCACAATATATGACAAACTCATTCGTAAAGATGTAGGGGATGGACTCAAACTCATTCGTAATTCCTAATTTGTAATTCTAATGTGATTTTCAAAAATTTTGATTTCATATATTGAATCCCCAATATATGGAGTCAAACTCATTCGTAAAGCTGTGGGAATATCGATGAGTATCCCATAACAAAACCCTAAATCTTATGGAGAGACGAGGGAAACGAGAGAAAAATACTTGATCGTCAGTGGCAGACCCAGGATTTTCAACCAAGCGGTGCGAATTGTTTTACAAAGGTCGGGGGTGGGAGCCCCCAAGGAAATTTTTTTAGGGTCATTTTTACTTTTTTTACAATTTTTCAACCTTAAAAATGTTAATGTTTATATTCACCCATTTTTTGCTCCCACTTTGTTTGAAGACTTTTTTCGAAATACCTCAACAAAATATTACCCTAAATTTTAAATTACAATAAACAAATTCAACATAATTTCCCAAAATTTGAAAATATATTCCAAATTATGTTCCGACAATTAAAATTAACAGAAAATGAGAAAACTAATATAATCACGGAATAGGAAACAACCCAATAACAAATAATCAATACTTTTATTTTTAAAATACTAATAACCCAATACCCAAAAAATCTATATTTTCAAAAATTTAAACAAATATAAGCTAAACAGGGAATCCATTGAACTTGAAACAAATATAGGGTAAACAGTGAATAAAAAATTAACAGGTAATAAACACCCATTGAACTTGAACTTAAAAATAATGAATTTATGAACTGAATGAACTGTTGTGTGTGAATCCATTGACAAATATGTTAATTTACCTATTGAGTGAATCTATGAGCCGGAGGAGAGGGAAAGGGATAATCTCTGGCCGGAGGGAGGGGGTGCGCGACTGTCGGAATACCGAGAGGGACGTCCAGAGGAGGGAGAGGGGCGATCAGTGATCGTGCATCAACAGTATGGAGAGAGACTAAAAGTGACATAATACCAATTTCTCAAGCTTTATGAAGAGACGAACGGGTTGGGGAGGTATAGAGAGAGACGGGAGAGAGTTGGAGAGTGGGGCCGCTCGCTCCTCTCCCACTTCCTTTTTTAAAAAAAAAATGTCTTTTCCATTTAATTCTAATATATTTGCAACGGATTTTTTCTATTGATAATGGATTTTGTCCATTACAAATGTGTAATGGACAAAATCCATTACAAATAGAAAAAAAAATCCGTTACAATTTTCCTCATTTGGTGTAGTGAACACTAATATTATTAGTAATATTGTAAACATATGTTTGACGGATAAGGATATCAGATAAAATGGATATCCGTTAAAATGGTTACTCCTCATTGGATACGGATTATCCATGTCGGATACTAGTACTATCCATATCCGTATCCATTTTTCGGATATTTTTACAAAGTATCCATATTCGTGTCCGTTTCCATTTTTTCGGATAAATATCCGCAAATTCGGATTCGAATTTCGAACGGATGCGGATTTTCGAATATCCATTTACAGACCTACTTTTGATAGGCATATCGGAAGCGAACTGGCGGTGTACCTTCCTCCAGAGTTGGTGAACGACATCCTGATAAGGCTATCAGTAAGGAGTCTCGTGCATTGGATGTGTGTGTAAAAATCGTGGTCCTCTCTGATTATAAGCTCCAGCTTCAATACAGAGCATATGAGTCGAAACAGTGATGCTTGCCAACTTGTTAGGTACACACTAAGTAGATATGATAGAACATATGAATGCCATTTAATTCACCGTGATAACCAAACATTTGATTATTGTTTCGAGTTGAGTTTCCCACTCGCTGGAGAATTCGAACGTTTTGTGGTAATTGATGTTCGTGATGGACTAGTGTCCTTGTCCTATTATGGCAGCTGGGATTTGGTTTTATAGTACCCATCCATTCAAAAATTGGTTAGAGTCCTAAAACCCTCACCTGAAAACTACCATTTTCACTATTTTATTGGATTCGGATTCAATCCCCAAACAAATGACTACAAGCTTGTCAGATTTTTCAGTCCACTCCAAGTAGCCTTCTACGAACATAGCACCACCTCATCGCGTAAATTTAATCCTCATCACCTTCTATAGATAAATATTTACAACTTTTAACCACAGGCTTTATTCAACGAAGTGATACATTAGTTGGGGTGTACTAGTGATGGGAAAAGTAAAAGTAATACCAACGAACTTCAAACTAGAACCCCTCATAATATCATTGTGTCATTCCATATGAAAATCGATGTGTTCGGTTTTATGCTACTGCCAGATGCTATACGGTGCCCTATGAGTAACTAGCGTTTCCTAACCCAAGTATGTTATCTTTGCGTGTTGCCGTGTATGGAGATTCCCTTTCTTTGGTACACTAATGGTGACCACTCTTGTTGAGTATGGGTGATGAAAGAGTATGGTATGTCAGAGTCTTGGACCAAGAAATTCACTATCGATATGAAACCCGTGCCATTGAGTGGACTTATTGGGTTTAGAGAGAATGGCGATGTCCTACTCCATAAGAAACAATGTAAAAGTTTGATTTCTTATAATCCCCAAACCAAACAAGTAAGGGAACTTGGAATGGTGAAAAATTTCCACTATATTCACATTAGTACATTCGTCCCGAGCCTTGACTTACTTGAGGGATTTAATAGTGTCTTGGGGACAAAGTTACTTCCACGGGAGGGGATCGAACCAAGAGAATGAAGAAAAAATAGCATGCCATATAATGAATAGGGTATATATTTGTCCACACATGTTACAGACGCTATTTGAGTTGTGAACAGGAATGAAATCCAACCTATCGTATTTTTTTGTCTTTAGGAGTCCTTGCTACATTTTGAAAGACAGAGAGCGCTTAAGAAAGCTCGACTCCTTGAACGACAGGGGATATTTTTGGTTATTCATCTTCGAGTAGAGTTTATAGGGTGTTTAATCTTACAAGCTCTAAGGTTATCGTGATTAGAGACGAGGAACTATCAGCATCTATATACTCTAAGCTCGAATATGAGGATGATGCACCTTGGTGATGATCCCATCGTTCCTCGTACTACACCGGTAGACCCACTCTTGGTTTAGAGAATCCACCCTCTTGGGTTTGAAAGATTCATGATCCTTATACTATACTTGGTGATCCTACACTAGGTGTCAAGACTCGTGCTCAACTTGAGAATGTGGTTAGCTACCTTTGCTACACCTCCTTAGTCGAGCCCAAGAATATTAAAGAAGACTTAAGGATGAGATTTGGATATCCTCTATACAAGATGAGTTGCTTCAATTTTGTAAGAATGATATTTGGGAGTTATTCCCTCGACCTAGCAATAAAAATGTGATTGGTACCAAGTAGATTTACAAGAATAAAATGGATGAAAATGGACCCATAGTTTGCTTGCTCAAGGCTACACACGGATTGAAGATGTAGACTTTTATGAGACATTCGGTCCTGTTGCTAGGCTTGAGTTCATTCATTTACTAATCTCCATAGCATGTCATGTACACTTCAAGTTATATCAAATGCATGTCAAGAGTGCCTTCCTTAATGACATTCTGCAAGAGGAAGTGTACGTGGAACAACTAAAAGGGTTTGAATACCCAAAGCTCCCAAGATACGTCTTTTATCTTAAAAAGTTTGTGTATATTTAAATCAAGCACCCCATGCTTGGTGCGAGAGGCTCATTTCTTACCTCTTAACTCGCAATTTCAAGAGAGGGGGAGTAAATAAGACATTGTTTGTGAGGAGAGAGAGTGGTGCTATACTGGCTGCCTAAGTGTATATAGACGAGATAATATTTGGATCCACGTGCTCCCAACATACTTGCACTTTTGAGGCAGTGATTAAGAGTGAGTTTGAGATGATTATAAATGGTGACCTTATGTTTTTCTTTAGTCTCCATGTGCATCAACTTGAGGATGGGATATTCATATCTCAATCCAAATATGCTAAGGACCTATTGAAGAAGTTTGGTTTAGAATTCGCTAAGCACTCACGCACCCTTATGAGTACATTGACTAAGCTTAGCAAAGATACTTAAGGCAAGGACGTGTACCAAACTATTTATAGGAGCATTATAGTTAGTCTTATTTACTTGATCTCTAATAATACCAATATCTCCTTTAGTGTTGGAGTTGTTCATGATACCAAGTGTTCCCAAAAGAGTCTGATCGCACTTAAACATATCATCAAATACACGAGTGACACTTTTTCTTAGGGTATATTGTATTTCCTTGATGCCGATAACTGTTTGTTCGCTTATTCAAATGTCGATTGGACCGAGGATGTTGATGGTTGTAGGATCACCTCGGGTGGGTGTTTTTACTTTAGGAGTGCTCTTATCTCTTAGTTTAGTAAGAAGCAAAACTCCATATCTTTTTCCATTAAGGAGGCTAAGTATATAGCGGCCGGGAGTTATTTCACACAATTGTTATGGATGAAGAAAATGTTGGAAGATTATGAGATCTTCCAAGGTACAATGACTATTTCTTGTGATAATATGAGTGCTATTCATATATTCTGTAATCTGGTCCAACATTATCGCACAAAGCACATTAGGATACGTCAGCTTTCTATTCCTAATCTCATTGAGGAAAAAGTCGTGTCCTTAAGCTTTGTGAGCACCAAATGTCAATTTGCCAATATTTTCATGAAACCTTTAGATGCTCTTATATTCGAGAATATTAGGAAATCTTTGGGTATTTTCTCTGTTGGTTGAGTTCAAGTATTCTATCAAGTATAGGGTGCTTATCATCATTATATATTATTTCCCTATTGTTAGACTGTATTTCTATTAATTTTTTATTGATATATATTTTATAAAATTAAAAAATATTTTCGATTTTTAATAAAAAGTTTGAAAAGTTAAAAAAGATTTATTTTTGATAAAAAATTGGAAAAAGATAAAAAAATATTGTATTTTTGTTTTTCACCATATATGGATATGCGTTTAAGCTATTCGGATTACCCCTACATTCCATCCATTCATAAGACTTTTTCATAGTGTTTCGAGATATGACTTCATTTCTTTAGTGTGCTTAATAATGTGTGGATTGTATTGCATTGTTCACCGATGATTACATCATTCATGGTAGACTATTTATCACCTTTATTGCACACGTGCACGGACTTTATGAACATTTTACTTGCTTATCATGTGTCGAATACGGCGTTTTCATCTCAATCTTGCTTAATAACGAACCAAATATAAATAGAGATATGTTGTGCTTGCAAAAACCATTGCCCATATTTTATTTCTTGAAAAATATTATTATATATTAAGCATTGGAAAGGGGCTATGAAGTAGCAAAATTCTCTTTGCGCTAAATCCACCATTTGCGTAAAGAGCCTAAATGATTAACAACAAAAAAACAAAAGTGCCAAGGCCATTTTTTCCATTGATGCTTCACTAATTATGAGCATTATGATATGTTCAAAATTTAAGAGTGAGTTCTTATATATGTGAGATTTTGAGGGTGTTATAAAGTAGAATATCAATGGGTTTTCACAACGGACCCTCTTGAAAAATAGTAAATAATTTGGCATTATTTATTTGAGAAACATTAAATTCATAGCATATTGCAAAAGTCGAGTCTATATCATTTATGTTCAACACTTTTACACCTAAGATTGAAATTGAGTTTTTTGTTAAGAAGTATCTCATTGACTTCGTGTGCCTATGTTATGAATTCCTATGTTAATTTGCCCATATAACATCTTCACATAATTACATATTGTTGTCGTGATTTGATTATTTTAGTGTTATTCGATGGTGTTATGTATTTTTTAGTTATGTATCTTTTATTCATATACTTTTTATACTTGAAAAAAATTAAAATAATTTAAATTTTTTGAAGAGGCATACCAACTTTGGGTTCCTTTTTTAGCTTATAGAAAATTCATTGCATGTGCTTCCTTGAGTATCTTAGTGATCTTATTTCTTTTGGATTCGGTGATGCTTATTATTCAGGCATAGTTTCAAACCCATAGTATATTACAAACAAAAAGGGGGTAAACAAATTGAGGGGAAGTTTATTTTTCTTTAAATTCATATGTATTATGATATTCTTTTGTTTTTAGGTATCTTCTGCCCTAATGATGATCTCATGGACTACACAAAAACATGACGAATTTCAGTTCAAGACAAAATCTCGAATGTCATTCCTTTAGTATTTTAGAGGACATTAAGATACATTGTATTAGGGGCTTTATTGTACTTTTTCTTCAATTTTGTTTTTGTACCGGAATAGCCAAGGGGGGAGATTTTTAAGATCAAATTTTATAATTGTTCTTAGCTTAGGATTTTGGGTGTATCACATTACAAATCGAAGATTACATCTTCTTATGCTTCCACGATCATTTGAAAATGTGTTAGTGATCGAGCTTCATGTCCGATATTTAAGTCGTTGGAATCGTCACGAAAATTTTATGGCTGTATAAAAACTTCTGGTTTTGATTTCTCTGTCAAATATATTCTCGAATGTTTGTTCTATACTCAAGGCATTTTTTCATAAAAGGATTTTTGAAAATATATTTTTTTAAGATCATTAGAATGAGATGTAAATCTTGTTAGAACGAACTCATAGTTTGTTCAGACATCGTCTAAAGTCATTGGAATGAAATGCCATTTTCGTTAGAATAGGCTTCTAACAAGATAGGCTCGGTTTAACATAACCACTCACGCTGGAAGGTCGTTGGAAAGATGATCGAATGAGATAGGCTTATCGTTCGAACGAGCCTGACCTCGTTAGAATGTATCTAATTTTTCATTTGAACGATAGTTTATTTTTGTTTAAATGAGACCACCGCCTCGAAAAATGCATTTGCTTATAAAAAGGATTCTTTTGGTCAGTTTTTCATAAAACTTTGGCAAAAATATTTGCTATCTTTGCACTAAAAGTTCTTTTCTTTGTGCTTCATAAAACTACTTTTGTTTTCCAAATCATACATCCCTTATGTAATTCGTTGAGTCTCTTCAAACCCAAGTTCCATACATATACATCAAACCCTTGTAGAGTTTACTCTACTGCTGATTTGTGGAGTCGAGGCTCTTTAGCTGAAGAAGAAAGGATATCGCATCCTGAGGTTGATAAATGGATACTGAGAAAAGAGAAACTTCCTGTGTACGGTGATAGACTATGTCGTATTTTTTGAAGAATTGAAGACTATGCATTATACTTAGTGGAGTTTTAAATAGTATGTAAGTCATCGAGTCTGTCAAACCATTCTATAGTGCCGAATTCTAGGTTTTATTTGAAGGGGATTTTTCTTAGTTTCTTTTTCTACTCTATTTATGTAGACACCCCATTCTGTTACCCCTCAACTCTCCTTAGGTCCCTAGTACCTCCCTTCATCACTATAAACCCAGGTCACGTCCCGAGTACTGACCTGGAAGCCATCGGGCACCCCTGGCTCAGTTTGACCCAAAAGTCAACCTCCTCATCTCGACCGAGACGCAATGAATATTCGAAGGTCACTAAATACCCTTTCCAACGGTCCACCCCGTGCACGATTCCGACTTGCCATACGGACGAACGCGCCATTTGCGTCCGAAACCTGACGCAGAGGCCACCGGGCGCTCGCGGGCTCTATTTGACCTATGTCAATTCTTCAGCTCGACCGAGGCTGAATGAATATTTGAAGGGAACTGAATACCCTTTCCAATGGTCCATCCCGTGCGCAATTCTAACTTTCCATGCAGACGAACGATCCGTTTGACTCCGGGAAGCCACCGAGCGCTTCCCGGGCCCGGTTGACCAAAGTCAACTCTCCAAACTAGGTCAAACTCTTTGGAATGTAGAAGTACATCTCTTAACCTTTCCAACGGTATGACCCGTGCGCGATTCAAACTTACCATGCGGATGAACGAGCCGTTTGCGTCCGCGTGATTCCCCGTGCAATGGACCGACAAACGCTTTCGAGCCACATTTGACCCAAGTCAACTCCTGAACTCAGGAGAGGTCCAATGGACTTTCGAAGGTATCTAAAATACCTTTCCAACGGTATGCCCTGTGCATGATTCTGACCAACGGTTTGCCCTCGGTGGCCAATTTTCCGAAAAAGCCTGAGGCGCACTGCCAAATGGCAGGTCCCAGATCCTGCCTATCGGCACCTGCCGATAGGCAGTGCCATGATAGGGACGATCGGCAGTCCACTGGGATTATAAAATGAGGCCTTGGCCTCATTTGCAAAGGGAGCCCAAATCTGATAGAAATCTCTCTTAACAAATCCCAGAAACCTCTCTCGAAGGCAGCGTAATTTCAACTTCCAAATCCCTCTTTTACCTTCACTTTTCATCATCCTTTTCATCAAACTGGGTGAATTAACCACTCTCCATCATCATCCAATCTCAAGGGCTGCTCTCCAACATTCAAAGTCAAGCTCAAGATCTTCAAGAAGGTCCAACTTTCTCAAACTCTCTCTTAAATTCTTTTGAATTCCCAATAACTTGTTTTCTTCCTTAGCACTTTTATTATCTCATCTCACACATCATAATATATTTTTTTATTTAGTATTATTGCACATCTCTTATTTTCATATAAATAAAAATCCCAAAACAAGAAAAAGAGGATTTGCTCATAAATTCCAAGTAGGAATTCTCACACTTTTCCGCACTTTTCTCACAACTAAAACACCTATTCTACACACACACACACACACACACATACAAATAAGAAATCCCACATTTGGATTTATGGTATAAATCCCACCCCTTTGCTTGTATGCGAACTACGTGGACTTTGATGCCTTTATAGGCTACGTAGGCGTCTTGGGGTAAAACTCGAGATTCGAGTCCTTTCTCTCACTTTTTCTCTCATTTCCTATTTTCTCTAAATCCATTTTTCTTATATTATATATATCCTTAGTCTTAGTGACACATTACTCCATGTGCGTTATCGTTCCCTTATAGCGATCAACGTAGGGGTAACTGCGTAAATTGTATTTTTCTAATATTACTTTTATAATCTTCCTATGGATGACTCGCTTTATCTTTTCCATGATACAAGCCGAGGATTCCTACCTCCATTATATATATATACACATGCACACATCTCACGGGGGGAAACATAAAGGAAAATAGAAAATAACCATGAGAGACCGAAAGGACGGAATGGGTGCCTAACACCTTCCCATTTCGTAACTAAGCCTCCGAACCCTTTTCGAATCATTTTGGTTTCACACGCACCAGTATGTCTTTGGATGCCATCCTTCGGGGTGGCTTCCTCTTTTTCTTTTGTCAGTTTTGAGTAAAATAGACTGGCGACTCTGAATCTCTCTACATTTTTCACATCTCACAAAATCGACGCCGGTCGAAGCGCTCTCCCGAGAGGGGACGCGCGGGACCCGAAGGATTCCTCCTCCCTCCGCGGCGGGGATCGGCGGGGATGGCCACAGTGGCGACTCTGCTGGGGAAACCTTTATTTATTTTGAGGGCTTGACTCTATTTACATGGATGCTATATTTGTTTATGCTCCCCTCATATCTGCATTTTCCCCTTTCTCACATGTGTATCCCATGCTTATGCTTATGTTCACCCACTTGTAGAAAATCCTCTATGTACACCTCACACCAGGTACACCTAGGATCACGTATATCCCCATGTTGCACGCATCACCTATCCATACTTGGCATACCTTTTGGGGTACTTGTACTTTGTTCTCGATTTGGCATAATCAAAGAAATGCATTCTCATCATAAGCTACTAATAAGAGAATCATGCATGATTCACACGACATCACCAAAGAGCATTGATATTGACCAAATCTTACCCAGTAACTGGAGGGTCACTTCGTGATGGATGCTGGTCCAGCAGGTCGTAGTTAGCCTAAGCGATATGACTCTCACCTTCCATTGGCCAAGTACCTTTGACGTATATCGAATGGTTCCCCTGCATCGTACCTCTTGACCGAAGTCATGACGGGAGGTATATCGCAGGGAATTCGTTCATGTACACCGAGTATATCGAATTCGCTCTCACACGTACCGTCCTCACGAGGTATATGGAGAAGCAATTCGCGTACACTCAGGTATATCAAATGGCTTGTCCATAAGTACCGATTGCCCGCAAGAGCAAGACGTATATCGTGGAAGTCACGCCAAAGGGGGGAACCCATGCCGATTCACCCAACCAACTGCATACCCGCATATAGGTGTCAAACCTAGGACACGTACTTTAGATTACCGATTTCGACCCGAAACTCTGCCAAAATTCTGGGTCGATCTTTCGCCCAATTTCTGCGCATTTTTAAAACGGGACTCTGTCCGTGAGCCTGGTTACAAGTCCAAACCGTAGCTTTGCATATACTAAGAACCCCACTTTTCCAGGATCGAGTCCCGTCCGGCATTGCATTTAGGAGAATTAAATACAAGTGAGAACATAATAATCATAATAATAATAATCATGTTGAGTTCCGTCTCCAAAAACATTTCTCCCTTTCTATCAAAATCCAAAAATATTTCTCCCTTTTTTATCAAAAATCCAAAAATAGTTCCTTCCCTTTTCTCAAAAATAAATATCATCCTACGCCTTCTCAGGTTGATCGCACGCCCTTGGCCTGGCTCCCTATTGTCTTAGGTCTTCTGTCAAATCGCCCCGGAGTTTCGTCCACTCCTCTGCTACTTCTTTCAAATTCAGAATCCATCCATCTTCCATGGAGAATGCAGATCAAGCACCAGTCATACAACCAGATCTGTCGACAGTCCTAGCTCAGCTCGTGGCCAAGATTGACAACCTCCAAGCTGAGGTCCAAGAAATGCAACGGAACCAAGTCCCTATTCCTCAAGAGCCCAAGGACTTGTTCCCTTGTGCTATGGGTCCACCCGATCCCATCTGGGTCCCAGAAGAATATCAGCACGCTCCATGTTCCCCTTCTGCTAATGGGTCGCCTCCTGCCCAGCTTCCAATGCCAAACATTGCCCAGCCTATGGCTAACTTGCCTCTGGTTGCTGATCCAAAGGAGGAGGAGTTGAACAAAGTCAAAGAGGATCTCAAGATGCTCACTAAGAAGTTTGACCAAGTCAGAATCTCTGGGAATTATATGGACTACACCGATATGTCTCCTTATCCTAAAGCAAGGTTACCCGAAAAGTTCAAAATGCCAAATATCGAGAAATTTAGAGGGAGTGGTCCCTTGATTGTTCATCTTCGCAGTTATCATCGTTTCATGACTCTACTAGGGGCTTCGGAAGAAGTGATGGCCCAATTATTCCAACAAACTTTGAAAGACAGTGCTCTCCGATGGTTTTTATCTCTTGAGGAATCCAGAATCCGTAACTGGGAGGATGTAGCCCGATAATTCATGTCGCAATAAAAATACAACGAAGAGCTTGAGGCCACCCACCATGATTTAGATTTTCTCAAACAGAACTTCGGAGAATTAGTCAGTAACTTTATAGCCCGATGGAGGGAAAAAGAGGCTACCATGACCAATCGGCCATCTGAAGAAGAACAAGTCAGCATAGTGAAGAAGAATTTCTTTCTCCATGTCCGAGCAACTATGGGAGGATAGTACTACCCCCATTTTTGAGCTCTAAGAGAAGCAGGAGTAGAAATCGAAGAGGGTCTTGCAAAAATAGAAGTTAAACCAAAGAAGGTGTCCGGACAGTTCACCCCCAGAAAATATGACTAGTCTGTCAGTGCCGCAGTCTCAACCATCAACAACATCTCTCAACCAACCACATCATAGGCACCGTAAAGCCACCCTGCTCTCGTCTGAAGGGAATACACTGAGCTCCATGCTCCCCTCTCCAAAGTTTACCAAGCCCTGTTAAGCCGAAACCTTATAAAGCCCCTGGATCCACGTCCATTACCCAATCCACTTCCCAAAAATTTCAAGACCGATGCTCATTGCGCCTTTCACCAAACAGCTGGCCATACCACTGACCAATTCTTCCACCTTC
Source organism: Sambucus nigra (assembly GCA_949130495.1). Taxonomy (NCBI): domain Eukaryota; kingdom Viridiplantae; phylum Streptophyta; class Magnoliopsida; order Dipsacales; family Adoxaceae; genus Sambucus; species Sambucus nigra. The sequence continues at coordinate 8,130,829 of OX422219.1, read as the reverse complement.
GAAACATAATCCAAGATATCATTGACCAGGGTACCATCGCCCCACCAGCCAATCCTAAACCAAACACTACTCATAACGCACTCCCAAATCATACCAATGCCATCTTCTTGGAAGGAAACCCATATTTTGATCCATCAACTCAAATCACACCCTTATACCCTCCTAAACCCCTTCAACTTTGCCCATATTTCCACCTACACCCTGGTAGCCCCGCTGATCAGGCTTTGTCACTCCTTACCAGAGCATGCATCGCTGTCCGGACCTATTCTAAAAGTGGAGGTACGGAATTGTCAGAGGTGTTAAACCAAATCCTAAATTTTGGGATGAAATTGCCCTCACAAATGAATATCGATTGCCAGAGGTTCAGTACGTTGTTTTTGGAAGCACGGAAATGGGCCCGAGAATCAAATAGGTGGATGGTACCAACCGACGAAGTCTGCTTAGATGATGTTGTCCGAATCATGACGGAAGCATTCAGGCAAACCAATAACATTTGCAGTATCACCGAGTTACTTGACGCTTTGAAGCTGCAAGGGCACCTGGTCGCTTCACCCTTACACATCCCCATAGAATGGGAAGACCTATATGAAGAAGTCGTTGAGGTTATGGAATGCATTGACTTCACAAGGGAAAATAGAATTGTTGCCACCGGATGGGGGAAAGAATTCGAAGACTCGAATGAAGAGCAAGCTTCAGGAGGAAATGGCCCAATAGCTGGCATATATGGGATGATATCATTTGAGGAACTCCTCGGAGAAATAGATAAGATGGAAGAACAACCTAAAATTGATGAGGAAACTGGATTTAAGTTTTTCCCTTCTTCTGTAAATCACATGACGAGATTTGGGAGACATTACCAAATTCCAAACTCACTACATGCAAATGACAAGGGAAAGGGCGTTGAAGACCTTCCTATGCCAGAAATGACCCTCGAGGAGAGCAAGATCCTCGATCAATTGAAGAAAACTCAAGCTAACATCACTCTATGGGGGCTTTTCATGTCTTCCCAGCTACACATAAATGCTTTGATATAATTTCTTACTGGACCCATAGTTCCTCCCTCTACCACACCAGAAGAAGTGGTGAACCTGGTCGGATCCTTGACCTCTACCCGAATGCTGTCCTTTTCTGAAGAAGAAATCCCCAAAATTGGGCTAAATCACAATCATGCACTCAACATCTCCGTCAAAATTATGGGGAAGGTGGTACCACTTTCTCTCGTTAATAACGGATCCACTTTAAATGTCTTACCACTGAGAAACTTCAAATGTTTAGGTCTGAAAGAAAGTGACCTCGCTCCAACATCCGCTGCCGTGTGTGCCTACGAGAATACGCACCGTGAGGTGATGGGATGCATAAAACTTGTAATAGGGGTTTGACCTATAAACCCTGTCGTCGAATTCCAAGTCATCGATATCCCGACCTGTTTTAACCTGTTGCTCGGATGACCCTGGCTCCACAGTATAAAGGGTGTCTCTTCCTCGTTCCATCAATAATTGAAATTCTTCGCCGGTGGGCGAGTCATCACCATCCTGGGTGATGACGATAACGCCGAGGGTGCAAGCATCAGCAGTCCAATTCTTGAGATATAGCACGGGTCAAATGATACGCTCTTATCAGGTTTCCGAGTTAAACCATCCCTACTCCCGGCAGGGGACGATTTCAAAGAAAGGGTTTTTTCTAGAATATGACCCTCATGCCAATATCAATGTGATTCAGATGTTCAGAAACATGCACTTCATGCCCGGACTGGGGCTAGGACAAAGGCAACAGGGGATACTTGAGCCCATCGAATTGAAGAAAGTTTTACTTCCTTGCGGCTTGGGATATCAACCATCGGAACCAGAACTCAGAATGATCCTCCAGACTCGATCAAAAAGAGGATTAAACTGTATCTGAACTATCTCAGGTGATTCTTTAAATGGACGATTCATCAAAGAGGGCGAGGATTTCCCCTTTTGTGGTTTTCTAGAACCGTGGTATGACCATACAGATAAGAAGATAAAGCCTAGAATGGAGATATTTTTCGAAGATAGCTACCCATGGGCCGAAAGTTACCAATACCCGGCGCAACCGCTTATCAAAGATACTGAAGAGACTGAGGAAAGTGACTACGAAGATTCCTTTAACCTGCAGATACTGCGACTGACACTCTGCATTGTTAATTTAGGCACTACATCAAGGGACCCATCCCGTCTGATTAAAGTTGCTGATACACCTCTCCCCAACTGGCATGCTGCGCCAGTTCTACATCTTGAAATCTCCCTCAACCCCAATGTTTACCCTGTTTTATCTACTGTTGTCCATCCTTGCTCAGATGTAATCGAGACCTCTTTTGATGAGGTTCTCAATGCTGTTTTTCCTATCAATGAAAATAACGAAGATTTTGAGTATCTTGTTGTGCCTTAGATTAATTGTGTGGATTTTAATCAAACTTTTGATGATGATGGTTTTACAAATGAACAATTATTAACCGATCTAAATAAGGTTAATAATAAACAACATAACCGCGTTCAAGTTAATGAAGAAGAGATTATTATTATTAATCTCAGTTCTAGTAGCCAACTGCGCGAGATTAGGATAGGGGCCACCCTTGACGAGCATGAGCGCACACAACTCAAAGAATTGCTAAAGGAGTTCGTGGATGTATTCGCATGGTCCTACGATGACATGCCCGGTATTGATCCCGAAATATCTCAGCATGACATCCCCATTCTCCCAGATGCCAAGCCAGTTAAACAAAAGTTGAGAAAGCTCCGCACCGAATGGTCGCTTAAGGTCAAAGAAGAGGTGATCAAACAGTTGAACATGGGTTTCATTCGAGTAATCGAATATCCCACGTGGCTGGCCAACATTGTACCTATATCAAAATCAGGAGGAAAGGTTCGAATGTGTGTGGATTCCTGAGATTTAAACAAAGCCTCTCCGAAGGATGATTATCCGCTACCCAATATGGACATGATCGTGGACAACACAACCAACCATGCTCTCAAGTCATTCGTTGACGGGTTTGTCGGATACAACCAAATTAAGATGCATCCCGACCACCAAGAGAAAATCGCATTCATCACCCCATGGGAAACTTTTTGCTACACCTTTATGCCATTCGGTCTCAAGAATGCTGGGGCTACCTACCAAAGGGCTGCCACAACCATCCTGCACGATCCGATCCACAAAGAGGTCGAGGTTTACATGGATGATATGATTATCAAGTCCAAAACTAGAGAAGGTCATGTTCCCGCTCTCTGAAAGTTCTTCGAACGACTGCGGAAGTATCAGATGAGACTTAATCCACAGAAGTGCATCTTCGATGTTACGAAGGGAAAACTCTTAGGATTCATGATCAGTGAGAAGGGGATAGAAGCAGATACCGCCAAGCTGAGGTCCATACTTGAGATGCCACCTTCCCGAACAGAGAAGGAAGTCCGAGGCTTCCTGGGGAAATTACAATATATCAGCCTGTTCATCAGCCAGCTAACGTCCATCTGTGAACATATCTTTAAGCTCCTCCGAAAGGATTCAACCAAGGTTTGGAATGAGGCCTGCCAAGAAGATTTTGATCGAATAAAACCATACCGAACCCAACCTCCAGTTCTCTTGCCACCCCAGCCTGGTATCCCTTGGCTCTTATACCTAACCATAACAGACATTGCAGCCGGGGCTTTGCTAGCCCAGTACCTCGAGGACTCCCGCAAAGAAAGAGCCATCTATTACACTAGTCTCAAGTTGGTCGGATACGAGGCCAACTACACTTCTTTGGAAAAAGCATGTGTCACACTTATCTAGGTCACCCAAAAGTTACGACATTACATGCTCGCCTTCCCTATTAAACTAGTATCCCGAATGGATCCCATCAAATACCTACTTGAGAAACCTGCCTTATCTAGCCGAATGTCCCGATGGTTGATGCTCCTAAAAAAGTTTGATATCGTGTACGTCACACAGAAAGTCGTTAAAGGAAGATCCATCTCTGACTACCTCGCTGACTATCCTATAGAAGAAGCAGATGTCTGGATCTCCGAATTCCCAGATGAAAACATCCTCTGCACCACTCAAGAACGCCTCCGATGGAAAATGTTCTTAGACGATGCTGCCAACAAAAAAAGATATGGCATTGGGATACTTCTGGTCGCCCCAGATGACTCCCACACTCCCTTTGCCATTAAATTGGATTTCCCTTGCACCAACGACATGACAGAATACGAGGCATGCATAGTGGGCCTCCAGGTCGCTCTCGAGAAAGGTATTTAATACCTTGATGTATATGGGGATTCTGCCCTTATCATCGGTCAAGTGCTCAGAAAGTGGAAGGTCAAAGATGAAAAGATTCAACCCTTTCATGCCCAATTAGAAGAGTTGGCCTCCCAATTCCGAGATATCACCTTCCATTACCTACCCCGAGCAAAGAACAACCTAGCTGATGCTCTCACTACTTTGGCTTCCATGGTCGACATGCCCGAGGGAATAACAATGACCCCCTTACTATTTCAAAAATAAGACAGACCGATCCATTGCTACCATATTGAGCTTGTCTCCACTGAAGATCCCGAACTAGCTGATTGCTGGTACTATGATATTTGGTGCCTCCTCAAACAGGGTAGGTATCCCGAGGGTTCCAATAAGAACGACCGAGCTAACCTCCCAAGGTTGGTCGATCAGTACATCATCTGCCACAGAGCACTACTCAAGAGGAATTTAGATGGAACTCATTTGCACTGTATCGCAGGGGCTAACATTGAAAAAATAATGCAAAAAATCCACAGCAGGGAATGCGGAACTCACATGAATGGTCATATGCTTGCCAAAAAGATCATCCGACAAGGCTACTACTGGACCACCATGGCCCAGGATTGCACTGCCCATGTTCGAAGGTGCCCTAAATGCCAACAGTTCTCCAATATCCAACATCTACCTCGGCGGGAATTTTACAACATGACTTCTCCCTGGTCGTTCTCCACCTGAGGTATCGACATCATAGGGAAAGTTACACCAAAAGCGTCAAACGAGCATGAGTTCATCCTGGTTGCCATCGATTACTTCACCAAATGGGTTGAAGCTGAGTCATACGCCGTATTAAATGCCAAGAAGGTGGCTAAATTGATTAAGAAGAATATTATCTGCCGATATGGGGTCCCGCACGAGATAGTGTCGGATAATGGTTTGCACTTTGAGGCAGAAGTCACAGAAATAGTCAACGAATACGGGATTCAGAGACACAAATCTTCTCCCTACCGACTTCAGACCAATAGTGCAGTTGAGGCTGCAAACAAAAACCTCAAATCCATTATCAGGAAGATGATCGAAAGTTATAGGGATTGGGCCGATCGGATCCCCTACACCCTCTGGGGCAATCGAACCTCAATTCGAACCTCTATTGGGGCTACCACTTACTCCCTGGTTTACGGCATGGAGGCAGTCCTACCTGTAGAGATGGAAATACCCTCGTTATGTGTCATGCTCGAAAGCAAGGTTAAAGAAGAAGACTGGTGCCAAGGCCGTCTTGATGAGATGACCCTCCTAGATGAACGGAGACTAAATCTCTTTACCACATACAAGGATACCATCGCCGAATAGCGCAATCATTCAACAAGAGATTCAAGGACCGCAGTGTCCGAGAAGGGGATTTAGCCCTTAAAGAGATAATCGAACCTATCTGGGACCCCAGAGGAAAGTTCAAACCCAATTGGAGCGCCCTTACATTGTGAGGAAGATCTTGTCTGGCGGTGCCGCCATGCTCACTGACCTGGATGGGGAAGAGATGGCTCGTCCAGTTAATCTGTACCGTCTCAAAACGTTCTACCCCTACTCCAAAATCTCGGCACGCTGCGACTTTTCTCATCCCCCTTCTATTCCAAAAAAAAAACTCTCTCCATTTCCCTCTACCCAGAACTACGTGGGCCTGATCCTCTGCAAAAACTATTTTCAAACAGACAAGAACTTTTTTTAAAAACACCAGAGGTACGTAGGCAGCTCATACTCCTCACATGTGCACGACCCCTTCTTTTTCACAAAATACCATTATTTTCTTACCTCCGAGAACGACAGTTCATTCTAAACATCTACTTGAACAAAAGGATTATTTATGCCTTAGCAATTGGTATAGACAATTCAAAATACAAAATTTATCGAAAGGCATAGCTGGGTGATCAGAAACTTGTTTATTTCATTAAATAAGAAACTACAGTACATATTGCATAAGAAAAAGGAACGAATAACTCCCTTCCCCCTACTACCATAAAAACCAGACAAAATCCTCCACATCTGTTACATAAATAAACTCCCCAGGAGTCCTACCCACAGATACCGGAAGAGCCTGCACCTTTATCATCCACGTCCTGAGGACCCCAATTTTCTCCTGCCTGAATGGAGTGCCGCGAACACTCCATGGACCGATGAGCCTTAACCATCTTCGAAAAGACCACAACACCCCCTTCCATGGAGTCAGATAAAACAAACCACCTTCGACCGGTCTCTACTACCAACATCTTGCTGACTACTTCCCTCCACAACCACTTCATATAATCTTTGGGGACATGGAAAACCTTCCCAACAGACTGAGAGGGATGGGTCGACAGACACCAATTTTCTCACAGAGATCCTAGCAACAGACGCAAGCGCTCAGCCAAATCTTCTACCGGAAAAAAATTTGAGGTCCGAGGGGGCACGACCTGCGCCCAGCCAAATTGCCGCAAAAGTCGCCAAGGGAAATAAAAAGAGGTCTGCCCGAGACCAACCAGCCACACATATGAATATTCTCCTAGCTCCAGAACAGGCTACAACTGTCCCCACCAAGGCATGGACCAATACAATCCACGAGCCCCGTACTCCACAAGACAATTCTCCCAGTTCTCAACATACAAACCCATGCGGATGAAGTAGCCCGAAAAGAAGTTGGGTACAGCCGACAAAGGATATTCTGGAGGAGTTGACAAGTGGAATATTTCAGACAACCACATGAACAGTATCACAGGGCTACCCCTCAAAAAGTCTGAACGGCCTTCTCTCCAAGCATCCAGGCCATTCAAAGTATTCGCCAATATCACCGCCGTAGGATTGCGATGGTATGACATCCATGAGGTAATGGCTGCAAGTTGTGGTTCCACGCGCACCTCCCCAGTCACCAACAGCAATTTTGAAATCAGGCCCAGAACGACGGCTCCAGCGTAGCCAACATCACTTACTTCCCGCGAACGCACGAGCTGCAACACCGCCGGGAGGGAGATCATTCCTCCAGTAACTAATGACCTAGCCGCCGAAGGAGAAATATGGAGAAGCTCGGCCAATAGATCCCTAGGAGAATGGGAGAATTCTGGTAAAGCCGCGGCAACCCTAGGATTCACTCCCAGTATGGCAGAAAACTCCTCGTAGGTAGGACAAACTTCTTCCAACCCAAAGCGGAATACATGGTCTTCGGGGTACCAAAACTGTACTGTCGCCATCAGCATATTCCACTCAAAAGGTCGATTACGCCACAAGGAGACTCGACGCATGTTGAAAGCATCATAGTCGACATTATAAGAGCACATGGCTTCCAAGGCTTCGAGGTAGTTGACAAACTCAATGCTACCAGGGAGAGCCATCTCGCAAGACTAAAAGATGGGTCGATATGTAAGGATGCAAAAGGTGTGAGGAAAACACTCCACCCTTCTCCCTTTTTATACTTAAAAATACTCACAAGAGACATAATCCTTGTAGGAATCGAAAGTAACTCTACCCCACAAGGTACTAAAGGCTGAAGAGGGTACCAATCAAAGCTTTCAATTGATGGGACTGGACTGAACTACCGATAGGCAGGCCAGGGTGCTTGCCGATCGGCAACCTCCCATTTTTGGAAATCTCCCTTTTTCCTCTTTTGTCAAAATCAGAAAACTCAAATAAAAAATTGATATTCTCAACAAAATTTCAAAATCCCTTTTCCTCCTTATATAATCCTTTTTTTTTTAAATTTCCTCCATTCCTTCTTTGTCAAATCAGAAAACTCCATAAAAATAAATTGATATTCCCAAAAGAATTTCAAGAATCCTGTTCCCTCCTTATGGGATTCCCCATTTTGAATAAAATAACTTTCCTCCGAAATATTTCTAAAAATATTCCTTTTTTTTACGGTCTCAGCAGCAAATTAAAAAGAGCATGCATTCATTTCATCATTAAAATAAAAGATAGTCAAAAAACGCATTGCATTGCATATATATGTTTTCTGTGTTACATCATTTCTGTAGGAAATAAAGAAAAGCCAAAAACAACGGGACTCAGCCCGAACCCACATTTCACTCCCTCTCTCTCTCTCTCTCTCAAGAATTTCCATCCCGGCGACGCGCTCTCTTTCCCCTACGGCGAGACGATGTGCCCCCACTACTCGAGCCAGAGTCTCCCCGGGACGAGGCTGACGGCACCAAGCAAGAAGGAACAGGGACAGCCTCCCGAATGTTGGTAGTCGCCGATGATATCCAATCCCTGATGTCCCTGAGCCAAGTGGTCGACACTCGGGTTTGCGGAAAAGGAAAGGCAGAATCAGTATCAAGAAAAATAAATCAGAAAAAGAGAGGAAAAGGACCCAAAGGTTTACCGCAAAACGAAGGACGTCATCTGTCAAGCCCAGCTCCTCCGGATCCATCGTAATAGGACGATGTAGCATCGACACTGTCCCTCCATCAGCCCATCGGATGTTGTACGAAGGAGTGTGCAGCCGAACAAAAGGGACCTCCGAGGTCGCCGCCGCCGCATGTGCCGACGAACTGCCACCACTGTGGGAAGACCCCACCGCCCGAATCGAACTAGCAGGAGGGAAAGACAAAGCGTCATGTATACTGGGCGCCATCATCCAGCTCGTCACAAAGTCCATATAGTCATACGGCGCAGCCATATCAGTATACAACGCATAGAACTCGCCGATCATCGCCGCGATCCTTTCATCCTCCAATAATTGTCGCTCCCGCCTCATAGAAGTAGGAGGCTGTGTGGGAGGCACCACCACCTCCTCCTCAGCAATCTGACAGATAACCCTCTCCCCGAGGTATCAGGAATGGCCGAACTCATGCGCCAACAAATGCCTCATCTGTGCGTTCACCCCAGTCTCCCCCGTATCCTGAATGGCGCTCCCCCAAGGATAAAAGGTCACCTGAAAATCCCCAAGAAGGCATAAGTCAATACAAAATTAGAAGGTACAAAAACTAAGACTGAAATGGAAAGAGTCTTATCCTACAACTGGTCAGGTCATTCAAGACTTGACGCACCTCCTCTAGGGAGAGAGATCCCTTCGACTGCTGGTTGGCCTTACGCCATCGATACAAGCGACAGAAGTCCCTGACGGTGTTGTCCTTCAGAGCAATCAGTGGGGTGTTGCACCCAATCACCTCATAAAACTACGTCTGAATTCACAAGCAATAAGAGACGCATAAGGAAAATGCAAATGCATGAAAGGAAAATGCGAATGCATGAAATGGTAATGCACAAAGTAAAGAATACCTCAAGGAGATACGTGGATCCAATAAAAGTCTGCCGGTAGCACCGGATGAACGCATCCAGAGTAGAGTAAAGGGTCGCCAAGGTCAGACTCCCCCAATTATAGAAAGGGATGTTCGAAAACATCCTCAAGTATGGAAGAAACCACAAATGGACGGCGTCGCCGCTCGACGTCGCCGCTCGACGCCACCATGAAACCTCCCAGGACTAACAAAATGAACAACCAAGCCATCTGCCTCACTTGCAGCCCGTCCTCCACATCAACCACCCTGCTCAGCAAAACATCCTTCAGCAAGGATAGCCGGATAGAATCTCCAGAGACTATCCTCCTCACATCACCGAGTGTCGCATACTCCGCCTCCGAGCTCACCCGTAAAGAATGGTCCACCTCTATCTGCTCCCCATCACAATCCAGTCCCAGCAGTTACTGCACATCTATAGGAGTCACCGTCATCTCTCCGAAGCCAAAATGAAAAGTGTGGGTAGTGTCCCACCACCTCTCCCCCAAGGCACACAAAACTGCTGTCGAATGAGGCATCTCATCCAGCGCAGCCGCCAACCTCCCAAAACCCACTGATGATACCATCCAGCACACCATGGGTGGAAGATTCTCCCAAACATCCCTAAGCCCCGTCGTCCCGTGGGCACGCATGTTCTTCAAAGAAATATCCGACTGGCAAAAGGAAAAATTCAGTCAAAGGTCAAGAAAAGGAAAAATCACCCAAAAAGGAAAGAATGCCAAAGGTCAGGTTACTTACATAACCACCGAGAATCACTCTCGAAGAGCGATGATGCGATGACTCCCGCAGTAAGGTCCTCTCATACGCAACCGGCTCGAATGCATCAAAGGCATTCTCATTCCCCAAAGCAAGGGGCACCCTGTCCCTCTAATCCACATTCGCCCAATCATCAACGGTCAACTACTCCCAGTGGACAGCGGTGCTCACAAAAGGGGCCATTTCTTGAAGATCGGAATGCTAGAATGATTCGTAGAGAGAAATCGCAGAAAGAGAGAAGGCAGGAAGCTGTGAAAATGAGGGGAAATTGCCCCCTTTATATAGGAGGCCAAACGCCATGCCGATCGGCAACCCACCTCACCATACGGATCGTCACTGTCTCCTCACCTTCTTGAGGCAGCCCAAAAGTCCGTGCCACTGCCGAATGGCACCTCTCAGTCTATGTCGACCGGCACCCCCCTTAAAATTTTGTACAAAAATTCCCATAAAATACCAGAAAGCCTCAAAAAATCCTCGAAAAATTCCTAAAAATCCCAGGAAGGATTTAGAACGTTTTCATCAAGGAAATTTTTCACTCTTTTGGGCGACACCCCGTTTTCCCCAAAGGAGCCCTCAAAATCCAAGCGATTGACCTCTCAGGCAAGGCTCTCGGACCACCTAATCACCTCTTCATCAGACTTTACATGGTATTTTTCCCAGTAAAAATTAGAAGAACCACTCGTCCCGAGCGATCTCTCCCAATTGACAATCCAAATTTTCCCCGCCCCATTCATCATTCCCCACCGAAATCTCAGATCCAAATTCTTATTCCCAGCGGAACCCCTCTTCCCCAGTGGAATCCTCAAAAACTAAGTGAAATCTCCTCCCGACAAAACTCCGGAGGATCTCTAAGGATCATCTGATCACTTCCCCAGCGGAATTCTCTCACAACACCCAAAATAGGTTGTTCCCCCTGCAAGGCCTCTTATAAAGCTTCCCCCAGCTAGCATCTCCCCAGCTCAAATCGGAATCACAAAGCTCTTTCTCTAGCAGAATCAAAGTACAATCTTTATCTACTCTTGGGTTAGAATTGGCCCCGGTCTTGGATCGTTACCTTAGTTAGGTCAGAATTGACCTCGGTCTTCGGTCGTCACCACTCTTGGGTCAGAATTGGCCCGAGTCTTGGATTGTCACCTTAGTTAGGTTAGAATTGACCTCAGTCCTCGGTCGTCACCACTCCTGGGTCAGAATTCACCCCGATCTTGGATCGTCACCTTAGTTAGGTCAGAATTGACCTCGGTTCTCGGTCGTTACCACTCTTGGGTCAGAATTGGCCTCGGTCTTGGATCGTCACCTTAGTTAGGTAAAAATTGAGCTTGATCCTCAGTTGTCACAACTCTTGGGGTTAGAATTGGCCCCGGTCTTGGATCGTCACCTTAGTTAGGTCAAAATTGACCTCGGTCCTCAATCGTCACCACTCTTGGGTCAAAATTGGCCCCGGTCTTGGATCGTCACCTTAGTTAGGTCAGAATTGACCTCAGTCCTTGATCGTCACCACCCTTGGGTTAGAATTGTCCGTGGTCTTGGATCTTCACCTTAGTTAGGTCAGAATTTCCCTTGATCCTCGGTCGTCACCACTCTTGGGTAAGAATTGGCCCTGATCTTGGATCGTCACCTTAGTTAGGTCACAATTGACCTCGGTCCTCGATCATGACCACTATTGGGTCAGAATTGGCCCCGGTCTTGGATCATCACCTTAGTTAGGTCAGAATTAACCTCGGTCCTCTGTCGTCACCACTCTTGGGTCAGAATTGGCCCCAGTCTTGGATCCTCACCCTAGTTAGGTCAGAATTGACCTCGGTCGTCACCACTCTTGGGTCAGAATTTGCCCCGATCTTGGATCATCACCCTAGTTAGTTCAGGATTGACCTCGGTCCTCGGTCGTCACCATTCTTGGGTCAGAATTGGCCCCGATCTTGGATCGTCACCCTAGTTAGGTCATAATTGACCTCGGTCCTTGGTCGTTACCACTCTTGGGTTAGAATTGGCCCCGGTCTTGGATCGTCACCTTAGTTAGGTCAGAATTGACCTCGGTCCTCGGTTGTCACCACTCTCAGGTCAGAATTGACCCTGATCTTGGATCGTCACCTGAATTAGGTCAGAATTGACCTCGGTCCTCGATCGTCACCACTCTTAGGTCATAACTCACCTCGACCCTCTGAATTGGTCATCCTCATCTCCTTAGTTCCTCATAACTGACCTTGATCCTCTGAATTGATCATCCCCAGCATACTTCTTAGGTTCTCACAATCGATTTCAACCCTCTGAATCGGTCATACTCCCTCAAAAGCATCATACGGTGTCTAATCGACGGCTATCATTTGTTCCAAACTCACCCATCGAGGGGCTCTGTAGACACCCCATTCTGTTACCAGTCAACTCTCCTTAGGTCCCTAGTACCTCCCTTCATCACTATAAACCCAGGTCACGTCCCAAGTACTGACCTGGAAGCCATCGGGCACCCCCGACAAAGTTTGACCCAAAAGTCAAACTCCTCGTCTCTACCGAGACTTAATGAATCTTTGAAGGGCACTAAATACCCTTTACTAAGGTCTACCCCGTGCGTGATTCCGACTTTCCATACGGACGAACGCGCCATTTGCGTCCAAAACCTAACCTAGAGGCCACCGAGCACTCCCGGGCTCTATTTGACTTATGTCAACTCTTTAGCTCCATCGAGACTGAATGAATCTTCTAAGGGCACTAAATACCCTTTCCAACGGTCCGTCCCGTGCGCAATTCTGACTTTTCATGCGGACGAACGATCGGTTTGACTCCGGGAATCCACCGAGCGCTTCTCGGGCCCAGTTGACCAAAGTCAACTCTCCAAACCGGGTCAAACTCTTTGGAATGTCAAAGTACATCTCCTAACTTTTCCAACGGTAAGACCCATGTGTGATTCGGAATTACCATACAGACGAATGCGCCATTTGCGTCTGCGCGATTCCCCATCCAATGGACCGACAAATGCTTCCGAGCCACATTTGACCAAAAGTCAACTCCCAAACTCGGGAGCGGTCCAAGGGACTTTCGAAGGTCTCTAAAATACCTTTCCAACGGCATGCCCCGTGTGCAATTCTGACCAATGGTTCGGTGGCCAATTTTCCAAAAATGCCTGAGGCGCACTGCCAAATGGCAGGTCCCAAATCCTGCCTATCGGCACCTTCCGATAGGCACTGCCATGATAGGGATGATCGGCAGTACCCTAGGATTATAAAAGGAGGCCTTGGCCTCATTTGCAAAGGGATCCCAGATCTGATAGAAATCTCTCTGAACAAATCCCAGAAACCTCTCTCGAAGGCAGCGTAATTTTAACTTCCAAATCCCTCTTTTACCTTAACTTTTCATCATCCTTTTCATCAAAATTGGGGAAGTAATGACTCTACATCATCATCCAAGCTCAAGGGCTGCTCTCCAACATTCAAAGTCAAGCTCATGATCTTCAAGAAGGTCCAACTTTCTCAATTTCTCTCTTAAATTCTCTTGAATTCCCAATAACTTGTTTTCTTACTTAGCACTTTTATTATCTCATCTCACACATCCTAATATATTTTTTTTATTTAGTATTATTGCACATCTCTTATTTTCATATAAATAAAAACCCCAAAACAAGAAAAAGAGGGTTTCCTAATAAATTCCAAGTAGGGATTCTCACACTTTTCCGCACTTTTCTCACAACTAAAACACATTTTCTACACACACACACACACTTACAAATAAGAGATCCCACATTTGGATTTATGGGATAAACCCCACCCCTTTTCTTATATGCAAACTACGTGGACTTTTATGCCTTTATAGGCTACGTAGGCGTCTCGGGGTAAAACTCGAGATTCGAGTCCTTTCTCTCACTTTTTCTCTCATTTCCTATTTTCTCAAAATCCATTTTTCTTATATTATATATATCCTTAGTCTTAGTGACACATTACTCCATGTGCATTATCGTTGCCTTATAGGGATCAACGTAGGGGTAACCGCGTAAATCTTATTTTTCTAATATTACTTTCATAATCTTTCGATGGATAACTCGCTTTATCTTTTCCATGATACAAGCCGAGGATTCCTACCTCCATTCTATATATATACACATGGACACATCTCACAGGGGGAAACATAAAGGAAAATATCAAATATCCATGAGAGACCGAAAGGGAGGAATGGGTGCCTAACACCTTCCCATTTCGTAACTAAGCCTCCGAACCCTTTTCGAATCATTTTGGTTTCACACGCACCAGTATGTCTTTGGATGTCATCCTTCGGGGTGGCTTCCTTTTTTTCTTTTGTCTGTTTTGAGTAAAATAGACTGGCGACTTTGAATCTCTCTACATTTTTCACACCTCACAAAATTGACGCCGGCCGAAGTGCTCTTCCGAGAGGGGACGCGCGGGACCCGAAGGATTAGAACATTTAATTTGAACTTTATCTTGCATGCACACCTAAATATAAATCAAAACAAAATTTGGCTAAAAATTTGATCTTTTTTATGCGTAACTTGATACACGGACTATCCATACGAACCTTGCATTTATAGTACACCGAACTGATCCGAGCTTGAGAACCTTGCCAATAAGATTCACTTTCGTACTTATCTTCAAGTTGTTATCCCTTATCTGATATTATTACGATTTCGTCTGACCACATGTATTATTCCTAATAATTGCACCCCAAAGCTTGGCAACCTCGTAGGGGAGAAGAGGTTTGATCGCGAGTGATATTTGATGTTAGTTGGCAGTGATGTTTAATCGTCAGTTGATGATGAGGTTAAAGAGTACTAACACTTTAAATTTTTTTTATGTAAAAGTCCACTTTGCTCTACCCGTTAAGCTTGCATGGTTGTAATTTTTCCTAGCTTTTTAAAGGTACATTGGTAATTTTTTGCATGAAGAGACTAAATGGTGAGACACGTCTATCAATCATTACCTAGGATTTCACCCCAAATGATGATTTTTGTTGGAAGCTGAATCAAATAGATCAAAGTCTCTCTCAAACACCATTTTTCATTTCCGTCTTCACTATTCAAGGCATCTTTTCCTTCACATGTAAGCCTTATTCCCTTCTCAATTTTCATTTTCTATGCGAACTATCATTTGTGGTTCTTAGTTTCTTCAAAATTTTCTGTCATTTTTATCCTAAATTGAAAAAATGTTGAATGTGGTGAATGATAAAACCATAGGAGAGTTTAGGAAGAAGTTTTGTATTTTCGATTGTCTAGTGATTGAATGTGTTGAGGAGTTAAATGATTGTTATATTGTAGAATGAGGGCGATGGATTCATATCCAATCCATTGTTAAAGGTGGTATTACCTTCCCCAAAACCAACTATTTCTTGTGTTTTGTGAGTTTTTAGGGTAATACCTGCTCAATGTAGCCCAAACACACGAAGGATTATGAATGGGGTGTATAGAAACAATAAATCATACCAAACACAAATTGAAATCCCTAAAATTAAGTACTGCTACTTTTGTGTTAAAAATAACGAGACCCCCTTTTACTTGAAGGCAAGAAAGGATAGTGTCATTGTGAATATTTTTTACTCCAATAAGGGTTATTGGAGTTATGGCTTTATTGCGAGGGAGTGATAACATCCACCAATTTCTGAGGGTGGTAAGCCCTATAGGGACTTTGGGTTCTCTAACAGAGGACCCAAGATAGCATTTTATTTTTTATTTTTGACCAAGTTCCACATAAACTATTTGCAAACAACCATTTTTGTGTTACACAAGAGATCTAAATACAAATTAATCTTTTTCTTCTCATGTCAATTGGGTCAGCTTGTCAATGTTTGGAATTTGAAGAGGCCTTTATTTACTAGTGCCAAGCATCCCAAATCGACATCCTTGTTGGTCAAGTATGCCAATGCCACCACCTACTTCATTACTAGTCCTATGGATAAAAATCTTGAGATCCCAGTTCCTTCAAGAAATGAAGATTCTTAAAATGGGTCCACCTTAACCTCCTTTGTATTTGTGGACGTAAATGTGTAATTTCGGCCACCTCAGAGGAAGAAATGACCCCGAGAAAAATAATTCTAACTTTATTGGATGAGTCCAACCTCCCCATAACTAAAGAAGATGGAGGAAACCTCAGGCCTGGTAAACTTTTCAAATTCACCCAAAAAATCTCAGGCACCAGAAGAAGACTAAGACTAGGCTTTCTATTTCTATTATTATCATCCCCACCAAGTAGGTGGATGCCCGATCAAAGAGATTGCCACAAAATAATGTTTATGGGCCAGAACCCGGACATGGCCCCCTCACTGCTAAATGGGGCCATAATGAATTTGGAAAAGGATCGGGTAGGTTGATTACCAACCAACTAGACTTTTAAGACTCCAGGGGTTCTCTATCAATTCCTAAAACTTCTCGTCAGACAATTTACTTACGAGTTTTTTCCTGTTGCAATAACTGGTGACCACCCCGTGCTTATAGTTTGTGGTGCACTTCATGTATATCCTTGATACAAAGTCTTAAGAGTCCTGCAAGAATGTCAAAAAGTGTTATGAGACTGAAAAAAGGCCATCAAGTTGGAGATAGCCAAGTTGAAGAAAGAGGATGCGCATCTAAAGAAGTCTTATTGAAGACAATGCCCAGATTTTGGTTGAACCTTTAATGGCTAAGGACAAGGACTTTGACAAGGGATTTAATGATGTTGTTAATCAGTCCAAGAAGTAATTTCTTATATCATAAGTCTAACTTTAAGGATGGATGTGATTCATCTTTACTAAGATTGAGATTCCCCCCCCCCCCCCCCCCCCCCGGGAGTGTGAACTTTATGGGGAGCATGATTTAGGCTCCCCTCCGAAGGACAAGGAAGAGGGTGAGGCCTCAGACAGTGGCCATGTAAAGGATGGGGTTGATATAAAAAATGAGACTATTGGTCGATCCAATTAAGAGAAATAATGCCATGCTAGTTAGGTTTATCTTAGGCTTATTTTTTGTATTTACCTATTTTTTGACAAATATATTGTAAGGATTTGCCTCACCTTTTGACTTTTTAATGAAAAATTCTATTTTGTCCTTGCCATTATTTTTCCCAACTGTTGATTACTTATGAATACTCTTGTTGCCCTTTATGTATTTGAATGCCTTTATTTTAGTATTTGTATCCTTCATGATGACTTGCCAATGGTGTCAATACTTTAAGCAAGTGGAGATATGGATTTGATACTTGGTCAAGAGGGCACCAACCGAGCTAGTGAAACATTCATTTATGTTCAACAAGCACTCTATAAAATGATAAGTTCTTATGGAGAGAAGGCTCGTTAGAAAAATTGGTCATTAAGAATATGCTAAAGAGGTCGAAGATATTATCGAGTTAGTGCGAAATGAGAACAATTCCCTAAGGGAAAAGCTCAGCAAGGCTAAGGAGGACTTGAAAACGAATGAGGCTGTCAAGCAAGGCATGAACTGTTAAATTTGAAGTTAAAGTACCTCTTTAGAAAGGGTCCTCATGCATTTTGGGTTGTCAATTATAACGAGAGTTTCATGGATACCCTTCTTCGTCTAGATGAAGCTAAGCAGGTTGGCTATAAACATGGTTTTCTTAGTTCCTTAACTTTCATGACGGTCCCCAATTATTCTAAACTTTGGTACTGGTACCCAGTGAAGTGTCCTGATTATAGCCATCCTCTTTTTAGGAGTGATAAGTAATGGATTCCTCTTTATGATATTAAACTCCAGCTAATGAAAAATTACTTGTTGTCCTATGATATTGACAATGAAAAATATTGAAGTCATTTATCTGCATATTGAGACGGCTCAAAGTCGACATAAAAGTAATACTAATATGGACAAAAGGCCATTAAAGTTTACGGTCGATGAGCATATGTTACTCCAGATCGAACCTAGCCAAGTGTAGATTCATTTTGGTAAGAAATGGAAGTTTCCACAACTATACACTAGGCCCTTTGAAATACGAAAAAAGACTGGTTCGATGTCTTACCGTTTGGGGTTGCTGCCACAGTTGTCTCATCTTCACAATGTATTCCACATTTCCATGCTAGAAACGCTACACCAAAAAGATAATTTTCAACATTTTAAAACCATTGCAAAATGATGTTTGCAACAATTTATTGTGAACGAATGTCCTATTTGGATTTTCCAACGGTTCATAACCGTTATAATTGTATATTTTGCAACGACTTTAAACATTTTCTAATTTTTATTTACAATAGTTTGAGACCGTTGAAATAATCAGTAGGCATTTTATTTTTTGCAGCGGTCCTTAACAATTACAAATAAAAAACAATATATTTTTCATAACGGTTCAGAAAGCTTACAAATTGTAAAATTTAAATAAAAAAATGTCCCTCTTTGTAAGTGGTATGAACCGTTACATAAAATTAAAATATAAAAAATTAAAAACTATCCACCACAAGCTATGCTACCCTCACATTGAAAACCACCACAATAAAAAAATGTTGAGAACTTCAAATTCAAAGTTCAAAATCAATTTCTTGTTATACACAATAATAGACCGTAGTAATGTCAAGTAACTAGTCCAATAATTAATTACATAGAGACAAGCAAAAACAAAGATCATGTTCTTGCTTGAATAAACTTTTTGCCATCACTTTATGTCTCAAGCCTCACTTTTCATACTCAATCTGTGATTTCCTTCAAGATAATCATTATTTCTCCTCTTGCCACTGCATAACTTTATGAAAAGGGGTTAATTTTTCAGCATCAGGAGCTCCCTTCGTCAACATCCTAGAACTATGTTAACAAAACATCATAAGGAAATTCGTCATAAGGAAAATAGTCATCATCTGAGAAAAATATTACAAAGGTAATTAATAAAACATCACAAGGCAATTCAACCCTGTAATATGCCAAAAAATAATAGCAAACATAAATTAGCATGAATCTTATAGAATCTCAAGCTGATTACCAAAATTATGTTAACAAAACATCGTACGACAAGTCTTAATAAGGAAAATAGTTGTAATACCTCGTACTTTGTCAGTATTTTATATCCACGTGTTCATTAAATTATTAATTTAACTGGAAATGAAATTGGTTTTGGTAAATATTATTTAACGAGTTTATGATTAATATATATGATTATTTACATGTGTGGAAAAAGTAAATAGTGATGTCAATTATTATATTGTTGTTTAATTGGTGAAAAGCAATAG
This sequence comes from Sambucus nigra, assembly GCA_949130495.1. Lineage (NCBI taxonomy): Eukaryota > Viridiplantae > Streptophyta > Magnoliopsida > Dipsacales > Adoxaceae > Sambucus > Sambucus nigra. Next base: position 8,111,456 of record OX422219.1, on the reverse strand, counting down.
ATTATCATATTGTCATTAGAAACATAGAAGGACGGGTTAAAATGGTATAAGGGAAACACAGATTTCACACGTGTAGGGCCCGTTTAATGATATAGTGAATCATTTTTTAGTTTGGTGACTCAAATGACCTTTACGAGTGCATTGGTGATACAAAATGCTTAGAAATAGTCCAGAATAGAAGTATGGCCCATATGGGGATATGGTTGTCTTTCTACCCTTATAGTTTAAACTAAAAACAAGATTAAGGAGTGATTAAGAGGTATTTAAGGCTAAGAGGGGTGGATGGAAGCCTCATTATAGCCTTTACTCAGTGAATATTAAGGGAGAGGTCAAAGAGAATAGAAAAAAAGAGAAGGAGAGTTTGGAAAAGAAAGGAAGGATCATCTTCGAATTTGGTTAATCTCAAACGTGTCAGATTTTTGATTTCAATCCAGTAAGGCAATTTTTTACTTGCATTAGATTTGCAATGTTTTGCAGATAATTTTGTTCATATTTAATTAGTAATTAATTTGGGAATTTGATATGAAATTATGACGATTAATTAAGAGGGTTTGATTTGTGTTAAACATAATAATGTGTTTGAGAATTAGTCTAGATGAAATTCGTGATAGAAATATGGGAGTATGCTTATAAACATGATGAACGTTGATAGGGTGTTAGATCAATGGGTATTAATGTTGGATTAATTCTAGATTGAGTGGATTAAATTAATGATTACGAATCCTTGAGATTTTATGTTGGATTCGGGTTTAGATTTGTCTTAAAATACTACTAGGATGATTGTGTATTTGCTGGGGATCTAAATTTATGATTTTTGGAGGATTAAGTCCTTTATTGATGGGTTTGGGGCGTGCTAACCAGAGGTTGAAGACAAATGGAAGCTCAACAAATCGAACCGATTCATTGGGAGGGCAAATTACTTCTCTAAATCGAACTGGTTTGGTCTGCCAGTGAACTGGTTCAGTGTGCTGGCCTATCCTGATTTTTATTGTGCGTTGTTTTGACCCTTAACGTGGGATAAATGGGCGTATGAGTTTTTGGGGTATACTGGGATTATGGAGGAACATTATCAGGGGTTAGTGCGTGTTTAGGCCAACTCTTAGAAGGGTTCGTGTGAGACGAATTGGATTTCAAGTGAGTGAACACTTAATTCAAAATCGGAAAGTCAGTTTAGACTTGGGGATTGATAGACTAGTATACTGGGGCATTTCTGTACGTAGTCAGTACTTTATTTATATACGTATTATGGGTTTCTTATATATATATATATATATATATATGTGTGTGTGTGTGTGTGTGTGTGTGTGTGTGTGTGTGTGTGTGTGAGGTTGTTTATGTATTTATCTAGAACATACCTACTTGGTAGATTTATTAAAAGGTGGTTGCACATAGTGCCCAGTTCACCCTGGAATTTACCAGTAGGTGTTGGATTAATTATCCAAGTTATGGTACTATTGCATGGTCACTATCTATATATGAGCATATGTGTTGGCTTGGAGACTGGTTGGGTGCGACGTGGTATGGTTGCGAGCAGTGAATGTATGTTTATGACCACCTCCATTTGTTTTTATTTACATTTGGGTTCATTGGTGAGATTCTGACCCTGTAGTCCAGTTGTGGTACCTGGAATACCTGGAGAACAATAGCACACGAGGGATGCATCTGTGAGGTCCTGCTTTGGAGATGCAACGTATACATATATCGAGCGATATATATGTATATGTGTTTATGACATAGTTTGTGAATATCTATTTATAGCACGTGTGTATCTATGTAATTAATTGTGAAAATATACCTAGTGAGGATAGTATATATTATCTAATGGTGACTATTAACGGGATGGGATATGTTAGCGGTTATTGATCTAGTTAGATAGGGTGGCATGATTAGCATAATAAATGAATGCATTGATCAACTCCATACTCAATTCCATAACTTCTGGTCAAAAATTCATTGTTAATGCTTCAAACCATAGGTCTCTTTAGAACTAGACCTTGAATGTTGTTCGCTGGAATTATTGTCAGATGATAAATGGATTGATCTTTGTGGGACATTTGTTGACTCAAAGTACAAGGCTGTATAAAATTTTATGTAATTATTTTTTCATAAATTTTATGTAATTATTTTTTCATGCGAATTATTTTAATCTTCATTGAAAATAAATGTCTTATGTTGGTTTCTGAAAACAAGTGAAATTAAATCGATCAATAGATTTAAGCAGCAAATTCTGCATTGTATTGGAACTAAAAGATTTTGTCAAGTGGAGTATGAGATGGTACCATATATTTATGAAAAACGTTATGTCTGGTAATTATTTAATTTTTCTTTGTTATTGGTTATGATACTTTATTGATCCTAAAATTTGTATAACATAATAAGAAAACTGAAGTTCCCGCACCTATAACAAAGGTGTAGTATACCACTCATTGGAGCAAAATAAAGGAGAATTAGGTTAATTAAAAGGTCGAAAGTTTATATGTAAGATGTTTCGAAGTTTTTTTACTTCAGTTTTTTTAATAATAACACATGTTATATAATAAATTATTTACAACTGTTAACAGGATGAGGTGAAAGAAATACTTGCATCACAATATGAAGATGGTGTGGAGCTGGATGATGCAGAAGCATTTCAAAATGTTTTAAGGTATCTCTCTAGTTATGCATGTGGACCAGGGTTTGGTGCTAAGGCCACACAACTTAAAGCTATGCAAAGGGAGAAAGATATTAAGAGTGAAAGATAAGTTACTAAGGCCATGAGAGAAGCTGATGAGGCGAGGAAGTAAGCTAATGAAGGTCGAAGGGAGAATGCTGTAATAAAAGAACGAATGGATGACCTTATTGGAATATTTGAGGAGTTATCTAAGTACATAGCTTGTAATAATACATGAGTAGTATAAAGGATCAATCACCTCATACCTATTTCCCTTGTGCTTGATTTTTTTTGTGAATAGTGAAATGATTTGTGTAGTTTGTGTATTTAACTTGATTTTGATGTAGAATGGTACAAATATTGGTTGTCACAATGAGTATACAATATTATAAATATGTTTTGATTGTTTTGTGAAGCAATGAAAAAGCATAAAAGTTCTTACAAGATTGTCTTATTTATTTTAAGTATTAAATATGAAAATCAAATGCATTAAGCATTATTTGTTAATTATTTTATGCATAAAATATGAAAATTGAATGCAATAATTATTATTAGAGGCAATAATTTGCTACGAAATTTTTTTTAGCGGAAAATCTGAATTCCCACCGAACTATCTTTACCTCGAGCAAAAATTTGGTTTTAGTGGAAAATCTTATATTTGCTACCAAAGAACCTTTTAATTGAAAATAACATGTCTTTTAGTGACAATTTTGATCATTTTTTGTAGAAAATAATTTCCACTAAAAGTACATCATTGAGTAGCATAATCTGTTTGCCACTAAATTAGTAAAAATTTGTAGCAAACGCCAAAATATTGCCACTAAAGGTATTAGGAACAAGTCTTTAGTAGCAAGGTGGTGACAATTTGTTTTGCCACTATTTTTAATGATTAGTCTCAATTTTTGTTTTGCAACTAAAAGTCTTTTTTTCTTGTAATTAACTCTCTGGGGGTTGGATATTTAGCTTGGACTCTAAAAAAAGAAGTAAAAAATGAGTATCTATCTTGCACCGTAATTTCAATTGATGGTTCAAATTTTCCAAGGCAAATTTGGTAGATTCTAATTATTTCATGTGTTGGTGTGTTCGATTATCACAAGTTTACGTTGGAATATTTTTTTTCTAATGGTGCTTACATTATGGTTTTTTCTGGCATATTGATAAAGTAGAATATGTTCTAACTGCGTAATTATATATTTTATCTATATCTCAACCTATATCAGCTAAGAATTGACAAGTGTGACATTTGTGTGTGTTGTTGAACCAATGTTTTCTTGATTTAGATGATTCAACTTCTCTAATCAACATTTTTAGAACACTTAAACAAAGTTGGGTTCTATACATGACATAAACATACACAAAATAAAGTGACGGCAGAATGTCAAGGCCCGTGTACTGGAGGCAAAGTGGCTCACTGTGTTCCACGATTTGAAACTGGCATTCAATTAATTTAGTGGGGATTTCAATGCAAATATGACAGGATAGCGACCTATCTTGACGTGGTACGTGAGATCAATAGTTCCCCGAGGGGAACAATAGTTATGTTGCCTTAGAAGCCCTACGCTCAGTGATGGACTTTGACCTCAAAAGAATGATCGAAGTGTATTTACTCTTTAGGCCCAGTATTGACAAAGAAGTGGTCACCGAACATATTCTCACCATAAAAAATGACCTAGATAGATGGATCTAATCCTTTAATACTTGAAAAATGAGATTCTTCTAGTCGACAGGAAGGTAGCTCACCAAGTAAGAGTGAAGTCTACTTGCTTCTACCTTGATTCTAGAAAGTAACATTACAAGATATCTTTCATAGGTCCTTACCTCCAGTGTATCCACCAAAATGACATCGAGAAAGTTTTTTATAAGCTTCATGATAGGATTTGTGGGAGCCACTCTGGAAGAAGATATTTGGCATTTCGACGAATAAGGAATCCTACTGGTGGCCATATATACAGAAAGACACAAGTATATATGTTCAAAAGTGCGAGAAGTTCCAAATATTCTCCTCTATGGTTCATCAACCATCTAACAATTTGAGGCCTTAAACCAGCCCATGGACATTTGCACAATGGGGGTTGTTTATTGTGGCACCACTACCTACTACACCTAGTAAATGAAAGTATTTGTTGGTCGACATAGACTATTTCACCAAGTGGGTAGAGGCATAACCGCCAGCCAACATCAGGGACACTAACATAATAAGGTTCATCTGGATGAACATCATAATAGCTTTTGTATACCAAGAGCCCTCATAATTCATAACGATGCGCAATTCGAGAGTGGTCCTTTCTAAAATTTCCCAAACAAGCATGGAATTAGGAACCACTTTAGCTCGATAGCATAACCTTAAAGCAATGGCTAAGCAGAAGATTCTAACAAAAGAATGCTAGATGGCCTTAAAAGAGGATGGAAAGAGCGAAAGGAGCTTGGGTGGATGAGCTTACCCATGTTCTCCAGGCATATCGTACCATGCCCAGAAGACCAATCAGGGAAACAAATTTGCACTCACCTGTGGAATGGAAGATATTATACAACTTGAATTTACTATCCCTACCATGAGAACTAAAATGGTCGACTAAGGACTGAATGACGATGCCCTTCGAGCTGAACTTGACCTGAATAATGAGCGAAGAGAGAAAGCCATGACTAATCTGGTCTCATACCAACAATAATTGGCAAAGCATTAGAACAAAAGGGTCAATTCAAGGAATTTACAGACAGGATATTACGTCCTAAGGAATGTTCTCAATGGTGTTGTAAGGTTGTCGGACAGAAAAATGGGGCCCAAATAGGAGGGACCTTTCGAAGTGGTCAGAAATGATCTGTAGGGCGCCTATGAGTTAGAAAAATGGGAGGGCAGGGAGATACCAAGGTCATGGAACACGAACAACCTCACTAAGTTATACTTTTAGTCTTATTGTGTCTTAGAACATTTGGTTTACACAAATTTTCATTTCAAACTTATGTTGCTCGCAGTTTTTATTTTTGTTATAAATAAAAGACATTTCCTCTACATTGTTTTCTAATCTCTTAATATGATTAAGTTAATCAACATTGTTTCCTATGTAAGTAGAGAACACTTGTTTTTTAATCCTTAAAGCCGCTGACTATATGGTAAGAAAATCATACTTTAATATAATTAGAGTGGCAGTGTTACAATTAAAATCGAAGTCCACAGGTTCCTGTCGTAGCCAACACAGGCGACCTCATGACTTACCTAGGAAAGATAAAAAGACCTATGGGGATCCCTAGGCAATGAGACAACTTTGTTTGGTTGACTAAAATCCTGAACGCGTGGATTGCCCATTAACTAGGTGCATTTTTCCCATCATCTTTCCTAGGCCTTAGGGAGTGTCATAACATGACCTAAAAGGTAAGGAGGATTGAATAACACATGTAAAGTCATATTAGACTGGAAAAATGCAACAACAATTGATATCAAATTTATTTAGTTGGCGAAAATCCAGAATACAAAATGTATCAATTACATGGAAAAATTACAAATGTTACAGGAAATACACAACAATTATGGTCAACAAGATAGAAATTGTTTAATTTCCCTCCTTCACTTATCGTTATGATTGGGATCATATTCATCGTCATTCTTGTGATCCACCAGATAGTCAATAACTAGTTAATGGGCGTTGGCATCCAAGGGAACTTAGTCCTCATATTTTCTAATGAGAGGTCGACGGTATGTCGGGCAATCCACTTGGTACGTGTACCACAACTGATACTCCTTTCGTTCCTTGACAACCTTATGGGCGTTCAACCTCCCATGCTTGTATGATACATCTTGGGCCTCTTACAAATGGACAGGGTCATCCTGCTAGCATTAATCATAGCCCATTGACTATGTATCTCTAGGGCCCATTTTAAATAAATATCGGAGCTTATTCATGTCATGATACAACCCAATAATAATGATGTTTCTCCTTTGGGAATTTTCCTCTCACTTTGAGAGTTTCCTCTTTATGGCATCATTATCAGACTGAACTAGGGCATCGACCACACTTACATCCTTTCTTTTGGAAAGTTGTGACTTTAGGTCGGTTATCTCCATATGCATTAAGGAACTCACATCCTCCAAGTCTTAAAGGTTATCCTCCCAATTCATGACCAGGGTGAACTGGTCATTGTATGCTTCAATTCTTACCTTAATTTCTCTATAGGCCTTCAAGCATACTTGGCAATCTTGCTCGCTCTCATCTCATTCTAGCAATTTATGAATATTTCTAGAAGAGGAAGTCTCATCGATAACAATCTACAAATAATGGTGAAAATAAAAAAAAATGTAAGATAACCCAGTAAAGGAAAGTGTCATTTTCATTAACAGTAAAAGGATTAGGCATAGACATTAAAATCTACGGAAAGAGGAAATATTATAATGCACAAGCTAAAGAAGAAAACAAAACCCTAAAAATAAGGGCTTCACTTCTTCACCTGCTCTTCTGTATTAATTTTTCCTGTTGGATGCCCCCTCTTTCTCTCCAGCCAAGACAACCTATGTCTACTCAGCATGATGTCTGGAAGATATCTCCTCATCAACAATAGGAGTAGGACTTCGCTGGTACTTCCCAAACTACTCGAACTTAGAAGGGGACTCTGACATCCACCAAGGACTTTATCCAACACTTGTTACATCTCTCTTTCTGAGCATAAGCAATCTAAACCTTGGCATCATCATATGCTTCGATCTAGCCTTAGTTGAACCTTGCATCCTTGATGGAATGGATTTATTCCACTTCCTTAGTGAAATAAGAGGTCACCGTTGTAGCCTTCACCCCAGTCACCTTTAGTAGGTCATTCTTGGTCTTTATTGTGTCCATGGCCTCAATTGTGGCCTTTCTATCTTTGTATCCAATCTCTTGGGCCAAGGCTATGTCCTCTCTTTACTTTTGAAGGGCCTCTGCCAGTTCATCACTCTTCATGGACTAGTCGACATGCCTATTAAAAGGTTAAGTAAAGTTTTCCAAAGGTCGCAAAATGAAATATAATGGAATTTAGCAAAATAACTTAAAAGAGAGAAAGTGATAAGACAAGTGAAGAAAGTTCTTACCAAGGCCAGAGTTCAGGAAGCTCGCAGGGAAAGATGGCCAAATCCCAGCATCCTCAACTGCTCGCGATTACCGGCGAGCACTTCCCCCTCAATAAATCTGGGGCTAAGGGTGGTTAGTTGGCAATAAATTTGTATTCAAATACATTAGGGGTAGAATGGTAAACCATGAGGGTCTTCTTCTTTTCCCTATTTGAATAAGCCATGAGGGCCTTGATCTTTTCCTCTTCCTTCTTTTTCTCCTTTTATCTCCTCCTCCTTTTTCTTCTCCCCGTTGTAGGGTTACCGGACTCAAATGATTCACCCTCTGCCTTCTTCGGGGCCTTGGCTCTTGTGTAAAGAAGAACGTCATCATCATCATAATCATAATTGATCAGAAGGACTCTTTTTTTAGGAGTGATTGAATCTTCCTCCTTTACCTGGATTAACTCAACGTTCAATGGCTTAAAGGAATAAGAAGTTTCCTCATCAGGAAGTGGGAGTGCAGGTATCTCGTCCATTAGGAAGGCAGTGAAGTTGTTGATGGTGTTTGTGTATTCAAGGAAGAAGACCGCGGACTGCAGATATTCATCATCAGGAAAAAATATCTTTTACCCCCAAAGCCTTCAATAGGCCAGCAACTCTTACGTCGTCAAGGGAGAACTCTTTGTTTTTCTTGTGATATGTTCACAACGCAACAACAAAAAAAAAATTCACATCATATTAAATAGTACGTAATAAGAAAAATGGAACACCAGGTTTTAAGCTATGTGATCATCCCCTAGTCAGGTAATAAAATTTCTATGTAGTATTCGCCCTCAGGGAATTGTGGATGTTGCAAGTTACTGATAATAAACTACTGATCCTAATTACCTTTGTTAGAATTAGGGAGGTTTACGACTAACACCTTTTTATCCTTCCTTACTTTCAAGTAGAGAAGGCCCTCGGAAGTGTGAGACCAGGTTTATAAAAACCTAATCTCTGGGACGGCTAAATTGGTCCCATAAATCTCGTATATACGATTAACCCCATTGACAATTTGCCAACTACTAGGGGCACAGTGATTCCGAACGACCCCAGAGAAATAAAAAAAATCCAAATTCAAATAATTTAACGGAAAGGTTAACCCTCTTTAACCACAACCAAGGTGTGAATCCAGTGCCTCCTTCTTCGCTTCTAATAACTTTGGGTATGGGGCATGCGATCTCCACCTAGGAGGTAATAAAAGAAGTCTTTCTAAACTCCGCTATAATCTTTTAGTGAATGGTTGATGTGATTAAAGGAATAAAACTGTCACTATTGAAGACAAATACTTGTTAACATCAGACGCAACAATGGTGGAAGTGTTGGAGACATTTGGAATAATTGACTGGGAAGGAGGATGTATGGGTTCACGTGCATATCCTTGATAAATAGAAGATTTTGAGCCATGTGCAGGACTAGAGCCTAGCATAACTAAATAAGAAACTAGTAACATAAGCTAAAATCATAATTAATGATATGGAGAATATTTGCATACTTAAAATATTTGAAACATTAATAATGTAAATAAACATTTTTCCCCATGAAACCCATATAATATCACCATCATATCATATTAATATATTCAAAAGTTATGAGAATTAACAAACATAATGGATAAGCATCATCGCATTCATCATCCTCCAATCAACTCAAATTCGATAATATCTCATCTCTTCCTTATTGGATATATTCTTCATGTTTTTCATGCTCTTTTCTTTTACCCTTCATATCAATCATATCCCTCTTAGAACCAAACATATAAAATTGAGCCCATCTATGCGATCCATTTCCTTCATTATGGCCAGGTTATCTTGAATCCCATTAAGTCTTTGTTTATCATAATTTTTTATTGTCATTATACACCTATTACAAGAAAAAAAATATATGAAACTAGACAAAGAATGATTTCATAAGTGAATTATACTACAACATTATTGATACATGAATAAATTAAAATCTTTAACATTTTTTAAAAGAGAAAAAGAAAATAGTGCAAACCATCGTAAATGATCATCATATTCATCCCCATCAACATCACTAAAATCATCAGCATCTCCATCATTGTCATTAATATCACCACAATCATCCCCGCTATCTATAAGGTAATCATCCCCATCATTTGTCAATATTTTCTCTTCATCATTATTTAGACAGACTTCTGTTTCTGGGATGCCATTCCTTCTTAATGAAAGGATTTATTCATCAATATCTATTGTTTCATCATCTACTATATTATTCTCAATTGGTTGGTATGGTCCTTCATCCATTACCAACTCCCCAACTTTTGCATTTTTAGGAATATCATACTTGTCTCTTAGGGTATTCTTCATAGCAAATTTCCAACCGTTTCCTAACTTAATATCTGGAACATAGAAGACTTGCTCAGCTATAACAAATAGTTGACTTTTGTACCAAGTATCAGCAGTGTTCAAACTAATAAAACCATACTCATCTTACTTTAATCGATATACTCCCTTCTTTTTCCTAAGATCCAACCAATTACACTTAAAGGGAACAACACGATTATCTCCAGTGTATTCTAACTTGATAATATCAACCAACTCATCATATAAATCAAATTTTTTTTGTTCATGTTCACCCACTACAACAATTCCAGTATCTTGAGTTTTTTTAAAATGGTCAACATCGTTGGTGTGGAACCTATAGTCATTAGTCAAACAACCCTTGTAAAGTTTCACTCGTTGATTGGGAACCTAAGATAAAGCTCAAAGTTTCTTATTGACATGGTTGGGGGACTCGTGCTCCATTTTTATCACCGGATTATTTTTTTATAAATAAATATTATAGTAAGAAATTATAAGAAGTTTTTTGTTTGCATAACAAATTACATATCAAACTACTTAAATGATTTTCAAACCATTCGGGAAACCTCCTAGTGTGTCTCTTTTTAACATTTATGTTACTTTCAGGCTTAGTAGATCATTACGCTCACTAACATACATGAATGCATTAATTTAGAAAACAACTCTCATTAATAATAGAGAAAGTAAAGAATAATATAGATAGACATACTCGTTAAATTCTTGTATCTCGTCACAATTATCTAACACATATAAATAAGAATTTTTCCATTCACTCTGTCCAAGGTATTGATAATCTTCTTTTCCTAGCAAACGAACATTTTTTCGAGGAATTGATAAACCATCATCATCATCATCATCATCATCATCACTCTTCTTAGTGAAGTTGAATTTTGTCTCAATTCCGCCTAGATACATTAAGAAAAATGTTAAGCATTCATTTAGAATGTGATCCTTCACTATTGAGCCTTTTGGACGTGATTTATTTCCCACGATAAGTTTTAAAATGTACTTATATCTGTTAAAAAAGTAGCAAACACAAGCAAAACATTTTTTTTAAGAATTATTTATATAATACTTGTTTTAATAAATTTACCTTTCAAATGGATACATCCATCTATATTGCACTAGACCACCGAGAATGGCCTCTCTTGCAAGGTGAATGAACAAGTGAACCACAACATCAAAAAATAATGGTGGGAATATCCTTTCATGTTTATGAAAATCTAGAGTAAGTTTCTCCTCAAGCGTCTTGAAAACGTCAACTCTCAGGGGTTTTGAACACAACTCCTTAGATAATGACCGAAGATCAATTAAAGATTCACAAACCTCCTTTCGAAGATGACCACGAATTGCAAGCGGTAGTAAGTATTGTAAAAAATATGATAATCATGACTTTTCATGCTCAAAATATTGCATTCCTTGGCATCAACACATGGATAAATATTTAATGCATATCCATCCGTCAAGTTCAACGATTGCCAAAACTCACATAAAGTCCTCTTCTTTTCCTTGGAAAAAGTGAAACAAGCAGAAGGAATCACCCATTTAATTCCCTTTTTGTATGGATGCAAGTCTTTGCGCATGTACATTTCTTTGAAATCCAACCGAGACTTAACAGTGTCTTTCGTTTTCCCATCAATGTTTATCTATGTTCCGAAATTGCTTTCTGATACATTTTTCTCAATGCACACGACATGAAAATTGTGCTGCAATTTAAGATCTTTCTAGTAAGGCGACTCAGAAAATACTCGTACGCCTCATGAATCCTCTTTTTAGAAGCTTTACCTATACTTGAGGTCTAACTTTCTTCAATTGAGAAAGTATCTCATCAATACTGAGCTCTTTTCGTCGTTCCCAATGATCCTTCTTACCATTAAAAGAAGATATATTTTCTCGCCACTTTTGATTCATCGACAAGAAATGACAATGACCCATGTACTTAACACTTTAAGATTGTGAGAACACTAGTAGATATACCCTAGGGGTCACCCAGTCCCTAAACAGTTCACATACAATCATAATTGAAGTGAGAAACCAAGGGGTTCCTCACAAGAAATAAAGAGTTCATAAAATGATTTTGGAGGAGTTGGTCCTTGAGGCTCCTCCTTAAGTTTGTAAATCTTTTTAGAGGTGGTGGTCCTTTAGGCTCCTCCTCAAGTTTATAAAAGATTTTAGAGGAGGGGTTCCTTTGGCCCCTCCTCAAGTTTATAAAGTTTGTACAACAAGTTATCATTTTAAAACATATTTACCAAATTATATATTTTGTCTTCAAGTGCGGCATATTTACTTTTTAAGTTTGGTTTACACCATGTGGCACCTGTCAGAGGGGACAGGCGGCTGCACACAGATAGGGACAAAAGGTACATTAAAGACCTTGTCCCTTAATAACCCCTCAGTTTTGGCGCCCAAAAAGTGTAAACTTAGCCCTACTGCCCATGTATAAATAGGACCCTTGGGCAAGGTCAAGTAATAATCAGAACTCAAGTCAATCCATTACTCTGTAAAAATCCCCCCAGATACTCATTGTTCTCTCCCTGTTCTCTCTCTAAGTTCTAAGTGCCTTACTCTTTCACTCCACACTAACAACCATCATTCTCAGGAGTCTCTCTTGAGAAAAAGTTACTATTATTATTGTGATGTTCATCTTCTTGCAGGGAATAATTCTTTTTCTAGTTTCATTTTTTTCCAAATGGAGAAGGTTTTACCAGGTTCTGCTCTAGAAGCTCTTCAAAGGCCTTGAAGGAAGAGTCCATTGGAGTGGGTCACACCTCACCATTTATAATTATTTATAGACCCTAGTATAGCTACCCTACTACATTTTGTGACTCTACTGGGGAGGTATCCTCACTTCCATGGACAAATAAGGTTTCAGCGTTTCTAAGCAACTAGTTTTTGAAGACATTCCACCTGGGAATGGAACCCAAAGTGACCAGACCACTCAGGAGGATGTGGTGGTGACTGGAGCAAAGACACCTGCTCCTCATTGAGGGTAGACCAACTCACTGATAGCATCTCCGATGATAGGAATCAGCCTCATGGGCCTGTTTTTTGACTTTTTGAATGAAAACATTGCAGACCTATCAAGTTTGGGTCAAGGATGTGTAACACCCAGGGCCTCTCCCTCTGGAGGGGCAACCCCTCCAGTAGCGATTCCGACATAGACGATTCTACCACAAAAGGTGGTGCTAGATTAGGTTGTGGCACCACCCAGTAAACCAGCGGAAAAGGGCATAAGTTTGGAAGAATCCCCTTCCAAAGAAGTTACTATAGAGTAGGTGAGAAAGTTACTTTCCTCCACTCAAGGAGAAACACCTCACCTATGTGATGAGATGCAAGATCCTTATCCTCAGGATGTGAATGAGAAACCATACCCAAAGGGGTATATTCCACCAAAGTTCATTAAGTTTAATGGCAAAGGTGAAAACCCAAGAGAGTGAGCGTGCATCTTATACGATAGACTATAATGCAGAAGTAAAAAAATTTGCCAAAATAAACTCCAATTACCTACAAGTTATCTATGTTAATCAAGAAGGGACCAATTCAAACTTTTCTTGAATTGCTAACTTTGCTAAAATAGATTTTAGTTTGCCAAGTCAATTAATAGTCTTAATTATTATCTTGAGTTAACTAGATGTCAAAACAGATAATATATGATTCAATTAATTAGGTGCGTTTCTAGTATTAAACCTACTTTTTCGAATGAGGCTAGATATTGAAAATCTCTAAAGTAAAGCACAAGGTATTTATTTTACGTCACAAAAACCCTTCCCCGAGAAAATTGACGGAATCCTCTAGGAGCCACCTAATCAGCTTCCACTAAAACAATAAAAATAATAGGAACAAGTTACAAACAACAAACACGACAACTAAAGAAGATATATGTAGCTATTACCTCACACGACTAAGACTCCTCCCTGGTTGCTTATTCTTCTCTCTCTTTTAGTCTGTCCTTGTTTTTATTTTACGTTCTACACTTCTTAGCGTCTCCCTTTTGCTATTCTAGCTCAAGACCAGCTCAATGCCTATTGTGTTCTATTTTCTAGAGAAGTGTTTGTGTGCGGTGTTCTATCCTAGATGACACCCACACACTTAAATGTTACACATCGAATGCAATGCAACATATTATATGTCCTATATAACTTCTCAAGTGTCATGTCAACTCAAGTCAAGTCTTATTGACTTTCAATACAGTTTTGAAAAACTTTCTTTTCTTTTAAATCTTAAACACTTGACTTGTTCAAATATTCACACCAAAAATATGTGTCTATGTTAATAGGTGTAAGTGAGTGATTTTCTAAGTGATATGCACAATGAAGATTAGATCCTGAAAATCACTTAAACAATCAAGAAATCATATACACAAATAGCAAGACTGAAAATATCATGCAACTGTTCTTAAAGAACATTTAGATTAAATAAATATTAATCTAAAATATATGTACATAAGTTCAAACAGTTCAAAAATATGATATTCTTGATTTTGTCTAATCAGATTTAGGTTCTCAAATCATCAAGTATATGGTTCATGCAAGAATAAAATCAGATTTTAGATTTCTACAATTTATTCCTCTATAGGTTTAACGGTCTAAACCTAATAAACCGAATATAATGAACCAAGATTTCTAAATACAATTAAAACAAAATGTTTTAATATCAACTAATTTAGAACATATCAAAATAATCAAAGTTATTTAAACAGATCAGATTTTTGTATACGACTTTATCACAAAAATAGATCTAAGAAAAATAGATCAAACTCACTATCAATAGTTTTTGAAAAATCAGACTTAATACCACAAGAGTGTTGTTCGTGTGTGTTGTGTTTATATATATAAAACATATTTCAGAAATACACTACAAGAAATTAGATGTAATAGATAACAAATCTAAATGAACAAATAAAACAAGAATAACAATTAGAGACACTCACAACCAGATTTTTCAAAATGAAAAATCAACAAGAACTAAGAAAAGATTTTCTGGCAAAAAAACATCCAAGATTGACTCCTCAAGATTTTAAAAATATTGAGTTCAAATAGACTTGGTTCAAAGTATACACTCTTAAGATAAATATTTTTGAAGAGGTACGTAATCTCTCTCTCAAAATTTCAGCAGAGCTTTCGCTTAAAAACAAATTTTCTCGGTTCTTTTAAAATGAGGCTTAAAGCTGCTATTTATAGACATAACAAGAGTTCTATGATTGGTGAATAAAGGATTCACTTGTTTTTATATTAATCACACACAACCGTAGATAACATATGATCCAACGATCCATAAAGAAACACAAAATAGTGTGTTATAAATAAGACATATTTTTGCAAGTTGTCAACAACTAGAAATACACGAACGTTTTATATTAACGAAAAAGATGCCATTTATTGCAAAGATGGTGTAAGCTGTTAATAACGTAGTGTAATCAAAATGCTGGAAAAAAATGTTACCATTGAAACAATCCGGCGTCATTTAAAAACAAATGAAAACCAGTTTTGGTTTTAAAAGAAAACTGTGGGCGGAATCAATATGATTAAAGGAACTGAGAGCCAGCTGTACAGCATAAACAAATACCGTTGAAAATAATCCATGAAACAACGATTCAATATAACAAAATAACTTGGTTTAACATTTTAAAGAAAATAGATTATGGTATAGAAAAAGACTGGGTGCTCGTTTGAATACCATGATGTTATTTTAAATGACAAGAAATGCCAGCTATACTTAATATCTCAGGCCCTAGTCAAATAAGATTCAGAGGCAACAACTTTAATATATACTAACAAATATTAAGAGAACAAATATCTTCTTTGGACAAAATGCCAGCTAACACACACACACACACACACACACACACACACACACACACACACACATATATATATATATATAGTATCACGCATGCTCTTAAACATATAATAGCCTAAAAGACTATAGACTAGTCCAGCTAAGGTCAAATCGTGTAAGATTGAAGATATATGTAAAATATCAATAGGTGTTTTACAATAGAACTCTTGGCCATGCGCACATACATACAATATCAATAACACAACATACAAATTAGAATACATGAGAATATATACACACTCTTAAGAATAAAAATAATTGTTAATTCTAAAAAATTTATTTTATACAACAATATTTAATCATAAAATTTCAAATTAAATTTCAAAAAGTTTTAAAAAAATTATTTTTAATCAGACACTCAATCAATAGACATGTTAAAATGATATGCAGTGTCGTGTGGTGTCCTATGTGATAGTATAAAAATCCTACGAGCCATAGAGAGTGTGAGACACAACCTTATGCAGTATTGAGAATTCAGTCGATGGCTGAGATGAAGTAGATAGCAGTAGGAGCTTGGCGGAGGTAACGACACTCACCCTAATTACAAAAATAATTTTGTCAAAATCAAAGTCCAACTAGATGAAGTCCTATATAGCTAAAGTATGGATCACAAACCCTAAGAGTGCTCTATATAGGAACCTTCAGAGATCACGTGAAAAGGTTCGTTGAGTACCTAGGGGTGCATAGAAATGATAAGAACTTCAGGTCGAGGGAGTTCTCCAAGACCCTCACAAGAAAGGCCTACATGTGG
This sequence comes from Sambucus nigra, assembly GCA_949130495.1. Lineage (NCBI taxonomy): Eukaryota > Viridiplantae > Streptophyta > Magnoliopsida > Dipsacales > Adoxaceae > Sambucus > Sambucus nigra. Next base: position 8,094,837 of record OX422219.1, on the reverse strand, counting down.
TATTCCAACTTGACGCCCAACAACATTCCCTCATGGGAAGAAATTCATAGACAATTACTCCAAAAGTTCTTTATGGAAGAAGATGAGTTCACATTAAGAGACCTGGAAAAAGATGTGAAGAAGCCTTAGGAGGAGTTAATGTAGTATATCAAGAGCTTTTGTGACAGAGCACTTGATGTGTATGAGGAGGTAGTAGAGGCAATATTGATCCAAATCTGTGTAGAAGGGATCTTAGAGGAATACAAGCTCCATCTGGTTATTGAGACTAGAGATGTAAGCTTTATAGAGTTCACTAGGACTGTGAGAAACATAGCCATGATAATTAAGACAAGGACCTCAGGTTAGAGGACACAAGTGTCGCTGACTTCTGGAAGGTTTCAAGTCTTGAAAAGACAAGCACTCAACTATGTAGATGGAAATCCCACAGGCAAGAAGGGAGGTTCCGAATCCTAGAGCAACAACTAGGGTAATAAGAGAAAATTTGGAGAAGATGATCCACCATACCTACCTTATAGAGTAGAGAAAGCTGTGGGTTGTTATCATACATTGGTACGCGAGGGTGTAGCAGGTCCCCCTCACCTGAATGGGGAAATCCCAATAGGAGCTGACAAAGCCAACCCTAAGTATTGTGAGTTACACTAGCAGGTGCAACACTCTACCAAGGACTGTTACTATTTGAGGAGGATCATTACCTAGCAGGTGGTCAGTGGTACTTTGTAGATACCTCCTATGGATGTTGATGAAAACCCACTTAGAGCTCATCATTATACCACTACCGATATGGTAGTACCATGTTATGAAGAAGCAACCCAATATCTGATGGAGTGGGAAAGTGGTGAGAAAATATGTGAAGAGTTGGGAAGGCTATCATTGAGCAGCAAGAAGAGAACTGAGCTAGAAAGAAAGCGCGAGGAGTGGTTCTTCACCCCAAACCAAGAATAGGTGGGAGATGAATAACTCGAGCAGGTCAACCTCTTAAAGGGCAAGGTGGATATCATCCTTGCTCTGGATGGGGGGGGGGGGGGGGGGGGGGACATCTGAGGCAGAATACGTTTGCAATGCACAAACATATGAAGTAAACCTGGATTCTGAATACGAAGTCATAGTGAGGAGACCCAAGTTCAAGTGGTTCTTCGACCAAATAGTTCATAACAATAAAAGTCTTGGAGTTAGTATAGGAGATATGAGACACCTTATTGAATTGGCAGGGGCCGATTGGCGGGCTAATCAAGAGGTATACTTCTGAAGTGGTATTTTTTAAGGCAAAAATGCTAATGCCTTACTTCCACAACCGCCCGTTATATGTCCCAAATATGATCAATGTAGTTTTATTTCCTATATCATTAATGGATGGAGGAGCATCCATTAACATTATGACAATCATCACGTTATACGAGATAAGGATTGATAAAGAGAAAATAGTGCATGTGCCTCTAGTGGTATCAGGATTCGATAGCCCCGGAATACAATATCTTAGATATGTGAATGTGGGAATCAAGTTGTGTAATTTCACTTCCCCCATCAAATTCCATGTTATCAATGCTAATACCATCTACTAGCTACTCATTGGGAGGGTATGGACGTATACCCATGGCATAGTACGCTCCACCTATCATCAATGTGAAAAGGCTAATATCAGAGGAACAAAGATCGTAATCAAGGACATAGAAAAGAATTTTTTTGCTGAGGAGGACCATCTGGTGGACACAACGTTCTACACAAAAGTCGATGAAGAAAGAAAGAATTATGCGAGAAAGATGGAAGAGAAGAAAGTAGTTGGAGGAAGTGCCCAACCAAGGAAATCCGTACATGATCATTTAGGGGGAGGGTGATTACCTACATAGAAAAAGGCAAGAGGAAGGTGGAGGAGGTGGTTAAACCTCCTCGAACTTACGAAAAAGTGGTCTTAACTTATGGGAGAGTTATATACCATTTATAACGGTGTGCTCGGGTGGTGTTCTAGGATGAGAGCACTGGCCCAGTGCCAAAATATTTTATTGTGGATGAATCCTATGTTATTTAGCATACGGAGGAACCAGAAGGAGCTCGAGAATTCATACAGGACGGGCCTAGGGAGAAACTACAAGAATTAGAGGATATCAACCTGGGAGTAGAAGGGGGTGAAAGTGGACCCATTCTAATCTCCAAGGGTCTGAGACCAAAATAGAAGGAAGATATTGTGGGCCTACTCAAAGAGCTCAAAGACGTGTTTTATTGGAAATACACGAAAATGGCAGGGATAGACCCAGAGGTGAGCTCTCACAAATTGAATGTTCTTCCAAATTCTCTCCCAATCAGGAAAGCAACACGCACGCACAAAGCTAACCTCAATATAAAGATAAAAGCAGATGTAGAAAAGCTATTGCAAGTGAGGTTCATCAATCCTATTCAGCATCTTGTGTGTCTCTCCGGCATAGTGCTGGTGGAAAAGAAGGACAAGAGACAAATTCGAATTTGTCTTGATTTTTGCAACCTGAATCGGGCATGTCCCAAGGATGAGTTTCCTCTGCCAAGCATATACAACTTAGTTGATGCTACCGCATACCATGGTATGTATAGTTTCATGGATGGGTACATCATCTACATTTAGATTAAGATGGACTCGAAAGATGCGGAGAAAACTGCCTTCCACATGCCACTAGGAAACTTCCACTACATAGTCATGCTATTCGGATTGAAGAATGTTGGGTCCACGTACTAAAGGACCATGATGGAAATTTTTTATGATTTATTTCATGATATATTGGAATTTTATGTGAACGATCTAGTTATGAAATCCAATAAAGAAAGTAAGTACATGCAGAACCTATGGAGAGTGTTCAAGAGGTGTCGTAGGTACAAGATGCAGATGAACCCCTCGAAGTGTGCCTTCAGGGTCACTGCGGGAATTTTTTTGGGGTATTTTGTTAATAGGAAGGGGGTACAAGTAGATGCAGAGAAAAAGAAGGCCATCATGATGATGCCACCTCCAAAGAGTCAAAGATAACTTGATATCTTCTTAGGGGAAGTGTCCTACCTAATAAGGTTCATACATGCGCTACCGAAGGTGACCCACCCATTCACACCCCTTCTTAAAGACAAAGCCAAGTGGATTTGGGGAGATGAGCAGAAGAAGACCTTCCACAATGATTCCACGAGAAGCTGGGGCATCACTACTGCTCTAACTTACTTTAACGGAAAGATCCATAGGAGCACTGCTAGCCCAAGAAAAGGAAGGAGTAGAAAAGCTAATTACTACTTATCAAGAGCGATCTCAGGTACATAATTTAGATACACCAACGTAGAGAGGCACTGTCTTGCCTTGGTATTTGTTACTTAGAAGTTGAGATATTATCTACTAGCTTTTACAGTTCACATAATCACTAAGTGTTACCTCATTAAGTACATCCTCACATGGATGGTGCTTACGGGATCAGAAGCAAGATGGTTTTTGATTTTTTTAGAATATGATTTAAAATGCATAGTGCCCAAAGGCATTAAAAGTCAAGCGGTGGAAGATCCGATCGCCTATTTTCCAAGTGGGAATTTCGAGCCCTCCTAGTGAGGAACTACCTGGGGAGAACTTTCTAGCATACATGGTGGAAGAAATGGAAAAGTGGGCGATGGAGTTCAATGGCTCCAGTGCTCAAGAAACTGGAGGTACCGATATTATATTGTAAAAAAGTATGGAAAAGATCACCCTCTCCTTCAAGTTTGATTTTAAATGCATAAATAACGAGGCTAAATATGAGGCCCTAATTTTGAGGATGTTGGAGGCACTCAGAAGAGGGTCAGGGTATTGTGCATATGAGGGGACTCTAACCTGGTAGTAAAATAGGTTAATGGGGAGTTCGCCCTCAAACATGCAAACCTGGAACCCTACAGATACATCATTCAGAGATTGCTGGGACATTTATTGGAAGTAACTATAAAGAGACATGCAAGAACAATGAATAGGCATCCCGATTTACTAGCCATGATAGAATAAAAATTAGACATGGATGAGCCAGAAATAACAATCACAGTACGACAAAGAATAATGCCTACTACATTAAAATCCTTGTTCCCAAGTAGCAAGCTAGAAGATTGGATGCACCTAGTTATGAAGAAGCTAGAGACCAGAGAGATGATAATGGAGATGTTAGAGCTAGCTTACTACCACATGCTACAGGGAACATTTTACTTCTAGAGGCCTGGGGGTTCCTAGCAGGATGTGTGGGAGAATAAAAAGCTAAACAAAAGTTGGCAGAGATGCACAAAAAGCATTGTGGGGACACTGATATCTCTCTTTATCATTGGTTGCAGCGGGGGAGTTACTATTAGCCCATTATGAGCGCAGAGGATGCTTGTCTGCAACAAGGTTATTTAAAGTGCCATGCCCATTTTGACCAGACAGCGAAAGCTAACTTTGTGGAAGCCTTCGAACATTGGAGGTAGCCATACATAGAATATCTAAAAGATGGTGAGTTACTTGTCGATAGAGATGATGGAATTTATCTGCGAAAGAGGATAACCCATTTTTACTTGGGGGAAGGAGAGAATTATAGGAAATGGTACAATGAGAAGCCACTGAGGTGCATAGCAAGGGAAGACACAGGGAGAGTGTTGAAAGAAGCTTACGAGCCCTCCCATATGGGGTTGCCAAACTGTATGATCAACTGATGACGTTGGGGTACTTCTGGCCAACCATGGAGACCGACTCCATTGGTTATGTGAAGAATTGCAAAGCCTGTCAAGTACATGGAAACATGGTACATTCCCTTTCATTCAACTTACATAGCCTTGCACATCCCTACCACTTCCACACATGGGCATTTGACCTAGTTAGAAAAATTATCCCATTTTCTCATGGCAAAGCTTTTATCATTGTGACTACAGAATTGTACACCAAATAGGAAGAATCCATCCCTCTAAGGAGAGTGACTGCCCAAATGTTAACCCAATTTATCAAGGAGTATATCATATGTAGGTTTGATATACCCAAAGTAATTTTAATATATAATGGGAAACAGTTCGTATGCAAGGAGATGACCCGCCTCACAAGTAAATACAAAATTATGCACAATAGCTCAACCATATCCTACCCTAAGGGCAACAGTCAAGATGGAGCCACTAATATGACCCTAATCAATATCTTGAAGAAGATGCTGGAGGACATGCCAGGGGCATGGGATGAGAAGCTACCCATGGTGCTATGGGCTTATCATACCTCAAAGAGAAAACCAACTGGGTTCACCCCATTCTCATTAGTATATGGGACTTAAGCTGTATTTTTAGTGGAGTTGGTGGTACCCTCAGACAGAGTTGATTTAAGCAACGGAGTAATCCCTGACCCACGATATGTACAGCTAGAGGCACTGGACGAGCATAGAGATAAGGAGACAAATTAATTTAAAGTCTACACTCAATAGCTGTCTAGAGCCTATGAAAATTTATTCAAGCCTAGGGAGTTCCAAGTGGGAGACTTAGTCCTATGAGCATCCACTCACCATCTCTGCAGCATGTCGGTATCAAATTTCAAACCCAATTGGGAAGTCCCTTTGTCATGAGAGGGGTAGAAAAGTCGGGTTATTGCTAAATTTCAGAACCAGAGAGTGATTGCCTCTAGTCCATCAACTGTAAGTGGCTAAAGATGTACTATGCTTAACATTGTTAGAAAAAAATCGTTTATGTTAAAGAATTTGAGTGTCTTGCTCTAGCAACAGAAAAGTTCTTTTTTGTAAAAATGATAGAGTAGTACAATTTTGTAAATGATACAAAAAATGAAAATAAATGAATAGCAAAACTTCTTTAAGCATTGTATGATGATTATTATCTTACTTGTTTTCCTTTGGCATAAGGTAGATCCATCAGAATATATATATTTTTTATACTCTCTACTATAATAGAAGAGGGTCCAAGATAAAGAGAACTTTGCTCATTACAATTGAGGGTACATCCATCCCGATAGAAAATTATATTGAGCAAAGTCTCTCCAGGCATGTTAGGAAAATGCTTTTAATCTTGTCACCACACCAGTAGGATGACATCCTCCAAGTCATAATAAAAAAAAATATATAGAAAATATATTTTTTAATTTCCTAGAGAACGAGTTTTAACTTTCGTTCTTAAAGAAAAAGCCTTAATTGACCACTCCATAGAAAAAATAGAGAAAAAGTGAGTTACATTCCCCTGTTCTAATTTCTTAAAAAAACGTTTGAGGGAAGGAGAGGAGCTAACTCTTTATCTACCACCTATTCCCTAAGAAATGATAACCATGATAAAATACCCGACAGTTAGCGAGGACAGTTCTAAAAATGACAGCTTGCTTAGATAATATGCAAGTTCCCCATAGTTAGAGGGGATATGTCTAAAAATGATAACTTGCTCATATAATATGAAAATACCCCACGGTTAGAGGGGAGAGTTTTAAAACTGTTACTTGCTCTAATAAAATGCAAGTACCCCACAATTAGAGGGGAAAAATTCTAAAATTGATAACTTGATGAGATAATATGCAAGTATCCCACAGTTAGATGGGGCAGTTCTAAAAATGTGGCTTGCCCAGATAAAATGAAAGTACCCATAGTTATAGAGGAAAGTTCTAAAAATGTTACTTACTCAGATAATATGCAAGTACCCCATAATTAGAGGGGAAAATTATAATATGCAAGTATCCCACAATTAAAGGGGACAGTTCAAATAGATGAAGTGGCCACAGAAAATTAGAGCATGCTATAGTAAGAAGATATCAAAGTCCACATAGAAGCAGATGAGAAAGATGACATAAACCAACAAAATACTTTTTCATTAATAATGATAAAGTTATTTACATATGAAAAGTGTACAAAAGAAAGTCTACACAACCAGGCTATCCACCCACTATACAACATGAAAAATAAATCCTAGTGGGAGCGCAGGTCCATGTAGGAAGGACTAGCCTCCTTAAAAAACTGCTCCTCTAATCTAGCCATTTGAGCCTCATCCTCAGTAACTCTAACCTCTCGCTTGGCCTGCTTGGCCCGGAGGGACTGAATCTGAGTCTGAATCGAGTGGCCTAAGCCTGACATTGCTTCTCCTTATTCTACCTGGAAGTATGGAGGTTCATCATCTTCTTAAATATGGCATCGAGAAAATGACAAACTAAAGCTTCAAGCTACTCTAGTTGGAAGTGATAGAAGCGCTGAAGATCATGAAGAGCCTAAAGAAATAGTGAAACCTTCTGAGTAGTCTTGTCAGCAGGAGGGGTAGATTTGATGTCTTGAAGATGGCTGGATAGGGCATTTAAGTTAAAGATCGTGAGGCTGTCAATGTTGAGGATGCTCTGGGAAGTGAAAGTCTCAGGGTGGTTCTCCACAAGCATCTCTAGAACCTCTCACTCATGAGGACGAAATCTGGACGGAATCTCTAAGCACCATAACGCGCTCATGAAAACCCTAGGAGCCTCCACCTCTATATCATCGTAATCAGTGTTACGAGACTCAAGCTTCAAAAGAGGGATAAAAAAATCCTCGCTAGAATTAGTATCACCGGTGGCCTCAAAACTCTGGCCGGCCTCACCAGTGGCCTCCGTAAGCTCATCAACTGGATCCTACAGAATGAAAAGTAAAAAAAAGATAAGTCATAAAGATGATAAATAACAGGAGATGGGTTACCCATACTCAAATTGAGACAAGATCATGGAAATTTTACTCCAAAGTTCATGGGAGTCAATATGTTGTCACCAAAGCAAGGGGACACCATATGACCTCAAGCACCAGCCTAAAAAAATAGACAAGAGTTAGTATTTTCTTTTGGTTAAGGAAAAAGAGAAATGTTTTGTCTTTAACAAACAACAATAACCCAGGTGTGAAAGTTTAATACCTGGGGAGTGGGCATTATAGCACTCACAGTAGGTCCCGCATAACTAGGGATGATCTCATCAGTAACCTGAAAATAAGGAAACAGGAACGTGAAGGTGATCCAACATGCAAAGTAAAAGTAAGCAGAAAATGGGGAGAAAATAAAAGAGTAATGTATGAGAGTATAATACTTGACTCAACGTAGTTCCCCCTGGTTGTTCCGTAGTCAAAGGAACTAACGTTGTGCTAACCTGAAAGCAGGGAAACGGGTAAGTGAGAGAAAATATTTACATAGAAAATATGTAAGCTCGAGGATAGGTAGATCAAGTATTTACGTTGGAGCTCACCACTGAAATACCTGCCTAAGACTCCTCAGTATCAAGAGAAGGAGTAGTACTAATTGGGGGAAGACCAAAATCTCTTCAAGAACAGATGGACTACTCATCTGAGGGTTCGAATATAATAAAGAGACCGTGTCTAAAGATATGTTAGAAAAGAATGATAGAGTATGCAAATATGTAACTAATCTAGCAAGTAGATGTGCAAAGATGGAACATATCGTCGAAGCTGGCCCTGTGGAGCTAGGAACAAGCCCCTGAGATAAGGGGACTTCATCTAGGCTAGCTGAAGATGCTTCCCCTACATGAGATGAGGGGAAACTCACAAGTGATACCTCAAGATCTTTATTTGATACGCTTAGCACGGGCATCGTAGAGGAGGAGGTCCCACTAACACTACCCTAAAAGAGAAGAAATATATGAAAATTTATAAGTCTCTCTTAGTAATGAAAAAAGTGGCATAACATATACGTAAAAACAAGTCAGAATAGTTATCAGGAGATGGGCTATAATAATGCCTCTCATAGATACGATGGCTGCAGGAGTTTCCCCAGAGGTAGTAGGGACTACTAAAGGGGGAACTGAGGAAGCATATGGAGAAGCGGTAGTGCCAACCAACTGCCATATAAACAAATAGAAAAAGAGTATGGAAATGGAATCCCAATGGAACATATAATTGAATCAAAAGATAAAAGATTCAATGCAGGCGTACCTAAAGCTCTTCTAAATAAGAAGGAGTGAAGATGACCATCGGGATAGTAGTAGTGGATACAATGTCCTAGTTATGGCAAAGGTGTCAGAAAACCAAACATAAACAAAGAAATAAGTGAGTCCTAATGAGAATAAGTAATACTTGAGATGTAGAGCTAACCTGTGTAACAAGATCGCTAGATGCAATAGTGAAAACTATCAAGGATAGAGGCTGGATGTGAGGCTCATTATTGATGGGCACAAAGACTTGGGAGATGGGAATCCTCCCTGAAGGTGATAGACCTGGGGCAGTGCCTAGAAGAATGTACCTGCAATAAAAACAAATAAAGACAATACAATTATGGATGTAGAAAATATTATAGAATAGAGAAAGACCACAAATAAGATAGGCTCAAAGTACCTCAGAGAGTCTTACAGGGTAACCTCTCACCACCAAGGAGTGGTGAGGTGAAGAAAGGTGACCAAGAGAAATAATCATCTATGTGTATAACAATAAAATACTTCAAAATATATGCCTCAAAATGTAACAACTAAAAGTAAGAGACTCGGGGAACCTAATGTTTACCTAGACTGAAGAAGAGGACACAAAATAAGTCCTCTCTATCGTCGGAAATAGAGTAAAAAACTGCAAAAAGGAGATAAGGGCAGAAGATGTATTAGTAAAAAAAATAAAAGAGAATAATGTAACACCTCGTGTTTTATTAACTATTTTTTATTAATTAATTGGAATTTTCGAGAAAAATAAAATTTTGAATTTAATAATTTGTATTGGCTAAATATGTTGGTTATGATTTTAGAAGAATTAAACTTCAAAAGGAATTAAAATTGGAGTTAAAACGGATTTTATATTGATTTTATAATATTTTGCCTTATAGGCATTTTTTAGGTAAACTGTCAGTTTTTCGGGGTGATCGATCGATCGACCCCTGGGGGTAGATCGATCGATCCGCCCAGAAAACGTGCGTTGTAAGATGTTTTTAGAGTTTGTGTAGGATTAGGACAACTAATCAATATATAACCTTGTTAATCCGTAGGGGGACCTCTCATTATCACTTTTTCTCCAGTTGTTCACCAGAGAACACTTCCAAATATTTTTCCTCTCACTCATAATCATCAATCTTCAACAAAATCAAGTTTTTGTCACAAGTTTTTGAAGTCTTAATTGGGGTTTAATCAAGTTGGTTCAAGAACACTCTTCTGCTAATTTTTCATAAGGAATCCACATTTCAAATCAGATTTTCAACACAATCTTTAGAGCGATGAATACTCTACTCTTTTCCTTTAGTATTATGCGTTTTAAGTTTCACGCAAACACTTAATTACATGTTTTCTTAAAATAAACTAGTGACTTAATTAGGAAAAGTGGATACTAATTATGGGGCTGTTTTTATAAAATCTTTTAATCTGAATAACATTCATAACCCTTTGGGTACGTAGGATTCATGACTGATTTTGGGTTTTATTGGGGTAGGTTGCATGTAGAAAACCCCTAGCTTTAAAATAAATGATTTTTGTGTGCGTACAACTCATGTAATACATGTAGAGATAATAAAATTTGGTTTTGATGAATATATGATGAAAACTTGGTATATTTAATTTAAAATAATTAAATGAGATTAATTGGGTATTGTTGACGAGGTGATAATTAAATTAAATATTTAATTGAATTAGACTATCATGCGTAGTTTTATACGTTGACTAATTATGCTTATTTGTGTTACTTTTGGTATTATTATATTGCCTTTGTGACGACGAGTTGTTGGGTAATTTATCTCTCCCTACACTTCAGGATGCCTTCTAGTTATGGGACTAGCGGGTAGACCTTTTATGATTTACACCTTCTAGGTATGGGACTAGTGAGGGTAGGTTATTGCGTTTTTATCATCTTGAGGGTGGGCTGATTTTTATTACTTTATCGTCGTTATGGTAGTCTAAGTACAAGACTAAGTTAAGATTTATGTTAGAAAATCCTCCTATACATGGGTTAGGACGTATTGATAACTTGGGGACCCTTAAGTATGGGACTAAGTGATATTTTGAGGATCACACATCGATAAAAGGGTGGGGTAATTTATAAATTGAGAAATTGACAAATTGAGAACTAATGCCTAAGATAAAAAAGGGTATTAAAATTTATGGCGACATAATGTGTCAGGGCCGACAGTTTAAATGGGTCAGAAGACGATTCATGTCGTGTCGTGTGTGGAACCTTGTCATGTGTCGGGGCCGACAGTTTAAATGGGGCAGAGGATGATTGACAAGGGGAAGTGTGACACTTTAATAAAAAGTGAGAACAATAATACAAGTTGGTTAATTTAATTAAATTTACAGCGTGGGACTTGGGAATTTAAAATCATATTGGTGTGCATCTATAAATGGAGATTTCTGCGGGTAGTTGGTGATTTATAATTATCGCGTTTAATTATTCCATTTAATTTAAAATATTCTATTGTGATATTTATTGCGTATAATGCTACTGTCTGGATTCAAGGATCCTATTTGAGGGGAGTAGTGTGTATTCTTGCTCGGGGCTTTGGCTCTGACACATGTATTGACTAATATTTTTTAGGATTTAATTTGGAGAAGTTGCATAAGTTTATTAGAGTTATCATTGGAGGTGCAAATGGAGTTATTTACTTTATGGCATGGTTTAGTTAGACTTTATTTTCAAGTCGTATTATGAGACTTTATTGGAGTTTTATTGGGCCATTCGGTTCCAAAGTTGTTTAGCGGATTTGTGTTGGAATTATTCTAATTTTATTTAATGATTATTGGAGATTGGATTTTTGGAGTTAGCATGTGATGGATCTTTTATAGCTTAGTTATTTGTGATCATTTGAGATTGACTCAATTGCTTATCTTATGGACTGATTTATTTATGTCTCATATCTGTCGCATGCTAAGAATCATATTTATTTAGTTCATGCACGGCTTAGTTTTGGTGGTGGCCGAAGCCAGAATTAGGCGTGGTGTGACAGATGGTATCAGAGTATGGTCTTAGGTCTCGTAGGTTATGAGTCCGTTTAGCTTCTGCGTTGCCGATCTTGGATTCCCTTTGTTGATTCGTTCATCTTAAGGTAGATGTTCTAGCATACGTGCTAGATGTGTTTCTTGGAGATGTGAATTTTTGAGTTAAGGACGTTGTAGGCATTGAGTTTAGAATTAGTAAGCTTGATGTGAGGATCCTTAAAATGGATTTTGGAGACGATAATTATTTTTGGAGATTTTAGAACAGATGTTAGGTATCGTATGTATCGATTTTTGGTGTGGAGATTTAATTTGAGGACGTTAGCATTTTGATGACTTTCGGCTATCGGATCGAGTAGGGGATTTTTGCGAGCATGTGGTACGCCGTTATTTTCATAGTTATGCGTATGTATATAGGCAATATGTATTATTTTATTACTCGTGGGGTAGGTATGCATAGGATTGGGTGTATGTGCGCCCAATTATGGCATTCTACGGGTAGGCATATATGAGCCATATTTTCTTTTTGTGAGATTTAAGTGTTGATGTGTATGCCTCGTCTATTTTCGAGGACGAAATTCTTTGCTAGTGGGGAAGTATGTAACACCCCGTGTTTTTCTTAACTATTTTTTTATTAATTAATTGGAATTTTCGAGAAAACTAAATTTTTGAATTTATTAATTTTTATTGGCTAAATATGTTGGTTTTGATTTTAGAAGAATAAAACTTCAAGCGGAATTAAAATCGGAGTTAAAACGAATTTTATATTGATTTTATAATATTTTGCCTTATAGGCATTTTTAGGGCAAACTGTCAGTTTTCCGGGGTGATCGATCGATCGACCCCTGGGGGTAGATTGATCGACCCTCCCAAAAAACGTGCGTTGTAAGCTGTTTTTAGAGTTTGTGTAAGATAAGGACTCCTAATGAATATATAACCTTGTCAATCCATAGGGGGACCTCTCATAATAATTTTTTCTCCATTTTTTCACGAGAGAACGCTTCCAAATATTTTTCCTCTCACTCATATTCATCAACCTTCAACAAAATCAAGTTTTTGTCATAAGTTTTGGCACAAGTTTTTGAAGGCTTAATTGGGGTTTAATCAAGTTGGTTCAAGAACACTCTTTTGCTAATTTTTAGCAAGGAATCCAGATTTCAAATCAGATTTTCAACACAATCTTTACAGGCATAAATACTCTATTCTTTTCCTTTAGTATTATGCGTTTTATGTTTCATGCAAACACTTAATTACATTTTTTTCTTAAAATAAAGTAGCGACTTAATTAGGAAAAGTGGATACTAATTATGGGGTCATTTTTATGAAATCTTTTAATCTGAATTATATTCATAACCCTTTGGGTACATAGGATTCATGACTGCTTTGGGTTTTATTGGTGTAGGTTGCATGTAGAAAAACCCTAACTTTAAAATAAATGATTTTTGGGTGCGTACAACTCATGTAATACATATAGAGATAATAAAATTTGGTTTTGATGAATATATGATGAAAACTTGGTATATTTAATTTAAAATAATTAAATGAGATTAATTGGGTATTGTGGACGAGGTGATAGTTAAATTAAAGATTTAATTGAATTGGACTATCATGCGTAGTTTTATACGTTGATTAATTATGCTTATTTGTGTGACTTTTGGTATTATTATATTGCCTTTATGACGACGGGTTGTTGGGTAATTTTTATCTCCCTATACTTTAGGATGCCTTCTAGGTATGGGACTAGCGGGTAGACCTTTTATGATTTACGCCTTCTAGGTATGGGACTAGTGAGGGAAGATTATTGCATTTTTATCATCTTGAGGATGGGCTGATTTTTATTACTTTATCGGTTTTATGGTTGTCTATGTATGAGACTAAGTTAAGATTTATATTAGAAAATCCTCCTATACATAGGTTAGGACGTATTGATAACTTGGGGACACTTAGGTATGGGACTAAGGGGTATTTTTAGGATCTCACATCGATAAAAGGGTGGGGTAATTTATAAATTGTGAAATTGAGAAATTGAGAACTAATGCCTAAGATAAAAACGGGTATTAAAATTTGTGGCGACATAATGTGTCGAGGCCGATAGTTTAAAGGGGTCAGAGGACGATTTATGTCAGGTCGTGTGTTGAACCTTGTCATGTGTCGGGGCCGAAAGTTTAAACGGGGCAGAGGACGATTGACAAGGGGAAGTGTGACACTTTAATAAAAAGTGATAATAATAATAAACGTTGGTTAATTTAATTTAATTAACATCGTGGGACTAGGGAATTTAAAATCATATTGGTGTGCCTTTATAAATGGGGATTTCTGCGGGTAGTTGGTGATTTATAATTATCGCATTTAATTATCCCGTATAATTTAAAATATTCTATTGTGATATTTATTGCGTATAATGCTACTGTCTGGATTCAAGGATCCAATTTGAAGGGATTAGTGTGTATTCTTGATCGGGGCTTTGGCTCTGACCCATGAGTTGACTAATCTCTTTCAGGATTTAATTTGGAGAAGCTGATTAAGTTTATCGGAGTTATCACTGGAGGTGCAGCTGGAGTTATTTACTTTATGGCATGGTTTAGTTAGACTTTATTTTCAAGTCGTATTATGAGACTTCATTGGAGTTTTATTGGGCCATTCGGTTCCCAAGTTGTTTAGGGGATTTCTGTTGGGATTATTCAGATTTTATTTAATCTTTATTGGAGATTGGATTTTTGGAGTTAGCATGTGATGGATCTTTTATCGCTTAGTTATTTGTGATCATTTGAGATTGACTCAATTATTTATCTTATGAACTGATTTATTTATGTCTCAGATCTGTCTCATGTTAAGAATGATATTTATTTAGTTCACGCGCGACTTAGTTTTGGTGGTGGTCGACGCCAGAATTAGGCGGGGTGTGACAGATGCTATCAGAACATGGTCTTAGGTCTCGTAGGTTATGAGTTCGTTTAGCTTCTGCGTTGTCGATCTTTGATTCCCTTTGTTGATTCGTACTTCTTAAGGTAGATGTTCTAGCATACGTGTTAGATGTGTTTCTTGGAGATGTGAATTTTTTTGTTAAGGACGTTGTAGGCATTGAGTTTAGAATTAATAAGCTTGATGTGGGGATCCTTAAAATGGATTTTGGAGACGATAATTATTTTTGGAGATTTTAGAATAGATGTTAGGTATCGTATGTATCGATTTTTGGTGTTGAGATTTAATTTGTGGACGTTAGCATTTTGATGACTTTCGGCTATGGGATCGAGTAGGCGATTTGTCAGAGCATGTGGTACGCCGTTATTTTCATAGTTATGTGTATGTATATAGGCAATATGTATTATTTTGTTTCTCATGGGGTAGGTGCGCGTAGGATTGGGTGTATGGGCGCCCAATTATGGAATTCTATCGGTAGGCATATATGAGCCATATTTTCTTTTTGCGAGATTTAAGAGTTGATGTGTATGCTTCATCTATTTTCCAGGACGAAATTCTTTGCTAGTGGGAAAGTATGTAACACCCTGTGTTTTTATTGACTATTTTTTTTATTAATTAATTGGAATTTTTGAGAAAATAAAATTTTGAATTTAATAATTTTTATTGGCTAAATATCTTGGTTATGAATTTAGAAGAATAAAACTTCAAGCGGGATTAAAATAGGAGTTAAAACGGATTTTATAATATTTTGCCTTATAGGCATTTTTAGGGCAAACTGTTAGTTTTTCGGAGTGATCGATCGATCTACCCTCCCAAAAAACTTTCGCTGTAAATTGTTTTTAGAGTTTGTGTAAGATTAGGACTCCTAATCAATATATCACCTTGTTAATCCATAGGGGGGCTCTCATAATCACTTTTTCTCCAGTTTTTCACCAGAGAACACTTCCAAATATTTTTCATCTCACTCATAATCATCAACCTTCAACAAAATCAAGTTTTTGTCATAAGTTTTGGCACAAGTTTTTGAAGGCTTAATTGGGGTTTAATCAAATTGGTTCAAGAACACTCTTTTGCTAATTTTTCGCAAGGAATCCACATTTCAAATCATATTTTCAACACAATCTTTACAGGCATGAATACTCTATTCTTTTCCTTTAGTATTATGCGTTATATGTTTCGTGCAAACACTTAATTACATGCTTTCTTAAAATAAAGTTGTGACTTAATTAGGAAAAGTGGATACTAATTATGGGGATATTTTTATAAAGCCTTTTAATCTAAATAATATTCATAACCCTTTGGGTACGTAGGATTCATGATTGATTTTGCATTTTATTGGTGTAGGTTGCATGTAGAAAAACCCTAGCTTTAAAATAAATGATTTTTGGGTGCGTAGAACTCATGAAATACATGTAGAGATAATAAAATATGGTTTTGATGAATATATGATGAAAACTTGGTATATTTAATTTAAAATAATTAAATGAGATTAATTGGGTATTGTTGACGAGGTGATAGTTAAATTAAAGATTTAATTGAATTCGACTATCTTGCGTAGTTTTATACGTTGATTAATTATGCTTATTTGTGTGACTTTTGGTATTATTATATTTTCTTTTTGACGACGGGTTGTTGGGTAATTTTTCTCTCCCTATACTTTAGGATGCCTTCTAGGTATGGGACTAGCGGGTAGACCTTTTATGAGTTACGTCTTCTAGGTATTGGACTAGTGAGGGTAGATTATTGCGTTTTTGTGATCTTGAGGATGGGCTAATTTTTATTACTTTATCGTCATTATGGTAGTCTATGTACGAGACTAAGATAAGATTTATGTTATAAAATCCTCCTATACATAGGTTAGGACGTATTGATAACTTGGGGACCTTTAGGAATGGGACTAAGGGGTATTTTGAGGATCCCACATCGATAAAAGGGTGGGGTAATTTATAAATTGTGAAATTGATAAATTGAGAACTAATGCCTAAGATAAAAACGGGTATTAAAATTTGTGGCGACATAATGTGTCGGGGCCGACAGTTTAAACGGGTCAGAGGACGATTTATGTCGTGTCGTGTGTGGAACTTTGTCATATGTCGGGGCCGACAGTTTAAACGGGGCAGATGACGATTGACAAGGGGAAGTGTGACACTTTAATAAAAAGTGAGTACAATAATAAAAGTTGGTTAATTTAATTAAATTAACATCGTGGGACTAGGGAATTTAAAATCATATTGGTGTGCCTTTATAAATGGGGATTTCTGTGGGTAGTTGGTGATTTATAATTATCGCGTTTAATTATCCCGTTTAATTTAAAATATTCTATTGTGATATTTATTGCGTATAATGCTACTGTCTGGATTAAAGGATCCAATTTGAGGGGAGTAGTCTGTATTCTTGCTCGGGGCTTTGGCTCTGACCCATGCGTTGACTAATCTTTTTCAGGATTTAATTTGGAGAAGATGCAAAAGTTTATCGGAGTTATCATTGGAGGTGCAGCTGGAGTTATTTACTTTATGGCATGGTTTAGTTAGACTTTATTTTCAAGTCGTATTATGAGACTTCATTATAGTTTTATTGGGCCATTCGGTTCTAAAGTTGTTTAGAGGATTTATGTTGGGATTATTCAGATTTTATTTAATCATTATTGGATATTGGATTTTTGGAGTTAGCATGTGATGGATCTTTTATCGCTTAGTTATTTGTGATCATTTGAGATTGACTCAGTTGTTTATCTTATGGACTGATTTATATCTGTCTCATATCTGTCTCGTGCTAAGAATGATATTTATTTAGTTCATGCCCGGCATAGTTTTGGTTGCGGCCGACGCTAGAATTAGGCGGGGTGTGACAGATGGTATCAGAGCATGGTCTTAGGTCTCGTAGGTTATGAGTTCGTTTAGCTTTTGCATTGCCGATCTTTGATTCCCTTTTTTGATTCCTACTTCTTAAGGTAGATGTTCTAGCATACGTGTTAGATGTGTTTCTTAGAGATGTGAAGTTTTGAGTTAAGGACGATGTAGGCATTGGGTTTAGAATTAGTAAGCTTAATGTGAGGATGCTTAAAATGGATTTTGTAGAAAATAATGTAAGGACACAAATTTCCAATTGAGTCCATGTATTGTGTTGGCTCAATTCCGGACAAAAACGTTTATTCATAGGATAGTATTTAATTGTAATATTCTTAAGCCTATGAAGTGTTTGTTGAAAGATGTAGCGGCAAAGAGTATAAAGCTTCATCATCATGCCGGTTTACGTGCCTCGTTTCTACGTCATCAACTATGGTTCCATGCTCCCAAGGTATGAATGCAATATTATATATATAGGAGCTTGGAACAAGTTTTATTGGGTGTTAGGTTTAATAAAAAATGTGTTTTATTTTCAGATAGAATTAATTAAAACTTTGAAATAAGTTTATAAAGTTTTCTCGGCTAAAATCGAATTTTCCAAAGTTTCTGGAAGTTCGTTCGATAGGTCGTTCGAACGAGTTTTTCGTTGGAACCATATGTCGTTCGAATGAGTTTGCCAACGACTTCCCACTAAGGCATACTGGAACTTCGTTCAAAATGTCGTTCGAACGAGATTATCGTTCTAACGAGATTTCCGACAAGTTTCTAACGAGTTCATACTGGAACTTCATTAGAATACTCGTTCGAACGTGATGTCAGGCGGGAATAGTTATTGGCAGTTTTTACCAGTTTTTTCACCCACTTCCCCACTTAGTTTTTAACCAACTTTTTCAGACTTTATCATGTGCGGGAATAAGATTTTCCAACTTAACTTTTCCATTCCATTTTTATCTCATAGAGAGAGTTGGAGAGCAAAATTGTTTAAGGAAAATGTTCTAGTTTTGAGTGTTAATTTTCAAAGAGAAATTCACTTACCACTCTAGTTTACACCCAAGTTAGTTTATTCCAAGTTCTAATATACATAAATCTTGCTTGGAGTTTGGCACCGGTTTTCTCTACACCGAATTGAAGAGAAGTTTGCATTAATCTACCCACTTGGAGAAAGGCTCCATGTACGGGTGACGGTGACCATATAAACTCCTATCGGTGGATTCCGACACCGCGGTGGAGTTCCAAGGTTATCCGCTAGGAAGAGGTGTCTACAAGAAGAAGCTTCGAGGCTTGAGAGGGATCGGGTCGTGCGTTGTTAGCCTTTTTTTCTTGTACTTGTAATTCCGTATCTAGTGGATTTGTGGCTAGGGCCGTCCGAGGTTGTTTCCCATCTTGGGTTTTTCCTCGTATATAGCGGCGTAGTGTGATTGATTTATTTTATCTTGCATAATAATTTAGAATGCATGCTTAGGATAATTCTAGATAAAATTTGGTTTAAATTATCACACTTAATTTAATTTGGTGCTAAATTAAATATTGGGTAAATTTAGTTAATTCAAGTCATTTGCTAAAATTGGTTTGGCCTAACTCTAAAATATTGATAATTATGACTTAGGTAAATTCTAGGACTTGGATGAATTTAACATGGTTTAAGTGAAATTTAAATTAGTATGTGTTTAAGTTAATTTCACTCGATTTTGGTTTATTTTATTGAACCATCCTAACGCTTTCGCATCTTGAATATAGATAAAGGGAAATAATATTTTAATTAGAAACAATTAAAAACCCGGGATCCTCACGTCTTCAAATTGGTATCAGAGCCAAAGAGATAAATTATTTAATTAAAGATCCTTAAATAATTTTTGGCTAAAATGGAATTTTCCCCATTTTCAAAATTTCCTATTTTTGATGGTTCTAACTACGCGTATTGGAATGCGCGAATGAAATCGGCACTAAAATCTATCGACGAGAGAGTTTGGATGTCTGTTGTTAACGGGTGGTCCCCACCAACTTATTTAGTTGAAAATGAACGTGTTCCCAAACCCGCCGATCGATGGACTGAAAATGAGTTTAAACTTTCTAATTTTAATTCCTGTGGTTTGAATGCCTTATTTAGCGCTGTCACGCCGGATGAATTCCGACGTATTATGACGTGTGAAACGGCTAAAGAAGCTTGGGATATTTTACAATTAACTCATGAAGGAACTAGTGTCGTTAAAGCTTCAAAACTCCAAAACCTCACCACTCAATTTGAAACTATCAAAATGAATGAAAAAGAAACTTTTGATGAATTTTATGCTAGACTTTCTGATATTGTTAATTCATCGTTTAATTTGGGAGAGAAAATACCTGAAGACCGTGTTGTAAAGGAAATTTTAAGGTCCCTACCCGATAGATTTATTCCAAAAGTTACCGTTTTAAATTCTTTACCATCTTTAGCTTCTACGAAATTAGAAGAGCTTGTAGGAGATTTACAAACCTATGAACTAGATATGTTTCCCTCTAAAACTGAAAAGAAAATCGAAAAGGGTGTTGCTTTAAAAGCCCGAAAAGAGGTCAAACAAGTAGTAGAGAGCGAGAGTGATAGTGACTCGGAAGACATTGCTTTGTTTGCTCGCAAATTTAGAAAATTTCTTAAAATTAACAAAGATTAACTTAAAAATAATTTTAAGAAATTTGAAACTTCTAAGCATGATAAAGGCGAGAAGATTCATAAAGTCGAGAAGATCCCTAAAGTCGAAAAGATCCCTAAACCTAGCAATAAAAATTTAGATAAGGACGAGTCTAATAAGTGTTTTGGTTGTGAAGGTTATGGCCATAGGGCTTATGAGTGCCCCACTAAACTAAGGAAAGAGGGTAAATGACCCATTGCATATAATGCGACCCTTAGTGATAGTGATAAGGAAGAGGGACCCGATTCCCCCATTAAGAAAAATTTTGTGGCTTTTATGGCTATTCATGTGAGTGATAGTGAGAACTCATCGATTGATGAAACTTAACACGTGATACTTCCAAGGTCATTGTTTATGATTCTCTTATTTCTGATGATAGTGAGAGTGGCGAAGAAAGAGAGAGTGAAAATGAAGAAGAGGTTGATGTGAGTGAACTTCAAAAATCTTTTCAAGAACTTTATAAAGAATCTATTAAATTGAAAAGAGCTAATTTGAAGTTAGAAGCTAGTTTAAGAGAGAGTGTCAAGGTCGTTGATGAAAATGCTTTAATAGAAGACCTTAGTACACGTCAGAGGACTCTTCAAGAGAATCTTGAATATGTAGAAGGTGAAAGAGATAGCCTTAGGGGTTTAATGGAATCCTTGAAAAAGGAGCTTCTTGCTTTTGAAGAGCGAAATGTTTTATTAGAGTCTAACATTTTAGAATTTCAAACTAAATTAAAAGACTCTAGTAATGTCAAATTTTATTTGGAGTGTTGTTCGAAAAAATTAGATAAAATATTAGGAACGGTCCAAATTAAAAATGACACTTGTGGTTTAGGTTTCAATACTTGTAATGAATTTACTCCTAAAGCCAAAACCAACATTTTAGGAGAATCTAGTGGGAAAGAATTTAGAGATCACTCCTTAGGTAAATCTTTTCGACATGTTTTTACTTGTACACATTGTGGTCGAAAAGGTCATCTTAGGAAATTTTGTTTTGGTCTTAAACGAATTCCTAGAAAATCCCATAGTAAAGTAACCACGGTAGTTAAAGTTCCAACACCCCAAGATAGTCATTCTTCATTAATCTAGGTTAGGAAATCTGACTTGGTTGCCTTGCAAAATAGGGTTTTTGATTCTCATTTACTTTCACATGCTTCCTCCCTTGCTAAATCTAAAGGATGAATGTGTTAGTGTTTGCATACTTTAGCTTTTGTACTTCATGCTATATTCACATGCTAAATGTACGCTTGTTTAATCATTTTCTAGTCTATGCTCCATGGTTTTCACATGATAGAATTATGATTTATGTTTATCTTTTGTATATCATTTCTTCATTTTGTTTGCATTAAATGAAAAATACAAAAAGATTTTTGTTTATCATTTCGATCTTATCTCTTGGTTATTTAAGCTTAATAAAAATTCAAATGATTTTTGTTTGTCTTTTGAGTATATATATATATTTTTTGTTTAAAAATGTCAAAAACTCAAAAAGATTTTATGTTTGTGTGTATTTTGGTTTGACACACTTTAAGTGGCATATACTTGTGTTTGAATTCCATCTTTTACGTTCCCACGTGGCTATCACTTTTGGTTTAGATTGTCAATCCTTAAAATGTTCTTTATCATATTTTTATGAAGTAGTTGGATTTTGTGTTGTTTAAATGGATTCTATTTTTATATGCCTCTATTCACACATGCACGAGCTCTTTTGAAAGTTTAATGTCACATGTTATATTTGAGCTTTGTGAGGTGTTCTCCTTCCAATCTTGTCATCTACATATTTGTGACTTAGGAGGACTAGTGCATGTCAAAATCCGTTGCACGTGAGACTTGTGTGAAAAATGAGAACATGATAAATATAAATGTGCACGGGGAAGGGCTCCGGAAGGACTAAGTGATCCTTTGCAATTGTAAGCCACCGTTTGGAATGGACCTAAAACAAATACGTGGCCCAAAGGCCTAAAAACAGAAAATATGGCATTAAAAAGAAAATAATTGCCAAGGCCTATGTTTGATTGATATATTCATTCAAACTTAATATAAATGCATATTGAGGGAGATTGGATGGTATATCAACTATTTGCACAATTTTTGTTTATCCTAGTTGCGTATTACATGTCATGACTCTATTGGTTTGTAGAATCATCAATATGCTAGGCTTGTATGCATTGTCTATGTTTGTTCATTGAGTTCAATCTATATTGTCACATGAGGTTATATTTAAATGTGATGAAGTTTGCAATCAAATGAAAACTCTATGAATGTTTATTAAGTGATTGGGTCTAAATTTAATCGTTACTAGTTCACACCCCTACACTTCCATTTTCGTATGACACATTTTTGCCATACGAGTGTGAAAGACTCCTATTATATGTTGTGTGTTTATATCGATATATCTGTGCGTGTGCATTCTTGATAAATTTCTAGTACATATATATATATATATATATATATATATATATATATATATATGATTTTTATTTTCCCTTTGCCTTGCTTTCTAGTCCTTCTCTACGTATAATTTAGTTTTGGTATCTATCTTGGATTAGTTATGCTATTGTTGCCCATATGATTTCAAGTCTTATCTCTTTAAGCTTCAACATGCTTTTATGTTTTGATTCTTTAACCTTTGTCTATTCCTGAACAAAAAAGGGGAGAATGATAGGGGGAGAAATGGTATCTAATCATATTATTATCTCATCTTAGTTTGGGGGAGATTTATCTTAGGGGGAGACATCTTTCTAAGTATGTCATTTGTTTGATAAAGGGGAGAATTAATTTTGGGGTAGTATTTATTCTAATTTCCTTAAATACCTTGATATTCCCTATGCATTTGATGAGTTTGCTTAAGTGTGCAGGAATTCTTCCAAAGAAGCATCTTTTCATGGCAAAGCGTTTGACCCTTGGATTGGGTCAAGTTTGGGTGGGTTATGTTTTGAGTCTAGTGAGCTTGACGGACCTTTAGGATTTTTATTTGGTTTTTGTCCCTGAATATCCAAAGGGGGAGATTTGTAAGGACACAAATTTCCAATTGAGTCCATGTATTGTGTTGGCTCAATTTCGGACAAAAACGTTTTTTCATAGGATAGTATTTAATTGTAATATTCTCAAGCCTATGAAGTGTTTGTTGAAAAACTTAGCGACAAAGAGTATAAAGCTTCATCATCATGCCGGTTTGCGTGCCTCGTTTCTAAGTCATCCACTATGGTTCCATGCTCCCAAGGTATTAATCCAATATTATATATATAGGAGCTTGGAAAAAGTTTTATTGGGTGTTAGGTTTAATAAAAACTGTGTTTTATTTTCAGATAGAATTAATTAAAACTTTGAAATAAGTTTATAAAGTTTTCTCGGCTAAAATCGAATTTTCCAAAGTTTCTGGAAGTTCGTTCGATAGGTCGTTCGAACGAGTTTTTCGTTCGAACCATATGTCGTTCGAATGAGTTTGCCAACGACTTCCCACTAAGGCATACTGGAACTTCGTTCAAAATTTCGTTCGAACGAGATTGTCGTTCTAACGAGATTTCCAACGAGTTTCTAACGAGTTCATACTGGAACTTCGTTAGAATACTCGTTCGAACGAGAATGTCGTTCGAACGAAATGTCATTCGAACAAGATGTCAGGCGGGAATAGTTATTGGCAGTTTTTAGCATTTTTTTCACCCACTTCCCCACTTAGTTTTTAACCAACTTTTTCAGACTTTTTCATGTGCGGGAATAACATTTTACAACTTAACTTTTCCATTCCATTTTCATCTCTTAGAGAGAGTTTGAGAGCAAAATTGTTAAAGGAAAATGTTCTAGTTTTGAGTGTTAATTTTCAAAGAGAAATTCACTTACCACTCTAGTTTACACCCAAGTTAGTTTATTCCAAGTTCTCATATACATATATCTTGCTTGGAGTTTGGCACCGGTTTTCTCTACACCGAATTGAAGAGAAGTTTGCATTAATCTACCCACTTGGAGAAAGGCTCCATGTACGGGTGACGGTGACCATAAAAACTCCTATCGCTGGATTCCGAGACCGCGGTGGAGTTCCAAGGTTATCCGCTAGGAAGAGGTGTCTACAAGAAGAAGCTTCGAGGCTTGAGAGGGATCGAGTCGTGCGTTGTTAGCCTTTATGTCTTGTACTTGTAATTCCGTATCTAGTGGATTTGTGGCTAAGGCCGTTCGAGGTTGTTTCCCGTCTTGGGTTTTTCCTCGTATATCGCGGCGTAGTATGATTGATTTATTTTATCTTGCATAATAATTTAGAATGCATGCTTAGGATAATTCTAGATAAAATTTGGTTTAAATTATCACACTTAATTTAATTTGGTGCTAAATTAAATATTGGGTAAATTTAGTTAATTCAAGTCATTTTCTAAAATTGGTTTGGCCTAACTCTAAAATATTGATAATTACGACTTAGGTAAATTCTAGGACTTGGATTAATTTAACATGGTTAAAGTGAAATTTAAATTAGTATGTGTTTAAGTTAATTTCACTCGATTTTGGTTTATTTTATTGAACCATCCTAACGCTTTCGCATCTTGAATATAGATAAAGGGAAATAATCTTTTAATTTGAAACAATTAAAAACCCGGGGATCCTCACGTCTTCAAATTGGTATCAGAGCCAAAGCGATAAATTATTTCATTAAAGATCCTTAAATAATTTTTGGCTAAAATGGAATTTTCCCCATTTTCAAAATTTCATATTTTCGATGGTTCTAACTACGAGTATAGGAATGCGCGAATGAAATCGGCACTAAAATCTATCGACGAGAGAGTTTGGATGTCTGTTGTTAACGGGTGGTCCCCACCAACTTATTTAGTTGAAAATGAACGCGTTCCCAAACCCGCCGATCGATGGACTGAAAATGAGTTTAAACTTTCTAATTTTAATTCCTGTGGTTTGAATGCCTTATTTAGCGCTGTCACACCAGATGAATTCCGACGTATTATGACCTGTGAAACCGCTAAAGAAGCTTGGGATATTTTACAATTAACTCATGAAGGAACTAGTGTCGTTAAAGCTTCAAAACTCCAAAATCTCACCACTCAATTTGAAACTATCAAAATGAATGAAAAAGAAACTTTTGATGAATTTTATGCTAGACTTTCTGATATTGTTAATTCATCGTTTAATTTGGGAGAGAAAATACCTGACGACCATGTTGTAAAGGAAATTTTAAGATCCCTACCCGATAGATTTATTCCAAAAGTTACCGTTTTAAATTCCTTACCATCCTTAGCCTCTACGAAATTAGAAGAGCTTGTAGGTGATTTACAAACCTATGAACTAGATATGTTTCCCTCTAAAACTAAAAAGAAAATCGAAAAGGGTGTTGCTTTAAAAGCCCGAAAAGAGGTCAAACAAGTAGTAGAGAGCGAGAGTGATAGTGACTCGGAAGACATGGCTTTGTTTGCTCGCAAATTTAGAAAATTTCTTAAAATTAACAAAGATAAACTTAAAAATAATTTTAAGAAATTTGAAACTTCTAAGCATGATAAAGGCGAGAAGATTCATAAAGCCGAGAAGATCCCTAAAGTTGAAAAGATCCCTAAACCTAGCAATAAAAATTTAGATAAGGACGAGTCTAATAAGTGTTTTGGTTGTGAAGGTTATGGCCATAGGGCTTATGAGTGCCCCACTAAACTAAGGAAAGAGGGTAAATGACCCATTGCATATAATGCGACCCTTAGTGATAGTGATAAGGAAGAGGGACCCGATTCCCCCACTAAGAAAAATTTTGTGGCTTTTATGGCTATTCATGTGAGTGATAGTGAGAACTCATCGATTGATGAAACTTAACACATGATACTTCTAAGGTCATTGTTTATGATTATCTTGTTTCTGATGATAGTGAGAGTGGCGAAGAAAGAGAGAGTGAAAATGAAGAAGAGGTTAATGTGAGTGAACTTCAAAAATCTTTTCAAGAACTTTATAAAGAATCTATTAAATTGAAAAGAGCTAATTTGAAGTTAGAAGCTAGTGTAAGAGAGAGTGTCAAGGTCGTTGATGAAAATTCTTTAATAGAAGACCTTAGTACACGTGAGAGGACTCTTCAAGAGAAGCTTGAATATGTAGAAGGCGAAAGAGATAGCCTTAGGGGTTTAATGGAATCCTTGAAAAAGGAGCTTCTTGCTTTTGAAGAGCGAAATGTTTTATTTGAGTCTAACATTTTAGAATTGCAAACTAAATTAAAAGACTCTAGTAATGTCAAATTTTATTTGGAGTGTCGTTCGAAAAAATTAGATAAAATATTAGGAACGGTCCAAATTAAAAATGGCACTTGTGGTTTAGGCTTCAATACTTGGAATGAATTTACTCCTAAAGCCAAAACCAACATTTTAGGAGAATCTACTAGGAAAGAATTTAGAGATCACTCCTTAGGTAAATCTTTTCGACATGTTTTTAATTGTACACATTGTGGTCGAAAAGGTCATCTTAGGAAATTTTGTTTTGGTCTTAAACGAATTCCTAGAAAATCCCATAGTAAAGTAACCACGGTAGTTAAAGTTCCAACACCCCAAGATAGTCATTCTTCATTAATCTGGGTTAGGAAATCTGACTTGGTTGCCTTGAAAAATAGGGTTTTTGATTCTCATTTACTTTCACATGCTTCCTCCCTTGCTAAATCTAAAGGATGAATGTGTTAGTGTTTGCATACTTTAGCTTTTGTACTTCAAGCTATATTCACATGCTAAATGTACGCTTGTTTAATCATTTTCTAGTCTATGCTCCATGGTTATCACATGATAGAATTATGATTTATGCTTATCTTTTGTATATCATTTCTTCATTTTTTTTGCATTAAATGAAAAATACAAAAAGATTTTTGTTTATCATTTCGATCTTATCTCTTGGTTATTTAAGCTTAATAAAAATTCAAATGATTTTTGTTTGTCTTTTGAGTATATATATATATTTTTTTTGTTTAAAAATGTCAAAAACTCAAAAAGATTTTATGTTTGTGTGTATTTTGGTTTGACACACTTTAAGTGGCATATACTTGTGTTTGAATTCCATCTTTTACGTTCCCACATGGCTATCACTTTTGGTTTAGATTGTCAATCCTTAAAATGTTCTTTATCATATTTTTATGAAGTAGTTGGATTTTGTGTTGTTTAAATGGATTCTATTTTTATATGCCTCTATTCACACATGCACGAGCTCTTTTGAAAGTTTAATGTCACATGTTATATTTGAGCTTTGTGAGGTGTTCTCCTTCCAATCTTGTCATCTACATATTTGTGACTTAGGAGGACTAGTGCATGTCAAAATCCGTTGCACGTGAGACTTGTGTGAAAAATGAGAACATGATAAATATAAATGTGCACGGGGAAGGGCTCCGGAAGGACTAAGTGATCCTTTGCAATTGTAAGCCACTGTTTGGAATGGACCTAAAACAAATACGTGGCCCAAAGGCCTAAAAACAGAAAATATGGCATTAAAAAGAAAATAATTGCCAAGGCCTATGTTTGATTGATATATTCATTCAAACTTAATATAAATGCATATTGAGGGAGATTGGATGGTATATCAACGGTTTGCACAATTTGCGTTTATCCTAGTTGCGTATTACATGTCATGACTCTATTGGTTTGTAGAATCATCAATATGCTAGGCTTGTATGCATTGTCTATGTTTGTTCATTGAGTTCAATCTATATTGTCACATGAGGTTATATTTAAATGTGATGAAGTTTGCAATCAAATGAAAACTCTATGAATGTTTATTAAGTGATTGGGTCTAAATTTAATCGTTACTAGTTCACACCCATACACTTCCATTTTCGTATGACACATTTTTGCCATACGAGTGTGAAAGACTCCTATTATATGTTGTGTGTTTATATCTATATATCTGTGCGTGTGCATTCTTGATAAATTTCTAGTACATATATATATATATATATATATATATATATATATATATATATATATATATATATATATATATATATATATATATATATATATATATATATATATATGATTTTTGTTTTCCCTTTGCCTTGCTTTCTAGTCCTTCTCTACGTATAATTTAGTTTTGGTATCTATCTTGGATTAGTTATGCTATTGTTGCCCATATGCTTTCAAGTCTTATCTATTTAAGCTTCAACATGCTTTTATGTTTTGATTCTTTAACCTTTGTCTATTCCTGAACAAAAAGGGGGAGAATGATAGGGGGAGAAATGGTATCTAATCCTATTATTATCTCATCTTAGTTTGGGGGAGATTTATCTTAGGGGGAGACGTCTTTCTAAGTATGTCATTTGTTTGATAAAGGGGAGAATTAATTTTGGGGGAGTATTTATTCTAATTTCCTTAAATACCTTGATATTCCCAATGCATTTGATGAGTTTGCTTAAGTGTGCAGGAATTCTTCCAAAGAAGCATCTTTCCATGGCAAAGCGTTTGACCCTTGGATTGAGTCAAGTTTGGGTGGGTTATGTTTTGAGTCTAGTGAGCTTGACGGACCTTTAGGATTTTTATATGGTTTTTGTCCCTGAATATCCAAAGGGGGAGATTTGTAAGGACACAAATTTCCAATTGAGTCCATGTATTGTGTTGGCTCAATTCCGGACAAAAAGGTTTTTTCATAGGATAGTATTTAATTGTAATATTCTCAAGCCTATGAAGTGTTTGTTGAAAAACGTAGCGACAAAGAGTATAAAGCTTCATCATCATGCCGATTTGTGTGCCTCGTTTCTACGTCATCAACTGTGGTTCCATGCTCCCAAGGTATTAATGCAATATTATATATATAGGAGCTTGGAACAAGTTTTATTGGGTGTTAGGTTTAATAAAAACTGTGTTTTATTTTCAGATAGAATTAATTAAAACTTTGAAATAAGTTTATAAAGTTTTCTCGGCTAAAATCGAATTTTCCAAAGTTTCTGGAAGTTCGTTCGATAGGTCGTTCGAACGAGTTTTTCGTTCGAACCATATGTCGTTCGAATGAGTTTGCCAACGACTTCCCACTAAGGCATACTGGAACTTCGTTCGAAATTTTGTTCGAACGAGATTGTCGTTCTAACGAGATTTCCAACGAGTTCATACTGGAACTTCGTTAGAATACTCGTTCGAACGAGAATATCGTTCGAACGAAATGTCGTTCGAACGAGATGTCAGGCGGGAACAGTTATTAGCATTTTTTTCACCCACTTCCCCACTTAGTTTTTAACCCACTTTTTCAGACTTTATCATGTGCGGGAATAACATTTTCCAACTTAACTTTTCCATTCCATTTTCATCTCTTAGAGAGAGTTTGAGAGCAAAATTGTTTAAGGAAAATGTTCTAGTTTTGAGTGTTAATTTTCAAAGAGAAATTCACTTACCACTCTAGTTTACACCCAAGTTAGTTTATTCCAAGTTCTCATATACATATATCTTGCTTGGAGTTTGGCACCGGTTTTATCTACACCGAATTGAAGAGAAGTTTGCATTAATCTACCCACTTGGAGAAAGGCTCCATGTACGGGTGACGGTGACCATATAAACTCCTATCGGTGGATTTCGACACCGCGGTGGAGTTCCAAGTTATCCGCTAGGAAGAGGTGTCTACAAGAAGAAGCTTCGAGGCTTGAGAGGGATCGAGTCGTGCGTTGTAAGCCTTTTTTTCTTGTACTTGTAATTCCGTATCTAGTGGATTTGTGGCTAGGGCCGTCCGAGGTTATTTCCCGTCTTGGGTTTTTCCTCGTACATCGCGGCGTAGTTTGATTGATTTATTTTATCTTGCATAATAATTTAGAATGCGTGCTTAAGATAATTCTAGATAAAATTTGGTTTAAATTATCACACTTTATTTAAGTTGGTGCTAAATTAAATATTGGGTAAATTTAGTTAATTCAAGTCATTTCCTAAAATTGGTTTGGCCTAACTTCAAAATATTGATAATTATGACTTAGGCAAATTCTAGGACTTGGATGAATTTAACATGGTTTAAGTGAAATTTAAATTAGTAAGTGTTTAAGTTAATTTCACTCGATTTTGGTTTGTTTTATTGAACCATCCTAACGCTTTCGTATCTTGAATATAGATAAAGGGAAATAAGATTTTAATTTGAAACAATTAAAAATCCGGGCATCCTCACGTCTTCAGATAATTATTTTCGGAGATTTTAGAACAGATGTTAGGTATCTTATGTATCGATTTTTGGTGTTGAGATTTAATTTGAGGACGTTAGCATTTTGATGACTTTCACCTATCGGATCAAGTAGGGGATTTGTGAAAGCATGTGGTACGCCGTTATTTTCATAGTTATGTGTATGTATATTGGCAATATGTATTATTTTGTTGCTCGTGGGGTAGGTGCGCATAGGATTAGGTGTATGAGCGCCCAATTATGGCATTCTACGGGTAGGCATATACGAGCCATATTTTCTTTTTGCGAGATTTAAGAGTTGATGTGTATGCTTCATCTATTTTCGAGGACGAAATTCTTTGCTAATGGGGAAGTATGTAACACCCTGTGTTTTTATTAACTATTTTTTTTATTAATTAATTGGAATTTTCAAGAAAACTAAATTTTTGAATTTAATAACTTTTATTGGCTAAATATGTTGGTTATGATTTTAGAAGAATAAAACTAAAAGCGGAATTAAAATCGAGGTTAAAACGGATTTTATATTTATTTTATAATATTTTGTCTTATAGGCATTTTTAGGGCAAACTGTCAGTTTTTCGGGGTGATCGATCGATCTGCCCTCCCAAAAAACGTTCGCTGTAAGCTGTTTTTAGAGTTTGTGTAAGATTAGGACTCCTAATCAATACATAACCTTGTTAATCCATAGGGGGATCTCTCATAATCACTTTTTCTCCAGTTTTCCACCAGAGAACACTTCCAAATATTTTTCCTCTCACTCGTAATCATCAACCTTCAACAAAATCAAGTTTTCGTCATAAGTTTTGGCGCAAGTTTTTGAAGGCTTAATTGGCGTTTAATCAAGTTGGTTCAAGAACACTCTTTTGCTAATTTTTTGCAAGGAATCCACATTTCAAATTAGTTTTAAACACAATCTTTACAGGCATGAATACTCTATTCTTTTCCTTTAGTATTATGCGTTTTAAGTTTCGCGCAAACACTTAATTACATGTTTTCTTAAAATAAAGTTGTGACTTAATTAGGAAAAGTGGATAGTAATTATGGGGCTATTTTTATAAAATCTTTTAATTTGAATAATATTCATAACCCTTTGGGTACGTAGGATTCATGACTGATTTTTGGTTTTATTGCTGTAGGTTGCATGTAGAAGAACCCTAGCTATAAAATAAATGATTTTTGGGTGCGTACAACTCATGTAATACATGTAGAGATAATAAAATTTGGTTTTGATGAATATATGAAGAAAACTTGGTATATTTAATTTAAAATAATTAAATGAGATTAATTGGGTATTGTTGACGAGGTGATAGTTAAATTAAAGATTTAATTGAATTGGACTATCATGCGTAGTTTTATACGTTGACTAATTATGCTTATTTGTGTGACTTTTGGTATTATTATATTGTCTTTGTGACGACAAGTTGTTGGGTAATTTTTCTCTCCCTATACATTAGAATGCCTTCTAGGTATGGGACTAGCGGGTAGACCTTTTATGATTTACGCCATCTAGGTATGGGACTAGTGAGGGTAGATTATTGCGTTTTTATCATCTTGGGGATGGGCTGATTTTTGTTACTTTATCGTCGTTATGGTAGTCTAAGTACGAGACTAAGTTAAGATTTATGTTAGAAAATCCTCCTATACATAGGTTAGGACGTATTGATAACTTGGGGACCCTTAGGTATGGGACTAAGGGGTATTTTGAGGATCTCACATCGATAAAAGGGTGGGGTAATTTATAAATTGTGAAATTGAGAACTAATGCTTAAGATAAAAACGGGCATTAAAATTTGTGTCGACATAATGTGTCAGGGCCGACAGTTTAAACGGGTCAGAGGACGATTTATGTCATGTCGTGTGTAGAAGCTTGTCATATGTCGGGGCCGAGAGTTTAGACGGGGCAGAGGAGGATTGACAAGGGGAAGTGTGACACTTTAATAAAAAGTGAGAACAATAATAAAAGTTGGTTAATTTAATTAAATTAACATCGTGGGACTTGGGAATTTAAAATCATATTGGTGTGCCTTTATAAATGGGGATTTCTGCGGGTATTTGGTGATTAATAATTTTCGCGTTTAATATAAAATATTCTACTGTGATATTTATTGCGTATAATGCTATTGTCTGGATTCAAGGACCCAATTTGAGGGGAGTAGTGTGTATTCTTGCTCGGGACTTTGGCTCTTACCCATGCGTTGACTAATCTTTTTCAGGATTTAATTTGGAGAAGCTGCAAAAATTTATTTGAGTTATCATTGGAAGTGCACCGAGAGTTATTTACTTTATGGCATGGTTTATTTAGACTTTCTGTTCAAGTCGTATTATGAGACTTCATTGGAGTTTTATTGGGCCATTCGGTTACAAAGTTGTTTAGAGGATTTCTGTTGGAATTATTCAGATTTTATTTAATCATTATTGGAGATTGGATTTTTGGAGTTAGCATGTGATGGATCTTTTATCGCTTAGTTATTTGTGATCATTTGAGACTGACTCGGTTATTTATCTTATGGACTGATTTATTTATGTCTCATATCTGTCTCATGCTAAGAATGATATTTATTTAGTTCACGCTCGGCTTAGTCTAGGTGGCGGTCGACGCCAGAATTAGGCGGGGTGTGACAGACGGTATTAGAACATGGTCTTAGGTCTCGTTGGTTATGAGTTCATTTTGCTTCTGCGTTACCGATCTTTGATTCCCTTTGTTTATTCGTACTTCTTAAGGTAGATGTTCTATCATACGTGTTAGATGTGTTTCTTGGAGATGTGAAGTTTTGAGTTAAGGACGTTGTAGGCATTGAGTTTAGAACCAGTAAGCTTGATGTGGGGATCCTTAAAATGGATTTTGGGGACGATAATTATTTTTGGAGATTTTAGAATAGATGTTAGGTATCATATGTTTCAATTTTTGGTGTTGAGATTTAATTTGAGGAGATTAGCATTTTGATGACTTTCGTCTATCGGATCGAGTAGGGGATTTGTGAGAGCATGTGGTACGCCATTATTTTCATAGTTATGTGTATGTATATAGGCAATATGTATTATTTTGTTGCTCGTGCGGTAGGTGCGCGTAGGATTGGGTGTATGGGCGCCCAATTATGGCATTCTACGGGTAGGCATATATGAGCCATATTTTCTTTTTGCGAGATTTAAGAGTTGATGTGTATGCTTCATCTATTTTCGAGGATGAAATTATTTTCTAGTGGGGAAGTATGTAACACCCCGTATTTTTATTAACTATTTTTTTATTAATTAATTGGAATTTTTGAGAAAAATAAAATTTTGAATTTAATAATTTTTATTGGCTAAATATGTTGGTTATGATTTTAGAAGAATAAAACTTCAAGCGGAATTAAAATCGGAGTAAAACGGATTTTATATTGATTTTATAATATTTTGCCTTATAAGCATTTTTAGGGCAAACTGTCAGTTTTTCGGACTGATCGATCGATCTACCCTCCCAAAAAACGTTCGATGTAAGCTGTTTTTTAGAGTTTGTGTAAGATTAGGACTCCTAATCAATATATAACCTTGTTAATCCATATGGGGGCCTCTCATAATCACTTTTTCTCCAGTTTTTCACCAGAGAACACTTCCAAATATTTTTCCTCTCACTCATAATCATCAACCTTCAATAAAATCAAGTTTTCGTCATAAGTTTTGGCACACGTTTTTGAAGGTTTAATTGGCGTTTAATCAAGTTGGTTCAAGAACACTCTTTTGCTAATTTTTCTCAAGGAATCCACATTTCAAATTAGATTTTCAACACAATCTTTACAGGCATGAATACTCTATTCTTTTCCTTTAGTATTATGCATTTTAAGTTTCGCGCAAACACTTAATTACATGTTTTCTTAAAATAAAGTTGTGACTTAATTAGGAAAAGTGGATACTAATTATGGGGCTATTTTTATAAAATCTTTTAATTTGAATAATATTCATAACCCTTTGGGTACGTAGGATTCATGACTGATTTTTGGTTTTATTGGTGTAGGCTGCATGTAGAATAACCCTAGCTTTTGGGTGCGTACAACTCATGTAATACATGTAGAGATAATAAAATTTGGTTTTGATGAATATATGATGAAAACTTGGTATATTTAATTTAAAATAATTAAATGAGATTAATTGGGTATTGTCGACGAGGTGATTGTTAAATTAAAGATTTAATTGAATTGGACTATCATGCGTAGTTTTATACGCTGATTAATTATGCTTATTTGTGTGACTTTTGGTATTATTATATTGCTTTTGTGACGACGAGTTGTTGGGTAATTTTTCTCTCCCTATACATTAGGATGCCTTCTAGGAATGGGACAAGCGGGTATACCTTTTATGATTTACGCCTTCTAGGTATGGGACTAGTGAGGGTAGATTATTGCGTTTTTTATCATCTTGAGGATGGACTGATTTTTATTACTTTATCGTCGTTATGGTAGTCTAAGTACGAGACTAAGTTAAGATTTATGTTAGAAAATCCTCCTATACATAGGGTCGGACGTATTGATAACTTGGGGACCCTTAGGTATGGGACTAAGGGGTGTTTTGAGGATCTCACATCGATAAAAGGGTGGGGTAATTTATAAATCGTGAAATTGAGAACTAATACTTAAGATAAAAACGGGTATTTAACTTTGTGGCGACATAATGTGTCGGGGCCGACAGTTTAAACGGGTCAGAGGACGATTTATGTCGTGTCGTGTGAGGAACCTTGTCATGTGTCGGGGCCAATAGTTTAAACGGGGCAGAGGACGATTGATAGGGGGAAGTGTTGCACTTTAATAAAAAGTGAGAACAATAATAAAAGTTGGTTAATTTAATTAAATTAACATCGTGGGACTTGGGAATTTAAAATCATATTGGTGTGCCTTTATAAATGGGGATTTCTGCGGGTAGTTGGTGATTTATAATTATAGCGTTTAATTATCCCATTTAATTTAAAATATTCTATTGTGATATTTATTGCGTATAATGCTACTGTCTGGATTCAAGGATCCAATTTGAGGGGAGTAGTGTGTATTCTTGCTCGGGGCTTTGGCTCTGACCCATGCGTTGACTAATCTTTTTCAGGATTTAATTTGGAGAAGCTGCTTAAGTTTATCGGAGTTATCATTGGAGGTGAAGCTGGAGTTATTTACTTTATGGCATGGTTTAGTTAGACTTTCTTTTCAAGTCATATTATGAGACTTCATTATAGTTTTATTGGGCCATTCGGTTCCAAAGTTGTTTAGGGGATTTTTGTTGGGATTATTCAGATTTTATTTAATCATTATTGGAGATTGGATTTTTGGAGTTAGCATGTGATGGATCTTTAATCGCTTAGTTATTTGTGATCATTTGAGATTGAATCAATTGTTTATCTTATGGACTGATTTATTTATGTCTCATATCTCTCTCATTCTAAGAATGATATTTATTTAGTTCATGCCCGGCTTAGTTTTGGTGGCGGCCGATGCCAGAATTAGGTGGGGTGTGACAGATGGTATCAGAGCATGGTCTTAGGTCTCGTAGGTTTTGAGTTCATTTAGCTTCTGCGTTGCCGATCTTTGATTACCTTTGTTGATTCGTACTTCTTAAGGTAGATGTTCTAGCATACGTGTTAGATGTGTTTCTTGGAGATGTGAAGTTTTGAATTAAGGACGTTGT
Organism: Sambucus nigra; assembly: GCA_949130495.1. Taxonomy (NCBI): domain Eukaryota; kingdom Viridiplantae; phylum Streptophyta; class Magnoliopsida; order Dipsacales; family Adoxaceae; genus Sambucus; species Sambucus nigra. Next base: position 8,058,869 of record OX422219.1, on the reverse strand, counting down.
AGGCATTGAGTTTAGAATTAGTAAGATTGATGTGGGGATCCTTAAAATGTATTTTGAAGACGATAATTATTTTTGGAGATTTTAGAATAGATGTAAGGTATCGTATATATCGATTTTTGGTGTTGAGATTTAATTTGAGGACGTTAGCATTTTGATGACTTTCGGCAATCGGATCGAGTAGGGGATTTGTGAGAGCATGTGGTACGCCATTATTTTCATAGTTATGTGTATGTATATAGGCAATATCTATTATATTGTTGCTCGTGGGGTAGGTGCGAGTAGGATTGTGTGTATGGGCGCCCAATTATGGCATTCTACGGGTAGGCATATATGAGCCATATTTTCTTTTTGCGAGATTTAAGAGTTGATGTGTATGCTTCATCTATTTTCGAGGACGAAATTCTTTGCTAGTGGGGAAGTATGTAACTCCCCGTGTTTTTATTAACTATTTTTTTTATTAATTAATGGGAATTTTTGTGAATATTTTTTTTGAATTTAATAATTTTTATTGGCTAAGTATGTTGGTTATGATTTTGGAAGAAAGCGGAATTAAAATCAGAGTTAAAGCGAATTTTATACTGATTTTATAATATTTTGCCTTATAAGCATTTTTAGGGAAAACTGTCAGTTTTTCGGGGTGATCAATCGATCTACCCTCCTAAAAAACGTTCGCTGTAAGCTGTTTTTAGAGTTTGTGTAAGATTAGGACTCCTAATCAATATATAACCTTGTTAATCCATAGGGGGACCTCTCATAATCACTTTTTCTCCAGTTTTCCACCAGAGAACACTTCCAAATATTTTTCCTCTCACTCATAATCATCAACCTTCAACAAAATCAAGTTTTCGTCATAAGTTTTGGCATAAGTTTTTGAAGGCTTAATTGGCGTTTAATCAAGTTGGTGCAAGAACACTCTTTTGCTGATTTTTCGCAACGAATCCACATTTCAAATTAGATTTTCAACACAATCTTTACAGGCATGAATACTCTATTCTTTTCCTTTAGTATTATGCGTTTTAAGTTTCGCGCAAACACTTAATTACATGTTTTCTTAAAATAAAGTTGTGACTTTATTAGGAAAAGTGGATACTAATTATTGGGCTATTTTTATATTTTTTTTAATTTGAATAATATTCATAACCCTTTGGGTACGTAGAATTCATGAATGATTTTTGGTTTTATTGGTGCAGGTTGCATGTAGAAGAACCCTAGCTATAAAATAAATGATTTTTGGGTGCGTACAACTCATTTAATACATGTAGAGATAATAAAATTTGGTTTTGATGAATATATGCTGAAAACTTGGTATATTTAATTTAAAATAATTAAATGAGACTAATTGGGTATTGTTGACGAGGTGATAGTTAAATTAAAGATTTAATTGAATTGGACTATCATGCGTAGTTTTATACGTTGATTAATTATGCTTATTTGTGTGACTTTTGGTATTATTATATTTCCTTTGTGACGACGAGTTGTTGGGTAATTTTTCTCTCCCTATACATTAGGATGCCTTCTAGGTATGGGACTAGCGGGTAGACCTTTTATGATTTACGCCATCTAGGTATGGGACTAGTGAGGGTAGATTATTGCGTTTTCATCATCTTGAGGATGGGCTGATTTTTATTACTTTATCGTCGTTATGGTAGTCTAAGTACGAGACTAAGTTAAGATTTATGTTAGAAAATCCTCCTATACATAGGTTAGGACGTATTGATAACTTGGGGACCCTTAGGTATGGGACTAAGGGGTATTTTGAGGATCTCACATCGATAAAAGGGTGGGGTAATTTATAAATTGTGAAATTGAAAACTAATGCTTAAGATAAAAACGGGCATTAAAATTTGTGGCGACATAATGTGTCGGGGCCGACAGTTTAAACGGGTCATGGGAGGATTTATGTCGTGTCGTGTGTGGAACCTTTTCATGTGTCGGGGCCAACAGTTTAAACGGGGCAGAGGACGATTGACAAGGGAAAGTGTGACACTTTAAAAAAAATTAAGAACAATAATAAAAGTTGGTTAATTTAATTAAATTAACATCGTGGGACTTGGGAATTTAAAATCATATTGGTGTGCCTTTATAAATGGGGATTTCTGCGGGTATTTGGTGATTTATAATTATTGCGTTTAATTATCTCGTTTAATTTAAAATATTCTATTATGATATTTATTGCGTATAATGCTACTGTATGGATTCAAGGATCCAATTTGAGGGGAGTACTGTGTATTCTTTCTCGGGGCTTTGGCTCTGACCCATGCGTTGACTAATCTTTTTCAGGATTTAATTTGGAGAAGCTGCATAAGTTTATTAGAGTTATCATTGGAGGTGCAGCTGGAGTTATTTACTTTATGGCATGGTTTAGTTAGACTTTCTTTTCAAGTCGTATTATTAGACTTCATTGGAGTTTTATTGGGCCATTCGGTTCCAAAGTTTTTTAGAGGATTTCTGTTGGGATTATTCAGATTTTATTTAATCATTATTGGAGATTGGATTTTTGGAGTTAGCATGTGATGGATCTTTTATCGCTTAGTTATTTGTTATCATTTGAGATTGACTCAATTGTTTATCTTATGGACTGATTTATTTATATCTCATATTAGTCTCATGCTAAGAATGATATTTATTTAGTTCACACCCGACTTAGTTTTGGTGGCGGCCGGCACCAGAATTAGGCGGGGTGTGACAGATGGTATCAGAGCATGGTCTTAGGTCTCGTAGGTTATGAGTTCGTTTAGCTTTTGCATTGCCGATCTTTGATTCCCTTTGTTGATTCGTACTTCTTAAGGTAGATGTTCTAGCATACGTGTTAGATGTGTTTCTTGGAGATGTGAAGTTTTGAGTTAAGGACGTTGTAGGCATTGAGTTTAGAATTAGTAAGATTGATGTGGGAATCCTTAAAATGGAATTTGGACACGATAATTATTTTTGGAGATTTTAGAACATATGTTAGGTATCGTATGTATCGATTTTTGGTGTTGAGATTTAATTTGAGGGCGTTAGCATTTTGATGACTTTCGGCTATCGGATCGAGTAGGGGATTTGTGAGAGCATGTGGTACACCGTCATTTTCGTAGTTATGTTTATGTATATAGGCAATATGTATTATTTTGTTGCTCGCGGGGTAGGTGCGCGTAGGATTGGGTGTATGGGCACCCAATTATGGCATTCTACAGGTAGGCATATATGAGCCATATTTTTTTTACGAGATTTAAGAGTTGATGTGTATGCTTCATCTATTTTCGTGGAAGAAATTCTTTGCTAGTGGGGAAGTATGTAACACCCCGTGTTTTTATTAACTATTAATTTTAAATTTATTAATTTTTATTGGCTAAATATGTTGGTTATGATTTTAGAAGAAGAAGACTTCAAGCGAAATTAAAATCGGAGTTAAAACGGATTTTATATTGATTTCATAATATTTTTCCTTATAGGCATTTTTAGGGCAAATTGTCAGTTTTTCGGGGTGATCGATCGATCGACCCCTGGGGGTGGATTGATCAACCCTCCCAAAAAACGTGCGCTGTAAGCTGTTTTTAGAGTTTGTGTAAGATAAGGACACCTAATAAATATATAACCTTGTCAATCCATAGGGGGACCTCTCATAATCACTTTTTCTCCAGTTTTTCACCGGAGAACACTTCCAAATATTTTTCCTCTCACTCATAATCATCAACCTTCAACAAAATAAAGTTTTTGTCATAAGTTTTGGCACAAATTTTTGAAGGCTTAATTGGGGTTTAATCAAGTTGGTTCAAGAACACTCTTTTGCTAATTTTTCGCAAGGAATCCATATTTCAAATCAGATTTTCAACACAATCTTTACAGGCATGAATACTCCATTCTTTTCCTTTAGTATTATGCGTTTTAAGTTTCGCGCAAACGCTTAATTACATTTTTTCTTAAAATAAAGTAGTGACTTTATTAGGAAAACTGGATACTAATTAGGGGGTCATTTTTATAAAATCTTTTAATCTGAATAATATTCATAACCCTTTGGGTACGTAGGATTCATGACTGATTTTGGGTTTTATTGGTGTAGGTTGCATGTAGAAAAATCCTAGCTTTAAAATAAATGATTTTTGGGTGCGTACAACTCATGTAATACATGTAGAGATAATAAAATTTCGTTTTGATGAATATATGAAGAAAACTTGGTATATTTAATTTAAAATAATTAAATGAGATTAATTGGGTATTGTTGACGAGGTGATAGTTAAATTAAAGATTTAATTGAATTGGACTATCATGCGTAGTTTTATACGTTGATTAATTATGCTTATTTGTGTGACTTTTGGTATTATTATATTGCCTTTGTGACGACGGGTTGTTGGGTAATTCTTCTCTCCCTATACTTTAGGATGCCTTCTAGGTATGGGACTAGCGGGTAGACCTTTTATGATTTATGCCTTCTAGGTATGGGACTAGTGAGGGTGGATTATTGTGTTTTTTATCATCTTGGGGATGGGTTGATTTTTATTAGTTTATCGTTGTTATGGTAGTCTAACTACGAGACTAAGTTAAGATTTATGTTAGAAAATCCTCCTATACATAGGTTAGGACGTATTGATAAAATGGGGACACTTAGGTATGGGACTAAGGGGTATTTTGAGGATCTCAAATCGATAAAAGGGTGGGGTAATTTATAAATTGTGAAATTGAGAAATTGAGAACTAATGCCTAAGATAAAAAAGGGTATTAAAATTTGTGGCGACATAATGTGTCGGGCCGACAGTTTAAACGGGTCAGAGGACAATTTATGTCGTGTCGTGTGTGGAACCTTTTCATGTGTCGGGGCCGACAGTTTAAACGGGACAAATGATGATTGACAAGGGGAAGTGTGAGACTCTAATAAAAAGCGAGAACAATAATAAAAGTTGGTTAATCTAACTAAATTAACATCGTGGGACTTGGGAATTTAAAATCATATTGCTGTGCCTTTATAAATAGGGATTTCTGCGGGTAGTTGGTGATTTATAATTATCGCGTGTAATTATCCCGTTTAATTTAAAATATTCTATTGTGATATTTATTGTGTATAATGCTACTGTCTGGATTCAAGGATCCAATTTGAGGGGAGTAGTGTGTATTCTTGCTCGGGGCTTTGGCTCTGAGCCATGCATTGACTAATATTTTTCAGGATTTAATTTGGAGAAGCTGCATAAGTTTATCGGAGTTATCATTGGAGGTGCAACTGGAGTTATTTACTTTCTGGCATGGTTTAGTTAAACTTTCTTTTCAAGTCGTATTATGAGACTTCATTGGAGTTTTATTGGGACATTCGGTTCCAAAGTTGTTTAGAGGATTTCTGTTGGGATTATTCATATTTTATTTAATCATTATTACAGATTGGACTTTTGGAGTTAGCATGTGATGGATCTTTTATTGCTTAGTTATTTGTGATCATTTGAGATTGACTCAATTGTTTATCTTATGGATTGATTGATTTATGTCTTATATCTGTCTCATGCTAAGAATGGTATTTATTTAGTTCACGCCCGGCTTAGTTTTGGTGGTAGCCGATGAAAAAATTAGGCGGGGTGTGACAAATAACAACGAGTTGATGGAAATGACAAACATCCCTAGATAGGCCTAAATATGAGACTAACATAGAACTCCGGGCCCTAGGAAAAGACCCTTGGGCAGGAGGCGGAGGCGACGGATTACTCGCTGTAATGGAGACACCCTGTAAATGACGCAGAGATAAAGACAATTCGTGTTTGAATTATGTATATGAAAATAAACAACAATTTTTTTAATGAGGTTAGGAGAGAAAACTTACAGCGATAGTGCGGGAAATCTTCCCGTATGGTAGATGTCCAATAGTGAGACTGCTGGTAGATGAAGATCCTATCAGGGAACCCTCGCTAGAAGACTCCCCCAAAATTGGTAACAAAGAAGAAGTATCAGTGTGTTGATCATCATAAGGATCAGTGGCACTCATCTCATTTGAAAAAGAACCGTCTTCATCATAGGAGGGAGTGATTCTAAAATCGATTAGTTCCTCTTCAAATGATAGAGAAGGGGAACAAACAGGTCAAACCCCAAAAAATTTTGTTTCACTAAGTAAAAAGGAATGAGGTGTAGTACCTTCACATATGGGAATGGAAGTGATAGGAGGATCATTAACTGATAACCCAAGGTCCTTATAACCCTCCCCTCGCACAGTCCTATACATATCCTCCACCCCAAGGTCATTAGTGTCAGACCCCTGGTCTGGTGAAGGAGAAGGATCAGAGGTCCCAGTACTATTCTTATTCTTTTTCCTACTCACCCTGGTTCTTACTGGGAGGGGGGTAGGAGCAGCAGTGGTAGCAGGGGCAATGGTAGCTGATATGAAGCTAGAAACACCCACATCGGGATGATTCCTCTTTCAAGCAATAGAAGCTCTTGACTTGCCCCTCGACTTAGGCCTAGCAGGTTAAGGCTTAGGTTACTTGAAATAAATAGAGTCATCGAGGATAGACCTCACTAAGATTGGAGTTAGCTACTCAAGAGGAGTCTTAAGGATGATACTCCGGTGCCACACTGACCTTTAGGTCCTCTTACCCAAATAGCTATCATTATTGGGATTTTTTTTATAAAAAGTCTCATGAGGGACATCTCTCACACAGTTTTGTATCAGTAGTTACTTCTTTTGCTAAAGGGTGAACCACGAGCGAGTGAATGAGGGTAGGTGATCCCGAGAAGGTATAAATAGGTTACCCAGATGACCAACCCTATCAACCAACCCCTCAAATGTGAAATTAACAAAAGCCTCAAGGTATAGATTGGAGGGGAGTCTTACAGTAGGTCCTGAAAGAAAACTCATCGATGTTGTCTATCAAATAACCTAAAGGAGTCTTAGTAGTCTTCTTGTGATAACTTGCAGCACGATCAGCTCCACTGTGGCAAGACCTAGCCTATGGGGCAAAGTTTGTAAATCTCTCAAACAGGAATGACATGATGATAAAAGCTTAGGCAAAATTGATAGCATCATAACGAACACAAGATCTCTCAACATCCACATGAGCCCTATCTATCCAAGTGTATTAAGATCCCAAAGTAAAATCCACGAGCAGCTCCAAGTGTATTAAGATCTCAACATCCACATCACATAAAGCTTGAACAAAGGCTCATGAAGAGAATCATCTGGCCTCCCAGGAAGAAGAAATATACTAAAAAAAGTGACAAAAAATGCTTCCAAGTGTGAGGGGGAGTTAATTTTTGGACCCTCCCGACTCCTTAAGGCCCTGCTCGAGCTCTTACCCTTGTGTAGCTGCTCAAAGTCCTTAAAACAATATCTCTGCCATTTGGTAAAAGATTATTTGGTGGTCCCAATCGTGTTGATAGATACATATTTCGAGCACTCACCTAAAGCATAATGAAGCTCCCCACCATTTTATCCTCGGTATCATCCTCAAAACCATCACTAAGAACATGGTTCCCCATGTAGGGCAGGGTGAGCAGCTCATACATGTCCTCCAAAGTTATAGTAAATTCCCCCCAGCCAGTAATAAAAGTATGGGAATCCATACTCCAGTGAGAAGTCAACAAAATAAAAGCACGTTCTTTCTTAGCAACAGAGAAATCCTTGAGACTGCTAATAGTGGTGAGAAGACCTAGACCCTCAATAACAGCTCTGTGCGAGGGGGTGGACAAGACATGATCCACCCAAAGACCCCATTCCTCTATGACACCCACAAATGCCTTGACTTAAATATTGGAATGGGGAAAGTCACCCCTATCTACTTGTACCCTAAGTATTGAGTCTGGTAAAATAATGGGAAAGTCAGAAGACTCACCTAGACCCACTTGTGGTCGCTCGTTAATCTTGTCCGCAAACTCCTTCTCAAAATTTTCAAGTGAAGTCATGAAAGTATCCTCCTTGCCAAAGTAAGGTCTTAGGCGATAAAGTTCAAAATCCCTCTATTGGCGAGCAAAAAAGTATTCCCTTTAAAATTTGGAATAAACCACAGGCGAGGAGGATGAGTAGGCCCCTATAGTAAGGGGCCCTCTAGAGGAGGAAACCCCTATTGGGACGAGCATTCCTGCAAGCGAGGAGGGCCCCGTAATGAGGGGACCTCTAGATGAGGAGGTCCCTGTTGTAAAAATGGCTGTAGATGAGGAGCCCTTCCTCACAGATATCCCAATATACGAGGAGGCCCCTATTGTGGGCACTCCAATAGGTGAGGAGACCCCCACAATAGGTATCCCAATAGAAAAAGAACCAAAATTTCCAGAAGAAGAATAAAAAATTAGAGAAGTAACAGTGGTGGCTTCGATGGTCAAAAATATCAAGATAGTGACATAGATGGGCATTATACCCACTGGCACCTCGCTAGTGGCAATGGCGATGGTGGAAGTAAGGTTTTGATAAGATGAAGAGGCCATTTGCAGTGGTAAAAGAAATAAGAGATGATGGTGGCGATGGAAACTTTTGACTTATTCTCTCTCTCTCTCTCTCTCTCTTTCTAAAGAACCTAAGTTTGAAAGCAAATGCCAAGGTAAAAAGAAATAGAAAGTTAAAAAGGGATTTTTATGCCCTATTAAGATACACACAGACTACCAATCAAAAAGGTGACTGAATATTTTCTAATGATGAGATGTATGTTCCCCATGTGACATGTACCACCTCGAGACCATAAAAGTGGCCTGAAGTGACAGGCATAATTAATGCAACAATTTCATCATGAGACTGAGTTAAACGGTTCATATTCCAATATATAATGAATCATTGCATATAAAAACCTTTGGTATGCCCAACACACAGATTTTTGTACGAGGGGACTAATGTAGAGGGGTACACACTCAATAGCCCAAACAATTAGGTGAGCAGGCCCAATTGACCTCATGCGGGGGGTGGGGGGGCGGGTGGGGGGGGGGGGGGGAACTCACCACCAATAACCCTAAAATAAATTCTTTGGCCAAAGTTCACAGAAATAAAATTTGGGAGAGGACGGATCCTTACCCCAATTTGTCCCAAAGTTCACAGAATCAGAACTTAGGCGAGGAGGGCCTCAGAAAGGGCCCTTTCTCCCCAATTTGTCCCAAAAATTCACAAAATTAGAACATGGGAGAGGAGGGCCAAGGAAGGGCTCCTCACCCCAATTTGTCCCAAAAGTTCACGAAATTAGAACTTGGGCGAAGAGGGCCTCAAGAAGGGCTCCTCACCCTAGTTTTTCCCAAAGATCACAGAGTTAGAACTTGGGCGAGGAGGCCCCCAGGAAGGGTTCCTCACCAAAAATTGATCTAAATATCACAAAACTGGAACCTTATCCTCATCCCAATTTAGTCAAAGTTCGCAAATATTGAACTTGGGCTAGGAGGCCCACCCGGAAGGGCTCCTCACCCAAAAATGGCCGAACTCACAACTTGGAATTTGGGTGAGGAGGCTCATCAGAAAGAGCTCCGCACCCCAAACTACTTAGAAAATACATAAATGATGTTTTGATGAGGAGGCCCATCACAAGTGGTTCCTCATCCCCAAATGTTCAAAAGTCACAGGAATAAAGTATGAACGAGGAGTCCTAGCATGAGGAGCTCCTCGTCCCTAGAATTCCAAATTTCCTACAGAATAGAACCAGTGGGAAAGGAGGTCCACCTAGAGTAACATCCTCCCGAAGATTTATTATTCACATGTAAGTTAAAGAACTGACATGTTACTTTCTTATACAAGTAGCTGGGTTGAAAAAGCATGGATCAAAAAGGCAAGTTGTTATCTCTTGGGAGTTTTGACTTGGTGGCTGAAGAACAAGGTTTGTTGAGAAATGTCAACCACTTAGCACTTTAAGATAGCAGATAGACCATAGGGGTCACCCTCCTTACACAGTTCACATTCAGTCATAATTAAAGTGAGCAACCAAGATGTTTCTCATAAGAAATAAACAGTTTATAAAATGATTTTAGAGGAGGTGGTCCTTGAGGCTCCTCCTCAAGTTTGTAAATATTTTTAGAGGAGGTGGTCCTTGAGGGTCCTCATCAAGTTTATAAAATATTTTAGAGGAGGGGTCCTTGGGCCCCTCCTCAAGTTTACAAAGTTTGTATAGTAAGTTTCCATTTTAAAAGATATTTACTGACTCAAATATTTTGTCTTTAAGCGCAGACATGTTTTCTTTTTGACTTCGGTTTACACCAGGTGGCACCTGTTAGAGGGGATACGCAGATACACATAGATAGGGACAAAAGGTACATTGCATACCTTATCCCTCACCAACCCCATCAGTTTTGGCTCCTAAAAAGTGCCAACATAGCCCTAGTGCCCAAGTATAAATAGGACCCTTGGGCATGGCCAAGTCATAATCAGAACTTAAGTCATGTCGTTGCTCTATAAAAATCACCCCAGATACCCAGTGTTCTCTTCCTTCTTTCTTTCTAAGTGCTAAGTGACTTATTCTTTCACTCCAAACTGACATCCACCATTCTCAGGAGTCTCTCTTGAGAAAAAGTTACCATTATTGTTGTGAAGTTCATCTTCTTATAGGAAATAGTTCTTACTTTGGTTCCATTTTTACCAAAAGGAGAAGGTTTTACCAGGTGCAGCTCTTGAAGCTCTTGAAAGACCTTGAAGGCCGAGTCCATTGGAGTGGGTCACGCCTCACCCTTTCTAGTTATTCATAGACCCTAGTACAGCTACCCTCCAACGAATGCTAAGAAAAATCATGAAGTGTCATTTAATCGGGGGAAAAAAAATCTTTTTATGCTTGTCCAAAAAGAATATAATATACACATACAACCCCAAAAAAGAGAAATATTGTTGAGTTTTCATATGAAATGATTTATGGTTGTAGAAAATTACAACACACAAATGTTTCATGTTAAGAATAGTAACCCAATAGACAGGAACACCAACAAAATGGAGGATATACATAATGTAGGAGATGGAAGGAGAGAATACCTTAAGAGGAACTTCCAAAAACATAAAAATTTGGAGGAGTAATGGAGGATAACCTTAGAAGGTGTGGGTTTACTATAGGAGGAGAGAGGAGAAGAAGGGTTGAGGATTTGAAGAATTGGGAATGGTTTTAGATGAAAGGGTGAGACAAAATAGGAGAGGAAAAAAAGTAAGTGGGAAAATTAAAAGGACTCAAACAGATAAAATAAGAGAAACTCGACTGACCTGATAAACGACTGGTCATTCAATGAAAATTATCCTTATTGAAACAATGTTGTTTGAACGATATTCAAATGTTATTTTGAATGAGAATGTAATAAAGGCAGGGGAGAGTTTTGTTTGAAAATCATTTGAACGAGATTTTAAATGGGATCTCAGTGTACCCGTAAATATTCAAGAAAAATATTAAAGAAAATAGAGGAAAAAGATAAAGAAATAAAAAAAATCCAACTGAAAATTTATTTTCCAAACTGTATAGACCTAAATTATAAATTGGTCGCGTTTTAAAGACCTTCGATCAAGCCCAGCATAATGTGGACACGTCCGACCCAAATAAAAAAAGAAGTTACTATTAGATCATGTGGATAAATACAAACTTTTATCACCATGACCTTTATAAGCTCAAATGGTTACCAATAATCTCGGATGAGATATTCAAGAATCATTATATGAGCTAATCATAAGACGGAAGAGTTACTTAAAAAGATCAACCTCTATGGTTTTACACCACTATAAATACTACCCGGACCCCAGGGCTAAGGGGGATGTAATTTTAACAATTCGAGAGATATACTAATAAAATACAGTGACCTCTCCACAGACATAGGCAAGTTGCCAGGCTACGAATATTTTGTGTTGTGTGTGATATTGATTTTCTTTCTTATTGGTGAGATTCAGGGTATGTCGAGTTACCATGGGGCAGAGAGATTTAGCTCTTTATTAATATAGTGTTGAGTAATTTATGATAGTACGGCGTAGTAGTATAAGACTCCTTTAGATATGCGGGATTCAATGATTAGACTTGTGAGTATAGGGACAAGGTTTGAGTGTCCCGGGTATATGCTTTGGGTTCTATGAAAAGCAATGATCGAAAATGCTGAAGAATAGTGCATTGGGAAAATATCCTTTGGGCTTTACTATGAGATGTTATACACATAGGCCTTAATAAACGTCGAGAGTGGAGGAACATCGTTGGATGCTAAGACATCAGATTAAATTTTAATTATTGAATGTGTGGAGAAAACACGTTGAGTAGAGAGCTATTAAGAATTAGGGCCGGTGGAGCCAGGAACTGTTGTGAAAGAAACACTGGGAAGAACGTTTTCACCACAAGTTGATGGGTGGGGCAATATCAGCAATAATTGAAGAGTAATTGGAGGGGTAATCGAAAATATCTGGATGATATAGCCACGCCGAGAATGCTTGGGACAAAGTTGAGATAAGTACGTTTTGTTTGTGTTATCTCGAGGTTTGTGCAAATATGCATGGGTTATAGGGTGTATGGGCGCCCTAGGGGTGAAGAGTCTCACTTAGTTAGATGCCGAACAGTTTTGGGAGTAAATGCAAGGGCAATGATTTAGGTATATTTCGAAAAAGGGGTAATAAGATGTCCCTCGGAATGTGAAATGTTGAGCATGGGGATCTGTGGTGAATAAAACATAGTGGAGTTGTCTCCAAGTTACACCATTTAAGGTTGAAAAAAAAGAGAAGGTTGATCCGAAGTTATCATCTAGACTTTTTTTAAGTTCGTGTGCCCAGTGATAGATTTATGAGCACGAGTGGTGAAATTCATATTTGGGACATCCAAAATTGTGGAGAGGTCAAGGTTTCCATCATGATAACATAATGGATTGAGGAGAGTGGAATATTTTTTATTTCAGAAAATGATATACTATCGATTAGTATATTCAACTTTTTTCTCGGAGAAAGATGTGAAACGAAACTAGGTGTTGTCCAAAATTATTGTGAATTGGTATAAGGCCTTTCAGTCCCACCTCTGATCGGAAGTGTCAGGAGGCGACGGGGACGGAGTTTCGTATCATTCTGTATGTGTCACCCTTAAGTCAATAGTAGACGAAGTGAATAGTTTAGTGGAGGAATTGATAAATGCATAATTTCAGACTATTGGGTAATTAAAAGTATTGATTACCACTAGTAGAGTTACGTGTGGTACGTCGTAACAGTTTATTATCTTCATGACACCTTTGAGACATTATCAGTGAAATTTTGTCATCTTCCCTTTAGTTATGAACGGTGGGGGAATAATAAGATTGTAGGACCCAAAGTATGGTCCATCGGTAGGAATTGAGTAAACAACGTCTTTTTAAGATAACTCAGAAACATAAGGAGAATTACATCACCGTGAGTTAAGAGTTTGAAGTATAACATGAACAACCAGGGATTGTTGTGGGTACTTACCCTGAGGAGAGTCACGAGTTTGGCAATAAGAAAATGGCACCCATATAGGGTGGGGCCTTATTGTAGAGTGAACGAAGCATATGCTCGTCTTTTGAGGCACTATGTGGCCGGAGACCATTGAGTGGAAGATTGATGACCAAGTGTTGTTTAGGGGTACTTCCTACGAAGGGGGTCATGAGGTTTGGCATGATAGGGAAGCTAGCACCGAGATTTATGGGCCTCATCCCTATCACTGAGAGAGTGGAACTGGTGGCTTATAGACTGGGTTTACCATAGCATCTACAATGAATACATAACATGTTTCACGTGGCGTCGCTAAAGAATTATCGGAGGAGCGTGAGAGCTTGTGGCATGTTCCACTTGAGGAGTCTGATTTGCAACTATATGTCTTATATGAGGTTAGACCTGTAGCTATTTTGGATCACAGTGAGCGCAAGTTGCGGTCTAAAGTGATAACACTTGTTAGAGTTCAGTGGGGACATCACATCGTTGACGAGTCTGTTTGGGAGAGGGATGATGACTTGCGAGAGCAGTATCCAAAGGTATTCACAACAGGTATGACCTAATTTTGGGGATGAAATTCCCTTGTAAGGGGGGAAGTATGTAACACCCCGTATTTCTGTGCATTTAATATATAATTAATTCGGCTAATTTTAAATTACTTGTGTGTGGTAATTTAATTGAATTAATTAGTACAAGTATTTATTGATATATTAATCTGGAGTGCAAATGGTTAATATTTGTGGAATTTATATTACTAAGTGAATGGTAATAATTTATTTACGTCATAATGAGTAATAGAGACGTAACATTTATTTATCTCAACCAAGAGTCGAGTATGAACTATTTTGGGGTTGAGATAAGGACTCTGGGTAAATATGGGTGATTTAGAGGTTTTGGGAGAATGCTAGTTAGTCGGGGTAGCGTAACTAGGGTGTTTAATATACACGCGTTAGGTGTAAACTGTTAGATGAGAGGTGAGAGATATCTCATGTGAGTGTGTCACTAGTTTAAATATGGAGATTATCATATTTTAAATGTTAAAGTATTTTAAACACTTGCTAAATATTTTTAAAACGTTTTGGGCTTTGACCAGTTTGGAAAATGTTATTAAAAACCTTTTAGGTTTCTAGACCCAAGGATGACTGAATGCTATTATTCCTTCGAGCCAGATGATTCTACAATAGTTTTGGATGCTAGTAGGGATTATTTAGATGCTTCTATCCTTGTGATATTTATAGGAGGTATTGTGAGTTATAGTCAGGCATATTTCCCAATTGTTGTCATTTATTTATTTTCCTCATTTTCATTTAGGCCTATTCAATTGGTTGTAATGAATGTTTTACTGAGATTTATCGATTATTGTTTTATTTATTTCAGTTGTTGTATATAATAATTGTGAGTTCAAGTTAATAAGATTAGAAAGTTTATAATTTGACATGGGGCCTAATAGGTTATTAATATTTAATTTGGATTTTTGATAGTGATGATGAGAAAGATCCATATAAGAAATAATGTTTTATTTTGATAAATGATTGATCAACCAAGATTAAAATAGGCAGGGTGTCCCAGATGGCATCAGAGCATCAGGTTCTAGTGTCCTTAGGAATCGGTGCAGACATACTACATTTTCAGCGTTGCTTTCTATTTGATATAGAGCCCTATGCTTAGGATTGTCGATTCCTATGGTGAGATTTCGTTCTCCCACTACATTGTATAATTTTAGTAAATCTTATATGAATTCGGGTGTGCTTCGTATGCCGAACAGTGATGGACGAAAAATTAGGGTTGTTAGGAGGACAACAGGAGTTGGGGCTCAGTTAGAGTTGTAGAATATTTTTGGGATGATGATCGTAGTTGAGGTCACCCCTAGTATTGCTCGGGAAGTTGGGGATGTAAGGACTGCTAGGGTGCAATATATATTTTCAAGTACTTCCATAGCATAAAAGGGTGCCAAATTAGACTCACCCAGCGTGGTTAGAATGGGGAAAGAGTCAGAGGGGGTCTTTAAGGAGGGCCATTCGTTGGAATTTTAGAAAATGCGAAGATTATGTGTGTTAGCCAATGGACGTGAGATACCCATAGGCTTTGGAATACCGCAAAGTGTAGTATACCCAGAAGTGAAAAAAAATTGGGGTACAATTTTTCTTAGACCATGGGAGAAGTGTTATAATTGTGGGAGTAGATCACCACATTTGATTGGTGAAATATTATGCCAATGGAAGGATCTTAGGTATGGGTTGACAGTGAGTTCCTTAATTTATTATTCAAGAAGAGACGTGAATGAAATTCTGAACTTATCGTTGGAGGGCCGAACAGAGGCCTTGTCTAGCGAACGTTTTACTCAATGAGGTGGGTAAAATGGAGAAAAGAGTCCTTAAGTGGGTGATGTACTCATGAGAGGAGTCACCAGCCCTTACGAGAAATTCTGGTTGGACGATCGATGTGGATAGAGACAATGTCGTGCTTTGGTCAGTGAACATATTAATTCTTCTAGTGAAGGGAGATAAAAGAGTTAGAGGATTTAGTCAGGGGGTAAAACTGGATGTAATGGTGTTAGCAAAACACCGCAATGGCGAAACCCATCAAGGGAGCCATTTAAATGATTCAGATAGTTGAATTCCTATCGAGTGACGATTGATTCAGTCAGGACTGTTAAAGACAATAGTGCATTCCTTAGGGTTAGCGGAACCAAGGGAACAATGAGGGTGGCCATCAAGGTTGAGTTAACTAGGGTCCGAGAGAATGACAACCCTAATATGGCCAGCGTGGACGGGGATAAGTTCATTATAAGGAGAGTTTTTTTTACGTGGAGAGCATGACCACATGCATTGATTTTGCCCGACAAGAGTAAAGGGACAAGAGTATTGTGCCTACCAGGGGCAATGATTAAGATAGTTTTTGCTTCAAATGTCCGGGAACCATTTGAGGATCCGAGGTTAATTGGCAAGGTAGAAATATGAGTATATCCTCGGGTGAATGAGGCATGCCTTATGTGACTCGGGCGAGTCACGTTATTTTGATTAGCACTAGAATCACGTGTGAGACGAGTTTAGTTACTTTATCAATAAAAATATTATTTATTTATATATTTTCCATATGTAGTGTGGTTATCTTTGGTTTCATCCGCTGGGAAGCGGATGTAGTTACAATGAGAATATATTTTATTGGAATTACTCATTTTAGTGATATGTTATACTAGTGAGATATTATCCTGAGTATAGACTGGTTAGAACGATAGTGGGCTGATATTGCAAGGCTATCGTGTTTCGTGTTCCAGGGCCAAATGTGTTGTTTCAGCGATGCCTCACCTGAAAGAGGGTCGAGTGTGCATTTATATTTATTATGATGGAGACTTTGGTGGGTATAATTGTCTCATGATATTCATCCCAGTGTGTAGGGACTTTACTGATATGATTCGGGGTGCATTGGGTTTACTATCGAGAGGAGAGATTTAGCTCGTTATTATGTTTAGCACTCAGAACTTTGAGATAGGGAGAGCACATTGTTATATCTCTCCTTTAGAGACATGGGGGTTGAGATTTATATTTATATGTCTGCGGAAAGGATTTTTAAGAGTCCCGAGTATGTGTTTGAAGTTTATGAAATTTGATTTCTGCCAATGTTGAGTGATAATGCATTTGGGAAAGTGCCTTATTTGAATGTTATTGCGGGATGAGGTACGCATGAATTTTGATAAACATTGTGAGTAGAGAGACGTTGATGGGTGCTAGGGCATTAGTTTTGAATGTTAATCAATGAAAGTGTAGAGAAAATACTCTGAGCTAAGAGCTATTATATAGTATAAGGCTAGTGGAGCCGATAGTGTCGTGCGAGAGCAGTGCAATATTTTCTTCTTACCATGAGTTGAAGGGTGGAACGACATTGAGGAGTATTAATTTCTAATTTTTGGGGTGATTGAGTATACCCATGTGTTATTTCCATGTAGAGAATATGAGGCTAGTTTTGAGAAAAGTGGGTTAAGTGTGTGACGTTCCCAGTGTTGTGAAAATATGCCCGAATTATAAGGTATATGGATGCCCTGGTTAGTTGTAAGGACATATTTTCATAGGTCCGTTATCAATTTAATATGTTTTAAATACATTTTCTTTTCACTTAGAGCTTTTGGGAGATTTTTACAAAATATTTTCTAAGTGTTGGAGTGGAATTTTTTGTCAAATATTGAGAATGAGTATTTTTTCTAAGTTTTGAAATGGACCTCGATTTTCATGCCCAAGTCGTTCGCGTAAGATCAGCATCTCGTTCAAACGAGATTGGAAGTTGCGCGATGTTCTTTGAATGACAAACGTACTTCGTTAGAGCGACATCTGCTTCTCGTTCGAACGAGCATATTTTTCGAGGCGGTGCATTTTTGTATAAATACTCATTAAATGGTTTTATTTTTCTTAATAATTCCATACGTTTTTCAGAACAGAAACACTTAAAAAGCATAATTCTTTAGGCTTCTTCCTTTTTGGGGTTTAATTCCCTTTTTGGTTTTCAATTCACAAAACTCCCATATGCTTTAGTGAATTGTTTGGTGTTTAATAACAACTTTGATTTTGTTTAACCTCTGTGGAGAAGGCATCTCCATCTTTTATCGGTGGATACCGGGCGTAGTCATTCTGCGTGTGAACGAGCCGAAGATGACGAACCGATGCATAGAGGGTATTTCGCTGTCTTGCGTATCTTTGAAGATTTGCTGAAGGTACTGTGCATTACACACTTCTGGGCGATTATCAGGTTGTATGTAAAGCAAAAGTCTTGTGAATTGTTCAAAGTGTTATAAAGGGTTTTTACCCGAAAGGGTTTTTTTCCTATATCGGTCGTTTTTATTTTCCATGCACGGGTTGAATTATTTATGATGATTAGATGCATGTGAAGGGGATGAATAAGGTTTGTTTAAAAATAGACTCTAATTAAATAAGTGTGACAACTTAGAAAGTTACGAAATTAATAAATTATCACACAACGTCATACGTTTTACAAATTGGTATCAGAGCAGGTTACGCTAATTTATCGCGTATTCCTATTTTCCGCGAAATTATGTGATATTGATTTTTTTTTAAATCAGTTTTGTGAAAATCGCATTTTTTCATTGGAACGCCCATTTAATGAGGAGCCTATTTTTGAAAAAGTTCACGACGGTGCTGAAAAATTAAAAAGTTTGAATTTGAAACTTTGCAAAAGAATTAAAGTTTTGGAAAAAGAAAATTCTCTCTTTAAAAGTAAGATTGAATATTTTCAAGCGTTTCAAACTCAAAGTGACATTTTTCATGAGCACTTTGGTAATTTTTGTATTGATTTTTATTCTTTAAAAATTGCCAAAAAGGAGAGTGATGAGAGAGTCCTAGTCTTAGAGAAGGAATTGGAGGACTTAAAAAATTCTAGGGTTCCTTTTTGTGCCGTCGAGGATAAAAAAATCAATCCACGATTTTACGGCATGTGAAAAGACTCTTAGGGGTAAGTTTGTTTTAATTGAGGGTGAGCGCGATAAACTGTTAAGTTTAATTGATAATTTGAAAAATAAATCCATGTCTTTGGAAGAGTCTAATTCTTTGCTCGAGTAAAAAATTTTGAAGTTAAAAAATGATTTAACAGACTCAAGTATGTTTGATAATGATGGTAATGGCTCATCATGTTCTCATGTTTATAATGCTAAAGCCAAAACCATTATTTGTTTTAGAGGGTCAACTAATTCCAAGGATGTTAGAAAAGATCACACTTTAGGTGTCGTTCCACCCATTTACACATGTTCATATTGTGGTAGGAAAGGTCACCTTTGAAAATTTTGTTTTGATCTTGGAAGAGGTCTTACGAATTCGAAGTCTAGTATTTTGTTGGTTCCCAAAACCCCGTGTCGACGTGTTACATCTATTTGGGTTAGGATATAACTTTTAGAGGCACTAGATTTTAGACAAGTTGATTCCCATTTGCTTGCACATAATTCTTCTCTTGCCATATCATATAGATGATTGTGTTTGCATATTTGTCATACACTAGTTGTGGTTTCATGATATATATTTGCTAGTGTTATAACATGTGTACTTTTTGTATAAAAATTTTAAAAAATATGACAAGATTTTATTTTGATAAAATTATAGAAAAATCTAAAAAGATTTTTGTATTTTGTTTTTCACCATTTATGGATGGACACTTTGGGTGACCGAGTCACAACATCATTTTATTTTTTTCATGTGACTATTTGATAGTGTTTTGAGACAATATGTCAATTCATCCTTGTGCTTTATAATGTCTGGAGTCATTAAGATGTAATTAAGTGTTACTTCCTATATGTTTGACTCATGTTTCCTTTATTGCAGACATGCACAGATTTGTTTGATTATTGTGCTTGTCTTATCACATGTTGGTTGGGTGTTTTCACTTCAATCCTATCCTTAAAACGAACCAAGCGCGATAAAACCTGATAAAAATTTGTGCATATAAGAACCTTTTGTGAGTTTGTGTGCTTTATTTAAAAACAGGGAAGGGCTGCGAAAGGTTCATTTGGCCTTTGCGAATACTAAGCCACCGTTTAATTGGACCTAGAAAATTGAGGAATTTCATTATCAGAGGTCCAAAGAGGTTTAAAAATAGCCCGAAAAAATTTAAATGCAGTAAAAAGAAATTCATGCCAATTATGGGCCATTTAAGTTTTTGCACCAATTCTCCAAAGTTTGAGAACTTAGATTACCTCTAAAAGAAAATATATATGAGGTAGCTTGGTTGGAGATTTTATAACGGGTTTGCTCGTCCTTGAAAATCTTGAAAAAGCGCTAAATAGTTTTGGACGTTATTGGTGTGGAAATCATTTGACTTTGATTTGTTGATTTGTATAAGACGATGTCGTCAAAATTCAACATTTTTTTACACCTAAGGATACTTTTGATGTTCATTCATTAGGGGTACACGTATTCATCGTGTACATATGATTGATTGAGTTGATTTACCTATATAATGTGTTCACACCCATTCATTCCATATCCATGACTTGGTTGTTAGAGTTTAAATCCATGGTGTGATTTTTGGTATTTTATTTTTTGTATGAAAAATTAAAAAATCCAATAATAGTTTGTGAGATCTTTTAGATATCCCTTTGCATGCACGTAGTTTAATCTTTGTTTGCTATGCATTTTATCGTGACACCCCATGTTTTGATTATTTCTTCTTATCTGTCTATTCGGGGACATCATAAAAAGGGGGAGAAAGAATTATCATGTTATGGGGGAGTTTTTGCATTATGGGGGAGATTTGATTATTAATGCTTTATTCTTATATCATTTCAAACTCGATGCATCACGAAGGTTTTTGGTTTATCTCATGTGTGTAAGTACAAAGATTAAAGATCATGATGGTGCACACCCTGATGAGAAAAGCTTTGGGATTTGACGAAGATGACTGAATAACAGTTTTGAGGTCTTGAAAATTTATTCAAGGGAGGGTAGACCTGTATAGGCATTTTGGTTTTTGAGAATTCGGATTTTTTATGTATGTACCGGTATAGACATAGGGGGAGATTTGTAAGGACATATTTTAATAGGTCCGTTACCAATTTATTATGCCATACTCTGCTACATAGTCGAAGAGGATTCAGGAGACATCTACATCAAAGACGGATCCGAATTACTCAAGTTCTTCATCATTCAAGGAACCGCGAAGTTTACCTTGGTAAGGTTATGTTTTAAATACCTTTTCTTTTCACTTGTGGACTTTTTTGTCAAATATTGAGAATGCGTATTTTTTCTATGTTTTGAAGTGGACCTCGATTTTGATGCCCTTGTCGCTTGCGTGAGATCAGCGTCTCATTTGAATGAGATTGGAAGTCGCACGATGTCATTTGAACGACAAGCGTACTTCGTTCGAGCGACATATACTTCTCGTTCGAATGAGCACACTTTTCGAGGCGGTGCATTTTTGTGTAAATACTCATTAAATGGTTTCATTTTTCTTAACAAGTCCATACGTTTTCCAGAATAGAAACACTACGAAAGCAGAATTATTTAGGCTTCTTCCTTTTGGGGTTTAATTCCCTTTTTGGTTTTCAATTAACAAAACTCCCACATGCTTTAGTGAATTGTTTGGTGTTTAAGAAAAAATTTGCTTTTGTTCAACCTCTGTGGAGAAGGCATCTCCATATTTTATCGGTGGATACCGAGCGTAGTCATTCTGCGTGTGGAAGAGCCGAAGACAACGAACCGATGCATGGAGGGTATTTCGCTGTCTCTCGTATCTTTGAAGGTTTGATGAATGTACTGTGCATTACACACTTGTGGGCGATTATCAGGTTGTATGTAAGTCAAAACTCTTGTGAATTCTTCAAAGTGTTATAAAAGGTTTTTATCCGAAATGGGTTTTTTCCTATATCGATCGTCTTTATATTTCATGCATGGGTTGGATTATTTATGATTTTTAGATGCATGTGCAGGGGTAGAATTAAGTTTTCTTAAAAATAGACTCTAATTAAATAAGTGTGCCAAATTAGAAAGTTGCAAATTTAATCAATTATCACACCATGTCATACGTTTTACATTAGTTGATTTCAAAATCGTTCAAAATAGGAGGACGTGGGAATAAATGTGTGAAATATATGCATGTGGGAAAGTTATAAAGAAAGCTGGAATGACATGAAGGATTGAACGTCATGTGACAAAGACGATGATCCAAATATATATGTGCAATGAGAGTAGCACACCCGAGATGGGTTGAAAGGCTGTGGGAAGCAATTTAAAAGATATCTATTGAGAAGAGGAAAATCCAACTAATGTGGGAAAGTAGAGAGGAGTCCTACTCAGTCGAATGTTGAGAGTGGCTTGCGCATAAATAGAATGTTGATGTCTATAAGGTAAAAAGGTCCCAGAAGTGTGCATTATGGAGAAAAGTACACGATCCGTTATTTTTGGTATACCCCGGGGAAAGAAGGGGAGTATAAAGTACCACTTAATATGAGATATCATAAGTGGAAATTGGTGTTAGGTGAGACATAGTGAGATTATCTCCGGGTACGCCACTCATAGATGGAAATAGGTTGGTTTGAGAGGATCAACAAGAAATTTTGTATCAAGCCAATGATTCTAGTGACCGAATGGGCACACAGGCGAGTAAATTTCATTGATAGGTTGTATGCAAACCTTTCTTTGAAGAGAAGGATTTCATCGGCGTAAGGTGACTCCTAATATTATTTTGTGTGAGGATGAGGTCCTTGCACCCCACCTCCGATTGGGGTTTTTGGGAAGCAGTGGGGATGAAGTTTTATTTTGGGAAAGTTGTCTCATATAACTAATTATAGACAGGAGGTGATTTATAATGTTGGATAATGTGAGTGGTGAGCATTATAAACTGTACGGTAATTGGGAGGAGAAATTACCATTTGGTTGTGTTGTGTGTAGTCACTGGTACCTATTTGTCATGGACAAGATGCCAATTGAGGTTTTGCATGGAAAGCCTTGTTAATACCTCTCTGGTTGTTTAGAGGTGAGCGAATAACTAGATTTTTAGATCGGACGTGATGTAGAGTTCGTTGGCGGGAGGGGCGTTAACTACAAGCTGATTTGGGGTGACTAAGAGTAATGTCGCCATGAGCCGATATTTGAAAGAATGATAGGAGCGGTTAGATGTTTTTATGATTTCTCTCATAATGGGAGTTTTGTGATTGGATGGATATTGGAGTTTGGCACTTAGTGATGTACGGCCTTCTATTGTATTAAGGCGATGGAGCTAGTGATGTATAGACTCGATTTATTATGTGTCGTCAATGGGGTGAGACGTTCTCACTGATGGAGTATATCAGTATGAAGTATATTGAATAAGCTTGTTATTAATCTGGCCTATAGTGAGTAAGCCTTTATATAGGTATGTACCACTAGCGGGTGTATAGTGGAGTAACCCTTATGTTACTTTGAGAATAATTTCGAGTATTAGAGGATGTGGTTTTGTTAAGGATCTTGAGTTTTAGTACCGGTTGTATCTGAATTTCGAGAGAAAAATTCCCTTGTAAGGGATGGATTATGTAATACCACATACTTTTATGGATATTTAAATTGCATAAGTAGGTGTAATTTAATAATTTGAAAATTATAAGTGAAAGGGAATTTGAAGTGTGGGTTAAATATTACTTGGAAAGTTTTGGATTATTATTGATGTGTGTTATATTTACTTACGGGAATAAGTAAATGAAGTCGAAATTATTTTATATTATGTCGCAGTTGGGCAGAGCGAAAACTAATATTATTTTATTTGGAAAATACATGGGGAGTTGTATTAGATTTTAAAAAGGTGAATTTTAGATAAGTTACTCAGATGGTAATTTCGAGTGCACGGTTGGTCTCGGATGGGGTGAAAAATTCAAAATAGAATACCCGGGGGTAGTGTTTGAGTTCCGAGGACTTTTTGGACTAGTAGGGACTTGCATTTGAGTATAGGAATCAATTTTTGGATTAATAAGGGGATAAGCCTTATTATCTCTTATAAATACAAGAGAGAAAGAGAGACAATAAAGAAAGGGAAAAAGTAAGAGAAAGGAAGAAAAAAAAGGAGAAGAAGAAGAGATTTTCGGCCAAGCTCCGGCGGATTCCGGCACGAGGTCGTCGGATTTATCCATCGAGGCAAATGTTTAACTTGCTTTAATTATTTATGTGTTTTTAAAATTCATATTATAGTTGGTTTAAATTATATGAATTTTGGGTTGGGATTTTTGGAAAAGATTTCATATAAATTGATGTGATAACTATTCCATATGAAATCTAAGCTTGAATTCATGTTAATGGTGTATTTTTTGGTGAGAAATTGGGAGAGTTGAATAAAATTGAGGGTTTAACTAATTTAGGGTTTAAATTTTAGTTAAATTGAGGAATCCCAGGAATTTAATTGTTATGTTGAGTACATCATAGTGTGTAGATGATTATAGTGATGGTTGGTCATATTAAAATCATAAATTTTGGAGTTGGTGAAGATGAAGAACTCCCGAACTGAACCGGTTCATTTTTGGGGCCATCGGTTTGGTTCGTTTATGGCATAAAAAATTTGAGAAGTTTTTCTTGGACTAAAAGGATTGGAGAAAAATTCCTTTTGGAGATAAATAACAGGGGACCTAAATAGAGTGTGAGGACCTCTAAAAGATTAAATGAGCGATGTATAAATCTCGGGTTAGCGGGAATAAGGTTCGCATTATAAATTTTAGGAGTGTTTGGGACAAACTCGGGAAAGTTATTTCGGCGGTTATATGTATATATTTCGGAGGTTATATATATATATATGAAGATTATATATGAGTAAATTATGTGTAAGTAGGATGAAACTAGAATACTAGCTAGACGTGATAAGCTAATATTCAAAAGTAATTAATGTAGTAATTGTATCATAAGTGAGTGAATACTTATGGGATTAAAATAAGTGTGTGAACACTTGTGAATTATTACGAATTGGTATATTCGGGATTTAGAGGCTAATTCCACGGGTGATAGGCATGAATAGTGGATTTGATGTTATATATATATATATATATATATATATATATATATATATATATATATATATATATGATATGAGTATAAAAATATATGTGTGTGAATGATATATTTGTGTGAAACATACCCCTCTAGTACTACCATGTGAAGTTGCATGATGTGGGTGAATCCCCTAGCTAGTGAATGCAGGGGGAGTATAGTCTCCAGGTCATAGCGTCCCGTTATTTATGTAGTATGGCTGTTTATCATGGGTGAGACGTCTTGGGTATGATTCGTTCTCATTTTCAGGTGAGGAACTAAGCTCGCTTCCCATACATTTGTGTTATGTTTTTATCAGGTTGGTGTGAGATCCCGACAGGTGGTACCCAGGATGACGTGTGTATTCCCAGAGAGATGATAGAAATCTAGAGATTGCATCCATTGATTTATGGCTATGAGGGATGGTTATTATACTTATATTGTGATTGATATATAAGTATGGATATATATATATATATATATATATATATATATATATATATATATATATATATATATATATATATATATATATGAAGATTTGAGAAGATATATATACGACAAATAAAGAATATAGTGAGAAATAAATTGAGGCATCCGGGAGAATAAAATCTGGAATAAAAATGTTATATACATATATAAGATTGGAAAATTATATACGAGATTAATAACACTAATACGTGAATAGTGTATAATAACTACTGAAAGTTATTCATAATGAACGGATAAATTATAAGTGAGAAATTATAATGCATAAGCTCGAGCGAAAGCTTAAGATATTACATACGCAGGGTATGAGATAGCGTATGGATGATTTTGAGGTTTTGGGAGAATGCTTGTTTGGCAGGGTAGCATTACTAGTGTGTTTGATATACATGCGGTAGGTGTGAACTGTTAGATGAAAGGTCAGGGGTATCTCATGTGAGTGTGACACCAGTTTAAATATGGAGATTATAATATTTTAAATGTTAAAGTATTTTAAACACTTGCTAAATATTTTCAAAACATTTTGGGTTCTAACGTGTTTTCAAAATTTTCTCAATAACCTTTTAGGTATCTAGACATAGGGACTCCCGGATGCTATTATTCCTTCGAGTCAGACGATACTGTAGCAGCTCTGGATGCTAGCAGGGATGGTTTAGACGCTTCTATCCTTGTGATCTAGATAGGAGGTATTGTGAGTTATATTCGGGCATGTTGCCCAAGTGTTGTAATTTATTTTATTTTCCGCATTTTCATTTACGCTATTCAATTGGTTGTAGTGAATGTTTTACCGAGAGTTACTGGTTATTGTTTAATTTATTTTAGTTGTTGTATATAATAATTGTATGTTTAAGTTAACAATATTAGAAAGTTCAAAATTTGACGTCGGGCCTAATAGGTTATTAGTATTAAATTTGGATTTTTGATAGTGATGCTGAGAATGATCCATATGAGAAATCTTGTTTTATTTTGATAAATGATTAATCAGCCAAGATTAAAATAGGTGGGGTGTCACACCAAAACCCTAATTTATGAACCCAAAAACATAAACCCTTTTTCTTAAATCGTAATTACTATGGCCAAAATCCTAAAATCAAAACCCTAAAGTAGTAATCCTAAACCCTAAATCATAAACGCTAATCCCTAAACTCTAAAGCATAAACCCTAAAACATAAAGACAAAAACATAAACCCTAATCCTTAAACCCTAAAATCGAAACTCAAAAATGCAAACCTTAATAATTATACACTAACTCCTAGACCCCATCTCATAAATCGTAAATGCTTAAACCAAAACCCTAATTACTAAACCATAAATTTAATGAAAAAACCTAAGCCCTGATTAATAACATTAAATCACAAAACCTAAACCCTATCTACTAAAATCCAAAACCTTTGAGGAATACCTAAACCCTCATTATTAACCCTAGATCAAAAATCACAAACCCCAAAACCTAAACCATAATCCCTATTCCTTTAACTTTAAAGCCAAAACCCAAAAATCTAAACCCTAATTAACGAACCCTAACTCCTAAACCCTAATTCAAACACCACGAACCCTAAAAGCCAAACCCTTAGTCCTAAACACTAAAATTTAAAATAGGAAAACCAAAACCAAAACCCTAATTACTATACCCAAACCATATTTTCTAAACCTCAAAACCTACACCCTAATTACTAAACCATGAACCTAAAAACATAAAACCAAATCCCACAAATCAAAAGTACTAAATCGTAAACTATAAATTTTAAAACCAAAACCATGATTAATAACCCTAAACTAAAAAGCCTAAACCTTATTTACTAAACCTGAAAACCAAAACCCCAACCCCTAATCCCTTATTAATAAAGCCTAATGCATAAAACCAAATAACTAAATCCGAAAGATAAATGATAATACATAAGCCCTAATTACTACGCCGCAATTCCTTATACCTAAACCATAATGACTGAGATGAATATTAATACTACAGTTCTCAAGGCCAATCCTGAGACGAATATTCATTATAAGGATATCAAAATCAAAGACCAATTTTATAAAAATAGCAATCTTATTAATTTCTCATTGAGTAGGACATAAAAAGAGCTATTAATCTCAAAGACATGGAAGACATCGCTTTTTATGATGGAACCAAATTAAAGTTTGAATTAGCAAAGGAGGCCATAGACAAGGTTGCTGAAGGAATGAGAACTTTATTCTCTAAAGCGTTTAATGCCATTTATCAGTCAGTTTCGAATCCAAAGAAAGTGGAAGAGGAGGTTATTAAACTCATTGATACCCTTGATGCAACTCGCGTAGCAAAGATTCAACATATTACAAAAGCCTATGAAGGAGAACCTTAGTTTGTCCTTCTGTTTGTTTTTCTTTTTTCTCTTTGGTGATAGTCTGTAATTGAGGTTTGATCCTATTTGATATGCCTCCTTCGGTCTTTTATTTTACGTTTTCAATTTGGTTTGTATGCCTTGGAGGTGGGCCCACTCATCCTCAACCCTTATTTTCTTTTATTTTAATCAAATGCTCTGAATGAGCTTCGTTTATTTTAAAAAAACTAAATTAAAAAACCTAAATCCCATTGGATAAGTCATAAAACCTAAACCTTACTTATTAACCCTAAATCAAAAGCGCTGAACCCTATTTACTAAATCCTCAAACCTATATCCTAATACCTAAATCCAAATTATTAAACCCTGAAACCTAAATTCAAAAACTTAAACCCTAATTACTAAACCCTAAATCTTAAAATCAAAACCCTAATAACTAACCCTAAACCCTAAAATCTAAACCAAAAAATATAAACCTTAATACATAAAGCCTAACTCCAAGACCCCAACTCATAAATAGTAAGTCCTAAAAACAAGAACCCCAATTCCTAAACCATAAATTTAAAATGAAAAAACCTAAATCCTAATTAATAACACTAAACCACAAAATAAAAACCCTATTCACTAAAACAAAAAACCTTAACATTAATACCTAAATTCTAACTATTATACCTAAATCAAAAACCCTAAATCCTACTTACTAACTCTTAAAATCAAATACTTTTTTAATAAATGCTAAAACATAAACCATAAAACCTAAACTCAAAACCTTAAATCCTAATATTTAAACCTTAACACCAGAACCCTAGTTCCAGAATCATAAAATTTAAAATGAGAAAATTTAACACCCAATTAATACCACCAAACCAAAAAATTTAAACCTTATTTACTAAGACCCAAAACCTAAACACTAATACCTAAACCTTAATTATTAAGCCTAAATGAAAATGCCTAAACCCTATTTTCCAACTCCTAATACTTAAAACCTAATTATTAAACCATAAAAATAATACCCTAATTACTAAATCCTAAAACATAAACCATAATCCTTAAACCCAAGTTGTTAAACCTTAAATCCTAAAACCAAAACCCTAATTAATAACCTTAAACCAATAACCCTAAACATTAAAACCTAAACCCTAATCCCCAAATCCTAATTACTAAACCCAAAAAACTAAACCCTAAAACTTAAAGCCAAAACGTGTACTTTCTATGGCCTTTTCTTCTTTATTCTTGGTGTAATCATTGAGTTGCCATGCTTGGGCCAACTCCCCTAAGTGTGACTTTAGAATCTTGTAATTCTCTGTTCTATGACTTCCCTCCTTGTGAAATGCGCTTCTCAGCGCATTGTTTCTTTTAATTGGGTCGCCACCCATCTTCTTAGGACACTTGATGAATGGATCATCTTTGATATTGCACAGGATTTTATAAACGGGGTACTTGAAGACTATGTTAACAGCCTAGAATGCCTTGGAGGGATCGTCCTTATTCCCATTATTGGAGCCATTCTTTCCCCCATTCTTGTTTCCCTTCTTTTGAGTACCACTCTTCTCCATTCCCTTATTCACCTTTGCTCTACCATCATCCCCTATATTAGAGTGAGACACATCTTCTACCTTGGCATATTTCTCGATACGGTCCCTGAGGTCATCAATGTTGATGGCTTCCTTCTTAGTTAGGAACTAGTGCAACAAAGAAGTGGTTGGTAATTGCATTTTAAAGGATTCTACAACAACTTACTTTGAGAATTCCTCGAACTCATTAAAGACTTCCTAATACCTTTTGGCATAATCCCGGAGGACCTCCTATGACTTATTATTTATCGTAAGCAGTGAATCCATCCATTTAGAGTGGGATCTACTGGTTATAAAGAGAGAAGTAAAGGATTATTCTAGATCCTTAAAGTTTCTAATGAACCTGTGAGGCAGCCGCTCAAACCACTTTCGTGCTACGTAACATAGGGTAGAAGGGAAAATTCGGCACTTTAGTGCATAATTATGGCTCTATAAGGTCATTACTTATCTGTATTGCCGAACATGGTCAATGGGATCTGTGTTTCCATCATAAATATTGAACCTAGGAATGGTAAACTTTTTTAGGGGCTCCTCGTTTTCGATTTCCCTTAAAAAAGGGAATTTTATCTTAGTATTGAAAGCTTTCCTGGCTATCTCATGGTTGGACCTAGATCCATGGTGGGCTAAATGTTAGTCCCTCTCCCAACAGATCAGAATCCTAATGTCTTCATTATGTCGATCATTGCTCCTACGACGTCTCTCTAGACGACCACGCTCTGATCGAGCATGCTCTAATATGCCATATTCAATTATTTCTTGGTCAAGCTTGGATATCCTCCCTCAGCTGTGAGTGTCACTCGCCTGAGGACTAGGAATCCTATTTTGGCGCTTCCTGGTGCTCCTTTAGATATCTCTCTCAATTATTTTGAATCGCCTTTGGAGGTGAGCATTCTCTTCCACCTACTGGCATATAACCTCTCCTTATTCGTGAAGCTTGTCTTCGTAAGCATCGATCAACCTGGAGATCTAAGTAGACTTGGGTGGTCCACGACTTTCATTGGAAGGTTGAATTTCCTGGAAAAACTTAGGTTTATATGGTGGACAATCTCAGACCTGACCCTAGGAGGAACTGGATCTTCCTACACATTGCCCACTTGAAGAATGTTGCTTGTATGGTGAGACATCAGGGGCTTTCTATTTGTGAAGATTTTCACGGGAATAAAAATTGATTCCCACAGATGGCGCGAATTGTAAGTACATAAAATATCACGATAAAGAGATCCACGAAAATAATCACAGAGAATAGAAAGTAAAGATCACAGACAACAATAATATACATGGCTCGACAACTTGCACATGTCCACGAAGAGGTTATTGATTATATTAAAGTGTCTCTCAAGATCTTAGGTTACATTCCTTTGCCCTGAGTTAGGGTGTACAATTTATAGGTAAAGTGACATAGTGTTTGAGTTGTATAAGGAGCTCAAATAACACGTGAATATATCAAGGAGTATCTGAATATCTCTTTTGAGATTATTGGTAATTGATTTGACTATATTCGTAAGTGTTTATGTGTATGTGAAATACTCTTATGTTGAATTAAATCATGATTTGGGTCGGGTAGTGCTTTGATCAATCTGGGTTGGTCGGCTTCTTTCATGGGTTGAATTAAATGGGCTCCCACAATAACCATAATCCCTAATCCCTAAAACCTATTCTTTAAACCCTAAAATCGAAACCCAAAAATATAAACCTTAATCCATAAAGCCTAACTCCAAGACCCAAACTCATAAATCATAACCAAATTCCTATAATGTTTATAATTAAAAACCTAAAACCTAATTAATAACACTAAACCAAAAAACCTAAACCCCATTCACTAAAACCTAAACCCTTAACATTAATACGTAAACCCCAACTACCCTAAATTAAAAACCCTAAACTCTATATACAAAATCCTAAAACCTAAACCATAATTACTAAACACTTAAATCTAAACCCTAAAACCAAAAACCAAGAACATAAACCCTAATTGCTAAACCCTAAATCCTAAAACAAAAACCTCAAATTATAATCGTAAACCAAAAAGCTAGAACCCTAAACCGTAAACCTAATCGCTAAACCCTAATTACTAAACCTCAAAACCTAAACCCTAACAATCAAACTCAAAAACTTAAATGCTAATCCTTAAACCCCAAAATCAAATTCCAAAAATCAAAATCCTAATCCATAAACCCTTACTCCTAGACCCCAACTCATAAATCGTAAATCCTGAAACCCAAACGCTGATTCCTAAACACTAAAACTTAAAATGACAAAACCTAAACCTTATTTTTAAACCCCAAAACCTAGACCCTAATTAGTAAAACCTAAACATAAAAACATACAATCAAATCACTAGACAAAAAGTACTAAACCCAAAATTGTAAAACTAAAAACCAAAAATCCCAAAACTTATTTACTAAACCTTAACATCAAAACCCTAATGTGACACCCCACCTATTTCAGTCATGGGTGATCAGTCCTTTATTAACATAAATTGGAATCTCCTGTGGTTCATTCTTATCATCACTATCAAAAACTTATTAAAATACTAACCACCTACGTTAAAATAATCCAGTGCCAATTTTTTTTTTTTATTAAATAACAACACCCACAACAATATACAGAAAAAAATAATAATATGAACCGTTCACACAATAACTGAAGCCTAGAACGTCGTAGGATTTAAATGAATAAATGTCGAATAAACCATCAACCCCAAATCCAAAATCCAAGTCATAAATCCAAACGAAATGAAATTAATCTAAATACAAGTCTGAAACTGAAAAGAATAAATCCAACTACAAGTCTGAACTAAATGAGAAACATGCCCAACTGAAATAATAAAATATGAATCCTAGATTAGGAATGAAATGACTGAAGTGTCTACTCTAGTCCTGTATGCCTCCACGAATGTTGAATCTATGAATCCTAGTAATGAATCTTCATGATGCCATTGCTTAGAGTAATAACTCACTTACTACCATCCCTCGGAGTAATAACTCACTCGATGATTTTCTCTAAAATGCTATCATATACCACGTATCCTTACTCTAACCCCGTTACCATAAGTCAGAGTAGCTCACACCGAACTTAGTAAAAATATCACAAATGCAGTGGAGGCAGTCATAGTCCTTTGATTGTAAGACCAAACCATACCGAAATCATCTCACCTAAAAACTAAATCACATAATAAAATTCACGATGCTATGACTTGGGGACTATACTCACCCTGCATTTACTAGCCAGGGAGATCACACACATCGCACAACTTCCCATGATAGCACTAGAGGGGCATACTTCACATAAATATCATACATGTTGATATTTATAAAATGCACACACACACGTGCACGCCCCCCCCCCCCCCCATATACACACACACACACACACACACACACATATATATATATATATATATATATATATATATATATATATATATATATATATATATATATATATATATATATTATATGAGAGGGGGTGTTTTACTATTCCAAAAAATTAACGGTTGAGATCGCATTTTTTTGGGCGATCTAATGGTGTGGGATTGTATCCATTATGAGGTGGAAAATGAAAAAAAAGGGTTTACCCTCAAGGCATACCCCGTCTTCCTCTCCATCTCATTCTCTCTCAACACAGAAAAAAAAACCCTAGCCTAACTTCCAGGAGTCGGCGCCCCTCGACCCTCCCCCCGCTGCCTCCTCCCTCCCCCGCTACCCCCCCTTTCTTCCCCCTCTGCTCCTACCCTCCCCTTCCCCCCTTCCCCTGACCCCGCAACCCCGGGCGTTCAGCTGCCGCCGCCCCATCCCCCCCTGCTTCCTCCTACCTCCCCTGCTACCCCCTGACTTCCCCCCCCCCCCCCGGACAATC